>CM072065.1:11215729-12507550 GCA_036785405.1 Coenonympha arcania
TTTTATTCCAAATCGTCGAACCCAGCACGTAACAATTGGTGTCAGAAGTGCGATTTGGAAGAGATGCCATTGACTCCAAGAGACGACTCCAGCAGTGAGGGTGTCAAGACCAGGGCCCAGCGTGCTGCGGAATCCAGCCGTCCACCTGCAGTGGAGCACCTGGAAGAGCCGGCGCTCGTTGGGTCCCGCCACCATGAGCCACCCACGGGCTCCGCCCATCAGGCCACGCCCCCTCAGGCCACGCCTACCTCATCGGAAGCTCCGCCCACTGGCCCCGCCCACCAGGCCACACCCCCTGAGGCTCCGCCCATTGGCCCCGCCCACCAGGCCACGCCCCCTGAGGCCACGCCCACCTCATCGGGAGCTCCGCCCACTGGCCCCGCCCACCATGCCCCGCCTTCTAAACAAGCCACGCCCAACATCGACTTATCCAGTTTGCTACGGATGATGCAACTGCATTTTGCAGCTCAGGACAGCAAGTTTGCGGCGCTTCAAGAAAATCAGGACAGCAAGTTTGCGGCGATTCAAGAAAATCAGGACGGCAAGTTTGCAGAGGTTCAGCAGACCGTCTTGTCTGCAGTGAACGAAGTTGGCGGCATGGTGGCCAACATACGGAAAGATTTGGATCTAATGGAGGAACGGGTCACTTGTCTGGGAACCGACGTTGAAAACATGAAGTGTGGCTTCACCGAACTGCAGAAGAAGTTTGTACGTTTGGAAGCCACAAGGGGGACATCAGGTGGAGCAGTGAGTGCAGTCCAGGGACCGCATGTGAAGGTACCCCCATACGAAGGCAGCACCTCCTGGTCCGCATACCGGCACCAGTTCCAGACGGTCGCTGCTGCCAACGGATGGACTGATGAACAGTGCCTGACTGCCCTCACTGTCGCGCTCAGAGGGCAGGCTCTAACCGTTCTGGAGGCCCTGCCTAGTTCGGGTTGTGGATATAAAGAGCTGTTGGATGCACTCGAATCTAGGTACGGGGAACGACATCTGGAGCATGTTTTCCGCGCCCAGCTGCGCGACAGAGTTCAACGAGCAGGAGAAGGGCTCCAGCAATGGGCGTTGGAAATCGAAAAGCTCGTGCGGAAAGCGTATCCATCGGCCGATGACAAAATGACAACTGCAAATACCGTGCAAGCATTTGTTGATGGAATCAGAGACCTGGAGGTAAGAGCTGCCGTGAGGCTTCGCCATCATGCCTCATTAAAGGAAGCGTTGGCGCATGCCTTGGAAGTCGAGGCAGTGCGACACGACATTCGGCAGGCACCTGTTCACAAGCTAAGTGAAGTATCGGAGGAGGTGAAAGAGGTCAAGACCTCATTCAAGAACCTTGGTGTTGTGTGCTATAAATGCGGCGAACGAGGGCATCTGCAGCTGAATTGCCCACAAAAAGAGTCACAGATGTCTAGGTTAAAGAAAGTGGAGGAATATTTGGAGGAGCTGAAGAAGAAGAGTGGGGATACAGGTTCCCCTAAAAATCAGGGAAACGAGTAACAGCCAGAACTAAGGGGCGAGTACTGGCTGGCACGGAGGAAGCCCCAGCACCTGTTATCTCGCAAGCAAAGACGGATAAATCGGGCATTTGGAATGATTCTACAGTCAATGAACTCCTTAAAGACTGCAAAAGTAACCTGACTTATTCGCAAAGCATCAAGGCTAAGAAGTTTCTTTTACGCTACGCGGACATCTTTTCTAGTCAGGAAGGAAACCCGGGAAGAACGTCGTTAGTGCAGCATAGAATTGATACCGGCAACGAGAGACCCATCCGTCAGCGGGCAAGACGGATACCGATAGCGAAAGAGAAAGAAGTCAAGGATATGCTGCAAGAGATGGAAAAGAACAAAATCATTGAACCATCCTCAAGTCCATGGTGTTCGCCTGTTGTGCTAGTGAAAAAGAAAGATGGAAGCACACGGTTCTGTGTGGACTATAGGCGACTCAATGACATCACAAAGAAGGACAGTTACCCTCTACCCAGAATAGATGACACTCTGGACACCTTGAGTGGCATGAAATGGTTTTCCACTCTAGACCTGAAATCTGGTTACTGGCAGGTGGAAATCCATCCAAAAGACAAGGAGAAGACAGCGTTCTCAACAGGAAAGGGATTATGGCAGTTCAATGTCATGCCATTTGGTTTGTGCAACGCGCCTGCCACCTTTGAACGACTCATGGAGTGTGTGCTAGCAGGGTTAGTAGGAGACGCCTGCTTGGTATATCTGGATGACGTCGTTGTCATGGGTCGGGACTTCGAGGACCATTTGCGAAACTTGGAACGCGTCTTCGCAAAAATATATGGAGCAAACTTAAAACTGAACCCGAAGAAGTGTCAGTTATTCAGAAATGAAGTGAATTATCTCGGCCATGTCATCACTAGTGAGGGCATACAAACCGACCCAGCGAAAGTTGAAGCGGTTAAAAAATGGCTCACCCCCAAAGACAAGACAGAGGTAAGGGCATTTTTGGGCTTGTGTTCCTACTACAGGCGTTTTGTTAAAGGGTTTTCGGAGATCGCAAAACCATTACACAAACTAACAGAAGAGAAACGACAGTTTTGTTGGGATGAAGCCTGCGAGAATTCCTTTAAAAATCTGAAGAAATGCTTATGTGAAACACCAATTTTGGGTTACCCACGACCAGAGGGCCAGTTTATCGTCGATTCAGATGCAAGTAATACGGCGATTGGAGGAGTGCTTTCTCAAAAACAGGGCGATAGAGAAGTGGTGATTGGATATTTCAGCAAATCACTATCGAGACCGGAACGGAACTACTGTGTGACAAGAAGAGAGCTTTTGGCCGTGGTAAAAACGTTACAGCACTTCAGCAAATACCTTATAGGTCGACGGTTTTTACTACGCACCGATCATGCAGCACTGAAATGGCTACTGCAATTTAAGAATCCTGAAGGTCAGGTCGCTCGATGGATCGAACAACTCCAGGAATATGACTTTGAGACTCAACATCGCAGTGGGAAGTCTCACGGAAATGCAGATGCACTTTCACGAAGACCGTGCCCGGAAGACTGCAGACATTGCATGAAACAGGAGTCCATGGAAGTGACATTGAAACTTACCAGGACGAGTTCCTTAGGACCCTGGGAGGATGATGCAATGAAGATGGCTCAAGAGGGCGATGATGATCTGCGGCATATCATCGTGTGGAAGAAAAGGGGGGACGCTAGACCAACATGGAGTGAGGTTGCACCTACGAGTGTTGTCACTAAGGCGTATTGGGCTCAGTGGAACAGTCTTATTCTACAGAATGGAATACTTTACCGGAAATGGGAGAAGACTAACGGCAGGGAGTTCCATCTTCAGATAATTGTTCCGAGGTCCAAAGTACCCGATGTCCTTCGTGAAGTGCATGACGGTGTTTCGGGAGGCCATCTTGGCGTCAAGAAGACACTAACGAAGGTACGAGAGAGGTTCTACTGGCTTCATTGTCGGGAAGATGTGCAGGCTTGGTGCCGTAAATGTACCACTTGCGCTGCTGTGAAGGGACCACAGACAAGGAGTAGGGGTAACCTACAACGGTACAACGTTGGTGCACCTTGGGAACGTATAGCTGTGGATGTAGCCGGGCCATTTCCTGTGACGGAATCGGGGAACAAATACTTCATGGTTGTTATGGACTACTTCACTAAGTGGCCAGAAGTGTTTGCCATACCTAACCAGGAAGCTACAACCGTTGCAACTAAGCTAGTCGAGGAGGTCATATGTCGTTTTGGTGTACCACTGGAAATCCACTCCGATCAGGGGAGGAACTTTGAGTCACAAGTGTTTCAGGAAGTATGCAGAACTTTAGGTCTGCATAAAACGCGCACAACTGCATACCACCCGCAGTCGGATGGAATGGTGGAAAGATTCAATCAGACTCTTGAAAGACATTTGGCTAAACTGGTGGACACCCATCAGAGAGACTGGGACAAGTACATCCCACTGTTCCTCCTCGCCTACAGGACAGCAGAGCATGAGAGCATTAAGGCAACTCCGGCGTTTGTCAACTATGGCAGGGAACTCCGGTTGCCAATAGACTTATTGACGGGAGGATCACCGGACGAACCTTGCACCATTCAGGATTACGTTGCCAACCTGAAGGAGAAAATGCGGGAGATACATGCCTCAGTTCGGGAAAACGGATTGCAATCGAGCGAGAACATGAAAACCAGGTACGACCGGAAATCGAACACGAGCGGATTCGAAGAAGGCGCCTTAGTATGGCTGCATAATCCGACTCGTCGGAAAGGGAAGTCTCCAAAATTGCAAAACAGATGGGAGGGTCCATACAAAGTGGTCACCCGTATGAATGATGTCACGTACAGGATTCAACGTCAACCCAGAGGTACATTTAAGGTGGTACACATCGATCGCCTGGCGAGACATCACGGGAGCAACAGTGATACTCGGGACGAGCATCGCTAAGAGGAGGGCAGTGTTACAAATGAACCCTATGATAAGCGCCATAAGGTTTATTATCGCACTGCCGAAATACCACTCCTAAGTTGTAAACAACTTGAGGGGTCAGTGACCTTTCTATAAACAATGGATTTCTGGGAGTTACGACTTCTCGAACGATCGACCCTTCCAATAAATAATGAGGGTGGAAGCTTCGAGACTCGTTCAGATGCATATAAAAAGCGGGCCGCGCACCGACGAGTCAGTCTGACTGAGGGACGAGAGAAGTAAACAAGTGAAGCAAGCGATCAAGAGCGAAGAGGAAGCGAACTACGAGGGAACAACGAGGAAGACCAGGGATATTGGATACTGGAAGTACCGAATAAAGTCTCATCAAGGATCAGCAGGTGTTTTATTCCAAATCGTCGAACCCAGCACGTAACAATATCAATAGCAAAATATCCGTATTTCTGTTGTCCGCCTATGGCTAGGTAGCTCCAAAGAATACGTAAGAAAATGTTCAATAAAGGAAATAGTGATTTATAGTCAAGGAAACCATACATTCCTTACGTCACAGGGATTGCTTCCTTTCCAATTAATCGGTAAGTGACGCGGAATGGCTCTAACAGCGGAAATCGGTTCGGAAAGCAAATCACGTGTCGAATTACCGACACTAATTGTGAGGTATTTGCGAGGAGAAAATTGGAGCTAAATGGTATTGCTCGGGGAACCACGTTACGGGTTCTAATTCTCCTTCATCGATTGAGTCTGATGCAGTTAATGGAAGAAGTATAGAAACCTTCGTTTCTCACAAATTGTCTTCCGAGAATGGTACAAAAGTGACACGTAAATAAATAAATTAAAACGAGGTACTTCGGGAGTGCCGACAGAGGTGAAATTGTTATTAAAAATATATATTTAGTATTTACAAATATTTAAAACATAATACTAAACTACACTACTTGTACACTGAAGAAGATTTCACTTCAAACAATCGTGATTGATCGATTGCCGGGGCTTGCCGGGTCACCGTAACCAGACCAATCAACGTAATATGGAACACTTTTACCTCAATGTAGAGTTTTTCGTTAGGGCATATTTGAGCGGAAGAAATACTTCTATGCTTTTTCTGCTCTTTAATGAATGTGAGCCACTCGTTAATTTTTATTTAAGTAGAAATAATGAAACATTAAGGAGTAATTAAAAATGTAGGTATTCTTAATTAATAACTTAATCAACTTTATTAAATAAATTGTTATATTTAGTAGCAACTACACCTGGACACACATTCAAAAAAAGTTGTAACCGGCCAGCCATATTTATACGTCAATAAATATATATCACCAATTTTACCTTGTAAATTAAAAGCATCCTCAAAGATAGGTTTTTATTAGCCAACCTAAGTAGTAGCAAATAGCACTGATAACGATACTTTCTCAAGCACTCAGTTGGCCTAAAACCGTTTTCTTGCCACTCTTAAGTATTTCCAATTTTGCAAAATGATATGCAAAATAAATTAAGTGGTAACCGGTGTACCTAATACGTCACTCCTTGTGAAGGAGATAATATGTCCCTCGTCTTTCTGCAAAAATAATGCTAATGACCCCAAGTCACATGAGTAAAGCTACAAATGCAATTTAGTGTTTATCTTACCAAGCAGCGTCTGTTTCGTAAATAACTGCTGATTTGTATTTTTTGGTAATAACAAACGTATCATATAACAACTGTAGTTATTTTGTTACTCTGATATTATTTAAACTAAATCTTTGTGTGTGTAATATGTCGCGGTTTCGTCCGTGTGTATTTCACCTTTATATTTTCTATTTGTTGCTTCTTCCTGATAAATTATATTAATTTATCTATGTTCCAAATATAAATAATATTTCTGCCAAAATAGTACAATCAAGAATCGTTGTGTGATTACTAATTAATTACTAATGTACAAATTAAAACAAACTTTTACATTTCTAAAATGATGGAGAAGAATACACCGAACCATAAAGATTTTATTGTTAATTAATAAAAAGTACCATTTAGATATTATTAAAAACGGTATCCCTGAAATTAAAGAATTTTTGTAAGATGCCTTCATATAAACAACTACACTATGGCATAATGTTGTCCCACGTAAGTATTAACACTATTATTAATACTGGGCACAGCAATAAATTATCCATTCCTGTCTTACTTCTTACTTTCAAGATGTGATGATGTTGAAAGTACTAACACAAGTATGGCGATACAACTGGTAATAATTACCTACTAGATTTAGTTATGACGGTATTCCACATTAAGCGTAATCACTACTACATTCCTCTTAGCTAAAGAAACACAGTCATTTACTATTCAGTTACTCGCAGCATGTGAAATGAAAAGCAATTTATTCAGTTCCATCTATATCAGAATAAGATGAATCATGCCTCTATAGATTAATGCTTTCTCACTTGCCGTAAGAGAGCAGATTTGAGTGAGAAAAACGAGAGACATTTTCCAACTTCGGTATTGGACATATTTATGAATTGCTTGAAAATTTGTCATCCATTTCCCTGGAAATGATTTTATTTCAGTACGGCCTTTTATGATAAATAATAATATGATAAACCCAAGTTAAATAATCTTGGTAATGTATTACATAACCTTATGAGAAAATCGGATTTAAACTAGACAGTAGGACATAGTTACTTATTATCTTAACTTCTATGTATTGTAATTATACCTATAATAAGTTATTTCAGTAACATACCTTATGTTATTTTTACGTGAGTGGAATAAAGTAAACCGTACTAACCGTACCAACCAACCACCAAATTACGATGATTGCATCTACATTACAATTTCAATTAAAGGTATTACTTTGGAAAATTGCAATTCCGGGAAAACTAAATGGAACATTTAATTTCGCTAGGTGGGTAAGGCACTTAAAACGTCACTGTAGCTATAGCTGCTTTTGTGTTCAAATTGAAATGTTCGTTTGCTTTTCAATTCAAATTTCAAATTCAGTAAAATGCACTGAATATGCGATATAGCGTTCAATGATTTAAATCCTGCCCGATTTAGCTTCAATCAGTAATCCCTGGCTAAATAAACCTATAATGCTTTGTAGCACGTTTAGTTCATTGGAAGCATGTCAGTGGCAACTAATTTGAACAGTGATCTAGATTCTAGATGAAGGTTTAGTTGTATGCAGCATCAACAACAAAATATTATTATTATCCTAAGCAAGACTTGAACATGTTAATGTCTAACAAATTTTAAATGGTTTGCCTATTATTAGAAATGACAGTGATTTTCACACAGGTTTCATATTATCAGAATAAGAGAGAAAAAGAGATTATATAGTACCTTGAATAAACAAGTATAAACAGTTTATGAACACATGAATTATAATAATTAAAACCTCCACTGAAACCGTGTATTTTTCTGGGATTAAAAGTAAGCTATGAGCAGAAAAATTGTTTAAGTATCTCCATTTTAAACAGTCAAATCTGTTCAGCAGTTGTCGCGTCACAAGCTTCCAAACATGCAAACATTGACTGGAAACAAAAACACAAACATTGACTCGAATGAAAATGTTTTAAAAGTATTTCCAATGATCTTATTTTATTTACAATAGATCTTTATTACTCTACAGTCTACACTAATTAATTATACCTTGTCCAAACATAAAATTCATTTATTCAAGGTTTTTACATCTTACTTAATGAGCGGTATTTTACTTTTACTCTAACAAAAATACGGGGTCAGATTCAGTTCAAAATTGCTAATGAATAATGCAAAAACCGGCGGGTTATCGCAGTATTTTAAATTAAAGCTATTCCAAGTGGCAAGGCGGTGGCCAAGAAAATTGGATCTATTTTCAGCGTAATTCAAGACACCTGTTTCAGTCAACCGCTTTATATCAACGTTATGTGACAGTTATTTCAGCCGAGTAAGATCCCGAATGGTTCTCAGGTGAATATACCTGTTACTAAAATGTGATATTTTGAGGAACGGACACTCTTGCATTAGCCGCATTGCTGTTCCTGAACATTTCGCAGGAATTATTTTGGGAAACGAAGCTCTTTAGAATATTTGCATTTATTTAGGAACTATAAGAACTACATTGTAGGCACTGTTATGAACTTAGGGATGAGCCCATCTAAACATTTTACCTAAACCTTCTTAATACAAGACAAAATTAGCGCATCTGTCAAACCCGGCAATTACACCACAATACGGCGGAAACCGTCCCTGTGAAAACACGCTTGCAGACTACCTAATTACAAGTATAATAGTGATGCTGTGGCGTAGACCGCGGCCCATAAACAATACTGCGGTCGGCTTACCACGGGTTCGCCGTTGGTGTCAAAACAAATATTTTTGACATCAGTAAACTGACGTGGTTCGTTGGGTCCTGTGTGTATATACATGTAGGATACTGGTTATACAACTTATGCATCACTGCAGCTGCGGTTCTTCTGTAACTTACGTGAAGATTGAAGACAGATTTATCAACGCTTGAACCTCTGGTTGGATCGAGCTGGGTTTAGAATATTAATGTAATGTAAAAAAACCATCCGCTAAGAAAGCATAGTTTATTTAATGCCATAAACATTAAACAGTTATTCAAAGGATTTTTAGTAACGTACAGGTTAGAAACTATGACGACTATTATTAAATGTCATGTATTTTGGGTATTCAAACAAAATTCGCTCAAAAACAGAAACGCGAATGGATTTTTTTTTTAATTTATGGGAAACTACAAACCATTATCCAGAACACCCAATATTAAGGTACTCTACTTGTATAGTAGGGTATAATTGAGCCTTCTGTGTTTTGCTTTATCAACTCGCTACGTTATATTTATCGATAATGGTACGGAACCCTTATGCGCGAGTCTGTCCTATTTTTTATTTAGTAGTAAGTAGAAAGTAGAACGGCAATTTTCTTACTATATTAATTAACTCGTACTTACCAATCTATTCAAAGCCAGAGGAGAGTAAAAATAAAAGCAAATAGAATGTAATGTAGAGCATAGCCGGAGGCAACCGTTGCTTGAAATTAGATTTTTCGCAAATCTTGGATTGACGGAAAACATGGATTTTTACAAAATATAATGAATCCACAGGTCTTCTAAGTCCTTTTAAAAAAAAGTAAACGTTCACGCACATAAAAAATAGCAGTGATATGCAATTAGTTTCATAAGAAGACAACGATGGAGGCTTTCAAATCTATATAAAAAGGTAAAGCGACGCTCTGTAGTTTCTCTATCAACATAAAGTGTATGAAAGGGCAAAGACCGCGACTGAGCCATTAGGAGATTAAAGCTGCACGGAACACCTGCTGCTTGTAGTTAAACCGCAGTTTTATTAGATTTGCAATGTATGACACAACGATCCTTTATAACTGGTTGAGAAACTTGGGAAACAAGATACTTTCCTATATTAATGTCTATTGCCTATAAAATTTGTTGCTATATGCAATTAAGCACTATAAATACCTGCCTTTTAGTACCTTAGGCATATTTGATATTGAAGAATAATTCACCTTACTCACACTTAGGGTAGCTGGAAGAAATCTCTTCTTCTAATAGAGATAAGCTATCCTATGCATTTATTTTTCTCTAAGTCTGTTTTCTTATATGTTGTTGGTGCATAAATAATAAAAATAAAATTAATATTTTTCGTGGAACCATTTAAAAATCAGATTCTCTAATGTTGTTTCTCATAAGCCAGCAAACCTGGCTTGCCTTGATGAATATTAAAAATATTAATTCATTCACGTATTTGAATATTTTAGTGACCTTGATTATAAAAACGTTGAGGCTACCACTATTGGAACCTTTACTGGTTTATTATGCGTCTATCGGAATTTGGGCGATGATCTTTTATTTGAATTTGAGTTTACCGGTTTTTAAATATGCTCAAAGATAATTACTAGACATTATTAGCATTAAAACTCAGCGTTTAGTAAAGACTTTAGGAGTTTATTGGAGCTTACGTCACGACCTATGCTTTACGATAATTTTATGGAGGAGTAAAAGCAAAATGTGGTACATGACATGTGCTGACAGAAGCTACAGCACGGCTAATCTTAGGAAATTGAGATTTTCAAAAAAAAATTTCAAACGCGTGCTAAGCAAAGAATTTTTTTTGTAAATTTCAATTTCCTAAGATTAGCCGTTGGGCTGTTCCCCACCCCTAAGAGGCTAAAATGAGGAATTTTTAATTTAGGTATTTGAAAATCCGTCAATTTTTAAGTTACATGTTTACGAAAACTGACCAATAGCCTTTTGAATAAAAATAACTGATTTTCAGGATTTTTACAAATTCCATCCCTAATACCGAGACTACCCCTAAGGGCATGAACCGAGGGTCCAAAAATTGTATACTTAGCGAAATACTAATTCAAGTCGCACCTTTTGATCCGATTTGGCTGAAATTTGGAATAGAGGTAAATGCTATATAACACAAGCTATCGCTTACTTTGGGGGTAGATTGCGATGTGTGTAATATGTCTTTATATATTTATTTATTTTTATCCCAAAAAATTAATGTTTTCCGCGGAATATGTGAAAAATCGAATTACACGTGAGGGACATGCTTCTTTACGACGCAACCACTGAACCGATTTGACTCCAAATTTGGTATGCAGGTAAAAATCCATGTTTCCCGCGCCAGTCGAGTGTAAAGAGAATGCACGGACCGCGATCAAACGTAAACTTGTCATCGATAAAAAGGGTATATTTAGTTTCATATAATCCACAATCTCAATGAACTCCACCTAACACTCCTACCTATATAACACGTCATATGCATACACTCACAGGTCCATAGCCTTTCCGATATTAAAGTGGCAACGGCAAAGAATATTGCATGCATAAACTGTAATGTGATAATATCGGTGCCGCTTGAATATTACTACACCCGTTAACACGAAAACTTGCCGTGCGAGCTCCCAGATATAGGCATTTTATCCAAACCTTTATACTCCAACGGTAAATGAATGCAGTGAAATCTGGTAAAGGTCTGGTAAAGGTATGGCTCGCAGTATAGTTGTAGTTTAGACCTTTGCTGTCACACTGCGAGCGAGGTGTTTATTAAATGGATATTAATAAGTATAATCGTTATTTAGAAAGAAGTAGGTACGAGTATATTAGCCAAAATTAACTGCTGCAACTAAGATGGGGAATTTAGCTTGAGAGCTTTTAAATAAAATTTTACAATATTAAGACAAATTGGCGCAAGAAAACAATTGTAGCTAGTCAACTATTCTTGTTTATTTTATTCTAAAAACGGTGACAATTTTAATGCAGACTTCTTGAAAATCTGCTGTGTGTTTCAGTCGTGTTACTTCATTTTTTGTTTCAGAAATTCCCTTGCTTTTAATTTCAAAGAATCTTCATCTAGATAATTCAGCTTAACGAGCATAAAACAAAAGTAAGCATTCATAAGAGAATCTAATTAAAAACGTAGAACTGACGTTTCTTTGCATACCCTCAGTCGGGAACCATTTCCTCTCAAGATGTTGCTTTGAACGATGAAGAAAGCCCTAATAGAGTCATTATGCCGCTTTTTCTTTGTGCTTTTCACGTTTCTGTTGAAAAACTTAGTAGTGACGCAAATTGGCCATGAGTGCCGTGTCTATTCAGTAGAAACTTTTAATTATAGTACTAGACTGTCGACAGTCAAAAGATAATTGTAAACAAATTGTACAATAATTGTTTGTACAGTTGTTTTTGTGTTACTTGACTTGGTTGATTATTATTTCTGATTTTTCCTTTTTCCTTTTTCGATTTTTGAACTTGGGTGATAAACGGGGTGTAGTATTTTTTAGTATTTTCACCAAAAATCGAAATCATAAAAATAAATACAATATGTTTTGGAATGTGAAAGTAAATAAAGCCCTGTCAATCTTGCTTTAAAAATTCAGATTTTTCATTCCAGTTATATTTCGATGTTTTTAAATAAAAGTACTTCTTTGACTGGCAGCCAAAAATTAATTACATGCAAATAAAACTGTTTCAATTAAATTGCTATCACTTACCCACCCCTAATTATATTTTGCTTCTAATCATTAATTATGCATTACGTCTCGTCCCACTCTCATCTTTTTATAGCTCTGCTAAACAATAATCTTCTTAAATGAAGAGTTTTAACTCGAAAAGGAGGAATAAAATAAAATTTTCTTTGATATTTAATTTCTCAAGTTACTCTTAATTAAGTTTTCCGTGAAAAAGCAATTTTATTTCATGAAATAAGGTATAAAGCCATCATCGTCGTTGTGAGTACCTACGGTTTTTGTTTACCATTATAACGGAAAAAATGTTTAGTAAAATTGGATTGGTCATTAAAATGCATAATGCAATATGTTAAAATGCATATCGAAATATTTTTCTCATACTAACATCTTGCAAGGCTTGCGGTAGTCTGCGATAACCGTCTACGAGTAACAAAAAAACAGTTATTCCGCATGAAGTCTGTACTAAAAATCTATCGTCAAGGTATGTATAGTCTACTTAATATTATAAAGCTGAAGAGTTATTTATTTGTTTGAACGCGCTGATCTCAAGAACTACTGATCCGAATTGAAAAAATATTTTAGTGTTGGTTAGTCCATTTATCAAAGAAGGCTATATATATATAGGCTAAAGAACATCACGCTATGATAAATAGGAGCGGAGAGTCAATGAGAAATGATGCAAAAACAGGAAAAATTGTTCCTTTTGAAGAAGAGCTTAAGTTGCTTACGCTTTGCGCAAAAATCATGAATGACGGCATTGTTCCGCTTTAAAGTTCTTATAAAAGTCTGCAACATCATGGGTTCATCATCACATGGTTATATAATGGAATATGTAAAAACTGAAAATCGCTCAGGCGAAGCTGCTGTCAACAGCTAGCACCTCATAATAATGTAAAGATCTTATGTCGTTATATTGGGAGTATTCGATATTATGTAGGTACTTGAAAACGATGTCCGCTAGTGGTTAATTTGCAGCTAGCCGTAGTTATTGGTAAGACTACAGACCCAGTTTCCTTATCAACGTTCGCCTGCTCTATATTAGTTAACGTCGGATCGAGTCCGGATACCTGCGGACCGGATGAAGGTGTGGGTGTGAGGAAATGCCGTTTTGATTTACGGTTTACCAGTATTTCAGAGCAACGAGTTTATTTATGCACTACTGTAAAGGATTTTAGTAGATGGTTTTTTTTTAAAATGTAACGATATTATCAAAAATACAATAATAATACTTCAACCAACATCTTGAGAAGGTTTCGCTTGGATGTTTCATCAAGCCGCCAACCCTCCCATAGAAAGCAATGGTCCTGGAGAAGGCACGTATTGTGTGGAGGTCCCTCACTCTGAAGCCCTGATCATTGGTGGCTTGAACCCATGAATAAATTAATACTCGGTAAATCTCTGTCATACTTGTAGGAACTTTATGTTCCAAACTCGAGTATCAAATAAAGAACATTGAAGTAATGTTCATCTTCAAGCATTCAAACTGTAGTCGCCTCCAGACATTGATAAAACCTTAAATTTGGATGATGGTAAAACTTATGTCTTGGATAATAAATAAGAAAATTTACACTACCCACGTAAATGTCGAAAAAAAACATAGATAGAACATTATCGTAAGTAGGTATCCCCTTCTTTTTAATCCGCTGGTTTTAAAACCACATTTGTCTTCAGTGTAGTGAAAAAGTCGCAATAGTTTTCCTGGAACAAATTACATGGGAGAAAAAAAATCGTAATGGTCCCTTAGCTTCTATTTGTGTTACTTAAAGTAGCATCTCGAGAGAAATTACCACCGTCTGTGCGGAAGCAAAGAAACAGCGGTCTTATGTTCCTAATTAGAGTCGTTTGTGAATGCTCACTTTTGTGTTACATTCGTTTAGCTTTACTACGTAGACAGCTGATGTGAGACGGGGAAAACGTTGGGAAACTTTCATAATATATTTGCATATAAGCTTTCTTCTGAGACTTTGTCAGTCCAAAGTTCCATAATAATATATTTAAGTGCAAAATTTCATACAAGGTAATTGAATATAATATTAAGGCTGAACGCATGGGTCTGCCCATGAATGTTTAATTTTATTTTGTTTTTCGCAGTTTGTAAGCACAGTGGACTTACGATAGTAAGGTTGCAGGAATGGCAGGATCATCTTCATATTATATTTATAATATTAATGGCAAAAGTATCCACCAACAAAGGATTTTTTAATATTCACGCCCTAAATGAGTAATACCTACCTAAAACCGAAGTTACGCGAGTGATACTGTGGTCACTCTCTAGTTTATTTCGTATATAAGTAGATAATAATAATTAACTTATTTGAATTGACTTTGTGGACAAACGAAGTAATTCAATTTCGTTTTATATTATTTACCTCGCTGTGGTATATCTTCAAAATGCGCCGTTCTGCCAAACTGGGGGTCATACATCATTCTGTCGACGCAGATTGATGGCGTAACTTGCAAATTGCTTTCATTAGCAAATATAATTAATATCCCTCATTTAAAACAAATTCTTCCAGCCCCGTTAGTAAGTGCCTACTAATTGAGTAATTCGGCGACCTCCGTCGTAACGTCTTTAGGAATAATGAGAAAATACCTTCCTGAGAAACGTTTCAGCCTATGTTCAGTATTAGATCTTTTTTCAACGCATAATAATTATTTAATAACGTTTTATACGCTCAGGATGGTTGAGAAACCGGGTATTTTCCGGGATAAAACGGGAATTTTCTGTAGCCTATGTGCTCGGACTATGTGTTAATCCAGCATAAGATTTATCCATTTCTCCATTTCTGTATTGAATCGGTTCAGTCGTTTCGGCATGAACACAAATATACAAACTTTGGCCGTTTAAAATCAACGTGATAAAAAAAGTAAACATATGTAACGTGTTAAAATTCATTCTACATTTATTTCTTGTATATTACAAAAATAGGCTTGCACTTGCAGTTCACTACAAAAATACCTGATGGAAAGAAATGATGAGGTCTAGGTCATAGCGCCCTTGAGTAGAAAATGCCTATTCACTCTTTTTTTTTAAGGCGAAGAAGAAACGGAAAAAAATTTATGGAGTTTGCTAGATATCAACTACATTCGAATGCCACTTTTCTCAACATCTTGCAGTTCTATGGAAGAATGGTGTTTGATACCTAATTCATAACATGGCTTAGACATGTACACTGGATACGTCAAACCGCGCAAAAAATATAGCCAGTTTATTGGTGTCAAAAAAGTTTATTTGTTTTGAGATCAACAGCGGCAGTAGTAAGCCGACAGCAGTATTTTCTATGGACAGCGGTCCACGTCACAGATCTTGTTATTAGCCCGCACGCTCGTTTTCACCATCGTTGGTTTCCGCCATATTGTGGGTGGAGTAGATCTTAGTGGGAATGTAGACAGATGGCGCTAATTTTTTCTTGTATAAAGAAAGTTTACGTAAAATGTTCAGATGTCCACATCCTCATATTCATATCGGTGCATCGCTTTAAAAAATTTTCTTACTAAGTTAGGAAAAAGTGCTCATAAAACATTACAAAAAGCTGCACAATCCAACTTCCAACCAGATAATAACATCATCGCAGCCATTGTTATGCCAGTGGTACGAGAGGGGGTTACAAAAAACAGTCGTTTCATTTTCATAACTTTCGCCGAACAAAAGGACAGATACAATGTTATGATAAGTTTTAATGAGTTTACGGAGTTTCCCAGCATTCCTTTGTTCGTAATTTCGTTAAAATTTTGGCCCTTTTTAAATTTGAATATATTGCTCTCAATGGTTTCGTAATGAATTTTTCTTTTTGAAACAAGGTGTGTTTTTGTAGCTTCTTATCAAACTTTTGTTCACACATAATTTTGTACATTTAATTTACAAATATCAAGCTTAGTTCGGTGGAGGTTTATGCTTTTTACGAGTTTATTTCTAGAATGCCGTCTTCTTTTGAAAATTGTCAAGCACCATAGTGATTCCGCTCTATATAATAGGTGCTTTTCCTTAACCATTGGTGCAAGTTTCTTAACTAGGATATATTCTGCGGATAGGCCTCCTCCCAAGGCCACCTTTCCTTGCAATAATGTCATATTTCTGGGTGTTACGTGTTTATCAGCGCTATTCTCACAACTTTTCGACTTAAAGAAAGCACAATGACGAGTTTGGTTTCCTAAATTATTTCGTGTACGGGTTTTATCGAAAATAATACAACTACATGCTTATCTGTTTATATTTAATTCTATCCCTAATTGCGTGTTACGTTACCTTAATTAAATTATATGGTTGTTTTGGTTAGTTATTAATTTATTCATTTAATATCATCATGCCATTTTCAGTTTCAAATTTAATCGTCGTCAACATTTCCTCGTGAGTCCTAAAGTGCGTATACGGTGTGTAATCACGGCCTCGTCAAAAGCTTCACAATACGTGCACCACTCAGTCATCAGCGCTCGTCAGCGGGCATTCAGACTGTCATGGTAGGCGCAATTACTAGTCTGCAGTAGTATGTGGTATGGTTAAGTAATTTTTTAGTGCATTTTTGCTTTAATGACAGTTTTAGTACAAAAAAAAGTTTGTTTGTTTTATACACTCACTTGCCTTTGTTGCCCGTGGTGCCATCAATAGCTGCAGTGGTAAAATAAATTACTTTCCTGTTACTGTACTGCGAATCACCCAATTTAAAAATTAGACGATACACTGTTACTACTTATACTGATAGGTGGATCCAAACTCGATTTAATCCTGTGGATGACCCGTAAAGGCAAAATACCGGGAAAAAGTGCAAGAATATTATCAGCTTTGATCTTACTCGTAAGTGAAGTATTGGGAAGTTGTTCAACGGTTTAACAGAGTTGAACGGACAAATTAATGATTAAAATAAAAAGAAAGCACAAACAGTCTATATTTTTCCCCAACTGATAACCTACTGAACTTCATTTATGTAAAGATTCCAAAAGTACCTTTATCCTACTATTCTATGATGATAAAATCTCTTTACTTATTGTTATACATACTAG
The DNA here is from genome assembly GCA_036785405.1 of Coenonympha arcania. Lineage (NCBI taxonomy): Eukaryota > Metazoa > Arthropoda > Insecta > Lepidoptera > Nymphalidae > Coenonympha > Coenonympha arcania. The sequence continues at coordinate 11,233,126 of CM072065.1, forward strand.
ACTACTAGTTACTTAAAGAACAGCAAATTTTTAATTTCTCTCAACCTATCCCATGAAACATGCAAACGTAAACAATTATTGTATGCCGGAGAACAAAGAATTATTTTTAACGAAGCATTTTGTTAATGCGTTACCTGTGGTTACACAACATTCTGAGCACTTTTTCGGGCTTTTATGGCACAGACAAAAATGCATTTCAATTTGAACCGAGCTTAGGTACAAAGTTAGCGGCACACAAACCGAGAGAGATTTCAGCGACTAAGTAACGTAAATGGAAAAATTATTTTGCTGCGGCTACTAATGAATCTAAATGTTACGAATATTTTTTACATTTGGTATACATACTCCTTCAACTTAAAACAATGAAGCAAATTGGCTGAAATTTGCTATGGGGATAGATTTAATAATTATTAAATATTCGTTTTAATAATTATTAAAATAATTTTATATTAAAATTTAATAATTATTAAATTAAAAACTTCGGATTAATAATACCAGCCTATTTTTTATTCATGGTTCCTACGAGATTTTCGTAAAACTGAAATTGACGCGGGTGGAGCCGCGGCCAAGCGCAAATATTAAATATATTCAATTTGTCTTTAATAGTAATGGTAAACTGAAGATTTTCTAAGTGAATTACTGATGCAATATTAGTCTGAATCAGACAAAAAATCAAACAACCAGGCAAAGTCGCTGTCAACAGTGGCTAGTCTATAATTTAATTAAAATTATGTGCCATCTCTGTATGCAACGAGTGTATACGCAATTGCAAACAAGAGCTCGTTGGTTCTCTGTATCAAGCACTATTAAAAAGTTCATTAAAATTTTAAAATAACGCCCTGCCCACCGTGATATTAAACAGTATGCCTGAAACTTTTCCAATTAAAATCCGCGTTACGACATGCTCCATGACACAATCCGACCTTTGTTGATAGTGACACCCGAAAATGTTTCATGGAAGTAATGTTTAAAGATAAAAGGAATCATCTTTCAAAACATGTTTTTGAAATCAAGTTTTATTCATTAATTTTCTTTTCAGCAATCTATTTTATTTGCAACTCATATCGTATTGAAGAGTGCGTTAAAAATAACTAAAACATCATCTTGGGTATTCCACCGTGATGGATTTAGATTGACCTCATACAGCTAACCTTGCTTGTCTGTCACAATAATTGCCAGTTAGTAAAAAAAATAATACCTAGAATACTTTGAAAGGAGTATACGTACATCGTATATACCTATATCATCGTATATTATCTATATCATACACCGCATATACCTATAACCTTATAAGAGTTCAACCAAGCTAGATGGTAATATGATGACACGTGTTTGTATAGAATTTACTCTCTTAATAGTTATTTAGTTATAGTAAGTGATTGTATTGTACAAGAACTCAACGAAATCCGACCACTAATCTTGTTAAAAAGCATATATTGTGTTGTTCCACTTACGAGTACATCGCAGTTCGATCACGGAGTCGGGGAGGCGAATGGGAAATGTTAGAAATAAAATATGGAAGTAAACGGTCAGTACGGTAAGAGTCATAAACTCCAGAAGCGAGCGCACGTTTCTCAAAATATTATTTCGGTGGCGCGTATATTCACTGGAGGACCATTCAGATCTCACTCGCCTGAAATAACTGTCGCATAACGTTGATATAAAGCGGTTGGCCGAAGCAGGTGGCTTGAATTACGCCGAACATACATCTAATACTCTCCCCGCCGTAGCACCTGGACAGCGGCAGTTAAATTCAAGTGAGCGCTGCTGCCTGTACGCAAATTATGCTCCAAATCAAGTAAGATTGGTAATAAAAGGTACGTAAGGAGTAGGTACTTTATTACCTACCTTACTTGAGAAGATAGTTCAGACCGAACTCATAGCTCTGTGGTGATTAAAACTTCTCGTTATTAGAAAAAAAAATGAAAAGAAATAAGGATTTTTTATAATGTTTGAGAGTTTAGTTTTCGATAAAAATATTAAACATTATTAAGAAAGATCTAAAGTAAATGTAAAATATCAAAATGGTTTCATTCAATAATAATTATAAGTAAAAAACTTTCCTCTGAGAGAATCACACAGTTTTAAAGCTAAGCTTAGATTTTTAGTAAGATAGACATCACTGGACATTTAAACGATTTGACGGAAATAATGACTTTGACCTAGGTTGACACGGAAATAATCGATTTAAAATTAATAATGAATAAAGAAAAGTACGGGTAATTAATAAGAATACGGGTGGACTATAAAATTCAGATATAAACAACGTACAAAACCAATAAAATAAATAAAGAAGTTATTAAATACAGCGGCTCGGATACAATTCTAACTGGCGAACTTCCCTCGTTCCGATAATTGAACTCGGCACTTTTTGATTGAAATTCCCTGTTGAAACATCTATTGTTCAGCGAAAATAATGATTATTGTTGGAGTGAAATCCACCGGGGCTTGTTTGTTTCAAACGCTAATTCACTGTTCTGGCGGTTCTAATGTTTTATGTGTATTTATATTAAATAATACTCTTGATCATTTCTTTTCTGTTATAACAAATTAATGAAATAGAGATTTTTATAAATTATTTATTAATTATCTCTAATAATAAACTTGATGTAACAGACAATAAGCCAAGTAGATAAATAGTCAGTAGCGCGGACAAGGTATAAGATTACAAAGAAGACAAAATTGATCTGAAAATTTAAGCTGTTCAAAATCAAATTGTGTGTGAAAAGAACGTAATATTACCTATAGTAAATTTCAAAAAAAAAAATAGTAGCGCCCGTTTATTGATAGGTACTTTGACTTCATTAAATATGCATAAAAATGAATTTTTGTTTATCGTTAAGAATATATTCTCAGCTAGATATAAACCGCAGTGCAACACTTCAGAACAGTGGCAAATATTTGCCTAATATTCTTTTAGTTGTGTTTATAATTGTCATATTTTTATGAATAAAAATTATTTAAAATTCTACAAAACATTAAATTCTCTCCCGTGGTACCCAAACGATGTCGTAGGCAACAACTAGTAGTAGATAAAATATCTACTGTATTTAAATAATTTCTTATTCTGCTGCTCAGCTCCTTAAAGGAAGAATTTAAATAAGAGACATTTCAACTTCATTAGAGGCAAGCAAATATTAATAAAATAGGACTTTCTTTACTTTCTTAACAGAAAAATGTAACTCAAGTACTTAAATTTATTTTAAGAAAAACATTAACAAGTGGCTATCGCAAAATGGGAAAGAGAAATGTAAGATAGGTATAATGTTTAACTCTAATGAAAATAAAACTCAAGTATAAACTTAGTAACAATTATTTACTAAGAACCTTTAACTCAATATCATAAATATGAGTGGATGCATATTATTATGAGGAAATCAAAAATTAAATTACATTCAAAACAGCGGGGCATTTTCACAATAAAAGCAGCCAAGCGGAAAGCCTTTTAAACCCTTTTCTAATAAATATCTACCTCTACTACTCTACCTCTATCTCTATTACTCTACCTCTACTACTCTGTGACTCCATGATGGCTCTAGAGTGTTAGTGGAAAATTAAATTACTTGCCATCTGCGTCGGAGGTCGTGGGTTCGATTCCCACTACTCGTAAATGTTTGGTGATGAGCACGACTGTTTTCAAGTGTCTGGGTGTTTTTCAATATACTTATTATATTTATGTATATTTATCAGTTATCTAGTACCCATGTGTTTAATGCCCTATACCTATATAAAAAAAATCTATAATATACTTAATAATTAAGTAGAGCGAAATACTCATACTTGCTTCTATAACATGAATTTAGCAGAAGCTCGGAAAAAGCAGGAAATTCATCCCACGACATTACTTACTCTGTCTCCAACTGAAAGGAGCGGATAATGAAGAGGTTATTAATTAATTATGAACGACGTCTACATTGTATTTTGTCTGAAACGCAATGCCGGAGCTGTGTCAGCACAATGCTGTTCGTTAGTGGGTCGTGAATAGTCTTGAATGACTTTAATGATGTATTGTAGCTACTCGTGACTCGTGTTCCATGTTCCGCGAAGAGGTTGCGTCTGGTTAAATTATTCTCTGAGTTGTACGCTTTTGAATTCCGAATGGGATGGTTCAGTTTCTAAAGTTATCTGTCATACTTACGGCGGTCTTAGGTACGTACAAATATTTTGTGATACAACTTGCGAAATATTTTTATAATGTACCTCTAAACCGGGTATTTTAAAGTTATTCATCAAAGATTGTTTTAATAGAAGAATTTATATTTACAGTGTGTAGGTTACGCAAAAAGATAGAAATGGCACAAAAAAGTTTTTCAAAAAATCACAGCAAAACCCAATGAGTATGAAATTTACTTAAATCTTACATCAATATTATGTTTGTTGTTCATAACCGCAGCCGGTTAAGAGTAATGAGAAGTTGTATATAAGAAGAAATCTTACGAAACTAAACTCATTTCGCAGCGATATTATTTTTCCGCTCGCTCCCGATGACCACTTCATTTGGCTTTTCGCTAACGATGAAAACAAACTTTATAATGAAGATAAAGTGGGCACAAGCTTAATTTAAGCTGCTATAAATATGGGTTTAAAAAGGTGCTACAACAGCGAAACGATTAAAATTTATTTCTTCGTCGGACGCATCAGTATTACAAGACTTTCAACCCCTACCACAATGTTAGAAAGCTTCCATTAGTGCTTGTCGAACGATCGGTGCACCGTTCAACAATTGTTCATATCACCATTGCACATGATGAGAAAAATTAGAAAAATAGAGATTTTGGAGCAATTTTAGGGAGAGCTTTCTATAGAGATAGTTTTATCCAATCCTGTTTCTCCTTCACAACTGTTTTAGATTAAAGACCCAAAATACATGACGTTTAAATTTTAATGTAATTGTCTTTATAGTTTTTATATAAGTATAACTAAGACTAAGACTTTAACATCAGGACATCTTCCTCATCTTGTCATTCCTTATTATTATAGATACACAAATAACTTGTAATAGGATATTAATATTTATTCACAACAAATAGGTATGTTGTGCGGATGAAATTGATACCCCAAAGTAGCGCGGGCGGAATATCTATTTCATTTCACGTATAATTTCCCGAGGGCGATACTCTGCACGTGAAAGCCGGTTGTATATTAATAATATTCATACATATTAGCACAGTTCCAATTATTTTGACATAGATATATACAGCACTATTCTTAACCTCGAAAACCTCAACCTTAAAAAAAACATTTAAGTAGGTTAAATTTGCACAAATGCTGACTCGATTTTACATATTATACAACATATTATTACTGCATCTCAATCGTCACAAACACGAGAAACTTCATATGTTGATTAAAATGCGCTTTCTTGTTTACAATCGTTTGCTTTCTCACATTTAAGAGCTAGAGCCTCAATGATATTTTAATATATATCATTGTAGAGCCTTGACAACATGCATAAAATAGATGTAAGTATGATATTAAATCGCTTTCTTATATTCAGGTCCACAAAATATCAACTCGGCGGCTCATGGATGAATGGAAAATTTGGCTTGCAAAACTTGACCCAAGCATTAGGTATATCCAGCGTGCGAAGCTTGTGAAAAAACAAGATTGCGGTCGGTGACATACCTACTGGGTATACTGAGAACATAGTTGCAATACAACACCCACACCGGTTTGATTATTGCGAACTTCATACCTGACAATTTGTTTATTACATTCAAACATCTATAGCGACTGGATTCATAAAATTCGTTATTTGAGCAGTTGAAAAATCCAGTCTTCGTTTATGCTAAATAAATTCAAATTCAAACCACAAATGGATAGAAACTATGATTCCTTCGAGACGTGATGTTTGCGCAGAAATTATGCTTGTGTTAGAACATTAATTGGATTCTCAAAAGTTAAAAAAATTTGTGAATGAAAATGGAACAATCTGTTGAAGAAAATAAATATAAGAGTGTCTGCAGCATAGATGAAAAATCATCATGGAAGCCCCTACTCAGACAGGTAATTATTTTAAGTACGTAATAGTGAAATGAAAAATATAGTTTGGACCCAGAAATTTTACAATCGTTTAGTATAAGTATTTAGTAGTTAAGTTTAAAAAAACACATCTTATATTAACGAACATTTTAACAGTTTTAAACATACGTAAAATACATTTTTTTAAAGCTTAGGCTGTAATTTTATTCAAAGTTTTTCTAAAAAGATTATTTAATTGATAACCGAACTAAAAAAACTAATGTGGATAATAAAAAACATTCACTTTTATTTTTATGTGCCTACCTATTTAATCAGGTACTGTATTATTTAGGTTATTATATAGCAGAAATTATAATGCATATTAGAATTGACCAGCTAGGTGATTGTGTAAAACAAACATACGAGTATTCGTCGCTATTGTATTCGTAAACAAATTCTACCCGCCCATTGGCTGGAAAAATGTACACACCGGATTCGGCCAATCAGGGGGCAGAATTTGTTTTCGACTCGATAACAATGAATACGTTTTTCATACACAATTACCCCCAGGTCAAATGATGATGCGTTTAAAAATATCTGCCAAAATGCATAATATTAAACATTTATAAATCAGTAAAGCTAAATTAGTAAAAAGAGTATCAAAAAAAAATATTCCGACGAATTGAGAACCTCCTCCTTTTTTTTGGAAGTCGGTTAAAAAAGAAAAAAATATGAATACGTTCGTCCCCAAACTTGTTTAACCAGATCAAGTTCTCATTTGAATATTGTCCAATTTTATAATGAGAGGTTTAGGGTATTCATTTATTATTTGCATATACAAAATTTTTACTATTAAACTTGTCCGAAAACATTTAAATACCTTGAATACGTTGATTGATAAAGCACCAAATTATTTTTCATCATTGTTTTTATCCGAATAGGTATTTGGGAATTAAAAATTGGCTTCCGAAGACATAGAGACCAAAATAGATTTTGTTCGTATGAAACTGTAAAAGCGTTTGAGTCCTTTCACCTTTTAGGGTACTAAAATTGTAGAATTGGCCCCTTATGGGTGAGAGTTTCTCCGTTCCTCCGTTTGTTCGTACTGTCATCCTCGAATAGTTTCATTTGTTTTCCTCAAAAATTTCACGGGAGTAATCTATATGTATAAATGTAAAGAAAATATATTTCTTTAATTAGTGTGTTTGCCCCATCTTCACCACTTCCGTAAACAGAAGTACTCTATGCTAGTGTCGATGAAGCAGTCTTAATAATGTCTTATATAATATACATACGAATTTTGAGTAGGTAGGTACGTCTAGTTGTTATTTATTTGAAAAGTAATCAACAGCTTTACATTAATATTTTTTACAATTATAAGTAGTTGAAGAGTAAGGCCAAAAAGATTACAGAAACATTATTATAAGAGTAACATTATCAAAAGATTAATAAAATTAAAAATTTGTTAGTAACATTTGACAAGCTTATATAACTTTTGCACATTATATACACGTAGTATGGATTTAGGGCCAACATATTAATTGTTACTAAACGCAACCCAGGATTCTACTTTCAAAACCATTGCTTCTTTCTCTCTATATTAAAAATAAGGCCGTTGAGAAACAAAATTTCACTTTATTACACAAATAACTATTGCTCTAGCCAGCAATTTGTTTGATTGTAGAGCAAGCTAGTCTTGGCAAGTGAATATCTTCTGACGATGCTCCGGTGTCAGAGTGATACGTGCTTAGAAATATTTTTTGAAAGAATTATGTAAAACTCTGATATCCGATATGTACCGTACCTACAGCAAAATAATTTTATGATTTTCCGGTTACCATGGATTTCCACAAAATAATATTTTGCATAAATCCTATGGTTCCTATTTTATTAGTTTATTACTACGTATCAAAATTATAATTAATAATGTGAAAAACATGTTATTATATTTTCTTTTAACTGCGTATTTTTCGTTTTACAGATGTTTGTATGCAGTGGAGTTACGTCATACTTTTTTATATATGGACTATTTTTCGGGGCCCCTACAGTTTATGTACCACAAATGCGGAAAGAAGCAAATTCAACTGATGCTATTAGTATGGAAACGATGTCTTGGTTGTGTAAGTTTTTTTATTTATTTGTAAACATACCAATTTTTATCAAACATGACCTGTGAATAAATTAATAAACTACCTAAAGAATAGCATCAACTATTTTCGATATCTTATTACTTTATTGGTTACTGAAAAAATCGCCTGTGACTACAGACGAAGTTTTGAATGGCCAGATGGACAAAACTGCACTAAACCATGTGGGTGCAACTTGTTGTTCTATTTAAAAAAAAAACCACGATGGATTAAATCCAAATACAAGCCAATAAGTTTAGAATAACATTTAATTAAGTCTTCTTTTTTGTTCCCAGACTGTATTCAGTTCAATTTTTATACCAGTTAATTAATATATTTAATTTTTATTGCAGCACTTGAGATCCATATTTTCCGTTCTTAACTTCGTTTGTGAGTACCTGTGTACTCGTATAACCTTGAATTATGACCAGTTGGTTACACTGCGGTCAGAGGGCAGGACAATGTCTGCTGGGCCACTTATACTATATTATTATGTAATTAAAATAAAAGTTACTATGGGTCTTCATTATTTTGTTTTAAAAGATTATTTTCTATTTTATTTACAGTTTCAATCTCCAGTTATGGATCTCTACCATGGGCGATAATATTTCCCATTATTGCAGAAAGGTATGGAAGAAAAATGCCATATATAATTTTGTGGGTGAGCACGATGGCTAGTGTGCTACTATTTTATTTTAGTACAAGTGTCACCGAACTTATTATCAGTGGTTTTTTACAAGGAATGCTACAAACAATACAGATAGGAGTATCCATCATGGTCTTAACGGAATATGTATCGCCCAAATACAGAGGAATATTTATTACTTTCAAGTCTGCAACCTTTTACTGGGGCATTTGGATCTCGAATGCCATCGGAACCTTTTTTCACTGGAAAAATATTGGCATATTGATTTTTACATGCTGTTTATATAACTTCAGCATATTGTTTTGGCCCGAATCTCCATATTGGTTAGCGTCTAAGGGAAGATTTGAAGAATGTGCAAAATGTCATCGATGGTTGAAAGGCAAAGATAAAGATTCCGAGGAAGAACTTAATAAACTTATATTGTCATCCAAGGAAAATTTGAAACGAAGACATGAAAATCGAAAAACCAACCCGAAGAATGTAATTATCAAATTTTTTAACACCGTTAAAGCCAAGAGATTCTACAAACCATTGCTTCTTGCAATTCTCACCATATGCCTTTACCACTTCTCGGGAAAGTTGGCTTGTACTGGTTATGTGATAGATATCATTAAGACAATCACTGTGAGTGAATCTACAGCGTACGAAGGAATGCTTGTGTTAGACGGAATCACAGTATTAGGAATGTACGCAGGTGTTTACCTTACAAAGTTTTTCAAACGCCGTCCGCTGTTACTGATCTCTGCGTGTATTGGAGTCTTGTTTTTGTTTGTTTTATCATTGTATTTATTTTTGATACACCTGAATGTGATTTCAGAAAATAAGTATTTAAGTTTATTTCTGTTAATGGGTTTCTCAGTGACTATTAGTTGTGGTCCTATGATTCTGTCCATGTGTTTCTCCAGCGAATTGACACCATTGAAGGGAAGAAGTATATTTGTATGTATTTTTACGCTAGCCACTTGTTCTATTATGGGCTCAATTTTAAAAATTTCTCCCTACATTTTTAAATATTTCTCATCACACGGAGCATTTTTGTTCTACGCTGTAATGTCATCAATATTTATTTTTATACTTTACAAGGTATTGCCTGAGACTAAAGACAAAACAATTCAAGAAATAGAAAAATATTTCTCAGATGGTGACATTGTTGTAGAAGAAGAAGAATTAATGAATCCACAGCAAGCCAGAGATAGATAATTAGGTATTTATATTAACTATTAGTTGCGCCCATTATTCATTACAATCTTTCTGCACACCTTCTATAGATAACTGTGCTGACTTTACTCGGAATTAGCTAGATATATAACTTCAATAAATAATCTTATCTGAATCTCTTATAATTAAGAAAAGACTTATGTATAAGAAATTAAAACTTTTATTTTATATACTAGTAATTAATGTCCATTAATTTTAGAACGTTATAAATAAAAAGATGACCACTGAGTTGTTTTAACTTAGTACTGAATGATAACTTTTCCTTTCTTTTATTTTTCAAGCAATTCTTTTTGAACAACTTCATCAGTTATTTTACCCAACTAAAATCCTTATATCATCATGCTAATATTTCTACGAAAATTCGAAATTCATAAAGTAATTATGTACAAATTCATCACTAAGCAGTCACAACTGTCCCCTTACTTATGGTTGAATAAATCTTGGAACAGCTTCAAAGGTACATGAATTAACATCATAACCGCCGAGCGGTCGCGGTTTCCTTTGAATTTTAACTCGAAGGACGACGGATCACACAAATTGTAAGTTTCTTCAAATTCATAATTTTCCTAACGGGCTAATTTGGAGTTATGGGTTGATATTTCATAGCATCATATGTGATTGATGTTAAGTTCCTAACTTGCCCACGTTATTTTTAATACGACTGAATGATGAGACAAGCAAAACATTTAACAGCAACACCTGATTTTAAGTGATACGCCTTTCCATGCTTCACGATATAAGTTCAAAGCTTTCATCGTGCCTAAATCCATTAAAATGCCATACTGGACAAATATCCTAGGGAATGATAGCGGTTATTCTTTATATGGCAATCTATAACTATAAAAGGCTTTGTCCTGAGTGACTGACTGACAGACAAGCTACAGCCCAAACGGCTGAACTTAGGAACATGAAATTTTTAGGAAAGATTTTTTGTGAACCCAAACCGCTCGCTAAGAAAGGATTTTTTGAAATTCTACCCCTAAGGGGGTTAAATAAGGCATTTAGGTTTGTATGAAAGTCCCTCATTTTTCAAGTTAGATTCATGAAAATCGGTATATAGACTTTCTGATAAAAATAAGAGAATGGGTGTCCTAGGGATTTTGGAAATTTCACCCCTAGCTCTCTAAAAAGAGGGTTGAAACTAGAAAACGCTTGGTCCCGACTGGCCGGCTTTTGGACAAGCTACAGTCCAAACCGCTTAACGTAGAAACATAAAATTTTCAGGGAATATTCTTTAAGCACCCTAGATGTGTACTAAGAAAGGATTTTTTGAAATTCGACCTCTAAAGGGGTTAAATAAAAAAATTAATCTAAATATATAAAAGAAGATACTGACTGACTGACATATCAACGCACAGCCCAAACCGCTGGGTCTAGAGACTTCAAATTTGGAACACAGGTTCCTTATGAGGTCTAGGGGTGCACTAAGAAAGGATTTTTCAAAATTCCCCCCCTAAAGGGATGAAACGGGGCTCCAAAGTTCGTATTTTACCAAGCTTCAATACTCCTTCACGCCAAAACTACTGTACCGATTTGGCTCAAATTTGAAATTGAGATAAATTGCATCTTGGATTAACACATAAGCTACTTTTCATCCCGGGAAAATCCATGGTTCCTGTGGGATTAGTTAAAAACCGAAATTCACGCGGAAAAAAATCTTCACGCCGCAAGTACAAGGCCGATTTGGCTGAAATTTGGAATGGTGATAGATGATATCTTGGGTTAATAACAAAGCTACTTTTTATCCCGGAAAAATCCGTGGTTTTCGCGGGAAAACTGAAAAATTGATATTCACGCGCGAAAAATACTACTTTACGCTGCACTTACTGAACTGATATGACTGAAATTCGGAAAGGAGATAGATTTTATCCTGAATTAATACATAGGCTACTTTTCATCCCGGAAAAATTCATAGTATCTCAAAGAAGATACTGACTCACTCACTCACTGACATATCAACGCACAGCTCAAACCGCTGGGTCTAGAGATTTCAAATTTGGCACACAGGTTCCTTATGAGGTCTAGGGGTGCACTAAGAAAGGATTTTTCAAAATTCCCCCCCTAAAGGGGTGAAACGGGGCTCCAAAGTTCGTATTTTACCAAGCTTCAATACTCCTTCACGCCGCAACTACTGATCCGATTTGGCTCAAATTTGGGGTGGAGATGAATTGCATCTTGGGTTAATACATAAGCTACTTTTCATCCCGGGAAAATCCATGGTTCCTGTGGGATTAGTTAAAAACCGAAATTCACGCGGAAAAAAATCTTCACGCCGCAAGTACAAGACCGATTTGGCTAAAATTTGGAATGGAGATAGGTGATATCCTGGGTTAATAAAAAGGCTACTTTTTATCCCGAAAAATCCATGGTTTTCGCGGGAAAACTAAAAAATTGATATTCACGCGCGAAAAATACTTCTTTATGCTGCACTTACTGAACTGATATGACTGAAATTCGGAAAGGAGATATATTTTATCCTGGATTAATACATAGGCTACTTTTCATCCCGGAAAATTTCATGGTTTCCATGAAATAGTGATAGATAATATGCCTTCTATAGTGATATGCCTTCTATAGTGATAGATAATATGCCTTCATGTCGTAATTACTGAACTGATTTGGAATAGAGATAGATTATATCCTGGATTAATACTAAGGCTACATTTTATCCCGGAAAAATCCATGGTTCCTTCGGGAACAGTGAAAAACAGATATCTACGCGGGAAAAATATTCCTTCACGCCGTAATTGCTGAACTGATTTGGCTGAAAATTAGGAAAGAGAAGGCTATTTTTATCCCGGGAAAATCAATGGTTATTTCTCCCGCTTGAATATTTGTTTTACACTGTTCCAGCGGGAGAAATACTCATTCACGCTTCAACTATTGAAAATTTTTTATCTGAAAGTTAAAATGGAGATAGATTTCGCTCTAAATTAACACAAAGGTTACTTTTTATTCCGGAAAAAATCGATGGTTCCCGTGAGAATAGGGAAAACTAAAATTTACGCGGGCGAAGCCGCGGGTATCTGCTAGTTTTACATATATGGGAATCCGTCAATTTTTAAGTTGTGTTCATTAAAATTGGTAAGTAGGCTTTTGGATAAAAATAACAAAGTTCCTCGATTTTTTAATTCCACCCTTACTAACGAGACTACCTCCTAGGGGGTGAAACGGGGGTCCAAAGAAATGCTCCTTCACGCCGCAGTTACTGATCGGAATTGGCTGAAATTTGACAAAGAGTTAAATTATATTCTGGATTAATAAATAGACTACTTTTTATCCCACAAAAATCTATGGTTCCTGCGAAATTTGTAAAAAATAGGAATACGCGCGGGGGAAATACTCCTTCACGTCGCAATTTCTGAATCGATTTGTCTGAAATTTGGAATAGAGATAGATTATATCCCGGTTTAATACATGGGCTACTTTGTATCCCGAAAAAATCCATGCTTTCCGCGGGATGTGTGAAAACCCAAAATTCCTGCGGGAGAAAAACTCCCTTACGCCGCAACTACTGAAACGATTAGGCTAAAATTTGATTTAAAGGTAGATAATATAATGATCGAGCACTTAGGTTACTTTTTATCTCGGAAAATTACATAGTTTTTGCGGGATATTTGAAAAATCGAATTCCACGCGAGAGAAAAATCGTTCACGCTACAATTACTGAACCGACTCGGCTGAAATTCGGAATAGAGGTAGATTATATCCCGGATTAACATAAAGGCTAATTTTTATCCCGAAAAAATCCATGGTTTCCGCGGGATGTGTGGAAAACCAAAATTCCTGCGGAAAAAAACTCCTTTACGCCGCAACTACTGAAACGATCAGGCTGAAATTTGAATTAGAGGCAGATTAGATAATGATCTTGCACTAAGGTTATTTTTTATCCCGGAAAATTACATGGTTTTTGCGGGATATTTGAAAAGTCGAATTCCACGCCGGAGTAAAATCGTTCACGACGCAATCACTGAACCGACTTGACTGAAATTTGGAAAGGAGATAGATTATATCCTAGATTAATGAATAGGCTACTTTTTATTCCGAAAAAAATCCATGCTTTCCGCGGTTTATGTGAAAAACCAAAATTCACGCGGGAGAAAAAGTCTTTTACGCCGTAACTACTGAAATGATTGACAAAAATTTGGATCAGAGATAAATTATGTAATGATTTAGAACTTAGGTTACTTTTCATCCCGGAAAAATCCATAGTTTTACGGGATTTTCGAAAAATCAATTTCCACGCAGGAGAAAAATCCTTTACGCTGCGATTACTGAACCGACTTAGCTGAAATGGAATGGAGATAGATTACATCGTGTATTAATACATAGGTTACTTTTTATCCCGGAAATATCCACGGATTCCGAATAAACACAAGAAATATTTGAAAAACCGTAATTATCGCGGTAGACATACCTTTACGCTGAAACTACACAAACGACTTAGTTGAAATTTGGAGGTAAGATAGACGATATCCTGGATTATCATACAGCTTATCTTTTATTCTGGAAAATCCGTGTTTACCGCAAAATTTATGTAAAAACGAAGTTCCCAATTTTCCAAAGCAATCGATACCGCCAGCTACTTTCTTGAAAGTATAGGTATAAAGGTTAAGGTTGATAAAGAAATTCAGGTTTTTGAAAAATCTGAATCTCTGGGTTTGTGAAAAATCGAAATTAACGCGGGTGAAGCCACGCGCAAAAGCTAGTTATTGTATACAAGTATTAACTTGTATAGAATAAAAAATATATATATATATATTTTATTCTATACAAGTTAATACTTGACTGCGATCTCATCTGATGGTAAGTGATGATGCAGCCTAAGATGTTATCGTACCTACTTGGAAGGGTAAGTAAATTTACCCCTATGGTTTCTACACAGCATCGCACCGCAATGCTAAATCGCTTGGCGGTGCGTCTTTGCTGGTAGGGTGGTAACTAGCCACGGCCGAAGCCTCCCACCAGACCAGACCTGAGCCAATCTAGAAATTATAACGCAACGCCACTGCGCCGCTTGTCAAAAAAAACTAATGGTTATAACAAAAAGAGATCCGGCTTAGTTTGTTGTGGGCTTCTCAGTGGGACTGCGCAATGATATTATATATGGACTGAGTATGTTGGCACCGTCGTAATCTCAGTTTTAAGGCGTAAAATAGTTACTGCTCTTATACTTGGACCATTTAGTTACTGGCTCTTCATATTCACCTGTAAGTCTTTAAAATTTTCATTTGAAGGACCATGAATTGACGACCCAATAAACCTTGCTCGCATAGTATATTATATTGAAAATATTAAATAGGAAACCATCTGTGTTGTACTTCACTACTCTTACTACGTGTATTGTAAATGTATGAGTATTTAAATCGATTAAAATTACCATTTGCATTATTCATTCATTTTTATTATTAATACATAGCATACGACATTAAAATATTATGGTTACGTTAAATTATTCGGTATCTTTCACAAAACAGTAAAATAAAACATATCAGAACAGCCTGTATATTCTCGGTCACTGATAAGAATCTTTTGTTCAAATCGCTTGCGCACTACACGTGCAACCAATGTGGTTTGTGTTCGGTGTTTTGCGTGTCCTATCGACAAGTTTTTGTTCTGTGTTTGTTTATTTCTATAACCTACTTCCTAGTTTGAGTTTTTTGTTATAATTTAACCTTAGTGCTATATATAGGTATTATGAGTTCTACTTATGTATGTTAGTATAACATTTTAAGGAGGAATGTGCAGCGCCCCGACAAACCGCCGAGGCATTTTTATTTGATTAAATAAAATAAATATAAAATAATAAGATCATAATTATAATAGTGTTAACAAAACACTCACACGGTGAAAAATAGTCCATTCGCTTAGAATTTGTCGTTATAAGCGGCCGGCGTCGTTTGATGCCCTTTGAGAATACCGACGCCCGCAACCGCCCACGCGACAAAATGAAAGCAAACAAACTGTATGGTTCATGAGATACACGCGGCTGACAAACAGACGGCCGGACGGACAACGCTGATTTAGTAATTGAGTATTTGACTCCAAATTTTTTATCACTTTCGTACCTATAATATAAACTACGATAAAAATAATGACGAACACTGAAAAACCTAATTAAATCGATCAAATAACAAATAAGTCATAGGCATTTAAACATTTCTGATTAGAAAGAAATAGCGATATTAAATTGTAACGTCACTATAACTGTAAATATAATTGTAACGTCGCGATATTCAATTGTAACGTTTTGAACGGCTTCATAAAAATTTTCGTTTTGCGAGAAAGGGATAGAAGACTCCAAAATTGAAATGCCTGCAACTTTGTAAATCTTTGTTCGATTTTAATTATTTTTTCAATTTCAATTTCAATTTCCTCTCACCTTCTGGAGACGGAGTCTAGAGAAAATGGCAAAGCCTGTATTTTGCTCATTAGCATATTATTCTAGACCTACACAATATACGTTATACTTATTGACCAAACTGTTACATTAGTCATAGTCTATGGTTCTAGTTTATACTCATTGTCTTGGTCTGTGCTCGCTCTTTCTTCTTGCTATGGCGTCCGACACATCATGGTATTGTCTTAAAATATTAAAGTCGTAATATAAATTTATCATCCATATTTTATTGATATCACAGCACCTATACCTAATATGGTGTCAGAGTGTCAGAATCCTCGTCGTCATCACAGTAATTAGTCAGTATTCCAAATCAATATTCAACATGTCTACGCGTCAAGAAAAAACTGCAACCGGCATGGCGACCACGAGTACAGAAAACGTGTTCAACAACGTAAGTCCTCTGAAGATTTGTAAAACAGACAGTCACGGCAGCGCATCAGAATGGAAAAAATGGTGGCAGGCATTTCAAATGTTTATGTTAGCTACTAATCTCGACACCGCCGCAGAAAAACGAAAGGTAGCCATTTTCTTACACACGGTTGGTGAAAAAGGAGTGGAAATATATAATTCATTCAATCTCGACATAGAAACAGTGACTCTCGAGGAAGTCAAAACAAAATTTAACAAATATTTCGAGCCACAGAAAAGTCTAACCATGAACAGACATTCGTTTTTCACTAGATTTCAAAAAGAAAATGAATCCATTGATGATTTCTTCACTGACATACAAAATCTGTCAAACAAGTGTGAATTTGGACAGCTAAAAGATTCCCTCATCAGAGATATTTTTATTGCAAACATGTGCCCAAAATTAATAAATGTCCGTCAGAGATTACTTCAAGAAAACAACCCAACGTTGGAAAGAACAATTTCACTTGCAAAAACTGTTATCATGGCCCAGGAAAATGCACAAAAAATAGAAAATATTCATCATAGTTCTGACAATGTCATGCGGATACAGCGATCAAGATCCCGAGGTCCAATGAACAAAAATGTGTCACCCCGTCAAAACAGTAATCCAGTCATCTCTTCAAGGCAACGGAGTCAAAGTCCACACACAAGTCATCGCAATGCCAAAAACACAGCCTGTGGAAGGTGTGGTCAGCATCATCGTGTCAAATGTCCCGCTCAAGGAGTTAAGTGCAATACTTGTAACCGTTATAACCATTTTTCAAAATTTTGCTTTTTTAACAAGAATGTCAGAAATTTAGAGTCAACAGAGTCCTCCGGAGAGCAGTCTATGTCAAGTTCTCAAAATTATTTCATAGGAATGGTAAAATATAATGATGATATGTCGCATTCCAACAAATCTTGGTGCCCAACACCCAGTTGCACAAACGATCTTTAATTTTTAAAGACGACATTAAACACTAATCTTTCATTAACTGGTTGCACAAAGCAAAATTTAAACATATTTTAATGGTCCATTAAAATTTAACTAATGAAACGTCAAACTCCCTGTATACACAGATTTTGCGTTGCACAAAACGTCATTAGCGCTAATGAGGGCCTAATGAGCCTTTAGTTTGACAGTTATGGGAATTAATTTTTAATTGGTCAAAAAGCGTCCATTAAATCCAGTGTTTCAGTTATTTCATCAAATTTTACGTGCAATTTTGTGTCTAAAATGTCTTTATCGAGTCTTTCATCGTTGTCTGATCCCGAAGAAGAAGTTTCCCGCCGCGAAATTCCAGACAGGGAAAATTTATTTATAAAACATGATGGAGAAGACTTTCGTGTTAGGTACAGACTATCTAAGGATGCGGTTCTTCAAATCCTACGTATCCTTAATTTAGAACCTATGACCCAAAGAAATAAAGCTATTGATGGCCTTACACAACTTTTGATTTGTTTGAGGTTCTTTGCTACAGGGACGTTCCAGCAAGTGCTTGGTGATCTGGTTAATATCCACAAGTCAACAGTTTGTAGAATAGTACAAAAAGTTACGCGTGAACTGGCAAAATTAAGTTCTGTGTACATCAAAATGCCAGATAGGAGAGAACTACGAAGAGTAGCAGAAGGATTCTATGAAATAGATGGATTTCCACGGGTTGCTGGAGCTTTGGACTGTACACATGTAAAAATTATAAGTAGAGGAGGGGCACTTTCTGAAATGTACCGTTGCAGAAAGGGATATTTCTCAATGAATGTCCAAGTAGTTTGTGATGCATCTCTGAAAATAAGAGACATCATTGCTCGCTGGCCTGGATCTGTGCATGACTGCACAATTTTTAATAACTCTCATTTGTGTGCAGACTTTGAAATGGGTAGATACAGCCCCTACCATTTATTAGGGGATAGTGGCTATTATAATAAAAATTTCCTATTAACTCCCTTTTTGCAACCACATACAAGTGCCGAAGAGGCTTATAATAAAAGTCATATTGCTACTAGAAATACAGTAGAGAGATGTTTTGGTGTGTGGAAAAGGCGCTGCCCCTGTTTGGAAAAAGGAATCACTTTGAATAAAACATCAACTGTTCTGCAAGTCATAGTAGCTAGTGCCGTGCTTCATAATATTTGTATTGAGTTAGATGAAGTTGAACCTCCAAATGATTTTCTTATCAACACTGATGTGGACGACAGCTTTACAAGTGAATTATATAACAATGAGACCTCTGTGCGTACTGCCCTTGTAAATACTGTATTTTCTTAGGTTAATTATTGTTTTTTATTTAAAAGTGACTATAAAGTACTATTATTGTAGCTTTAGCAGTAATATAACAATAGTATTTTAATTATTTAAGAATAAAATATGATATAACAATGTATGATGGTCAAGTCAGACATTTCATTTATATCAGGCTTGCTTAGTTATGAGCTAGTAAATATACTGGTTTTGTATTAATTAAAGTCACTTGAAAGTTCAGAAAGCCCTTGCCCTTGGCGACAGTCATAGGATAACTTAGGATAAATAAACAATAAACATTATATTTCAACTTATTATTTTTTATTATTCTCCAATTCTCTTTTTAAAATATTCATTTTTAAATTGTGCTGTTGTTTATTATGTAGTATTTCCTGCATGAGTTTCTTCTTTTCGATATCTGCATTCTGACACTTTTTCTTAAAATAAAGCCTTTTTAAGGCTTCAGCACTCTTGGGTTTATTTTTAGTTTTCTGGGCTGAAAAATAAATAAAAACATAAGTATGATGTAAAGATGTTATACCTAAGTACCAATTATATAAAAAACATAGACATGGACCGTGAACACTATACACTCAAAACCTAGTATAATTACTAATATTCACCTTCACTAAACTTCACAAATTTCCTCCGAGCAGGAGTAATTGTCCTAGGTGTAGTAACTGGTGTGTTATGGTTTTGCTGGTCTTGAGCTGAAATATTTACAGTTTTTAATATTTAATATATTTATATAAATCAAACCAATAGTTCAATTTTTTATATATAGGGATTAATAATGCACCTTTGGATTGGGAGCCACCGAGGGTGGATTGTTTAATAAATAATTATAAATGTATATTTAATATATATTATTATTATGTTATTATAATTATAATGCTAATAATATTATGTGCTATTATAATTCAAATACATATAAAATTTAAAAACAATGTTTTCTGTACAGAATATAGATATTTTATCACTACAATAGCTACCATTTTTGATTCTCCGAGCAGGAGTCACAGGTAATTCACTTTGTTTTGTATGTTGTTGTGTTATTATGTTATGATCTTGAGCTGAAATATTTACACAATATGTTTACTTATTCAAAGATAAATGGAAAATCATAAGCATAAAAGTAACATAATACTATATGCCCACCCGTTGTGATGATTTCTTGCTGCTGTGATTGACCAAAAGGTGATGGATGATCCTCAATTTCAAAAACCCCACTTGCAAGTCCAATGTCAGATTCTAAAAGAATAAAAAACCAGTGGTTTGAGTTATGCATTGATATATTAGTCAGTCAGTCACCTTTGCCTTTTTATACAGAAAAAACTGCTCACCCAGTTCAATTTGCACATCATTTTCCTGCGGTCCTTGGAGTTCATGAAGTGATGTGAGGATTTCTATTTCAGCCGTTGTTTCATTAGTTTGATCTAGAAAGCAAAATTAATAATGTAAAATCAAAATATATTCACTGCAGTTGAAAGTATATATTGCACAGAATACCCTACCTTTAAAATATATAGCTCCACTATCATATGGATTTGACAGCGGCTCAATTTGGTCCTGGATCACAGCTAATACTTTAGCATCAGCGTCTGTCATTTTAGGTTTCCAGGAACCCCCACCTGTCTTATTTATCTGCACCTAAAGGCATGGGATAAATAAAGCCATATTAAATAATTATTGTAGAGCCAAACACATGAAGCATTATTTACCTATCAATATATTATATACCTTGTCTTCTTTTATATTTTGTAATGCTCTTGCAAGGTCATCATTTGTCACAAGTTCATGTTGAGTGGCAATTTTGTATTCTAATTTCTGTAAGAAAGCATAATTTAGCACATGGTATTTACTTTAATATATGTATAAAATTGTAAACATGTTGGTAAGATGTTTCTGAAATACTAACTTTTATTTCTGCAGCATTTTTGCGATTTTTTTGTTTCAAATTGTCATACAAAGCTTTCAACTGGTCTGTCTGTCTAGGACCAGTTGTGCAGTTGCTGTTGTATGCGATACATACTGCTTTCCACGCTTCCTTTTTTTTGGTAAAAACATGTGCTCCGGTTTTCTTATCCTCAATGATATACTTATACCTGAAAAACAAAGTACATAAGGGTAATAAGGTATACTGAAAGTACCTAAACACATTTTGGACAAGCCGAATTTCACGTGTTATTTACTTACTTCGATATAATGTCCATCAACATTGCTTTTTCTTCTGGAGTATAATTTGCTCCACGCTCCCGTTTTTTTGAAGTTTTATCGGACATTTTGATCAAATAATTAAATAACTTTAGTTTACCAAAAAATCACCCGCAACAACAGTTCAATTCAAAATCACAAATGATGTCAATTGTCAAATCAGAATTGACAAGTGACAACTGACACGAGCTGTCATTTGTCAGCTTATGCGTTCTATTTATGCAAAATGATTGGCTGTCGGCAATCTTTTCATTCATTCGATGTTCACTCGGTATCTAATGTCGTCTTTAGTTAATGGAACTTTAGTGAGGCCTAATGTTGGCGGCAAAAGTTATGTGCAACGTCATTAAAATAAAGATTCCATTAGCACTAATGTTGCCTTTAAGTAATGGCGAGTTAATGAAAAGCTTTGTGCAACTGGGTGTTAGTGTATTTGTAGGCAATAAAGAGCTCAAATGCATTTTAGACAGTGGCGCAGATCTGAATATTTTATCATATAATACATTTAAAACATTAAATTTACCAAAGTCAATTATCAAAAAGTCTCATGCTAATGTAAAAAGTTTTGATGGATCTTCTATAGAAATTTTAGGTCAATGTGATATCATTTGTCATTTCAATGGCTGTCAACAAAGTATAAAATTTTTCATAGCCAATATTAATTGTGCTACAGTCTTAGGTCTACCTACATGCATTGACATTGGTGTTTTAAAAAGAGTCTTTGCCGTCAACAATGCTATGTCACAAAGTCAAATACTAAAAGAATTTAACGATGTGTTTCAGGGTCTTGGATGTCTACCTCCTGTCTGTTGCTTGAAGCTTCACCAGAATGCAGTACCATGTGTCGATCCTCCCAGAAAAGTTCCATTTGGATTATACAGTCAATTAAAAGAGGAATTGGATCGCATGTCAAGGATGAATGTCATAGAAAAAGTCACACATCCTACCGAATGGGTAAATTCAGTCGTTGTCACAGTCAAAAAGTCAGGTCAGTTAAGAATTTGTCTTGATCCTAGGAATTTAAACAAATATATAATACGAGAGCGTTATCCTCTCAAAAGTATTGATGAAATTAGGTCGATATTAAAAGGTGCTTCACATTTTTCACATCTAGATGCTTTTTCTGGTTTTTGGATGTTAAAATTAGATAATGCAAGCTCAGATCTATGCACATTTCAAACACCTTTTGGTCGTTATCGTTACTTAAGATTACCCTATGGTATAAATGCTGCGTCAGAGATTTTTCATAGAGTAATGACAGAGATCTTCGCTGATATTGAAGGAGTTCTAGTTTTTGTCGATGATATTTTAGTCTATGGAGAAACTGAAGAAATCCATAATGAAAGATTGTATAAAGTCATGCAGAGGGCAAGAGAAGTCAATTTAAAAATTTCAGTCAAAGAAGTATGTTTCTTAGGTTATGTCTTTAGTAAGGATGGCGCTAAGGTTGATCAGGAAAAAGTCAAAGCTATTGTCAATATGCCAACACCAACTAATGTCAAAGAATTGCAAAGAGTCTTAGGTATGATCAATTATTTAGGTCCTTTTATACAAAATTTGTCAGAAAAAACTCAAGTTTTGCGAAATCTTCTGAAAAAAGATTCTGTCTGGGTCTGGGATGAAAATTGTGAAAAAAGTTTTCAATCTCTTAAAAATGCAATAACAAATGCTCCTGTCTTAGCTCACTATAACCCAAAAATTCCTACAGTATTGTCCGTCGACTCGTCAAAATCAGCTTTAGGGGCAGTGATTTTGCAAAACAAACAGCCTATTGCGTATAGTTCTAAAACTTTAACACCTGTACAGGAAAAGTACGCACAGATTGAGAAAGAATTATTTGCCATACAATTTGGTTGTGAGAAATTTCACCAATATGTCTATGGTAATCAGGTAACAGTCCATACCGATCATAAACCTTTAGTCTACCTATTCAAAAAACCATTGCATGAAATACCAGCACGTTTACAAAGAATGATGCTAGCTTTACAAGCCTATGATATTAATGTTGTTCATGTACCAGGCAAAGAAATGTATATTTCAGATACATTGTCTAGGGCAGCTTTAAAAGAAACTTATACACCTAACTATGAGTCTGATTTGCCATATCATGTAAATATTTTATATTCTAACTTGGCTATAAGTACAGAGTACAAAAATAAAATTTTAAATGCCACTAATTCAGATGCAGAATTGCAAACTTTAAAGAAATATTGTCAAGATGGATGGCCTACTAGTAAAAATCAAGTTGAACCTTTATTGAAGTCCTATTGGAATGTTCAGGCTGAAATTCATGTCATCAATGATTTATTATTTAAAAATGACAAATTAATTATTCCAAAGTCTATGCAAAATGAGATGTTAAGAAAAGTCCATGAAGGTCATCAAGGTATTAACAAGTGTCTAAATTTAGCTAGAGATATTATTTTTTGGCCAAATATGAGTGCAGATATAAAAAATCTTGTAGATCAATGTCAAATTTGTGCTAAATTTAAGCCTAATAACCAGTCAGAGCCATTACAAAGCTATGAAATGTGTAAATTTCCATGGCAACAAGTCGGTATTGATTTAATGCATTTTAATAATAAAACCTACCTAGTAGTTACTGATTATTATTCAAAATATATTGAATTAGCAATGTTACATGGTCAGCACACAGCGTCTAATATAATAATTCATTTAAAATCCATATTTGCTCGCCATGGTATCCCAATTTCCGTAATTTCCGACGGAGGCCCCCCTTTTAATTCAGCAGAATTCAAAACGTTTCTATACAATTGGGACATTGAACATGTACTTACAAGTCCCTATCATCCAAAATCTAATGGACAAGCTGAAAGTTCAGTCAAAATCATGAAAACCATGTTAAAAAAATGTTTAGAATCAAATACAGATCCATATATAGCTTTATTACAGTATAGAAATACACCAAAAGCTAATTTTCCGTCTCCAGCTCAGTTGTTAATGTCTAGAAATCTAAGAATGCATATACCAATTAGTGATAAAAAGCTTAAACCTAAAGTAGTTTCCTTTAGTGATTATAAAAAGAGTTTTGAGAAAAACCAGTCACAGAGTAAACATTATTATAATAGAAATAAAAAACAATTACCTATTTTACAACCCGGTGATCATGTTAGTTTCAAAAAAATGCCAAATTCAGACTGGCTTCCGGCTGTTGTTAAAGAACGATTAAAATGTCAAAGGTCATACATAATAGAGGATAGTAAAGGTAACAGATATAGAAGAAATAGAGTTCATATTAGATTCAGGTCAAATGATAGTTGTCACAACTTTGATCCAGACATGCAATCCAATAATCCACCTCAACAACCAACTCCAAAGAAAACTGAGGAGAGTGTTCAAAGCGAGAGACAGGTGGAGGCTGATGAATCCATGACTGATGATTCGTTTAATTATGAACCACAATATTATAAATATGTAACCAAGTCAGGTAGAGAAGTAAAATTACCTAAACGTTTAAGTTAAAATTAGTTATTAAAGTTATTAAAAATTAGTATTAAAATTAGTAATTAAGTATTATATTAGTTAAACTATTGTATACAATTTATCTAAATTAAAGAAGGAAGGATAATATATGTCTTAGGTTAATAAAACAAATGTTTGTCTTACTTATTATTGTTTATTTACTATGTCACAATGTAAAATTAAAATATTAATAACATATTAACATGTCATGTCTGTATAAAGTCTTTAAATAACTATGTATCTTGTAATATTTAAAAGTAACGTCATATCATATAAAACAC
Organism: Coenonympha arcania; assembly: GCA_036785405.1. Lineage (NCBI taxonomy): Eukaryota > Metazoa > Arthropoda > Insecta > Lepidoptera > Nymphalidae > Coenonympha > Coenonympha arcania. Next base: position 11,258,087 of record CM072065.1, read on the forward strand.
AACTATGTAATTTTAAAAAAATGTCAGAGTCGTCATAGAAAGTAATATTCATTTGTAATTTAAATTTCTTTTTATAGTTTTCAAAAGGGAGATGTTACATTAGTCATAGTCTATGGTTCTAGTTTATACTCATTGTCTTGGTCTGTGCTCGCTCTTTCTTCTTGCTATGGCGTCCGACACATCATGGTATTGTCTTAAAATATTAAAGTCGTAATATAAATTTATCATCCATATTTTATTGATATCACAGCACCTATACCTAATACAAACTAAAGTTTTCTAGATCAATAGTAACTCATTAGGTGATGTGTCGTCCTCAACACCATGGAGTAACTTTGAGAATGAGAAAAGATTGGCTATAGCCCACCACGCTGACTTAGGCATACTTCAAACAGCTTTGGCAAAATTATGGATGAAATGTACCTGTAATTACTTCATGCTATTTTTCTCTATCAATAAGCAAGTATATAGCACAGTAGCACTTATAGGATGTAAATCGCCAGTTTAATGGAGGAGAGACGCCGATCACCCTTTAAAAAAACACAAATTCATCAATGAATAGGTCAATCTGAAACTGATTGCGCAATATACATTCCTGAGGGGTTGGTATAGGTTTTTGTACGAATTTCGAGTCGACTCGTATCGCACAAACGAATCGAATACCTCCATACATTAAATGCCAGCGCCATCTATTGACAGCCGCATGTCAGTGTCTGCTCACAGATGGCGTTGGCTGTAAATGGAGGAATTCGATTCGTTTGTGCGATACCAGTCTACTCGAAATTCGTACTAAAACCTTTACTAACCCCACTGATTACTAGGACAACTTTTCACAAGACCTGAAAAGGGTCTCTGATAGCAGGTGCATAAAGAAGGCGAAGAATTCTGAGTGTTGGAGCGCTAGCTCACGATAAAGTTGTCTACAGGCTGAAGTAAGTAGGTAAGTAAAGATGTAAGTGTGTCAGCTCATAAATCTTGTTTTTAGGGTTCCGTACCTAAAGGGTAAAAACCCTATTACTAAGACTTCGCTGTCCGCCTGTCTGTCACCAGGCTGTATCTCTTGAACCATGCATGATAGCTACAGACATGAAATTTTTACAGATGATGTATTTCTGTTGCCGCTATAACAACAAATACTCTCCTCTCCTCTTCTCGCCTCTCGTAGAACAAAGTGATTAATTTTCGCTTGTTTTTGCTCGAAATTAATAATTTTTGCTCCAAATGTTCACAGAATATGTAATTATATATTTGCTTTAAAAATAAATAGATAAATTAAAATAAAAAAATATTTAAGGGGGCTCCCATACAGCAAACGTGATTTTTTGCTTGTTTTTTTTAATTTACTGGGCAGGGGTGTTTAGTTTACCTTAATACTATTGAGAATTGGTCTTGCTAGTACGGAACCCTCAGCGCGCGAGCCCGACTCGCACTTGACCAATTTTAAAGTTTACTCAGGTGAAGCCGCCGATTTTGAACAATAAAATGGCAATGAATTGTTATCGACAAACAGGTATTAATAGTCTAGCATAAAATTTACTATCGCGCTGGTATCGTGACATTTGAACGATTTATAATACGTTACTATGGAGGATCCTTGCGCAGAAGATAGTTTAACCAATAGAAATACTACTGCATCTTCGTGGGCGCCTTTACTTAGGCAGGTGAGTGTATCAGATGGTCTTTAATAAGATATGAAGCAAAGGAACACGTGGATCAGCAGCTGCTGAAGTGATTTATTTTTCATCAGTTCATCCTATTAAATAATATACTGACTACACGTACGTCTATTAAGAGCGTTCATGCGGCACAGTGTGAATCGCGTTTCGCTCCATACAAAAAAGTAATTCGTTGGCGCTGACGCAATTTTGCGTCGATTATGGTATTACAAAAAAAATTATAGTAAAATAAATATACCTACAACTTATTAAAATAGTAAATAACCAGTGACATTGAATATTAATTGAATTAAATTACTATAATTCAGAAATAACAAAATATCTTGGATTTTATCCTAAAATAATACGTTTAATTTATCGAAAAATGCTAAAAATGGCACTTTTCGGTTTATGGTTTTTGAATGATAATCTAGGAAAATTGTGTTTTTTTTTGAGACACTTTTTAGTAAATGTTATTAATTTTCTAAATATGTCATTGTTATAAGTTTGTGTTAAGAAATATGGCAAATATCTTGCATCTGCGTAGAGCGTCGACCGCTATTTTAGCAAACAGCCTATACAAAAACTGTTCTAGTGAGAAAGTTATACACATATTTTAAAATATTTTTGAGACAAGTTCTAGATTATGAAATGCCAAATAATATGAATTCAATTATCTAATCTATAATCGAATACATAACTATTTTATGTTCCTTCGGAAATCGTAAATATTGACTCAAGCATAATACTAACGCATGAACCGCCTTAAGAACTCTAGAATTTTATAATTTCTAAATTGGCTCAGGTCAGAAGACTTCAGCCGTAGCCCGAAAGAGTTACCACCCTACCAGTGCGATAGGGTGTTCCGGTGCGATGCTGTATAGAAACCGTTAGGGGTTGAAGTTTACTTACCCTTTCCATGTAGGTCAGGTAATATCTTCGGCTGTATCATCATTTACAAATACCATCAGGAAAAAAAGTTACCTTAGAATTAACATATTAGAGGTAACTTATTTCGAGTACAGAATTGTAATAATGTTCTGGTATATGGTTAGTATGGTTATGGGTAGCAACAAAAATAAATAATAATTTTGTTTCTTTCTCTCTTTTTACAGATGTTTGTTTGTAGTGGAGTGACATCATACTTTTTTATATATGGATTATTTTTTGGTGCCCCGACGGTTTTTGTGCCACAAATACAGAGAGAATCTAATTCAACTGAAGCTATAAGCATGGAAACGGTGTCTTGGTTGTGTAAGTAACTTGAAAATATCTTATATAGGCTCTTCATAAAACCCTGCCTGAACCGAAAGATACAACCTACATACAGACAATTATGAATAAATTGTGGAATAACCAAAATATAATGGACTACATAGCACCTCTTGTCAGTTAATTCATTAACCTATGGCAAGTACAAGTTGTTGGATTTTCGAATCTCGATTCTGTTTCACCATACTATCTGCATGCAGGGAGTAACCGATAACGAATGACTTTATCGAATTTTTAGTTCTATTGTCTTTTGTACTAGCCCTGTAGGATAATCTTACAAGTATTTTTCAATAAAAAGCGTTAGTAATTTTTAGATCTTAGTCTTTAGAAAGTTTTCTAACTCTGACAATCCCTTAATATGAGTTTATACTTTATATTTATGTTTTCATGCATTTCCTTTTTCTTTGTTAAAGTTCTTAACATTGTCTGTATAAATCATATCGGTGTTTTAATTTCAATTTCAGATTCAATATCCAGCTATGGATCCTTGCCTTGGGCAATCATCTGTCCTATGATTGCAGAAAGGTTTGGAAGGAAACTACCATATCTTGTTTTATGGATAAACACAATGGCGTGCGTGCTATTGTTTTACTTCAGTTCAAGCGTCACTGAACTTTTTATAAGTGGGTTTTTACAAGGAATGCTCCCAACGGTACAAATTGCGGTCTCCGTCATGGTCCTTACAGAATACACCTCACCCAAATATAGAGGGATGCTAATAACTTTTAAAGCTGCAACATTTTACTGGGGTATTTGGATCTCTAACGCTATTGGAACCTTTTTTCATTGGAAAAATATTGGTATATTGATCTTCATTTTCTGTATCTATAATATAAGTGTATTTTTTTGGCCTGAGTCACCTGTATGGTTGGCAACTAAAGGACGATTCGAAGAATGCGCAGAAAGTCATCGCTGGTTGAAAGGAGAAGACAAAGATTCAGAAGAAGAACTAATGCAGCTCATACTTTCCGAAAAAGAGAATTTAAGATGGAAGCAGAAACGTCAGAATATCAAACAAGAGAAATGGTTTATTATATCTTATAGAGCGACAAAAGCTAAAGGGTTTTACAAACCACTTGTGCTATCATTACTGACAGTATTTCTATACCATTTTACAGGAAAGTTGGCTTGTACTGGGTATATAATAGATATTGTGAAAAAAATTACTGAAAGTGAGTCAACAGCGTACCAAGGAATGTTAGTTTTAGATGGTGTAACTGTCTTTGGAATGTATGTTGGAGTATTCCTTAACAAAGTTCTAAAACGACGTACTTTATTATTAGGTGCCTCATTTATAGGAGTTGCCTTTTTGTACAGTTTATCAATATATTTATATCTAGTCCACTTCAATTCTGTATCTGAAAACAAATATGTTACTTTACTCCTTTTAATGGGGTTCTCGGTAACAATCAGTTGTGGTCCTATGATAATGTCTATGTGTTTGTCTAGTGAAATAACGCCATTAAAGTTTAGAAGTTTATATTTATGTATTTTCACACTTTTAAATAACACTGTGATGGGTACTATTTTAAAATTATTTCCGTATATTTTTAAATATTTTGAGCCACATGGAGCGTTTTTATTCTTCGCTGTGATGTCGTCAATATTTATTTATATCCTTTACAAAGTTTTGCCTGAAACTAAAGATAAAACCATTCTACAAATAGAAAAAATGTTTTCTGATGACGATTTAGTTTCAGAAAAAGAAATTGAACTGATGAATGTTGAAAAAGTATGAATTTGAAAGTTTCACTTATTTAGTCATTCAAAATTATGTTGTTAAAGTATCAAATTTGGCAAATGAAAATTAGGTGAAGTTAGTACAAAGACCATACGGTACCCAATTGGCAGACAGATGGACAAAAGGTGATCCAATACTCACCAAGAAAACCCTTCCTTTTTTCTGTTAACATAATGAGCTTTGTAGACTAGGTACATTTGAATAAGGAGAAATATAAACGAAAAAATATTTTAATTTCTAATTGTAGTTTTTCGTATTAATTAATCTTCAAGTTAAAGTAAGTAATAACTACTATATTTCGGTTTTCGGGTCAAAAAGATGTCGAAGCTCGCAGTAAATTAATCCCGGTACCATAATTTAATAAATAAAAATAAATATCATTAATTTACTGTTACATTAAATATCAGGTGTAAAACAAATTTAAATTAAAAACAAATTAACTAAATAATATTACAAAAGGAGAAAACTTAATACGTTAATAGGGACAAGTGTAAATGACTATTCCTCATGCGAGCATTGAACCACGTTTTTTAATACTTTTGCCAAAAAACATTAATTTATGTGCATTTATGGCTTAAAAAAGTATACCTCACCTCAGATTCATGAATGGATTCTATTTATTATTGTCAGTGCTTCACAAACAACAAACGAAAATATTCACCACAGCAAATGAATGCTACAAATAATAATAATAAATTTCCAAAAAGAGAGATTTTGCATGGGCTTTGAAAAGCAATAATGATATCAAAGAACCATAGACAACAAAAAGTAGTCAAAGCACAGCTTAAATACATCAATACACAACAGCTGCATTTGGAAATTAATGCTTATACGCAGCCAAACAATTGAGGAAAAAAATTGTAATTATAGTAGTTACTCTGTAAAATAATTACGTGACTGTCATTCAATACAATAATTTTGTACTTACTAAAAACTTTTTGATTGAAAACCTTCTTCATGCTTTTGGATCTACAATCTACATATAGAGGGAAAACAAAAAGCGATAGTACGGAAAAGAATAACTTTCCGTAATTCAAATGTTTTCAATTCAAATATTTTAAAAAACACTTAAATTACGCAATTAATAGGTACATTTTTTTATACACACATCGCAATCTAGCCCTAAAGGAAGCGATATGCGTGTTATATAATATACGAGATAAGGGATAAATATACATACATAATAATATACATAAATATAATATAGTATATTGAAAAACACCCAGACACTGGAAAATTGAATTTAAATCTAAACGAGTTATAATTTGCATATTATCACAAAAGACTGTCTCAAGTTACAGATAGTATGTTGGAAACATATATTTACAATATTTTATTAGGTACAAGTTAGGGTACCGCACCAAAATGGTAAAAATGGAATCCCTAAGGTGCTACTTTTTCCGTACCTCTATCAGTTTATCTGTGACCGTCAGTCATTTTAATCATAACTAGCTATTAAAGCTATCGAATGAAAATTTATCCAATATATCAAATTCTCGTGCCATTCTTTGTTACCAAACTCCTCCGAAACTGCTCGATCGATTGTTATGAAATTTTCAGTGTATGATCACTAGGTCTGAGAGTAGGTTGTTATCTATTTTTTTTATATCCCTTATGGCAAAACAACGTTTATCGGGTCAGCTAGTATCTATATAATTTATGTAAAACAGTGAGGCTTTTTCGGTGTTTCATAGATTCCACAAAAACTATCAGTCATAGAGGTCTGAAAATTGGTACCTGAATAATTGATTGAATTATGTCATCAATTCGACTACGACAAATTTCCAAATTCAAAATTTAAGGGATAAAACCGTAAAATTCATCGATTTTTTCCATGTATAATAGTGGAATATTGTTCGTTGTTCTTTCTATTTCTTGTCCATTTTTTTTACAATTGCTAACTTTACTTAAAGTCAAATTGTGTTAGTGTACCTAATGGTATTCTCGAAAAGCGGTTTCTTAGGTAAGGAACCCAAGTTTTAGAAATCGAGCCAACAATCGAAATTCCGTCGTCTTTTTCTACCAACAATATGCTAACTATTGACTGGACTAATTAATACGTTGATAAGTTTCACGTTTAAAGTAAAATAAAGGTAATGTAAAATTAAATTTTAAATAGTACGGAATTATTTTCATTCAAAATGGAAGTAATATGCGACACAAATAAAACAAGTGCAATTAAATCAAGAAAATGGTTGGTTTATTTGTTTCGGCAGGTGAGATTTTTTTTACATATTTTGTCTTCTTGTGTAGCAAAGATTCTCACGCCCAACCAAAATTCTTAGTAACTTATGTATAAGAAGAGAATATTATGTATTATGTACAGAGTAATCACCATTTAAAAGACTGATGGAGCAGCAAAGTATATATTCCACGCCTCTTGTCTCTTACTTTACAACTACGACAAATTCTAACAAATTTTATACTTCTAATATTTATTTAAAAATTCGTCCAACGACAATTTACAATTATCATGTTTTATTTTTCAAGTAGTAAGTTTGTTCCTCAGTTACTGAACCGATTTGGCTGAAATGGCTAATATAGGCTACTTTTTGGGGACGGAAAAATTACGTGTGTTATATTGGCCACAATAATAATAAAAGTTAATATTATATCGTTGCATTTCTCAGATTTTTATATGCAGCGGTGTAACATCATATTTTTTCCTATTTGGATTATTTTTTGGTGCCCCAACGGTTTACGTACCACAAATACGGAAGGAGGCTAATTCAACCGAAATTATAAGCATGCAAACTATGTCTTGGTTAGGTAAGTTGATAGTTGAGATTTTTCTTTCATTTTAAGAAACATACAAATCTCTTCACTTGTTGATTTAAAGCTTGTTTGTTGCTCAATATGTGTTTAGTTTGCATAGATATATAATACTAAGGATGACGGGTCAGCGCTAAAAAGTGTCCGAACTGAAAGAGAGGTAAAACACGAAAAGGGAAACAATCGCACTATAGCTAGTTGCAAGTAAAATTAGGCAGTATAATAATGGTTTAAGACATAAATTACAATGTTTTAGATTGTTTTTTAAAAATACACATACTCTCGTTTATATATAGGTTTTCTCGGGACACTTTTTTCGTAAATTTTGTATTACACCCGGAGTCCTTAGATAGTAAGTCAATATTAGTTTGAAAATAATCGGCCAAGTGCAAGTCGGTCTCACGTATGAAGGGTTCCGCACTATTATCTATATAACGTAGCGAGATTATGATGTTCTGCATCATAATACTACCAGAACTCTAAACTATACCCTACTACTGACACTATACAAGTAGAGTCATATCGGGTGTTCTGGATCATCGACCAAAAACGAGCAGAATATCACGTTTTTGTACGGGCAAACCCCCTTTAATCTTTATTTTATCCTAACAGGTATTTGTTGTTATAGCGGCAACGGAAATACATTTTCTATGAAAACTTCAATTGTGAAACTATCATATTTAGTTCAAGAGGTACAGCCTGCTGAGAGACGGCGAAGTGTCAGTAATAGGCTCTCGTTTTTAGGGTTCCGTAGCCGAATGGCAAAAAACGGAAACCTTATAAATTCGTCATGTCTGTCTGTCCGTCTGTCCGTCTGTCCGTCTGTCCGTCTGTCCATCTGTCCGTCTGTCCGTCTGTCCGTCTGTCCGTCTGTCCGTCTGTCCGTCCGTATGTCACAGCCGCTTTTTTCCGAAACTATAAGAGCTATACTGTTATTACTTGGTAAGTAGATGTATTATGTGAACCGCATTAAGGTTTTCATACAAAATTATAAAAAAAGTAATAAATTTTGGGGGTGCCCCATACTTAGAACTGAAACTCAAAAATTTTTTTTTCATCAAACCCATATGTGTGGGGTATCTATGGATAGGTCTTCAAAAATGATACTAAGGTTTCTAATATCATTTTTTTCTAAAATGAATAGCTTGCGCGAGAGACACTTCCAAAGTGGTAAAATGTGTGTCCCCCCCCTGTAACTTCTAAAATAAGAGTATGATAAAACTAAAAAAAATATATGATGTACATTATTATGCAAACTTCCACCGAAAATTGGTTTGAACGAGATCTAATAAGTAGTTTTTTTTATATTTACATTAAACCTCTCAAAACAAAGTTAGTTTTGCGGTTCGATAAGAAAAGTGGTTTTTATGGTTTTATTCCTCCGGTTGTAGTACGGAACCCTCAGTGCGCGAGTCCAACTCGCACTTGACAGGTTTTTTAACCTTTGGGTACGGAACTCTAAAAAGGAATAAAACAATATGAAGACACCACTATCTGTTGATATTCGCGTAATTTGTACACTTTTAGATATTTACAATTTCAAAATATCAAATGACGCAATACTGAGCATACATTATCTTTTGAGTGTTACTCTTATCAGAATAACTAAACAATAGGGCGAATATTCATTTATTCCTATAAATGTTCATTAGAGTTAACGTATAAAATGTTCGCACTCGGCGAGGTTTGAACCCAGATCTTCAGTGGAAGATCTTGTAGCGATAAGGAGAGATGTGATGAGATGCGGCAGAGCTACCGCCATTTTGCCATATCTAGGTAGCTGAAAAGAAAATGCCGTATGATAGCTAAGTCGGCCTTAGAGCCTTACTTTTGGAGACCGAGGGCCGTCCGGCTAACCTAGTCCTCGCCTTGGTTAAGACTACGGGTTGTCAGGCACAAAAATCAAACTAGGAGATGAACCTAAGGATCGTAATATATGAAATTCGGAAATAAGCTACAATAGATACAAATTCATTTTAACGACTAGAGAGGTTAGTCAGTAATCTAAAGTTAAAACTAGGTACATGCGACTAAATCGAAACCGTTAATCGACCCTTTAAGACGCTATTGTAAAACGCAGTAGATAATAGTTCGAAAGTTTACTGTCCTTGATACGTGGGGCCTCCGAGGTGACGATCCGTCGAAAAGTAGACGCCGAGGGGCGGCGTGGCGTGGTGCGCCCGCGCCCACGAGCGCGGACTGCTGCAGGTGGTCGGCAAGGTGGCAGGAAGCGTGTTGGCGTTGCGCCGCTGCGCAAGCGTGGTGCGAGGGCCTGCGGTCACTTGCAGAGGAGACGACGGGCGCGGACGGGACCCGTGCAAACACGTGGCATTTGGTCACACACTTTGTTTAGGGCGATCACAACACTTTTACGCATTCACAGGCTGTCTTGATTATCACACACCGATAACGGGGATTCCGAAAGCTTCTGATCGGCAACCCTGACGGGACGGCTAATCCGCCATTACCGCATCATCGTCGGTCAGTCGCTGTACCACACAGGAAGGTTAACGGGTCATAATTCGAGTAACCGCGGAGCGGTCAGTGAGGTTGGGGTCCTCCAGATATGAATCTGGGGCCGAGAAGCGGCTTCACATCTTAATTTGTAAAAGCCGGGGAAAAAAAGGTTCGAAGCGCGCGCTGGAGGCGTGGGTGGTCCGGGAGCGACTCCTCGTGGTCCGGCCGCTTGTTTCCTTCACCCATTCGCTCTGCCGTAAAGTTAGTGCTATTTACAAGCAATAGACAATACGTTCAATTTAGCTTTCCAGCGACGCGTTCAAATTATGTATATCAACTTAGGCGAATTGGGATTAATTTTGACAAGAAACCTTTAATAGAGGAAATAAGTAGTGTATAACACTACAATCTGGGTTCAAACCTAGAGAGTAGGTGTACTACTGTTGGGTTACAAATTAGACCATGAGTGCTTCACTTCTTCCTACACATTCAGTCCTTAGGAACACAATTATTATTCCTGATTTTCTTCCTGTGTTTGTGAAGCTCTAAAATGATTAGTCAATATTTATTATGTAATGAATCGATAACTTGATGAGATTTTATTTTATTTTGTTACAGTTTCCATCCCTAATTACGGATCAGTGGTGTGGACGATAATTATTCCCATTATTGCTGAACGATTAGGTAGAAAGGTCCCACTCATTATTGCATGGGTAAATTCAATAATTTGCGTTATGTTGTTTTATTTTAGTACTAGCGTTACTGAACTTTTAGTGAGTGCTTTTCTACAGGGAGTATTTCCTACAATATTTCTCACCATGTCGATTATGATACTTACTGAATACACGACACCTAGATATAGGGGAATATTTATCACTTTTAAAGGAGCAACCTTTTACTGGGGCATTTGGGTATCTAATGCAATTGGGACCTATTTTCACTGGAAGAACATTGGCATATTGATCTTTGTATGCTGCATCTACAATATAAGTATACTATTTTGGCCTGAATCTCCATATTGGCTAGCATCAAAAGGCAGATTTGAAGAATGTATAAAGTTTCACCGCTGGCTGAAAGGAGAAGACAATGATTCTGAAGAAGAACTTCAGGAACTTATAAGTTCACAAAAAAAGGTAATAAAACAAAATGAAGAAAGTCAATACATGAATAAAAGGAAAAGCGTTTTAAGAATATTCTGCAATACTGTGAAAGCTAAAAGTTTTTATAAGCCATTATTATATTCATTACTTACAATGTGCCTATATCATGTTTCTGGGAAACTGGCCTGCACTGGTTATGCGATTGATATTTTTAAGAAAATCACTGGAAATGAATCAACTGCATACCAAGGAATGCTTATATTGGACGGTGTTACTGTGTTTGGAACGTATATTGGTGTGTTTCTCAACAAACTTTTAAAACGACGCACTCTGTTATTAGGTGCATCAAGCATAGGAGTTACGTTTTTGTTCACGTTATCGATATATTTGTATTTAGTTCGTTTCAATACCGTAGCAGAGAACAAATATGTAACCTTATTCCTTTTAATGGTGTTTTCAGTAACAATTAGCTGCGGACCCATGATAATGTCTATGTGTTTTTGTACAGAATTAACGCCATTTAAGGGAAGAAGTTTATTTGTATGTATCTTCACACTGTTCACTAATGTAATTGCTGGTACAGGTTTGAAAGTTTTCCCATATATGTTTAAATGTTTTGGCGCGCATGGATCATTTTTAGTTTTTGCTGTACTCTCTTCAATATTTATTTTCATTCTTTATAAGGTTTTGCCAGAAACGAAAGACAAAACAATTCAAAATATAGAAAAATCGTTTTTGGATAAATCAGAATGTGAAAGAAACTTAAGACCATTGTTACATGACTAAACCGCTCGTATGAAAAAGTAATTTCATCTTGTTTAAAATTTACAATTAATTTCATATATTATAAGAAAATTGTGTGAAGTACTTTTAATACATTTATTTTTCAAAAAGCATCGAAGGGAAAAATATAAAAAGGCATGAGATTAAAATTAATAAAAGAGAATATAATAAAGTGTAGGTGTATTATTGTAAGCTAATAATAATAATTATTATCCACTAAATAATAAGTGTTTTTTTTTTCACTGTGGTTAGTTTGAATTTTCGAAGTTTTGTTACTCGATAATAGTACTCTACCAATTCGGCTGAAATTGGAATGGAGATAAGTAAGGTGACATGTATTGGACATAGGCTTATATCAGTCAGATTCAAGTATGACTTATTTAGCACATAGGCTATTCTTTATCCTGGTAAAATCTACGGTTCGCAGGAAATAAAATCTCAAAATCCACTTAGAAATAGCCGTAGGCAAAATCTAGTAAGTGCATACGTTCAAAACTACTGAAGCGATTATGATGAAAGATCTTTCCTAAATTGAAATAAATTGTGTTAAGTTTATTATTTTTAAATAATGAACGGAAGCAGGTGTTATTTTGCGGAAATCTATAATTAGCAAATTAGCAGGACAGATTAATTTGTTTTGCTATAATCCGCTACTAGAAAAGGTTCTGTATGGTACATATATATGCAGGAACACTGCCCACATGAAACACCACACACAATTTTCCAACACTTTCTTCGACGCACGTTTCGTTCCGACACCGGGACATTCACAGGAGATGTTGACTTCACAATGTGAAATAGTAGAGCCTCTACGATTGACAATGCGAAATCGTAGAGACTCTACGATTTCTTACGAGTTTTTAAACACAATTTAAAAAAGATGTCCAGAGTTGGACACTCCAGCTTCACCCACCTCTGACTTGGTATTTTGTGTTCGTGACAACTGAGAAGGTTGTTAAGCCAGCTAACCAACACTGGAACAGCGTGATATTTTTAAGCGGCAATCTCTCTCTGCTATGAAAGAGAAATTAGTACCTAGGCCTAGTTTGTAAAATGGTCAATTTTAATATTGGATAGAATTTATAGAACTAAAACGACTGTAGTTTTTTTCCAAGGAGAGTAAGTGAGTTCCTACTGTGTCGAAAACGAAGCTGTAGTAACTTTGTTTTTTGTTTTGCATACTGTACAAAACAATTTTTTCTTTTTTTTACTCTATACAAGACTGCGATCTCACCTGAAGTGATGATGCAGCCTAAGATGTTATCGTACTAACTTGGAAGGGTAAGTATATTTACCCCAACGGTTTCTACAAGCATCGCACTGGAACGCTAAATCGCTTGGCGGTGCGCCTTTGCTGGTAGGGTAGTAACTAGCCATGGCCAAGGCCTCCCTCCAGACCAGACCTGAGTCAATTTAGAAATGATAAAATTCCAAAGTGGCCCGTGGCGGGAATCGAACCCGCGACCTCCCACTCGAATCCGAGCGTGCCGCCACTGCGCCAGGGAGGTCGTCATAAATTTTCTGATTTGATAGATTACCTCGTGTAGTATTAAGCGTGATACACATTAAATATAGAGGTGTGTGTACACTGTAGCTACCTGTTGTGAACATGGTGATGGATAGTAACCCTGACAGGCTACACGGAGAGATAAATCGTCGGCTTTGTAGCTCTTCATGTGAAACTCTTAATCCCCTGTGATGCCCTGAAAATGGCGGAAACGCTGGCGAGTGGAAAATTAATTGGAAATTCAACGCTTGTTCGTAGCAGGCAAGTTTTTGGATGGATTTGATAGTAATTTTTAATAGTGGGACCTCTAATCATAGTCCCAATACACAAAAAGTTAACATAAACAGCTAAGGTCTTAACATTTTTAGATGAAACAAGGAAAATTAGCTCTGTACCTACTGGAGGAAATAGCAGGCCACAGTCTGCAGTGTTTAATTATTAAATAAAAAGCCATACCTAATGAATATCTTCTTAATAAACGTTCATAATTTTACTTTTGTTAGGAAGTTTTTCGGTTCTTTGAAGTATACCTGCCAAAGGAATGTACTTTATATTACTACTACTAGTTACTAGAAGCTCTCCTGCCCTCTCTAAACCATCACTCTAGACTAAAGTCACTAAAATCACAAAAATTAATTTATCAAAATTGTTCAAGCTATTTTTTTGCTTTTAGAATACTGACTATTGATTATTTATTAAAGAAAATTATGAATATTATTCTACAAAAAGTATTTCTCTTGACGTTATGAGATGATCTTAATATTTATATGAGATATACTCGAGTCTCGTATAATAAAGAACGATCGCCTTTCTATAATATCCGAAAGGAAGTAATTTAGCGCTCATGGTTCAGCGAAGACTCTTTTGTTCAGAGAACCGGATTTCCGGCCTCGAGATTACAGGAAAGTACCCGGCAACTATTGCTAGATATTATTCAAAAAGCAACTTCAAATGTCTTTCTGTAAGAATAAAAGATTTGATGCTACTTCAATCTAAAGCTTGTATTTCTGAGAAATATTACGGAAACAATAAGAGCATAATCATTATAAACTAATTTAAAATACCAGTTTTAAGTGGAAATATACTAACATTGTATACATAACAGTTCATCGTTTCAGCAGATGGGCGTCCACTGCTGGACATAGGCTTCCTGAAATGACCGCCAAACACCACAATCTTGTGCCGCCTGGCGCCAGCGACTCCCCGCGACCCTCTTTATGTCGTCCATCCACCTGGTGGGGGGTCGACCGACACTGTCTGGTCGGTCTGTTTTGGACTTACCTTTACACAGGTTTAAAGTCACTGTCAAAAAACATCTAATAAGTCGGGGTTACTATACTATTGAAGAATTTTTTAATGACAAGAATTGTTGGAATGATAGGGATATATTTCCATCTCTTCACGAGATATCTTAAAAATTATGTATTAATTATTGATATTATTTAAGAAATTGTATATAATGACATTTTTTTTTTTGAAAAGAGCAAGTGCCGAGTTTCTTGCCAGTTCTTCTCGGTAGAGTTTTGACTTTTCATAAGAGCTTATTAATTGGGCCTATGTGAAAATAAAGATTTTTCATTTTCACTGCGCTTCCCGGTGCTTGGCCGCCATTCCAGCATCTTGGGTACTCAACGTCCATCGGTCCTACGAGCTATGTGCCCCCGCCCATTGCCACTCCAGCTTTGCGAGACGTTGAGCAATGTCGGCTTTGGTTCTTTTGCGGATCTCCTTATTTCTGATTCGATCGCGCAAAGATACTCCCTGCATAGCTCTCTCCATCGCTCGCTGAGTGACCCTGAGCCTTACCTTATTATACAGTTGTATGATATATTTTGTAATACAGCCAACTAGTAAATAGCATGTATTCAACAAAACACACAGTGTTGTCTGGGTACTACAAAGCCACGCCCTTTTTCCCAATTTGGAACACTTCTATTTTCCAAAGTAATCGGTTTTACAACCCGAGTAAATATGAGTGAAGTCATTTATTAGATACTTACCCTTAGCGGAGTTATCAGCTTTATTCACTCATGGCAAACCGCAAAACCGTTTATATGGGATATCAGCCAACCGCAAGTAAATGGCTTTGTTCCGCTATATTATAACGGGATTTTGCTTGTGGAAGAATGCGTTTTTAATATCTGCTGTTAAGACAATATTGGATGTTATTTTATCTACTTTTTGTATACCTCGGCTTTTAATTTGTAAAATTTTATGTTCAATATTGTGTTCATAGTTTTTCAAAAAAAATATCCCCATAAGTCACACGATGGTAAGTTTGAGGTTCTTTTTTGTTTGCAATGGCTATTTCATGCATATATTAATAGGTATAGCACGGTCTCGGAGCACGAAGAATTTCGTACATTAACCTGTTACGCATCTGTGCGAGCGTGACCGCATTATTTTGACGCGGGAGTGACAGAGACAGGTAGTAACTGGTTAATGTACGAAATTCTTCGTGCTCCGCGACAGTCTTTTATCAATAAAAGCTCGTATCGTATGCATAAGAAATTTTAATTTGGTCTTAAGTGCAAACATCAAAGTTCCACAGTCTATTTATATTCTGTAAAAGTTTTGAAACTCAGCAGTAGTTTGAAATTTGTACTGGCATGATTCCCGTATATTCTAATTATGTCCACCGAGCTTGCATAACTCTCTGCTCAAGCCTCAGTGATTGCTTACAAAGTCTGCCAAAATGTTAACAATTTCACGCCTCTGGCATGAATAAATAACATGGTAGTTGTTAATGATGCACGAAAAAGTTATTTTTTCCAAGCGTCAAAAAAGCAATTCCAACAACGTCTGGGGATGCTACCCTCCTGGACTAGTGCCAAAGTCTGCAGGATGCTGCGTCGTGTTCAAATCATAAATTAAAGTGCACTGTTGCTCATTTGACCTTATCTCCGTTACAGGAACTTTTCACGGGCTGCACTGAGAAATTTTGCAAGAAATGAAAAACCAAAAACGATCAAATGAAATCAAAATGTTTATTCTTTCACATGAATTCAACTTAAAAGTACTATATAAAGACTCTACCACAACGTTTCAAAATAAAAAAAGAAACTGGTTTGGACCGAGAAGAGCGCAAAATAAGCAAATGCTGAGCTTGCTTAAAAAAATCATGTTTACAATTTTATTTTTAGGGTTTCGTAACTAAAGCGTAAAATATGGGACCTTGTTATTCTGACTCCGCCGTCCGTCTGTCCGTCTGTTCGATAGACAGACAGATAGTTGGATGGTGCAAATTTTACAGACGATATACTTCTGTTGGCGCTATAATATTACCAACACTAACAAACAATAAAATTCCCATACAACAAACGTGATTTATTTGCCGTTTTAACACTTCATGTACGAGTGCTCGCACGTGTCCGGTTTCTTATTTTTTTTTAACTTATCACTAGCTTATTCTAATTACCATACAAGTCTTGCCTGCGTGGAATGGTGGCAAGAATACTGGCTGCATTTCCCTGTTGAACAAGCAAAACGTGAGCCAGCCCTTCTGTCATCAGTTGAGGCTATTTGAAACGCGGGAAAAGCTCTCGAAGGAATTTTTTGGCACTATGACTCCATCCATGGCCCTAGGGTCTCCACGGCAAACGGGACAAATATGTAACTCTCTAGTAGAGAGGCATATTTGCGGCGCTTACCCGATAAAAACTCAATAATAATACATGAGATTAAATTAATAATTAATTAATTACAATTCCGGTTTAACAATTTTATTTTATTTAAAAGCTAATATAATTTAAGTACTTAAACTAATTTAACTTCATTAGAATCCTAAATCAGCTCCTATCATTACTAACGATTGGACGTGATTTTGAATTCTAGTAAACAGTCTTCCGTCTAGGTTATCGCAAATTAGGAATGAGTAAAAAAGCTGTAAACCGGAGATTGTTTTTAGTGTAGGAAATATATTTTTCCGAATTCCATAAAGTGACTCAAGTCTTGCCGTGACTGGCATGTGGTGCCAGTTCTTTGGATTTGAGCCAGGATGCATGATACAGTTGTATCCTTATCCAGAACATAAATTTAAGAAAGCCGATCTTCTCGTAAGTCGGACGCCTGTCGTATTACAGAGTGCTACAGGATACAAGTACCTACCTACATACAGGTCTTCAGCAAAAATAATGCCTCAGCTTAAAAAAACTTCCATCGACAATTTAGAGAACAATAAAGGCGTAAGTAAATAATACACCTAAACAATCATTGTTATAAGAGTTTTATTTGTCTCCTTTTTAATAATCATTGTTTTTTATTAACTCTATCAGGTTGTAAAAGATAAATTTATAAAAGACTTAATGTATTTGAATAGCAATTAGAAATATCAATAAACCAACACCGTTGGAATTTAAAGCTGGTTATGTATCATTGCTTAAGAGTAAATAGTTTACAGTTCAGTCTTATTGAGTATTTGAATTCATTCATTTTTCTTGTTTTTAGTGTGTGTTTTATACAAGAGGGTGTATGTATTGCCAAATTTATGAAACAAATAAGTTAAAAAAACTGATAAACCCTAAAGAAGAAAATACAAACATTCAAAAGTCGAATAAACAGTTTCCAGCGCTACAATTAAAAATTATTGCCACAAAAATTTCACGCCAATTAAACTTGTATCGCAGAACAGCTTCAGGAAATTCCGTTTAATCTGCGTTGGCACACGCCCCTGTGTATTAAATTAAACGCACCAGAGCTGCACCGTCGTGTTTGGCTGAACAGACAACATATTGCGAGTCCTCCTTATTGAAATTTAGTATTTACACTTATTTTGGTCAGTATACGATTAAACAAACCGCTTCGCTATTATAAATAAAGGTGAAATTCGGTTTTTCACAAATCCCACGTGAATGGTGTGTTTTCCCAGGTTAAAAAATGCTACCGTTCCCGATCTCTTTACCAAACTTTATACCTACTTAAAAAAAAGTTGCAAGCATTCTCCCTAAAGCGATAGTATAGATTGCTATTGGTCTCTTCAAATTCCTGCGGAAATTTTCCAAAATAATATAAACCAATGTGCTATGTTAATCCATGTTACATTCCAAATTTCAGGTAAATGGTTTAGTATTTGTATACTAAGTTACGAACATTATAAATTTCATAACAATCGGCTGAGCCGTTTCGGAGGAGTTCGGTAACAAAGATTGTCGAAAGAATTTTATATATTAGAGATAGGATTCAATACGATGACAAATCGAAAATAGAAATCGAATGTGCTGTCCATAAAAATGCTTGCAAAGCGAGTTTAAACGTTTGCGACATTCAGATAGACATAAACGACATTACAGAATAAATTAGCTATAAAACCTTAAGACGATTTTCCGTTATGGAAAAAGCTATAAAAGTAACAAATTAATCGAGTACCAGTCACCGTCTGCCGCGGACGTGTTCGTGAGCATTAATGGTCCTAAAAAGGTTCGAGTTATATCGGTTCCCGACCTAAATTGACTGAAATCTCAAATTTATTTCACACTCAAAAGACATTTATAGGACATCACTTAAGTCATAGGCTTCATCAAAAACCATAAAATATAATGTGGGCAAAAATTATAAAACCTAAATTCTTGATGATTTAAAATTCAATTTATGCGGTAAAAGAAAATCATATTCGTGCTGACTCTTTTGTGGAAAATCTCAAAACTAAATTAATTAATTTGAGAATAGTGTTATCCTTTTGCATGCGGAGCGTTTTGAAAAGAATAGCACTATTTTTGTTTAGTTTACACATTTTGCACAACAGAATTAGCACCAATATCGTCGAATTATAAATACCGCACTTACACATAGACTATACTTACTCAAACTTCTATTACTGAGATCTAATAAGTTGTTTTCTTTGAAACTTTAGTTAATCTTGTTTTTGGTCTACCTTACGTCCAACACTCACTTGAGGAAAAGCGACAAAACTCTAAAATACGACATGGTAGACACCGCCCGTCAGTATTCGACGTTATGGCACTAAAATTGAATTATCAATACTAAACGATTTTCATTCTACTATTACACTACGTTTTAAAAATAAAGCCGAAAATTTTTGTTTTATTTAACCTTCTATGGTTATTCTTATACCATTGGTTATTGTTTTTTATTTACAATATTCATTAAGAACAATTTCATCAGGGAAATATGTAATCCGGTAACAAGCTGCGACAAAACCGAACATTTTTTTTTAATTTTATATATTTTTAATATTATACTAATACCTTGTTAGTAAAGCCACAATAACATATTTACCTACTAGACTAGCCACTCAATCTTAGGAATTCTCTGATTCGATGGTTAACACGACGTTGTGCATCGTAAAACTTTGGAAGTTCGACTCGTCGCGTACATCCAAGTCCAGTTTCCCCGTGTTTTATTGAACTATTGTTTGAAAGTGGTAAAAGCGATAAGTCTGGTAACTGCTCAACTTCGATTGCTGTTTTTCATGTCACTGCTCTTTTAGTACGAATGTCTTTTGTTTGGACTTTATACGTACTTCACATGTTGTAGGACCACTAAATGGGACGTTGTGGTGTTTAGAAAAAAAATCTTATGAAATTATTTAATAATCTTACATTCTCATCCATGTAATAAGTTAGTCGCACTATGATCTTTATGTAAAGGCAATACCAATTTTCTCTCTATGTATTCCTTCACCGCTATACTAGTGATACCTAATAGTGGTAAATGAACTAGACTTCGAAAATTCAGGGGTGTTCTTAAAAAACTTAAAACCTGGGCCTTCGAAAAAGTTACTTCAGATTTATTTAACTTGGGTGTGGTCTATCTCTAGTGGGATGCTTCGACTGTAGCCAGTTTACTACCTACCAACCTACCCTACTAACATAGACCAAGCAATTTGGCGCTTCGGCGCAATGCTCATAGAAACCATTAAAATTCTTTCCATTCTAAATATTACGATAACATACTAGATTGCATCATCAATAAATATAATTTACTAGCTGACCCGGCCACGCGTTGCTGTGGCTAAAGTTTTTGTTATATTAATAAATTAAAATTGCGACTTTAATTTGAGATTAAAACTATCCTATCTCTCAAGTTGGATCGAACTGCACATGGTGTGCGAATTTTATTATAATCGGTTCAGTAGTTTAGGAGTCCATCGCGGACAAACATCGTGACACGAGATTTATATATAATATCTGGGTGACCGAGCTTTGCTCGGTTGCCAATAGATGGCAGCAGGGTTCATATTTTTTTTTTGGTAAATTCGACATTTTCCAAAAGTGAATCCTAGCTAGATCGATTTATCGCCCCCAAAACCCCCTGTATACTAAATTTCATGAAAATCGTTCGAGCCGTTTCCGAGATTCAGATTATATAGAAATATATATATATACAAGAATTGCTCGTTTAAAGGTATAGGATTAAGATAATTATTATCAAAAGATACTAATTAAAGTTGTTAATTAGTAAACTTTTGATAAAAAAATTAGATTGTGAGATTTCCGGTTATTGTCCAACAAATTAGGTATACCTATTTCCGGTTTTAAACAAAAGTTTTAGCATTACCACCGAATATACATATAATATTACTAACGTATACACTTATACAGCGATACTAGCGCAAGTACTACCTACAATCCACATCTTACTTCTAATCCTAGCGAAAGACACGCAAGCAAATAGGTAGGTACACAGTTGTTTGTAGATGTTGATGCGGAGAAGTAGGAGTACAAACTTTGCACTTACTTGACATAGATATATTAGTGTTATTGAAGTGAAGCTGTCTTTGGCGCTTTGGCGCCGGCAAAGTGAGTATCACTTAAACGGGGGCGACCGGAGACGTGAAGAATACATAAACCAAAATATTATTGAAAGGTGACGTCGTGGAAAATATCCACTTGAGTACAAAAGAGAAACTTATCGTAATTTTAAAGTATAAGTAGAGTGAGAAAATAGAGATTTAGCGTACCGGCCACAGTACCCCGCGAAATTTAAATTTCATTTAGTTTTTCGCAAAAAGTAGGCTAATTAATTATATTAGGTTTGTGGCAATAACTTACATTTCCTTAATATTACTAAAGCTTTTTTTAAACAGAATCATAGTTTTACGTGTAAAGTAATCTATATATATAAAAGAATGAGGTATTTTGGTTGTTCCACGGATTCCGCCAAAACTATAGGTCGTAGAGATCTGAAATTTGGTACTTAGGTAGATATTAGGTCATGAATTCGTACTAAGACGGGGATTCCAGAAATTCCATGTTTAAGGGGTAAAAATCATACATTTAAGGGTATTTCCCATACAAAAGTAAAATTTTTTCGTTGTTCCAGGAATTCCCGAAAAACTAAAAGTCGTAGAGATCTTAAATTTGGTACCTAGGAAGATATTAGGTCATGAATTCGTACTAAGACGGGGATTCCAGAAATTCCATGTTTAAGGGGTAGAAATAGTACATTAAAGGGATTTCTCCATACAAAATTGTAATTTTTTTCGTTGTTCCAGGCATTCCAGAAAAACTAAAAGTCGTAGAGATCTCAAATTTGGTATCTAGGTAGATATTAGGTCATGAATTCGTACTAAGACGGGGATTCCAGAAATTCCATGTTTAAGGGGTAGAAATAGTACATTAAAGGGATTTCTCCATACAAAATTGTAATTTTTTCGTTGTTCCAGGCATTCCAGAAAAACTAAAAGTCGTAGAGATCTG
This sequence comes from Coenonympha arcania, assembly GCA_036785405.1. Taxonomy (NCBI): domain Eukaryota; kingdom Metazoa; phylum Arthropoda; class Insecta; order Lepidoptera; family Nymphalidae; genus Coenonympha; species Coenonympha arcania. The sequence goes on from CM072065.1 coordinate 11,280,031, forward strand.
AAATTTGGTATCTAAGTAGATATTAGGTCATGAAGTCGTACTAAGACGGGGATTCCAGAAATTCCATGTTTAAGGGGTAAAAATTATAAATTTAAGGGTATTTCCCATACAAAAGTAAAGTTTTTTCGTTGTTCCAGGAATTCCCGAAAAACTAAAAGTCATAGAGATCTCAAATTTGGTACCTAGGAAGATATTAGGTCATGAATTCGTACTAAGACGGGAATTCCAGAAATTCCATGTTTAAGGGGTAGAAATAGTACATTAAAGGGATTTCTCCATACAAAATTGTAAATTTTTTCGTTGTTCCAGGCATTCCAGAAAAACTAAAAGTCGTAGAGATCTGAAATTTGGTATCTAGGTAGATATTAGGTCATAAATTCGTACTAAGACGGGGATTCCAGAAATTCCATGTTTAATGGGTAGAAATAGTACATTAAAGGGATTTCTCCATACAAAATTGTAATTTTTTTTGTTGTTCCAGGAATTCCCGAAAAACTACAAGTCGTAGAGATCTGAAACTTGGTACCTACATTGACATTAGGTCATGAATTCGTACTAAGACGGGGATTCCAGAAATTCAAATTGGAAGGGATAAAAATCCTACTTTTAAGGGATTTTCCCATACAAAAGTGTAATTTTTGCGTTGTTCCAGGGATTCCAGCGAAATTAAAAGTCGTAGAGATCTGAAATTTGGTACCTAGGTTGGTATTAGGTATATCATGAATTCGCATTCAGAAAGGGATTTTCGAGATTCAAATTTTGAGGAGGAAAAATTTTGAATTTTTTGGCCGCCATTTTGAACTTTTTTGTTACTGGGCCGATTGCTTTGAAAATCGATATTTGACTATGGCAGCAAGCATAGAGACGGAATTTGTGGTCAAAATTTAAAAAATAGGCTGCCATTTTGAACTTTTTTGTTACAGGGCCGATTGCTTTGAAAATCGATATTTGACTATGGCAGCAGGCATAGAGAAGGAATTTGTGGTCAATATTTAAAAAAGTGGCCGCCATTTTGAACTTTTTAGTTACTGGGCCGATTGCTTTGAAAATCAATATTTGACTATGGCAGCAAGCATAGAGAAGGAATTTGTGGTCAAAATTTAAAAAAGTGGCCGCCATTTTGAACTTTTTTGTTACTGGGCCGATTGCTTTGAAAATCGATATTTGACTATGGCAGCAAGCATAGAGAAGGAATTTGTGGTCAAAATTTAAAAAAGTGGCCGCCATTTTGAACTTTTTTGTTACTGGGCCGATTGCTTTGAAAATCGATATTTTACAGTGGCAGCAAGCATAGAGAAAGAGTTTGTGGTCAAAATTTAAAAAATAGGCCGCCATTTTGAACTTTTTTGTTACTGGGCCGATTGCTTTGAAAATCGATATTTGACTATGGCAGCCAGCATAAAGAAGGAATTTGTGGTCAAAATTTAAAAAAGTGGCCGCCATTTTGAACTTTTTTGTTACTGGGCCGATTGCTTTGAAAATCGATATTTGACTATGGCAGCAAGCCTATATAGAGAAGGAATTTGTGGTCAAATTTAAAAAAGTGGCCGCCATTTTGAACTTTTTTGTTACTGGGCCGATTGCTTTGAAAATCGATATTTGACTATGGCAGCAAGCATAGAGAAAGAATTTGTGTCCAAAATTTTAAAAAGTGGCCGCCATTTTGAACTTTTTTGTTACTGGGCCGATTGCTTTGAAAATCGATATTTGACTATGGCAGCAAGCATAGAGAAGGAATTTGTGGTCAAAATTTAAAAAAGTGGCCGCCATTTTGAACTTTTTTGTTACTGGGCCGAATGCTTTGAAAATCGATATTTGACCATGGCAGCAAGCATAGAGAAGGAATTTGTGGTCAAAATTTAAAAAAGTGGCCGCCATTTTGAACTTTTTTGTTACCGGGCCGATTGCTTTGAAAATCGATATTTGACTATGGCAGCAAGCATAGAGAAGGAATTTGTGGTCAAAATTAAAAAAAAGTGGCCGCCATTTTGAACTTTTTTGTTACTGGGCCGATTGCTTTGAAAATCGATATTTGACAATGGCAGCAAGCATAGAGAAGGAATTTGTGGTCAAAATTTAAAAAAGTGTCCGCCATTTTGAAATTTTTTGTTACTGGGTCGATTGCTTTGAAAATCGACATCTGATTATTTCACCAAGCATCGAGAAGGAATTTGTAGTCAAAATTAAAAAAATTGGCCGCCATTTTGAACTTTTTTGTTACTGGGCCGATTGCTTTGAAAATCGATATTTGACAATGGCAGCAAGCATAGAGAAAGAATTTGTAGTCAACATTTTAAAAAGTGGCCGCCATTTTGAACTTTTTTGTTACTGGGCCGATTGTTTTCAAAATTGATATTTGATTATCGCAGCGAGCATAGAAAAGGAATTTTTGGTAAAAATTTAAAAGAATTGGCCACAATTTTGTACTTATATATCTTACCATGGTAGCAAGCAACCACGGCCGGATGGACGAACGGACGGTGGAGTCTTAGTAAGAGCTTTTACCCTTTGGGTACGGAACCCTAAAAATGGCCACCATATTTAACTTTTTTGTGACGATCGAATTTTTCAAAATCAATATGTGACTATTACCAGGAAGCAAGAGAAAATTTTGTGGGCAAAATGGTGTGTAATGCAGGATTTTTGGTAATTAAACCACCATAGTAAAGCATAAGTCAGAAGTTAACGTGAGCGAAGCCGCGGGCGTTTGCTAGTAAATACATATTGTGTTACATAACATTAAATCAGTCAGTTGTTTTTTATTTAAAAGTTTTCGATTGCTAAATAATCTTATACTTCTGTTCTGTAAACTATGATTATCCTAAACTTCTCATCAATAGAAATTCATAAGTCAAAATATTTGATAAACCTCAAAAATTACAAAAAAAATTCAAGACATTGTTCTAAGGGAGACGTTTACAAGTACTTAAGCACCTATCTGATTTGAGAGGAACTTAACAAAGGACTTTGCGTAAGTAAAAGCTTTCTCGAAGCGGTATTGAAGTATTAACAAACTACTTGACGTCTGGAAGACTAAGCTTTTGTCTTCATACCATAATAATATTACTCTTCACGTTATGTTTGTGTGAGTACATAAACTCATCGATAGTAAATAACAAATTAAAACTCTTTTTTATTCGCTCGAAACAATCTGTTTTGTATGCCATTTTTTTATGACTGGTGATATTATAATTGAGTTAGCCCGACTTCAGCTAAGTCACTTTTTACCTGACTGCGGAGAAATCTAACTGAAAGTTTGTGTTTTGGACTGTATGAACATTGTACATAATATTATTATGTATACTTGCATGCATGTACATAACATTATACATACCAGTATACTAGTACATAATAGTATGTAGGTACGTATAACCGTCCCTATGTCTGCTCATACCTACTCAAGGGCTTAACCGATTTTGATGAATGATACGTCATTTTATTTGTCTTGACAGTGCAGTTGTCATGGATAAGAATAGACAATAGACAGATAGCCTGCACAGGGTGGACAGCGCAATAAAATATGGTCAGTAAATCGGTGCCAAAAATGCTTGTTTCGCCACCAACAGTAAGGCCACGCTGTAGTTCGCTCAGCAGCCACCTATAGAATTTTGGCAGATGGCGCTACTGTATGCTTGTACGAAAAAGGTTTACGTAAATCGTTCGGATGGTCATAAATCATAATTACCCTGAGGATTCTTATATCGGTGTGGGTATGATATGAAATTCTTTCAAGTCAGAATGGTGGATTTTAATTTATTTTTTTCTAACGCTCGCTTTCACTAAATCACAAATAATATTACTTACCAACATTTAAATTAGAGCGCGCAAGTTGGAAAAATATTCATTTCTCATTGCTAACGCTGCCCACAACAATGAAGGCTTTTAACATTTCCACAGGGCATTGTAGGAACGCGACCTGCTGGCTTTTAGCTTACAATGGGAGCAACTCGCGCAATTATTTCTCACTTTTTCATGTAAAGTAATAAAAAATAGAACACTACTGACTACATGTACACGTTGTATAAACCTACCGTAGTTATTTCTGCTAGTAAATTGTATTTGCTCGTGGCAACGATCAATATGGTATCCTCGTAGAAATAATAGGTGTACGAGAGAATCTATAGGTATTTGAAAACCAAACAACTTCAGAATTAAGCCAAACATTGAATCGTGTTATGTTAAGTTTGCTTGAATCTATCGCTACCTTCTATATTTGTTTTATAAGTTGTTGTGTGTGTGAGTTGGATGTGTTTGCTTTATGGAGCGTAAACTGCGATATCTCCAAATGTATCCACATTACCCACACGCTCAAATACACAGCTAACTGAATAAACTGTTATATAAACATGGAATAAATTGTTTGCGACCAAGTAGTTTACCCTTACATTTGCTAGATCTTGATGAAATAAATAATCTACTATCAATTTTTTTTTTGAAGAATAAGCTTTAACGGTGTAGAAGCCGTATTTAAGTGATTTTGAATGAAATTTTATTTAAAAAGTACAATGACAATTACTTTCAAATTTACGCGTCATGTATTTTGGGTCTTTAATCTAAAATCGCTAAGAAGCAGAAACACGATTGGATAAAATGTTCTCAATATAAAGTTCTTCCAAAAGTTGCTCCAAAATCTCAGTTTTCCTGTTTTTAATCGGAAACTACAATGGATGTAATTTTTGTTTTAATGTGTCGGTAATAACAATATCCAAAAACGGTTAGAAACCGATTTTTGATAACTGGCTTAGTTTTTGATTAATTAGGTAAAAGGTGGTTTTTTACGCCCTTAAGGCAAAATAAAAAGTCACGTCCACAGACGGAAATAATAATGATGATCATTACGATCCATTATTCCCTTACTAGTTCTATTTTCCATCATGACTAGTAAACACGAGATTATGTACGCACTAGCCAAACATATCCGCAGTCAAAAATATCTACGTCGAGTAAAGGGTAAAAGTAACGTTAGTTTCCCAATTTTGGCGAATAGCTTTCGTCAAAGGTAAAAGTTGGCAACTACTCCACTGTTATCTGAATTCTGTTTTTGTACTGCGGATGAAGTTTAGTGACTCTATACATTTGTAATGAGGTTCAATGTGGGAAATGTATACGGGGAATACGATTGGATGATAGATGTATTAGGTAAATAATGTTCTTGTCAATATCTTGTCGAAATTTACATACAGATATTACTTTCTTTTTCCTTATTATGTTGTAACACTGATATTTCGATATACAATTACGATAGACGTTATAGATAGAAGTTGAAAATTATATAGGTAACAGGCTGATTAATATACATATGCTTTCCGGAAACCCTTTTTTTAGAGGAAACGAAGGGATTGTGTGGGACGTGTACTCGGTAAAAATTGTGTTTGTTCCTCGAAAAGCCCTTCGGCGGGAGTATGGGATGCACTAGTGTATCTACTAGCCAGTCCATGATGACGAGCCCCACTCTGCCAAACTCCATACGAATCGAAATGAGACATTTAAAGCGACTTTGACAAAGTGGGGTGCGTCGTCGTTGATTGAAATATCTATAGTCGTATTTACTGTGTTGTCGCAAGGTATCAACCCACTCGTTCTGCGGTTTCATCGCTGTCGATGGCCTGGCGACTGTCGAATCCATGTGAGTGACGCACCCGTGGCTTGTAGGGACTGTATTCTATGCGGGAAAATCCTTGAATGTTCAACAAACATAGGGAGCGCTTGTATATAAGCTAATAGAAAAATTGTACCTATGTTTAAGACAAAAAATTATATAAATGCAATGTTCATCTATAAGTATATGACTTAGAAAGAAAGCCTGTCTTCCTCATTCACTGACTCATCATAGCTCAGTCCAAAGATCTTCGCATCTATAAAGCTAAAATTTTGCAAAACAGTTACAATTATTAGGATTCAAAATTAACGCGGAATAAAAAAAAAACCATCCTATAGCGAAGCAGGGACTTGTTAGGTAGTTTAGCGATGTTTATTTTTTGTCTACTATAATGCAGAAATAAATAAATTTGAATTTGAAATACTTAAAGGATTACGTCAGAAGGTTTATCTAGTTTCTCCTTCGGCCAGTGAAAAACTAAATTTCTGAAGGAAATTTAATTTCCACTTAGTTGCATAAATCTGATAATAAAATTCAGTGAAAAGCTTATTCTTACGTATACTTTGTAAACACAATTAAGAAGTTTCCAGCGCGTGGGTACGGCTTATGCCTTTAAAAATATATTACTTTTAGCAACTCGTACCAAAGAAATAGTATTTAATTTATTTTTATAAAACTTTGTGAATTCAATCAAACTTATCTTTATCTTTATGATGATGTTGTTATTTGTAGGTCTAATTTTAAATTCAGATATAATCACACAATAGTAGCTATGGAACACAGCAATAACTGCCACAAATGTAAATATTTATACACTTGGCTCCCGTTTACTATGTTAGTTTACTTCCCTATTTCACATTTCATTCCCCCGTCTTGGTTATAAACAGAGAAATTGTATGTAGGTAATAAAGCATTTGTTTAATGAAAGCAGTATTTTGGACCCGGCCTTGGGTATAAGTTTTTATTTAAGAGAACTTATCTTACGAAATTGTTTATTTACATTTCTTCCGTACTGAGGGGTTTTCTCGTAGATTTTATGGAAACATGCTCAAGTTTTCAATATACTGTTAATTATTTACATAATAATGGACCTATCGGCCAGTGAACGTACTCTGCTGGAAATTCAGTGGCTTTCCAGCAGATTCCAGCTTGTGCAATTTCAGGTTCAAAACTTTCGCAACTCTTTTGATGTCGTCTATCCACCTAGTGGAAGGCGTGCCGACACTGCGCTTCCAGGTGCGTGGTCGCCGCACTAAATCATATAACAGGATATGTTTTTAGTAACTATACATAAGGGTACTATAATTTAGGGTGACCAATTAAAAATATTATTGTAACACGATAACGTTGGCATAGTAAGTATTTCAAAGTAACTGTATGATTAAGTTTGTAGAAATTTTCATTGATCATCCAAAATTCAATTAAAAACCCCTCTTTTTACGAGTAGGTATACTTTCGAATGACCAAACGAATAAATTAAATCAACTTGTCATGACAAAGGCAAGCTTTTTCCCATTAGGCCAAAGTAAACCGTAGTAATTGAGTTTGGATTGCTTTAAAGATTTATGCTCGAATCAGCGTAAACATTGGTATCGACCTGGACCGATATTTCATTTGATTTATTTATTCACTAGACATAGCTCGCAATTTCACTTGCGTGATATTTCAGTAGCTAATCAAGCTCACGCAAACACATAACATACTAAGTATATTTTATAATATTTTGATGAAGTTCTAATAATAAAAATATAATATATAGAAGGAGCATGGTATCTTCTCTCCATTTTAGAAGGTATAAAAAATTTAAATACGAAATTTGCTGTAACAAAATAACTTTAGAATGTATTTTCATGCAAAAGTTCTTAATAGGCAATTTGCCTTGCGGAAAATTCAGTAAAAAATTAGGTTTTATAGATTGGAAATGCATAGGTAGGCATTTTATTACGTCAAAGCTAGGTGCTGGTACTTGATGGTCTTTTTCATGAGTCGAGATCCAATTAATCTCGTTGATTTTAGTGGGTTTCAATATTTATTCTATGAAACGAGTATAAAGCTAATAAAATCACGTAAATTTTATTGGAAATACGTACGTTATGAGCAAACTGATTGGGAATCGATGGCTGGGCTTGAAGTCCGATATAATTAGTTTTTACTCCTGACTCCTATTTATATACTGCATGAAACTTATACCTATTTTAAAATTTTATTAAGAGTGACTGGTCACTACATAGGTATTTTGTTAACCTTTTTAATAAAGTATTTAAATTTAAATAGTACCAGTTTTTCATTGCAGGTTTTTTGTTACAGTGCTACCCGATCGTTTTGAGCACGCGGAAAGTTTTCACTGCAAACTGTACTGTTGTCTGATTTATTGCTCAATATTACTTAAGTTTCAAACAGGCATAACCGTGGGCAAAGTCAAGCATATAAATAAAAAGCCAACTTAATAATTCTCCCGTAGCAAAACTTTGAAAAGAAAAGACGGTTTAAACTGCTTTGCGGTAGTCCCCTTGAAGTATTAAGTACCTACCGATGCAAATCCCTTGCATTACACAAAAATAGCTTTTTTATAACATAACTTCTTAACTACTTTCGGATTTTCTTCCTTCACTTGTGCTAGAACACCATATTTCTCACCATTGATGAATTTTGAAAAGCGGAAAAACCCCATGTGTTTTGAATTTTCCAAAACTACATAGGCCGTGCCTTACTGTCGATTGACTTCATTTTAATGGCTTAAAAATTTGATACTTCTAAGGGGCCCACCGACCTCAGTTATGTGTCCAATTCAAGTTTTAACATAATAGATTTACGAGGACAGACTTCAGACATGTCAAAGCAACGCCTTTCTTTATATTAACAAAAATCTTAATATATATAAATCTCGTGTCACGATGTTTGTCCGCGATGGACTCCTAAACTACTGAACCGATTTAGTTCAAACTTCGTGAATATCTGTCATTTGGTCCAACTTGAGAGATAGGATAGTTTAAATCTCAAATTATAGTCGCAATTTTAATTTATTAATATAACAAAAACTTTAGCCACAGCAACGCGTGGCCGGGTCAGCTAGTAGTTAATAGTTTAAGAGTCCAAAATACTTTACATACTTTGCTCTATTACCTCTATGAAGAGTTCATAACACATTTATATTCTCTGAGTGCACTGCAGGCACACAAGTAAGTTTCTTTCATGCACTGCGCAAATAGAGGCGACCGTGCATACACAAGTGGACGCGAAACTTGCCTTATTCAAACTTAACCGTCCGACCAGAAACAATAGTGCACGCACGAAACCGAGGAAAATGTTGAAAGATAAACTTTCAGTTCAAGGAAAAGTTCTCATACATTCCTACGTTATTGCTGCACGACGCTCGGTGTGTTCTTACTCCACGATGGCATATGAATCTACTTATTATACTTTCTTTATAACATTCTTCATACATTTAATTTTACTTTGTTTTTGAACTCGTCTCGCATGCAGATTTACCATTATAATATTAAATTGCACTAGCTGTTTCGTTCACTGAATTTCCCTGGATGAAGAAATATTGTTAATGTTTGAATCGAAACACAGTTCAATTAAATATTTATTAGGACGGATAAAGCCTCCTTTACGCCTCCTCATAGGTACTCTATTTCTTATGGTTAGGCTACTTTCGACGACGATTTCCCCAAGAGTTTTCAATGTTCTCAGACCAACTTTTTTGTTTTGGTTGCCTTGGCAGGCATGACAAACGTTGGCACGTTTGTGCGACCGGTGCGTGGTCTTCATTTAAGAAGTGCCTGCGTACATACATGGGTATTAAGACAAAATAATTTTATGTTTAACTATTACTCCGACTTAAGTAAGCCCGAAAGGAGCATTTGCACCTAATATCGAGTTTAAATATTTACAGTTCAAACCAGACTTATCATCTACGAACATTTTAACAACTTATTATTAACAACTCTTTGGCTTCAAGCCATTCCTTCGTCTAGCGTTGGTACCTTGTTAGACGACACCACATTCCGCATTGCCACCTGCCTTCGCTTAGGCGCTCCTTGTGTTTCTCCGCATCGGTGTATCTGTGGAGAGGCAGTCGATAAGCTTGGACACCACGGTCTTTCTTGCAGTAGGAGTGCCGGCCGTATACCGCGCCACGCGATCAATGGCATCATCCGTCGCGCTCTTGCCACCGCCGGAGTGCCAGCCATTTTAGAACCAAATGGCTTGGCGCGCGACGATGGAAAGAGACCGGACGGCATGTCATTGATGCCATGGAAGATGGGTAGGCCTTTGGTGTGGGACGCAACTTGTGTGGACACCCTTGCGCCTTCTCATCTTCCTAGCACGATGGGTTGTGCGGGCGCCGCTGCTGCATCAGCGGAGACTCTCAAGCGGCGCAAATACAGTAATCTCGTTGGAGATTACGTATTTGAACCGTTTGGAGTCGAGACGCTGGGTCCGTGGGGTCCAAGTACGCGCTTCTTTTTCAGAGAAATTTCAAAGCGCTTAATCGACGCCTCTCGTGACCAGAGGGCTGGCCTATTTTTAGGTCAGAGGATAAGCATTGCCATCCAGCGTGGCAATGCCGCCAGCCTTCTGGGCACTTTTCCAGTTGACACCGATTCGGAGGAATACTTTGACGCTTAAAATTCCTTCTTTTTGTGTCTTTTCTAGAATTAGTTTATATATATTAGTTAAGATTTTATTTTAAGTTTTATACATATATAATGTTACCGATATTATTATGAATAATTAAATAATAAACTTATTATTATTATTGGCTATCTTCTCGCGCTTAAATTATTACTAATATTTTTAAGGCGTTTCTACAGTTGTTTATATAACGCCAGCGTAAACAAGAGGTCAAAGGAACACACGCGACAACAAATTCACCAAAGGAATACTCAATCCATCAAATCCAAAGCCTTACGAGCAGCGCGAATGTAAAGTCAATGACTTGGAGTATTTGTTGGGGTATCCACACAAGTGAATGAGTCAGCGGAACTTTCTTATTCTACTACCCCTAATGGCTTTCCGATCATTCCGAACGCCACACATAGGTGTGAGTGAACAAACAAACGGTTTGTTCACTCACACATAGGTGATTTATGTAATTTTTATTTTTCATATATTCCGCTCAAGACATGGCTCGTAGCAATATCAATAGAACTGGCAACATCTCGTATAATGAATCGTTGCGACATTTTTAGTGATTAATGTATTATTTTTGTTTCTATTTCGTTTTCTCCGCTTGGCCTAGTTTTTGTTTTACTGTGTTTAATAATCTAGAACCCTTACGCTGAAGCCACTTAGGCTACTCCTACAGATACGGCGGAACACGGACTTCAGCGCAAATTAGAACTGAGTGAGCAACGTAGCGCGTATAGCGCGCGGTAGAGGCAGCTTTACGGTTGGTAGCCTTTTCATGATCATGATCAACCACCGATAAGACAAACCTGAGTCCATCCGCCACCAGTGCGCGTTTGTTACCACACGATTTCGGGTGGCGGTCGCATGAAGTGGGAGGAGAAGTCACCGGCAAAGCTTTTGCGAACGGGTTATAAACCTTTTTCGTGCAAGCAAACAGTAGCGCTGTCTGTCTGTCAAAATTCTATAGTCGGCTGCTGAGCGAACTACAGAATGGCCTTGTTGCTGATGACAAGACAATAATTTTCCCTTTTTAGATATATAATTTTCATGCTGAAAAATTAAACAGTTAACATACGTGACTAGAATGGAGGAGACCACGTGGGAGTAGTGTTGTGATTCATTTCTATAATAACATAAGTTATCTCTAAAACTTTTAATCCTTATTTCAATCAAACTAGGCAGGACGTAACGTCGCCGCTGTGCATAGTTTAAAGCGAAAATTATTAAAAGAGTCCCCACACTTAAGCGGGGAATTAAACCGGGAAAAGGGGCCTAAAAAAATAATAAAAGGTTGAAAATGAAAAATAAAAGCTTTTATTTAGCTCGTGGAACAATAACATTTCAGGCGACAAAGCCCTGGAGGCTACAAGCCTAGAAAAACAATCTGGGAAAATATATTTTAATATGCGCCAAACATTATCTGTCCGTAGAAAGACTGTAATGTGTAGCTTGAATGATATAATTATATATTTTTTATCTTTTTCGCAATTTAGCCACTCACTTTTCTTTTTAATAAACTCCGTTTTTAGTTCATATCATTCACCAATTAACCTTTCATTTATAGATAATTAAGTCATAGAGACTCTCTGCTATTTCTCTTGGGACTCTGTGCTATTTCTTTATAATGCTTCTAAGTGTCGAGACACACCTGTGTAATTAACGTCACCGAATAGCTTGCAATAATTTTCAAGCTACATATGCCTAACTAATAACTACATTAGCCAAGACAATGGCGAGAACCTAGTATTTAGGCCTCATTCAAAGCATTTTCCTTGTATTTTTCATTTTCTTTTCCTCAACACATTATATGCGCAACGCGACCGAAATAACAGTACATCAGTCGACATTTCTGCGGCTGAACTTTCAGCAGGTTTGTTAAGATACTTTTCGGTAGACCGTATGAGATACGTGTATTCAGAGTGGTTTCTTTTAACTAGTTTTTCCTCTGGTGGTACCTATAAATATGCTCATTGAAGATAGAAAAGTTCGTTTTCATAGTATTTTCGTATGTAGTTAAGCGCGTGCTTTTGAGTGTAATAAAAAATCAAGTAATAATAATTGAAATGGAAAATTTTATATATATGTTTAAGTACAATGGGACAATTCCGCGACGCCGGCACCGGACATGTCCATGAATACGTAATGACATCCGTTCACCACATGTGCGCTTTTATTACATTCTGCGTTATTGTTAACGGGTATGTCTCATTACGACTGGACCGATGAACGAGGTTACGGCTTATTATAGACTATTCAGTGGTCTGGTTTATCTTTATATTGCCAGTATTGCTTCGGGTTATCACCCTCGTTACTCAGACGGTTTGCCAAGCTATATATTTGTATTGTTCTTACATAGGGGTAGTTACAAACTCCGACGACCGACATGTATCGGCGGTTTGCATGTACTTTTATATTTTTCCAACTGTTGTAACTGTTGTCATTGATTAAATTGATTGACATTGGAGTTATTTAAATGATAACGGAATTTCGTCTGAGCACGTTGGAACAATTAGGAATAATAAAACTTAATAATAATATCAGTTTAATTGTTCATTTCATGCAAAAGAAGACGATTAGCATCATGCAGATTATAGTCTCATGCGGGAGTTTCCAAACATTAGGGCTTTTTCACGACAAATTCTAGCAAATATCAATCTAATATCCAACCAGTGGAATATATTACATCCAATCTGCGTGAATAAAAAAGTACAAAATTCTATTGTTATAGTTTGATTACATTATAAAAAAAGAATCCTGTATGAAAAGGGAAAATATACGTTATTGAAACTGGATTTTTTATGAGCGAACATTAGTTATCGATATTTTGAATCGAGGTCAATTTGCAGACTAAAGCTCCATAAATGCAAATTGGTTACGGTATTTAGAACATTTAGAGTGTATCAGCACCAAACCAATCAACACCAAGCCTATAACGAGCTCAACAGTAATATTAAGTTATAGTTTATGTTACAGGTACTCTGTTCTAGGTGTAACAGGACTATGTTAAGAGGGGGCTGAAAGCTAGCAAAACTTGTCATGCGCAAAACATCGTTCTGGTACAAAAGAGCATGGCGTTTTGTACCAGAACGACGTAATGAACGCCATTTATAGTTTTACTGTAATAACTTTTAAAATACATAACTTAGAAAGAAAACGATAATGTACGTACTTCGTAATATTTATTAGAATTATAATCCTAAAAGGCTCTCTAGTACGTATAACATTGATAACAAATTGAAAATTGTGAAAAATTGGACACAACTTCGCGATTTTTTTCATCGACAAAAAAATTATCTTTTATGTTTTCACTAATACAGTTTCTCGAAAATATGATGTAATATTCGTGTGTTTTATTTCAGGTAGTTGAGACTTGATTTACTACTGTAAAAATCAAATCTTGAACTGACATTTTCGGTTTATACCCCCTCTTACTATTATGTTCCTACCAATATAATACTAAATAAATAAATATATACGGGACATTTTACACATCGCAATCTAGCCCCAAAGTAAGCGATAGCTTGTGTTATGGGTACTAGATAACTGATAAATATACATACATACTAATATACATAAATACAATATATTGAGAAACACCCAGACACTGGAAAACATTCGTGCTCATCACACAAACATTTACCAGTAGTGGGAATTGAACCCACGACCTCCGGCGCAGACAGCAGTTTCGCTACCGCTACGCCATTCGGTCGTCGAACTGAATTATTTACATGTAACATTGGGTACGGTTGGCCTAAAACAGTAATTTTATGCATTTAGTGCTCGAGCTGAGACCTCGTAACCTGAGCTAGTAACCTTACAAGGGACAAATGCAGCAAATCTGAAAGCGCTCTCGTAAACATTTAATTTTGTTTTGAGAAATTAAAATTAAATGAAAAATTGTTGTCCACATTGTTTTTTTACATAAAAAAAATTAAGACCAAAATAAATTGTACTAACATTAGATTCAAGTATTTGCTTTCCTCACAAATTATGATCCCAGTTGCATGCAATAATTTAATTATGTAGATTTTTTGCAACTATATTAGCATAGCAGATGGACAGACAAACTGACAAACAAGAGCCACCTAAATAAACTTAGAGACCTTCTTCGCTGTGTCAGTAACGAAAATGTGAAAGATTTAAATTACAATAAATCATTGATATTGTACTTATAGGTACCTACTACGAGTGAAGAATATAATATATTTCCTGCAACTTTATCTAAACTGTATTGGAAGTGCAGTACTGCAGCATAGAGATAATAAAATATATTTGTATTTCGCTTATTATTATATTTTTCTTTTACATTCATAAACAATTCCTGTGTTATACAAAGTATACCTATACACATACATATATAAAAAATAAACATTAATAAATATCTTCCAGAAGCAGGTCTTTTTGGACCCAAGTCACCGACTGAGGAACCTTTTCACAATACTTCACGTCTCAAGTAAGAATGCCTTTTGTAAGCTGTTCTTGACCCAACCACATAGTCTTTATTTTGTGATCCGGCAGCCAAATAAATGCGTCGTATTGTTATCACTGTACGAAAAAACAAAAATATACTTGCTTTTTAAAATACCAATCCTGAAAATACCAGTCGACGTTAATTAATTTACGGCATGTTTTTTCACCGAACAGTACAAGCCTGAAACGGCGTATAAACGCTGAAAAATTAAAAGAACTTTTAATTAATGGATTGAAATTGCAAACTGCACCTGTAATTAAAACAATCTGGTAACTGCTAACTCCCCTTCATATAAACTTCAATTATACGAGTAAAAAATTTTCCAATCCCACGATATCTGCAATTGCATCTATAGTAATTTTTAAAACTTGTTACAATAGTAATTATTATGATGTAGTACACTCCACTAACTGTTACACTAAGACCTGGAAAATTTAAAAACCTAAAGTTTTACCGCTTTATAGGCTGTAAACAGTACGCAACTAATATCAAACTCGATCGACTCAAAATTATTGTTGAGCACCAATTTTACCCTATTAATAGTCCGGATGGAGACCGCAAGTTTCTAATCTAGAAAATGGAAAATAGCATTTCTCACGAAAGGAAGACCTTAAAGTCTTAGAGAGCTAACGTAATTAAAAAATGTTTTTTTATACAAAACCATGTACCCAACATCGCTGTATAAACAAGGATGATACTCGTCTATCCAACTAACGTGTACATGCTACAAATACCTACTACGCGGCAATGGTCGTCGGTCGTGATTTAAATGCACGTCCGATCCTGCCATGCTAATTGAAACGTATGTGTTCCTGGGCTCACAACACCTGTGTATTAAAATGGCAGAATGCAAGTCCGACTACGAACGTCTGTCTTGATGTCCGAGTGATTGAATTGCCCACAGAGACTATCAGTGCTTTCAGGCTACAGATTAAAAGAAATCAGGGAATTCCATTTTTTAATTTACAAAATTCTGAAAACATTATTCAACAGTGCAATAAACAAGAATTTAAATAACAACAACAGTGCAATAAACAAGAATTTAAATGCAACATTTCAAGTACGAATCACGAATCATAAAATCATAATGAAAAGAATGGTGTAATATAACTCCAGCTTACGGTATCGGAAAGCACGATTTGACGATTTGAAACCCAACGCCCGTCTGCTGTTCCCTTGAAACGTGACTTGTATTTCAATTGCATGTATGAGGGATTGGATATACCCAAGCAGTAATATTATACTATAGTTCAAAAGGGAAATTTTTCACAAAGGCCTAACTTACAAGCTATTGTGAAAAGTCAAAACTCTACCGCCACGTTTGAAAAGTAAGTAGGTTTTGAGGATGGTGTTTTAAAATGCACTTCACATTTTTTCTTCTGAAATGCACTTGAGTATATTAAATATGTATAATTTAATATCATCATCATCATCTCTTGTGTTACGCTCCTGTCAGAGCGGTCGTGATCATCATTTTTCCGTCTCCATTCTTCCCGGGCAGCTGCTTTTCTTGAGCACACAATACATGTAAAGGGACGTCCACTGCAATTTATAGTATGTTATATGTTAATATAAATAATTTTGTATAATTTTGACATTTTGACATTATATCTGTTATCTCATGAGTAGACGAAAACGGATCTTTTACCTTTAAAATTGTTTACAACTTGACGAGGGGTCACATGATACATTTATCAGGTCTATTAATTGACCAAATAAAAGAATATTGATCCCAAAAAGAAGAAATAATTTACAATCAAAGTTGGTACATTTTTCTTGAGGATATCTCCATACAAAATTGTAATTTTTTTTGTTGTTCCAGGAGTTCCCGAAAAACTACAAGTCGTAGAGATCTGAAATTTGGTACCTACATTGACATTAGGTCATGAATTCGTACTAAGACGGGGATTCCAGAAATTCAAATTGGAAGGGATAAAAATCCTACTTTTAAGGAATTTTCCCATACAGAAGTGTAATTTTTGCGTTGTTCCAGGGATTCCAGCGAAATTAAAAGTCGTAGAGATCTGAAATTTGGTACCTAGGTTGGTATTAGGTATATCATGAATTCGTATTCAGAAAGGGATTTTCGAGATTCAAATTTTGGGGAGGAAAAATTTTGAATTTTTTGGCCGCCATTTTGAACTTTTTTGTTACTGGGCCGATTGCTTTGAAAATCGATATTTGACTATGGCAGCAAGCATAGAGACGGAATTTGTGGTCAAAATTTAAAAAATAGGCCGCCATTTTGAACTTTTTTGTTACTGGGCCGATTGCTTTGAAAATCGATATTTGACTATGGCAGCTAGCATAGAGAAGGAATTTGTGGTCAATATTTAAAAAAGTGGCCGCCATTTTGAACTTTTTAGTTACTGGGCCGATTGCTTTGAAAATCGATATTTGACTATGGCAGCAAGCATAGAGAAGGAATTTGTGGTTAAAATTTAAAAAAGTGGCCGCCATTTTGAACTTTTTTGTTACTGGGCCGATTGCTTTGAAAATCGATATTTGACTATGGCAGCAAGCATATAGAAGGAATTTGTGGTCAAAATTTAAAAAAGTGGCCGCCATTTTGAACTTTTTTGTTACTGGGCCGATTGCTTTGAAAATCGATATTTGACTATGGCAGCTAGCATAGAGAAGGAATTTGTGGTCAAATTTTAAAAAAGTGGCCGCCATTTTGAACTTTTTTGTTACTGGGCCGATTGCTTTAAAAATCGATATTTGACTATGACAGCAAGCATAGAGAAGGAATTTGTGGTCAAAATTTAAAAAAGTGGCCGCCATTTTGAACTTTTTTGTTACTGGGCCGATTGCTTTGAAAATCGATATTTGACTATGGCAGCAAGCATAGAGAAGGAATTTGTGGTCAAAATTTAAAAAAAGTGTCCGCCATTTTGAAATTTTTTGTTACTGGGTCGATTGCTTTGAAAATCGACATCTGATTATTTCACCAAGCATCGAGAAGGAATTTGTAGTCAAAATTTAAAAAATTGGCCGCCATTTTGAACTTTTTTGTTACTGGGCCGATTGCTTTGAAAATCGATATTTGACAATGGCAGCAAGCATAGAGAAAGAATTTGTAGTCAACATTTTAAAAAGTGGCCGCCATTTTGAACTTTTTTGTTACTGGGCCAATTGTTTTCAAAATTGATATCTGATTATCGCAGCGAGCATAGAAAAGGATTTTTTGGTAAAAATTTAAAAGAATTGGCCACAATTTTGTACTTATATGTCTTACCATGGTAGCAAGCAACCACGGCCGGATGGACGAACGGACGGTGGAGTCTTAGGAAGAGCTTTTACCCTTTGGGTACGGAACCCTAAAAATGGCCACCATATTTAACTCTTTTGTGACGATCGAATTTTTCAAAATCAATATGTGACTATTACCAGGAAGCAAGAGAAAATTTTGTGGGCAAAATGGTGTGTAATGCAGGAATTTTGAAAATTAAACCACCATAGTAAAGCATAACTCAGAAGTTAACGTGAGCGAAGCCGCGGGCGTTTGCTAGTATACTTATATGGTACTGCGAGGTACATGGGAGATACAGATGAAGAGTTACAAAGCCGCCAATTTATCTTTTCGCTGTATGCCCCTCACGAGTGCCATCCATCATCCCCGTTTACACCAGACAATGAGCGCGATATGTATATCTCTATCCCATCTCTGCATTACGTTTAGCTGAAAAGCTAATGGAAAAAATCGAATTTAATTTGAAAAATAGATGGTGCTCAAACCCAAAAAAATAATTTTCAAATATGTAGGTATACCTGTTTTTAAGACCGTCACAAAGAGGACTTAAAAAATTTTATGCAGCAGAAAGTCGATTGATCGGATAAATTGTTGTGGTCCGGGGTTCCGGGATTCAGATCGAAAATCCGGGTAATCTAATGTATGAACAAAAGCGGTTCACGGAATGTAACAACAAATACATACCTTTATCGGTTGCCTAATCGATCATTTTTGTAAAAATCAACTATAAAAAGAGTCTTCTAAGAAATCATTTTTTTCGGTTAATTAATGATTTTTTTATTTAAATTGGTCACGGTTGGTAAGTAGTCCGGATAATTTCGAATTCGTGTTACCGAGCTTCGGATAATAGAGTTTCTTCTGTATATAGTTTGGGTTACTTTTCTAAGATAAATACGGCTGTAGTTGTAACTATCATTAACATATAATTATAATCCTTATTTATACCTATGTGAAACCAACTTTAATTATTGTTAGTAGAACTAACACAAACCAACTACAAAATCCGCTTTACTCAGCTGTGCATATAATATTAGGAGTGCCTACATATTAAAGTCCCAACGATAATATTGTAGGTTTACTTACACTTCGGCCGGGTTTAATCATATGTTAGGGCTTATACCTAACTACTAAACTGATTTATATGTTAAAACTTTGAATGTAGGCCTAATGGACCACCCTTTCCGGAGTTAATAGCTTCAGTCTCTTTATGGTTAACCAAAGGAAAGTTTGTCAGGGTTTACATAAAATATTATGTACTTTCTATATTTATATCACTGATAATATTATTTTAAAAGTGTTGAAGTGCGAAGATGATCTATGTATACCGTACTTATACTGTATGAATTAAGAGAATGTATTTTCATTTCAAAATCGTATACTTAATGAAAAATAAAGAGCTTTATTTCAGAATACAAAATAAAACGCAATTTTGTTTATGAATAAAGCAACTTGAAAGGCTATTTCGAAGAATTTTACGGATTGAATTACTTTTGCTCAGTATTCCGTAATTTCAGTTGATTGAAAAATGTGGTTTCCCAATTCTCGCAACATTTATTTATTCTACTCGGGGAATATAAGGTAATCAATATATAGATTAAAGAATATCCTATACCTTTAAACGAACAATTCTTGTATATATATATATTTCTTTATAATCTGAATCTCGGAAACGGCTCGAACGATTTTCATGAAATTTAGTATACAAGGGATTTTGGAGGCGATAAATTGATCTAGCTAGGATTCATTTTTAGAAAATGTTGTGTTTACTAAAAAAAATATATAAATCTATACCTGACATCTATTGGCGATAAAGTAAAACTATTACAGTAAACTCCTGCTGCCATCTATTGGTAAGTAGCTGTAATACTACCGAGCAAAGCTCGGTCACCCAACTAGTAATAATTTATTCTTGCAGTTTGTCAATTACGGAACTAATTCATTGTTTCTGAATCGAGTCGCAGTCAATAAAATTGTATTGTTCCTATATTTATATTCTTTTAATATTTTTATATATTGAATTGTTAAATATGAATTTTACAAATAACTTATTGATAAATCTTGGCAGCATTACATTTCCTACTCTTTTTTTGCCAAACATTAAACTCAAATATAACAAAAAACAAAATCGATCCAATGTTGGATATACGCAGTTTCATGACAACTCTAAAGTCCTGTGTTCAAAATGTCTGCCTGTTGGTCGATCGGCTAATAAAATTTTATGTGCCTAATTGGACATTCCATGTAAACCCCAAGCGATCAAATGTGTTTTAGAATTTAATAAGGCTTCTACATACCTATTAGGTACATTATAGCCTCCATCTAAATTCAGTTAACTTACCGACCTACGGCTCCATTGTTTAACCAAATTGAACGTTGAACACGAAATTGGACAAAACCTCTACAATATCATAGTTAATTCCCAATTCCAACAAAGTTTCAGCTTATAACTATTCGGGCATAATTCCGGATTACGACAAAGTTGGTCCAATTCGGTAAAGTTATGCAGCAGAATATTTGATATACTACAATCTGTGGCCAATCTCACCCCTATAGGGCAGCCGTCGCGCACACGGTGTTTAAATAAGCATTTGTTATATTCAATCACCATAGTTTGTTTGATAAAGTCAAGGACCAACTTGGTCCTTTTACTAAAACACAGTCAAATTGTCCAGAGTTCGGTTTTTCTGTAAATAAAAGTCTTAGTTTCTAACGATTTAAAAGGCTTTGAATTAAACAGGCATCAATAGTGGCGAATATAAAATATTTTCCAAATACATCTGTTATTACCGATGAAAGTCGCAAGCGTTAATCTTTATTTATTGCCACTGCTGCAGACGTTCACGCTAAGTGCTAGCGTACAGCGTCAATGCAATCCTCATTGCATTGCACACGTTTCCTGAATAAAGTTAATCGCACACTGCACGAAGAACCGCACCGTAACGTAATATTTGCAAATGCTGCCTTCGTAAATGCTGCATTCGAAATTAAAGTACTGGAACCTATCTGGAGTTTAAAAGTTGCCTGATAAATTATAGGTAAATCTGTTAATAGGTATTACGCCTTATTTTTGTAGTGTCATGTATAATTACTGTCATGTGTAATTACTATCAAAATTAACCACCATCGCTAAAATTTATCTAAGAGACTATATTATCACAAATATGAACACATTCAGAGCAGAGCTGTGGAGTTATGATACTTAGTTTCAATTTGGCTTTAAGTTTTCAAATGAGATACTGTCAGTGTCGAACCTGGGTAAGCGAGAAAACTCTGTTAGTGAGAGTATTTGCCTGGCCCCGTCATTTTGCCCTTCGTACTCTGAAACTCGGGTTAGTGAGAAACCTCTATAAGAGAAAAGAGATGTCGGTTTCTTGAACTCTCACTCATCCAGGTTTGACTGTATTGTATACATATATGAACGGGGGTATCGCAAGAAAAAATGCAGTCGAAACGCATCGTCGCATATCTTGTCATTAAAAATTAAGTCAAAAGTTGCTTACTTATCTCCGTTTAAATTTAAATCAGCGATAAATCCCATAGATGCACGCGAGTGCAAGCAATATTTCAGTAAAACACGTTTTCTTGAGTTTGGAACATCTTCGTAACCAAGATATTAGCTTTTTGGAAAAGCGCCAGAATCTGACGGATGTAATGTCTCTTATACGGAACATAAATTTTTGCGAAGTGGTCTTGTACTTAGCTGGACAAAATTACAGAATGCATTTGTCGGGAATAAATGGAAAATTTAATTTTCAGAGATCAAGATAATCTTTCAGAGATTTCAGGGAACTAGGTATAACCGGCTAGTATTTTTGTCGTTTTAACTTTCAAAGTTTCATCAAGATTTTTGCCTGACTGATCGAAGAGGTTTAGTTTTTTGAGTGTACATATTACACGCGAATTACGTATGTTTCCTTCTTTAGTTTTATACCTAAACCAAACTGGTTGATGTTTTTTAAACATACGAAATGTTAGTAGATGCGTCTTAATATTAAGTGGAAATCCAAAAAAAATATTAAAGACAGACAGGCAATAGGCACAGCGTTTTAAAATAAAAATTTTGTTTGGACCATGAACCTCTAGAGATTGGCACAATACTAAATAATAACCAAATTTATATCAAGGAATCAAGAAAACGGCATACATTGCCATAAATATTTAAACATATTAACGTATTATACCTCCCAAAGGCTCAAACGACGAACCCATGTCACATTATGTGAACTCAAAGATACAACTCTCCAGAGAAACGGCCCTCCGCTTTAGGACCTGCTATAACCGTTACAAATTTACTGCTTAACATGTGTCTTGCCTTATTTGAGAATGTTTTAATAAAAAATAAGTCAAAGCTGTACAGTATTATCAGGATTTCTGGGTCTAATACGTATTTAATTCGGATTAACTACGCATTTAATTCGGATTAAATAATGGTTTATATCACTTGAACTTGATATACTCTCTTCATATACGACTGTACCTACGATGGGCGGAATTATGAGACGTGTTCGTAGATTCATAAGTGAACCCCATTATTCTACTCTCCGGTCCTCTAATTTTGTACCATTTGCACCCTCATGGCTCATATGCTAGTATCAGCTAGCTAGAGATCGTTAGACTAATGAAACATTAAACATACATTTAACATTAAACATTGGTTGCCATATATTTATGGCAACCAAATAATATGAAAATGGAAAAACCAAATAATATGTATTCACATAACGCCAAAAACTTGGCGATGAACTTAGAATGTGAGGGTGAACCGTTATATCTCCGATACAGATTCATTTTGTACACATACAGTAAAAGCATTTGTGTGGGTGTAATCATGGTCTATCAAATCCACAGCGTACGCTCCACAGTCATCATCGCTCGTCAGCTGGCATTCACGTACGCCTTTATGGTAGGCGTAATTATGAGACGTAGTCGCAGATATACCTAACATAAGTGAACTCCATTTTGATGCACTCCGTAGACGCGCTCTAATTTCACCCCTTTGCAGCCTTATCTACTAGTAGCACACAGTGAGTTTATCAGATTAGGACATCCTAAGACTACCAAAAATATGACGAAACAAAGACTACGTTCACCTGAAGTATAGTAAAACGCCTATACGTGTCAAATGCGGTTTACCAAGACAGTATTTGCATGTCACATGTGCAGTGCGTTGGTCATCCTGAGACATTAGCCCAATAATTCCACCAACTACAGTGGCCTTCAAATTGAAATTACTTCATAATACACGTTAATGATATTATGCATGAAAGAATATCTAACGCAGCATTAAACCCATCCAGTCATATTTATAATTATTTTTACACACAAAAAAAAATAACCAATCGAAAACGAAAGTCAATAATAACGTACAGTCTGAAATTGCTGTCTCATTATTTTTTTCGACATAATGGATACATAGGCGAAATAAAAATAATAAACGCATCGAGTACCTACTAGTCACAGAGTTCTGAGAGTACACTGCCGCCACTAAACTGTAAACTACTATTTACGAGTATTAACAAACAGTTACAAAATGAGGCTGTTTTTTTCTTACCTGGTAAAAAAAATACGTGGAAATATTGCAGCACTTAACTTATAGAGCGAGGAAATACGATGAGCAGCATAAAATGAAGCTATACAGATAAAATCGAACGATTAAAATAGGCCACAGAAAAGAAAGAGGTTGTAAAGGGAGCAAGCACTTGATTGCTTCCATACAGTATAGTACGTGTTAACAGTTAATCTATAAACTTCCGATACGCTTAAAAGTTTGCGATTGGTAAGGTTCATAGAAAACTAAAATTAGAATACCATGCACTACTTTGATCTCACTTCTGTACACCATGGTGCCACAAATACCATGACTGTGGCTTAAATTAGGTATATGGGAAAACCGTAGTATCAGTAAGTTGTATTTAATAGGTTCTTTTACCATAAAAACTATAAATATTTCAATCTACGAAGATGCGCCACACTCTGTCAAAATATCTTGTTTCATTCGATTCGTATTGAGTTTGACAGAGTGGGCGTATCATCGTGGATTGAAATATCTATACAGAACTGATTTAAATAGATTTTACCTTGGATTAACACGTAGACTACTTTTTATTCAGAATAATTCATAGCTCCCTAGGAAGTGGTGAAAAACTGAAATCCTTCTTGTACTGAAACCCTGACGACCTCCCTCGCGCAGTGGCGGCGAGCTCGGATTCGAGTGGATGGTCGCGGGTTCGATTCTCGCCACGGGCCACTTTGGAATTTTATAATTTCTAAATTGGCTCAGGTCTGGTCTGGTGGGCGGCTTTGGCCGTGGCTAGTTACCACCCTATCAGCAAAGACGCACCACCAAGCGATTTAGCGTTCCGGTGAGATGCTTGTAGAAACCATAGGGGTAAATTCGCTTACCCTTGCGAGTTAGTACGATAACATCTTAGGCTGCATCATCACTTACCATCAGGTGAGATCGCAGTCAAGTACTAACTTGTATAGAGTGAAAAGAAAAAAAAACTAACCACTCGTGTAAAATGTAACTATTAATAACCACATTGAAGTTTAACGTGAAACCGATACACCTGTGTTTGATTGGATATAATTCGTAATACGAGTACATAGGATTTGTACCGTAAACTATTTTCCTATTGTGTGTCTGCAGACTGAACTCGAATATGAAATACGAGCACAATAACGAATGTTCAACTCTCTATGTTACGGATATGGGAAATGTATCAGGAATGAGAGTTAACAGCCCTCCACAAAGGGGAAAAAACACTGCTTTGTTTACGTTGTAGTCTCTAATCAATACAACCTGGTGAAAACGTAGTATCAAAGTTTGAAACCTGAAATGTTTCATTTTTTCCCACAGTTTGTTTTACAAAAACATACATTAATCGCCGTTCTTTTCTCTGTTCCCCGAAATGCGAGTTTTATTTATACGTCCTTAAAAAGGGATTTCGAATTTCAATAACAATTCTTTTAAGTTCTTCTAGTTTCAGTTTTCGAATAATTTCCATGCAAACATTCATCAAATTATTGTCAAAATGTTTCAAGGAAAATTATAAATAGCATGTTTGTAGGAAATATTTTGATTAATTCTTTGATCAGATCCTTTTTTAAGAAGAAAGGGATTTGCAATATTCGATCTATTTTCGTAAGTTTCTCATTGAAATATTTATAAAGGTGTATCGGACAGAGAAGGCTCTAATGGACTGTTTATTTATTCATCAGCGGCCTTATCTTTTTTGTTTTTCTTGACTATCGTAAATATATTTGGTAAGAAATTAGTTTTATTTCCAAAATGATTCACCTTAAGAAATTTATTTTATTTACCTACATCACTCTAACTCGCAAGCATAGTGTTATTGCACCTATGCCGTATACTGCTTACAAACTCTAGACTTAACTTTATAAGATTCCCTGAGTGCCAAATCTGTTTTTCATTGTGGATTTATTCAACTCATTAAATTTTTTGCCAGATGTTCAGTTGATGTTATAATTTGGTTGATTTACTGCGCTCTCGCCTTACGGTAAATGACAATGAAGTCTAAAGATGCGCATGTACCTAATAAAAGGGATTTTAGTTGCTACCCAGCATAATAATGCAGGGTAAATCATTTGAGGTATCATTATGATCATATCATATCATTTGAGGCATTTTTGTGGATACAAGGAATAAAGATAGTTCTGCAATTAGATTGAATGATATGAATGATATAAAAAAAATGTTACATAAAATGGCCAAAACTTTACCACACTTTAGCATTACCTAAACAGGTTAATAATACGGATTATTATTTAGTTCTTTACAATAAAATCATAATTTATTAAGGCATTACGTGAACATTATAGACATTTTGAGAACAATTTATCGTAGGTCTCTATCTCTACTAAAGGGGATTAAATCGCAAATAGATTTCAATATACCTAAGACGTTCTAATACATTTACTTCATAAATATTAGATGAGGATTACTTGCTTGGGGCCTCCATTAGTGACATTAATTATTATTTAATCAATTTCTGATTCATGATTAGTCACAGACAAACACATTCAACAGCACCATATTTTAAAAAAGGCTCCATCATTGTGACAACTGGTATGTGTGCTGTTAAGCTTGTCGATCAATCCCTTGATGTAAAGGTTGAAGAGTTTGAGCGAGCTTAGGCCACCTTGCCTCACCCCATACTCCAACAGTTATTGTTTATATAAAAAACCCGCCGTTTTTTTTTGTGTAAACAATAACAATATATCTTGGTGGGTACTCGTATAATGTATCTTGGAAACAATGTCGGTTTATTATGAAGTTATATGAAGATATAATTCTCAGAATAATATATTCTCATGTATGTTATTAATTCCGTTATAATCCACTGGGGAGATAAGTCACATGTTAAACGAACCGAAAACACGCGGAATGTTGTTGTTATGATGTTTGAGGGAATGAGAGGCACACTCAATATTTATGACCTCGTTAGGGTCTCGTTTCGTACACTAGCCTCCATTGTTGCTAAAATATTTTTCGCCATAAATTTAAATTATCTGGTGCAACGTTACGGGATTTGATTACAAAAATTTCAAATTACTACCCTCATCGCAATATCTTACTGCACGTCGGGAAATAAAATGGGGAAAAAGATCCCTTTTTACGCTCTCAGTTATAATAATAATTATTATTAAATTTAAACATAAACACATTTAACATTATAGTATGTTAACAAACTTCAAGAACCTTTTTTTTTTTAATTTACATTTTATTTGAGACTAATCAAAATCCATTTTTTTTTAAACATAAAAAATGTAATAAATATAGAGGTCCGTCGCTATACAATCTTTCGCGCACCCTAGCATCCGCAAACAAACAAATTTCAAATTGACACACTCACACTATAAGAAAAAGTTGCCGCACTCACGGAACTGTCGTGGTTAGGTAGGGCTCTATCTAGTCGGAGCGCGAGCGACGACCTATTATAAATCTATGGTAATAAAGGTATTTCCAATGAGATATTTTCCGACAAAAAATTTAATTACTGAGTTTTTTAATTTAAAATATTGTACAATAAAACATACTTTAATCAACTAGAATCCAGCGAGCTTATAAGTACTTATGTAAAAAAAACCAGCGCTTTGTATTTCCGCTCAATTAACCTACTCAATGATACAGAAATGCGGGTAAAGGCACATTTAATCAGAGGACATTTTGTTTTTTTTTCTCTCCGGCTTTGATGTGTAATTTTCTGCCAATGAGCTTGGACCCGCATCTTGATTAATTCCGCTTCATTGGTCATTAGAACTTCGGCCCCGATTTTACTCATGTCAAAAAAGGCAAAAAATATTTACTGCGAAAAAAACCGTAATGGCCTGTTTGTGCAAGCAGTGGACATGTTTTTTCTTTTGCACCAAATAGCCGATACAGTGTTTTCTCTACGTATTCGCAATTTCAGTATTTAGCGAGTGCAATCGCTTTCGGCAGTCACGAACACCCTCAATGCGGTGACAATTTGGAACTATTACATATCACATTCGCATCTCTTGTATGCCATCTTGTAAAACATCTATAGTAGTGCTATTATCTCGCTGCAGACTCGGTCATAAATCATTCGAGTATTCCGCTTTTGTTGTTTTTTGTTGAGTTGTGCATTACTGCAGAACAACTAAAGCGAAATGATTTATAACCGAGTCTGCAGCGAGATAATAACACTACTATAAGCATCTCTTGTTAGTATATCTTGTAAGTCTCTATCTCATCAGACCATGCTCCATACCACGAATAGAATGCCTCCATACCATGCCATCTATGGACAGTCACTGACATGTGGCTAACCCCTCAGAGGGGTACAGGTTTTTGTACGAATTTTAGTCGACTCGCATCGCACAAACAGCGCCATCCAGTCCATAGATGGCGTTGGCTGTAAATGTATGGAGGCATTCTATTCGTTTGTGCGATGCGAGTCGACTCAAAATTCGTACAAAAACCTGTACTAACCCCTCTGTATCGCAGCGCTCGTTGATTTTATAGAGCGCTTCCGCATAACCTAAACAAATAAGTATTCGTTCGAGGAATTTGATTCGTTTGTGCGATGCGAGTCGACTCGAAATTCGTACAAAAACCTGTACTAACCCCTTTGTATCGCAGCGCTCGTTGATTATAAAGAGCGCTTCCGCATCACCTAAACAAATAAGTATTCGTTCAAGGAATTCGATTCGTTTGTGCGATGTGAGTCGACTTGTATTCGTAAAAAACCTATACTAACTTTACAGAGCTATTGGAAACTTCGATAAGTGCACTGCGTCTGTGGCATCGAGCGGCTCGCTAGTATCTAGTCGTTCGTTAGGCTGCCAGATCCGGTTTCCTTATCAACGCCCATCCGGTTGTTTCTTTGTTAGCGCCGGATACCCCTGAGCCGGGATGTTCCCTGGAATTGTGGGAGCGTCATTTTGATTCACCGTGTATTGTGTTAACCTGCATGCTCTTTTCTTTAAACGTAACCATTTTCGTATTTTCGTAAATGTTCCATTCTCGAATAAAAAATTTGGTCTTTAATATTTTTTCTTTATGAAAGGCCCACTTGCGTCAATCGGGTTAGCGTGTTATCTATATATATAAAAGAATGAGGTATTTTGGTTGTTCCACGGATTCCGCCAAAACTATAGGTCGTAGAGATCTGAAATTTGGTACTTAGGTAGATATTAGGTCATGAATTCGTACTAAGACGGGGATTCCAGAAATTCCATGTTTAAGGGGTAAAAATCATACATTTAAGGGTATTTCCCATACAAAAAAAAATTTTTTCGTTGTTCCAGGCATTCCAGAAAAACTAAAAGTCGTAGAGATCTGAAATTTGGTATCTAGGTAGATATTAGGTCATGAATTCGTACTAAGACGGGGATTCCAGAAATTCCATGTTTAAGGGGTAGAAATAGTACATTAAAGGGATTTCTCCATACAAAATTGTAATTTTTTCGTTGTTCCAGGCATTCCAGAAAAACTAAAAGTCGTAGAGATCTGAAATTTGGTATCTAGGTCATGAATTCGTACTAAGACGGGGATTCCAAAAATTCCATGTTTAAGGGGTAAAAATCATACATTTAAGGTTATTTCCCATACAAAAGTAAAATTTTTTCGTTGTTCCAGGAATTCCCGAAAAACTAAAAGTCGAAGAGATCTCAAATTTGGTACCTAGGAAGATATTAGGTCATGAATTCGTACTAAGACGAGGATTCCAGAAATTCCATGTTTAAGGGGTAGAAATAGTACATTAAAGGGATTTCTCCATACAAAATTGTAATTTTTTTCGTTGTTCCAGGCATTCCAGAAAAACTAAAAGTAGTAGAGATCTGAAATTTTGTATCTAAGTAGATATTAGGTCATGAATTCGTACTAAGACGGGGATTCCAGAAATTCCATGTTTAAGGGGTAGAAATAGTACATTAAAGGGATTTCTCCATACAAAATTGTAATTTTTTTGTTGTTCCAGGAATTCCTGAAAAACTACAAGTCGTAGAGATCTGAAAATTGGTACCTACATTGACATTAGGTCATGAATTCGTACTAAGACGGGGATTCCAGAAATTCAAATTGGAAGGGATAAAAATCCTACTTTTAAGGGATTTTCCCATACAAAAGTGTAATTTTTGCGTTGTTCCAGGGATTCCAGCGAAATTAAAAGTCGTAGAGATCTGAAATTTGGTACCTAGGTTGGTATTAGGTATATTGTGAATTCGTATTCAGAAAGGGATTTTCGAGATTCAAATTTTGAGGAGGAAAAATTTTGAATTTCTTGGCCGCCATTTTGAACTTTTTTGTTACTGGGTCGATTGCTTTGAAAATCGATAATTGACTATGGCAGCAAGCATAGAGACGGAATTTGTGGTCAAAATTTAAAAAATAGGCCGCCATTTTGAACTTTTTTGTTACTGGGCCGATTGATTTGAAAATCGATATTTGACTATGGCAGCTAGCATAGAGAAGGAATTTGTGGTCAATATTTAAAAAAGTGGCCGCCATTTCGAACTTTTTAGTTACTGGGCCGATTGCTTTGAAAATCAATATTTGACTATGGCAGCAAGCATAGAGAAGGAATTTGTGGTCAAAATTTAAAAAAGTGGCCGCCATTTTGAACTTTTTTGTTACTGGGCCGATTGCTTTGAAAATCGATATTTGACTATGGCAGCAAGCATAGAGACGGAATTTGTGGTCAAAATTTAAAAAAGTGGCCGCCATTTTGAACTTTTTTGTTACTGGGCCGATTGCTTTGAAAATCGATATTTGACTATGGCAGCAAGCATAGAGAAGGAATTTGTGGTCAAAATTTTAAAAAATGGCCGCCATTTTGAACTTTTTTGTTACTGGGCTGATTGCTTTGAAAATCGATATTTGACTATGGCAGCAAGCATAGAGAAGGAATTTGTGGTCAAAATTTAAAAAAGTGGCCGCCATTTTGAACTTTTTTGTTACTGGGCAGATTGCTTTGAAAATCGATATTTGTTTATGGCAGCAAGCATAGAGAAGGAATTTGTGATCAAAATTTAAAAAAGTGGCCGCCATTTTGAACTTTTTTGTTACTGGGCCGATTGCTTTGAAAATTGATATTTGACTATGGCAGCAAGCATAGAGAAGGAATTTGTGGTCAAAATTTAAAAAAGTGGCCGCCATTTTGAACTTTTTTGTTACCGGGCCGATTGCTTTGAAAATCGATATTTGACTATGGCAGCAAGCATAGAGAAGGAATTTGTGGTCAAAATTTAAAAAAAGTGGCCGCCATTTTGAACTTTTTTGTTACTGGGCCGATTGCTTTGAAAATCGATATTTGACTATGGCAGCAAGCATAGAGAAGGAATTTGTGGTCAAAATTTAAAAAAAGTGTCCGCCATTTTGAAATATTTTGTTACTGGGTCGATTGCTTTAAAAATCGACATCTGATTATTTCACCAAGCATCGAGAAGGAATTTGTAGTCAAAATTTAAAAAATTGGCCGCCATTTTGAACTTTTTTGTTACTGGGCCGATTGCTTTAAAAATCGATATTTGACTATGGCAGCAAGCATAGAGAAGGAATTTGTGGTCAAAATTTAAAAAAGTGGCCGCCATTTTGAACTTTTTTGTTACCGGGCCGATTGCTTTGAAAATCGATATTTGACTATGGCAGCAAGCATAGAGAAGGAATTTGTGGTAAAAATTTAAAAAAAGTGGCCGCCATTTTGAACTTTTTTGTTACTGGGCCGATTGCTTTGAAAATCGATATTTGACTATGGCAGCAAGCATAGAGAAGGAATTTGTGGTCAAAATTTAAAAAAGTGGCCGCCATTTTGAACTTTTTTGTTACTGGGCCGATTGCTTTGAAAATCGACGTCTGACTATCGCAGCAAGCATAAAGAAGGAATTTGTGGTCAAAATAAAAAAATGGCCGCCATTTTGAACTTTTTTTACTTGGCCGATTGCTTGGGTACCTTTTTACACTTTGGGTATGGAACCCTAAAAATGGCCACAATATTGAGCTTTTATGTGACGATCGATTTTTTCAAAATCAATATATAACTATAACCAGCAAGCATAAGGAAATATTTAGTGATCAAAATTAAATTAAATGGCATAACAATGGTTAATACAAGAATTTTGGAAACGCCTGAGGGAGTAAAGCAGAAGTTCAACGTGAGCGAAGCCGCGGGCGTTTGCTAGTCTCTTACTAAAATTGCGATTGTAATGTCCAGTGATAGACGATGAATGATAAAATACATTCAATTTTACAACGATACGTGACGACTAAAACTATACATTGCCCCCAAGGCTATCATAATACATTAATTATTTTCCGTGTGACATACTGCACCTTGTAAATTCAAACAGCATAGCAGCTGGTACAACCATAGTCGTTATAGGTGAAGTAGAGTTTCGAATATCGAAGTCACACGGCTTCGTTACATTACAAGGAGTCTTGAGTAAGTGAATGCATCTTGAAAGTTGTATTGAACTATTGACAAACTACTCGATGTTGGCGACGACACGACGTTTGCTTACTCGAAACATGTCTGATAAAATGTGTACCCAAGAAACATGGTTGATAAATAACATTTTATGTTCGTAGTATTTTGATACTTTAGGGCCGATTTCCAAATCACCAGATAGACAATCTGAGGAATAAATTTGAAACATATGCCATACAAAATGTGTCAAAACGTCATATTTATTCCTCAGTTAACGTTTATCTGGCGATAGAAAAATCAGCCCTTAGATGTTTCAGAATCTAAAATAAACCTACTTTACTACTGTACTTTTACTTTAAAAATGCGAAAGTGGTATATCGAGGTTGAATAGATTTATTTGTACCAGATTAGCGATATTATGTATTGTAATTTGATACGCAAAATGGAACGAAATTAAAAAAATTAAGTAAGGTATAAGAAATTAACATAATTACACGATCGCTAAATTTTCCACGTGACTCTCGCGCAGAGAACTTTAACTCTCATACATTTTTGAATTTCGTTCGATTAGAACGAATCTAATTTAATCGAAATATACGAGTAGATATTTCATATGGCCACGGCTGCAGTTATATAGTTGCTAACTTTACAAAAGTAACAGCAGGATTAATATATTAGACGTTTTCACTACATACATTGTCCAACTTATAAAATTAACAGTTAAGATAAACAACATGTTTCTTTATCTTAACTATTAATTTAAAGATTAAGTTTCCACAAACAAATAAATTCTTAAATATTTTCAACTTCTGAAAAATTATCTGTTAGAAAAATATTTTTTCCTATCGGCTACCAATTTAGGCCCTCTCAATGGTTGTAGCTACAAACAAGACGAGTCTTTCAACATTCGTAATTGCTACCGAACTCGATGAAAAAAACGTAAAAAAAAAACGCAAAAGCGTGGAACTTATGTAAAAGACGTGAAAAAATAAATAAAATTTTAACGTACGAATTTCCGTTATAAACGATAACGACGTTTCCCGTTATACTAAAACCACAGGCGCGGTCGCTTTTGAAAAATGGATATAAATGTTGTTTCTTTAATGATTGATGATTTTAATAATATCAAAATCTAATAATACTCTGCTTAGACTAAAAATAATATTTTAAATATACGATGAAACAATTTGAGTTTGAGAGGGCATAGCAGTTGAACAAAATTAAGGGCCAGATTTTGCATTCAGAAAATATGTAAGTAGGTACTTTATTCCACTTCTTGCTCTCTGTATGGTTGAGGTTCGTAGCATCTTTTAAATGACGACAACATAAAAGAAGACTAAAAATTCGCCGTAGGAAGACTAAAAAGGTCACTGTTAATGCAAGTGTCGTCTAGTCCTTAAAAAAAAACTGAATATCATTGTGGTAGTTGTAAACAATGTTACACAACATTTAACCAAGAATTTCCGTCTAAAAACAGACCGCAACCTTGCAACTAGCAAGCGTTACTTTAGAACCCTAATTGACATTCTGCCTGATTGAGCCGGGCTTTATAACCGAGAGGATTGAGTCTTTCCGATACAGTGGTCTTCCTTTGAGAGCACTTGCATCCAATTAGTTGGCACCGCTTTTAGATTAGCTAACTGATTGGGTTAGTGGATTTAAATATACCCAGTTTACGCAGAAAATACGTTATTACCATTATTTAACCAACTGTTAATTTGACAAAAATTTATTATTTAATTAAATGATCATTTGACAACTTCTTGAATGACAAATGTGTTGTTTTAAAAGTGTTTTAAAATTTATGTTTTTCTCTCTAATCCATTGACAAAGAATTATTTACCAGTAGTTAGTAGTTATACTCGGCGCAGCGAACCGTGATCCCTATGACACTGACAGCTAATATCACCATATAACATTGTAGTGGCGTCACCATTAAATCGGGATCATATTGGGGGCGTCTAAAAATGCCATTTATAAATTTTACGTAGCTTTATACCATTAGTAATGATATTCCGTTGATATTTTTTACAATTCTTAACATTTACAAGAAGTTATGTCAATCTGAATTTATGTTTACGTCCTGCAAAACTTACGTCGTGTGACGTTTATCGACTAGGGCGGCAAGTATCGATTAAAAAATGTCGGTAATGGAAACGAGTGCACAATTTTTCAGACAAAATAAATAAATGGGGAGCATTCATTTTCATGATAAAATATATACTTATATAGCAAAAACGTGTTTACCGGGTTAAGCATTATTAGAAAATAACAAGGTTGGAAACTTTTGTTTACTTACCTACTTAATCTATGCCAAAAATCTTAAATTAATACAACATCAACAAAATGGACATTAAAAATGCACATTGTAATATTTTTTAAAACATGTTTACCAACGTGGCTTAAGTGCAAGCCACGCCTCTGTCGACACGATCTACGACACGATCGACACGACCAAAGACACAACCCATCACTAAACGAACTGTCATAGGGATCATGGTTCGCCGCGCGGAGAATAGTTAGTGAATTTGGAGGTGCAATTAACATCTGTGACATTACACGATATACTAGTTTATTGTCAAACAAAAAGTTTGTCAAACAAATGCTCTGTCAAATTATAGGACACCGTATAAATTACGTTGAAATCCCTTAAAGTCATTTTCTTTAGCAAAGCATCTTTCATTCTTAGCGCGTATAATACTGAATGGATTTCTATTTTGCGAGTCCATTTGCAAGCTCCGCTGACCCATGGGGATTTAGGCTAATGCGGCAGTGAGGATTGCTGAAACAAGAGACAAAATCACCCTCCACCCGAACGGGCTTAATTCCCAGCTGGAAAAACAAAGCCCTGTGATAGAAGTTTATGAGGTCACATAATTAAGATTTTCGTTTTAATAGATAAGTTCGCCTAAGGCATTCGTTAAACATATAACCCGTTTGCAGAAGCTTTACCGACGACATCTCCTCCCACTTCATACTACCGTGACCCGCATTCGTCTGATAACGGACGAGCGCAGGTCGCGGTAGTATGAAGAGGGAAGGGAAATCGTCGAAAGGGAAATTGTTGTAACCTCTTCTGTATTCAGGATTAAAAATATAAATAAGTAAGGCTTTTATTACTGAAACACCCTAAGTTTACATCTTTCCTTACGTAATTGGTACCTAGTATCTACCTACTTGTTAGTATAACGGTATTACTATGTTATAAACATAATATTACTAACCTACATTAATTAATTTCAATTATTCCACGTAGACCTTTCAATCGATAAGCTGTGTACTACTCCACTATGAAGTACAAAACATGAATATCGGCACAACATTGCTAAATTATACCCAGTTCGGGTGATCAAATAACAAGAAATAATAATCTACGGAAAAATATCATAAGGCCGCCTTTCCACTAGAGATGAAGTGAGTGAGTGAGAGTGTAAAAACTATGAGACCAATTTTGTTGTTTTTCACTAGTGCTTAGCAGACCAATTTTGTTGTTTTTCACTAATGCTTAGCAGTGTAGCTGAGTGGATAAGATTTGATGGCAGTAAGATACCCCGCTGCGAGATAGCTATTAGCTTCGTGTGTGTTTAACTGTACTTTGCTTCATGTCCATCCATAGCTTTATCAATATAGCTCCCATCCCATTCATGATAGGTAGATACCTCACACATTTTATACTAACTTAGAACCACATACTGTTGTAAAAAGCAGACAAGTATGCGTTTACGCCATGAGATGCGATCGCTTATATTTATAACTAGCTGTTGCCCGCGGCTTCACCCGCATGAATTTCGCTTTTTACATATTATGATCCCGTTATAATAAGTCAACATTAATAGATAGACATGTGGTGTCTCGTAATTTTTTGAAATTTTATAGGAGAACAATTCCGTCATACATGATTTTTGTGTAACTTTAACCGTTTACGCAGCGCTCGCAACGGAAACTCTCCAAAGGAACAATTTCTCCCATTTTTGAAACATTTTTCATTGATGCTCTGCTCCTATTAGTTATAACGAAATGATATATAGCCTTTCATATACCTATAGAAGCGAGATAGAACTATTTCACTTAAAAAGTGTCCGTTACACTTTCTCGCATAGCTCAACTACACACCGTTTGCTTTACGCATCCTCGCTCAACTTCCTCCGCAACATGTAATTCCAGCTTTGCTACGAATCCTCGTATATCGCTCAATTTTCCCGCGTATCTCTGGTGGAAACGCAGCCTCAATACTGGAAAGGCGAGTTTACCCGGAAATTAAACTGACTCGAGCAATTTATTCCTCTCGTTCAGTTGTTTATTTGGTCGCCATGATAGAAAACAAGCTATCCGGTCACTCCATAACACAAACAGCGATGTTGTTGTTTGTTCATCGCCACCATGACGATTTATTTAATGCACCCATCAAAATAACAATTCCTACTACGCCAGTTAACATTTAACACGTCCGTGTTTATTATGTTTGTCTGTTAATTAATCTGGTTCATTTGTAACTCCAAAACTAATGAAAACTTCAGTATCATGCGATTATATTTATAGAGAACGCGACCACGAGCAGTTATAAAATTTTGATCTACAGGTCTATTATTATTACAGTTCAATCATACTTTTTTTTATATAATTATATGAAAAAAAACTATTGTATTTAGTTTCGATTAAAAACCTTCCGAATACAATTTAATCTCTTGTATGATATATATATCAAAACATCGAATTTAAAATCAAATCATTAATTCGGGTATCAAGCAGTTTTATACGAATTTCATTTGTCGATGCTTTTTCACGAATAAAGAGATAAAGCACGTTTTCACTACATCAATTTATAAAAAAAAACATCAAATACAAATTGTCTCTCGTACCTGAATTTATGTATTGTTAACCACAGAGCAAGGAATGACTTTATATTAACAATGGAGGAACTGGTCGAACTTTGTATAGGTAAGTTAACAAAATATGAGCACTGATATAAAAGGTATTTTTTAATAAAAAGAGTTACAATCGCAATCACAAGACATTATAAACAGTATCTGCCTGTTTCATATAGCAAGGCTGGCAAGCTCTGTACGGAGTTTGATTTTAACAGTGTCTCTTAACTTACAATACTCGTAAAAAATATAAAGTGTGTTTTGTATAGCATATAACTTTTACGATTAAATCTTTGACTCCATGATACGAACTCACCTTAATATTTATTCTCATTAACAAAGTTACTTGTATTTTGAACAAATTACAAACTTTATGCAAACACCGATTCACACTTCGTAAAGTTAACAATGTAGGTACGTATGTAAATAATATAAGCATGGGGAAGATTACGGATATTTTATCCAAATTACGCCGGCGCTCCGAAGATCGTGTAATATAAAAGAAACTTTCGACAGAATTCCGTTACCCTGGTAATAAAGCGAAGCAATTTTCGACCGCTTATATCTCTTGTTTGTTCCGAACGTGCCGAGAGTTGTTTTGCGAGAAAGTTGTATGGAATCCAATAAAACAAACTCAATTTCCCACAATGCTTACAATACTGGACACAAATTGCTGTAACATCAACGGTAAATTAGTATTCGGATGAAGGATCTGTTAATTGACTGATTAACCGACCCTATACTATCTTTAAAAAATAAACAGCTCCATTAATAAAGTTTGATACTTAAAATGGTTTTTTTGTATCGACTTCGATTCCCACAATAGAAAAATGTATGTGTGATGAGCATGAACTTTTTCATGTATCTGGGTGTTTTTCGATATATTTTGTTTATGAATATTAATTACTTATTGTCTATGTATATCTATAATGCCCATAACACAAGCTATCGTTTACTTTGGAGCTAGATTGCGATGCGTGTAATGTCCTGATTAATAATTTATATATGACAACTAAAGCGTCACAATACATGCTTAAAACATTATTTTAATCTTGAATTTAATTAAATTAAAAAAAAAAAAAATTTAAAATTACTTACCGTTCAAAATTCTAATATTATGGATTTGATTTAGTTAGAGATTTGTTTTATTGCGACTGCAACCTCATCAGCAGACTGCTGCGTCTGTGGTTTTGGTTGCAAGCATGAGCCGTTGAAACGTTTCGCTCCACAATTTCAATAAAACTGATATAATTTGCACGAAATTGGCTAGTTTGGAATAATTGAGCTAATTTGTGGTTAAAGTGAAATTGCAGTGATGCCACGAAAATTTCGCTACAAGCAATTTCAGTTGCTAGGTGGATTAATCTACGTATAACGTGAATTATTAAATCTCTACGGTGACGAAAACTGGTGGAACCGATGATATTTTAAATATGGAACTCTGTTGAGTCACACCTCGCTCCTTTGAACTTTAATACTCATTTATAACAACAAGTGAGTTTCATTTGAATATTGCGATATTCATACAAAAAAAGAGAAATTATTTTAAAATCTAACTCTTTTTATTTTAAATACAGTTTAAAAATGAAATTGAATAGGTGAATTTAATACAAAGTTCATTTCAAAAATCTAATCAATTAGTTTTTTACGGAAAAAAATATATTATATTGAGGCTTTAATTAGTAGGTATTCACTACATCAAAAATAAAACAACCCAGATATTGCCATTTCATTGATTCCAACTACGGGCTCACGATATATTGATCCTATTAGATCCAAATATCACATGTGTTTTTTTTTGTAAACGTCTGAGAGCACTTAATGTGTCACGGAATATGAAGAAGTAGAATTATAAAGGAGATAACACGAATAAATTGATCAAGGTGCGTAAAACCCCCACCCAACCTTAAGGAACCTACCCCTACCTAAGGGAACAAAAAAAATTTCATTAAAAGCTAATCACAATTTAGAGATGAACGTAATAAGGAGTCAGTGTGAAGTGGTTATTAGATCCCATACGAGGTGTCTCTTCATTAAAATTTTAGCTTCGCCTTAAAGCAAATCCAGTTAGATGAACACTTTGATGTACGAAAACAACCCACAAGAACATTTTGATGGACTCTGATTGAAATTTCATTCGAGTTTAAATAAGTGTAAATCTCATTTCACTGATGAAGATTTAAATTTACGTATGTTTGTTTCAAGAAATTATTCTATTTTTGCTTGAAAATGTCAGCTATGAGAAATGAGAAAGCTTTCTTTCATTTTATTTGTCTTGCACAGCAGGCATTTGCTGTGGTCCGAATAGATTGAAATATTTTTAAAGTTTACCAATCAAAGATGTGGAAGCGCGATGTTGGCAGCCCTCCGACCAGATGGACTGACGACATTAAAAGTGTCGCGGGATACAAGTATCGCAGAACTGTATTGGTTGGAAATCATTGCAAGAGGCCTTTATCCAGCAGTGGACGTCCGTCGGCAGAAACGACGCCGATACGCGGCTCTTTCATCCAAGTAATGTCAGGTATTTTGATGGAATTTTCCACGTGTGACATGACATATACAAACGTGGATGCAGACATCATCTCTGGCATGAGGGCGAATTATACAGTCAACAATTTGCAATACATTCAATTCAGATAATCCCCCACTCTCTAGTATGTAGCTCACAATACCTGTTTGCTTACAGCAAACATATGGCCAATTTACATGCGCCGGGGCCGTGTTTGGATAAGGATATAGCAAATCCTATTGTGGCCCTGTTTGGACGAGAACAATGAGCGGTTGCCCTCTGAATGTTTCATCAAATGTTCAGCAAACAATTCGGATTCAGTACTGCCGAGATAAGATAAACGGAGTTCATCATTATGACTGTGAATTATAGGCATTATGCGTAAAACTACTTCAATGACAGGCAGTCAATAATATTATTCTTAGAATTATGTGTGTAAATTAGAATTGTTTCTTATTCATTGGATTACCCTTATTCCCTATCATGAATGATTCAGTGAATTATTTTACTGATGACATCAATAACGCAAGGTGAAATTTGTTACGATTTGTATTGTATTTTTTATTCGTATATCTCTTGTTTGTGTCACTAAATTGTGTCCAAATTGCAAGGAAGAAGCTGTACAGAAAAACCAGATAACAGTCAATTGTAATAAAGATGGTCATGGCGATGAGGAAAGTGTACAAATTGTTTTAGCGGTCGATTTCTGTGTGGCTCAGCAATGAAGACTCTCATCCAAACCGAGTTCCTTATCGACTTATTATACAAACGGCCGGTAACTTATCAAGAATTATTACCACAAGAATTATTAGTAGGTATTTTCAGTGGCTTACGCGTAAGTCATAGAATAATCTTCGTTTCTTCGTTTGTGCCATAAATATATTTACGAACTTAACTGAAATTGTTCAGGATACCTACCAGCACGACTCAGAACTCGTAAATAGTATGGTATCTAGGAGATACCATACTTTATTGAACAGTCAGTTAACAGGCCAATTAATAACAAACATGTATGTCATTCAAAGATTTATAATAGGTCGTCACTCGCGCTCCAACTAGATAGAGCCCTACTCAACAACGACAGCTCCGTGAGTGTGGCAACTTTTTTTGTAGTATGAGTGTGTCAATTTGAGTATGGTGTGCGGATACTACTGTGCGTGAAAAATTGTGTAGCGATGGCTCGTGTTTGGCAATTTGGGCAAAGTATTTTTTGCCGCACTTTTGAAGTCAAGGGCTCTCTCTCTTGGACCTCTATGATGTCATTATTTAAAAACATGCTTACCTAGCCTAGTCGTCGTAATTCGGCCCACCTAGGTTCACGATCACATAAACTTTTTCATACTCATCGATAACTAGTAAAATGGTCAAATTAAAAAATTACAGGTGTTATTAATTTGGGTATTTTTATCTATACATATTGCTTTTTAGCCGCGATTGTATTTGCGCGTATTTCTTATGTATTGTCTTGTTAAAATGACAAAATCGACATAAAGTCCACCCAGGGAATTACATATTTTGAAGTAATCCGCTCAAAAACCAATTTCCTCTGACATTTGAATACATAATCCGAAAGGTAACATGGTGTATAAAAAATGCGTGACAAATAAAAGAAATATATTTTCATGAAACAATGGCTGAGCCTAGGGACACCTAACATTTCGAAGAGAGTTATAAAATGTAATTTGATGTATTTTTTGTTTGGTACCCTGGCCCTCGGGGTTTTGTCGACTGGAATATCATTGTTTGCGTAAATATACGACTTTTTTTCAAATGTACTTTTCATTTTCTTTCAGCACCATAGTTTTACGTTTCTCTATTGTTCGTATGAATAACTACTCCAGGCTGCATGTTGAAATAAAACAAAAACTCTGCGATGTCGGATTGTTAATATACCTACCATTGTGATATTATTTGCTTTAACTCGTGTCAAACAAATGTATGATCCTTAATTATTATTTCAAACAAGTATGATAACAGCGGTAGTATAGTATATTTAGGTAAAAAACTTGAAAGCCATAGTTGTTATTAATTGTTTGAAATGTCTGAAACAAAAATTATAACCCTTTGTACATACGTAATGTACATAATTTTTTGTTTTACTTCTAGGCATATTGAATTGCCAAACCCACAAAGGTGTACATGTAGCTACAAAGTAAAAGGTTTAAATGCTAAAAAGGGTTAAACGCTATTACAAAATAAATACAAACTAAGAAACATTTACGAAATAATTATTCCTTTGGTTTAGCCATTGTCACAAAATATATCTCGATAGTAATTTAGATTAATAAAGATTTGAAAAGATTCCGACGAACTGAGAGACTTTTTTGAAGTCGGTTAAAATGGTTCGTTTTATGCCAATCAGCTAATGTTTCTGTTTACAAGGTATTTTATTTACTTTGCAGTCATGAATCAATAACTATAAAAGGCTTTGTCCTGAGTGACTGGCAGATAACCTACAGCCAAAACGGCTGAACTAGAAATTTTAAGGAAATATTTTCTGTGTGCCGTGGAAGTGTAGGTAAATAGGATTTTTTAATTCTGCCCCTAAGGTGATTAAATCAAGGATTTCAATTTTCATGAATGTCCGCCTTTTTAGTGCGATGTTCACGGAAATTGATAATTACTAGGCATTTGGAAAAAAAATAGAGGAACATGTATTTCAGCATTTTTGAAAACTACCCCTAACACCATACAATAGGAGTTGAAAGTTTTTAGAAATTTCTTTTGACTTATTAAAAAAAGATCATGTACCAAATTAGTAATTGGAGTACGTCTCCTTAGATCTACTAATACGATTAAGGTGAGTTCCCTCCCGAATTAATAAAGTGAAAGCGTCTAATGTTAACTGAACTCATCATTTTCCTTTTCGAAGGTGAATCCGCTCAAGGCAATTATTATTATTAGGGGAGCAAAGATCGGGGGAGGTTCAGTAATGTTGTGTATGACACGAATAATAAGTTCACGGAGTAGATTCCATTGAAGTGTGCTCTCACAAAGTGAAGAAAAACATGATACCTGTTACGTCGCTGTTTTTCTCATCTTTGATGTTTTGTTTGTTACGTCTCGTAGTATACTTTCGGGGAATTTTCTCCTCATGAAAATACCCTTGAGTGATAATATATATACCTTTGTGTTACCCACTCATTTTTATTTAAGTATATCAAACAACACTTAGCTACGGCGACAGCACTTGCGAGGTGTATTGTCGTGGTTATATTGAGTTAAAAATACGTGAGCTTTGTGATTGACATCTTATCTTTTGGTACAGGTAGGCTTATTATTTTCCGGTTATGTGGTTTATCAAACTTTCTGAGCTTCCCACTGGACTTATCGTAGAAATATATAACTTGAAACTAACTAAGCACCAAACTGCAAAAATCCTCTAAAATTCCAAATGTCAATTATATACGAATAAATAAATGTCAATTATATATAAGTCTGGTGTATGTCACATTGATTAAATTGTACTTCTCGTTACACGTCGTAGTCGTTTCAGCCGATGGACATTCACTGCTGGACGTAGACCTTCTGAAATGACCGCCAAATACCACGATCTCCGCGACATATTTATGTCGTCCGTCCACCTAGTAGGGGGTCTGCCGACACTGGCCGTCATTCCAGCACCTTGGGTCCCCAACGTACATTGGTCCTACAAGCTATGCGCCGCGCCCCGCCCATGTTGTAGAAAGGTAATTAACATTTCAATTCAGTTAAAAGTTGTTGAAAGCTTTTCCGATGAAAATGCTTAGCTTAAACTCCACTCAGTGATCATGCAATAAATACTTAATAAGTAGAACACTTGCATGACCTTCATAAAAATGTGAATCAAGTTCCGCGAGCGAATGTCGCAAGGAATTTTCTCGCTTAGCGAAGCACACTAATAACATACTTTCAGAGTACATAACCTACGGAAGGAAAAATGCAATGAATTTTCGTTTTGCTTCAGAAATATATTCTATCATTGTTCTGTTTCTAATGACACGTTGAGAGCATAATAGAACATGAAGATTATTGGAATCAAAATAGGACTCATATTTTTGACACGACTGTGATTTTACGCTTAAATTTCGCCTAGCCAAACCTTAGCTCGGAAATTCGAAATTTTGCTTCTTTTCGTCATAAAAAAATATTATACTGTAGAACTTCAAGTACTTTGTACCATAGGACTATAAGATGCCGAGAGCGGTGGCGTCCTTATGTAGTTGACATCCAACAAACTCGCACGAAACGTTTTTGTTCCACGTTTCTGATACGAACCGAACCCTTCTAGCCTCCGTGTTCCCAGCCAAGTACATTCTGAGTGCCTTCAAGAAAAGAGTGAATAGT
The DNA here is from genome assembly GCA_036785405.1 of Coenonympha arcania. Lineage (NCBI taxonomy): Eukaryota > Metazoa > Arthropoda > Insecta > Lepidoptera > Nymphalidae > Coenonympha > Coenonympha arcania. The sequence goes on from CM072065.1 coordinate 11,323,608, forward strand.
TATTTTCTAGGCAAGCGCGCTCCAACATAGAACTCAACATTGCTTCCATTAGGCGTGTTTACAATAAAAAAAATTCACTTGACTACTAATACTAAGATAGACTAGAGATTGCCACATATCAGATATAATCGCAATTTTGTACAACTAATCCAACAAGAACGTTCGCAGTCACTTTTATATTTCCCAGGAGGCTGCCTGTCGTAAAGTGCGACGCAGTCTCAGTTGAATTAGGGTTTCGAAATGAAGATTCAGCTCAGATACAAATCCTATGTTTGTTGAGTATTTGGGGAAAACTCTTAAGAACAGTGAAATAAGTTATCTCAATAATTAAAAATAAAAAATAATTTAATTTCTTAGTTTTACTGACTTGGTTTTATCCTTGCTCATTATAATATTTGAGTAACCGGCCTGGCACACTAATTTTACTATGGGCTTTCTCAGGTTCAATTCTAAGACAGACCTGTCTAATCTAGAGACTTGTAACAAAGCTGGTTACCACCATATCAGTTAATCCGTCCCGCTAAGTTATTTAACGTTGCGGTGTTATGGGTAGCAACCGTTATTAGTTGGCGGTTACTTACCGTCTTACCCTTTATTATTATTATAGGCTTGTGCTTGACTATAATTTTGCCTAATTGAAAGCAATGATGACGCTTAAAAATGCATATATATTCTTCTCTTGAAGGCCTCCAGATTATACTTGACCGGGAGCACGGAAGATGGAAGGGCGGTCCACACCTTAGCTGCGGTTCGTATCAGAGACGTGGAAAGAAACGTAGCGTTCGGGTTTGCCGAATATGAACCACATAAGGTGCCACTTGTCTCGGCGACTAACGTCCTTATTTTAATAGGAACAGTAGAGCATTTAATCGCGCTAATCCATCGGAAAAAAAGGAAACAGCAGCAAAGAAAAACGACGAGTGTGCACGGTTTAATCCCCTCTCGCCGTCTCACCGCTCAACTATCGAGCTAATGGTCCGGCGAAGTGGACTAACGGCTTTAAACCCTTTTGAAGTAGATTTTTGCTATCAACCGGCCGCAGACAATGAGTCCATTGTGATCGAGCGTTTTTTATTTTTAATCCCGGAATGAAAGCTCCTCAATTGTACCATTTTGGAATTGTGGCAGGACCCTTATTTCGGATTGCGCGTGTTGATACCACCTCACCTCGTTGTCAGTTATTCTGACATAAGCTGTAACTTCAATGCAATTAGTTTCGTTGGTATAATATTGTTTCTTGGTTACAAATATCTTTTAAATTAATAGTAAAATTTAATGTAACAGGAGTATTCTCACCCTAAACTTTAAAGAGCCCTTTTCAAAAAATTGTAATATATATAATTTTTACACGGACTTCACTGTCTTTTCTTGAATAAAGGTTATAATGCATTATCTTTTGCCAAAAGTTAAAGAAAGAAAATGATCTTTGATGTAACCACTGTTTCATATTATTCTAGAAATATGTATATATGTATATAATAAACTAGTAGGGCGCGTGAGTTCGCGGGCCACATGTGGCCCGCGTGCAGTCTTCCCGCCCTTAAAGCTATCGCCGTCATCTCCATCGCCAATTGGAAACCGATTGGCAATGGGCTGAAAAAATTACCTAGGAGCACGGTCATGGTTTTAAAGATAGTTAAGGGCTGTTCCAACAAAAAATACCGCTGAACCTCATCGGATGAGGTTCAGCGTATTTTTGTTCGAGCAGCCCTTATCTATCTTTAAAACCACGACCGTGCTCCTCAATCATCATCCAAATCCTAGATCATCATCTCTTCTCACATTTTTCTTCGGCGGTTGTCCGCAGAACTGCGTCAATAACTTGCATAGTTCCCTACTTACTGTGGCATGTACATTTTTCATCGAAAAATAAATTCCATCACTTTGTATTTTTTTTCTATTCATCTCATAAACCTTGAGATCCTGATCACCTCTTGCTAAGAAACCACTCTCTTATCTTTTATACTTTCCGAGATAGAACAACACGAAATCTGTATGGCGGCCATCTTGAATCCGCCATTTTGGATTTTTTTTCAGCTCACTGCCAATTGCATGAAGTTCCGAGTATTTTTTGTTCGAGCAGTCCCCACCTAACTATAATACCTTGCCTGTGCTCCTCGACATTCTTCGAAACCCTCAATCATCATCTCATTCCATATTTTTCTCTGAGAGTCCTCCAAAAAACCGCATCAAAGTACTACATGTTTCACAACTTTTCAATAGTCCCTTCAACATTCGCCATACATTTTTCTATGGAAAAATAAATTCCGCCATTTTGATTTTTTTTTCTATCCATCGAATAGACCTTCAAGTCCTGATCACATCTTGTCAAGAAACCGTTCTTCCATCGTTTATAGTTTCCGAGATATTGGCGAAATTCGTTTGGCGGCCATTTTGAATCCGCCATTTTGAAATTTTTTTCAGCTCACTGCCAATTGGATGACGTTTCAAATGACATTTGGTGGAGCACCCCCCACCTATCTTCGATACCCTGGCCGTGCTCTTCACCCGTCTTCGAAATCCTCAATCATCAGCTCTCTCCGTATTTTTCCTCTTCATGAATTTTTCCCCTCTATACGACATCATCCTTGAAAAAAAATTTTTTCATACAAAATTGTTCAGGAGAGGTGATCAATGACCCAATCAGCACGAGTAGCTATATATATATTAACTAGTTATTCGCGTGGGGGCGCGGCCCGCTAAAGCGGACCGCGTAACTGCTTGTAGCAATTTACGTGGTCGCTCATACTCGGATTAAGCAAAAATTAGTAGGTAGGTCATACATTAATCGCCATACAATTTAGTATGAAAAAAAAAATGTTCCGCCATTTTGAATTTTTTTTCTCTTCAATAAATAGAACTCTTCGTCCTGATCATCTCTTGCTAAGAAACCACTTTTCTATCTTTCATACTTTCGGAGATAGACAGCCAAGAAATTTGTATGGCGGCCATCTTTTTTTCGCCATTTTGAAATATTTTTCATCGCTTTGGCAATTGCACGAGATTTCGAATGACATTTGGTCGAGCACCCCCCACTTATCTTCAATACCCTGGCCGTGCTCTTCACCCGTCTCCGAAATCCTCAATTATCAGCTCTCTCCATTCTATCCCCGGAAGAAATAGTTTTCTTCTTTACGAAAGTGTTTGTGAAAAAAATTTTTTTCATACAAAATTTTACAGGAGAGAATTTTGCGAAAATATCGGCCGCCATTTTGTTTTCCCAAATTTTTACAAATTTTCTGTTAACCGTTTACCAAGTCCTACATTCCTTGCGAGTTTGAACGAAATTGATTGGAAAACAAAAAAGATTTAAGCAAAAATTAGTAGGTAGGTATCCAATCGCCATACAATTTAGTATGAAAAAAAAAATGTTCCGCCATTTTGAATTTTTTTTTCTCTTCAATAAATAGAACTCTTCGTCCTGATCATCTCTTGCTAAGAAACCACTTTTCTATCTTTCATACTTTCGGAGATAGACAGCCAAGAAATTTGTATGGCGGCCTTCTTTTTTTCGCCATTTCGAAATGTTTTTCATCGCTTTGGCAATTGCACGAGATTTCGAATGACATTTGGTCGAGCACCCCCCACTTATCTTCAATACCCTGGCCGTGCTCTTCACCCGTCTCCGAAATCCTCAATTATCAGCTCTCTCCATTCTATCCCCGGAAGAAATAGTTTTCTTCTTTACGAAAGTGTTTGTGAAAAAAATTTTTTTCATACAAAATTTTACAGGAGAGAATTTTGCGAAAATATCGGCCGCGATTTTGTTTTCCCAAATTTTTACAAATTTTCTGTTAACCGTTTACCAAGTCCTACATTCCTTGCGAGTTTGAACGAAATTGATTGGAAAACAAAAAAGTTACAGAAATCACGTCGGCCGCCATCTTGTTTTTCGGAAATTTTATATTTTCCCCCTACTCGAATCCAGTACCCAAACACATTCCATAAACATCATATTATCGTTTTCCGTCTCCTTCTAGGTCTCCCATACATTTTTTATGAAAAAAAAATTCCGCCATTTTGATTTTTTTTTCTTGTCACTAAATAGATATCCCCATTTCGATCATCTTTTGCCTTGAAACCGCTTTTCCAACTGTCATACCCTCCGAGATAGAGACCAACAAAATTTGTATGGAGGCCATGTTTTTTCCACCATTTTGAATTTTTTTTCAGCTCATTGGTAATTGGACGAGGTTTCAAATGACATTTGTTCGAGCACCCCCCACCTATCTCCAATACCTTTAGCGTGCTCTTCACCCGTCTCCAAGATCCTCAATCATCAGCTCTCTCCATACTGTCCCCGAAAGAAATAGTTCCCCTCTTTACGAAAGTGTTTGTGAAAAAAAAAAATTTCATACAAAATTTTACAGGAGAAAATTTTGCGAAAATCTCGGCCGCCATCTTGTTTTTACAAAATTTTCCATTTTTTCTATTAATCGTTTACTAATATCTACAATCGTTGCGAGTTTGAACGAAATCGGTCGGAAAACAAAAAAGTTACAGAAATCACGTCGGCCGCCATCTTGTTTTTCTGAAATGTCATAATTTTTCCCTACTCGACTCCCGCACCCGAACACATCCCCCATACATCATTATATCGTTTTCAGACTCCTTCTGGGAGAACAATTATGTCAATGAGTCAGTCAGTCAGTCAGTCAGTCAGTGAGTGGTAATCGAGCTATATATAGTATAATATAATAACTAGTAGGGTGCGTGAGGGCGCGGGCCACATGTGGCCCGCGGGCTGTCTTACCCCGATTTGTCTTCTAACTTTTAGTCTCTTCGACATTCCCCATACATTTTCTATGAAAAAATTAAATTCCGCCATTTTGAATTTTTTTCCTATCCATCCAATAGACCTTCGGGTCCTGATCGCTTCTTTCCAAGAAACCGTTCTTCCATCTTTTATACTTTCCGAGATATCGACAAAATTCGAACGGCGGCCATTTTGAATCCGCCATTTTGAAATTTTTTCCAGCTCACTGCCAATTGGATGACGTTTCGAATGACATTTGGTCGAGCACCTCCCACCTATCTTTGATACCCTGGCTGTGCTCTTCACCTGTCTCCGAAATCCTCACTCATCAGCTCTCTCCGTATTTTTCCTCCGAATGAATTTTTTTCTTTTATACGACACCATCCTTGAAAAAAAATTTTTTCATACAAAATTGTTCAGGAGAGGTGATCAATGAGTGAGTGAATCAGCACGAGTAGCTATATATATATTAACTAGTAGGGTGCGTGGGGGCGCGGGCCACATGTGGCCCGCGTGCTGTCTTCCCGCCTATAAAAAATCCCTTCAAAGTTCCCCATATATTTTCTATGAAAAAATAAATTCCGCCATTTTGAATTTTTTTTCTGCCCATCGAGTAGACCTTTGAATCTTGATCACTTTTTGTCAAGAAACCGTTCTTCCATCTTTTATACTCTTCGAGATATTGGCGAAATTCGTATGGCGGCCATTTTGAATCCGCCATTTTGAAAAATTTTTCAGCTCACTGCCAATTGGATGACGTTTCAAATAACATTTGGTCGAGCACCCCCCACCTATCATCGATACCCTTGGCTGTGCTCTTCACCCGTCTCCGAATCCTCACTCATCAGCTCTCTCCATATTTTTGTTCTTAATGAATTTTTCCCCTTTATACGAAACGATCAGTAAAAAAAAAATTTTTCATACAAAATTGTTCAGGAGAGGTGATCAATGAGTGAGTGAATCAGCACGAGTAGCTATATATATATTAACTAGCAAACGCCCGCGGCTTCGCTCACGTTGATCTTCTGCTTGACTCCCTCAGGCGTTAAGTTTCCAAAATTCTTGTATTAACCGTCATTTAATTTAATTTTGACCACTAAATATTTCCTAATGCTTGCTGGTTATAGTCAGACGTCGACTTTCAAAGCAATCGGCCCAGTAACAAAAAAGTTCAAAATGGCGGCCAAAAAGTTCATCATTTTTTTATCTTGACCACAAATTCCTTCTCTATGCTTGCTGCGATAGTCAGATATCGATTTTCAAAGCTATCGGCCCAGTAACAAAAGAGTTCAAAATGGCGGCCAAAAAGATCAAAATTTTTAAATTTTGACCACAAATTCCTTCTCTATGCTTGCTACCATAGTCAGATATCGTTTTTCAAAGCAATCGGCCCCGTTACAAAAAAGTTCAAAATGGCGGCCAAAAAGTTCAATTTTTTAATTTTGGCCACAAATTCCTTCTCTATGCTAGCTGCAATAATCAGATATCGATTTTCAAAGCAATCGACCCACTAACAGAAAAGTTCAAAATGGCGGCCAAAAAGTTCATAATTTTTTTAATTTTGACCACAAATTCCTTCTCTATGCTTGCTGCCATAGTCAGACGTCGATTTTCAAAGCAATCAGCCCAGTAATAAAAAAGTTCAAAATGGCGGGCAAAAAGTTCATATTTTTTTAATTTTGACCACAAATTCCTTCTCTATGCTTGCTGCCATAGTCAGACGTCGATTTTCAAAGCAATCGGCCCAGTAACAAAAAAGTTCAAAATGGCGGGCAAAAAGTTCATATTTTTATAATTTTGACCACAAATTGCTTCTCTATGCTTGCTGCCATAGTCAGACGTCGATTTTCAAAGCAATCGGCCCAGTAACAAAAAAGTTCAAAATGGCGGCCACTTTTTTAATTCTGACCACAAATTCCTTCTCTATGCTTGCTGCCATAGTCAAATATCGATTTTTAAAGCAATCGGCCCAGTAAAAAAAGAGTTCAAAATGGCGGCCATTTTTTAATTCTGACCATAAATTCCTTCTCTATGCTTGCTGCCATAGTCAGACGTCGATTTTAAAAGCAATCGGCCCACTGACAAAAAAATTCAAAATGGCGGCCACTTTTTAAATTTTTTACCACAAATTCCTTCTCTAAGCTAGCTGCCATAGTCAAATATCGATTTTCAAAGCAATCGGTCCAGTAACAAAAAAGTTCAAAATGGCGGCCACTTTTTTAAATTTTGACCACAAATTCCTTCTCTATGCCAGCTGCCATAGTCAAATATCGATTTTCAAAGCAATCGGTCCAGTAACAAAAAAGTTCAAAATGGCGGCCACTTTTTTAAATTTTGACCACAAATTCCTTTTCTATGCTTGCTGTCATAGTCAAATATCGATTTTCAAAGCAATCGGTCCAGTAACAAAAAAGTTCAAAATGGCGGCCACTTTTTTAAATTTAGACCACAAATTCCTTCTCTATGCCAGCTGCCATAGTCAAATATCGATTTCCAAAGCAATCAGCCCAGTAACAAAAAAGTTTAAAATGGCGGCCACTTTTTTTAATTTTGGCAACAAATTCCTTCTCTATGCTTGCTGCCATAGTCAAAAGTCGATTTTCAAAGCAATTGACCCAGTAACAAAAAATTTCAAAATGGCGGCCAAAAAGTTCAAAATTTTTCCTTCTCGAAATTTGGATTTCGAAAATCCCTCTCTGAATATGAATTCATGATATAATACCAACCTAGGTACCAAATTTCAGATCTCTACGACTTGTAGCTTTTCGGGAATTCCTGGAACAACGAAAAAAATTACACTTTTGTATGGAGAAATCCATAAAACCAACGGTTTTCACCCCTTAAAATTTGAATTTCTGGAATCCCCGTCTTAGTACGAATTCATGACCTAATATCAACCTAGGTACTAAATTTCAGATCTCTACGACTTGTAGCTTTTCGGGAATTCCTGGAACAACGAAAAAAATTTCACTTTTGTATGGGGAAATCCAAAAAACCAACGGTTTTTACCCCTTAAAATTTGAATTTCTGGAATCCCCGTCTTAGTACGAATTCATGACCTAATATCAACCTAGATACTAAATTTCAGATCTCTACGACTTGTAGCTTTTCGGGAATTCCTGGAACAACGAAAAAAATTTCACTTTTGTATGGGGAAATCCATAAAACCAACGGTTTTTACTCCTTAAAATTTGAATTTCTGGAATCCCCGTCTTAGTACGAATTCATGACCTAATATCTACCTAGGTACCAAATTTCAGATCCCTACGACTTGTAGCTTTTCGGGAATTCCTGGAACAACGAAAAAAATTTCACTTTTGTATGGGGAAATCCAAAAAACCAACGGTTTTCACCCCTTAAAATTTGAATTTCTGGAATCCCCGTCTTAGTACGAATTCATGACCTAATATCAACCTAGGTACCAAATTTCAGATCCCTACGACTTTTAGCTTTTCGGGAATTCCTGGAACAACGAAAAAAAATTCACTTTTGTATGGGGAAATCCAAAAAACCAACGGTTTTTACCCCTTAAAATTTGAATTTCTGGAATCCCCGTCTTAGTACGAATTCATGACCTAATATCTACCTAGGTACCAAATTTCAGATCTCTACGACCTATAGTTTTGGCGGAATCCGTGGAACAACCAAAATGCCTCATTCTTTTATATATATAGATAAACAACACAAAAGAATTATATTAATTCAACGATACTCGTTTCAGTGCCAACCCACCATGGAATTGGGTTTTAAAAAAAAACCGCGACGCCCTGTTTTCAAATTCAGTTCAACAAAAGTGTACGTTTCACAAATTTTTCATGTCCGAGAACTTTCAAAAGCAGTCATATAAAATTCCTTTATAGTTTCCCTTTGCTAGATGGAAGTACAGCTTAAACGTACAATGTTGAATGCAGCTTTTATAATTTTCTCATTCAGTAACGGTTATGTACTATAATTTAATCATGAGTTTAAATAAAAAAAATTGTGTGTTAGTAATAAGTTTTATTGTATCCATACCTTCAATATAAATTATTACTAACTATCTATATCCATATAACATATAAATGTATTGAAGGAGAGTTTTCAGCAAAACGTTTTCCGTGAAACAAATAATGAATGAATCTTTGAATTAAATATTTTTCTACAGCGTTAATACTGTTAATACGATAATTAACACGCATGTTTTTCGAAAATACACACGTATTAAAAAACATGGTTAATGCACGTGCGAAATGGTCATTTCCACTGTCCTTATTGTTGCCAATTTAGGTAACAAAATTAAGACTCGTGAAGAAATAACATACTTTCCACACTTTTAAAGTTGCATCGACAAGTACTGATACTAGTAAGTGAGTATAACGGTCGAAACCCAAGGGAGTCCAAAGTAGGCATTGATAGGTTGGTAAAAATTAGGAAAGTATTTGCTCGTCTATTATTTATTTAACAGGAGTACAAATGAAGAAGTGGTTCTCGTTAACAAGAATTGATATGGGTTTTCTCATGGGAAATTAAAGAATGAACTATAAGGAAGAAAAGTGTACAAATTAAGTCCTTCGATATATTTATTTCTTTATAATGGCATTGCACATATGAGTAAATAATTAATTAAGGCAATTATAATCAATTGATTAATGGTCTAAAGGTCTGGTTATGTAAGCTAGTTTTAGTGCCTCGTAGGTTAACAACTATAAAGGCAGTTACTTTCAAAAACGCCATGTATGCGTATGTTGGGTCTTCTATATAAATTCTCTTACAGGCAGAACACAATTGAAAAATAATTCTCGATAGAAAGTTTTCCCAAAGATTGCTCCAAAATTTCCATTTTTTGAATTTTATCAGAAACTACAATTGCTTTTATATTTTCTTTTATTTGTGTCGGTAATAATAAATTCAAAAACGTTGACAAATATAGTTTTGACATCATTTCTTGGTTTTTACCCACGACGGAACGGAGTACGGGTATATGCGTTTAGGGTGAGAGACCGTTTGTACATTACTCTATTAAAAAGATTTTATGTTTGTTTGTATGTTAAATTGTTCACAAAAACCAATAATGCAAAAATATTTTTGTTTGTTTGTTTGTTTGTTTGTGTGTTCGTTTGTGCACATCGATGTTCCCATTTATTTCAAAAACGGCTTGACTGATTTAGATGCAGTTTTCTGTATAATGTTTGGTGTTCAGCGGCAATGGTTCTTAAATAGTTGTTACGAACATCGATCACCAGGGGGCGCCATAAAATACATTTATATTGCAAACGAATGTTCCCATTTATTTCAAAAACGGCTTGACCGATTTAGATGCAGTTTTCTGTATAATGTTTGGTATTTATTGGCGATGGTTTTTAGATAGTTCTTACGAACATCGATCACCAGGGGGCGCCATAAAAAACATTTACAGTGCAAACGAATGTTCTCAATTATTACAAAAACGACTGAACCGATTCGGATACAGTTTTGTATGAAATATTAGTGACTTATTGGCAATGGTTTGTAGATAATTGTTCTTGTGATTGACCAGCAGGGGGCGCCACAATAAACGTCTCTTTATGACTTGGAAGGGATGATGCCTTCAAACGCTGCTAGAGGAGCTAATGGCTAGTTTGAAGATTAATTTTCATTTTTTAATAATAATAAAATTTAAATTACAATAATATATTAATCGAAAAACTATAAAACAAGTGGAAAATTAAAAAAAATTAAAACACCCATGACTTTTGCAGACTTGTAATTGAAAAAGGATTAAATAATTTTTTTGAAACTCCCCGACTAAATTAAAGTAAGAACTAAGAACCTATCAGTATTATTACAAATCCAAGAAAATCCGTCGGAGCTGCCATTGCTATTTTCGTTTCCAATATGAATTAACGTAATTAGTAAGTATTAATAAACTGCCGGTATATGACTTTAGTCATCAACTGGTAAACAGCACCATCAACACCGTCATAGGCAAAACACAGCAGCTCCGGCGGATTTTCTTGGATTTGTAATTATACTGACAGGTTCTTAGTTCTTACTTTCCTTTAGTCGGGGAGTTTCAAAAAAATTATTTAATCTTTTTTCAATTACAAGTCTGCAAAAGTCGTGGGTGTTTTAAATTTTTTTAATTTTCCACTTGTTTAGTAATTAAGTAAAAAGTTATATTTCTGTGATATTATTACGCAATGCTGGCTATCACACCCACCAATGTATGTATTGGAGTGAAGAGTACAAAAACAAAATCGGTGTAGGATCTTTAAAACTCATCTAGTGATCGCGATAGCTTGAGAAGAATTAAGGAATCAGATTTCGCCGATCATCAAATCTTGTATCACTCTCGTCCTCAATTCCTATTAGAGATGCTCCAATATAAGACATTAATTAGGCCAGTATATTCAATAGTATAATATTACCGCCATCAAAGCTAAATTATTATTACATTAGCCCATCTATTATTATCGACCCAGCACACTCTAGCCACAGGAGACCTAGCCTGCTACAGTGGCGACATTTAATATTCATCGTGTTTATCTTTGCTCCAGGTGTGTACTATCTACATTAATTTACCAATTCCATATATTAATAGCTAATCATACAATAGTATATATGAATACTTTTTATTTTTAGGGTTCTGTACCCAAAGGGTAAAAACGGGACCCAATTAGACTTTGCCGTCCATCCGTCCGTCCGTCCGTCACCAGTCTGATTTTTTTGAACCGAGATAGTAAGAATCTTGAAATTTTCACAGATGATGTATTTATTGCCGCTATAACAACAAATACTAACTTGACCAATTATTTAATCTTTTTGAGTTTATTGTTCCTTTGCTCTGTTTTATGTTAGCGTGTTTTTAAATAAAACCATTTGTAATCTCGTTAGAAATCCTGATACCAATCATCCTAATAATAAAGTAGGATCAAAGCAGTAAAGTTATTACTTCACGAGAAAAGGGGATATACCAAAATAGAGACATAATATTATCGAACTCGGTGATCAAAGAGCTTTAATATAACTGATGCCTATTTCATTACATTAGGCGCAACCTTTCGTAGATATTCCATCATTATTATGTTTTGTAACTCAGGTTCTTTGTAGTTTGTTGTTAGCATTGTTACGTTTCTACTAGGAAACTCTATTTATGTGACTTTAATCTTTCTCTTCAGCTGGCCTCTTATGACAGAGAATTGTGACTATCAATCACGGCGAATAAAATTTGGTGCATGATCTCTTTCCATCGCGTCTTCAGCATCCATGTGGTTGGTTTCATAGAACGTGATGGCATGTGTATCTTTTAGTTGGTCTGACCATCAGATTGAAGCCCTGTTCGAACTTGGAATGAGTAAGTATCTCTAACAGGTTCTACTCAGCATCGCGCTAGAACGCTTGGCGGGCGTCTTTGCTGGTCGGATGGTAAGAAGCCACTACAGAAGCCTCCCACCAGACTGGAACCAAATTAGAAATTATAAAATTCTACAGTCTGCCCGTGGCGGGAATCGAATCCGCGACTTCTCGCTCGAATTCCAGCGCGTGCCGATGCGCCAGGGATGTCTTCAAAGAATGTAGAGGAGTTGTATAAGTATCAACGCATTTGTGCGTTTGATAGTCCACGGAAAGCGCATTCGCCTTCAGCAACACATTTCGAAAGCGATGAATATATAAATTGTAAAAGTTATGCGAAGTTTGGTGTACTCTATTTCCTAAGGTAAACTGGAAAATGGTGGTAAGGTTTAATATGAACCCTTCACCACAATACACTAAGCATTTAGCCATAATATGCAAGGTATTTGGTCTAAAACTGCGAATATGAATCACTCTTTACGCGCTGGAAATTCCGGCGGGCAACTAAATGGGCCTAGAGATAAAAGCCCCGTGAAAACAGGGGCTTTACGTTCACTGCGCTACATTCTGACTCGTTTTTACACAAACTACGTAGTTTATGTATAATATTTTGCATTTTACACGAAGAAAATACAAAAACGTGTCAGTTTTGCTGACATTTTTGTAAGGGAAAGTGACTAAAGTTCGTGCTGAGAGCGTATGGACTTTACCCTCACCTAAACAAATGAGGCAAATATTTCCACATAACATGAAAATATGACAAGCAAGGCCGGAAAAGGAGGTTTGGTTCCACAAACTGATAATGAAGCGATCGTTTTGGTCCTGCATAATCTTAAGAGATTCAAGCGGGGCGAAGTCATATTGTAGTTTTCCAATCGAGAAAGCGCTTTCATCACGATATTGGTGCAGCATTTCGCAAAAAGACCAAAGCCCGGGATCAGCAATTTCTTACTTGATTTGGCCGCCTGATGGCTTTCCGAACAAAGGACTAAAAGAAAATCGAGACACAAAACCCAGTTCCGATAAGGCTTATTTCCATTTGAATCCGACACGATTCGGTATAGTAGAAATTCAACAACGTCACGTTATTTTAATGATTAAAATGATACCTACCTATACCACAAGTGGTAAACTAAAAAATTTTAAAACACCCACGACTTTTGCAGACTTGTAATTGAAAAAGGATTTAATAATTTTTTTGAAACTCCCCGACTAAAGGAAAGTAAGAACTAAGAACCTATCAGTATAATTACAAATCCAAGAAAATCCGCCGGAGCTGCTGTGTTCTGCCTGTAACGGTGTTGATGTTGCTGTTTACCAGTTGATGACTAATTCAATTTCTTTATACTTCTAATATACCGGCAGTTTATCAATACTTACTATTACATTAATTGATATTGGAAACGAAAATAGCAATGGCAGCTCCGACGGATTTTCTTGGATTTGTAATTATACTGATAGGTTCTTAGTTCTTACTTTCCTTTAGTCGGGGAGTTTAAAAAAAATTATTAAATCCTTTTTCAATTACAAGTCTGCAAAAGTCGTGGGTGTTTTAAAATTTTTTAATTTACCACTTGTTTTATAGTTTTTCGATAAATATATTAATGTAATTTAAATCTCCATATAACCTATCTGAGGAATAAATTTGAAACATATGCCATACAAATTCAAATTTAAATTATATTATTATCAAAAAAAGGAAAATTAATCTTCAAACTAGCCATTAGCTCCTATAGCAGCGTTTGAAGGCATCATCCCTTCCAAGTCATAAAGAGACGTTTATTGTGGCGCCCCCTGCTGTTCAATCACAAGAACAATTATCTACGAACCATTGCCAATGACTCACTAATATTTAATACAAAACTGTATCCAAATCGGTTCAGTCGTTTTTGTAATAATTGAGAACATTCGTTTGCACTGTAAATGTTTTTTATGGCGCCCCCTGGTGATCGATGTTCGTAACAACTATCTAAGAACCATCGCCCATGAATACCAAACATTATACAGAAAACTGCATCTAAATCGGTCAAGCCGTTTTTGAAATAAATGGGAACATTCGTTTGTAATATAAATGTATTTCATGGCGCCCCCTGGTGATCGATCTTCGTAACAACTATGTAATAACTATTGCCGCTGAACACCGAACATTATACAGAAAACCGCATCTAAATCGGTCAAGCCGTTTTTGAAATAAATGGGAACATTGATGTGCACAAACAAACAAACAAACAAACAAACAAACAAAAATATTTTTGCATTATTGGTTTTTGTGAACAATTTAACATACAAACAAACATAAAATCTTTTTAATAGAGTAATGTACAAACGGTCTCTCACCCTAAACTCATATACCCGTACTCCGTTCCGTCGTGGGTAAAAACATCAGTCGAAAAACCGCGATGGGAACACAATGGGACGAAATCAAACATTACCCTATTTTATAATGTAATTACTGGGCACTGAAGTGATAGATCATGGTAATAATTATTATGATGATAAAATTGACTAGTCAGGTTGATGATAAGATGATGGACTATCACAAAAAAATCATTCCGCAAAATCATTAAATAGGCGAGTTAGTAGCAGCGACTTCAATGCTGGTAACGACGTAGACACAGCAAAGTGCAATTCGTTCGCAACTGCACTTAGTACCTTCACTTCCTCTCTTCGTGTAACTCTACGACTTCCGAAACTGATGGCTACATTTGGGTAACCAACCTACGGGGCCGCCACACACTTACGGCCATCATTCTAAGTAGGTGGTTAGCTGTAGACGGTAGACGCAAGTGAAGCCCGTACTTCGTTCGTCGTAGCACGCGACCGGACGGAGGGATTACTGTCGGGGAGTATTAGGCAGTTCCTGTCATCAATAAAAAGGTCTAGCTAGAAACGCCGGCGATGACGATAAGGAACCGTGACGTCACCTAACAATGGAAACACGTCATTAAACAAAGTGTACGGTGGCGGCAATGGGCAGTCTGGCAGCACTTTTGCTCAGTCATACGGAAGTTTTAATTTAGATCCTTCTTTAAATAACGATGTGTTCTTTGAAAGAAATAATTGATCGAGAAATGAAAGAATGACTTTTCTTTCTTCTAAGAATGGGTTTCGTTTTTGTGCAATACTAACATTACTATATATATATAGCTACTCGTGCTGATTGGCCACTGATTGATCACCTCTCCTGAACAATTTTGTATGAAAAAATTTTTTTTTACTAACCCTTTCGTATAAAGGGGAAAAAATCATTAAGAACAAAAATATGGAGAGAGCTGATGATTGAGGATTTCGGAGACGGGTGAAGAGCACAGCAAAGGGTATTGCAGATAGGTGGGGGTGCTCGACCAAATGTCATTCGGAACGTCATCCAATGAATGTGAGCTAAAAAAAATTCCAAAATGGCGGATTCAAAATGGCCGCCAAACGAATTTCGTCGTTATCTCGGAAAGTATAAAAGATGGAAGAACGGTTTCTTGACAAGAAGTGATCAGGATTTTAAGGTATATTTGATAGAAAGAAAAAAAAATTAAAATGGCGGAATTTATTTTGCCATAGAAAATGTATG
The DNA here is from genome assembly GCA_036785405.1 of Coenonympha arcania. NCBI lineage: Eukaryota > Metazoa > Arthropoda > Insecta > Lepidoptera > Nymphalidae > Coenonympha > Coenonympha arcania. The sequence goes on from CM072065.1 coordinate 11,339,240, forward strand.
GGGAATTTTAAAGGGATTTTTTATGGGCGGGAAGACAGCACACGGGCCACGTGTGGCCCGCGCCTCCACGCACCCTACTAGTTTTTATATATTCTTTTAACTTATCTGTGTATGGGTTTCTTGGAAAAGAATGCATGGAAAAGAATGGTAAGAAAGTGTTTAAAAAAAATTGTAGATAATTTGCTCTTTCTTTCGTTATGTTTTTGGCTGAAAGACAGGGCAAAGAGATCTACACTGACTTTAAATACAGCTACCATAAAATGAACTTTCAACAAATTAGTGAGAACCAAATTACGAAACTCCATATTTAGCTAGAAAGATCAAAATTGTCTTGCTATCCGCTATCTGAAAATAATTTGTAGGTATAGTCTAATGTTTTACTGCATCGGTCTCTATTTGAATCTTTCTAATTTAATATTACTTACAACATTATTATTCTATCAATAAATAGAAATAAATCAAGGTAGGTAAATGTTAATTTGTTTTGAAAACAAAAGGTGAAAAAAGGTCTTTGCAATCCAAAGATACTAATTACGTACCAGGCGAGTCGAAACTACGACCGAGCGAACAATGAAGTAGTAATAAAACTAGATCTCTAATTAATCGTGTCTACGGAGTTACATAATTAAAGGATAGGAACGAGGCGACGACAGCCGCGTAATTATAATTGGTCGCTTTGCGCCACCAGACTTTTTATTAGGACAGAAAAAATAATGGCTATCTTTTAAAATTAAGACCCTATATATATAAATATACCTTTTTTTTTTTTACCCACAGGAAATGCCTAACGCATACCCCTCCGTCAGGGGACACGGAGGGGTTATGTGGGGCTTGCACCCACTAAAACCTGTGCTTTGCCACGACGGACCTCGTTGGCGGGAGTACGGGATTCACTTGCGTATTCACCGCGCTCCCGCCAGGCCTCGACCCGCCACCGAAGCGGCAGGTCCCGCCGCTGCTGCCGGCAGCCTGGCCACTGCCGACCCTCCTGGGAGGCGCGTCCCGAACAGGTCGCGCCACCACCTCGGCCTGTCGGTGGAATTCGGGTGACGGACGCCAGAACCCCTTACGTACGTCACCCGCAGGCCGGCACCGGTCGCCGAAAGAAGGTGTTCGCACCCCAGCAACCGGCGCGTCTCCTGCGAGAGGGATGTGCCGCCGTAAATATCCCTCTCGACGAGCGTTCCCGCCCACTTCGGTGATTTTTTACGAGGTTGTCTTCCTCATAGTGCCCCGAAGGGACTTGTGGGCGTTTCCGCCCCCGCCTGTAATTTTTTAATGAGGTTTTCTTCCTCCTCCGGGGTTGGTGCGTTTCGACACTGTGCCCTCTGCTGGGACTCAGAGGGACACGCGAAGAAACGTCACCTATCCGCCGGGCCAAGCTATTCGCCGTCGGTTATCAACCGACGTTACCAGGGAGCACCGGCCCGTGCGCTACAGAGGGGCACCGTAGCACTCGGGCACTCGTGGAGGTTGCTTGGCGGAGCCCCCCCATATAAATATACCTACCCCTAGGGTACCTACTTTCGTATTAACACAATAACAGATAAAATTAAGACCTTTAACTTTGAATATTATTTGAATTTTTTTTTTTTCAAAGTTTTTGTCATGATAAACGATAAGCAACATGGATGGCATAAGCGTCATTGGGTAAAGAGCCAGCGTCGCACAAAGTAAATCATAATATACCATGGATTAACTATGATAACAGTTAATATTAGTCAAGAAATCGTCTAGACTCATCTCAACTATCAACAATAATTACTGTTTGCTTTTACGTCTCACTACTGCAGGGCCCAGGTCTCCTTTCAGAATGATGGCCCCCTCGTGGAGCTTTGGCGATAGCTAAACACTCTAAGTCTCTAACTATCTGCGGGTTGGTAGACTTCGCACACCTTTGAGATCATTTTGGTAAACCTTCGCACATGCAGGTTTGCATGCGCGCAACCTGCATGCGCCTTTCAACAAGTGATATTTAGTTCTCGCAAACGCTCATAACTCAGACAGTTCAAAGGTACGTAATCGGGATTCGAAGTTACGACTCCCTGACTATTGGCAAAGGTCTTAACTAGTGCCGGAATCTTATCATCTTTATTTCCAAGTGTGGAACCCTTCCAGCTTCCGTGTACCCAGCCAAGTATAATCTGGGTGCCTTCAAGAGAAGAGTGAATAGGCATTTTCTTGGCAAGCGCGCTCCATCCTAGACCTCATGATATCTGTCCATCAGACATAATTGTAGTCAAACGCAAGCCTATCAATTATAAAAAAGGTCTTAAAACTGCAGAACGTATAGGTAGATATTAACCTACGCCGTAGGCCCGTTGTTATTTAATATTTTAGGTAGTCTTATAAATTTCACACAAGACTGGGCATTTGTGCCCCACTATAAGAAGGATATCTCTAGAAACAGCTTTGGGTAAAAGGGACTTCGGGTAACCAATTTCCTACTTGATTAGGTCACTTGATGGCTTTTGGACCACGTATGCGTGAAAATGGAATACCTACAAACAATGTTGCCAACGTTCCAAAGTAATAAAGTTGCTAGAGACTTTTTTATTATTATTTATAATTGAGTAACTGATACATTTGATAGATATCAAAAGCTGTACCAGAATTCACTTAAACGAGTATAAGAGATCTCTGCCAAGGACGGCCAAGGATTAAGAAGTTAGATGACAATAAAAATAATGAAATTGAAGTAGTATTGAAAAACAAACTACATTAAGAACTACAAATACTTTTCATTCAAGCATTTTTTTTGTTAAAATAATACATGGGTACAGTCGCGGAATGTAAAGGTTCGTCACCTTAGTGTCGATATTCGTTTGCACTAGTAGGTACTCTAGTACTGCAAGAGTCCATTATTCCAACATTCCAGTGCAAGAAACAGCGCTGCTAAACATTTGAATAAATATGACGTTTGCTATCGAATAAGGTTTTGCTTGTTTTTTCTATCCCGTCAATGTGTTACCAAAATGTATTAAAACCTCATTAAAACCTTAGTTATTTAGGAGAAATCTCAGACCAATATTTCATCTGATAGGAGAAATTATGATATTTTGAAATTATGACATTGACCGATAGACAATAGTTTTAACAGAAATAATAATGTCAGGTTGAATTAACAAGAAGGTTGCAGTTTATCCATAATAATCTTGTTGACAAGATAAATAGTCAAACTGCCTTGATCTGAACAATTTTGAAATTTACTAACGAACAGTTAAACTTTATTTTCTCTAACTCGAGTCTATTCTGTAACATAGTTTCAAAACGTAATATGTGCTCGTGATACGTTGAACGAATCAATTTGAAAATCGACGAACCTTTTCGTTCCGCGACTGGATAAAAAACGTGATTACTGATTAGTATGCTTAGTATTTATCCAAAGCAAACAAGCTATAAGTGGGGTAGATAAATAGTTGATTTATTTGTAATTGTTACTTTCCCGGAATAAATGTAGTTAATTCTCGAAAACTAACGGTTCCCGTGAGATTTATAAATGAAAAACGAATTGTTGCGAGCTGAAATACACAAACTGTTAAATGTGATTTTAAAATCAAACATAATATAGTTCTTTAGTTCATAACGAAGTACGTTTTTATTACTATAATAACACTACCAAATACATTATAAAAGACAATAAATAATGAGGACGTAGCAATTATTATATTTGGACCAAAGTTACCCGAATAACATAAGAAAGAAGATTCGTTTACGTAGACACAATTTTGATTATCCCTTTTCGCGATGTAACCGAAGTTTCGATTAACTTAAAGCCATACGAAGGGCTATTGTTTCCAGCCACTTATCGAGATAAGAAGAGGCTTATCCCTTTATCTATGTCTATATCTATACGCGGTAGGTGCTTGTATTATGAGGAGGAATACTGAGGGCTTTGTGAGGGACCGGGTAGGCAACCTTCATTAGTCCGAAATTGTATTCATATCTTGATTTAAGGGTTATTGTTATGCGTCCGTTGTTATGTTCATCAAGGGCATTGTGTGTTTTGATGTTACAGACGAGCGTCCGTCCGAGTTACGAGTTACGACCATTTTACTATCGTATGTAACGTTACGTATCCCTATATGTAAAGGCGAATCTTTAAAATAAACAGAATTAGTGAATTTGTTAGCAAAACCATGCTATGAAGCCAGTTTCTAAGTTTAGTGCGTCTATAAATCAATAATCAATAATCAATAATCTTTATTCAACAAACAGATAGTAGGTTTACAAACAATAGATTTAAACCCTGCCTCCTGTGGCAGAATCTCAGAATTTCACAAAAAAAAATTCTGTACATTCATAATCGCAGTTTTTAAGCCAATTTTTAATGTAAGTTTTAATATTCCTTTTGGTCATGTTCCTAATTGGAAACGCTCTTTCGGAACGGCATGTGTGGAAAAGGATAACCCTATAGAAGAATTCTAAATAAATAGGGCTATTCCTTTCCAACCGCTAAAACCGCTAAATTTAGAGACTTAAACAGAATTGCTACTAGCCTTCTAATTGTGATTGAATTTCGTAAAACATTTCCACGCAAGAAAGAATTTTTCGCGTAAATTTGGAGAATTGGTATAACTTTTCCAAACAGGTGAAAATTAATTTCCTGCATTTCTATGATTCTCAGTAACCGCTCACTTCACCAGAATCAAATTAAAATCAAACAATTAAAACTTCGCCAACTCTTAACTCAAGCTCATCGGTTCCTGATGCCAATTAACGCTGTTGACCTCTCTACGCTCTTGATTGAGTGAGAACTTGTGTTGCATACTCGTACGTGCAATTGCAGAGTAGAGCATGCTTACACGGGTATACGGTAAACGGAATTTAATATTTAAAACCTAGTTTTAAGATACAAATTTCGTTAACTAGATGCTTAATTACTAAAAGTATTAAAGCTTAATTAACTTGAAGTACGTAATTGTACGAAAATTTATTGTAGGTTTTTTTTTTCTTTTTTGAGGTTCTCTTGCATGTTTTGTACCTTGAATGAAACTAAATATTTTATTTCTTCATATTTTTAAATTGTTACCATTAATTGTTGATAGTCGATATTATGTTATCAGTGGTCGAAAAGACAAAAGAAAAGCCTTTTTCAATTAATGATTCCGCCGTTAACCTAAAAGGCAAATTAAAACTTACAGTCCCGAACTAATAAAGCACAAAGAGGCTTCGCAACAAAAGAGAATTTACGATTGGGAGAGTCGAAATAAATTTGTAGGACAAAAGGAAAAATTATATTAATGCGTAACAGCCGAAACTCCCATGACGACCTTCATTGCCAAAAGAACGCTAAGAGCCTTTTGTGACTGACTGTAATGTTTTTTTATTATTTCCTTTTGTCTCGACCCCTCGAAGGATCCGTCAGTTGAAATAAAATATTGGAGAGGTAAAATAATAGCCTTCGTAATTTCAAACAGGCTTGGCAGTTTCGGATAGACACAAATGAGCAATATAATCACTGCTTTATCCTTATTCCTCTCTCAACTTCACCTTAAATAATATCAGATGCTATATTATTAGTTTCCAATTTAAACAGAACAAACGGAGTATTAATTGAGGCAACACATGCTGAAAGCTACCACACGCTTCCAAAATCAAAATCAAAGGTATCCTATATAAATTACAACCAAAATTCACGTATAAAAACAAAAAAAATTGTCGACAATTGACATTTGTCGACTTAAAACTATGATTAAAAGGTCTTAACACGCCGCCAAGGAAAGCTTATGACCCACATTCAACCTAACCCAACTGATTATTCTCTGTTATTTATCATCTCACAATGCCACATAAAAATTTAAAATCTTGTTCTACTGAGCCAATGATATGAATGTTTGATAATTTAGCTCTTATTCCCGAAGGAGTCCCATCTCTTTTTAGTAAGCTAAGCACATCTCTACAAACTCTCATTAAGAGTTCCTTATTATCGTCGCAGAAAAAAGTCATTAATTTGGCGCTAATTATTTTCAGGCCCTTGTTGTTCTTCAGCTGTTATTAATGGTCTTATAGTAACTTTGGCGTAATGTCTTAAGTGTTTGAGTTTGACATTGATACGCTTGTACTAAAAATTGAGGCTTTGTCAACAAAAGAAAAATGTTTTTCTTTTTGCAGACTGATGATATGAAAGTATAATTATTATTATTGAACATGCTCATAAGATTTATTGTAGTCTAGGCCCATTTGCACCAAACGGTGAATTAAGTATTTTTATTTTTACACCAGAGTTAACGTTTATCACTGGACGTTTTAAAAATGTATTCCAGACCCAAGCGGTCTGCTCAGTCGAGAAATCGTAGCGTTGTTTTGTATTTTTTGTGTTAAAATATTATTTTAACACAAAAAAATTGTTATAAGTATACTTAAATACATCTGTTGGACGTTTATTATGAATTAGTTAATATTTTTAGTTTCTCAGTAAGTTATAATTATACGGTACGGTAGCCCAGTTTGACGCAAGTTGGCCTACGCTATTGCATATATTTATTGTTAGTTTCGATTAATATAAAAACCTACTTGATGACGCATAAATGAACCAGAAAAGCCAACTAAAAAAGCCAAGCTAGTAAACTACTTTTTTGACTTAGTCCTCTCTTCACAATTATATTTCATGAACTTCATTACAGCATAAACCCAGAGAAGATAATTTTTGAAGATGGCAGTCTAAAACACCCCAACCTACCTTCACATCTATCAACTACACTCAAAGCTTCACATTTGTGTAAACACCGTGCTTGCCATCTATACAAAGATAGCTGAATTTTTTCATGAAAAATACACATACAAACCAAAACCTGAGCGCTATAACATTAACACAGGTGCAACTTACCTACAACCTACCTATAAAGAGCTTACAAAGCTTATCCAGCTTTCATCACTAGATGTCGCATTTCCATCTTATAACATAGACTGTGAAACAAACCACGTGAACCTCAAAACAAACCTAGCATGAACTATGCAGTGAAAACATTTAATGTCCTATAGAGGGCGTTAAAATGGTGGAAATTCATGACGAAATTCCAACCAAACCTCTGTGACGTTGAACCATGCTGATATGAGCGAAGTTCAAAATTTCATGGACTTACAGAGGGCGTTACTATTGAAAAAATTAAGTTTTCAGTCTAGGTCGACTGTGAAACAAACCTTGAAATGACTTGAAAAAACAAGTAGGAAGTTGAAAATTTTACAGCCCTAGAGATGGCGCTATTGAGAGAATTGGTTTGATTTTATGAAGTTTCTGCTTTAAAAAAATAAAAGCATCTGAATCAGGGTCAAAACTTCAAAAGCTCAAATAGAGTCAACTTGAGGAGTTGGCATTTGCGTTAGATATCCATAATTAATCGATTATTGTGCAATTATATTATTCTCCCAATAGCTACGTTATAGTGGCGTAGTATAGGGCGCAGTCTACTTTGCAGGCAGCAAGTACCTTCAGGTTATTTAGGCTCGAATTTATATCTTCCTAATAATACCTATCGTGATAGCATTGGGAAAAACTTATCCGTTGTGTAATTATTATTATCTTACGGTTGCGAAAACTAGTGGACCGATGCTATGAACTTTCAAACTTTTTTTAAACTCTACAAGGTATACCTAACTTCGATCGCACCTGTTGTTAAAGGTATAGTGTAGTAAGTGAAAGGGGTAAGTGGCCCCTAACGGTTTCTACACAGCTTAACGTATAATGCTTAACCGCTCTGCGGCGAGCCTTTGCTAGTAGGGTGGAAAATATTAGCGGCCGAAGATTCCCACCGGCTCAGACCTGAACCACTTTAGAAATAATACTAAGTAGCCGTGGCGAGAATCGAACCTGCGGCCGCCAATCTAATCCAAGCGCGTCACAACTGAAATGGCAATTTCCGAAATTGAGAGCCTAATAATCATCAATCCAAGATAATGGTGATGATATTAATTTAAATTCAAAATTCAAATTCAAAATATCTTTATTTCACATAGTAGGCCTATAGTCCAGTCATTTAAGGTTAAATTAGGTAAGAATCTCGGAATTCGAGATACCCAGCTGTATTTCTGTAAATACTTGTATATTGACTTCCTAAAGGTTGTCTCAAAACCTACATATGGTAGGGTGTGCGCAACTATTAAATTTCAAGGTCAAAAGGTCACAAAAGTCGGTTTATTGCGCTTTTTTTGGAAATATCTCATTTCCTATGGGTTTTTCGCTATTTATATTTATTATGAATATTGTAGAATACAAAACTCTCTACAAATTTTGTTTAAAAAAATTTTTTATACGGTGAACCGTTTTCGAGATAGAGGGCGGAGAGCGCGCGATCACAGCATCACTTCAGGTCAACCGGTGCCTCCGGTCAAAAACGCGCCATATATAGTTGATGAACTATCGATAAATCAATGATTATAAATATTTGTCAATTTTATTAACTATTATATTATATTTTATCATTTTCTTACTTTAATTTTGATTTACTTGTCATTTTCATTTTAATTGGGCGTACACTGTCTTACGAACAAGAAATTTTCTTTAAAAAAGTTGGGAAAGGAAATGTAAAAACGGAGATATACTCGACTAAAAGTTTTGATAATTATCCTCATTCCAAAACACATATTTTATTTCTGCACGCATTAAGTGGCTGTGACACAACTTCTGCGCTTTTTAAAAAGGGAAAAAACATTTTTAAAAATTTTTGATAAACTGACAAATTTGGATGAACTAGCTACAGCATTTGAGGAAGAAAATTGTTCGGCCCAGAGATTATTAGAGAGTGGAACTCAAACCTTATTGGCAGTCTATAATGCTCCGAAATCTGTGAAAGTCTCGATCATCTTCGTTATATGCATTACTTAATACTTACGTAGACTTGACGTCTACGTAAGTATTAAGTCAAGTCTTAATAAACCTGTGCAGCTTTCAAATATTCCACCAACAAGTGCAGCTGCTCATCAACATTTCAACCGTGTATATTATCAAGTTCAAACTTGGTTAGGACATGATTTGGAACCCCAGGTATGGGGCTGGGCAATGCGAAACGATTTTCTGGAGCCTATCATGACAATTTTACCACCTGCTCTAGAAGATTTGCTAACTACAATTTTCTGCAACTGCAAGAGTGGTTGTGGTTCGCGATGCGGATGCAGGAAAGCGGGCTTGCATGTACATGTAGGTGAACTTCCTATAATGACTGGACTACTATGCGTATAGGCTCTTGTAAAGGGTCAATATGATACTAATTGTGACTTATGTATATGTTAATAACTACAAGTCGACTTCAAAATAAGTTTCCGAGGCAACAAACGCGCCCTGCACTGAGAAGAAGCCCACAACAAACTCAGCCGGGTTTTGCTGTTTATTACATATACATTGTAAACACAGGGGATTTATTGAATTTATCAGTGTCAGTAACAATACAAATCAGCCCACTGACACTGACTACAACACAGTACACAAATTAAGCAATCCCTAAACAAATTAAATCTGATTATAAATTAATATACTTAGATATTAAATATGTGCCAAACTAGTGTTATTAGAATACGAATCAAGGGTAAATCTATCTCCACTCCTTTCAGCTAAATCAGTTCAGTAGTTGTCATGTGACGGAATAACAACCATACTCTCACATACAATTAAACTTACCCCTTTATAATATTATATGTGATACCATAATTCACTGTCCTCTGTGATTGTCTTATCACTATCGTTTTCAAGAACGTAACGGTAATTATTTTTAGTTATTACTATTTGTGGTTTTTGTTTTCATTAATGGCTGTTATTTGTGCTAAAGCAGCTGAGTATAGCTTAGTAACAGGTAAAGTAGTAAGGAATAAGGTAGTGTATCAAGATATTCGGCAGCAGACTTGCAAGAATTTTCAAGTTAAATCGAACGACGAGGGCATTGTGTTTGCACTGCCGCAGCTGACGCTATTCTTGGTACGTGTCTTTGATAAATCAAGAGCTTTGTGAGCCGGTCTTATCTAATCTTCTTTATACGTTTTACTACGTTAGTCTAGATGTAATTTTAAAATAGAACGTTTTCCATTCAAACGCGTTCTGTTTATAAAGATGTATCAACGTGGCAAACAAAAGTTACCAAGCCTTCAGTAGAGCCGAATAAACTAGTGTTTCGTACACTAGTTTATTCGGCTCTACTTAAATATAGGACAGCTTATATGTTTATAGAAGCAATGGAAGTTTTAGAAAGCAAAAACGTGTTTAGCTTATCCATTTGGACCGAACGGAATACTGAGTTATTAGCGATTAGCATCAAGGAGTCAAAGTTTATTTTTCATACCAAAACTACGATTGTGGCGGTCAGGTAGTAGGTAGATAATAAAATTAGGCTCTAGTGATGACGATGAGAGACCACCAAAAATATCGACTAACTAAATACCTACTCAAAGGTATAATGCAAGGACGTAGTGTGGATCAAGTCATGTCAATATACATAATAGGAAAAACAATATTTTAATTGTACCCCATTTTGGAATGTTAGAAAAATCTAAGAATATTATGTAAATGAGTGAAGCGAGCAATTTTAAATTTCGACATAATATCTGCGTACAGTTGAAATTCAGTACCTTTGTAAGTAGGTTTAATAGATAGCACAGGCATCAACACAAGCTCTACAAAAGCTAGCGTTGATGTGTCTGTGGAACGGGTAGGAAATTCAGATGCAACTTTGATTGAGCTGCAGATTGGTTTGTGACCGTGTGAATTTTATACGACTCAATTATAATACCGCTATGTTGATGTAGCAACTATGGGAAAACAAGATATTAGATATATCCAGAATAATGTTACACAAATTCCCCATAAGACTAACTAGCTTTTCCACTAATCCTGCGAGAAACATATTGTATTATGCAGGATAAATATAAAAAATAGGACATTGTGATACATGGGTGAAAAGTAGGTCATTGAAGTTGAGCTGTCACGAGTTTGCAATAACATACACAACCGTGTATCACACGACGTTTTTCAATACAATTATTGTTAAACATTGCGTATTTTCAGAGACTATAATTATGACTCGAAAATTAATTCTATTCGATTTTTAACAAATGTGTAAACATGAAAATAATTAACAATGGTATCTTTCATTATAACAAAGCTTTTTTTCACACGGTTCGCGCGAAACTGGACTTTTTGCGTGACGAAAATCTAGAATAAAAGTTTCTCTTACTAGTCAACAGAATGGGCACGATGCAATCATGTAAAGAGGTTTACCAATCTTGCTAGCGCGAGGTAGAAGACAAGATAGCGAAGAACGAAGACAGACAGACAAAATATGATGAGTGAAATCGCACATGAAATTAAAAAATGGAGTTTTGCTTTAGGTGTTATTATTCCAAACTCTGTTTCTACGGAGTGTTTCACGACACTCAACAAACATACAACTTTCACATAATAATATTAATAGGATAATATGGTATTTATTCATAATATTCAATACTCCATTTATAAAGTCCCAGAAACCAAGTGTAAAACCACTCAATTTTCAGCTGCCACGTTCATATATTCAGGTCTCCGTAGCTCGAGCAAACAAATTGCAGACTAGAAGTAGCTGGCGGCAAGCGACGATTTTCGTCAATCGCGAAAACAAAGCCGAGGGTGAATACTAAAGGCTGGAGACACTCGAGCGAGGGTTTTCATCAGGCCAGACACCGTACGAACGCCTCTTTCATACCCACCTTTTGAGATCCCGCGGAAGATTAGGCACTAGTTCTTACGGTGTGACCCTAGTGATGTGAGCTGTGATATAATTCCGTACGATAAAGTGGAATCTTGTGGAACACACCCTTAGATAAACACCTAACAGATAAACTTCTACGACTTAGTAAAGACAAACTAAGACTAGTCGTAGGCATGATTACTGGGCATTGCTCACTAAACAAACATTTTTCCACCTTAGGAATCACGGACAGCCCCCTTTGCAAAGCCTGCATGGAAGAGGACGAAACACCGGCACACGTGCTACTAAGGTGCACTGGAGTGTCGGACCAACGCGAGACCTACTTGGGATCCTCAGCAATACTCCAAGATATCCTGTGCGACCTGGGAGGCCTCTTCGGATTCTGGAGTGAGCTCGGCTGGCTAGAGCGATCCGGCGAGGATCCGCATCAACGACTTCACGCGCAACGGGCGAAATATCGCTTACTCGCGGAAAAGTCCCAGGGAAGAAGAAGAAGAAAAAGAAGATGTTGTAGAACTTCGAATAACTTTATCGTTATTATGCATTTGATATTTATTTACCATCATAGCAACCACAATAAGCTTTCACGACTGGTCCAAAGTAGGTTTCGATTTCAAATTATTTCTTTTTTGTGTGTACAATATTTAGGTAGATACACATTCATGTGTGTAATGCTGTTGCGGTTTAATGATTTTTTTAAATATAAAATTTATAATATAAATTAATAGAAGTAATGTGAATATTTACTTTTGAGTGATTCTTTTATTTTTATTATGAATGATGGAAATATACAATCAATCACGAATATTGATAAACATCTTTGAATTTGAAGTAAATAGCGGATACAACATTACATTACCTACTGTAACATTTTGTTTACGGGCAAACTAAATAACAGTGAACGTTCTTGGCAGAAATGACAAAACTAATTAAATTAATAATATAATGTACATAATAATTACAAAATATTATATCGATAGAGTTATTAATCAAGCAAAGTCACAGCCCTAGCTCGTTATTGCACGTCATCACTAGTGCAACTTGTGACGCCCCGGCACTCCAGCGCGATGATTCAGCGTTTTCAGTCCGAAAGCCTTTTACGATTCCACTCTTTCATACTTGGCTTCGGCGAATCCTTAATAGTTAGGAAGGTTAAGATAATGTGTGAAAATCCATTGGAATACGTGTCTTTTTTCCGTTGTTCAATTTATACCTTCTTTAAATCTATAGTTTTCTTTCTTTGACATAGATTAATTAGTTCACCGCCGCTTGCAACTACGTATTATGAGATAATATGTTGTTTATGCATCAATTGACATTCATGCCGGATGAGCATGTCAGTCGGTTGATCTGTCAGTCGGTCTCTTAGTCGGTTGGTCAGTCTATAGTAACGTCCCTTTAAGGACTCTAACTTTAGCGAGTCTAAAAAGAGTATTATCCCTCTCACAAACTAACGGCACTGTAGACTAAATCGACACATGAACAACCTGAAATTGAGGGACATCATTAACCCAAATGATGCTAAACTTCTTTCAGGCAAGAAGTTGCTACTGTTCCTGACGGCAACAAGCATTGGCAGGGAACTGTAAATGGCAGCGTCACAATAGATCGGGGACGGTCAACGTGACACGAGGGACCATGAAGAAATGAAGCTGCGATCAAGAAGAAGAAGAAAAATCCCTCTCACAACGGTCCTTGCGGAATGGGATAGCATCTATTTTTAGAAATAGTTAGACTCCCTATTTAAAGAAAATGTATTTCAAACATTGAACCTCCCTAGTCAAAAACTGTAGCTAGTGTAAACTAATAATAAAATTGGGTAGTGTTACAGTAGGTAGTTGGTAAACTTTGTTAAATTATGAAAGTTTTCCTGCGGACCCGTAGTTAAAGTTTTATTAACAGTTTAAACACTTTAACATAATAATGCAAATGCTTCAAATAATAATATAGGGATAACTTGTGTGTGTAAAATTTGTCAGTTTAATGCAACGTTAATGCAAATTTATGGATGGATAAAAACTACGGTGTTTGAAAAGGTAGAAGTAGATAAATAATATAATTTAAATAATAACAATGAGCGTGCATCGTGAGGAAAACTCAAATCGACCTTGGAAGAAATCGTTATTTTTGTACATAAAGAGTCTACGATGAAAATCTTAATTCGTCAATCATTTTTTTTTCTATTTTTTTTTTTGTCTATAAATCATGGTCTAGTTATACCCCCTTTCGGGACACACTGTATTCTCAATGATGTGTAAAGCCTGCCAATCCGCCCCAATTCTATATCATTCTTAGAGATATACACAATAAAATGCAAATTTTCACAAGTAAACAGATATGGCAAAGTTTACAAATGTTTGGCTTTGGGTGCCAGGATCTAAATCATTTCCAACGATTCAGGCTAAATTAGATTCTGAAAATAATTTGACACAACCTTCCACAGGAGTTTCTTTATGAAAACCGTAATAAAAATGCGCTCAATATAAATATATGGTGACGGAGAATGAAAATGTGGAAAGCCCGTAAAAGTTCTTATGATTATTTCCACTGTCAAAGGTTTACGTTTATTAAACTTCCTTTTTCCTCTTTATATTTATAAGCATAGCATCGAAAATGTTACGAGACATTCTTTAATACTTTATTACATGCAAACAATGAATTTCTTTATAGTGGCTTGAAAGTATGGAACGTAAAATTACTCGTATCTACATTGATGGTACTTACATAAAAATCAATCACTGAATAAATTTATAATTCACTTTTCCCATTACTTCATAACGACTGGACCCATTTCGCTAATTCTTTATTTGTTGTGAACCCATAGGCAAATCCAGATTTTGCGGCATTCTTTACAAGATACTTGTCGATAAAACTAACTCTTTTGAATAGAATATGTCCTTTATAGCGATAGATAAAAATATTCTTCGTCTATTTTATTATTCTTCTACGTAAAATCCCCTGTATTGTATTTTACATACATCTGCTAAAAAGATGCATTTAAGGTTCGGTTTAGCGTAGTTTCAAAAGTGAGAAACGACGCATTTTATAGAGTTTTTAAAAAAGGTTTCAGGGCTTAAATAATGGGGGCTACTAACTAGGTACTTCATTTTAGAGGCGAAAGTAGGCAAGCCAGTAACAAAAAATATAGAATCTCATAGAAAATTCAGATTGTTTCTAAGTTCGATAAAGGCAATTATTTTGTCAGATTGGAAAGCGAATAAAAAATTGAGCAAATGATTGATGCTAGCTAAGTGCTCTAATTACTGGCAGACGTCGCGTGCGATAGAATAATTGTGCGTTACTTTTTATGGTGTTCGCCATTTTTCATTTGTTGCGACTTTGATTGATGTTACAACTTATGATTTTTTTACGACAGCTTTACTACTCGGGGCACCAGAAGCCAAACGCTCACGTCGGTTTCAGTATCTATGAATATTATTTTGTGTTTATTTATAATATTGTTTTATTAAAAATAGTTTCACTGGTTTTTGTTTCGTGAAACTTTCTATATTATGCTCGCTATACAATAAGTACAACAATGTTTTGCAAAGTAAGACTGTAATCGTATTGATGGTGAGTGAAGATGCAGCCTTAAACGTTAACATAGTACCTAACCTTAAAAGGGGGTTAATAAGACCGAGGTTGCTACGAAGCATCGCACCGGAACGTTTAATTGCTTGGCAGTAAATATTTGCCCCATGTTTGTATCCTATAAGAACCGTTTATTTTCCGGAATGAAAAGTTGTACCCACCATACAGACAAACAGATTGATAACAGTTCCTTAGATTCAAAACATATTAATATATATAGATAGTTAGGTACGAACAAAATGAATCAAAATCCTTATAAAGAATGCTTGCTTATAGGTCTACGCCGCGCCGTAGACTTTACGCGATTGCTACGCGCGTATTAAAGTACTATTCATGATTGAATGAATACATTTTCTGCTTTCAACAAGTTTCATGCATAAGTTTTCGTGAAATCCACTCAACCATATATCAGTATACAACACAGTAGCATAGACGGAAAGCACAGTTAACCTAACTGTCCGCAATTTGGACTCCCGTGAAATAGGATAAATCAGTCCTGCACAATGCTTATTGTGTACAATGCAAACTATACTCTATTTCGCGCACAATACATTTGAAATTAGCGCCTTTTTGCATTTACTTTGTAACATTACACAAGTAGCAGTGTTAGCTACTTCGAATTAAATATATTCTAATTTAAACTTTATTTGTGTACAGCCTAAAGTTCAAATTTATGTGTAGAATTTTAACACATTACGTACTTGTCTAAATGTCTATTGCGGGTACATGGTAGGGTTAATGGAGCAAGTGTTATTGAAGCCAGATATTACAACAAAATTCTGTAGTATACAACCGTACAGGTTGCAAACGCAGGAAACACAGTTCAAGCTCTAAATAATCCAGTTCTGGCCAACGCGATAACCCGATAACCCTTGAAATCGGATTACTTATGAATTTATTTTTCTATGAAAATATATTATTATATGTATACTACAAAAGAGAAATAGAATATTATTTAAATTTATTAAAAGTGGAAGTTTAAATACCATTAAAAGTGAAAAATTATTGAAAGTTTCCAATATAAATTGAAATTCGCCTAACCAGTATTAACATGCATATCTAAGCAGTAAAAAACTACATTTTTAATTTATAACGAATCAACGTTTATAATAATTATGTGATTTCTAGCAGTTCCTACTCGTATATGGGATCCCCCTTGAGTCCTCTTAGAATTCAGATAAACATATAAGAGGAAACTACTGAACTTTGCTAAAATGTTTAGAGACCTCTCGTTCGTAAATAACTAAATCAGATGTACCTACCTACTCGTATAAGCATGCCTGAAGCAGATTTTCCTGAAGCTCGATTTTCAACCAGATAGATTTAACATGTTGGTAAATTGATTACAAACCGTATAGAGTATTCAAAGCAAAAGCGAGTCTCATCGTTTTGAATTCCTGTAATAGAAGTATATGGTTATAAATTAAACAAGGAACAAGGAAAATTTAGGTATAAAGTTTCTTGTAAAATTTTCTTCACCAAAAAAAGGTTAGGTGCAAACAAAGGGTCTTATAAATTTCTCTGGCTTTGAGGGTCCTTTTGTACGCCGTGCCGCAGCTAAGGAGGTAAGTGCTTTGTAACATTACACTTGACATTGTGGTCAAGTTTGTTCTTTTTCTCTAGAAACAGCAGCTTTAGCTTAAGGCTTTTCCCTTTTTATTTTGTAATGTGCATAAAAAGTTGTAAGTTCAAAATAAAGACTGTGATGCTTTTTAGATAATTTTAACAAATTGCAAAGGTCGTTCTTGCAAATATCTAAAATCATGATTGTAATTACCCATGATTTTTCATTCTATATATATTATGATATTTTCAAGTTATGCCCTAAAACATAAACACAAAAATGTTATGGCGGTTGAAGTAATAATTAAATTTTTTCACACAAATGTGATCTAGCTCAATTTATAATTTAAGAATATATAACAAGAGCTTAATACTCTCATTTTAATATTTTCATAAATGTTCTAAGTTTAGTCAAACAAAAATTAAACAAAAGATTCCTAAAAAATGGGTGGCTATTCTAATTAATTTCCTTTTCATATTGCACCACAAAATTTTATATTGTGGCGTTTAATTTAAGAGGGCCTGTCTGCGAAATAATATTAAAAGAGGTTGCTTTGTGAGTCTCCAACAAATTGGCGGGAACACAGTGCCTCAATGTTTCGCTTTCAGTATGAAGGAAGCAAAAACATTATAGTAGTAATTTCTTGCAGGAAAAACGGTGAAAGAAATCTGTAACTTGTTGTACACTGAAGGTTATTTTTTTATATAACAAAGAATGAACAAACAGAATAAGACAAAGAACGCAACAACGGTCAATTTCAGCCTCTACATATCAAGAGTGACCCATTGAAGGCTTCATGTTAATTTTCCCAAGCTACAATCAAAAACTAGACATCAAACAGCAACAGAACTTATATACCTACATTTTTCAGTGGTTGTGCCCCATTTTGCTCCAATACTGGAGCTTGAATAAATAAACATGTATCTAGCAGGATTTTGAAGATAGCAGTTTTGTAGATTTTTGTTGGATAACCGAAAGAATTTAAGTCTTTATTTCGTATTAGTTTTCCCCTGATCAAAGTGAAATGAGATTTTGAAAATAATATTAATTCATGAACTGTTCAAGTTGTTTAGTACGAAGTAAATTTTATTAAATTTGTTTAGTACGGATTGTAAATAAAATGGAAAATTCTTTCCAAAAAACCAACTTCAAATGCCACTACAAAGAATGAAATAATTTTCAATGTAATTATAATAAAGTTATTATTTAACTTGATGTGCAAAGAAACGACAAAATTATCGACAATACGAAGGACTATTAGTGAATGAACGAAACATTGCCCGACTTCGAATTGGTGTACATTGAAAATTATTTCATTCTTTGTAGTGGCATTTGAAGTTGGTTTTTTGGAAAGAATTTTCCATTTTATTTTATACTTTTTAGTGGAAAACAACTAATGCGCAAGGCATTGATAAATGCCCACATCGCTTGAAGTATGCTTCTAAAATCTGAAGAGTTCCCTCAATTTCTCCAAGATCCCATCATCAGATCCTGACTTGATGAATACAGTCATTACTTGATGACTGCAAGGAAATGCAATAGTAATTATAAAAATACCTAAATCGCTTCAAGCATACTAGCAAAATTTGAAGAGTTCCCTCGATTTTACCAAGATCCCATCATCAGATCCCGATTTGATGACCATATGCCTACCTGGAAAAAATTACTCTTTCAAACAATACCCAAATCACTTCAAGTGTGCTTATAAAATTTGAAGAGTTCCCTCGATTTCTCCAGGATCCCATCATCAGATCCTGACTTGATGACTATGGGACCATCTGTGAACTATACCCTTTCAAACAAAAAAAGAATTTTTGAAATTGGTCCACGCATCTCCGAGTAATCGGGGAACATACATAAAAAATAAAAAAGATTCCGACGAATTGAGAACCTCCTCCTTTTTTTTGAAGTCGGTTAAAAATAAACTTGAATCAATGACAGCTTATTTAAATTATTATTGTCAACAAATAAGGACAAGGTATCATTTTGTTTGACAATTATTAATAGACAGACAAATTATAACCAAATTTGATATTAATAATAGCATGCAAACGCTAAAATGTAGCTAATATCGGATAACATACTACACAAGTAATACTATGGCTGAATAAAACGCTACATCGACCATCGACTATAGAGCCCGAATGTAAAGTACCCTCCATTTGTTCTAACAACGCTTTTATACTGCGAACTTTGTACTAGGAGTTTATATGTTATATATTATCTGTAAGCCTTTACTTTTTAAGTCTATCTCTGTGTGGTCTGTGGTCAGCATTCTATCTATGTTCTGTCTTCTTGACTTATGACTATTCATATTTTATCAAGTAATAAAATCCGAATAAAAAATTAATCCGGTGTTTAATTTGGTTTAATATATAACAAGTTGGCGACGAAAAGTGCGTGCTAAAAATAATAGTCGTAGAAAGTAAAAAGTTTCGACACGAGGTAATGTCAAACGTGGCCGAAAACTGAAGTCTTCATGGATAAAAGTTTTTACCGGGAAATATTAGAAAAAAAGACCAGTTTCATACAAAAACTATCAAAAAACGAACTACTAACACTGTGTAAAGAGTTACGTGTGCCGGTTTCTGTGGAAACAATAGATGATCTGCGTAAAATACTACGAGACGTAATAAAAAGTGGATCTAGATTGGAGACAGTTCGACAACTACTGGGTGACGACATAGCAGAATTAAAAGTGCATAAAAATACTCCGACGATGTCTGCAAATATTTACAATATTGAGCCTTTTGATGGGCGTGATTTTGATACTTTCGAAACCCAGCTGCAATGCCTAATTACACTAAACGATGTTCCCGAAGAAAAAAAAGTGGCCTTATTGATTACGAAATTAACTCCTAAGGTATTTGATACACTCAATCACAAGTGCGCTCCCGATAAACCTACCAAGAAAACGTTTACAGAATTACTGTCAATCTTAGAGACAAGATATGCCAAATCCACTTCGGTAGCATTAGACCGAGCAGAGTTCAGGAAGTGCACTCAAAAGTCGGATGAAACTATAGAGGAATACATTATCCGGTTAAAAAAATTAGCAAAAAAATGCTCTTTTAAAGATTATGACGATCAGGTGAAAGAAAAATTGATTGATGGCGTATGCTCATCCTTAATAAAGTTTGAACTTCTGAAAAATGGTAACCAAAATCTGGAAGAATTAATTGTTTTAGCCAGGACTGTGGAGTCTGCATTGTTACATTCAAAATTCAAGGAGCCGGCTGAAGAGCAAACTAGCATGTTCCAAGTGAAGAAAACTACTCAAGGTCGGGACAAATTTTCTCCAAAATCTAAAAATGAACCTACAAGAACCACACCAGGGGGTAAGTCAACCCAGTGTTTTTGTTGCGGTAAAAATAACCACCTTAAGAGTGAATGCACACTGAAGAATAAATTCTGTTCTGAGTGTGGAGCCCGAGGACATATTTTTCGAATGTGTGTAAAGAACCGTAGAGTTAACGTGCTTGAGTGTAACCCACAGGAAGAGACTGATGAAAATGCTAATATTGAACAATCTATAAAGAATTTATTCCCTGAAGAGGATGATTATTACAATGTTTACAGCAATTCAACTACCAATAAAATACCTCCTTGTCTTGTAAAGGGTAGTGTAAACGGTTTAATATTGCAATTTGAATTAGACACGGGGTCCGAAGCTACAACTATTTTGTTTAAAGATGTTCAAATGTTAAATTTAACTGAGAAAATACAACCGACTAATATTCACTTTAAAAATTATGATCAAACTGTAACAAAACCTATAGGAATAATTAATAATATGGAGATGGTTTTAAATAACTCTAAAAAAAATGTAAATTTATTTGTGGTTGAAAATAATAAGCCAAGATTATTAGGGCGAGATGTACTAAATATGTTTGGCATGTGGCCATTACAATTAAACTGCAGTGAAACAATTGATCCTGTCAAACTTATAAAGGAAAGGTTCTCTGAGGTATTTAGTCCTGGGTGGGGAAACGTGAAGGGTGAGTGCATAAATTTAAAATTAAAAGAGAATGCACAACCTAAACGTCTTCCTGTTAGGCAGGTTCCATTCGCGCTTAAAGATAAAATTAATCTTGAAATTAAAAGATTATTAGAAAATGGGCGAATTGAGCCTGTGAAATACAGCGAATGGGGTACACCCGTAGTACCTATATTAAAACCTGACGGGTCTGTTCGTTTGTGCGGTGATTATAAGGTCACCTTAAATCCTCAATTAAAAGTGGACAGATTTCCTCTTCCTCATGTTGAGGATATTTTTAATATGTTAAGAGGTGCTGAATTTTATTGTGAATTAGATCTGAAAGAAGCCTATTTGCAAGCACCTCTTGACACATTTTGGAACACATTTTGGAACTTCTAGAATGATTGAAATGGCTAAGGCTTATTTTTGGTGGCCAAAGTTAAATGAAGATATTGAAAAATTATCAAAATCATGTGATTTATGTCTAAAAAATAGGCATAATCCCAGTAGAGTAATTCCAAGATGTTGGCCTGTTCCACCTGGACCATGGTACCGCATTCATGCAGACTTCCTTGGCCCATTATTGGGAAAAATGTATTTAGTTATCATTGATAGTTATTCAAAATGGCCTGAGGCTTTTCCAATGGCAAATATAGGCTCTAGTTTAACTATAACCAAATTTAAAGAAACCTATATTAGATTTGGTTTTCCAATTCATTTGGTTAGCGATAATGGGACCTCATTTAGAAGCCAGGAATTTCAGGATTTCTGTAAAGTAACAGGGGTAAAGCATAGTTTTACTTCACCTCACTACCCGGCAACCAATGGGGCTGCTGAACGGTTCGTAGAGACATTCAAAACTCATTTAACTAAGATTATAGAGAGTGGTAAATCACCTAATTATGCTTTAAGCATATTTTTGTTTGATTATAGAACCACTCCTCATAAGAGTAGTGGTGTTTCTCCTGCTCGTTTGATGATGGGTAGAGAACTTAGGAATCGTTTGGCGCTATTAAGACCTGGACCCATCTACCATGATTTAGTACAATCACAGGATAGGCAATTACCTGGATGATATGGACCTGATGAAAATATGGACCTGGAGACAGGAGATGAGGTCTTGGTCAGGGATTATAGAAAAGGAAAAAAATGGTCAAAAGGGAAAATTATTAGAGAAGTAGTGCCAGGAACTACGTATGAAGTCGAGGTAGATGGAAACCAGTGGAACAGGCATGGCAACCAAATTCAAAAAATTTAAAACTTTTGGCGGGGGAGAGTGTTATATATTATCTGTAAGCCTTTACTTTTTAAGTCTATCTCTGTGTGGTCTGTGGTCAGCATTCTATCTATGTTCTGTCTTCTTGACTTATGACTATTCATATTTTATCAAGTAATAAAATCCGAATAAAAAATTAATCCGGTGTTTAATTTGGTTTAATATATAACAATATTTATTGTGGTTTATAGAATCAGAATATTTAAGACCCGAACTGTCAGTGAAAAGAAAAAGCCATTTACACAAACACTTCTTTATCAAAACTTATTCTCTGATCTGTGATCTATCTGTGGTGTGTGTCTATGTTTATTTTACTATAATTTTATATTCACCGCGTCGTATACCTTTTCAACGATTATTTGGAAATGATAAAACATCAGGAGAACATACAGTATCGTAGGAAAATTAAATAAGTTTATGAAATCGAAAATTGTTCCTAAATCCACAATTTCTTGAAATTGGATAATATCTTAGAACTTTCCACACTCCAAGTCGTGTGAGGATATTTAAAAATATCTGATTTCAGTACATAACAACCATCTATTTGGTGTTTATATCCTAAGCTCATTAATAATATGAAATACTGTATGGAGAAAACGTTAAACAGCTACTAGCAATTCTCATAAATTTTCCGAACAGATATCCCATTTATGGCGCAGTAGCCGATGAGAATCAATAAAATATCGTTGGTTTACGTCTTAGTTTATGAGTCTATATTTTATAAAAATAAGATACGTGGGAAAGTGCAATGGGTAACGATTGTACCGTACGTATACGAGTGGAATAGCTCCTTCTTTTACTATGGAGTCTTACCCTCCCTTTTATAAGGAGAGTTTTCTATTTATAAATAGAAAACTCTCCTTAAAGCATAATTGTCGTTTCGTATACTTGTTACAAATTCTTTTTCTTCTTGATTATAACGACTTAAACAAAAAAATGCAGAAGTAACTAAGTTTTCAAAAGTTTTGATTTTTTACAAATCTCGTGAAAACCAAGTACTGTTTTGGGATAAAAAAAAGCGTCATTTTCGTTTCTGTTGATTTGGCGACATTGGAGTACAATGTGCCTTGATTTATGTCAGAAGGAGAAGACATACATTCCATGCATGTACATTGTAGGTAGATAGATACTACACTTTACGCAAATTGTCGTGTCTTGACTATCGTGTCGTGTCGTTTGTTGAGAAAAAGAGAGAGAAGAAGAAAAGAGAAACAAATAGCTGTTCTCGTAAGGTTTTTTAGAAGTAAATTACATATTTTTTAATTTCCTACAGCTGGGCAAAAACCTCTCAAAGGAAAAAGGAATTAGGGCCATTAAACCTTCCACGCTCCGGTTCCACAATCCGGTTTGAAAATTTTGGACTGCACTTGTCACACTATAAATGTCTCTACTCAATATTGTGCATTGCGTGTATATCCAATTAGTGTGGATAAACTCTTGTTAAGCTGTCTGACATGCTGCACAGTTACATTGTACATACTCGTATATAGCTACGCCATTATTGGCAAAACTGGTACCCTCAAACGATAGCGTTCCAACACCATTGTTATAAATGAAAACAAAAGCTCCCATATTTCGAAATATTCAAAAATGATACTTAAAGAATCACACACCCAAAATATTTATATAAGTTAAAAGGCATAAAGGAAAACAAGTAAAATCTGTGGCTTTTCATATAAAACCGATTTAAGGTTATTTCACACACGTCAGTCACCTATTTTTCATCTTAACCGCAACTTTACGGCCCGTGACGCCTAATGGAAAACTACATATTTACAGCCTTACCAGTAAATTAAATCGTTTCATGGCGTAGCAAAACTTACAATACTATACAATCATTGTTATGCTACGATCGAGGGAAATAGATCACACGACGTAATGAGAAAAGTAGATAAACATAGTTTAATCGCTTCTGCAGCAGCAAGCAGAAAAATTTCCTATAGGTAAGTGTCAAGATCCTTAAAGTTTAGGAAGTCACTGACGATGATAAGAATTGGATATTTTTTTACACTATATTTGACTTAATAATAATTATTACTTTATTATAAACTGTGTGTATAATGAGGTAGTTACACTAAAAAAATATTAAAATCTAACAAAGTTTTACAAATGTTTATGGCAGGCATTAAATTTTGGAGTGGGAGGGTCGTCCCTTCCCTTTCTTACTAATCCCTTTCTCGTAAAACTAAAATTTGTATGAAGGATTGATCTATATCCGTCTAATCAGAAATATTTAAATTCTTTTATCTGTTCTTTCATTTGATCGATTTAATTAGTTTTTTCATCAATTTTAGCTATTGGATGACATCACTGATGCGTCGAAAGATCCCTTTACGAAACAATTCCAGTGCAGGATGTGATATCAAAAGTTTCCGCAAATCCGCCGCCACTGCTGCAATGACGCGACGGGCTTTTGTCATTTTGCATGCTAATACAATTTGTATGGGGATATAGTCTATCTTTTTTGATGCGTATTCATACCGAAACTTTCGCTTTAACTTCACTCAATGGTATATAGACAGGAGTTTTTATACCTTTTGTTTACATTTTGTCCTCGTAGGTATTGATATCGTATTTTCAGAGTGAAGAATAAATGTGCGTCTTAGTTTTATGCTTGTATGGAAATAAGTATAAAATTGTTTTTATAAATTAAAGCTTTAATAAAAAGTGTACTTCGATTTTTATGGTGATTAATGTATCTTAAAGTAAAATTTAAGAATTCCACACGTTTTTTGGTAACTTTGATCCTGGTAATTTTGATCCCGAAACCTGTTTCTTCTTAGTAACGCCACCGAGAGCAAAACGACCAAATGTAAAAATATTATTTTCATTAAAATAGCTTTAACAATAATGGTATCCATCCGATCGTAATTATAGTGAGAATATCAGGTATAATAATTATTTACAAACCTTTATGAGTTAAGGATTCAAAATTGCTATTATGTGGGCAGCGGATCCTTCATAACAATATAAAGGACCGGTAGACGGGTAGATCCCTTCATAACATAACATATTTATAGGCTACCCACATGTGTTAAACTGCCAACGCTATGTACGCCAATGGTAAACCGAAGAGAGTCTTTGAATTATGCACTGACTTTACAAAGGGAACTTCACCTCTTACGAAACTAATAGAGGCAATCTATTTCCCTTTACAACGCATTTATTACTAACAAGCAGTTAGTTGACCGCGGATTACTGTAACTGCCTTTGAGAGTTTTATAGAGAAAACAGCAAAAGAAGCATAAGTTAAAGAGAGTTCAAAAAAAAAAATGAAAAATTGATAGAAGGAAAAGGGCCAATAAAATCACAAAGCGAATCACGAACCTGAAATGGCGCAGGGCGCAGAAAATTGCTTAGGAATTTCAAGAAACTAGATCCACTATAGGATTTTAACATCAAAAGAATGTCAACCTCATAATATGGTCTAACTGTAACTGCTGGAAATGAATTTTCGAAATTCAAAAAGCTCCAACAAACATTCCTGAGTCCTGACTCAATCATTTGAAAACTAAAAGTAAGTAAAGTCATGCACTTCGTGTGTCGAGATACCGAACTCTGTTAAGCGCTCCTCAACTTGATTCTAACTTATTCAGTATTTTGGTGAACTAGCAAGACACGTTCAACTTTATAATATCGCCGGGGACATGGAGTCGGTTTACTTTTGATAAATTATGAATGACTGTTAGTGAAGTTATGAAACTACTGTCTTTTGTGCATAAGTTAGTACCTATACTTCAGTGTATGAAATGATTTTTGGATTATCTTTGAAGTTATTGTATCAAATGCCAATAGTAAGCAATGTCGGTAAAAATATGAGATCTATGATGCGTAAAATACAATATCTCTAGCATAGATTCAAAAACACAATGGATGTCAATTTGTTTTAATGATTTTATGAAAAAGAAATCATTTTGACAGTGCATTTGCTTCTAAGGAAGTTATACTTCGCTTGGTATTAATAATTGTGACTATTTTAGGAATTACTTTCGGGAAGACATCTCTTAGATACCCAACTGTCCTCGTCACCTATTGGAAGGCTCCAAAACAACAGAGCAACACCATTGCTCTGTTGTTTTGGGACTATTTAATATTTATCACATGGGAAAAAAATTGATGTGCGTGTGACGTTTAACTTATTCATTAAACATGTTTCACGAAACAAGATCAATGTGAATCAAAAAGATAATACCTACATTATTTTCAATGGATTACTAATGTAAATAAGAGTATGTACTCGTGCATTAATAAAATTATGCTGTGACATGGATAAAATGCTGGGGTAGTTTTAAATCAAAATGTTTATTATTGAAATTCTCGCTAATGCAAATAAAGTGTCGGGAACGAATACATAGGCACAAAAGTTTGGACGGCATAATCCGGACAAATGGAGCACTCCATATTTCCGATTCATCGGACACGTTTACGTTACTCTATCTGTCTATAACTATCTACGTATAAACGCAGCTAGTGTAGACTTTAATAGTTTTAGTTGCAACTGTAATTTAAATTTTATTCATACACTTAATTATCAAGATCTCAACCAATCAACCAATGGAAGCTCATTGCTCAACAAAAGTTTGCTGAAGGTATCAATCCTGCACGGTTTGGCAGCGATTGAAAGCCATTATATTCAGCAGGCTGAGCAAAGTGACAAATAGTGTTGCGTCGCGACGTAAGTATGGAAATGGAACAAAATTCTAAAATGTATGCAAACTATCGCTATTTTGACACTTTGTACCACTCAGTTGAGCGTCACTGAACATCGGATCGCGTACATTTTTTGATTTTTGTTCCATCACGGCGTAACGCTATAATGTCAATTGGCTCAGGAGGCAGGAGTTGTCACTCATCTACCACCTTCTACACTTTATTAATTTCATCAATCAATCTGGTGTGCGCTAAGAGAAAAAGGTATAGTGAGAATTCAAAATACGTATTCGGAACCACCATAACCAAACTTGATAACTAAAATCCAATAGCGTCTAGAATCTAAGTCTTAGCTAACATCCTCGTACAGGCGTTGGAAGTTTGCATATCGATAACTCGACAATGCTATTTGTATAATGTAAACTAGTTGCTAAGTAATGTAATAGTGCTGTGCTGTGTTATGCACGTGACGCCGCGGTGAATGGGCCAAGTTTAATTGAAGTCCGCCGCTGATTCTACCTTTGTTGAAAGGGGTTCGTTCACACTAAAACGCGAGGCGTAAGCTGAGCTTTGCATTTGTGTGAGTGTACATAGATACGTACTTGTAGTTACACACAGTACACACACAGTGGAGTTTACAGTTCGTTGTTGTAATTGTCTGACTCTACTTTTAGTGATCACTCACACAAATGCAAAGCTCAGCTTACGCCTCGCGCACTGTACTATATCTTCTTTACAGACGTCAATGTAATAAGTGCAAAAGCACAGTTTGTATTACAGTCCATTCGCTTTAATTTTTTCGCGCGGCCGTGCAGCGTCGGCAAACTCAAAGGACATCAAACGACGCCGACCTTGCGCATGTATTTATAACGGCAAATTCTAAACAAATAGACTATAATGTCATCAGGCTGATCAATGGCCATCTTGGCCATTGTTCAGGTCGATCATCTGATAAAAGAACAAAATCTATCTATCAAAAAGAAAAGAAAGGAAAGTCCCATTTCACAAATTAATTTTTAAACGTTCAACAACCGAAACCAGAAAGCTGAAACTGTACACAGAGGTTCATTGAAAAAAAGGAGAAGACTTTGCGAAATTTCCACGTTTTTAGATCGCCCGAGCAAAGTAGAGGCGAGTAGGTGGTAGTTAATATTTACGATCCTAATAGATGCTAATAGATGTTGATATACCGATTTTTCAATCGCCAGATAAACTATCTGAGGAATAAATTTGAAACATATGCCATACAAAAGCTGTCAAATCGTCTAATTTATTCCTCAGTTAACGTTTATCTGGCAATTGAAAAATCGCCCCTTATTCATTAAGTTTAGGCGAAACGACACCAATATTTTGTGGCAGTATGAAAGCAGGCTTACTGCTATGCAACTAACAAGTAGGGTGAACCAATCCAGTGGTCCTTGTTTACTCCGCCGACTAACCGACTTCAAGAACGACTTATTTAACTGCATTGCACCCAATGAGCCGGCTGTCCATAAACTACAACCAACGTAAATTGTATACAGTTATTTGTTACGGGAAGTAAAAGAGTAACTTTATGTTTTTAATTTAAAGAACTCCAGGTGTAAGAAAAAGGCGGAAGAAAAATTGTTAAGATAGAGAAAAGAAAAAAAAAAGAAATCTAGTCAAATAAAGTCCGTGAATGTTAATAGAAGAAAATATCACATATTCCTTTATAAATAAAACACAAAAAGAAAAAGATGGGTAATATAAGCTTCCAATTCACATGAAAATGATGGACTCAAAAAATTATAGTTAAGAAATACACAATAAATAAAATCTTTGTAGTTAATAAAATAAAATTTGGTAATAATGATTTTAATTAATTTTCTTTTTTTTCATCTCTGTCACACAAAGTTTAATAATACACAATAAAGATTTATATTTAAAAATACATAACAAATACATACATACACAGTACCTCTTATTTTGATACTGAAAGTAATTTCAAGTATGTAAGGCAAATCTCATTGTTACTTTTGGAAATGCATACTCTACTCTAAACTAGTGAAACTAGCAACAACACAATAATACTCTCAATGCTTAACAATATAACAAAAATAGTGGCTTCGAATTTATTGTAGCGGATTTGATTTTGGCCGAAAATGCTGGAATCACGGATTAACATATTGGAGAATTTACATCCCAATCAACTGGGGATGAAGCTAGGTAAAACAGATCAAACATTGGTATTTTGTTGTACAAAATACGAGCCAAATAAATTTTTATATGGTACGAGTATGAAGCCATGGAATCAGAAATTATTGCATGTTTTATATTTATTTCTAAAATAGACAAGTTAGTATAATTTAATGTAACGTAATATTGAAAAATTTAGCCGTCATTTGTGGCTTCTAAAATTGCTCATGTTATAAAATACTGCATGGTTTTGATGAATATTTTCATCGCTTAGATGAGGCACTACTTAATTACAACCTACTTTATTACAACCTATAAAACTCAGAGGCATAGACTGTTTTCATGCCACTGTACTTTTCGAAATTATGTACCTAGCTGAGAGGCGTACCTCCGAATTACCGAAAGCAGACCACTAGTCTATCAACCTTAATCCTTCAATAAATAAAAATACAAAGAAACCTGTGTGAATGTGAGAAAATCACACAGTTTTAGGTATGCCTGTAGGTAGTAAACGGAAGCATAAAAGTAATTCCTCTGCTGAAAATACAATATTATGTCGTAACGGCAAACTATACCGTGGCATAAACTGTTCCATTTAGGTTGGGTTACTTGACATGATTTTGAAATGCGATCTAACCTTTATAATATACTCTAGATAGCGACTTTCCGCCACTATTAATTAAGATACAATCATGATTATTTTAATTATTTCCGTATAACCCTATACCTCTACAATACCCCTATTTAGTTCGAACTATCAGGTAGTAATATTTAGTTCCTCTCTATAGCAAACTGCAAGAGACGCGAAATACTTTCCCTCCTTTGTCGCCGATACAAAGGAGCTTATTGAAACAAGATAAACGTCTGTTATCGAACGACGCGGACTTTGAAAGAAAATTATTAACATTTAGATTAGATCTTTAGTTCTGCATAGCCAGCTAGCAGATATCAGCAGGGCTAGACAATGTCACTTAAGCGTTTGGCGTTAACGCTAGTCGCTAGTCGACAAAAATGTATGGACAAAACAAATGACTGTAGAAAAACCACGACATTATTTAACTAAACACGCTGTGTTTGATACTGTCGGCTGTCAATTGTCAAGCGAAGTACGCTAAATTTATCTACAAGGTTCGCGAGAACGCCAGCGAGCGTTGAAGTTAGCGTAGTTAATTATTCAAACACAGCGTGTTTAGTTAATTAATGTCGTGGTTTTTCTACAGTCATTTGTTTTGTCCATACATTTTTGTCGACTAGCGACTAGCGTTAACGCCAAACGCTTAAGTGACATTGCCTAGCCCTGCTGGTTTCAGTTTGCAAATACTTTAACTTTTTTAATTAATGAGAAAATAACAGTAGCTAATAGGTACTGCAAACTGACGCAGACCGCCCGCTTTATTTAAATTAGCGGTGTACCGTACAATGCCTAAGATAAATTAGTTCGTTCTTCAAGCCAATATATATACAATACCCAAGGGGCATGATTGCTATTTCGGTACAATTGCAAAACCTACTTATAGAAAAGAAAAAAAAGAAATAGAGTCACTGCCATATCATAACATATCGCGAAGCTGAAGTGGCAAAAGTGGGTGAATGAAGGAAATCATTGCAGGAAGCTTTTGTCCAGCAGTGGACGTCCGTCGGGTGAAACGAACGAACGAACGAACATATTTGTACAGTATAGAGCTGGCTGGATTTGTGACTGGCTTCATCAACGTGTTTAAATTGCATTCAACACAGGGAACACGATTAAAAATTTTCCTATGCCCTTTTATACACAATGACGTAATTAATTACTTCCGGTTACCTACCATGACCATCAACGGTTGGCGCTAGAGCCTGCCTTGTTTTGCAGTTTCTATTTTGGTAGGAAGATTTTTTTTATTATGTATAATATGATAACGTTTAAGCGTTTTTACATCAAAATAGTGTTTTAGAAAGGTACGTCAAAAGTTTCTGTTGGACAAATGTAATGCAATCCGAGGCAGCGCATAATAAGCCACACAAATCCGGCTTCCGATGAATGTGTAATGTAATCAGCCACCTCGCTATATTATGTGACCTGGCTTCATGTTCAAAGCCGCAAAGTGCCCCGCGGTGGGAGCGCGTTTGAAGCGCTGCAGCCGCACTGCTTTCGCTAGGTTTTTCCAAAGCCTTGAACATCGTCGTAAGGTTGCCTGTCTGTCGGTATTCTATAGAATATATTTCGGAGAGTATGCTCAGGAACTTTTTAATTTGGTTCCCCCATCACCTTTCTACCATAGAACGGCAAGGCATCGTAAAGGCTTCCACCCATACATAGTCGACGTACCAATGACGCGTACGAAGCGGTTTGATTCCTCGTTCCTGATACGCACTGCAAAGGCCTGGAATACCCTCCCAGGCAGTGTCTTTCCTGCCACTTACAACCCGGGTGCCTTCAAATCAAGAGTGAATAGGCATCTTCTAGGAAAGCGCGTTCCACCTTAGACTGTATCATCACTTTCCATCAGGTGTGATCACAGTCAAGCGCTAGCCTATATAGTATAAAAAAAAAAAATAGGTTTGGGAATCGTAGTGTAGTACGTAATGTGTAGTATAGTTTCACGATGGACTCGATGTTTAGACTTGATGTCACTAGTCGATCGATGAACTGATTGATGCGTGGCCACAGCTCGGAGGTAGCGCTGCAACCGCGCGTTGTTTATTTACTTAAATTGATAAAAGTACCGCGGCCACAGCGCTACAGACGCGCTGCCACCGCGCTGCACTTTGCGTCAAATTTGAAAGCGCCCTAATTGTTTATATTCAGATAAATTATATTTTTAAGGTTGCCTCAAACAATGAGTTCTATGTACTCACTACTACTTGCACGACTTCTAGACCGTGACTTGGTCCACGTGGAATTCAACCTATAATCCTTAAAAATTAAGTTCTTATAAACGATATAGGTAAGACTATTTCAAGTCCAAAAAGATAATCTTTCATTTATGGTAAAGAAAAATAATCACTCTTTGTTCATTAAAACACTGCTAGATAATATTATTTTAATTAACCATTAATTCGGTTGTAACTTGTAATATAACGTAACATAATAAATGCCAGCAGCAGTGCTCGTTCTTTGCCCATAATATAATTAAACATAAATCGTAATCGTAAAGAGAGGAAGTAGCTGTCGGGATCCCTTATGGATCCTTGATTTAAAGAACATGAGAAAATTAATCAAACCTAATACTTAGGACCCTTTAACTGAGCTTAAACGCTGCAGTAGCATCAGCCTATTTTTCTATAGATAAAAAAGTATGTGACCATTGATTAGTACTAACATTTTGCTATTTATGTACATAGTTACATTAAACAAAATATAACAGTTACAAAAATAATGTACTTCACCTTTATTTTACTAATTATTTGTATAATATAAATAACTTTTATCTCCTCAAGACTACTAATTTTACGAATTCTGTTTATACATTTTAAAATAAAAGATTGTTTTTACTATGAGTAAGTATATATACATCACTTGTACCAAATTTCAAAATATTTATATTATTGAATTTATCCTTCCAAGATACCTCTAATGGACACTTGATCCCTTACCGGATAACAGCTACCCTATAACAAAGTCTGAGTCCGATTCTTTATCTTTATTTCACATAGGACTAAATTACAGGCTTTTTTAATTGTGTATTCGTAACCAACATCGGTCAACACGCCTTAGTAAAGTGAGGTAGCCTAATTTCTTACGCTCACTACCTCTTAAAAGAGAGAAGATCTAAATAAACCTATGATAAACTGATGGTACTTTATAAAATAAATAATTTTAATTAAAATTGCATTTGGTAGGTACATAAATTATGTTAGCCGAATCTACGTAATTTCCCCTTCAATCAACTTCGACTAATTTTGTTTTATAATAAAAAGGATATCTCTCTGAATGATAGGATCTACAAAATCATGCGAAAAGATATCCGCAAAGTCGTTATCACCGGGTTCAAAGGAAATTCTCAGTGCCAATAAATTCAAAATGAAAGTGTATGACTTTTCCCAATGGCGGCGACGAGGAATATTATTAATGTAGACAGCGATATTTTTTTATATAAAAAAGGCCAAGAAAAAAGGTGAAACATTGTACGAAATTTTGTCTCCGGTTACGAGAAATAGAAAAAAATATACACATAAGACGTCAATCATTTAAGGCTGAAATATCTTGCTTTTTGCATGAGTATATATTTTTACATTTGTGATAGGGTTGCTAGACAGATACAATTATTTTTAATGTTCCTTACATGTCTCTTCCATTAAACATAATTTCACCAATCGCGTCTCGAGTACAAACTAATGCAGAACCACCCCACCTGTTCGAAAGAAACCCGCTAAAAGGAAAATATAATTAGACAGAAAGAAAGAAAATTCTTTTCGTTTTTACATATTATTATTATGTACACCATACAATGATATAAATAATATGTAATAAAAATTCACTCTGACCATAATTATTATTCTTTACAATAATTATATTTTTCAATATTTTTTTTTATTTATGCACAGCTATCACCAACTGCACCGATTTATTGAAAAAAAAGAGTAAAAAATCGATGTTAAGTGCGCTTTTTTTCTATACATGCGACCATAAAAAATCTCTGTAGATCATTAATCAAAAATTTACGCTTATTTTGCGCTTTTACCGGGAAACGTGGGGCAGTAAAACATAAAGTTCGACCGGCTTCTGACTGTTTTATAACAGGAAGGTATCATTTTAATTGGTTCTGGTTTCGATACAATTTCCGTACGGTCATTACAGCCCCAAATTGAACTGTGGCTATTATAATTGCTACCTATGGCAGATAGCTATTTTACGCTTAATGAGAAAAATGGGGCATTTAACTCTAGCACTCAAAATATATCCTAATAGCTGGGTATATTATAGCCAGATACTTGAGTGCTTGAAATCACGTATCGCAATATTCTTTTGAATGTAGAATGAAAAAACCCAAAGTCATTAATAATTATAACCGAGATGATAAATGAAAAATGGACTGAATCCTGTTTAACAATAAATGAACGCTCCGATCATGTTTACTCATGACCAAGGGCGCAAGTGCATGTTGACACCTTTATTTAATGGCCGGTCAGGGCAAACGTTGTTTTGCCATTATTAAGTGTATGAAAAATAATTTCTTAGGCCTACCATACGCAGAGAAAAAAAACATAGAAATCGGTCAAGCTTTTTCGGAGGAGTTTTGTTTACAAACTCTGTGACACGCGAATTGCATAGACTACCTAGAGAAAGAAATATGCTGCCATTTTTCAATAACATCTTCAGCGATGAAGCACTTTTGTTGTTTAATAAAACCATAAGGTTTAATATATATATAATATTATATAATATAATTATTATAAAATATATATATAATATAATATAAAATCCGTGTTGCCTACTTTACAAGTCATACTACCTTTATTAAAAAAAAACTAATAGATACCCAAATTCGAAATCCATATTATTTCCATATCAACCCTTCATACATTTGTCGCCGTTATATTGGTTTGTTTCTTTCATCTTTCTAGGTAGAAAAAAGTAATATAATATTTATAAATAAAACAAAATGGATGTGTATTTGTAAAACCTAATTACTGAAGTGATACCAGGAACGTGTAGGTGCCCATGTGCCCGGTGCCGTACGCCATTAGCGAATTACCTATTTATTAAATCTCCCACTAATCTCGCAGCCAACGCTTTGATACGCCAGCATCCAGCATCCTACATCCATCGCAGCTAATGCGACCCCAAATGAATCTGCCTAATACCGCATATTTATTTTCATTTCATGCTATAATATTAAGTAGGCGCAGAGGATAATAAAATCCATCGCAATGAGGGTTCTGTACCGCTATAATAATAATAATACAATATACATACGAGTACATACAGCTCATGTAATCGAAAAAAACAAAATCGACATAACACATGGTCTATAATACTCTATCCAGAACTTGATTTCATGCAACTACAGTTTCGTGTAACTATAGTGTCGTATCCTTTCGAATTATACTTAATCTTACTAAGTGTTTTAACACACTTTGTAGGTAAGACTTTGAAAGCAAACAACCCCTAGATTGTATAAGAAAACCGTATTACCCCAGATCACAAATAATAATAGTTATTTCACTGGTCATAATTTTCAGGTGTATTCTGAAAATCGACATAGGTCTAATAGTCTCTCAGTAAAACAATTCCTGTCATGTAGTTGAAAAAGATTTTTTCTTAATTTATCTTATTAGTTTAGAACCGCAAATGCAAGAAAGTATTGATATAATAATAACAAATCCTAGAAGGTCCGACTTGGCTTGCCATGCCCTGTCTGTGCTTAATGTTTCGCTATTTATCTGCAGTTCGTAACAAACTAAATTTCTCGACACTTCTCATAAGGCTTACATATACCAACCAATATAATTTGTATTGTATTGGAAACGTAAGTAACAATAGGTATCACCTGGCATAGGGGTTCGAGGAAAATATTTTGAACAGCTAAAAAATTTACAAACATTCCAAGAATTTTTGGAACAGCGTAGGTATGTCAAATGTAATTATAAGAAAATTTTTGCATCGGACTTCGGAACCCCAAAAAATATACTCGTAGGTATCACAGCTAACCGCAGAAATATAAATTACACATTTAGGTGCTTACCTAAATGTGGGCAATTAACCTAGAATAACGGATATATTTTGACTTTGATCATTTTATACCCACTCGTTACAAGCATAAAGCTTCAGTGGTAGGGCGAAATGTACGTAGAGAAATAGTTTTACATTATTGATATTTTAATATGATGTTGAATCCGACGGAGTATCTACAGAATTTTTTTGTGTTTTCTATTGCAATGGTTTCATAGTTGAATCAGCAATGAAAGTCAGCTTAATACCTAATCGAACCTACATAGATCTAGTTGGGCCAAAACTCCTTGAAACGGAACTTTTTTATATTTTCCTGAAACAATTTACATTCACACACAGTTTTTCTATGTTCACAATTACGTCATTTGTGTGGAAATCGTAAATATAGTATTGTTTCTGCTTTTCAAAATGACTTGAATATCAACTACGTAGAGACAGCGCCGCTACTATTTAAAATTTTTAGTCTTTGAAAAACTAAAATGTTAATTTCAAAAAGAATAAATACCCAGGCCAAACTACAAAATTTAGCAAAACGTAGAGTTGAATCGCGTAGAAGCTGCTACGCTACAGTCTACGTGTAGCAACAGTTAGTTGACGGCGTAGCGCGCTACGACTCACTCGCCTTCCCGTATTTCATTGACGCTAAATTGTGAAGTTATGTTTCATCGCGGGAAAAATATGCTGTGATAAAACAAGTTACAGAATGTTACATTACAAATGATTCATTAATATCGCACAGATCATCGTAGTGAACGTTATGAAACGTAAAAATGACTTTTATGTTGGAAATTAGCTGAAATAATTATGTTTATTTGTTGTTATGTGACTAAAATAAAACAATGAAGACATTTATAATTTGTCTTTGTTACATTTTTTTCGTGTCTCCTAAAGGTAATTTTTTGTTATTACTTACGCTTATCTGATATTGTTACGTTGTTTAAATTCAACATTTTATAAATCATATTTAGATAATCTGGTGACAGAAGGGCTGGCTCATTTTTTGCGCAACGTATCAGCCTAGCTGTTCAACGCGGAAATGCAGCCAGTATTCTTGCCACCATTTCACGCGGGCAAGACTTGTATAGTAATTAGAGTAAGCTAGTGATAAGTTAAAAAAAAAATCTTCTGTTTGGAATTTAAAATATTGGTCTGTTACGTTAACTTATTTAATTCGTTATTCGTTGCTAATGTTTTCACCACCGGCACAACCCAGAAACTAAAGTTTAGTGTAAATAATAATCTATTCCAACCATTTCGGTGAACACTTTTAAACCTGTGGCATTTCAATTTTTGTAGTGAATATTTGGATCTTCGTAAAATTTATTTCAGAGGTCTTTAGTCCGTCCGCCAAATTCAAATTTTATTTGATGTCGTCCGTCCACCTAATCCATAACCACTCCTGCACTTTCGGGCGCGTAGTCGCTATGCCAGCATCTTGTGTTCCAAAGGTCCATCGGTTCTATGAACTATGCACCCAGCCCATTGCCACTTTAACTTTAAGTCACGTTGACTTTGGTTCTTCTGCAGATCTTGCAATTCGATCCATAAAACCACTTTTATGTGAGATTAATACCTAATTATTCGTCATTTTTACACGACTGCCCAAAAAAAGGAGTGTAATGTTTTAGGGCTCATGTACGTATATGAGTTTCTTTATTCCACCATAACTTCTGAACGACTAAAGAGATTTGGACATATGGGGTATCGTTATAATCTTTACATCATTCCGAGATATTTCAATCCACGAAGACGCGCCCCACTCTGTCAAAATCTCTTATGTTTCATTCTATTCGTATGGAGTTTGACAGAGTGGGGCGCGTCATCGTGGATTGAAATATCAGGCTATATTTATTGGAAAAAGTCGTTTTACCACAGGGCACTCGTATCTTTTAGTTTAATTTTATACTTGTTAAACGATTGAATTGCCTCAAAGTTTGGTGTGCTTTTAGTGTCAATTTGCCTACGCGTGGTGGGGATATCAGTGCCAAGCCTCAAGCAGCGAGGCGAGTCGGTGACCCTGACGTGTGATTACGACCTCGAAGGAGGTAAACTGTACTCAGTGAAATGGTATCGCGACAACGAGGAGTTCTACCGGTACATGCCGCGGTTGAGGCCCCCGCAGCACGCACACAAGCTGGACGGGGTGAAGGTCGATGTGAGTAAACCTCGTAGGTCTCGTAGGTTGGTAGGACGTAAAGAGGTAGCATGTCGGTTTTTTCTGTTCATTGAGTGACATGAACTAGACTAAAAATTCAATGTATGGCCGTTCAAAGACGCACCACCAACGCACCTTACTCCACACCACTCACCGCCAAGCGTTCCGGTGCAATGCTGTGGAGTATCAACGGTTTCTCCTCAGTCTCATGTCTGTTAAGTTTAATTAATTAATTATTATTGTATAATTGTTAATTGCGAATGTTTTTCACCTGCTCATCCAAGACAGTAAAGTTTAATAAGTTATTCCAAGTTCCAACCATTTCGGTGGCTATCTCATCTGAGTGTTGAACATGTGGCATTCCAGTTTTTTAAGCGAATGTTTGTGTGTGTATGTGTGTGAATCTTCAGAAATCCAAATTAAACCAAGAGTGTGGCGAGTTCAAAAAAATTTAAGTGCACTTTCATTACTATATATATAGCTACTCGTGCTGATTGGCCACTGACTGACTCACTGACTGATTGATCACCTCTCCTGAACAATTTTGTATGAAAAATTTTTTTTTCACGGATGGGGTCGTATAGAAGAGAAAAATTCATTCGGAGGAAAAATACGGAGAGAGCTGGTGATTGAGGATTTCGGAGACGGGTGAAGAGCACGGCCAGGGTATCGAAGATAGGTGGGGGGTGCTCGACCAAATGTCATTTGAAACATTATCCAATTGGCAGCGAGCTGAAAAAAAATTCAAAATGGCGGATTCAAAATGGCGGCCAAATGAATTTCGCGAATATCTCGGAGAGTATAAAACATGGAAGAACGGTTCCTTGACAAGGGATGATCAAGATTCGAAGGTCTATTCGATGGACAGAAAAAAAATTCAAAATGGCGGATTTTATTTTTTTCATAGAAAATGAAAGGGGAATTTTCTAGGGTTTTTTTTATAGGCGGGAAGACAGCACGCGGGCCACATGTGGCCCGCGCCCACACGCACCCTACTTGTTACTATATATATAGCTACTCGTGCTGATTGGCCACTGACTGACTCACTGACTGATTGATCACCTCTCTTGAACAATTTTGTATGAAAAAAATTTTTTTCAACGATAGTGTCGTATAAAAGAAAAAAATTCATTCGGAGGAAAAATACGGAGAGAGCTGATGAGTGAGGATTTTGGAGACAGGTGAAGAGCCCAGCCAGGCTATCAAAGATAGGTGGGGGGTGCTCGACCAAATGTCATTTGAAACGTCATCCAATTGGCAGTGAGCTGAAAAAAATTTCAAAATGGCGGATTCAAAATGGCCGCCATTCGAATTTCGTCGATATCTCGGAAAGTATAAAAGATGGAGGAACGGTTTCTTGACAAGAAGTGATCAGGACCCGAAGGTCTTTACGATGGATAGAAAAAAATTCAAAATGGCGGATTCAAGATGGCCGCTATACAAATGTCGTGTTGTTCTATCTCGGAAAGTATAAAGGATAAGAGAGTGGTTTCTTAGCAAGAGATGATCAGGATCTCAAGGTTTACGGGATGAATGGAAAAAAATTCAAAGTGACGGAATTTATTTTTCGATGGAAAATGTACATGTCACAATAAGTAGGGAACTATGCAAGTCATTGACGCAGTTCTACGGAGAACTGCCAGAAAAAATATGAGAAATGATGATGATCTAGGATTGGGATGATGATTGAGGAGCGCGGTCGTGGTTTTAAAGATAGTTAAGGGCTGCTCGAACAAAAATACGCTGAACCTCATCCGATGAGGTTCAGCGGTATTTTTTGTTGGAACAGCCCTTAACTATCTTTAAAACCATGAACGTGCTACTTGGTAATTTTTTCAGCCCACTGCCAATCGGGTTCCAATTGGCGATGGAGATGACGGCGATACTTTTATGGGCGGGAAGACTGCACGCGGGCCACATGTGGCCCGCGCACTCACGCGCCCTACTAGTTAATATATATATAGCTACTCGTGCTGATTCACTGACTCACTGATTGATCACCTCTCCTGAACAATTTTGTATGAAAAATTTTTTTTTCAATGACCATTTCGTATATAAGGGAAAAATTCATTCGGAGGAAAAATACGGAGAGAGCTGATGAGTGAGGATTTCGGAGACGGGTGAAGAGCACAGCCAAGGGTATTGCAGATAGGTGGGGGGTGCTCGACCAAATGTCATTCGAGACGTCATCCAACTGCCAGTGAGCTGAAAAAAATTTCAAAATGGCGGATTCAAAATGGCCGCCAAAAGAATTTCGCCGATATCTCGGAAACTATAAAAGATGGAAGAACGGTTTCTTGACAAGAAGTGATCAGGACCCGAAAGTCTATTCAATGGATAAAAAAAAAATCAAAATGGCGGAATTTATTTTTTCATAGAAAATGTATGGCGAACTTTGAAGGGATTTTTTATGAGGGGGAAGACAGCACGCGGGCCACGTGTGGCCCGCGCCCCCACGCGCCCTACTAGTTAATATATATATAGCTACTCGTGCTGATTCACTGACTGACTCATTGATCACCTCTCCTGAACAATTTTGTATGAAAAAATTTTTTTCACTATGCGTTTCGTATACAAGAAAAAAATTCATTCGGAGGAAAAATACGGAGAGAGCTGATGATTGAGGATTTCGGAGACGGGTGAAGAGCACAGCCAAGGGTATTGCAGATAGGTGGGGGGTGCTCGACCAAATGTCATTTGAAACGTCATCCAATTGGCAGTGAGCTGAAAAAAAATTCAAAATGGCGGATTCAAAATGGCCGCCAAAAGAATTTCGTCGATATCTCGGAAAGTATAAAAGATGAAAGAACGGTTTCTTGACAACAAGTGATCAGGACCCGAAGCTCTATTAGATGGATAGAAAAAAAATTCAAAATGGCGGAATTTATTTTTTCATAGAAAATATATGGCGAATTTTGAAGAGACCACAAGTTGTGAAACATGCAGTATTTTGATGCGGCTTTTCTAAGGACTATCAGAAAAAATATGGAATGAGGTGATGATTGAGGATTTCGGAGGCAGGTGAAGAGCACAGCCAGGGTGTCGAAGATAGGTAGGGGGTGCTTGACCAAATGTCACTCGAAATCTCATGCAATTGGCAGTGAGCTGAAAAAAAATCCAAAATGGCGGATTCAAAATGGCCGCCATACATTTTTCGTGTTGTTCTATGTCGGAAAGTATGAAAGATAAGAGAGTGGTTTCTTAGCAAGAGGTGATCAGGATCTCAAGGTTTACGGGATTAATGAAAAAAAAACAAAGTGGCGGAATTTACTTTTCGATGGAAAATGTACATGCCACAATAAGTAGGGAACTATGCCAGTCATTGACGCAGTTCTACGGAGAACCGCCAGAGAAAAATATGAGAAAAGATGATGATCTAGGATTTGGATGATGATTGAGGAGCACGGACGTGGTTTTAAAGATAGTTAAGGGCTGCTCGAACAAAAATACGCTGAACCTCATCCGATGAGGTTCAGCGGTATTTTTTGTTGGAACAGCCCTTAACTATCTTTAAAACCATGACCGTGCTCCTAGGTAATTTTTTCAGCCCACTGCCAATCGGATTCCAATAATTGGCGATGGTGATGACGGCGTTAGTTTCATGGGCGGGAAGACAGCACGCGGGCCACATGTGGCCCGCGCACCCACGCACCCTACTAGTTAATATATATATAGCTACTCGTGCTGATTCACTGACTGACTCACTCATTGATCACCTCTCCTGAACAATTTTGTATGAAAAAAATTTTTTTCAAGGATGGTGTCGTATAAAAGAAAAAAATTCATTCGGAGGAAAAATACGGAGAGAGCTGATGAGTGAGGATTCGGAGACGAGTGAAGAGCACAGCCAAGGTTATCAAAGATAGGTGGGGGGTGCTCGACCAAATGTCATTCGAAACGTCATCCAATTGGCAGTGAGCTGAAAAAAAATTCAAAATGGCGGATTCAAAATGGCCGCCAAACGAATTTCGTCGATATCTCGGAAAGTATAAAAGATGGAAGAACGGTTTCTTGACAAGAAATGACGAGGTCCTGAAGGTCTATTCTATGGACAGAAAAAAAAATTCAAAATGGCGGAATTTATTTTTTCATACAAAATAAAAGGGGAATTTTAAAGGGATTTTTTATAGGCGGGAAGACAGACCGCGGGCCACATGTGGCCCGCGCCCCCACGCGCCCTACTAGTTAATATATATATAGCTACTCGTACTGATTCACTGATTGACTGACTCACTGATTGATCACCTCTCCTGAACAATTTTGTATGAAAATTTTTTTTTTCACGGATGAGGTCGTATAGAAGAAAAAAATTCATTCGGAGGAAAAATACGGAAAAAGCTGATGATTGAGGATTTCGGAGACGGGTGAAGAGCACGGCCAGGGTATCGAAGATAGGTGGGAGGTGCTCGACCAAATGTCATTTGAAACGTCATCCAATTGGCAGTTAGCTGAAAAAAAATTCAAAATGGCGGATTCAAAATGGCCGCCATTCGAATTTCGTCGATATCTCGGAAAGTATAAAAGATGGAAGAACGGTTTCTTGACAAGAGTTAATCAGGATCCGAAGGTCTATACGATTGATAGAAAAAAAAATTCAAAATGGCGGACTTTAATTTTTTCATAGAAAATGTATGGGGAATATCGAAGAGACTAAAAGTTGGAAGGCAAATAGGGGGAAGACAGCCCGCGGGCCACATGTGGCCCGCGCTCCCACGCGCCCTACTAGTTAATATATATATAGCTACTCGTGCTGATTCACTGATTGACTGACTCACTGATTGATCACCTCTCCTGAACAATTTTGTATGAAAAAAATTTTTTTCAAGTATGGTGTCGTATAAAAGAAAAAAAATCATTCGGAGGAAAAATACGGAGAGAGCTGATGATTGAGGATTTCGAAGACGGGTGAAGAGCACGGCTAGGGTATCAAAGCTAGATAGGGGGTGCTCGACCAAATGTCATTCGAAATGTCATCCAATTGGCAGTGAGCTGAAAAAAATTCAAAATGGCGGATTCAAAATGGCCGCCAAATGAATTTCGCCATTATCTCGAAGAGTATAAAAGATGGAGGAACGGTTTCTTGACAAGAAGTGATCAGGACCCAAAGGTCTATTCGATGGATAGAAAAAAAATTCAAAATGGCGGAATTTATTTTTTACCATAGAAAATGTATGGGGAATTTTGAAATGATTTTTTATGGGCGGGAATACAGCACGCGGGCCACATGTGGCCCGCGCCTCCACGCGCCCTACTAGTTACTATATATATAGCTACTTGTGCTGATTGGCCACTGACTCACTGACTGATTGATCACCTCTCCTGAACAATTTTGTATGAAAAATTTTTTTTTCGTGAATGAGGTCGTATAGAAGAAAAAAATTCATTCGGAGGAAAAATACGGAGAGAGCTGATGATTGAGGATTTCGAAGACGGGTGAAGAGCACGGCCAGGGTATTGAAAATAAGTGGGGGGTGCTCGACCAAATGTCATTCGAAATGTCATCCAACTGGCAGTGAGCTGAAAAAAAATTCAAAATGGCGGATTCAAAATGGCCGCCAAACGAATTTCGTCAATATCTCGGAAAATATAAAAGATGGAAGAACGGTTTCTTGACAAGACGTGATCAAGACCCGAAGGTCTATTCGATGGATAGAAAAAAAATCAAAATGGCGGAATTTATTTTGCCATAGAAAATGTACCTATGGGGAATTTTAAAGGGAATTTTTTATGGGCGGGACAGCACGTGTGCACGTGTGCACGGGTGGCAGCACGCGGGCCACGGTGCTCAACCAAATGTCATTCGGAACATCATCCAATTGGCAGCGAGCTGAAAATTTTTTCAAAATGGCGGATTCAAAATGGCCGCCAAACGAATTTCGCCAATATCTCGAAAAGTATAAAAGATGGAAGAACAGTTTTTTGACAAGAAGTGATCAAGATCCGAAGGTCTATACGATGGATAGAAAAAAAATTCAAAATGGCGGACTTCATTTTTTTCATAGAAAATGTACCTATGGGGAATTTTAAAGGGAATTTTTTATGGGCGGGACAGCACGTGTGCACGTGTGCACGCGTGACAGCACGCGGGCCACATGTGGCCCGCGCCCCACGCGCCCTACTAGTATTATATAGACCTACTTTAAAAGAGACAGCTTTTTAAAATGTCTATATGAAAATGCACT
The DNA here is from genome assembly GCA_036785405.1 of Coenonympha arcania. NCBI lineage: Eukaryota > Metazoa > Arthropoda > Insecta > Lepidoptera > Nymphalidae > Coenonympha > Coenonympha arcania. The sequence continues at coordinate 11,383,118 of CM072065.1, forward strand.
AATTTTATTTTTGTAATTCGGCGGTGAGTGGTAATTTAAATAACAATGATTTAGCAAATCCTCTTACCAAAAGTTGCTTTAGCAATAAGGCCGCCTTTGCACTCATTGTATTCCGTCATAATATTGTGTATTTTATACTATGTTCTGTATGACGTGGTTGCAATAAGTTATAATAAAAAAGTTAAAAAAAAATGTTGCATAAAGTGCGTGAAACACTATAATACAAAAAAGAAAAACGAAAATTATTTTTTGATTAAAGCTGGAGAAGTCGAGCGCCCGCCGAGTCCACCTTCGCGAGCTGACCCTCAGGTCGCGAGGGATGTACCGCTGCGAGGTATCCGAGGAGGCGCCGTCCTTTCACTCCGCGCAGGCTGAAACTTACATGGAGGTTTACTGTAAGTTCTTATCATTTAGGTATATTTTTTTACTCGGTGATTTGATGTTCTTCTCTTCATAAGTGCGTTTCGTTCGTCCGTTCGTTTTAGCCGACGGACGTCCACTGCTGGACAAAGGCCTTCTGCATACCTACCTATATGTTTCAATCGTCAGATAGTTTATCTGACGATTGAAAAATCAGCCCTTAATAAAACAACAATGTTTAAAGAACCATATACAGAAGTGACTTTATCACTGGAAGTGTCAATTTTACAGAATAGGGGCCCAGGCTAGAATCTACCACTAACCACTACCTACAGTAGGTACAGATGGAACAATACACGGTTCCTTCGAGATTTTTATAAATTAAAATACCTGCATGCGGGCGAAGCCGTGTGCTTAAACTAAATAATAAACTTAGATCACACGGCTAACCGCCCCTAATTAGTAGTAGGCACACGTTTTGTAACGACCTAAACTTGCGCCACTTTTAAAGTTAAGCGTGGTTTAGCTGCAGACATTACGGTATAGCAGGTAACTGGGTAGAATAGACGCATACACAGGACCCGGCGGACTGGGCGAAAAAATTTCACCAGGGTACTGGTGTCAAAAATGTTTGTTTTAACACCAACAGCGTCAGTTGTAAACCGGCCGCAGTATTATCTATGGATCTCGGTCCACGTCACAGATTACTATACCTAAGTACTTGTTATTAGTCCGTACGCGATGTTCCACAAGGACGATTTCCGCCATGTTGCGCCGTGTTAGCGGAAATTTTGACAAATGGCGCTACTTTTTTCTAGTATGAAAAAGGTTGACAAAAAATGTTCCGACGGGCTTATCCTCAGGTTCATATCGGTGCTGGGTAGATACAAATTACACTAGGTCGGTGCAATATAAAAAGAAAGAAGTTACCTACCGGGCACAGTTTTCACCAATTTCAGAGGTTATTTGAAAACTTTTTCGCGAGTACCTATAAACATTGCAGCTTCCCAACGTTCCCAACCGAATTAATTTCACTTTCGCTAGCTCGATGTTTTGAAACGGTTTTTTTTCATGAGGAAACTGCGATGACATCTCAATCTACATAGGAGCACCCTCAGCTGTGTTTGATACTGTCGGCTGTCAATTGTCAAGCGAAGTACGCTAAAGTTATTTACAAGGTCCGCGAGAACGCCAGCGAGCGTTCAAGTTAGCGTAGTTAATTATTCAAACACAGCGTGTTTAGTAATTATTATCGTGGTTTTTCTACAGTTATTTGTTTTGTCCATACATTTTTGTCGACTAGCGTTAACGCCAAACGCTTGTGACTTTGTCTAGCCCCGCAGATCACACAAACAGTCTGAGGGGGCACCTTTGACGACCTCAGATTTGACCGTAGGGTGTCATGAATTGAACGACAAAGAAGTAGCTATAAGTACCTAGGTAAGTATAGTGAGTTAGGCCTGGAGGCTACAACGAACTCCCATCGTCTGCCATAATATGTGCAAACTAATCACTTGACAACACTCTCTCAAAACTTGTCAGCGGGGCTAGACAAAGTCACAAACGTTTGGCGTTAACGCTAGTCGACAAAAATGTATGGACAAAACAAATGACGGTAGAAAAACCACGATAATAATAACTAAACACGCTGTGTTTGATACTGTCGGCTTTCAATTGTCAAGCGAAGTACGCTAAAGTTATCTACAAGGTCCGCGAGAACGCCAGGGAGCGTTCAAGTTAGCGTAGTTAATTATTCAAACACAGCGTGTTTAGTAATTATTATTGTGGTTTTTTTACAGTCATTTGTTTTGTCAATACATTTTTGTCGACTAGCGTTAACGCCAAACGCTTGTGACTTTGTCTAGCCCCGCTGTACGGCTAGTACAGACAAGTTTTGAGACAGGTTTTTGTATAACCGAGTCGACTCGCTCGAGATGTATCTACATAGGAAGGAATCCGATCCGTATGTTCGATGCGGATCGGATTCCTTCAGAGGTACATCCACAGCCAAGCGCCAAGCGAACACATTGTGAACTAAGCTTTCGGCAATTGTCCGCTTGGAGCGCTGCCTGCAGATGTATCGAGGAATCCGATCAGTTTATTCGAAGCGATTCGACTCAAAATTTGTACAAAAACGTAACCCTGCCTGTAACTAGGTATATTATGTTTCAGATTTTCCACGTGAAAATCCTCATATAGTCGGGCACGAGCGTCCGTACGCGCTGCACGAATCGCTCGACGTCAACTGCTCCTCGGCTAAGGCGTTCCCTCCGCCTGAGTTGCAGTGGCAAATAAATGGACAAAAGGTGAAGAGAAATTTTATGCCGCGCCATACGCTTGGTAGATACTTGTCGCAAACTCCAAACGACTGTAAACGTTTGACTTGATTCTGGGAATCAATCTCTGCCATCCACTTTTGGGGAGCGCGGTATATGCTGAAGAGTACATGACGGACATCGGGTTTGTGTCAGCCATAACATTCGGCTTTAGTTATTTTTACTATAAAAACAAGAAGGTAAGAAAAAGAAAACGAAATTAACAATTTTCTTAACAGACTCAAAAGAATGTGAAGTCTACCAACCTGTAGTGCAACAGCTGCATGAACATGAGCTTTAATCCCTCACCACACTCCTATTAGGTACCTACCTACTCGTAGTTTGTGATAGGCGTGTAACTTATTAGGTACCTAAGTAGTGATAGGCGTGTAACTTATTAGGTACCTAAGAAGCCATGCAGCTAAAGCATTTATGACTTATCTACCTAACTTATTTGTAGGTAGGTAAATTAAATCACTAAATTGTTAGATATCGTATAAGGGGTCTGTGCTACTATCTACGGCGTCTGCGAGAGGGATCAGATCTCTCTCAGAATCCTTAGCTCTATATGAAGCTTAACATTCAATTTTAAATCCACAGGTTACGGAAAAGTCGTGGTTGATAAACTTCGACGCTAAACCGGCTGCGCAAGGACTGATGATCTCCACTCTGGGGCTGCGAGCCCCGGCTAAACCTCGCATGAAAATCCGGTGCATTGCCACAATCGGGACGCACCGACGTGAAAAAACTGTTTTAATAGGTAAAATCAGAACAATGTTATTAAAATATAATTAAGTAGTTGCCTTGTTGTAGCCAAAAACGGAACTACAGTGCCACCAATTTACCTTACAACACAACCACAGATAAGAAACCTCAGGATATGGGCATCCGAACAATGTAAACCTTTTTCATACAAGCCTACCGTAGCGCCATCTGTCAAACTTCTATAGGTGGCTGCTGAGCGAACTACAGCGTGGCCTTACTGTTTGGTGGCAACCCAAGCATTTTTTAAACTGACGACAATTTTTCAACTGAAGGGCGTGCCGAAAAATAGACATAATATGTCTATTAACGGCCTACAAGCCGTATTTAGGTGGTTTTGAATGAAGTTTTATGCAAAAACTATAAAGACAATTACTTTCAAATTTACACGTCATGTATTTTGGGTCTTTAATCTAAAATCGCTTAGAAGCAGAAACACGATTGGATAAAATTTTCTCGATAGAAAGTTCTCCCAAAAGTTGCTCCAAAATCTCAGTTTTTCTATGTTTTATCGGAAACTACAATGGATGTAATTGTAATTTTTGTTTTAATGTATCGGTACTAATAATATCCTAAAACGCTTAGAACAGATTTTTGATAACTGGCTTAGTTTTTGAGTAATTAGGTAAAACGTCGTTTTTCTGCTATATTCTTCCGCGACGCTGCATGTCGCACCTACCAAATCTCCGTGAGAGTGAGAAAGACAAAAATAAATTCAATAAATCCCCTTAATACACTTTTTACCTTTAAATAAGCAGACACGAAGCAGTATACTACAGTAGTACTAGATAATCTTTGTTAGATGTACCTAGTGTATTAGATACTGCACTTTTCAACCAAAATATACACATCAATTTAGATCAGTACATTTTACACTGTAAGTACCATGTATACATTTCTGAAAAAATAGGTAAGAAATGAGTAAGAAACGGGATATGAGGTATCTAACCATAACTTTTTTGTTTCAGAGACAAGTTCCGCTAATCGAAGAAAAACAAGTATTAATCTAACTTTAGCTTTAGTTAGCTTTATTATGATGATAAATAATGGAATGACGTCATCGTGATATTCTTGACTGTAAATAAATTATTGTTTTCATACTGTGTTTTATTACATACAAAAATAACCAGTATGTAGGTATATCAATCCACGAAAACGCGCCCCACTCTGACAGTTTGTTTCGTTCGATTCGTATGGAATTTGACGGAGTGGGGTACAAATTTATTTGAACTGCCATATAAGTACCTACTATACTGTGATAGTTAATTTAGGGCCGATTTTTCAATCGCCAGATAGACTATCTCAGAGCAATAAATTTGAAACATATGGCATACAAAATCTGTCAAAATTTTTCAATCGCTAGATATACTGCCAGAGGATAAATTTGAAACATTTGCCATACAAAATCTGTCAAAATTTTTCAATCGCCAGAGGACTCAGATGAAGGATATAAATTTGAAACATATGCCATACAAAATCTGTCAAAATGTCATATATATTTCTTAGTTAACGATTATCTGGCGATTGAAAAATCGGCCCTTAATAGATTATTATCGGTTACCCAATAAAATTTATAAAATTAGGTGAAAATACTGGTACTCAGTTAATAAGTATTTATTTTATTCATCACTTAAGATGTAACAATACAAAATGAAAAATATATTTTAAGTTTATCTAATTTCCAACATAATACTTCTTATTCTTTAATTGAGACACTATCCAAAATAATCAAAAAAGATTAAAAATCAAAGTTATTATAAAATTAAAATTATTCTGTTAATAATAATATTTTTTCTTTACAACATTGGATTTGGGTTGCAGTTTACTTTTCAAACATTATAAGTAATTATTTCATATTTACATAAGAACATAACTAAAATGCGTCCAATTACAATTTATAATAGCGTGACCTAAAAATGAAATATAAAAAACCCTGTTGGTTAGAAAATTAAATCTGTTTATAATTAACTAGCTTTGCCGTTAGCTATTTTGTCTTTAGAAATCCCACAAGAAATATGGATTCGAAATTATATATCCATTCTCCATAACACATTTGTCTTTAACAGACCAGTATAACTATAAATAAACAGAATTTTGCATTCATGTTAGTATTGAAGTTAATCCCTAACACAAATACCAAGAATACATTTAAAATGTTACACAATATTGTATGGTTACATTTTATTTTGTATTTAATTACCATGCAGCTTATATTTCAACATTTAATTTTCTATTCATTTCCACGACTTTTACTTAGCATTTAGCCTTTATAATCTAATATCAAGTGCATTATTTGTATGATCATTATAATGACAATAATGAAATGGAAAAAGCAATTAAAAAGATAATTACATTTAAAAAATAACATAATTACAATAAGCTCTCCGAAAAAATGTAGGCACTGTGCTTCTAAACTTTTTACGAGAAGAGGTAAGCGGCATGGTAAAATTTAACCTTCCTGACCGAAATCCTCCATAAACTTCTTCAGCTTTATCATATCATCATCATTGACTGTCGGTTTGGATGTGGCCAAAGATCTTAGCATATCAGACATTGTTACTGGAGGCTCACCTAGTTTATCACTCGGTACTTCCATCCAAGTCATTTCCATTGCACCAGGCTCGCCTGGCGAACATGGTGTTAACAAATCATTAACAATCACATCTGGATTAGTCGGACTTGGGCCAGAAACTTTCTTGAAGTGCGTAGCAGACTGGACCTTCCTCACAGGTTGCATCAAGGCATCACGGACGACAATACTGATATCAGCTCCAGAATATCCTTCAGTTTTTGCTGCCAAGTCTTTGAGGTCTTGCTCGCTTAGCTGATGTCTGGTGTTACCGAGATGCAGTTTGAACATAATTAGACGAGCATGCTCCTCAGGCAAAGCTATGTAGATACGCTTCTCAAATCTCCTTCGTATAGCTGCATCCAGTACCCATGGGATATTTGTAGCTCCGAGCACTAAAATGCCATCCATATCATTTCCCACACCTTGCATTTGTACAAGGAACTCTGTTTTAATCCTCCGGGCGGACTCAGACTCGTTATCAGAACGTGAGGAGCATAGGGAGTCTATTTCATCAATAAATATAATGCTCGGCTTGTGTTGACGAGCGAGTTCAAACAAGTTTCTCACCAGTTTCTCAGACTCGCCCAACCACTTGGACACAAGATCAGATGATGAAACAGAAAAGAATGTGGAGTTGTTAGCTTCCGTAGCTACAGCTTTGGCTAGGTAAGATTTACCAGTACCAGGAGGGCCAAAGAGCAGAATACCTTTCCAGGGAATCCTTTTACCAGTAAACAAGTGTGGGAATTTTATCGGTAAGATCACAGCCTCTTTTAAGGCTTCCTTGGCTTGTTCAAGTCCGGCGACGTCGCTCCATTTGACGTGCGGTTTTTCAACCACTATAGCTCCTTCTAGCTTACCTTGCAACTTTTTCTTCTCTGGATCGTCTGAATCGCTGTCACTATCACTCTTCTTGTCTTCACTCTTCGAGTTAGATTCACCATCCTTAACTGGTTTTTTCTTACGATCTTTTTTGAGATATTCCTTGAGCTTCTCTGCTCTGTCCAAGTACTGCAAGCACTTGGCTCTTATACTCTCTTTGGCCCTTTCACCCTGGGCCTCGTATTTCACTGCATGTAAGAAATACTCTACACCGTGCTCATAAAGTCTTAGGGCTTCTTCATAATTCTTGTTTTTATCTTCCTCAGTAGCTTTAGTTACAAGATCAATAGCTTTCTGTAAGGTGTTAGCCATCCTGACTTATGATTATCTGTAATAAGAAAGAGGGATGTGTTACTGAATGTACTTATATAAATGAATCTAATAACATTAACGTAATACATGACTTGAATTCGTTAATAGTTTTATATGAAAATCGGTGAATTAGTCATTGCTTGGCCACTGCCCTAAAGTAGAAGTTAAATGTCAAATTATAAAATGCACAAGCATTCTGTGCACAAGAATACTTCGTTACATATTGTATCAAACTAATTGTTAGACAGATTACATGCAATACACAAAAAAATCGATAGAACAATCGTACATTATCATTTTTTTATTGCATTTCTTGCTAAAGTGAAAAACAAGTAATGTATTAATTGACGATCGACTTGAAGAAAATGCGTTTGATTGAACTACAAATGGGTTTATAATTTAACGCTTACCGTTCAAGAACACGAAATAAATCAATCGATCTAATTTTTTTAAGAGATGGAAATAAGTCGTTTTAAAGAAATACATACCTACGAAATCAAATAGAAATAATGTTCTATTTCAGAGTTGACATTATTTTCAAGGAATGACAACATCATCAGTGCTACCAACATGAAATATAATTTTAATTAAAAAACAGATTAAAAAAACTTATGTCGTCTATATTTTGTCTATGAGACAACACAACGAGTGTAGACGTAGACAATAGCGCATTTCTACCATTTTCCAACGATTTCCTACCTCTTACCATAAACAATTAGCAAAAATAGGTACCTACTGCCGGCCGATTCAGAACCATTCGAATATTTTCAATTCAGAATAACCGAATCGATCGGGAAGTTGTCGAAACCGAAACCCAATCGATCCGACGTAGATATCGTACGATTACGCCTATCAAACGCTATTCACAACAATCGGTTTCGATAATATTTGCCGAACGTTCGATAATTATTTACGGTTTCTTATCGAAAGCTACAGGTCATTCGATATCGAAATGTTTTATGGTGGTTCGGCTAAACTAACCCGTGAACTTCAAATTATATTTCGTTTTTTGCAAATATTAGACTAACTATACACATTGTAACGTTGTGGCGTTGTGGCAATGAGTTTTTCGGGCATAACATTTACCCATCTATTTTTTTTTCTCAAAAACATTGCTCAATAATTCTCAGTCACACATATCCGTTCCCGAAAGATAATTTTCTGCAGTTTCCCGGATTTGAAGTTATTTGGAACCAATGTGAAATAAATTGGTATTTTTGAGCAGTTTTTACTAAGAACATGTAGATGCCTCAACTTTATGCTCGCAAAACTCATTTTCTACAATGCCTACAATGTATTATTAACCCACTACTTGACAAAGAACTCAACGAAATTTGAATTTTCGCGCCTTAACCTTAATAGGAGAACATCGCATTTCTTCAGAGTTGGCATTATATTTGGCGATTATACTGAAATACCTATACCTAACAATTTATTTGATTCGTATATGTAGGTATTCATTCTTCGTAACACAATGTTGCATAATAATATTTTATTTTTAAATAGTAAGTTGTAGATACGTAGGTACTGTAAGTTTTCTAAAAGCAAAAACGACAAATCAACAAATTCACCATAGACATACCATATATAACTTACTCTAGGGAAATATAACTCTAAACTCGGAAATAATCACATCCACAGTTTTTATTTGACAACTGTGAGCATTTTAAAATTTTCGGTTTTAAATTCTCTCGAAATCAAATTACTTCAGTTATTGTTGTAATTATTCAGTTACAGTCAGTTACCATTTTAAATGATGGCTTGAATTGCCTTCCGATTTATGAAAAATATATTTTGCTTGCTTAATATGAATTTAAAACAAGTAAAATTTAAGTATAAAACAAACTTTGTAAATGCTCATGACGTAACCTCAATGTTTTTTGTCGTTACCGATTTCGTAATCGATATCGAATCGAATCCGTAAGCCGAACGTTCTGAATTGCTCGATAAAAAATCTTCGATTCGAGATCGATAACTAACCGAATCGATTCGGTTAGTTATCGAAGGGTTCTGAATCGTCCTGCTGAGCAAAAATACTTCCGGCTTACTATCAGAAAAAAGCGGCAAGTTTTGAAACTGTTTTATTAAATAAGGATGAGTTTCATCGAGTATCGTATCCACAGATCGTAATCTGTGAATTGCATCGTAAATCGTAATGTATTATGCTACAAGAACCAGATGAAGAAGTATACGTCTGTATTAGTCCAGCATAAAGTATTGTCCACGCCTGCTCTACAGGCCTCGGAGCCTTCGGGAGTTTTGTCGTCCAATAGAGAACAACCCTCAACCTTAGAGGAGCATAATATTGTTTGGATTGTTGATTTAACACTAACTGCATCTTCCACTTTCTGCCTTGGTGGATGTAGATACCACAGATACCTTACCCGCTTGTCGCTACTCGCTACCAGTCATTTTCAGGGAGCGACGACGTCATTAATAAAGATACTAAATTTGAATTTATGTTTCATGCCAACTACGCAAACAGATTTTTATTTATTAGCTAATCCACTTTGCTTTACGCCATTTCTTGCCTGAAATGAAATCAGGACCCATAGATTTTTAAAGTAAAAAAACCGAATGCCCAGTTTACCATGAATCTGCCATGATACTGTTAAAAAAATCCTACCGGTAAGGGTTTTGAAATCGGTCGCATTGAATATTTTTTATAACATGATGTATTTTTAACCTTCTTAAAAGCTCGGTCGACGGAGACCCGCTTCGCGCGGCTCCTATTTCCGGGTGGTCATAAAAGAAAATAACCACTCTTCGTCACCTATCCGTTATCCGAGTCAGGGGGCCCTCAAGTACCGAACTCGCTTCGCTCGCTCTTGTAGGTATTCTAAGTTATTTGTCACAATAATTATCTTCTGCGAACGGGTATATGGCCTTCAGCCTTGTGATAGCTTGAGGTGACTCTTTAGCGTTCACTCTTTCGCTTTAACCCTCTGCGAAGCTCGGCTTTGAATGAAGGTGACTTGATTTTATTTTAGTTTATTTTAAAGCTTCACCCATCCTAATACTTAGCACTAAGTAAATTAGTTTGGATTCGACTTTACTTGTTTCACAATCAATATCAGGTGGGGTGGTAAGTGTAACAAGACAAACAGTTAAACCTGAAATTAACTTTAACCAGTAGCAGGTATATTATCTGTCAACAACAAGAAAGTAGACATATCTCAACTGGTTAAGTATGTACCTTTAATAATAGCAGTAATTAAAACATAAAAGACAATTATTATAATAAATGACATTCAAGTATGCAAAGTTTCTTTATATAATTTAAATTTTCCTACATATTTCTTCACTTGATCTTTTGGGTAAGGCTTCAGTGCTAAACAAGTTGGTATATTTTCAGGCTGCTCAATCCATAGTTTGTGGTGTATTGAGTTTTCTTTTAGTTTTTCTGCTATCTTTTTTAATGATTCTTCATTGGGGACCTGTAAAATAGGTACAGCATTTTATATTTTATTATTTTCTATGTAAAAAGGAAAATGTAACCAGTTGATAGAGCTCAAACTACCTACCTACTTGATGGTTTAAATTTTGGCATACCTACAGGTATTTATGATGACATAACTGTTAAACAATTTTATCATCATTATCATTATTGTACATGTTTCGAAAGCACTAGTTCTAGTATTGTTCATCATATCGGAGCACTTGTCGCTGAATCCATCCAGATAAGTATCAATTATCACTGCCGTGGCAGTTATTCTACAGTGAAGCAGTAATGTATTACTCTTTCGGTTCAGGGGCTCTGTAGCAGACAGTGATGAGTCAGTACAGTGCATCATATAGTGCAATGGGAAATCATCAGCCGCACTGCATGATAATATGACATGGGTAGAAGTAAACACTCAACATGTAAACATCTTGCTGTCCTTTTTTGCATAAAAAATATGCATTTACGTATATTAATCTATGCATTATAATTTACAAAATTATTTTCTCTGTAAGAATTTTAATGTTAAGTCAAAAAAATGTTTACCTCTAATACAACTTTATGCATGTTATCCAAATCGTTCAAATACTTTATTGTATCTTCATCCTCTCGATACAAGTGTAACACTGCAGTGGAAGCATGGCACGCTTGGGCCACCAAAGCTCCTATGGACCAGCCCAATTCTTTCAGTAAATCGCTTCGCAGAAGAACATATTGAACGATTGAGTTACTCATTTTTTCTTACTGATAGGTCGTCACCTTTGTTCCTAAGCTATTTTTAAGAATTCCTAAAGTCGCATTATTGTTGAATTTAATTTTCTTTTATTTGGGCAAATGAATCGACTTCTTTAGAAAAATAAGATTTGTTTATTTTTATTAGTTTTACTTAACCTCAAAATCAAATTATAAATAAACCACAGACACTATTATCATAGAGTACCTACGTACCTACCATAGACAACCACAGCAGAGTACCTACCTACATTGAATTAGAAACAGAAAAAAGTCAAATCACTGTAATCGTGTTCTCTGCTGTGTTGGTCTATGATCGTCTGTAAAGGCGCATTTAGACCAAACGAATGCTCAGCCGTTCTACCCCCACTCTACTAAATTCTTTTGGTATAAACAGACGTGGAGCATTCTTGGAGCATTCTTGGAATGCTCGCTCGCTTCATTTAAACGGCACCAGAGCGCGCGAACAGTTGCTCTAAGAGCATTCTTGCGCGTTCGGCCCCGAACAAGCCGTCGAGGCTTGTTTACACCAGACGAACATCGCTCATTTCTATCCCCACTCTACATAATTATTATTCTTTCGGTTTTCGCAAAGAACTGTCGATCATTCGTAGAATGCTCTTTCGCTTGGTGTAAATGGCAATAAAACGTGCAATCAGTTGTTCTAGACCGTTTTTTTGTGTCCTGGCGCGCTCGCTCCTCGGAGCGGTCTCTTCAAAGCGTTCTTGTGTTCTACCATAGAGATTAAACCTAACTTTGTGGTCTGTGGATCTATTCTGCAATACAAATATTTTAGTTTGTAATTTCTACCACAGGTTTAATGTAGCCACTAGCAATTAAACAAGACATTGTATGAAGTAATTTATTATCATTACGTTATTTATATAAATGATGTTAAAGTTCTTCCTTCACTCATTTCCTAAATGAGCCAGGAATTGTATACAATTCCTGGTTTTCACACATTTCCGGTAACATATTATATACCTACTTACTAAAGTACCTTTATCTTTTTTTATGTTTTAAAGATATTTTACTATGTGTCTCAATGTCTTTGATTGAACTCAGAAGTTGTATTTATTTTTAATGATTTATCATTTACGTCAAAGACATATTGTATTATGTAATTATAATGTTATTACATTACTATATATATAGCTACTCGTGCTGATTGGCCACTGACTGACTCACTGACTGATTGATCACCTCTCCTGAACAATTTTGTATGAAAAATTTTTTTTTCGTGAATGAGGTCGTATAGAAGAAAAAAATTCATTCGGAGGAAAAATACGGAGAGAGCTGATGATTGAGGATTTCGAAGACGGGTGAAGAGCACGGCTAGGGTATCAAAGCTAGGCAGGGGGTGCTTGACCAAATGTTATTCGAAATGTCATCCAATTGGCAGTGAGCTGAAAAAAATTTCAAAATGGCGGATTCAAAATGGCCGCCATTCGAATTTCGTCGATATCTCGGAAAGTATAAAAGATGAAAGAATGGTTTCTTGACAAGAGTTGATCAGGATCCGAAGGTCTATACGATGGATAGAAAAAAAATTCAAAATGGCGGACTTTATTTTTTTCATAGAAAATGTATGGGGAATTTTGAAGAGACGAAAAGTTGAAAACTTTGCAAGTGTATGATGTGGTTCTTCAGAGAACTTCCAGAGAATAATATGGAATGTGATGATGATTGAGGGTTTCTAAGACGGTCGAGGAGCACGGGCAAGGTATTATAGTTAGGTGGGGACTGCGCAAACAAAAAATACTCGGAACCTCATGCAATTTGCAGTGAGCTGAAAAAAATCCAAAATGGCGGATTCAAGATGGCCGCCATACTAATGTCGTGTTGTTCTATCTCGGAAAGTATAAAAAATAAGAGAGTGGTTTCTTAGCAAAAGGTAATCAGGACCCGAAGGTGTTTTTGATGGGTAGAAAAAAAAATCAAAATGGCAGAATTTATTTTTCATAGAAAATATACATTTCGAATATAATTATGCAAAGCATTGATGCAGTTTTTCGGTGAATTGCCAAAGAAAAATGTGAAAAGAGATGATGATCTAGGATTAGGTTGATGATTGAGGAGCATGGTCATGGTTTTAAAGATAGTTAAGGACTGTTTGAACAAAAAATACGCTGAACCTCATCCGATGAGGTTCAGCGTATTTTTTTTGTTCGAACAGTCCTTAACTATCTTTAAAACCATGACCGTGCTACTAGGTAATTTTTTCAGCCCACTGCCAATCGGATTCCAATTGTGAGATGACGGCGATACTTTTATGGGCGGGAAGACCGCACGCGGGCCACATGTGGCCCGCGCACTCACGCGCCCTACTAGTTAATATATATATAGCTACTCGTGCTGATTGGCCACTGACTGACTCACTGACTGATTGATCACCTCTCCTGAACAATTTTGTATGAAAAAATTTTTTTTCAAGTATGTCGTCGTATAAAAGAAAAAAATTCATTCGGAGGAAAAATACGGAGAGAGCTGATGAGTGAGGAATTCGGAGACGGGTGAAGAGCACAGCCAGGGTATCAAAGATAGGTGGGGGGTGCTCGACCAAATGTCATTAGAAAAGTCATCCAATTGGCAGTGAGCTGGAAAAAAAATCAAAATGGCGAAAAAAAGATGGCCGCCATACAAATTTCATCGGTGTCCATCTCGAAAAGTATAAAAGATGGAATAACGGTTTCTCGACAAGAAGTGATCAGGACACGAAGGTCTATTTTATGGATAGAAAAAAAATTCAAAATGGCGGAATTTATTTTTTCATAGAAATGTATGGGGAATTTTAAAGGGATTTTTTATGGGCGGGAAGACAGCACGCGGGCCACATGTGGCCCGCGCCTCCACGCGCCCTACTAGTTATTTATATAGGTAACTAGCTGACCCGGCCACGCGTTGCTGTGGCTAGAGATTGTTATATTAATAAATTTAAATTGCGACTATAATTTGAGATTTAAACTATCCTATCTCTCAAGTTGGATCGAACTGCACATGGTGTGCGAATTTTATTATAATCGGTTCAGTAGTTTAGGAGTCCATCGCGGACAAACATCGTGACACGAGATTTATATATATTAAGATGTGTATTAAAGATATTGTGCTGTGATTACATAATTTGTAGGAAAATTAAAATCGTTTTTATCATGTATAATAGTGTTTTTATTTTAAAATCAGTCAAAAAGAAGATATTGGTCAATAAAAATAGAATAGAATACAATTTTTATTTTCAAAAACCCTAACATCTTGTCCATCAATGCCTCTTGCTGGCCGCTGCAGTAATGTACTATTTTTTTATTATTATAGAAGTCTGAATAAAGTAGGTGAACTTTAAGCAACAGCTTTATGCAATATTGTTTTGCCATGGCAAAATATCAATGGTATTGAAATATTCTACAAATTCATTCCTTATGTTTTCGCATCGTAATGCATGTCTTCGTCCAGTGTTGGGTATAAATGGTACTATAAATGGTCAAAGTCCTCTGAAGCCATTCTACAAAAGCTTTGGAATTGGCCACTTTGCTCTTGTTGTTGCATGTCCCTCATTGTTGCGCCTACATTATCCAATATCCTTCGTTGCATTAAATTTGTCACCCACCAACGTCTCTTCTTATTTTTCTTTTTGTGAGACTTGTGATTAGGGAACACAGTACTTTTTATTTAGCGAACAACACAACGTCTGGCGAAGCATGAAGCACCATGAATGAAGCACTAAGGTAAGTGAGGTATAATTCGGTATGTTTGGTAATTTCGGTAGTTTTGCTTCTGGCGTAAAAATAAGCAATAAAGACATTAGATAAATAAATTAAACGTAAATCCTAAATCTTCTTCATATTACCCGTCAACAAATTGAGTATGTGAATTTTGGTGATAAAGCTCAGACCAATACGAATTTTTAAAACCTAGGTGGGCCGCAAACCGCTGTATGACACCCGCGCGCTTGTATTTACCGTAAGCTTTAACATCAAACTTCATAAGCTTTTAGAAAGACAACGGTAAGTCTATTTGAATAAAATTTTTTATAGTGTTAATGTGTGTTACTTGACAATTAATATAATGTAGGACCGAGATAAATCTAATTACTAATTTTACTTAAAATTGCAATTAATCGACTCACGAAATAGCCCACATCTTACTTTTCTTAGGTTGCGTATTTCGTGACACTACCGAATTAAGAATTTTCGAGTTCCTTTTTTAAAGATTGTGTATTAATTTATTAATTAAGATATTTTAAATATGAAATCAAAATCATAATATGAAAGTAATGAAGTTTCTTATGAGCTAAATTCGGTATATGATTTTTTCAATAAAATTCCTTAAATACGAGTTTAAACTAGACCTAAATTTATATTTTTAAGGTGAACCTCGCGTAAGTACTTGCAGCATGGTTTTATTTATAGATCGTTATGCGTCATTTATTTTTATATTTTATCATTATAATTAGGTCCTTACATATGAAATTGGCGTTTTGTTGTACTGGCCACTTTGATCTCAAATATCTCTTCTTTGGTTAGAAATTCCAATTTCAAATTTATACAGCTATTTACTCATGCTTTTGTGTTTTGAAAATCGTAATTCATTTGTTTTTTTCTCTTTTGGTTTTTTTTTTGCACCACTCTGTTTACAAAATGGAAAACTTGAAATATCGCGTTATTAACGAGTACGAGTTCCATCGTGGCACTAGTGCTGCAGAAACGGCTCGAAGGATTAATGATGTGTACGGCGAGGGTGTCGCAAAAGAAAACACAGTGCGTTTTTGGTTCCAACGTTTTCGTTCTGGAAATTTCGACCTGCAGAACAAGCCCCGTGGACGGCCGGAGACCAAAGTTGACAATGAAGAATTGAAGGTTATTGTGGAAGCGGATCCATCGCAAACCACGTCCGAGCTAGCTGCAGGCTGCGGTGTTAGTGATAAAACTGTTTTAGTTCACTTGAAGCAAATTGGGAAGGTGAAAAAGCTTGAAAGGTGGGTACCTCATGAATTGAGTGCAGCAAACCGACAAACGCGCGTAGACTGCTGTGTTACATTACTCAACCGGCACAGTAATGAAGGGATTTTAAATCGAATCATTACCTGTGATGAAACATGGATCCTGTATGATAATCGGAAACGCTCATCGCAATGGTTGAACCCTGGCAAACCAGCCAAATCCTGCCCCAAACGAAAATTGACTCAAAAAAAATTACTTGTGAGCGTTTGGTGGACTAGCGCCGGCGTCGTTCACTACAGCTTTCTTAAATCTGGCCAGACTATTACGGCGGATATCTATAGTCAGCAACTGCAATCCATGATGGAAAAGCTAGCTGCTAAACAACCGAGGCTGGTCAATCGTTCTAGGCCACTTCAATCGGCTGCTTCAGGACTACGCTAGACCACACACTGCACCACAGACGGCTACCAAATTAGAGGAGCTTCAATTGGAATGCCTAAGACATCCACCTTACTCCCCGGACCTTGCTCCAACAGATTACCATTTTTTTCGAAATTTGGATAACTTCTTACAAGGGAAAAAATTTAACTCCGATGAGGCAGTCCAAAGCGCTTTCAAAGATTTTATTGATTCCCGTCCGAATGGCTTTTTTAGTAAAGGGATCAATGAACTACCTATAAGGTGGCAAAAGTGCATAGATAGCAATGGTACATACTTTGATTAAATATATATATTATATTTTTAAAAAATCGACTTTATGTTCCTCCCATACAAAACGCCAATTTCATATGTAAGGACCTAATATTTAGAGTATTTAATAGTTACTTTAAATGATTTTTAAATGATTTACAAAATAAAGTGCAGGGCTTTTCCAAAATAAGTGTCACGAAATAATATACTTTTATTTTAGCCCTCAATTTTAATTTCGTGATAAGTAAACCCTCTAAGGAACTTAAACTAAGTATTAATGCATGCATGAAAGTCTATCATTTTATGAGTTTTATCGATGAAATAAGTCTTTCGAGATCTCGGTTAGTAAATATGAAGTTCAAAATTTCAAGTTTCAGTACAAACCTCACTATTTCAACTCGAAATTCTCCGTAACATAAAGAAAGTAACTATTCCCATCAGATAGCTGCAGGCGTTACTTTGTGATGGTTCAAACCTTCACAAAGTAACGCCTGCAGCTATTTTTATATTTTATAAAATTAGTAGGAAAAAATTAAAGTTATTAATCTCTTAATATCTTAAGTAATCTGAATTAATCGAACCGAGCTCACAAGGCTTCAAACTTGCTTAAATTACCTACTATTAAAGGTGATTAAGTTTTTCAAAATTTGTACTTTTTTTAAAATAGTAAAAGAAGTTATTTATAAACTAAAACTATAACACGAAAATATATATAATCAGAAATTCCGACTTTTCAAGTTGAAATAATAGCAACAAAATCCTTTGTATTGCAAAATCCATGTCAAATTAAACTCGTTAACTACATTTTTTCTTCAAGAAATTGGTATTCGAGTTATGGAGATGCCCATGTATGTCGTAAGAGATATTTGAGTAATCTCTACAATATAATATGGTTAGGTATTAGCAATGAAGAGTTGTGTTACTAGTAATTACCACTACCTTTTAAGTAATATTTTATTATTTTTTATCTTGAAATCTAACGAACGAATTGCAAGCGATACCGCGGGAAAATGTTATGATTAGAGGACAGTTTGTAATTAAAACTTAATTTGAGCTTAATGTTACATGTTTAACCTTTAAATATTGAATATTTTTATTGCTATATTAATGTATTAAACTCCTCTTAAATTTTTATTTAAAATTTTTTAGTATAATATCATAAATTATTATACAAAACTTTATCCCGAAATAAGAACCCTGAATTCACGAATTAAAAAGTTGAGCCAAATTTTATCACGAAATAAGAGGCAAAAAGGAGGTCTACAAATAAATTAATAAAAAAGCAAGTTCTTACTGAAACCACTTAATTCAGCCACGTATTAGCTGGCACAAGACCAATGTTTTATTGAAAAAAACTTTCAAACAGGAATCAGGTTTAGATTTTTTTATATTAAATTTTTAAGTCGTCATAGCCTTAGACTACCGAATTACACCTCACTTACCTTACTACAGTAATCTTGATAGAATAATAAAATTAATAAAATACCTTGCTGATTGACTTGACTGCAAAACAATAAAAAACAACACTATAATACTATAGGTATCAAAGGCAAATGAGCATTGGAGATTTGGAGCATTCTGAGAACAAACTTGCGCTGTTCGTTGCGCGTTCGGGCTAAATATTCGTCTGGTCTAAACATCTACGCAAGCATTCTTGAGCATTCTTGATGTCAACATTCTTGCTCGTTGTATTTTTGGTGTAAACGCTTCGTTTAAACTAAAAGATCAAGAAAGAATGCTCTTGCTCTGGTTCTAGCTAGTTGTTCGTTTGGTTTAAATGCACCTTAACGCAGTGCTGAGTGCAGATAATCTGTGGCCACCACAGAACACATACTCTCCATGAAACTCCTCAGATGAAGAAAATCTCATAACAATGAAGACATAAAAAGCAAGGCTAAAATCTAAAATAAAACGAAGTAAGTATACGTATAATATCTTATTCATTTTTTTAAAATAGTACCTACCTGTATTAATATACAAAAATCCTCAGCAAAAATCAGATGTCAGCTTATAGTATTTTTGACATGTCACTAAATCAATAAAGTTTAGATAGATGGGTTTCTTTAATCATTGGGAGTCTTTTGGGAGCTTTGGGAGTATTATGTTCTGTGGTTTGACGTCTGCCGTCCATATCCATAATGCCACTTAATGCAGTGGTCAATTGGTCATGGTCAGTGGTGGACGCCTGGACGGTGGTCCATACTCTGTGGTGAAAATAAATCTGTGCCGGCTGCCGCTTTATTTAGAAAATTGAAAAAGCGCAATTTTCTTCATTAAAAACAAGAGTGCTATTTTTCAAAACAATGGCATCCGGACTAGAAAACTACATAAATCAAACTGTGTCAGTGATAACTTCAGATGGCAGAAATTTTATCGGTACCTTGAAGGGGTTTGATCAAACAATTAACATAATTTTAGATGAGTCCCACGAACGAGTGTTCTCATCGTCAACAGGAGTGGCGCAAGTGGTTCTTGGACTTCATATAATTCGAGGAGATAATATAGCAATAGTTGGACAAATAGATGAATCGATAGACAGCAGGTTAGACCTGGGTAACATCAGAGCTGAACCATTAGGACCGATTGTACATTAATTTAGGGATAGCTGTTAATAAATTTTATAAAACATAAAGCTTTTTCATTTAACTTGTGATTCTTAATTTGTTACCCTGTGACCTATAAATTACTATTAGTAGAACCCTCGTAAACTTAGTTTTAAGTCCAGATATAGTTATCGCCATTAAAGAGATAGTGTAAAATTAGACTGGACATAATTGAAATAAAGTATTTTCTATTCTTAAGGAACACAGTATAACTTTGCCAGAGACAATTTCTAGACGGGCTTACCTAAATCAAAATTCTAGCTTCATATTAAAACATCTGTCTCCTTAGTTTTCCCATCTTTCTGTAATGTACCTACATATTTTTTTCTGTTAATGTATGAGTCAGCAGTTTTGCAAATGCCTAATGGCAGACCTTATGCTAAAATATAAAATCGTAGAAGTATTTCTACCACAATTTTATAAACCTATTAAAAAGAATACGTGGGCCAGTTTGCTGGTTGATCCAAGCAGCTAACGCACTACACAAATTGCTTAATTATGAGGCATTATACACTCAAACCAATTGTGAAATTTTGAGATATAAAAGTTACATGTGAGGCTTTAACCTTTCCTGAAAGTCATTAAACAACAATAATATCCACTATCCACATTCTTGGATTATTGTTACCAATGTTTAACAATAATGGTGGTGGTAGAACAATAAAATAATTGATAAAATTTAAATATTTGTAATATTATTATGAATTATTTACAAACTAACATTCAAATAATAATAAAATGTAAATTATTTACAAAACTCTTAATATATTACAGACAGCCATTGAGAAATCACTATTCCAATACCAAATACATAAGTACTTAAGGTAATTTATAATTAGCCAATAAAAATATCCACTCTATTTTTGTTCAAATATAGAGGTCTAGGTGTTTCATGAAAAAATGTACAAGACTACATACGTATCTACTTACATTTGATTATGTAAACATTGGTGCCTATTTGTCTTTTAACCAATTTGATATAGTGTAATTCTTTTCCAACGGGCATATTTTAAAAAGTATTTTACTATTTTAGATGTATAAAAAGTCTACTTCATGCTAGTACATGAAATGGTCTGCTAAGAATTTTAACAATACTGACTAACACAGACTGACACATAATAAAAATTATTATGAGTGGACAATTTAAAAACCCAATAACTACTTTGTAGCATCAATACAAGTCAATATGTCGTGATGTGTTTAAAACCCAGGGCTTAAAATGGTCTAGACTGATCAAGAAGAACTAATTCTTTGCTACATAGATGTATATTCCGTGTTACTTGATGTCTGGCCCACAAGAAGTATGTCTTGATGCCTATAACAATAAGATACTGAATTATATTAACAGTAGTAAATAAATATTACATTGCAGCAACTACTAGATAAATACTATGACAATGTGTAAAAACACCCTGTATAAATAGATTCAATAACAATTTGTAGTGAAGTAATAACTACTATTGCTAATAAATAAGTATGATCACATTTTACTGACTATTCATAAGTGCCTGTAAATAAGACCTATATGAAATAAATCATTTGAATTTGAAAAAATAAAGTATAAATAGCTCAACATTCAAACTTCAATTGCACTAAAAGTGTTAACATTGCATAAAATATAGAGTAAACTCTATGGTCCATGACAGTATCAGCTATTTCCAACTTCCTTTTGGTAATTCTTCTCTTCTTATGTATATTATATTATGACAGACAGAATATACTCATATCTTGAAATTGGAATTATAATGTTTTCTAATACTTATACTTTGTAATGAACTTGTTATTTTATGTAACAGAATTTGTTTCTACTCAATTATTTTGTATACTAAATTACTCTAATACTGTAAAAAGAGAAATATACCTAGGAAGGCTGTGTAAACAGTCTGAAGCTAAAATTATTATTCACTTTTGATTATTTCAATATCAATACCATGGCTGAAATTAAAATAACTATTAATAATGCTGAATGTAATAATGATGTAAATTATGTTTTTATGTCACAAATTAGTATTACTTTCAATAAACTCTGTGTTCATCGATTACATCATTATTTACATAACACAACAAAAATATGCAAATAAAAAAAAATTAGCTATGGAAGTCTGTATCTCTACTGTATGGAAGTTCGTATTCAACTGAAGCCATAAAATAGAAATTACCTTTGCATCTTTTCCTTATATTTCTGAGTATTATATTTCCGGAAGAACTGTTTTCCGTATTCGAAAGTGGCAATCATTATGGCGCATGCCGGCGCAACTTTGAATATTCGTGGCAGCAAGCCGGTGAACAAACCTCTAATGCCGTGATTACTATAAATGTTCCTCGCTATCTCCTTCATATTCGACGCCCTCTGGCGAACTTTGCCATCTGTAAACAGAAAAATGCTGATTTATAAAATAACAAAATATATAGATAGATAGATAAACACTTTATTGCACACCACAGAATAAAAATATAACAAAAAGAAGAAATAATGAAAACACAAACTTAGGAGTACAACTTGGCGGCCTTATCGCTACATAGCGATTTCTTCCAGGCAACCAATGGCATGAAGGAATATTTTACATTGGATACGAGGTAGGTGGTGCCAGAATAAATAAATATAATAAACTACTATTTAATATACCAAGTAAGACTAGCTTAGGTATAATGAAAGGGAATTTTCAAACTTACAATAGTGACAGAAAATTGACTATGGGCATATAATGTGGAAGGATGAAAGCCTTATCACTAGATTGTTAAATTCAACAACATCCATGTCACAAAAATTAAAATTTTAGAATTTAAAATTAAATATACCGTACCTGTGTATATTTCCTTTTCACCTAATTCTATTTGTTGATGAGTTTTAACGACGTCAAAAGGTAGAGTTATGAATGCTGCAATCTAAATGAAAAAGAAAAATATAAGTTTATAGG
The DNA here is from genome assembly GCA_036785405.1 of Coenonympha arcania. Classification (NCBI taxonomy): domain Eukaryota; kingdom Metazoa; phylum Arthropoda; class Insecta; order Lepidoptera; family Nymphalidae; genus Coenonympha; species Coenonympha arcania. Next base: position 11,405,640 of record CM072065.1, read on the forward strand.
TAAAGTCCGGTCGTGGAGCACGAAGAATTTCGTACATTAACCTTTTACTACCTGTCTCTGTCACTCCCGCGTCAAAATAATGCGGTCACGCTCGCACAGGACGGGGTCATTGCATCTGTGCGAGCGTGACCGCATTATTTTGACGCGGGAGTGACAGAGACAGGTAGTAACAGGTTAATGTACGAAATTCTTCGTGTTCCGCGACCGTGCTTTACCTATGCACTTTATTTAATAATGAAAATGTAATTTTTTTAAATGTGTTCAAGATTTTATATAAATGATAAAAGAAAAATGCTTACACTGCCTGCAACAGATCCACAGAAAAAATTAAATAAAAACGTATTCTTTTCCGAATCTGGTTTATCAAAAAACCTTTTTGTTGATTCAAATGTTGTCCAATATATTCCTGTAATGGTAAATCATGCAATTACAAAACATAAAACTCTCCATTTTAAAGCAAGTAAGTATGTATCATAAATATGAAGTTTTGTTTCACATAACTTTGTAAATTTCTGTACATAATATAATATTAATTTTACCTGAGAATGGTACATCTCTTAGCAATGTTGATCCTAACCCTCTAAATAATCCTCTATATCCTTCATATTTTAGCACTCTACGTAACGCGAAATCTATTTCTGGGAATAAAAAAAATAGTAGAAATTGTAAAAAAAAATTAAGGATGTTATTAATAATAAATTCATTAAGCAATGCAACAGTTAACAGATAGAAAACTGAATATATTTTTTTATAAAATAATAAATTATGAACACAAATCTAGAGAAAAAAACAAAGCGGTCGCCGGTCTCCTCTTGCAGAGTTAGTCGGACAAGATATTTTGCAGTGATGCAGCAATAGCATGAAATTATTGTTCCAATTCAAAGGTTAGCAAACATTACTGCACGTAAAGAGATAAGATACAATGTCTTATCATTGCAGTGCAAAATATGACATTGCAATATGTTCTATGATGCACTTCTATGCACCACACTAAATATGGACAGCATGCATATCATTTAGAATGAATATTGAATATGTGAAATCTTCTTTGTCGCCATTATTAAAATTGAAAAAAAAATGGGTGACATTTGACTAAATAATTAGTACCTGAATATGTCAGCTTCTTAGATTGCATCTTTGTTCTAATTAATTCTAAAGGGCTAACAATAGTAACAGCTATTGTTCTAGCCGTGGCGCCAGCTGTTAGGGGTATCCACATTGGCTGATCCACTGAAACGTAAAGAATAAACAGTAAACTATTAATTTATTGATGTAGTTCTACTGCTTTTCAAACTTTTTATTTTTCACATAGGTCCAATGTCTAACTTACAGGCAGATAATATATTTATAACTAGCTAAAATATTTGTATTGGATTTCCGTTTCCGGCGGTCGGACAGTTAGCTGCGTAACGTGAACTCTCGTAATTTTAATTCGAAAAAAGTGTTTCGAACTCACCATAACGCACGGCATACCACAAATCCACATATTGGATTTACGCGAAATCGGAGTACATAGTGGTCACAACCTAAATACAAGAGGAAGGATTGGAAAACAAGAGAAAAACCAAGTAATTTTTTAGAGGTTAGAATCCATTACATCAATTCCGACACTGACAGATACATTGTTGACAACAGCTGACACCTGACAACTGAAGTAAGTGTTGCCACAATATCAAACCAAGAAAAACTACCAATTTGGTAGTTTCTAATACAACAATGGAGCCTCAATTTCAATTACTTTGGAATAAAATGAAAGAGGAGATGAGCCAACAAACAGCTGTTATAAACCAAAATATGATAACAACTATTGATGAGAAACTAAAACCTCTTGTGGATGACATAGTTGGACTGAAACTGGAGATAGAAACACTGAAGTCAAAAACACAATATTTAGAGAAAGAAGCAAAGAAAAACAATTTAATCATTCATGGGGTGAAAGAAACGGAAACTAGTTTCCAGGACTTATTGGAACTTACCATTACAACTCTAAACGTTGTCAGTAGCAAAGCAAGCACAGACACTTGGGACAAATGGGAAATAAGCAACATTCATAGAATTGGAAAGAAAACGGATGGCAAAGTTCGGCCCATATGCATGACGCTCACTTTGTACTGGCGAAAAATGGAATTACTAAGAAATAAAAAATATCTCCCAGATAACATATACATAACAGAGGACTACCCCAAGGATGTGCTGTTAAAAAGGAAAATACTAAGAACTCAACTAAAGGAAGAACTAGACAAAGGCAACGAGGGATACATTGCTTACGACCGACTAGTAATAAAAGGAAAGAAAGATAAAAGGAAGAGATCACCCACAAAATCGCCAATTGCACCAAACGACGATAAAACAAAAAATACAAACAAAACTAAAATTAGTAGAGTTAACTATTTCGACAAAACGAGATCACTCTCATTTTGTGGAACTAGCAGCATGAATTAGCAATCAAACAACACCAGCAGCAAACGGAAAACTAAAAAATCACAAACAGGATATAACAGAACAATAAGTAAAGGTCCCAACCAGGCTGGTCACCTTGGGACGTCAGACCACCACCCTCTAGAAGACAAGCAACAAGTAGGAAAAACATTAAAACCCAGACACTTACTAAACTCAACGAAAAATAAAACTCAAAACAAATTATTTATAGCTACCCTAAATACAAGACGGCTGGTCACCGCGGGGAAGAATGACATACTCCCTCCAAGAAGGAAAAACAAAGGCAACTGTTTACACATATGCACACTGAACACATTAACATTGCGAACAGAGGAGAGCCTTAAAGAGCTTGAAATTGCCCTAACTAACTTAAAATGGGACATACTTGGGGTGTGCGAAATGAGAAGAGTAGGAGAAGGAATTGAAGAGAGAGATAGCTACATCCTTTACCATAAAGGTGGGGAATCTGCACACTACGGAGTGGGGTTCCTTATCAAAAAAAGTCACAAAAATAAAATAATTGGGTTTGAAGGCATATCGGACAGAATAGCCATCATCCACTTAAACATACCCCAATATAAAAAGAACTGGACAATTGTTGAAATATATTCCCCTACTGAACAAGCCAACAAAAGGGACATTGAAGATTTCTATAACTCCTTAACTGACGTAGTGGATAAATATTCCTGCAATAACCTTATTCTAATGGGTGACTTCAATGCTAGGGTGGGGACAAGAGAAGCCGGAGAGGAAATAGTTTTGGGTAAATATGGACATGGAGAGAGAAGCAAAAATGGACAAAGGCTTTGCAACCTCCTGCTGGAGCACAACCTCGTTCTACTGAATTCTGTGTTTAAAAAAAAGCCCAAGTCAAAATGGACGTGGATATCTCCAGACGGAGTGCACAAAAATGAAATTGATTATATAATATCCAACAAAAGAATTTTTTTTGCTGACACTCATGTTATCCAGAATCTGAATTTCAATACAAATCACCGGATGGTACGAGGTCGCCTCAACCTAAACCCAGCAAAGAAGTCCAGGAACCACATAATCAAGAAGCAGCTATTACCTCAAGTACCTGCTGTGAAAGAAGCTGATCTTACCTCTCTAAAGCCCCTTCTAACCATCGCAGACTCTGACATAGATCTTATAGAAAAATACAACCAAATAGAAACAAAACTCAAAGAAATAACTAAATCCATTCCTAAGAACAACAAATCTCAAGATATAAGCGAAAAAACTTTGGAACTCTTGGAAAAAAGAAAAATACTAAAGATAGGTCAAGGAAATAGAGTAACACATAAGAAAATAGCAAAAATAAACAAAAAAATAAGGAAGAGTATGAAAAATGACAAGAAAAGGAAAAGACTACAAACATTAGAGAAGCATATCCAAAAAACTGGGGGCATCAAAAAAGCCTTAAAAGAACTACGAGAGAAAGGGAAGGAGTGGATTCCACAACTGAAAAATAACAAGTTAAACATAACCAAAAGAAAAATGATACAAAAATTAGCTACAGACTTCTATAAAACACTATACTCAAATGAAAACTCTGATATTAAGGGCCACAAGCTAGGAGATGCTCTCATACATTTTTCACTTGAATTAATCTTGAAAAATATGCATTTGTTGTTAAATTTATTGATATTTACGATTTACTTAGGACTTTTTATACCCGCAATTTAAATATCAGGCGAATACTTACTTTAGTTAAAGAATAATACGGCATTTAAAAAACGCCAAATTTACCCATGTGTGCGTATCTAAGTACGTGCTTTCGCCTTGTGTTACTAGCGACATCTATTATAACTACCTAAAACAACTACGTGTCTGACATATTATTTTTGAAGTTGGACAACGCCATCATGATAGATGGCGTTGTATAGATACATGATAAAAATACTTCACTGGCGCGGCTGCTGTTTACATCCGAATTACATGGTAGGTACCTACCTACTCGAATTTGTCGAGTTCATAAAAATTCTATTTTTCGCAATTATTTAACTAATCCAACGAAGTAGGCTTATGGAATTCACTTTGCGAAAATAAGAGTACCTACTAAAATCTTCACAGTTTAATGTTTTATGTAAAAACTAGATGACCCGGCAAACGTTGTTTTGCCATATAATTTTTGACGTGACAACGTCTTATAAATCGATAGAGCCGGCTGCACGCACAAAAAAACATGACTCATCCGGCGTTACCGGCGTTACCTCGCTCGCGTTACCTCGCTCTGAGGCGTTCCATGTAAGGCTTGAAGTGCAAGCGAGAGTTGTCACGTTCAACTATCGTCAGTAAACCGACTTTACAGACAACCAATTTTTTTTTCTCACTTATAACAATCGGTCCAGCCGTTTCGGAGGAGTTTGGTAACAAAGAAAAGCGAGAAAATTTTATATATTAGAAGAAAAAGATGTTTAAGTACTTGAAAATGTCCAGTTTAGAAATGTAGTTCGAATATCAACCAATTTGTGAATTGCGAACTCACGTCAAACTCGGCAAACTTTTTTATATTAACCTGTGAAGATGATATTGTTTTTTTCGCAAAATGGATGCCATGAGCCTAATTCATTGTACTAGTTAAATATTTGCGAAATACAAAATAAAACTTGAAATTCGCGGGCCGACCTCCGTTTTTTTTACACACTACAAGTAAGTAGGTGACTGTGATCTCATCTAATGGTAAGTGACGATGCAGCCGCAGATGTTATCGTACTGCCTTGGAACTTGGAAGAGGTAAGCAACCCCTAGCGGTTTCTACACAGCATCACACCGGAACGGTAAATCGCTTGGCGGTGCGTCCTTGCTGGTAGGGTGGTGACTAGCCACGGCCGAAGCCTCCCACCAGACCCGACCTGAGCCAAATAAGAAATTATAAAATTGAAAATTCCAAAGTGGCCCGTGGCGGGAATCGAACCCGCGACCTCCCATTCAATCCGGGCGCGCGTCACTGCGCTATAGTAGTGTTATTATCTCGCTGCAGACTCGGTCATAAATCATTCGAGTGTTTCGCTTTTGTTGTTCTTTGTTGAGTTGTGCATTACTGCAGAACAGCAAAAGCGAAACACTCGAGTGATTTATGACCGAGTCTGCAGCGAGATAATAACATTACTATAGGAGGTCGTTGTGGCTATGAGTGTCGTTTTGGAGAGTTTAGGAGTTCGGGACCAGCAATAGGCTAATAGGTAATTGAGAGACTTGCGAGACTCTTGCTGCAAGACCAAGACCAAGACCAAGACTCGGAGTGCAAGACCAAGACCAAGACCAAGACCACATGTACTGGCGCAAGACCAAGACCAAGACTGGCTGAGTCTCGTCTTGTTCTTGCATTTGGGCAACACTATTTACCGCGGCAGTCTGCGAGTGCCACAGGTCTTTCTTTTTACTGATATTTTTATACCTAATCATTTTTCATTTTGTGCTAATAAAACAGTCGGGAAGGAGTTTGGCGAGCATATAAAAAGATGGAGCCGAGCAATGATATAATATTGACACCTCGGGGTAGAAAGGTCGTATAAACCATTTTACCGAAAATGAGTTATGAATGCAGTTTTATTCAAAATTTCTCGCTCTATCGATTGGTCTTTGTGACGCTTTCAAATTCGCAAAATAACGGGTTATACGACCCAGATGACTTCAAAGTTTGAACACAGTTTTTGTGGAATTTATGATGTAAGAATCAAAAAAACTATTATTGCTATAACTATTTGGAGTAATACCATATTAATTTAGAAGTTCAGGGTGTAAAAGACAGTAGATTTGAGCCAAGTATGGTGTAATACCTAAGTAACAAAATGCGCTTGGTTGTAAAAACCAATGATAAGTACAATTTAGTTTTTACACCCTGAACTCAAGTTGATCAACTGACGATAAAGTATCTAAACCCATTCGGAATACATTCGTGAAGTGCAAATTGGCTTTTGCATCCCTAAACAAATAACTTGAAACGAAATTCCAAAAAAATACATTTTAAGAAGATGTAGTTACATCGTCGGCGACTCGTCATACTAATTTTTGACGTTATTATAAAATAATATACTTTTTTTACAATAATAACGGGCCTCCCATTCCATTTTTTATCAACGTCATAGATTAGAGTAATGCAGATAATAGTTAAAGAATTTAGTTTTAATTTTCGTTTTCTCAAGAGGTCAAGTGGTGTGGTTCAATGAGAACAGATAGTGAATTGACGCCGGTGACAATTTATGAAGACGCGCCCCATTCATTCAAAATCGCTTATGTTTTATTCGATACGCATAGAGTTTGACAGAGTGGGGCGCGTCATTGTAGATTGAAATATCTATACATGGTTTATACACCCTTTTGCTTTCAATTGATTTTTTGTTTTGATGATATTAAGGGTTTATACGACGTAGTTTACTATTTCTCAAGGCTTCTACTTCCAAATCACTTTCTTCCTTTTTTATAATATTCAGATGAATAAATTCAAATAATTTAGTTGGAATCTCCGGGGACCGTCACTAGAATCCTTCCAATCTCTTTCCCAGCACACTGACCCTATTAGTAAAGGTTATTTTACATTAACCAACATAATAAAAAGGCAACCAACGTTGACCAACATTAACAACGTAATATAATCGTAAGAAAAACAATTAATACAAAAATGTTACGGAAACAACTTGAAGATAAAGGTGAAAGGTACAAAAACAGAGAAGAAGACTCAGAACCATAAAGAACTATGGGACAAAATCCTTGTGAGCCGAACAAATTGTTAAAAGGCGTTCAAAAAAAGGGGTCTTACAAAATTTAATAACAATCTATTTACAATTTCTACTAGATAAATACTGCCTTGTAAATTGTACTCAGAAATTTTTACTGTACAGTTAGCCGCATTTTAAAGAATGCAAGGCCAAAAATGACTCAAGGATAGGCAATATCCCTGCCAAATACTCTTCCGATGATAAAGAATACGTAAAGATGTTGATTGAAAAGCTACCTGCGCACTTCCTCAGGAACTCAAAAACGTTATAATTTGTGTAGAATTTAAGAAACTTAAGAACCAGAAACAGTGTGAGAGTAATGGTAATGATGACCAGATGTAACGTGTTCGAGAATCGGTTTTTACATGATATTATTCAACGATGAATAGAATATCAGTTTTTCTACGCCAAGGAAAGATATATTTCTTTTGTGTACAATGAGAATATGAATGAAATGAAACAGAAAACTAACATACTTCTTTAGTTTCTGGTAACAATTCATCAGCTGATAACAATATGCTCCCATCAACGTAGAGTTTTGTATTTGACAACAAGAAACAATTTACTAGAAAGGATTTCCCGAATTTTCTTCGTCTCGGGATTTTCGTGACGAAAAAAACCTATTTTCTTTCGCCTAGTCCCCAGCGATGTACCGTCCGAAAACACACTTTCATTTCAGAAAAATCCAACATATCAGGATTGTAAAGTTTTTAAAAACAAGTACAAATTAAGTATTCTGTATATGAAGAGGTACTAGAAGAAACAATCAATCTTTATGAAGAATCTATAAAAAGGAAAAAGGGAAAAGGATGAGTACGAATTCACGATACCTGATAAATTCACAAAAATGGAAATAGCCAGCATTTGGTAAATTATTACTAAAGTTGAATGACCATCAGTTGCGGATCGCGGAGAATCTTCTGCAACCAGGTACTACACTGGATTGAGCCCCATGGTTTTATCCACAGACTGTCACTTTATATCTAGGCTGGTTCGTGAAGCGATTGAAATTCAAAAACGCTGGAATTTAAATCGTGAAGACGGGTTTAAATTAGCCAATACGTGGAATACGGTTGTAGAACTGTATGTCTTAATCCAAGATGCAATTTATCTCAATTCCAAATTTGAGCCAAATCGGTTCAGTAGTTTTGGCGTGAAGGAGTATTGAAGCTTGGTAAAATACGAACTTTGGAGCCCCGTTTCAGCCCTTTAGGGGGGGAATTTTGAAAAATCCCTTCTTAGTGCACCCCTAGACCTCATAAGGAACCTGTGTGCCAAATTTGAAGTCTCTAGACCCAGCGGTTTGGGCTGTGCGTTGATATGTCAGTGAATGAGTGAATGAGTCAGTCAGTATCTTCTTTTATATATTTAGTACTAGCAGATACCCGCGGCTTCGCCCGCGTAAATTTTAGTTTTCCCTATTCTCACGGGAACCATCGACTTTTCCGGAATAAAAAGTAACCTTTGTGTTAGTTTAGAGCGAAATCTATCTCCATTTTAACTTTCAGCCAAAAATTGATAATGTAAAAAAAATACTTAAATAGTAATTTTGATTTATTAACTGGTTAAAAATTGTAATAAGTTCATATGTATGTACTTAGGTTAAATGGATTTTATCACCTAAGTTTATATTAAGTTATGTAAATTACTATAAAGTTATCATAGTTACGACTCTCAAAGTCCAGAAGGTACCTATTGATTTTACGACTCTCTCTATTTTATGTTAATGGTTTTTTAGCACAATAACAACGACTTATATCTAGTTACAACTCATTACAATGTCACAACTGAAATAATTAGGGGGTGTATGAACCAAGTTTCAAAAAATTATTGGTCGTAAATCCAAGCTAACTTCTAAACTAAGAGATTGAGAATAAAATAAGGTTATCCATTGCAAAAAACATATAGAATTAATAAAATATCGCTTAATAGGGTCAATATACCTATAAAAACAAAAAAGTTATTTGCCAAAAAGTTTTAAAAATTTTCTTTTTTGCTCGTCCTGAAAAGTAGGGTTTTGGTTTTTACGACCTTTCTACCCCGAGGTAGCAATATTATATACTAGCAGATACCCGCGGCTTCGCCCGCGTAAATTTTAGTTTTCCCTATTCTCACGGGAACCATCGATTTTCCGGAATAAAAAGTAACCTTTGTGTTAATTTATAGCGAAATCTATCTCCATTTTAACTTTCAGTCAAAAATTTCAATAGTTGCAGCGTGAATGAGTATTTCTCCCGCTGGAATAGTGAAAAACAAATATTCACGCGGGAGAAATAACCATTGATTTTAATCCAGAATATAATCTATCTCTATTCCAAATCAGTTCAGTAATATTACGGCATGAAGGCATATTATCTATCACTATTATTATGGAAACCATGAAATTTTCCGGGATGAAAATTTAGCCTATGTATTAATCCAGGATAAAATCTATCTCCTTTCCGAATTTCAGTCATATCAGTTCAGTAAGTGCAGCGTCAAGTAGTATTTTTCGCGCGTGAATATCAATTTTTCAGTTTTCCCGCGAAAACCATGGATTTTTCCGGGTAAGTAGAAAGTAGCCTTTTTATTAACCCAGGATATCATCTATCTCCATTCCAAATTTCAGCCAAATCGGTCTTGTACTTGCAGCGTGAAGATTTTTTTCCGCGTGAATTTCAGTTTTTAACTAATCCCACGGGAACCATGGATTTTCCCGGGATGAAAAGTAGCTTATGTGCTAATCCAAGATGCAGTTTATCTCAATTCCAAATTTGAGCCAAATCGGTTCAGTAGTTTTGGCGTGAAGGAGTATTGAAGCATGGTAAAATACGAACTTTGGAGCCCCGTTTCACCCCTTTAGGGGGGAATTTTGAAAAATCCTTTCTTAGTGCACCCCTAGACCTCATAAGGAACCTGTGTGCCAAATTTGAAGTCTCTAGACCCAGCGGTTTGGGCTGTGCGTTGATATGTCAGTGAATGAGTGAATGAGTCAGTCAGTATCTTCTTTTATATATTTAGATTATGAGCCGAGTAAAGAAAGTAGCAAAATATGTGAGGTACAATATCAAGTATCTACCTAAAGAGGACCTAGTTAGATTATGGCACAGATAATATAATACTATACTAGATTATGGTAATATTTATGTGCTAAAATTGAACTACCGCACCACGTTATACGCGCACACGCGCGTTTTCTATTTTCAACTCTATTGCGTACGGGTAATGTTGTGTGTTGTAATTTTTGTACATATTGTAATACAGATTTTCGACTTTCGAGTGACGGTTAAAATTTATTGCCTATCCCGAGTCTGATGATAAACGTCGTAACTGTTATGTGTTTAGCAATCAAAATTAAGCCTTACCTGCTTCACTTTAAGGTTTATAATAACCCGAAGTTTTTGCTAGTATAAACCTTTTTCTAAAAGAAATCCGTGTTGTGGGTAAATGCAACCATTTTTACGTTGATTTTTAGGGTTCCGTAGCCGAATGGCAAAAAACGGAACCCTTATAAATTCGTCATGTCTGTCTGTCCGTCTGTCCGTCTGTCCGTCCGTATGTCACAGCCACTTTTTTCCGAAACTATAAGAGCTATACTGTTGAAACTTGGTAAGTAGATGTATTCTGTGAACCGCATTAACGGCCTATAAGCCGTATTTAGGTGATTTTGAATGAAGTTTTATGCAAAAACTATAAAGACAATGACTTTCAAATTTACACGTCATGTATTTTGGGTCTTTAATCTAAAATAGCTTAGAAGCAGAAACACGATTGGATAAAATTTTCTCGATAGAAAGTTCTCCCAAAAGTTGCTCCAAAATCTCAGTTTTTCTATGTTTTATCGGAAACTACAATGGATGTTATTGTAATTTTTGTTTTAATGTATCGGTAATAATAATATCCTAAAACGCTTAGAACAGATTTTTGATAACTGGCTTAGTTTTTGAGTAATTAGGTAAAACGTCGTTTTTCTGCTATATTCTTCCGCGACGCTGCATGTCGCACCTACCAAATCTCCGTGAGAGTGAGAAAGACAAAAATAAATTCAATAAATCCCCTTAAGGTTTTCACACAAATTTTTAAAAAAGTAATAAATTTTGGGGGTACTGTAATACTGTAATAATACTTAGAACTGAAACTCAAAAAATTTTTTTTCATCAAACCCATATGTGTGGGGTTTCTATGGATAGGTCTTCAAAAATGATACTAAGGTTTCTTATATCATTTTTTTCTAAAATGAATAGCTTGCGCGAGAGACACTTCCAAAGTGGTAAAATGTGTGTCCCCCCCCCCTGTAACTTCTAAAATAAGAGTACAGTACGCGCGGCGAGAGTTTGGCTTTGACCTTCGGGTGGAGGGGATAACTGCGCATGGGTACCCATATTCTGATTGGTTGATACCCAATTTCTGATTTCTCTGATTGGTTGATACCCAATTTCTGATTTCTGCGCAATAACGGTCAAAGCCAAACTTTCGCCGCGCGTACTGTATGATAAAACTAAAAAAAATATATGATGTACATTACCATGCAAACTTCCACCGAAAATTGGTTTGAACGAGATCTAATAAGTAGTTTTTTGATATTTACAATAAAACCTCTAAAAACAAAGTTAGTTTTGCGGTTCGATAAGAAAAGTGGTTTTTATGGTTTTATTCCTCCGGTTGAAGTACGGAACCCTCAGTGCGCGAGTCCGACTCGCACTTGACAGGTTTTTTTTTCTTCAGCGGGTGTCAGATTGCTTGCGGGATAAATATATATATATGTATATATAAGTATATATACTATATATACTTAATATACATAAACTAGCTGACCCGGCAAACGTTGAATTGCCATTAGGAATATAAAAAAAACATAACATCCTGCTCTCAGACCTACCGATCATACACTGCAAACTTCATAACAACCGGTCGAGCCGTTTCGGAGGAGTTTGGTAACAAAATTGGCGAGAGAATTTTAAATATTAGAGAATATAATATTATACATATAATACCTATACTGAAAAACACCCAGACACCGGAAAATATTCCTCCTTATCACACAAACCTTTACCAATAGTGGGAATCGAGCCCACGACCGACTTACGTCGCAACGGCAGGTTCGCTACCGCTACGCGATTCGGTCGTCAAAATAATAGATATCAATATTATAGTATAAGTAGATAGGTATAAACATTTCAATCCACGACGACGCGCCCCACTCCGACAAACTTCATAGGAATCGAATGAAACATTAGCTATTTTCACAAAATGGGGCGCGTCTTCGTGGAGTAAAATGTCTATAGGTAGGTAATTACTTGTTAGATAGGTACTTAGTAACAAGGTAGTAGGTGCATAGAGTTACAGTAGTACTGTAATGATTTACCTACTCTATGAGCTCCTTGGTTCGATCCCTGGGTCGGGCAATAACTAGTTTTTTTTTGTTTTTTATCAAGAAAATTTTAGTACCAGCTCGGAGTTGATTGATCTCTCTCCGAAAATCTGATATTGTGGACTATAAATGATATCTCTGAGTATTGATATACGCCATCTATGTCCTTTTTTACGCTAACAATTGGTAGAAAACGTAAGAACCACAGATCCTGGATTGAAACCATAGCGTCTATGTGTGGGTGCTCGTCGTGTCCCTACGCTGATAGAGATGACAGATTTTTATATTTGAACTAGATAACGAAATGGTTACGTTTTAGTTTAAAATAATGATGTGATAAAATAAAAGGCAACGTTGTACTTCCGCAAAACACATATTATTAAAAATAGTTCATTACGATTGGAGTAAATGATTAAAAACTGTAACTATCTTAAATAGCGCCATCTAGCGGCAATCCTTCCTCGGATAAACCGTTGCATTCACGTTAAGCAAATACAAAATACAGAAATATCAATAGAAGAATCCATAACTAATACCGAAAATGAACCGGAGATCTTACTATCAGAAACTGTGAAAGCTATAAAGTCCCAAAAAATGGAGAAAGCTCCAGGACCTGATAATATCCCAAATGAGCTGATGAGAGGCACTATAAACGAAATAAGTCCTATACTAACAAAAATTTTCAATGACATCCTCCATACAGGGTTCATTCCAAGCCAATGGGCAACCTCTCACATCATCCTCATTCATAAAAAAGGAGCTAAAGATGAGATCGACAATTACAGACCAATAAGCTTGATATCAAATGTCTACAAAGTATTTGCTAAAATAATACTGGAGAGGATCTCAAGAAAGCTGGATGAGAACCAACCAATAGAGCAAGCAGGGTTTAGGAAGAATTTTAGCACCATCGATCATATCCATACAGTTAAGCAACTTTTGCAAAAATATAATGAGTATCAAAAACACTTATACCTTGCATTTATAGACTATTCCAAAGCGTTTGACAGCCTAATACACAAGTACATTTGGCTAAGCCTAGAGGAACAAGGAATCAGTAAAGTGTACATAAATTTAATAAAAACCATCTATACCAAAAGTGAAAGTCGTGTCAAGCTAGAAACAACAGGGGAACCTTTCCCAATAAATAGAGGAGTTAGGCAAGGAGACCCACTTTCGCCAAAACTTTTCTCCGCAGTCCTAGAGAGCATCTTTCGTAAAATAGACTGGTCTAAATTTGGTCTAAACATCAACGGTCGACGCCTGAACCACCTCCGATTCGCCGACGATTTAGTCTTATTTGAAGAAGATCCAATCAAACTTCAGGTCATGATCGAGCAACTAGCAAAAGAAAGTAAAAAAGTTGGACTAAAAATGAATTTACAGAAGACTAAGGTGATGACCAATACAAAACGAATTGACATAAAACTGAACGGGACCTCACTTGAATATGTTGATGAGTATGTTTACCTCGGGCAAATAATCTCTCCTGCTGACCAAATGGCCAAGGAAATCAACAAACGAGTTGCAAATGGGTGGAAAAAATACTGGTCACTGAAAGAAATAATGAAAAGCAATGATTTAGATATCAACATCAAACGAAAAGCTTTCAACACTTGCATACTACCCTGTATTACATATGGTTGTGAAACCTGGGCACTCACTCAACAACATAGAGACAAGCTTGCAGTGTGCCAACGGGCAATGGAGAGGAGTATGCTCGGAATAAGCATCAAGGATCACATTTCTAGTTCATTCATTAGACAAAAAACCAAAGTTTCCGACATACTCACTCGCATCGATAAACAAAAATGGCGATGGACAGGCCATATGTTGCGTTGTGGCATAGAAAAGTGGTCTAAGCAGGTAACTCTTTGGCACCCTCGTGAAGGCAAGCGTAACCAGGGACGACCTATGAGACGCTGGGAAGATGAGATAAGACTAACTTTAGGCCCTTACTGGTCAAGAGTAGCTTTAGACAGAGCGCACTGGAAGGAATTGGAGGAGGCCTTTGCCGAAAGGCACTCCAAAATTAGGGACATAATTTAAAAATTTTTTAGATATTAATAATATGTAATTGTCACTAATTCTGGTGTAAATAAAAGGCTATTTTATTTTATTTTATTTTATAAAATATTTGTAAGTAGCAGATCTAGCAAACGTTGTTTTGCCATTAGGGATATAAAAAATTACGAACTACTCTCAAGACTTACCAAACCTATTCAGAAAATTTCATAAAATTCAGTGCAGCCGCTTTGGAGGAATTTGGTAACAAAAATTGGCACAAGAATTTTATATATTCGAAGAAGAATATTATTAGAACCTGTGAAATGGGCAAGTGACTGTACTGTGTGTACAATGGTATTATTCTTATAAGTTAATTCTCTCTACAGAGTACATTATTTACAGTAACATATACAATATAACTATATATGAATAATATCCTGTGTAGAAAAATAAAGATTAATTATTTTACAAAAAAAAACTAATGTATGATACTCATAACGTTAGAATCCCATGATTAACATTGATAACCTTGGATACAAGGTTAGTTGGATAACAATGACATAATTGTCAGGTATTTAATAGCAAAGACATTGTTATGTAATACTGCCCTCATAAAGTACTTCACTGATGTTATCCAAGACTAAATATAATAGCAGTTTTAATTTGAATAAAATTTAAAATAAATGTAAAGGTTGATATCGTTATTTCACAACAAATTAATGTATTGAATTATATTAATATCTAATTTATAAAATTCTTCCGTCATAATATTTGTAACTCCTCCAAAAGGCTTGACCGATTTTTACGAAATTTTTGTCTATATTTGGTAGGTCTGAGCATCGGTCGTAAGCTATGTTTCATACCCTTTAAGAACATCACAACTTTTGCCTGGTCAGCTATATTATAGTATTAATTAACTAAATCATTCTCTCAAACTTATAAGGTGAGCTTTCTTATCTTAATATATATAAATCACGTGTCACGTTGTTTGTCCACGATGGACTCCTAAACTACTGAACCAATTTAGTTCAAACTTCGTGAATATCTGTCATTTGGTCCAACTTAAAAGATAGAATAGTTTTTATCCCACGTGGACGAAGTCGCGGGCATCAGCTAGTATAGATATAATTAATTAGTATTCTTGTTAGCATACTCACAATTGCCAGTCATATTATTGTAATTTGTTTTCATTCTGTACCTCAGTTGTTCATATGACACGAAGTATATAACAGTGCATGGTAGAGCTAATACAAGAGTGGGACTTAGACCTGACCAAAGAGCTGGGATTCCTTCTAATTTTGCTATCTTGTAGAATGCATCCTGTAATGAAACAAAATTATACTATTTATAATCTGTTAATTTGATTGCACTGAACTTTGATAGTTTTTGAGCACACCCTGGTAGTACACCTTCGAGAACGTGTCAGAGTTTATCAAATAATATTTAGATATAATACAGTCTACCTAGGGTGGTAGTACACCTTCAAGAACGTGTCAGAGTTTATCAAATAATATTTAGATATAATACAGTCTACCTAGGCTTTTAGCTGCAGGGGACCACTCACCAAAATAAATGAAAAAAATGTGTAATTATAAAGGTCATAAAAATAAACATTGATACTTGTTATTATTCAAATAAAATGTATAAGTAGATATTAGATCTGGTATTATTTTTAGGACTTGTTTAAATGAACTTACCATAGTGCCATGGAAATGTACTCGTTTAGGTATCCACGCAGACTCGCCACAAGGACACAGGTGTTCCATCAAGCCGTTGCAGTACAAATAACATTTATTTGACAGCAGAGCCTTCTGTTGCGCTTGTAGTCTAATTTTTACTACATCAAGTGGTGTCACTGCAAATACCAACACAATTATTTACTTTTAGTTTTTACACAATATACGTAAAAAATATGAATTTAACTCATTAATGAGATGAGAAAAGGCAGCCTTATAGCTTAGTTTCTGCGGAGTATACCATAGCATTAGGTAAATTAACTATATGAATAGGCATGTGAGGCAAGAGAAAAATAAATAAAGTTACATATTTCACTTATTTTTCTCTTTTTCATCTAAAACTAAAGCGATTTCAATAAGGTATCAACCCATGGTAGACAAAGTAAAGTAGGTACTTGTGAAATGATATATATTTTGTAGAGCACTATGTTGGAGAGAAAACAAAATAAAAATGTCTGTTTTAAATAAGATATTAACACCGGAAAACTTACTAAACAAGGAGGTTATCAGAGCACCCGAACAGGCCGATGCCATCTGCTGGAACGGCGTTATTCGAAACTGAGGATCGTCTTCTCGAATCATGGCATTTAAATTAATTGTATTTCCAAGAAGCTGAAACTCCACGAGTATAAAATAACGAAGAGGAACCAAAATAAAATACAATCACAAATCACATTTGCGCGATCTTGTTCGACTGTTTCTACTTTCTGTCATTTGAGTTTTGACATTTCTGTCTTTGACTCTTTGTGGTCTGTGATCCCCTATATTGGGTACGTCAATGTCAATACAGTCCATGTCGATAGCATAGATCGTAATATAAAGTAGAATTCTTCTTTTTGAGGAATTGGCTCCGCGCGTTGAGCGATTGAGCCATTGTCAAATTTTTGTTATTTTCTTTCTTTCTTTTTTTTTTATTTTTTATTAATAAAACGAGGAAACTTGTTTATAAATTTAAACCAAAATTTTGAAATATACAACGGAATTTAGAAAAGGATCAGAAAAGGACAGATAAAAATATAATGGATACTTATTTAAGACTTATACTACATATTTACAACTTAATATCATTTAATAGAATGAATGAAGAAAACAGTTTATATACACAGGATATATCGGAGGACAAGAGGATGTCAACAGAAGTAGGAAGTGGAATATTACACTGAATAAGACCCTGGTAAAATGGATCCCGGTTATATTTTGGGCAAGATAAAAATATATGATTCAGGTCACCCACCTCACCACACTCGCACAAATCACTGTTCACAATACGAAATCTAGCCAGATGAACTGGAGAGCAAACGTGGCCCAGACGCATACGCGTCAAGATACACGTCACTCTCCTGCTCAACTTCAAACTTGAGAACCATGGCTTCGATGGAATAGAGCTTTGAATCCTAGCAAATTTTTTGCCTTTTGATTGGCTGGAAATCGACCAAGTCACTCTCCAAGATTCTTGAAGTGAATTCTTTGGCAATGTACACAAATCATGGGCATCATTGCAATAGTCTGCCATATCTCCGCATAAAATAGCCTCATTGGCAAGCTGATCAGCGCGTTCATTTCCCGATATGCCGGAGTGACCAGGTACCCAGGAAAACACCACTGTATAGCCTTTTTCATTACATGTAACTAGTAGGTTTCTAATTTTAATAATAACATGGTTGATCTGACCAGACTTAGATTTGAATGGGAACCTAGATAAAGCTTGCAGAGCACTCATAGAGTCAGTAAATATAACGGATTTCTTAAGTTTAGCAAGAAGAATATATTCAACAGATTTAAACAGGCCAAGACATTCTCCAGTAAATACAGATGATTCAGGCGGAAGTTTTGTTTTCTGGACAATATTATACTGGAAATGGAAAACTCCCACTCCAACTATGCCATCTGGTGAATGTTTCGAAGCATCACTATATATATAATGAAAATCCAAAAATTCATTTGCCTTTAATATGTTCACATACCGAGGAGCTTCCAATTGATTTCTTGGAATATCTGGATTGATCCTAACATCCGGAATGATTGTCAGTGCCTTATATTTAGAATTAAATGTTGGGTAACAATATGTACTATACATCGGCGCTTGTATGGAGCAAAATATTCGATAACTCTTGATAAGACGGGGCGGTGATTTATGGGACCAGTAAGAACAGGTGTCTATACATTCCGAAAGAAGATGAAGTTTATCACGAAGAGGATGATGAGAAAATTGCATAGCTTTGAATAGATACCTATCAGATAAATATTGACGTCTTAAACGTAAAGGTGGTTCAACGCACTCTATTTGCATAGCATTGATAGGGCTAGATTTCATAGCTCCAAGGATGATCCTTAAAGCTTTGGCTTGCACGCAATCTAATTTGCTAAGAGCAATGGCACTACAGGGCTCTATAATAAAAGTAGCATAATCTAGTAAGCTCCGGATGAGAGCGTTATAAATAAGACGCAAACAAAAAGAGTGGGCACCCCACCAGACGCCGGTTAAACACCTCATCATATTTAAATTTTTTCCACATTTATTTACAATATATTCACAATGAGGTATTCCAGTAAGTTTTGAATCTAGAACTACTCCTAAAAATTTAACTTCAGACTTTACAGGTATAGGTTTATCCCTGTAAAGTACATTGAAATCCGAAATCCTTCTTCGTCTAGAGAATACAACCACAGTGCTTTTACTAACAGACAATTCTAGTCCATTTACATCTAACCAGTCATTTAGCTTATTAAGAGTATTAGATAAGCGGTTACTAGCATTTTCTATAGAATTGTCTAAGTTGTATATAAGCAGATCATCAGCATATTGCAGAATATTTATATCTGAGTTTAAGGATGTTTCTAAATCATAGGTATAAACGTTGTACAGTAGTGGACTAAGGACTGACCCCTGGGGCAAGCCTCTCCATACTAGCCTTGATAGTTGAGTACCATTGTTTAGGTCTAATTTAATACATCTTTCAGAAAGCATATTGATGATAAACGTAATCAATAATTGTGGTACATGTAAATCATGTAATTTTTTATGTAATACTGAGATCAGCACATTATCATACGCTGAGCTAATATCAAGAAAAGCCGCAATAACCGACTTATTTTTTGAGAAAGCTAACCGAATGTCCAAAGTAAGAATACTTATATTGTCTATGGTGCTACGGCCCCTTCTGAATCCCAACTGATTAGCTGTCAAAATATTATTATTTTCAACGAAAAATTCTAACCTGTTTTTAACAAGATGCTCAGCTATTTTGGCAAGAACAGATGATAAGGCTATTGGACGAAAAGAAGAAACATCAGAAGCTGGTTTGTTTGGTTTTAATATGGGAATTACGTCTTGGGCTTTCCAAGAAGAAGGTATATTTCCAGACAACATGATAGCATTTAAAATACTCAAGTAATAGTTCAAGGTAGAGTCACTGCAGTTTATCATGAAAGAGTATGTGATGCCGTCTTCGCCTGGTGATGAGTCTTTTACATAAGAGAGTACTCCTTTTAGTTCAGACAAAGAAAAAGGGGCATTAAGGTCTGTATAGCTACATGCTATAGAGAAGGGAATACAACACTTGGTATTTATGAAATTGGGAGCAGATGAAGGAGCCAACTTATCCATAAATTGGTCAGCTAGCTCAATAGGTAATGTACTTGATGAAGATGAACAGAAAGCTGATTTAAATCTTCTAATATTTTTCCAAACTATCGATGGGCATATATCTGGATTCAAGGACTCACAAAATCGTCTCCAACCCTCGAATTTTTTCTTTTTAAGTAGCTTGCGAGTGGAATGCGCTGTTTGGGTATAAATTTCAAAATTCTCTGTAGTCATCATGGAACAATACCTTTTCTCTGCCTCCTTCCGCTGCTTTATAGCTTTAGTGCACTCACTATCCCACCAGGGAGGAAATGGTATTTTACTAGATCTATTGCCTTTTAATGGAAATAAAGCGTTAGCGGCATCAATCAAGACTTTAGTAAACTCATCGGCACATACTGTTTCATTACCACTGTTAACAATAGGAAGGCTAGATAGTTTTTTTTCCACATAATGTTTAAATGTACTCCAGTCATCTAGCAATTTATGTTTTAATCTAGGTTTGTGTTGTAGGTTACGAGGAGGGCAGGATATCGGTAATGAAAGAAGAATTGGAATATGATCACTGCCAAAAGAATTATCAAGTACACTCCAGGATATCAGAGATGCCAGACTTGGGGAGCAAAGGGACAAGTCAGGAGCACTAAGAATTTCAGTGGGACCAGTACGTCGAGTTGGAGTGCCGTTGTTCAATATACATACATTTTGATAGTCTAATATATCTGCCATCATTTCACCATAACAATTAGTGCTAACACTACCCCATGATCGATTTTGGCAGTTAAAGTCCCCAAGTACTAAAAATGGGCTAGGCAAGGTAGTAAGCAACTGACTAAATTCATTGTATAAGGAAGAAGAAGGATGAGGTATATACACAGAAATTATACAAATTTTATTTACTATTACAGCAATGGCATTAATACCATCACTGAGGGGAGGGAGTGAAATAATCTTATGTGAGAAGGCTTTATTAATGAGTATGGCCACTCCACCATACCCATCATGTCTATCACTTCTCACAGTAACGAAACCAGAGATCCTGAAGGAAAACTCTGGTTTTAACCATGTCTCAGAGAGACACATAGCCATGGGCTTATATTTATTTAATAAGTAAATAATGTCAGTTTTTTTGCTTATTGCACTTCTACAATTCCATTGAAGTATGTTGTGATCCATACTTAAAAAAATTGTTTAAAGCTGTCAATAATGATTCGGCGGCGTTGGACGGTGAAGAGCTATCGCTCGGAAATAGATTACTGGTATTTGAAAGTAATTTAATAAGTTCCAAAATTAATTGACCTATAGATTGTTGAGGTATTGTCGTATTTGATTTATGTTTTAGTACATTTCCATTAGGTGTTTGAGAATTATTATTATTGTATTCCTTTATAATTTCGTCATGTATGGTGCGGTCGTAACCTTCAGTTTGTTTTGGGGGTACACGGCGCTGAATATACACTGTTTTTTTATGAGAATTTGTATTGGGCGAAGATGGTCTTGTTAGTGTAATATTTTTATTTTCGAACTGAGGCGACGAGGCTGCAACATCGGTATAAGGTTTTGAAGAAGGGGGATGGATTTTGGCTGCCTCTGCGTAAGATATACAGCTCTGGGCCATAGAAATTTTAATTTTTTGTTGTCTCAAGAACTCGGGACAAAGTTTGCTAGTGGCAAAGTGGCGACCAGTGCAATGGAGACAATAAGCATTTTCCAAGATAATGTTACAAGTGTCTGAGACATGTTCGTCCCCGCATTTAAAACAACGAGGCTTTGACCTGCACTGCAATTTAGTATGACCAAATTTGCAGCAGTTGTAGCACTGTATAGTTGGAAATATGTACAATTCAACAGGGAGCGCTGTATAGCACATGTAAACTCTTTTTGGTAATATTTGACCATCGAACGTCAATACAACCATGTTGGTATTAATAAATAAACTAGTACCATCATCTTTCGGTGTTTTTCTTTTAATACGCCTAACCTTTATAATTTTTCCACAACCCATAGGAACAGTAATGTTTTCCTGAATCTCGTCCTCAGACCAGTCTTGGGGTACACCCTTTACAATACCTACTCTAGTGACAATAAAACTAGGTATGAAAACCTTGTATGAGAGATTAGCAATTAGTGGGTTATCTGTGAACAAATTAGCATCTTCGTAGTTGGTAAATGCCATAGAAACTCTATTTCTGCCAATACGTTTTAAGCTACCATTAACTATATTATTGATATTATATTTTTTTAAATCTTTACCAAATTGAATTGGGTGCAGCGTAACAGGATCATTCGGAGATGTGGTTATCCTTTGAATGTGAACAGTGAACGGCCCTGAATCTGTGCTTACGTATTTCCTTACTAACTGCGGTTGTGAGGGACCTGTACCAGTGGGTTTTGTAGCAGAGACACTATTATTGAAAGGAGGGACATGAGTTTCAACAGGCACAGTTTTTTCGCCTTGAGCATTATTCACAACAGGGACCAACTTCTCGTCTGAATCGTCACATTGGCATTCATGAGTAATCTGTTTACCGTTCCTACTTCTACTTCTCTTTGTTTTGCAAATTCGGCACCTTTTTTGTGGTTTGACTCTTTTCCGTTCTGAGAGAGGAATAAGACCATCCTCAGTGTCCATCGATGAGTCGTCAATAACTACATTATAAGCTACAGGACTAGGAGGGCCAGTGTCTGGCCCTGGACCCCCCAGTCCGGGGTTATCCGGGGGTGGGTCAACCCCCGGGCCCATAGTAGAAAACTATACGCTTACCAGATAAGTAGTACCTATATACACTATTTATATGAAATATCAATAAAAATATGTAAAAACTATTAACTAACTACTATTTTACACAAGAAAACCTCCACTGATCCACTTTATAAAACAATTAAAATCAATAAACCAAAAAACACGTCCACCAAATCAGAAGTTTCCCGCGCTTTTTTCTAAAGTAGAATTAGAATTAGTAGAATTAGAATCTTTCATCATTGGTCGATAGGCTTCAAGGCTTTATGTAAAAAAAATTAAATATTTACATTGAATTATTATTACATGAATACCTACCTACAGTCTAGTCTTTTTATTTGTACAATTCTTGATACGAGCTTGTACAGGATTTTTAATCTGTGCAGTTCATCATCAGTGACCAGATTATTATTCCAATCCACAGACATAGGAAAGGGAAGTATACGTCTGTGTTCCAATCTTTTTTCTGTACCTATTCTGAGCCAATAACATTCTGTGCAGTTGTCAGTGTCCAGTGATCCTGTGAGAGCCTCAGACTCGCGGATAACTAAAATATAGGTATATTATTTTTGTAGAGTTAGTTGTCTATGGACTCGCGTTTGAGTTTTGACATCACAGTTTGGCATTTTGCGTTTTCACAAACAGTGTAACCGTTTGCATATTTCTGCCATTTGGGCAGATTTTAACTCTGGCAGAATAAGCTGACGAATTATGAAAGTGGCAGAAAGTGCCAGATTTTTTAAGTACAAAAAGAAAACTCGTGATTTTATGTCTATTTTCTTTATTTTTGTGACTTAGAAGATAGTTTCACTTACTCTCACTGATTGAGACAAAAGTTGCCATTTATTCAATCTTTGTGTTAATAGTACGCCACATGATTAAAAACAGTATTGAATCAGCTAAAGGGTTTATTTTTTTGTGATAAGAAAGTTTCTTATATGTTGCCTTGCCTGTCACAAGTGCCAGTTTATGTGAATTAAAAACTTAATGAAGTACCAGTAGCCATTTAGGCTACCTAGAAAATAAGAACGAGTGATTTATTTAGTTTCCAATATGTATTACCCAAGACCAAAACCTTCCTTCCAAACCAAATACATCATTAACGGAATAAACTCTAAGCTTCACATATGCACATATAACATAAGATCTTTAGTGGAAGTCAACAGACAATACGAATTGCAATACGCCTTACGAAATATTAAGTGGGACATCTTGGGTCTGTCAGAAATAAGAAAAATGGGAACAAATATAGAAGAGGACGATAATCGAGTTTTTATGTATCATGGAAGTAAGAAAGGGCTCAATGGAGTTGGTTTCATGGTAAAGAAGATTTTTAAAGACAACATTTCAAACTTTATCACCATATCTGATAGAGTTGTAAGGCTTGACATGGTTTTTGACGATTCAACAGAGCTTAATATTATACAAGTATATGCCCCAACAAGCTCCAGTACAAACGAAGATATAGAGATATTCTATACGGATATACTGAAAGCGTTAGAGAAAACAGGCAATAACACACCGATACTGGGTGATTTTAATGCAAAAATTGGCAAGCCGAATCTTGAAGACAAACAAGTAATGGGAGAATGGGGGTATGGCTCAAGAAATAGTAGGGGCAATATGCTGCTACAGTTCTGTAAGGCAAATGTATTTTTCGTGATGAATTCGCATTTCAAAAAGAAAGATAAACAAAAATGGACATGGAAATCACCTGATAGCTCAACACGTAACGAAATAGACTTCGTACTTTCAAAAAACAAAGATAAGGTACAGAACATAGAAATAATTGGCACAAGGCATCCGACCGATCATAGACTTGTAAGAGCCACATATCTTCTCAATCATAAACGGAAAAAATCTAGAAAAAACTTCAATAAGAAAACGCACAACTTTAATAACTTAGAAAAAGAATCATTAAAATCAATCTTTACGGGAATAACAAGTAATCGCACTGCATCTGAAATGCAAGATACGTATACTATGATAATTAACAAAATAAAAGAAAGCATATCTAAACTGCCACAAATACCAAACGAAGATGCAATAGATACAATTCTTACGGATAAAATTAAAAGTTTAATAAAACGAAGAGAAGAATTGCAAATAAAGAAAAATAAATCAAGAAATAAGCGCATTCAGAGAAAAATTCATAGAAGACTAAAATCAAGCAGATTGGCAACCATAGAAAAAAATATGGAAACTCGAGGCTCGGTGAAACAAAAAAGTGTAGATGCCGTAAAAAATTGGATAGCCTCTTTAAATAATGATAAAGGTAGTCTGGTATCATCTAGGCTTGATCTAATAAATACTGCTACACAATTTTACAAAAACCTGTACAGCTGCCAGTTGAACAATCAGAATATACCTTGTATAAATCAAGATGACGATGATTCTATACAACCACAATTATTTCTGGAGAGCGAGATTCGTCAGTGTATAAGCAGTTTTAAAACAGGGAAAAGCCCAGGAGACGATGGCATTACCAACGACGTACTTAAAGCTATAATCGACCCTTTAACGCCACAGTTAACTAAGCTATTTAATCAGATACTTATAAAACAGGAAATACCACAGGAATGGGAAACATCAACAATAACACTTTTATATAAAAAAGGCGATCATAGAAATATAAATAATTATAGACCTATTAGTCTCCTGCAATCACTTTATAAACTTTTTACCACGCTAATACTGAAAAGAATTACAAAGACGATTGATAGTAACCAACCCAGGGAACAAGCAGGCTTCCGCGCCAAATACTCCACAATAGATCATCTATTTACGCTATCACAAATAATTGAAAAATATAGAGAATACAATAAAAACTTATACTTTCATAGATTATAGAAAAGCTTTTGACACAGTAGCGCATTCATCACTCTGGACCGCTCTTAAAACGCAAGGTGTGGATCCACATTATATAAGAATACTAAATAAAATTTATAGTAAGAGTAAGGGATTAATAAAGCTGGACAGAAAAGGTGAACCCTTTAGCATCAAAAGAGGAGTTCCTCAAGGCGATCCTATATCACCAAAATTGTTTATTGCCCTATTAGAAGACATATTCCAAAAACTGGAGTGGGGTCAACTTGGTATCAACATCAACGGAGAACGTTTGAGCCATTTAAGATTCGCCGACGACATCGTGATTCTCAGCGAAAACCATCATGATCTGCAATATATGTTAAATACCTTGGATAATGAAAGCAAAAAATGCGGACTCGAGATGAATCCAGACAAAACGTGCATTATGACTAACAGTGAAAAAATACCCATCACTATTCAGGCTCGAGACGTAAATTATGTTGAAGAGTTTATTTATTTAGGTCAAATGCTATCATTTAAGGACTGGGTCACGAAAGAGGTTGAAAGGAGGATCGCGAAAGCGTGGAATAAATACTGGTCACTAAAAGATATATTTAAATCTACCATGCCAATACGTCTTAAAAAGAAAGCTATGGACTCAGCGCTGCTACCAACTCTCTTATATGGCTGCCAGACTTGGCCACTCACTAAAGACATAGTTGAAAGACTACAGGTATTTTAAAGAGCGGCGGAAAGGAGTATGCTGGGTTTGAAACTGCGGGATAGGGTTCGGAACAAAGATAAACGCGAAATAACTAAGGTTATAGACGCAGCCGAGATGGCGTGCCGTCTGAAATGGAAATGGGCAGGACACGTATCCCGCACACAAGACGATCGCTGGAGCGAGCGCGTGCTCCACTGGTGGCCACGCAACGCAACACGGAAAAGAGGGCGTCCGCGAAGGCGCTGGTGCGATGACATCGTGGAGGCGATCGGCAGCACTTGGACCCGACTAGCACGGGATAGAGTAAATTGGCAAAGGAAGGAAGAGGCCTACGCCCGCAAGTGGGTGTCCCTGGCAACAAATCAGATATAATAATAGTACATACACACTAAATTAAACTTAGATTTAAGAAATTGTTTTTTTAAGTATTATTTATAAACCAAAATGTCAAATAGTTTTAAGGTTGTTGGGAAAATAAAGGCTTATTTATTTATTATTTATTTATTTATGTATTACCCAATAGATATTAATTCTTTGTTAATAGTATGTGAGAAAAATCCTATTGTTATAAATAAATATGGCTATTCGCTAGTACGCCATTTAATTGTAAAAACGTAATATTGAGTTTCTTTGTCGTTCCATGTTGATTGTTTTCTTCTACGTTTTATAACTATTAATTGAGGAAGAAGAGATGCATAACTGCGTAAGACAACGAGCAAACAATCTTTCATCTTTCTACTATTCTACTTCTTTTTAGTCGTATCCTCATGACTGAGAGTCGTGACCATCTACGAGACCAGCTTGTTAATCAAGGCTCGCCAGGTGGTGCGGTCTTGAGTCTTATGGAAAGAACATTGGATGTTCACGCTGGTGGCCTTGCAAATGCTGTCTATCCACTGGGTTGGTACTCTACCCCTACTTCGCTTGCTCTCCATGCGACCAGACATAATTCGAGAGTCGCTCGATGCAGTCGGGTTTTTTCCTAGCCATGTGACCGAAGAATGAGAGTTGCTTGCGGGTGCAGATGGTAGACAAATGGGTCTGGATCTTCAGCTCATCCAATATTGACTCGTTTGTGCGATACGCAGTCCATGAGATACCCAACATTTTGAGCCAGCACCACATTTCGAGCGCATCAATCCTGGAGAGGATCTGAGACTTAACGGTCCAAGCTTCAGAAGCATAAAGAAATATGTAGAAAATTAGTGTTTGCATTAGTTTCACCTTGGTACTATTCTACTACCCGGACAAATTTAGTGTCACCTTCCGAAATTCGTTATTGATCCGAGAGCGTTGCATCCAGCGAGATGTCAATTTAATCCACCCCCTTGTGACATACCTATTGTAATTCGCTGTAGAATTACAGTCAGAGTTCAAAATCAAAAAACAAAACACGGAGAGTGTTTTGTATTTTGATTTTTATATTCAATATACGCTGTGAAATTAATGTAATTTGGAGAATTTTCATAAATCATATTACAAAATATTATACATCACACTATTCAATCATATTATACATCACACTAGTCAGCAAGTATACGTTAGTAAAATATGTTATATTACTTTTTTATATTGAAAGTAAATACTTTTTGGTTTACCTTGTGTATTTTTACGTGTCTTCTTTAAAGCTTTAAGCTAAAGATGGCCACTTAGCTCAAAATTTTATGCTGTTTATCTACTCAGTAGGCAAAATTAGGTGAATTCAGTAAGATCATATTTTAGGCGTTTTCAGCAATCGAGTTGGCAGATTTTGGCAGATTTATTGCCAGTGTCTGGCAGATTCGCCATTTTTGAAACGGTCACACTGTTCACAAATCACTCAAATCTACTAGCCAAATTGAAATTCTGACTCAGTCAGATAAATTGTGCCTGGGAAGTTCACGTTCTAGTGCTAACAAATACACATGGAGAACGATAAAGCGTTATAAAAAAGTTTTCACTAGTGAATTGTTTACCTTTCGGCTCGTGATTTCGTCGATGAAAAAGATTTGAGATGTTTTCCAGTATTCCCAGGTCATTGATGTAAGTAGCATTTCGTTTATTTTTGGAGTTTACATAACGTGTCACCTGTGTTTTATTCGATTTGAAAAGAAATTGTATGCTGTTGCTTGCCATCGAGTCATAATACGTCTTGTTTTGGGACTTACTTCTTTAATTTTAAAGTTTCGGTGCTTACTGTTCTTTGGGCGGCCTGAACATACTTATATAATATAAGTACGTTTTACTTTATTAAATATCCCGCGTTTATAAATAAAAATGCGTAAAATAAATGCTTGTATACATTAGCGTAAGTATTTCAAGGTTAAGGTGTCTAGGAAGCGTAAATTCGCGTAATCTGTAACTCAGAAAAACTGGTCAATTGTCGGCTTAGACTATTGATCTCAAACGTGAAGTAATTAAATGTTTTCAGAGTAATTGACGATTATTACTTACATTTCCGACTTATATTTCTGCGATACAAGTCAGATAGTTTATTGAAAATGCGTTAAAAAATAGGTAAGTAACTAATAGTGCGTTGCCCTTATTGATTAAAATTTTACATAAATTCATTAAGTAATATTATTTAGTTTTTTTGCACCCTTCGACATCATATAAATAAGTAGTAATAACTGAGCCACATCTTATATTTATCCTTGAATAGGTACTAAGTAACAATAATAAGTATTATTATAAAATTCTATTCTTAGTGTTATAAGAAATTATAAGAAGTTATATGAATTAAAAATATATTGTATTTTAGATTTTTTTTGGTTGGTTGGTTTGTGGAAATACCAAAATTAGTCGTGGAATAAACTTGTAAGTAGGCATTGACTTCTGCTTGCATGACCTACTTTTCGAATGACCCAATTTAGTTTATTTGGCAGTCAAACCAAGTTACAACTTCTAAGGCAAATTAGTTTTTAATAAAAACTTAAAAAAAAACTTTATTATAATTCAATGTTCACGTAAGTTATTATAATTGTATGATAATTATAATTTATGAAACACTATAATATATATTTGATTAAATATTGGTCAGCTTTAATTATTAATTTTTTTTAAGGTAAATCTCCATTACTTTCAGGAAAGGCTATGACAGATTGAAAATTTATTTTAGGTACTGGAGTTGAGAACATGTCATGAAAATGTAGTTTTCCTGATTCACATATTTGTTCTTAGAATTTACAATTTGGTCCAGTATAATACCTAAGTGTAAACACCTATGTGTAAACCTCTAGAGAGTGGATAATATGTTCTAGCAAATACATAATATAGGTGTGACTAATGGCAATGACCCACTTTTAGAGTGACCCAATTACTACTTGCACATTTACTTGGCAGCAGACATATCATGGGAGTAATATCATGCTATGTAATGAAATTTTGAGGAAGTAAATAAATAGTTATTGTATCTACTGTAATGTGTATAATATGAGTGTGTACTGATAATAAACTAATTGAATAATATTACATTATTTTAAATATTGAGCTGGTTTAAATACCTAATTTTAAACGAAAAGAAACCCTATTTTTCATTGCAGATGTTGATACTCTTGGTAAAATTTTTCTAAAACAGTACCAGGAATTTATGTAAATGATATTATATTGTCGTTTTTTAATACGTCAACTACAGTTTATAGTGAGCTCAAACTATCCATCAACGTAATGAAAGTATGCTACTGTTTAAACAAACACCCAGTTGAGGAAATGTAAATTAATGTGTGTAATGTTATCATGTTTTATTATGCTCATACCTACTGAAGATTATACTTACAAATTATTATTATGACAGTCAACTGTTACATTTTAGGCAAAAATTTAAAAATCATTTAATAAGTTGCAGTTTCTAGTATTTCTGGTATTTCATTCAATATAATCTGTAATAATTTTGATAAGATTGAAATCATTTTTAAATTATCTTTAAATTTCTTTTTATGTTTTGAATGCTCTCGCTAGTGCATGCATAATATTGTGTCTGTATAAATCAAACAAACATCACAAGTTTAGTTGTTCAATTTTCTATTTAATTTCCTATTCTTATTTTTTATGCAATAATTCATTATGCAATAATTTTATAGTATTTCAAAGTTCAAACAGGGCCTCTACTTTAGTAGACTTTACGAAGCTTTGTAGATGCGTTTGTTACAAGATAAATATCACTTGCTGCAAAGTAAAATATAGTGAGGAAACCCAAAAGCCTCAACTCTGTTCTGCTAACCCATTCTAAGCTAGCAGTGGAGCAGCCAGGTCATGGTGACATAGTTTTCATTTTGAGAAAAAAGTTATGCCTCAAAATCGACAGTACCTATCCTATCCGACTTTGCCATTCGTTCCATACAATGTATTTAAATGTCAAATTACTATTTTGATTTAGGCAAACCCAGTTAGGACAAACACCACCCATGGCCCAATCAACCTCACGGTTATGGGGTCCGAATTGTGGGAGGGCGCCCGTTCGGTGTTCCCAGGGCGCCTTCTTGACTCCTTACAAGTTGCTTCTTCTCGCTCCTTGTTCCTACGTGCTCACTATTCTGGGGCAGGATTGTACCCAATAACGGATGGAAAGGCTAGGTTCATATTATTCCCATTATAAAGTGGCAATTCCCATTATAAAGTGGGGTCAACAAAAATAGTGCAATAAATTGACCTCCTGAGTCCTGACCCTGTTAAGGAAACATAACAATCATTATAGTTAACATGTCAATTATTGTTAAGAGTACAGCTTATATAATTTCACTTTGAATACTGTGTCATTGAATATGATACAGTATTCAAAGAAATGTATTGATTTCCATTCTTGAATATCGTATTGTTTGCTACCGTTTCCATCTTGCACGTTTGTTAACTACAAACACATGTTCTCATGGACGATTGTCTTGATAATCATAACATCCATCCTAGGTGTATACTGTGTTACTAAATAAAGCCGTTGCCAAATTTGGCTTCTGAGATTGTACTAAATTGTAAGAGTATCGTCAATCGATATCTGGCTTGGCAGTAGCTATACCTATCATTGATCAGTAGCTTGATTCTGTATCGTTAGTTAGCAACTCGCACTGGGTTATTAACTAAGAAAACGGAGGAAAAAATCCTATTTTTGCACAAGGTACTAACTTAGGTTGGTATGGTATAGCATCAACATACCATGCAAGTTGCTAATTTGTTCAAAAAAAATGCAGAAATAGGATTTTTGACAACTTTTTCTTAGTTAATAACTCAGCGTGAGTTGCTAACTAACGATACAGAATCAGGCCACTGATCCTGTAGACAAACTGACATACTATTAGTCCAAAATGAGTGGAATTGAAGTTAGTTAACGCTATGACGTAGCTAATGTCAATAGCTCATACATTTTTGGCATTCTATTTGTGATATCTTATGGTATATATAGATATCTGTGGCTTTTTACTATTAAAATTTCTCTGAAGTTAAACAAGTGCATGAACGGAAAGCCTTTATAGCTTTTTTTTTTATTTTTATCTCTTTTTTTATCATTGTATTTTTAATAATTTTTATCTCTTTTATCAAGAACCAACGTGTGACAGTATTTGGGTGGTTGCCAGTTAGCTATATACCGAACGCGCGAACAATAAATATATTTTGGAGGGCATTGATCTTGATGTTTAAAAAAATTGTTGAGTTAATTTTAGGATATTCTTGATAGTGCTTGTCACACTATAATATAATTTTTATATCACACTCGGTGGGATTTGAACCCACATCTCTCTTTGGCTGTGACATCCAGAGCCCTTGATTATATGGTATCGATTTCATTTTGATAGAGAACTCTTCCTAAGAAAAAAGGCCATATAAGTACATATAAAAAAGTGGTCGGTCCTATAAGGTTTCTGTTTTTCTCATTTGAGGTAGTACGAAACTGTAAAGACACTCTCTACAATAACAATTACTGGATTCGTTACGTAAAAACCTTACTCGTATCGCAGTAATTTATTTAGAAATCCAATGAAACAAAACGACTCAAAAAATGTATGTAAGTAAGTAATGCAGATGCAAGACTCAACTTTTGAGGTAGGTTAGAGTCAAGGTCTAACGCTACTTGCTAATTGCGATTCCAGTTTGGACTGCTTTGTAGAACTACAGAGAAATAATTCACGGTTGTAAAGTTCCTTACTTGTAATCAATGTATTTTAAATAAAACCTTAATTCCTTACTTTCTTTACATATTACAATATTTGTAAATACTATCATTCTGTATTTTCTGTTGCCTTTTGGTACCTATCCTTCTATACCTATCATACTAAAAGCAGTTGTATTCTGCGTTAAAAATACGATTCCTTAGAACATTCTCTCAGTAGGTATTGATTATTTATTATCGATGACGTAGCGTACCCTAAGTCCCTAACCCTGCGGACTATAGCTCTAGTAAAAGTGAATCTGTTTTTCATCTTATCCTATCAATTGAAACCAAGGAAACTCTAAGAGTTCATTTGCAAAAGTAATTGAAATCAATGGAAAAATGTATATTCTGAGGGCATTTTTGAGGATACGCTTATATTTTGATACCACTAAAATCTGTCAATCAAAAATTTATTCACTTTTCAGTACTCTGTAAGTTCTGTAAAATCAAAATTTGAAATCAGGAAAATGTTTTTGGTGGGATAAATTTTTCACTTTACGCCCATGTGACGGTAGCCAAGACATTATTGTAACTAAAGTGTAGAGTTTGTGAAGTTAGAGCTTGTACTTAAGGGTGTATAAAGTCAGAAGTCTTGCCCTACATGAGATCTGATAACGTTTTGACAGTGTGAGCCATATGCTCGTCTGGCAACATTTTACATGAAAATGTTTTTGTTGGGATATGTATTACAAAAACACATACAGCACACATACACACATATTACAACTACACAGTGACTTCCCATTGGTAACTAGTAAGGTACCTATGTAATTAATAATTAACAAGTTGAATCTCCACAAGTAATAGTAGAGTCTACACTCTACACAAGGGTCCATAAAACACTATTTCCGACAGCTTACCTTAGGAAATGGGACACCTTATTCTATACTACGCGTCATTATTTATTTAACATTTTTTTTTAATACATTTGCTCAAAAAGTTAACATTTCCATGTGTGTTTAGCGTGCGCAAAGTTATTCTTTTCCGCACTAGTGCTTTTGTAATTTCCTCCTACGCGGCACCGGAGCGGGCGCACCAGGAGCGCATGAACACGAACACGGCATGCAAACACGGAGCAGGCAAACACGTAAAACCAATAATTTTTTTTCGCAAATGTATTAAAAAACGTCGTTCAATGCACGTGCGGAATTGTCATTTTTACTCGTCCTTATAGTTGACCCTCGCCTTCGGCTTGGGTCAACAAACCGGGACTCGTAAAGAAATGACAAACTTTCCGCACTTATATTGAAATGTACTATTTTTCAATTTATCCATGGATGTCCAAAAACCAAAAGCTGAATTCGTACAAAAACGGATTCTTCAATCTTTAAAATTCCCCCGTTAAAATTTTGCCACCAACAGGTTGTAACAGAAAAAAATCACATAGGTACTTAGTTATCTCGTGTTTCCCAAGAAAATTCTGCAGAGATGTTATGACTGAAGTATTATGTATTGTGTGACTAAAGAGGCGAGAACCATATTGGTGTTAGAACGCTTTATTCAAATACTATAAAGACAATTTACGCGTCATGTATTTTGGGTCTTTAATCTAAAATCGCTAAGAAGCAGAAACACGATTGGATAAAATTTTCTCGATAGAAAGTTCTCCCAAAAGTTGCTCCAAAATCTCAGTTTTTCTAGTTTTTATCGGACACTATATTGGATGTAATTGTAATTTTTGTTTTAAAGTGTCGGTAATCATCATATCCAAAAACGCTGAGAAACAGATTTTTGATAACCAGCTTAGTTTTTGAGTAATTAGGTCGTTTTTCTGTTATATTCTTCCGCGACGCTGCATGTTGCACCTACCAAATCTCCGTGAGAGTGAGAAAGACAAAAATAAATTCAATCAATCCCCTTAAGCTTACAGTATACGGCAAACTTCTTGGGTAGGTATATGACCTTGATTTGCCCACAAGCGAATCCTTTTCTTGCACGAATAGATCCTTATTCATTTTGGTGGCGGTGGAGTAAGTGCGGGGCGCGTCGGCGGAGAGTCGCGTGCCCTAACTTGCCCCCACTACGTAACTTCATGCTCAAGAAGTTTGCCGGCACCTGTACCTTTATCCTTTGTTGTTACAGATGTTCGAACGCTATAGCACCTAATCGGTCGCTAGCGTATGCATTAACGAAATACCCCGCGCTCCTAGAGCCTTCGTCGCAATGTCGGAACTACCACGAAGTGACCGGGAACATCATTTGCCCCAACACCGTGAGGGGTATCGATCATCTCAGAGACCCGCGTCTTAACAAGGTAATTCGTGAAATTCTCAGTTTACAACACTGCAAAATATTGCCTGTGTGTATAGAGTTCACTTGGGAAAGTGAGATCAGAAAAATCAACAATCTGTTTCGGAGCGAGACGCCGAAGACTGGCTTCAAGCTTGTTCCAATCATATCTCGAAGACATTTAACTCGCGCCAAATTAGTTTTTTTTTATAATTTATAGGCTTGCGCTTGACTACAATCAAGTCTGATGAACAGAAATGATGAGGTCTAGGATGGAGCGCGCTTGCCTAGAAAATGCCTATTCACTCTTCTCTTGAAGGCACCCAGATTGTATTTGGCTGGGAACACGGAAGCTGGAAGGGTTTTCCACACCTTAGCGGTTCGTATCAGAAACGTAGAAGAAAAGCGTTTCGTGCGAGTACGCTGGACATCAACCACATAAAGATGCCACTTCTCTCGACGTCTCGCGGTTCTATGGTAGAAAGGTGAAGGAGGCACAAGGTTGTGGAGTTCTTGAGCACACTCTTCAAAATATATCCTGTAAAAAACCGCTAAACAGACAACACTGCGTCTTGTAGATGTTTCTGATGTAGTTTCTGAACATCCTATCAGCATCTGTGACGCATGGTTACGCAGAAGCTAGGTGCCATTAGGAAAAATAAAAAAGTCATAGGCTAAAGTTACAATAAAAGTTCCAAAAGGTTATTTAACTGGCATTAATTGCCATGTGGGAAAAGTCAGACCTATATCTTAATTGTAAAGCTTATTTACTTGCCAGTGTTAATTTTATTGCATAATTATAAATGCAATTAATAACTCGTTGTTTTGAATTGGTTGCCAATTGAAAGTGTGAACGATTTAACGCTCAACAACGTCCTGAAATAGAACGTGAAATCTGAAATTTCACATGGGATTTAAATTGGGAACATAAATTGCAAATTACGTCACTCAAATTTAATAAGAAAGATAATGGAAGAGAAAATACATTGATTTTGAGTTTGCCGAATAATAGACCATGGTTTAGTTTTAAAGATTCGGTTTTTGATTTTCAAAAAGGAGATAAAACTTTTTGAAAATCATATAATGCCATCTCCCAAAAAGGGACGTTCATCTAAACGGGGATTAAAATCTTGGTTTACTCGGGTCCACGAGAAAGGCTGGGGTATTGATTATCAGACAGATCATTATAAAAAACTTACAGACCTTATACATTTATTATATATTATATTATAATTATATTGGGTATCTTCCGACTCGCCAGACCAATTACGACAAACCAGACTCTACTGCCCAACGGTACTGCCTAGCCGTCGTCGCAGGCCACACAGGTGTCATGCTAAATGCCCTAGAAGACATAATCATACGAGCTAACTTAATTATTGTGTAATGTGTTTGTGCTGAAGATGCTTTATTTATAGAATTAAAAGCATTAGATAAGGAATTGTAAAATTTTCCTCATTAAAATTTGATTAGAAAATAGGTGAAATAGGGAAAAGACCCGGTTAAGATTTTCCAATATTTTTTAGGGTCTTGCATTTACATTAGAGGAACGACAAGCGCTCGGCATTCACGGCCTGTTAGCGGCCAAGTTCAAAACACAAGAAGAACAGTTGGATATTTGCAGAATATCAATAGATAGATACGAGGAGAATCTCAACAAGTACCTATACCTCGTCGAGTTACAGGTGACTAACCAGCATAAAGGTACCATTTGATTTAATGAATTTACTAAGTTTACTCTATCGGCGCTCGAGTTTGATGGGGCAGCCGATGTCGGGTGCATGCAGTGATTCTTTCATTTTTATGCTTGGGAGATACTAATACGTCTTATCCTCCTCTGTACCTGCTCCATATTACAATCATGACCCTCCGTCCGGTTATATGTGACGCATGTGGTATATTTAGTTAATCCGTTCAGGTGTTAGCCGCATGACTTTGCGTGAAAACTGATAAATAATTTACCTTGGGAATGAAAATGTTGTTCAGCAAGTATTTTAATCTTATTTAATTCTCAGTTCATTTATTTATTTGCTTTGTCTTTTCGCTTTAAATTTTTTCTTTGAGAAATGTCGTGTTAAAGAATATGTTGCCTACTTTATCCATATAAACCTATATGTGCGTGTAAGGTTTGTGTATATTTGTGTGTTATAATAATGGCCTGTCACAGTTCTAATTTTACACAATATGCATATTGCACTTACACATTACAGGATCTTACGCGCACATACACTTTTACTGTTTACTGTTTTATATTCATTGTTGTGTTATTATTTTTTTAATTTTTACTGAGTATATACAGATATTTGATTTTATCTATAGCTGATTCGTTTCCTTGCAGGACAGAAATGAGAAGTTATTCTTCCGTCTGTTGTCAGAAAATGTGGAGAAGTATTTGCCAATCGTTTACACTCCCACCGTGGGTCTGGCGTGCCAAAGATTCGGTCTCATATACAGAAGGCCGCGAGGTCTCTTTATCACCATCAATGATAAAGGACACATATTTAACATTCTCAAAAATTGGTAAGTTATGTTTTCTCGAGAAAGAATCATTTACATCACCTCCCCTACTTTATCCTTTCTTTAAGAGATTTGAGATTAAAGCAACTTGAACTTATGATTGCTTAAACATTGGTAGCGATGAGGTTTCAGTGTCTCTAAATTTAGCGCGTTTAATATGTTATCCCTTTTCAAAGATACCGTTGTGAAAGGGATACTACTAATTTTATACGCGCTAAATTTAGAGGCTCAGGCAAGGCATCGTAAAGCTTACAACCTAACATAGTTGACGTACCAAGCAAGTGCTTTGATTCCTCTTTCGGTTCCTGATACGCACCGCAAAGGTTTGCATCCTCCCTGGTCTTTTCCACCACCTACGACATGGTTGCCCTTGAATCAAGAGAATATAATATAGGCATCTTCTTAGCAAGCCCGCTTCAAGAAAAACTAAAACCGACGCGCTACCATATTGCCAAAAAAACTAAAACCGACTCGCTACAAAAAACTAAAATCGACTCGCTACCATTGTTAAAAAAAAACCGACGCGCTACAATTGTTAAAAAATCTAAAACCGACTCGCTAACATTTAAAAAAAACTTAAATCGACTCGTGTTAAAAAAACCGACTCGCTACCTTATTTAGGCCCTGAAACATTGAATACTTTTAGGCCCGAACCAGATGTCCGAGCGATAGTATTCACGGACGGTGAACGTATCCTGGGTCTGGGAGACCTTGGTGCGTACGGGATGGGCATACCCGTGGGCAAGCTGTCCCTGTACACCGCACTAGCGGGTATTAAACCACACCAGTGTTTGCCCATCACTTTGGACGTTGGGACCGATAATCAGGTATTATTTTGTTTTACACACTGTTAATAGCAAAATTCCTTTGACACGGCTTTACATTTTTATGAAATTTTTGTGTATATTCGGTAGGTCTGTGAAAACGTTTTTTGTTTAGAACAATTTTTCATACCCTTAAGTGAGGAATAATTTATGTGGCGCAACAAGATTAGCCGAGTCAGCTAGTTTTTATTGTTATCCTGGTTTATTCACCTTACTGTGAGAATTAGCACAGAATTGCATGTCCAATTGAATGCAAAGAGTTATTCTGGAATGAACATTTTTAAAGAGATATATTTTGGTATGTACCTCTAGTACTGTGTAAAAATAAAGGCAACTCTTAACCAGATTTAGTTTGAAATATTGCGCATAAAGAAAATTGGCGTGAAAATGAATTTGAAACGACCTTTTTATATTATGCTGACGTACAGTTTACGATGTCTCGAAGATTCGGATTATGGAATACGGTCGAGTTTGTTATTTCGGGGAATTTGTGTTAATTTTTATTTAATGATCGTTCCAGTTTCAATTGCTCAATTTATCCTATGTATTTGGAAGGGGATTTTTTATTTATGAATGTACTTGCAACGTTCGCATGACGTAAATGGGCAAAAAAAGATTATTTTGGTAAAATTTTAAGACTTATATGTACAAATACTGTTATTTATTTCCTTTCGTGTTGTTTACTTTTAATGTTTCTTTATTTAAATGTCACTCAAATAATTCCACAAAAAGGCAAGGAAATTCATATAATTCCACAGGAATGCAAGAAAGTTGTTATTTTCTTTAGTTGTGATTTCGCAGGATTTGCTGGAAGACCCGTTGTATATTGGTCTGCGTCAGAAACGAGTGAGAGGCAAGGAATATGACGAGTTTATGGACGAATTCATGGAGGCCTGTGTGCAGAGATATGGACAAAATACACTTTTGCAGGTAAAAGTTTTATTACTTCTTTCCATTTGAGGATGCTAGATGACATCTTTCTCTGAAATTCTTTCCCACTGAAGAAACATATGAGTTCTTGCAATAGAACGAACGATCTCAAGAACGCACTTGTTTTGAAGAAAGCCTACTTTTAACGTTTAACGAAGTTTGTTATATCACTCTACCTATATAGCTGTAGCTATTTTTTTTTTAAATCCTGCGCAAACATATGAGTTCTTGAAATAGAACGAACGATCTCAAGAACGCACTTGTTTAGAAGAAAGCCTTCTTTTAACGTTTAGCGAAGTGTGTTATAGCACTCTACCTATAGCTGTAGCTATTTTTTTTTTATCCTGTGCGATTGTTGAATTTTTCCGGGTTAAAGAGTAGTTAATCAGAATTACTAGCTATGAAGATATGTACGTTCTTTGCAGTCAAGTTTCAGTAAGTAAGTTCTTCAATCTTTGAAGACAAACAGCTTTAGTTGAAAGACAATAAAAATATAATAAATGTTAAACTTTAAACTAAAACGATTAGAGAGCCATTTTTCATGACGCATCACGAAAGTATGCAATGCAATGTCCGAGGTTGTTGATGGGGTAGGTAAAGTTTGGTGCCAAGTTATAGGTATAATCCAAGTTCCGTAACATTCATCACGTATAAAAACAGCAAAAAATTCCGTTTGTTGTATGGGAGAGCCTTTAAATATTTATTGCGTTTTATTTTTAGTATTTGCAGTTATAACGGCAACAGAAATACATCATTTGTGACAACTGTCAAATTATCACGATTAAAGAGATACAGCCTGGTGGCAGACGGCGGAATCTTAATATTAAGGCCCCGTTTTTAACCCTAGATACTTCTTCCTGCTCTTTTCCCACGTTATGTGGGGTTCACAACATGTCTTTTCTTCCATTCGCTCTCATCTGATGTCAACTCGCAATCCACTCCTTTCACACGCATATCTTTATCTTCTTTTGCACAATGCGTCCATCTTTTCTTCGGTCTTCCTCTACTTTTTCGTCCCTGCACATGCATACTCATCGTTCCTTTAGTAGCATAATTATCATTCTTGGGTACGAGACACTAAAATTTACCTCATCCAATACGGAAAAAGTTTTATCTTTCGATTGATGACATCTTATCGGATTGCAATTCCACGCGTGTATCGCCAAGACATCGATAATGTATCAATGATATCGTAATTTATTATTTTATTGGCTATCGCTTACAATCACGATTTAAATCTGATACCGACGTAGACGCGAATAAACATGTTATTGTACTGAACACTTGAACAGTAACACGCTTTTATGATGATAAAAGTTTAATTGCACGAAAGGGAACAGTATAACGGAAACTGCCGTCGGCCACATTTTATTAAGTACCTATTACTATATTTAGACAAGCTAAATTTAGACTCTAAAACAGAAAGAGTATCATTGTTACAACTTACAAACATACATACAGCAGTAAACCCCCTTATCAAAATATGAAGAAGCATATCTTAGGTAGGTATATAATATGTTTTGTGTGATAACAATGATTAAAGAATTATTTTATTCAATGTTATTTTTTACCCACGACGGAACGGAGTACGGGTATATACGGAACGGAGTACGGGTATATGCGTTTAGGGTGAGAGACCGTTTGTACATTACTCTATTAAAAAGATTTTATGTTTGTTTGTATGTTAAATTGTTCACAAAAACCAATAATGCAAAAATATTATATAAACATCGATGTTCCCATTTATTTCAAAAACGGCTTGACCGATTTAGATGGGGTTTTCTATATAATGTTTGGTGTCCAGCGGCAATGGTTCTTAGATAGTTGTTACGAACATCGATCACCAGGGGGCGCCATAAAATACATTTATATTGCAAACGAATGTTCCCATTTATTTCAAAAACGGCTTGACCGATTTAGATGCAGTTTTCTGTATAATGTTTGGTATTCATTGGCGATGGTTCTTAGATAGTTGATACGGACATCGATCACCAGGGGGCGCCATAAAAAACATTTAAAGTGCAAACGAATGTTCTCAATTATTACAAAAACGACTGAACTGATTTGGATACAGTTTTGTATAAAATATTAGTGAGTCATTGGCAATGGTTCGTAGATAATTGTTCTTGTGAGTGAACAGCAGGGGGCGCCACAATAAACGTCTCTTTATGACTTGGAAGGGATGATGCCTTCAAACGCTGCTAGAGGAGCTAATGGCTAGTTTGAAGATTAATTTCCATTTTTGAATAATAATATAATTTAAATTACATTAATATATTAATCGAAAAACTATAAAACAAGTGGAAAATTAAAAAAATTTAAAACACCCACGACTTTTGCAGACTTGTAATTGAAAAAGGATTAAATAATTTTATTGAAACTCCCCGACTAAAGGAAAGTAAGAACTAAGAACCTATCAGTATAATTACAAATCCAAGAAAATCCGTCGGAGCTGCCATTGCTATTTTCGTTTTCAATATCAATTAATGTAATTAGTAAGTATTGATAAACTGCCGGTATATGAGAAGTATCAAGAAATTGAATTAGTCATCAACTGGTAAATAGCACCGTCATAGGCAAAACACAGCAGCTCCAGCGGATTTTCTTGGATACTGATAGGTTCTTAGTTCTTACTTTCCTTTAGTCGGGGAGTTTCAATAAAATTATTTAATCATTTTTCAATTACAAGTCTGCAAAAGTCGTGGGTGTTTTAAAATTTTTAATTTTCCACTTGTCGCTAAATGTGGCTCGTTCTCTCGTTTGGAATTTACATGTTCGAAATAAATTTGGAACGTGTAAATTATCATAAATATAATTTAGTGATTTTATCACTTGTCTAACTGTGAAGAAAACTTGCATTCCTAAGAGCCTACCATAGTGTTATAAAAGGTGTGCGAAGCCCGCAAACCCACACATGGCTAGCGTGGTGGAAAATGACCAAACCACTCAGATAAAAGACTCGAGTCTCGATGGAACATAAATAGGGTTTGGACCTTGAGAGTTCAGACGATCATCTAGTAATTTATGGATAGTTTTAGACAGAGCTGTTTTAGGAGGTAGAGTGTTGTAAAAAAGAATTCTAAAATTCTAGAAAGGTTTTACAACTTTTGATCTTTTATACCACAAAAACCTTGAAATGATGAGTGTTCTATAGCGTTTCCAGCCACTCTTACATAATATTTATTGAATTTATTTTTGTCTTTCTCACTCTCACGGTCTCACCGAGATTTGGTAGGTGCGACATGCAGCGTCGCGGAAGAATATAGCAGAAAAACGACGTTTTACCTAATTACTCAAAACCTAAGCCAGTTATCAAAAATCTGTTCTAAGCGTTTTAGGATATTATTATTACCGATACATTAAAACAAAAATTACAATTACATCCATTGTAGTTTCCGATAAAACATAGAAAAACTGAGATTTTGGAGCAACTTTTGGGAGAACTTTCTATCGAGAAAATTTTATCCAATCGTGTTTCTGCTTCTAAGCGATTTTAGATTAAAGACCCAAAATACATGACGTGTAAATTTGAAAGTAATTGTCTTTATAGTTTTTGCATAAAACTTCATTCAAAATCACCTAAATACGGCTTGTAGGCCGTTAAACGGTTGCCTGAAAACAAAGTTAGTGTTAAGTCATCATTTAAACGTAGTTATCAAAGTATATTTATCAAAGTAAATGTTAGTCTAAAGAAAAATAAAGTTTCAGTAAATGCGACAACAATTTTAATTGCTTGATAAGCTAACTAAACTGACTTTTAAGTATTTGAATAAATGATGAATTAAATAAATGAACATTTGAATGGATACAAGATTAAAGCAGTTTTAAAGCAAGAAAGAAGCAAAACATAAGTCGTTAGAGTCCACAAAGACCACCGACAATACCTAAGTAGATGACGTTTTCATATGGTTTTAACATGGTTATGTTAACATTTTTTTGCAAATCAAACCGCAATTCAGTCTAAAATGTATAAAAAAAAGTTATTTAATTAGTAAACAAGAAATGATTGCATTAACGTCACCTGGTGGTACACATTATTATTATTATTATCGCTTCTTTATATAATAGATTCGTGACTTGCTAGTGCTCGAGGAAATGTTGAAGACAGTGCCCATGCACCTAGATACAGGTATCTTTTATAAGCAAATTATTTAAGCATACTTGTAAACAATTTATTTGCCGTGATCATGCGCTTAACGAATCGTGCGTATTATTTGGATTTCGTTATTGTATGGTAATGATCTAATCAAAAAATTCATTCGATGTTCTGTGGATCTAAATACCATTCATGAAAGTGTTATTGTTGTTATAGTCGATTATTATAGGCGGAATTTGAATTCGCGTCTCTCAGTTTCGCGGCTTTACAAAGTGAGAACTCCCGCAGAAACGATAATTTCGATATTTATCATATTCATATTTGGCATATAGCTCGATTGAGCGACGACAGATGGACCATTCGAACAACAACTTAGCTTGTCCCAAAAGGAGAAAAGAAAAGAGGCAGACCCAAATTTAAAAAGGGCAGGCGACGCCGTGTTTCTTGCCAGTTCTTGGTAGACTTGGCGGAAGACTAGCATGAGAGCCTGTAAGTTAGACCTATCCTACTAATACTAACGCGAACGTTTGTAAGTATGGATGGAAAGATCTTTGTTACTCTTTCACGCAGCAACTACTGAACTGATTTGGCTGAAATTTAGAACATAGATAGCTTATAACCCGGATTAACACATAGGCTTTTTACCTCGGAAATATAATCAACTATAACTCTCCCGCAGTTCGAGGACTTCGCGTTGCTGAACGCGGGCCGGCTGCTCGCGAAGTACCGCTACAAGTACTGCACCTTCAATGACGACATCCAGGGCACGGCAAGCGTGGCCGTCGCGGGGCTCATGGCCGCCGTCAGGGTCACCAAGAGGAAGCTCAGTGAAAACATCTATTTGTTCCTCGGAGCGGGATCGGTATGTATAGTCGCGGAATGAAAAGGTTCGTCACCTTAGTGTCTATTTTCGCCTGCACTAGTATTGAAAGGGTCCATTTTGTCAACATAGCAAAATAATCGACTAGTGCAAACGAATATCTATTTGAAAATTGATGAACCTTTTCATTGACCTTTGTGAACGTCATATTAGTTACTGCAAAGTTGATTTACATTATAAGTACCAATTGGAAAAAGGGGTACAGACTATAGCGGTGGCAAAATTCAACCTATAAGGCTAGTACAGGTTTATGTATAAATTTCGAATTGACTCGCTTCAAATAAACTGATCGGATTGCTACATCTATCTTCAGCTAGCGCTGCAAGTGGACACATTGTGAACTAGGCTTGCGACCATTGTATTGTATTTTGGGGGTCAAAATATTTTGTTCCTGAGTGTCCTATATGGAATTCGTTGCTACTCTCAGTATTCTGTTTTAAGATCCTTTTCTTCGCGCTGAATTAAAAAAAAACCCTCACTTTGGCCCCTTGTAAAACAAATAACTATTGCAACGTATTTGTGTCCAAATATCACAGTTCCAACGTACCTATAGAGTACAGACACAACTAGCAGCGATCTTTTTAAATGAGGCAAGCTCGATTAAAGGAATGACCACAGATTAAATAATTGTTGCTAGGAATGACTAAAACGGTTTCGCGTGCATGATGACTTTTGAACTTTTTTTCGGAACTATGGTTCTAATCAATTCAGATAACGAGATAGGAAAAGTAGAATTTCTCTGAATAAAATTCATGCAAGATTTTTCTTAATTCTACTTGTTAAGTAAAAACTACCGTTCCATATATTTTATCAACTTAAAGTGTTTCATCTGAAGTTTTAATAAAGCAGTTAATTTTATTCATTTCGTTGATGGATTAGATACAAGATTAGATAACGAATATTGTCGAGTCAACACGCACATTGACGCACTAGTACGTGGGTTTTTCAATCAATCAATCAATCAATCAAATTATTTATTTGCTGATATAGGTATTTACAAAGTTGGTTATTACAAATATATAAGATCTAACTATATCACACCATATTGGTATGCAAATTTAATTC
This sequence comes from Coenonympha arcania, assembly GCA_036785405.1. Classification (NCBI taxonomy): domain Eukaryota; kingdom Metazoa; phylum Arthropoda; class Insecta; order Lepidoptera; family Nymphalidae; genus Coenonympha; species Coenonympha arcania. The sequence continues at coordinate 11,450,413 of CM072065.1, forward strand.
TTAAAGAACAAAAGTAAATAAATTTTAAGAAGCTCAGACTAAGAGAGAAAATATATCTAAATATTAATTTAAATTATTTTATTTGAAATTAGTCTCTACACGGTCTAAAAATATCTCTATTATTCTCATTATAAACTTATAATATGCGTTACCTGCCAATAACAAAGTTATATCATGCGTATTAAAAATAGCACCCACTGATTAATTATTATCTGTCAAGAATAAACTGAAATAGACTGCGATAAAAACCGTATCATATCATAATCCTCTAATATTGGTTATTAGATCTTAGTTTTGAAGTGAATAGTACCACCGATACCTACTTTGTACCTACAACAAGTGATAATGTAAAACGTTTAAAGTCAAACAGACTACACTAGTAACTAGTACAGACTCTTTATCTTGAAAACTACTAACCCGAATTTGATGAAACTTACACTGTTCTTTAAGTTGATGTAACAACAAGTGCTCACAATCTGGTTGAAAATTTCGGAGGACAAACACACACCTATGAAAATTCGTATCTTATTAAGAATTTCCGTTTCGTTTCCCTGATGTTAAGTGTTACACATGCCCATGTCTGATGCAGTGCGTCCAATAATTTTGCTTTGCAATATCACACGATTCACTGCACTTCGCTCATCATCCTAAAATATCAGTTGTTAGGTCTCATTTTGCCTAGTAATTACGTCGGTGTACATTGTCCTCCAAACACAGTATTACTGCTTTAAGGTAGAATTAACAGATACTGCAGTGGTACCTACCCAGACGAACTTCGTAAAATTAGTCCTACCACCAGTATTATTTTCGATATCAGTGTCATAAATTGTATTAAATTTTGTTCTGGTATATTATAAAAAGGTTTTAAAGTTGGCAACATTGGCTTAATTCTCGTGCTTCGTTTCACAGGCAGCCAACGGCATTGCCAACCTAACAGTAGCCGCTATGGTGGCAGAGGGCCTAACAGAAAAGCAGGCTCAAGAGCGAGTGTACATGTTCGACGTAGACGGCCTTCTGTCCACCAGGAGGGAGGGCGGTGTTCCCCCTCACGCGATAGCCTTTGGGAAGGACATTGAACCGGAGAAGGATTTTGAAAAGTGCGTTGCGAAGATCCGACCGAGCTGCCTTATTGGTGAGTTTACATAAATAGTACCTTACTGCAGCGGTCAGCAAAGGAGGCACTGATGGATGAACATGTAAATGTAGGGCGAGGCAGCGCCGAGGCACAAATACGTCAGTCCATCAATGCCTAGTTGTGTTTGGTGCTGTATGCGCGCTGCTGGACTCGGGAGCAACTTGCATGGTATGTTGACATGATACCATACCAACCTAGGTTATGGTAACTTGTGCAAAAATAATAAAAAATAGGTTTTTTGCCTACGTTTCCTTAGTTAATAAGCCAGTGCGAGTTGCTAACTAACGTACAGTAGAAAAGTACAACGCTTTTCGTGATTTTTCAGTTTCCGCCATTCCGCCATCTTTCCTCTCCGATACTGCCACAGACAATCGAGATATTTCGAGTTCAATTTTGTCATGCTCTGGATTCCGAGATTAAAGCCCATGACCAATATTAAGGGGATTTATTGAATTTATTTTTGTCTTTCTCACTCTCACGGAGCTTTGGTAGGTGCGACATGCAGCGTCGCGAAAGAATATAACAGAAAAACGACCTTTTACTTAATTACTCAAAAACTAAGCTGGTTATCAAAAATCTGTTTCTTAGCGTTTTTGGATATTATTATTACCAACACTTTAAAACAAAAATAACAATTACATCCAATATAGTGTCCGATAAAAACTAGAAAAACTGAGATTTTGGAGCAACTTTTGGGAGAACTTTCTATCGAGAAAATTTTATCTAATCGTGTTTCTCTTTCTAAGCGATTTTAGATTAAAGACCCAAAATACATGACGTTCAAATTTGAAAGTAATTTATTGTCTTTATAGTTTTTACGTAAAACTGCATTCAAAATCACTTAAATACGGCTTGTACTCTGTGTTAAAGTCCTTGACCAATATTAGTACATAACATACAACAATTATTATTCTAACCAGGGTGTTCGACCGTCGGAGGCGCGTTCACGCCGGCAGTGCTGCAGCAAATGGCGAAGAACATCGAGAGGCCCGTCATATTCGCGCTCTCCAACCCCACCAGCAAGGCGGAGTGCACGGCGCAGGCCGCCTACGATAACACAGAGGCGAGTATTACCACCAGATTAACGGTTTACCTAGGTCAATGTTCTGATCAGAAAGATTAAAGTATGTACATGTAACTATTTTGTTATTTTATCAATTTAATTCCTTATTTATCACTGAATGTAGTTTCATGAATTTCTTAAATCAATATATTGATATTTTGAATAAAATAGCCTATTGTTCATATTGCTCTACCAGCTGCAAAGTTTTATCTGGCCTTTCGTCCTGTGTCCAATCTTTTTTACCTGACATCTTTTTTTTTGTTAAAATTTTATTTTCAAGCAAAATAAACCTCAAATCGTTTAGTTTCAAAGTCGTTTTTTACACTTGAAAGTTACAAAACTTGCGGAAGTGTTTACTGTTTACACTGTAGGGATAAAACTTGCAGAAGTCAACTTCTGCAAGTTTTATTACAAATATCCGCTTTGGAATATAATCTACTCAGTTTTAAGATAATCGAATCTACGTGTCGATACTTTTAACGCTTTTATCTACGCTCATTGCTTAAAGTTCGAATTATAAAATCGAAATGTGTCAAATAATTACCTACTTTATTCACAGACTTCTATAATTATTAAAAAGTTATTCATAATAACATCGCTCTACTATGGAAATATTTAAAGAAAGTTGTATAATATCCATAACGATACACGGCTCTGGACTCCTGTATGAACCTCTCTGGCTGGTATGACCTCTCTGGGGTTTTGAAGGAATTGATTACAGTACCGCTATCGGCAATACAACGGTTAACGGTTACAATTATTATCTGGGGTAGGTAATATTTTTTATGTAAAATTTTTTTAAGTGAATCCACAGACAACATATAGTTGGTAGTCATTGCCGAGAGTATAGATGGGCCATGATTGACCATAGACAACAACACAATGTCTAACGTTCCGCGTAACGTTCCACCTGGGCCTGTGATTATGATTATGATTACGATTACGATTACGATTACGACTACGATTACGATTACGATAACGATTACGATTGTGACGTTATCTCGTAAATCTATCGTCCGTAAACCGACTTTACAGACAACTAATTTTTTTTGTTACTTTGTCAAAACTTTGCGCTGAAAAATGTCTAGTAGTGAAACCTACTAAAGAAAATTTCACTCAACCTGACATCTTAGTAGTTGCAATGATTTACGACAAAAGTTAGCAAGATTTTATGATTTGGATTTATGATAATAATATGAGCGTAGATAAAGTAGTGTATGAAACTCTACATAATTAGGTATTAAAACACTCGTGTGATACTATTAAAAAACTCGCCTGCGGCTCGTTTTTTAAACTCACACTCGTATTTTAATACCCCCCATTATGTAACCGTTACATAAACTACTATAATTGCTTCTAACATTTAATAGATAAGATAACCAATTGTTTGGCGAATTGAACGTTTATTGTAAACAAACAAAATTTTTCAAACCACCTGTCCTCGCCAATTATTTCAGTCGAATACGCAACGATGTATTTAAACTCAAGGTCTAGGTTACCAGCGTCAGCCTAGACACGTCACGCAATCGTTTACGTGATAATGGATACAGTAAAATGAAATACCACCAAAAACATTCTCATGTATAATGTTGCCAAGACGAGTGCATATGGCTCACTGACAAAAATTATCAGATCTCATGTAGAGCAAGACTTTTTCAATGACAAGAATTCTTGGAATGATAGGGATATATTCCCATCTCCTCATGAGATATCTTTAAAATTATGTAATATTTTTTGATATTATTTAAGAAATTGTATATGATGACATTTTTGAAAAGAGTTCTTGCCGAGTTTCTTGCCAGTTCTTCTCGGTGCAAACCTGCTTTCCGAACCTGGCGGTAGAGTTTTGACTTTTCATAAGAGCCTATTATTTGGGCCTATGTGAAAAATAAAGATTTTCATTTTTCTAACTCTTCACGCCCTAACTCTACAGGCTCTAACTTCACAAACTCTAAACTTTGTTAAAATATATTATGTCTTGGCTGTTTCGCTACCGTTATATGGGCGTAAATTGAAAATCACGCCGCGTCGGGAAATCGCCATTGTATTAATCGAACACTTTATAGTCCATTGAAAAGTTACATTTGGGGTTGCGGTTTTTAGAGGACGCAATTTTATTTTTTTGATGTGTAGGGGGTTCATTTTCACTTATAATTTTTTTATTTATAGTTCTACGACAAAAAGTTACTGGATCAAAGTTGTAGAGAATTTAATTTGTAACAAAAAATGTTAACAATTTTTTTTTATCAAACAAATAGTTTAAGAAATATATCGTAAAAACCATTTCAACCACTGTTTTCAAGATGGCGGCTGTGGGTCAAGGGTGGCGACCCCACAAACTTGGTTTTAGCTTGACACCGACCTCTACTACACATCAACAAAATAAAATTGCGTCCTCTAAAAAACGCAAGTTTAAGCCTAAAAAATGTAACATTTCAATGGCCTATTACTGACTTTTCATAAGTGCGTCCATCAACAGGGTCGCTGCATATTCGCGTCGGGATCCCCGTTCCCGGCGGTGCAGTACGGCGGCAAGGAGTACCACCCGGGGCAGGGCAACAACGCGTACATCTTCCCCGGCGTGGCGCTGGGCGTCATCGCCACCGCCACGCACCACATACCTGAGACCATGTTCTTGACCGCCGCCAGGGTATGTTATACCACGTTTTTAGCAACGTTCATCACCTGTTTTTTTTTTTATTTATTATACACAAATTTTTAACGCGCAGACTCTGCACTAAGATTAAACTTGTATTGCAGAGCTCTGCATACCCTTCGGGGGATCACGCGAAGCCAATATTTAGAATACCAATAAAAAAAAGTTATATATTTCTATTTTATCCGTTTGAAAACCAACCACTAACAGGAACTCACATGACAACTGTGACAACACAACACAAAACAACTGTTCTTTTATAATTAATTTATTATTTTAGTTTCTTTGTACAAAACGATACGATACACTAATTTAGTGACAAATACGTGCTCTCTCTATCATCGTACACAGAAATCTGCGCCTTCTTTTTGATTGACGGGCCCCACCAAACTACAGGTATCAGAATACGGTGATGTAAACAAAACTGGCCAATAGCAAAGAACTACATAATAAAAATTATTAGCAGAGACGAATTAGGGGTCCGCCGTACAATATTAATGCAGATTATACATCATTTGCTTACATGTGGTATTAATAAATGTATGTGAGTGTGTTGCCGCATAATTTACTAAATACTCGTCATAATTCGACATTTACGACCCTTTTGCAGAAGCTTCGCCGATGACTTCCCCTCCCACTTCATATTACCGTGTCCCGCGCTCGTCTGTTATCAGACGAATGCGGGCCACGGTAGTATTAGGTAAGTGGGAGGGGAAGTCATCGGCAAAGCTTCTGGGAACGGGATATAATAAGTAGGGTTGTAACGGAACTCCGCCTCCGCCTCCGTTACTGCGGAACTTCCGCAAAGAATTTAACCTCCGCCTCCGCATCCGCCTCCGCAAAATTTATGCGGAGTCATATCGGAAGTTCCAATATACCAACAGCAACCTCATGATATGGAAAACACTAATTAATGAATATAATAAAGAAAATAGACTCCAACTAAATGAAGATCCCTTATTGTGGTGGAGATATAACATTAAATATAAAGTTTTTGCTCCCATAGTTCGCATTTACTTATCGGCGCCACCAAGTTCAGTGCCAAGCGAACAGTTATTTAGTGCTGCTGGTTTAATTTACGAACCCTTGAGAAACCGCTTAGAAGGCGAAAAAGCCGCAAAGCTTTTGTTCGTAAAATATAATTTGCCTCTTGTCAATTTTGATTACTAAGATGAATCATGAACATGTATGTACAATTGTACACATTATATTATATATAATATAAATAAATGTTGCTGACTCTATTAAAGTATTAAATATTAATCATAAATTTATTTATATTTTCCCAACAAATTTCACCTCCGCCTCCGACTCCGTTAACCTTCGCATCCGCGGAGGCGAACCTCTTCACCTCCGCATCCGCCTCCGCCTCCGCTAATTAGGCCTCCGTTACAACCCTAATAATAAGGTAGCCGGTATTGTTTGCTTCATCGTTCGCTAACTATCCTTTATGGGCTGTTTTACGTCACACTAAATTTACTGTTCTGTTCTTGATTCAAATCTTGCCACTGAAATCTAAACCAGTTTCACCCAATAACAGATTAAGTTGAAGTTTGTCAATTATGCTCAGGTGTAATCCGACAACTTGAAAAGTTTGTTCCTATTATTTTATTCGCAAAGAAGTTGTTGACATGCAAAGTATTATATTTGAGTAACATATCAATTAGGGTTGTAACGGAGGCCTAATTAGCGGAGGCGGAGGCGGATGCGGAGGTGAAGAGGTTCGCCTCCGCGGATGCGAAGGTTAACGGAGTCGGAGGCGGAGGTGAAATTTGTTGGGAAAATATAAATAAATTTATGATTAATATTTAATACTTTAATAGAGTCAGCAACATTTATTTATATTATATATAATATAATGTGTACAATTGTACATACATGTTCATGATTCATCTTAGTAATCAAAATTGACAAGAGGCAAATTATATTTTACGAACAAAAGCTTTGCGGCTTTTTCGCCTTCTAAGCGGTTTCTCAAGGGTTCGTAAATTAAACCAGCAGCACTAAATAACTGTTCGCTTGGCACTGAACTTGGTGGCGCCGATAAGTAAATGCGAACTATGGGAGCAAAAACTTTATATTTAATGTTATATCTCCACCACAATAAGGGATCTTCATTTAGTTGGAGTCTATTTTCTTTATTATATTCATTAATTAGTGTTTTCCATATCATGAGGTTGCTGTTGGTATATTGGAACTTCCGATATGACTCCGCATAAATTTTGCGGAGGCGGATGCGGAGGCGGAGGTTAAATTCTTTGCGGAAGTTCCGCAGTAACGGAGGCGGAGGCGGAGTTCCGTTACAACCCTAATATCAATATCGTTAACTCTACTTATCACTGAACAAAATTTAAAAATAAAACGAAAATACATATTTCTTCAATTGACTTCTTGGCGATAAGATGTAAAAATAATACTTTTATTAGAGTTTCCGCTGAATAAAAATTATCTGAAAGCGCACATAAAACAAGGGAAAATTTTAGCGACCTATTCAATACGATGACAATGTACGCTCTCTCATCTGGGAGACGTCAGACGATACAGACATTTTATACGTAATACGATTGACGTGCATTGAATAATAGTGTTTATTACAAACGCAGTAATGTTTCAAACGCGCTGAAGCTTTCCGACGGGAAATGTTTGTTTATGTGATCTAATTTTTAATTTATTTGGCAATGACATAATGCGTTGCTGCCAAATATTTAGCGTTATGTACGAGTGAGCATGTTTGTACACAAAGTATTGTCAATGAAATTATTACAATGCCAACATTATTATTGTTGTATGTTTGTTACCCCTTGACAACAAAACTACCGATTTTATCATTTAACACGATTCCTGCTGGCTTGCAGGAAATGGGACATATCCCATACTAAGCGCAATTTTATACTTTACAATTCTTAAGAGTATGTAGGGTCATTGTCAAAAGTGCATATAGAGTTTGCAAATAGAATCCCTTGCATGCACTCGGCCAGTCAATGTATAGACTGTTTACGTTAATATGCGGTTACTTGCTTATCGTTTTAGCCCTTAAGCTATGTATGCATTTTTGACCCTCATTGTACCTATTCCATAGAAATTAAGCCGATTAAACTCAAAAGTTTAATCGACAAGTTCATACGCGAGTTTATAGAAAAGTTTATACGTCAGCAATGGCGTAAAAAAGGGGAATGCGGTAACTTCCCATTCAGCCATCTGGCACGGTTGTTTATGTATCTCGATCTTGCATAATACTCGCATCATAATTTTAGAAATTATAGTGTAAACGGTATTCAATTATAACACTAAGAAAGCGGATACTGTGTTTCTGAGATATGTAGAGTCTTAGCTTGTTGCCCGTAGCTCGAGTATTTCGTTCGTGCAACGCACCCACGTACGCACGAGCGAGCATACGCGCGTACGCACGTTCACATACGAACTTTTGCTGCGCCTTTATAATATAACTAGCTGTTGAGCGCGGCTACGCTCGCATGAATTTCGGGTTCTACATATCCCGTTAAAATTAGTCAAGCTTAAAACATATACATGACTTTTTTTTTTGAACTTTCAATAGAGAACAATTCAGTCATGTATGATTTTTGTGTAACTTTAACTGCGCACGCAACGACAAATCTACTAAGGGATTATTGTTTCCTTTTCAACATCTTTTATTGATGCTCCTATAGGTCACAGCGTGATGGTATATAGCCTTCCTCGATAAATGGACTATCCAACGCTAAATAATTTTTTAATACGGACTTGTAGTTCCAGAGATTAGCACGTTCAAACAAACAAACAAACAAACAAACTCTTCAGCTTTATAATTTTATTTTATTTTATTTTATTTTATTTGGAAAACTTACAGCTAAATTTTACAGAATAGTCTTACATCTAATTATCTTATAGCTAATTACAAGTTTTCACAAGTGGGTAAGGACAAAAGAGAAGAAGTTTGAGTACACGTGGTAGGAGTTAGTAGATTAGTAGAAGAATTTAGTGGAAGTGGAAGTTAATATTAGTATAGATTTTTACTAGATGCTAATTTACAACAATTTCGATACACAACTGCGTATGGCTAATTGTTAAATTATACATGAAAACATTTCCAGTGTCTCGCCAACTTCGTGAGCGAGGATGACCTGAACACCGGGCGCATTTACCCTCCGCTAGCCTGCGTGAAGGAGGCGTCACTCGCCATCGCCATCGAGGTCGCTAAAATGGCATACGACGAAGGTATTGAGCCACTTCTACACGCTCATGAATATCCGAAAGTGGATAGTATTTATTTCAATCCCTGACCCGTAGCTATATGACATATTTCGATTCGATTCCCTTAAATGAAACGCCATTAAAAAAACATGTGTATGAGTAAGACAGCTGTCTGCGTGGAAATCACGTATATCGCTATTAAATAGTGATAAAAATTTAATGACTTAAAACTAAGTTTACGAGGGATCAAAGGCGCCCAAATCTGAGAACGTATTAGTGATCCTGCTCAGTTTAGTGATCGTATATGTCATTCTCATAAATTTTTTGAGTTAATTTCCATGTTAGCGAATCGATTCCTCGATATATTATGTCACGTGGCTGGGGCTAAACAAGACTGATATTCCAATCGCTTTTCTCTCAAAGGGAACTGTGCTGCCCGTGTTTGTAATCAAACGCCTCCGAAACGGCTCTACCGATTTTTATGAACTTTTTGGTGTATAATATGCGATAGATCTGAGAATAAAGAGGTATTACCGATTATAAACAAACATATGGGGACGTAAACTATATTTCACACCCTGAAGTGAGAAATAAATGAGTAATGGCAGAAGACAAAACTATGTTTGAAGATTCGGCTAGTATTTAATATATTTTCCTCGATATAGGTTGTGGTTCAGTGTACCCGAAGCCGAAGGATTTCGAAAAACACATAAAGAAGTGCCAATACAATTTCTGTTACGAATCCCAACTGCCAGATAGTTACACCTGGCCGGAATACCCGCCAGTCAATTACAAACTGCTCCGAGAGAGAGCTCTGCCTGTGGTACATTAATTTAATATATAACTCAAGAGGTATTCATTTCAATCAAGAATCGAAGTTTATTTGAAAGGTGTTCGAGTTGTAGGCTAGAAAGTATGGAAGTGAGAAGTGTTGATTAAACAAGTATTATGGTAGACGATCTAAGTAGTTCCATTTGTTAGATTATTATCGATTTGAAGTACTTGTAGATAGTCGATAAAAACATTACATATCGTACAGTAATGAAATTGTTCATATCATATTTTCTTTAGTGATTACTTCCATGAACAAATTGGAATTGTTGCTGAAGAATTGTTTTAAGAAATCATTAAAGTTGCTAAATAATATTGTCACTCTCTTATGAAAATAACACCATTAAATTCAAAGCAATCAAATGCGATTCGGAAATTGTAAGAGTTAGTAGATCTCACAAAAACATTAGAATATTTGTAGGCTATTAATATTACTATCGGCTATTTGGAGAAATCTAAGGGTAGAGTGTGGTTGTTCTCACAGATCAGAGAACTAGTTTATATGTATTTACAAGGTGTTACTCGTTTGCGAACTTATATCCAATTGTGGAGGTCTGCAGGCTGATATAAGGATGATAAGGATTTAAAGTTAAGGTAATGAAAATGAGATAACAACGTATAATTGAAGACACTTGATTTTCGCCATTTTGGCGCTGATTATTCCGTAACCTGGCGTGAGCGTCTTTGGAACTACAATAAAATAAAATTCAAAACGACGTTCACAGTAAACAAAATATGTCAATTTAATACCGTGGAGGCAGTTCAAATCGGTACAAAAAATGAACTGTCAATTGTATAGAATATTTGATCCAGCGTACTATAGTACCTAGTGTGCTGCAGACTCGGTCATAAATCATTCGAGTGTTTCGCTTTTTTTGTTCTGCAGTAATGCACAACTCAACAAAGAACAAAACAAACGAAACACTCGAATGATTTATGACCGAGTCTGCAGCGAGATAATAATACTATAGTATAATAGAGCAGTGGTTGTGGTTCATTGTCCTTGGTTTTAAACGTTTAAAATTGTTGTTCTGCAGTAATGCACAACTCAACAAAGAACAACACAAGCGAAACACTCGAATGATTTATGACCGAGTCTGCAGCGAGATAATAACACTACTACAGTATAAATAATAGAGCAGTGGTTGTGGTTCATTGTCCTTGTTTTTAAACGTTTAAAATTGTCGTTTCCAGGTCTCGCGTCAGTGTACCCCGAGCCGAAGGACATAGCGAAGCACATCGAGAACCAGCAGTACTGCTTCCACTACGAGAGCGCGATGCCTGTCGTGTGGGACTGGAAGCCCGAGGAGAAGTTCAACGTGAGGCCCATTCAGCCCGTGCCCAAGAACATCTAAACGATCACAGGTGCCGGTAAACTTCTTGAGCATGAAGTGACGCACGCGACTCTCGGCCCACGCGCCCCGCACTTACCACCAAAAGGATCTCAAAATCGCTTGTGCGCAATCAAGGTCATATACCCAAGAAGTTTGCCGTGCACTGTACAAGTCGCGGCACGTAAGTCTAGCGCTGAACGAAACTTCAGGAACTGAAGGGGATAGCTGCGTGTGACCACGGCATACATAATAGTACCTAGCGGTACCGAAGGTTCACTCCGCAAGATGATTTAAAGAAATAGCGACTCTAGCTCTGACACAAAGAGTGCAATTCAGTTCGCAATAGCGCCTGACTCCGCCTCCGAAAACAACACGCAACAAACGCAAAGCTGTGGTCTCTTTCTATCGCGTAACTTTATCTCTTACGACGTACTAGGGCTGGCTCGAATCAGGCGCAGCACGTGAAACAGACCGTACAAGAACTAGCGCGTGCAACTTTGCCGGCGCGCGGCAGCCGTCTGAAATATTGCTGTTTTGACGGCTACCTGTAGTGGTCTCGATCGCGTGACAAGTGAGCCTGTCCAGGCCAGGCTCACTTATCACGTGGCCGTCCCGGCTACAAGTACGGGTCCGGTCCTCAATATTTCAGATGGTTGCCGCTCGCGGGCCGAGTTGCACGCGCTAGTTCTGTACGGTCTATTTTACGCGCCGTCTGACTACGGCAGCCCTAGTACGTCGTAAGAGATAAAGTTAGGCGATAGAAAGAGACCACAACATTGCGTTTGTTGCGTGTCGATTTTGGGCGGGGCCAGGCGCTATTGCGAACTGAATTGCACTTTTTGTGTCAGCGCTATAGTCACTATTTCTTTAAATAATCGTGCGGAGTGAACCTTCTGGTACTATTTAGTGTTCTGTGGCGTGACAAAACTGCGAATAAGTAATAGAGTGCTATCCAATTAGCGCGTGCGAACGATACGCAAGCCCGCCCCGCAACCCGCTTTTCCCCATGATACCTAATTTTTGACTCCTGCGCAATAAAGTTCACCGCTAGACAATTACGTCGCTACTTATATTAAACTTTTATTTATTGACAGTGAACCTAAATTATTCCCCAACCGTTTATTTATTTTTCACGTTTTATTTCACGAGAATACTTGAGTGTAGGTAAAATTACTTAAACTAAAGCCTCAGTAAAGGCAACGTAAATTCTATTACGGTCGAAATTGTCACCTACCAATCGAGATTTTCCCTCTCAGAGATAGACAGATATTTGACCTAAGCTCCATACGAGCACAAGTAATGGGATAGGATGTAGATTAATTGTTTATCTTGGCCGTTAGTTGATATTCGGTGTTAGATGCTCTGATTTATGCGTGTGTAAGGGTGCTTCTCTACCGGAGATGTGTTACGTTGCTAAGCTACGTTATAGCCCTAGGAATAGTACTATCCCTTTCTCACCAGTCTCTGTGTGAAAGGGATAACACTTGTTCTACAAGTAGCGCTATCCCTATCTAGAGCTACTGCTATGAGAGAGATAGCACCAGTTTTAGATGGGAAAAAGTTAGACGATTTAAATTTTAAACCTTATTAAGAAGTATTGTTTACAAGATGTTGGCAGCATTGCCCCTTATGATGGCTAAACTTATCTTTTGGCCAAGATTACCAGCTCTTGATGGTATCACTTACCATTTTAGATATAAAATCAACAGTTCGACCGTTTATACAAAAGTAAATCAAGATTATGAATCAATCTAAATCAATAGTCATTATTATCGTAAATAAATTATTATTTATATTTACATGTTTTACAAGTGCTTTTATATTTTATGCATGGCATATGTTTTACAACAGAAAAGTACGGAAAAACTTTTATGTACTTTTCAAATCAAGTTTAAGAAAGTATTATTTGGCTAGTTTACTATGTGTTTATTTAGAAATCCTCAATATAAGTTTGTTCATAGTGAATCCATTAAAAAAAAAATGAAATTTGTTTACCGATATATTGTTTTAAAAATAATCAAAGTATTACTAAAATTGTATGTTGCAAGGGCAATGTCATGTATTGCAAAGTTCAAAACGTTTCAATAATATTGTTAGGAAACTTAATGTTATTAATAAATATCTGAATATAAAGTAGTTATAAAGTTAGTAGTTGAAATTGTTCAAAAATTCAGTTTAAAGGCTGTTTGCATGCACAATATGAATAAATTATTGCTAAGTGACATATTAAAAAGCATTTAAAGAAATAATGACTGAGTTTCTACCCAGTCTTATCAGATAAATTCAATATTTTAAATCGGTTGTTACTCAGTTTAGTAGTCATTAAATTTTATTGGTTTAAATAAATAAACTTGTTTCAGGTGGATGTTAAAGGAATTCCTACTTTAAAGTGTTCAATTAGAAATAGAATATTTTAACTTAGTAAGTATATTAATCTTCAATTTAACAAAGGCCTTTTTACATTTCAACTAAAATTTTATTCCTACAATTTCTACTATTTTAATGTTTTGACCTTAATTTTTTGCGATACAAAATATTGACATTTAACCCTAAAACGGTTTACGTAATTATACAGTAAAATGTACCCGATGCAGTGTAATTTTTGACGGGTCCCAAATTAATAGTAAATTACTATGAGATACTAATTAGTATTTATATATTATGCAGTAGCTATTAGTAACATATTTTATGTAATATTTATAATATTATGTATTATGGATGTGTTAGTAGGTGTTGTAACTAAATATGGGCATTTGCGGTCTTAGTGACCCTGCTGCCCAAATTCGTGTCGAAACAAAACAAAAATCGGTAATTTATAAGGAATGTGTACTGTTATCGAATAATATCAAAAGTAGCACTGTTTTGTGTTTATGTGTGAATATGTATGTGAAAAATTTGTACCCAAACCTTCGGTATGCGAAAAACATTCACTTTTTTTTAGTAAAATTCCTTATTTTACTAATCAACGAGTATTATATCGCAGTTTTATTTAATATTAGTTTTTTATTTTATTTTAAACGTCTAGTCACCACAGCATTATTATGTAACAGCAAGCAATACAATACGATAAAACCAATGATTTAATAAAAAAATCAATAAAGACGACGTGGAAACCTATTAGTAGAAAAAGCCACTAATATTTAACCCATCAATTGGCTATTCTCAGAAAATATGTGCTTTTATGATTGTATGTGTATATTTGCATTATAAATACTAAATTATGATACGTTACAAATATTTAAATCATTGTATTTACGGCCAAGGACTACTAAAACAACTAATAACTATGGTTTAACCCTTCGAGCGTTAGGGGGGGTCTAAATACGTATCTCCGTTGCGCGTCTCACAAGTGTCCAACTTGCAAAAACAATAAAAAAATTTGCGCATGCATTTAGTTAATTCTATATATCTCAATTATGCTTATAGGTTTTGACATGATCTTCTACAGTTTTGTTCGTTACGAAATGATTTATTTGAATATATATTTGTTTATGTCTGTAAAAACACCAAAAAAGTTATTTCCGAAATGTAAATATAGTTTAGGTAAAACTTACATGAAGACTGCAAAAATTTCGTAGGCTGCAAATATTTCGTCTCATTTCACTAATTGTTTGATAATATTTACGAACAAGGCCACACTAAACACTAAATACATACTACCATTATCAATAAACTTCATTTGTTTGATTCAAAACTCATTTGTTTCACTATAATAAACCATTTTACAAACAACAAGTAACCGCACGTCCGCCATTTTGCGCCGCCACGCGCATGACTAACGTTCCAAAAATATTTTATTGTGAAATAGTTCTGATACTTGTACCAACATTCTAAACGTCATTTCATTCAAAAATCATACACTCACAAGCTACCAATAGCCGTCTCTAAAAATATAAAACGGCCATTGAAGTATTATTCGGCCAATGACAAGAAACTACCCGAGCACAGGGTTTGTGCGCTTGACGCGGCGAGCTACGAATTTCTGGGGCACAAACCCTAAGCGTTTGACGGGGGAAAGGTTAAAAAGTGACGTTTCAAATGGTATGCCTAATCGCTGTTTTACTTGTTCATTTTGACTAGCGAATACAATAACTAAAAATTAATAAAAAAACACTTAGTAAAACACCTTAGCTGAGATATTTATAATCTCGTTTATAAAATGAATATGCTTAGAATATTACCTATTCGGTATTAATTTACGTTTCGCGTTCAGTATTTTTTTTAAGATAGTGAAACAAATTTCGCTTAGCGAAAAAAGTACGTTGAGTTGAATGTTGCCTCGTGTCTTTGTTTATGTTATACCTGCGTGTATCTATAGATACGATGTGATTATGTTGCTGTGACGTGTAGGGAATTATGGTTTTGAACTAACTGCCCTTACTAGTGATTTTAATTACAAACCGTTCATAATTAAGGTAAAAAAATATTGATTTAATATCTAATAACACTAATAATGTGCGAGAGAAGGACACAAGAATTGTAGATACAATGTAAACTCCATATAGTAAACGCGTAAACTTGAAAATCTTAAAATTTTGCACAGAGATTCTCTTGGTGCTCAGGTCTGATTGCGTAAAAATACGTATTCATCGTTGTCGTAATCGTTAGCGAATTCTGCCCTCCGATTGGCTGATGTAAATCAGGGACCCAATCAGCAGGCAGAATTTGTAAACTATTACGATAACGATGAAAACGTTTTTGACGTGACAACGTCTTATAAATCGATGGAGCCGGCTGCACGCACAAAAAATATGACTCATGTGCCGTTACCTCGTTGCCGTTACCTCGCTGCCGTTACCTACCTCGCTCTGAGGCGTTCCATGTAAGGCTTGAAGTACAAGCGAGAGTTGTCACGTTCAACTATCGTCAGTAAACCGACTTTACAGACAACCAATTTTTATTACAAAATCTAGGGGCTGAAAAGAGGCTTCATCAAGAAAACTTCTATGTAAGGAAGGATTTATTAGTTACCACTGGGTCACTCGTGTAGGCGGTTCAGCTTTTCCTATAACAAAAAAACTATATAACGTTAGTCTTTATCATGAATTCATGACAAAATACACGGTCCCTTGAATGTGGCTATATTGAGTTTACAGTGTATAGTTTACAGTGTACTTACTTATAAAAAAATGAACGGTGTGTTTATGTGTGCTTTGCACTGTAAGTGCGTTCGCTTTAACAGCAAGTTTGTGTGCTTGATTGTCGAACAACTCATGCGCACATTACTTTGTGTAAGTTACATTTCTATACCTATACTATTTCCATTAATTTATTTTCTCTTTGACACATGAAACAGATATAGCAATAGCAAGGGACCAGTAAGAGACCACTTTACCTCTATCTCTCTCTGGTCCCTCGCTATTGCTATATCTTTCATGTGATTTCATATTGTGTCAAATAGAATATAAACGAATGGAAATAGTATATGTTACAATCTGTTCCTTCTGTTATTTATCGACTAGTATTACTATTTATTTATTTTAACGCACTACTTGTACATTTTAAATCATCGCTTGTTTCAATACGTCAATGTGTGATCAATGTTTTGTTAAAAATTGAATGCACACTCATTCGCAGTAATTTCAATTTTTATTTAATTAAATTAAAAAAAAAACATTAAATTAATAAAATAAAATACTCTAGTTTAACAAATGAAATGACATAAATGGGGCAATATTATAATGGTATTTACTATCATAGTAATATCTTTTTCATTTTTTTTTCTACCTCTCAATATACTTTAATACTGCAGATGAGTGTGTCAGACTTATTTAGGAAATATGTAGTTACCTTAAAAGTTATAACCGTTATATGTTCTTCTTTACTTCTGCCATAATTTATTCAGGGTTTCTTACGTAAGGTTTCTTATTCGCAACGCATTCTCTTAGTAAAATGGTCTGTTCTTTTTCTATCTTAATAATATTTATAGAATACCGGTAAGAAATGCAAGATGTTGCGTTTGTGTATTAGAATAAACATTGTTCAATTATAATAATTGTAATAACGAATGTATGTTATTGAATAAAATTGTTCAAAGCCAAGTGATCGTTGTTTCATTCTAAAAGTTTTGTCAAAAATCTCTTAAAAACCTTTCAATCCTTAGGTAAATTTTTCGATGAAAAAAGAATTGACAAGTGTGACAAAAAATCTTGAGAGAAGTAGCTCAGAAGTCTCAGATTCAGAAGTAGTGTAGAGTTTTGGCAGGATTATTGTCAAATTCCATGTACACCTGAGGTGCAATGTAAATACATTTCGACAAATGTAGCTTTTTACACATTTCGACAAATGTAGCTTTTTACTTTTGTTTGCAATGTTTTCCGTATTACAAAAGGAAATTCTGTAAGTAAACTTATTGCTACACACTTTCTTTTTGTTTTTTATAAGTGCTTTATTTTACTATTTAAAACCCAATATTCTTTTCCAGCTGTAGAAATGCGATAGGGCAAAACCGCAGAGTTGGTTTTGCCCTGAAAAAATATTTGGTCCTTCTGGAAATTCAAAGTGATCAAGTGCGTAGAATTACTTCGGTGGATTTGAGGAGTCCGAATATGTTACGAGGAATAGATTACATACGAGACCCGCGTCTGAATAAGGTGGGTAAACCTGCATACGAGTAATTTATGATAAAGCCGTACCTGAGTACTATGTATAATGTTAGATTCGAAGATGCACAAAGCAGATAAATAATATAGGCCAGGTGATTTGAAGCCTGTAGGTACAGTTCGCTCAAAGTCGGAGGCACACGTGGCACACAATTGGAACTTTTCGAAAACGATCGAATTATCGATCAATCGATTAGATCGATGATTAATCAGAGTGTTCTTTACTAAACTGCGTAGCCAAAATCTGAACTAACATGCTAACTCTATGCAACTAACTCGAAATCAAAAACTTCATATTGCTACCTTGTAGCTACCTGAACGTTCGTGAATAAAAATACTAGCTTTACACTAAGTAATAATTAATAACAATTTCTGTCAGTACCCTACTTATTATTCTGTATTTTTACTGTACCTACCTTTAAGCACTTACTTACTTAAATTCTGGTTCATCTTTTGACGTGACAACGTCTTATAAATCGATAGAGCGGCTGCACGCACAAAAAAACATGACTTATCCGGCGTTACCGGCGTTACCTCGCTCGCGTTACCTCGCTCTGAGGCGTTCCATGTAAGGCTTGAAGTGCAAGCGAGAGCGCGGAACGAGCGACAAAGAAGCACAATCGTGACGTTGTCACGTTCAACTATCGTCAGTAAACCGACTTTATTTAACATAAGTGTGCACATTCCTAGAATTTAGGTTTCACAATGGAAGAGAGGCAAGCACTGGGCATAACGGGCCTGATACCAGCCGATTACAAGAGCCAAGAGGAACAGCTGAGCATTTGTCGAGTGTCCGTGGAGAGATATAAGGATCCTTTGAATAAATACATCTATTTGGTCGAGTTACAGGTATTTATTTACTCGACTATTAAACCACCGTCATAAATCACAACTCGTATAGAAATACTGCTGAGTACAAGGATCCAAGTTTTAATACTCTCTGTAGTTTGGTTGGTCCTGCGCCTGAACTCTCTGATCATGTTTAAGACACTACTATTTCAACGAACTAAGAAAGTGAGGGAATAAAGTGTGCACCTGTGTTCGCGCGCACACTTGTGCACTATTTATCTCCTTAGCAAAATATCTTGGTGTGGATTGTCAGGCTTCAAACTCAGCCCTCCTTTAAGGACTCAGGCGTACAGATTATGTCTCACAATGTTTCCCTTTACCACTTATTTAGATACTCATATAATTAAGTATATATTTATTAAGTAATTGTACTTGTTCGGGTGAATAAATGTTGTTTTTAGGAAAGGAACGAAAGGCTATTCTACTCTCTACTCTCAACGGATATCGAACGATATCTGCCTATCGTGTACACTCCAACCGTGGGGCTGGCTTGTCAGAAGTTTGGCCTCACGTACAGAAGGCCACGAGGCCTCTTCGTGACTATTGCTGACAAAGGACACGTCTTGGACGTAGTCCGCAACTGGTAAGTTCCACTCAGTATTAGCACCTTTTCTAAATCTATTTTAATTAAAAGAAGTTTTTGATTATTCACCATAAATCAAGTGACTGTCCAAAAGACTAGGTACTCCGATGACACCAAATACTATCAAATTCTGCTTGAAGTTGGAATCTTGCTGATTCCAGGAAGTTAATAGCATTTGATGTAGGTAATAGTCGGTACCTACTTAAGCATACTTTTCCAATGAATCAGACTAAAGTTGTTTACATACACCAAGTTCAAGAAGGAAGCTATGTAAAATCATTGTCTAGAGTTGTAGAACAAACAAGTCACTTTTTAATCATGACAGGACAGATGGTAAATATAAACCACTACCTACATCTTAACTCTATGCGTTGACCCGACACTTATTCTTTATCTTTTATTCTTTATCTTATGTGTCTTGGTGTCTTGCTGGTTGGTCTTGTGTGTCTTGGTGTGTTTATTCTTATTATTATTCTTTATTCTAGGCCAGAACAAGACGTCAGAGCTATAGTGTTCACAGACGGAGAACGGATCCTGGGTTTGGGAGATTTAGGGGCGTATGGCATGGGCATTCCCGTGGGCAAGCTGGCGCTGTACACGGCGCTCGCACACATCCATCCGCATCAATGTCTGCCCATCACCCTCGATTGCGGGACTGATAATGAGGTTAAAACTGATCATTTGTGGTTACTGGATTAACCTTTTTATACAGAGAGTCTTTAATCTCCATTAGGATATCTAACCTGTAAGGAGGTTGGATTATATGGGATTTTTACCCACAAAAACCCCCTCGGACGTCTTCAGCTTTCATGTCGGAAGTCTCTCTATTTAATACGAACGCCCTTGCGCAACGCCCGTTGGGCTCGCGGCTCGCCTCTGTCTGATAAAGGCCAGCCACTTAGGTACTTCTAGGGTAGGTCAGGGGCAACCTGAGGTCCGGTCTGTGGTCTGGGAATATTGTCTAAGGCGTCTGTGGCGTCCCACAATTATGTGGAAAGAAACAGCTAGGTTACTGAATACCTATAGTTTTGACGTGAAGATGTCGCTTTCGCTACCAAGGGTAGAGGTAATCCAAAAAAGTGACGTTGCCAAATTGGGGCATATACCATTTATGGTGTTGCAGCTGCAATACATCCGTCATCGGAATATGGAACTCACCTACGATCTCGAGGGCGTGCGGAATAGTTTAGGCCAACCATTACCCTCCCATGCATCACAACGTCAACCTAAACCTAGGTGATAGGTCCGAGTCTCGCAGGAAGCGCTCTTTTAGTAAGGGTTGCCAACTCCAATTTTCTTGAGGTCGTAGAGCCCTTGGCATGTTCTCTTTTACTGGCAGAGCATACCCGAATACGAAATCAGAAAAAAAGCTACAATATCTGTAATCAAAATCCAAATATTAAGAGGGGTATATGGATTTTGACAGCAAACGGTTAAAGTTATCTTATTTCATCGTCTGCATTCTACCTTTGCGTTTTATTTACTCATTCATAATTTTCAGACACTTCTAGAAGATCCATTGTATTTAGGCCTACGCCAAAAAAGGGTTCGTGGAAAAGAATATGATGATTTCATTGACGAGTTCATGATTGCTTGTATTAACCGTTTCGGACCTAATACACTTTTGCAGGTACGGGACCGTATCAAAGCAGATTAACTTGGTTCAGTTCTCGGCCTCAGCATTGTCGGCAAGAACTGATCCACACATTTTACATACATCCAGTACTCTTGGTTATTTAATTACGGTATATGTACCTACTCGTTTAAATTCAAGTCAGTAGGGAATGTAGTTCACGACATTTTCGCTTTTCCGACACAAAGGTCACACGGCAAGTCAGTGACTGACTTACTGGGTACTGCTGTCTTCTTCGTTTAGTCAGTGTCGTTGATGCGGCTGGCGGGGGAAACGGAGTGACTCCCAAAATATTATAAAATCGGGAAAATTCAAGTCAGCTTGATGCGATAGCGCTTTATTGGCCTCAAATAAATTTACACAATGGCAGTACAGAGTCAGCACTGACTTACATACAACGAATTTGAAGTCAGTAACTGACCCAATGTAAATCTGCCGTATGGTATTCTGTGATAAGGGTTAAAACGCTGCTGCATACGAAATACTTTTGATGTTTTCTTTTGCAAAGATTTATTCCATTGCAGTTCGAAGACTTCGCCCTGGTGAACGCGACTCGACTGCTCGAGAAATACATCAATGAATATTGCACTTTCAACGACGACATTCAGGGCACGGCCAGCGTGGCCGTCGCGGGACTGTTCGCCGCCACTAGAATCACTAAAAAGAGGGTCCGGGAAAATGTCTACATGTTCCTCGGCGCCGGATCAGTAAGCGGAATTATTTATTGCTTTACGTAAATACAGTTTGATCCTATATCTGGGGTTTATATAGGGCTTTGGAATCGCTGTATGCCTCACGCAATTTCTAGAGTTTGATAAACCAAGATAAAGTTTTTTGATAATCGATTTTGAAAAGAGGAGCCAATCTAGCGGTGTATCAGCGCTCTTCAGAAATTATGTAAATCCTAAAATTTATGTAAAGCCTATCACTTAAGGATTTTTTAAAGTAGTAAACGCAAACAGTATATGGAACACCTATTTTCTTCACCTCAGATAATTATGAAATTTGCAACGTGGGGTAAAATGACCCTACGCGATATATTCCACGCCTACGCCGTAATTGGTTCGTTCACGAGATTGACACACTGCGTGAGTCTGTCATTTACATCTTCTATGAACCCCACAAAAAGGCTTTTGCTGTTAAAGTTGTCATTGACGCCATAGCCAATTTTTTCAAAGCACTTTCCGATTCAATTTGAAGCGGTTTGATTCCTCGTTCCTGGTATGTACTGCAAAGGTCTGGAATACCCTCTCAAGTACTGTCTTTTCCACCACCTACGACCTGGGGGCCTACCACCAACGCTTAAAGTAATATTATTGTAATATTGTTTTAAAATTTCCATACTGACATTGTATGAACATGGCAAAACAATGTTACAATAATATTACTTGCGTTGGTGGTAGACCCCCAGGACATCTTTAAACCAAGAGTGAATATTTCCTAGGCAAGCACACTCCAACTTAGACTGTATCATCGCTTTCCACTAGGGGCCGTACCACCATCTCTAATAGCAGTATTGTTATAATATTGTGTTTAAACTTTCATACTGACACTGTACGAATGTCAAAACAATCATGCGCTAGCGTTGTAAAACAACGGCGGTTGCTATAGTTTCTCCGGTCACTAATCGAGAGCATGTTAATAAAATATAAAAAGTTTTCCTCCATCAGGCCGCAACAGGCATCGCTAAATTGCTCGTAGCGCATATGATAGACGAGGGGATGAAAAAAGAGGATGCTGATAAGCTGATATACATGTTTGACGTTGACGGGCTCTTGTCGAGCAGACGTCAGGGTGGGGTACCGGCTCATGCGAAAGACTACGGGAAAGACGTGGAACCCGAGAAGAACTTTGAGAAGTGTGTGGCCACGATCAAACCCACTTGTCTAATAGGTGATTGTGATTTTTAAATAAATATTGCAACATTATCTTATGGAAGCTAGATATTAAGTAAAGTAAAATCTGTATAGGTAGTACTCAGTTGCCCCGTTTTGGGACAAACTCTATTACTTAAAAAATAAGTTACAATCCTACGACTACGTAATTTAATCTTGAGGTCATCCAATGTAAGACAATTTTCCGGGTTTTGCCATATTAAATTTTGACACTCTAATTCGCTTAGTGTCAATCGGACTGCATTTTCTTCATTCTTGTTTAGAAGAATATCCAAATTCATCCACAGCTGCAAGAGAAACCATATTATCCATATCATTCCATTACTCGATATCTTCTAGAAATTCTTAAGGTATCATTGAACCAATATTATTGACGGTGATACTTACATCGAGGTTCATAAGCAAATATTTTTTATTACCAATGAAAATGGGACTTCTCATCTGATTTATGTAAAATCAGTCACTTTTTGTTCCTTGAGTCCATAGACCTTGGACTATTTTATCTTTATAGTACATATAAATTCCAGGCTGCTCGACAGTTGGTGGAGCTTTCAACGAAACAATTCTGAAGCAAATGGCGCAGAATGCTGAGAGGCCCATAATATTCGCTCTCTCCAACCCAACCAGCAAGGCCGAGTGTACGGCCCAAGCTGCGTATGATCACACGGGGGTACCTATATGTTTGACTATTCGATATTTAAAAATTTCATTCTGGTCAAACCAAATGTTTGCGCATGACGTGAGCGTGCAACTATCTTTGCCATACCTATATTTTTAGGGTTCTGTACCCAAAGGATAAATAACGGATCCCTAATACTAAAACACTTAAAACCGGGCATAATGCCCGGCTGTCCGTCTGTCCGTCTGTCACCAGGCTGTATCTCTTGAAACATGACAGTTGAAATTTTCACAAGTGATGTACCAACCGTTTAAATAACAAATCCTATAAGGTGGCTCCTTACAACAAACGTGATTTTTCTGCTACAATGGTACCTATCGAATCCTTTGTGCGCGAGTCCGACTCGCACTTGACCAATTTTTCTTATTTAATATTTTTTCCATTATATTATATCTATACAATGAGCGATTGACAAGTTTTTATGATGATCGTAGATATGGCTAAGGTTGCTTCACCTGAGTGAAAAGCTAATAATTTTGATTCATAGGGAAAATGCATCTTCGCATCCGGGTCACCGTTCCCACCGGTGCAATATGGCGGCCAGGAATTTCGCACCGGGCAGGGAAATAACGCCTACATCTTCCCCGGGATAGCCCTCGGCGTGATCGAGTCTAGAGCGCGGCACATCCCGGAAATGATGTTTCTGATTGCCGCTCGGGTAAGTACGTATAGTTAATAGTGCGCGGCAGTTAAGTTGACCCAAAATGGAAGCCATTTGGGCAAGTACATCTCACACCTCGCTATTCGCGCTTCCCCTAACGGTGCCCTTACCTAACGCACCTCAGTGGACACCCGTAAATGAACCCTGGGCGTTCAACTTATACGCCTTCTATTCTAATTTTCTTGTAATCAGAAGGAACAGATTTCGTTACAGATAGAGTTCGTAGTCGTAGCTATAGTTATCACTCTACTGGCTAAGACGTACCCTCAAGCGATTTTGCGTTAATGCTGTGTAGAATCAGTTAAGGATATTTATTCTAAGTTAGTACGATAACATCTTCGACCGGATCGTCACTTACCATCAGGTGAGATCGCAGTCAAGTACTAACCTGTATAATATGGGTGCTTCTACATGTTTGTGTGAACTTGATATCGCAAAAAAAAACTTATTTCAGACGCTGGCAAACTTCGTGAGTGAATCTGACTTGAACATAGGTCGTATATACCCACCGCTCAACGATGCCACTAAAGTGTCTCTGAACATCGCTGTGGAGATCGCAAATTACGCCTACGACGAAGGTAGATCTGTTTCGTATCTAGCTCACTCAGTAGGAGCTCGTGATTACTTGTCATAACTTTTTATCGTATCGAAAAAAAACTGACAAAGTGCGAGCCAGACTCGCCCACTAAGGGTTCAGCACTACATGTAGCACCCGTTAAAGGTATCATTTAGGACCTGTTTCTCGACCACTAGATAAACAATTTATCTAGTATTTGTGTTAGATGTTGTGAGAATTTTTGTGTTGAGAAGATTCTCAAACACCATTCTCAAACTCAATTTGACAGATGTCAAAATGTCGAGTTTATTCGTTAGATAAAGTTTATCTGGCTATTGTGCAACGGGCTCTTAGGATCATAGGAGTCAGACTAAATAAAACAGATTTTGACTGCTTATGATCATGTAGGTGCAAGTTCGTGTTGCTTGGCGGTCATTCCAGGAGGCCTATGGGCTATGTCCAGCAGTGGACGTCCATCGGCTGAAAGCTTGTAATTTTCATGCTTCTCTAGGTAGATGCTTCCAGTAGCTAACGCGTCTCTTGGTGGTGCGTCTTTGCTCGTAGAGTGGTAACTAGCCACGGCCGAAGCCTCGTACTAGACAAACCAGACAGTTTGTATACCCTACTCATTTCTTAGATACCTATAATATTATTTACAATGAAATAAATCGGCTGGCAGAAATAGGCGAAAGGAGCAAATTAACGTTTGATTTTAAAACAAAAAGTTTTGTCCTTTTGAAACAAACGGATCTCTAAAAGTGACAGCACCGTAAGTGTAACAAGATTTTCAGCTCAATTTTCTCAATCTCTAATCTCACACGTTTATCTCCAGAACTCGCAACAATGTATCCCAAGCCGAGAGACATAAAAAGTTACATTCAATCCCGTTTGTACAGTCTCGAGTACCCTTCGCATTTGCCAAAGTATTACAAATATCCCAAACCGCCGGATATCAAAATAAAATCAGTGGAAGAAGCTTATAAAGGCATCATGTTAGTATTATTATGATTTTTTTAATAGAAGTTTTTTATAAGCCTTAGTGTCGGGACACACCTGCGTAATATAGTTCGTCGAAAGTTCGGCTTCATGTGCTGGTAACCAAGTAACCTGAGCTGTCATATCAGTCTAACAACGTTGTGGCGTAGTGCCGAAGCTTCAATGCATTCAATGCATTTTGCTTAGCAAGCGACACCTTGTGCAGGGTATTACGCTGCATTTTCGGCGGATTTGTTTGACAATAAGGCCTTTCTGTTATAGTTAGTTCTAGCAACCGTCCATCTGCAAATCTGCACCGGCGATTTATAAGCAATCGTGTAGCTGCGATTGTGTAAGAAAAGCGTATTCATTATTATCGTAATCGTAAAGAAAATCTACCCACTGATTGGCTGGAAAAATATAAAAAGCGGATTCGATCAATCAGTGGACAGAATTTGTTTACAGTTACGATAGCGATGAATACGTTTTTCTTACGCAATTGCCACCCAGGGCTGTAATTAAAATTTGTAGTAACTTTCTTCATTCAATTAAAAGTTATAAAATCAACTAATCTAAAACCTCGCTCTGTTCGGCCAGTTCTACGCATAGGTAACCCCAAAATCGGCTACGTGTCGTTGTCAGTAGAACATTATGGCAGTTATATGTGCAGTGATTGAGCAAACATAGAAACTGTCGATATTTACAAAATGTTGATTGTTTTTTTTTTCAGGAAACCATCAGGCACGGGTACTACAGGCTCGTAGTTGTACAGAAGTTATCTTATTGTTTTTTTTTTTCTAAAGTTGTAAAATCTTCGTATTTATTAGTGAATGTATTTTGGAGTTTAATAAAATCATTTAAAAAGTTATCGGAGATGTCATTTTTATTTGGCTTTTAACATTATTCTGTAAGTATGCAAAATTTTCAGCAATGAGTAAACGGTAGTACAATGTGATAGTTACAGCTGATGTGACTTGAAGTTACCGAAAACAATGCGTGTGTTTTAAATTCCGTTTTCGGCGACTTAAATAACGTAAGTGTATCCCGACACTTTCACATTAGCGGGAAGTTTTTCAACAGCAAAATAATAATTTATTATAATCGTGAAAAATGAAAATCATTGCATGCATTACTTTTAACTTCAGGTAACGTCTGGCTCGTCTCATTATTACTGCATTTATATTTAAAAAAAAACGCCCAAAGAGTAACGACAAAAAAACACGTCTGCTGTATGTATGGGATCTCCTTATCTTTAATAGATGTTTGTTGTTATACCTACTTAGCGCCAACAAAAATACATCATCTGAAATTTTCAACTTTCTGACTATCACGGTTCACGAGATACAGCCTGGTGAGAGACGGACGGCGGACTAAGACTATTAGTAACTGGGTCCCGTTTTACGCTTTGGGAGCGGAACCCTAAAAGCCTCGCATATTGTCATAACTCGTGGCGTCATTCGAGCAATGTCCACACACCACTTAGCGCGACCGCATAACGATATCTTGCTACACATCTACGAACTGGAACATTGCCACGGGAACGCTCTCCGGGAAGCCTGGAGTGCAGCCTACACGCACTATAGTAGTGTTATTATCTCGCTGCAGACTCGGACATAAATCATTCGAGTGTTATTATCTCGCTGCAGACTCGGTCATAAATCATTCGAGTGTTTCGCTTTTGTTGTTCTACAGTAATGCACAACTCAACAAAGAACACATCTATACGAACTGAAACATTGCCACGGGAACGCTCTCCGGGAAGCCTGAAGCGCGGCCTACACGCATAATACTATAGTAGTGTTATTATCTCGCTTCAGACTCGGTCATAAATCATTCGAGTGTTATTATCTCGCTGCAGACTCGGTCATAAATCATTCGAGTGTTTCGCTTTTGTTGTTCTACAGTAATGCACAACTCAACAAAGAACACATCTATACGAACTGAAACATTGCCACGGGAACGCTCTCCGGGAAGCCTGAAGCGCGGCCTACACGCATAATACTATAGTAGTGTTATTATCTCGCTTCAGACTCGGTCATAAATCATTCGAGTGTTATTATCTCGCTGCAGACTCGGTCATAAATCATTCGAGTGTTTCGCTTTTGTTGTTCTACAGTAATGCACAACTCAACAAAGAACACATCTATATATACGAACTGGAACATTGCCACGGGAATGCTCTCCGGGAAGCCTGAAGCGCGGCCTACACGCATAATACTATAGTAGTGTTATTATCTCGCTGCAGACTCGGTCATAAATCATTCGAGTGTTTCGCTTTTGTTGTTCTGCAGTAATGCACAACTCAACAAAGAACAACAAAAGCGAAACACTCGAATGATTTATGACCGAGTCTGCAGCGAGATAATAACACTACTATAGCCGTGACGACGCATGCAGAGTGCGGGATTCAATACGAAAATTGGCTCGAGGGCAACGATATGAACCTAAGGATGAGCCCATCGGAACATTTTACGTAAACCTTCTTCTAGCCAAAAGACATATCCCTGGACTGGGCGGAAGGCGGGAAAAATGGCGCCAGTTTTTCGGTGCCATAAATGTTTTTTTTGTCACCAACAGTAAGGCCACGCTGTAGTTCGCTCAGCACTCTCAGCAGCCACTTATAGAATTTTGACAGATGGCGCTACTGTTTGATTGTACGAAAAAGGTTTAGGTACGTAAATCGGTCGGATGCCCATATCCTGAGGTTTATTATCTTAGCTGTAGCCCCAAAGTAAGGGATAGCTTGAGTTATGGGTACTAGATAACTAATACATATACATACGTATATTACGTAAATGTGATATATTGAAAAACACCCAGACACTATAAAACATTCATGCTCATCACACAAACATTTTTTTTTTTGTTTTTTTTTTTTTTGATAAGTAATTGATAGGCTTGCGCTTACTTGCGCCTACTTAGTGTAGGTACAATCAAGTCTGATGAACAGAAATGATGTTAGGATGGAGCGGGCTTGCCTAGAAAATGCCTATTCACTCTTGTCTTGAAGGTACACATTTTACAGTAGTGGGAATTGAACCCACGACTAATATCTCGTGATCTCGTTTCTGATTCGAACCGCTAAGGTGTGGAACACCCTTCCAGCTTCCGTGTTCCCAGCCAAATACAATCTGGGTGCCTTCAAGAGAAGAGTGAATAGGCATTTTCTAGGCAAGCGCGCTCCATCCTAGACCTCATCATTTCTGTACATCGGACTTGATTGTAGTCAAGCGCAAGCCTATCAATTATAAAAAAAAAAAAAAAAAAAATAATAACAAGTATAGTGATCTATGGCGTGGACCGCGATCCATAAACAGTGCGGTCGACCTGCTACTGACACCGTTGAAAAATTTTTGACACCAGTAAACTGGCTAGATTTTTTGCGCGGTTCGCCGGGTATATGTCTATTCTGGCGGGCATGCAATGTGCAATGTGCATGTCGATGTAGAGGCGTAGGTGAGCACAGATTAAAAAAGTTTGGATGAACACCGTGCACAACCCCCGAATGAATTGTGTGAGCGCACTCTCGTTCATTCCACACGGCACATCTTTGGATTTTTTTTTAATAATTTCAAGTCATTCAGGTTCAGATATCAGAATTGGGATGATGATATACGATCACTATTATTTAACACGAATTTTCGATACTTGTGGTTTTGCTTGAAGGAATCCAGAGACACCAATTCCTTTGGTTAAACCTAGGCGCGTCATTTACCAGTAAAATCACGATGTGAAATTTTCATAATAGGTAAATAAAGGTAAATAAAGTAATTCGTAAGTAGGTACTCGTATTTGCTTATTTATACCTAGATCCATTTTAAATCTATCCATGCAAAATTTTTATAATATTAGTATATGTAATTATTTAACGTGCTCTCCGAGGCATGAGGGTGGAACACCGCCAATTTCCAAATTCTGGGATAGTAACTAAGAACTTCATGATAGAAAAACCCAATACTAAATTATACCGGCCCGACGAGAGAATCGAACCCAATTACCTCATGATCTGCTGTCGAACATGCTCACCACTCAACGAGGCATTCTTCGGAATATAATTGGGATATCAGGAGCATCGTCGGCTAATCAAAATCTCAAAAGCAGTGCCTAAGTACTCATACTCGTAGGTATAAGGTACCAGAAGAGAAATTGCGAAAGAAAGACGTATTCATCGCTATTGTAATCGTAAAAAAATCTGCTCACTGATTGGCTGACGCTCCTGTTTACATTTTTTCCAGCCAATCAGTGGGGAGAATTTGTTTACGACTACGATAGCGCTGAATTAGTTTTTCTTACACAATCGCCTTGCTGATCTATCTAGGTACATCCTACACGTCCTATGTTAAAGATTACTTGGTTAAATAAATTCCTCGTACAATCTTATAAGAGAGATCTTTCTATTTTTGTTTTCTATTACACGAGCAGCTTTGGGTTACAGGAGGGAAATTAAGATATACGGCTATGGAGCTTTGAAACTTCTGCTCTGCACGGCTTAAGGCGGCTCATGTCAAAACTTCTTAATCATGTTTATAACAGAATTTTCCTGGAAAGCGCTAAATCCTTTGTTTTGTTATTTCATATTAAGATCCATTCGGAGCAGCGCTTTTAATGTTAATACGTTATTAAGCTAATCATTAAATTAGGACGTATGTACATACAATGTATGGGCTTCTTTACGATGTTTTCGCAAGTTCGCTTATGTTTCATTCGATTCTTATGGAGTTTGACAGAGTTGGGCAGGTCATCGTGGATTGAAATATCTATATACCTATTTAGTTTCTACAAAATTGTACATAACTGTAAAGGCCGAGATTCGAATCTTCAGGCTCCTGATGAGAGGTAGAGATTTAAACCAATGGGCTATGACTGCTTTCAGCGAGACAGCGACAAATTCAGATGATGAATTATTAATAGTAAACACGCATTAAAAACTAATTCCTATTTCCATAAACGCTTCCCCGATTAGCATTGGAGTAGGTATTATGCAAATGTCCGATGGGAATAAAATTGCAACGAAGGCGGTTTCCTAATTGTTGTCTCGAGTTGCGGAGCTGTAGGTAAATGAATTAATGAACAACTTTCATCGTTCGCGGCTGCAATTCGATTGTCAAATTGACTTGCTGACTTACTTAGTTTGTTACACTTTTTTCTAGTTTTTATAATAATTATTGTTTATATAATCTTAATTTGTAAAGTACGAGTAGGTGTAAAAATATTCTCATAGTACATAGCCTATGTACCTATTTGAATTTTGATTATTGATTTTTTTATATTATTTTGTAGATTAATGTATTTACATCACACAAGTTTTGACAAAGCAAAACTATAGGAATTATAGTGATTTTTTTATTTTTTTAGAGATATAAGTAGTACAACGTAAAATGAACTGGCAGACCAATTAAAGAGCTTTTTAATAACCACATGAAAATGGTTTCATCCTGTATTGCGATTAGGTGAAATGGGTCTCTTGTACTACTTAGTGGTAAAAATGTGGAACCTCCTCGAGTTATGTAGTAGGTATACATAGAATAGTTTACTTTTAAAAGAAATGTATTAAAGCAACCTACAGCCTACACCTAGCACCACTCAACCACTGTAGGCTGTACACTGAATTTACCTATAAAATATTGAGTCATCAGAGTGCCGTTCCAATACAGCACTGTTTGTGTGTTTGGTGTAACGTGCAATATGTGTCACAGGCGGTGACACATGTGCGGTGGTAGTTAATCTCCTTAATGAATTCCACAGACTGTTCTGGGTCACACTATCTGTGATATCATGCTGAAGTGAAGAAGTTTACACTTCGTACGATCACCTAATAAGTATATACCATGTATATCTACATGATTGTGATTTGTAGCACGTCTGTCTAAAAAGCCCTCTTTTTAGACAGACGTGTGTTCTCGTATTTTTAGGGTTCACGTAAGTATGACTATGAAGGAAGATATAGGTATGCCTATGGGAGGGAGTTTTTTCCACCCATAAGTCATTAATGATAGAATCCTTAAAAAATCATCCTGTGTTTTGTGATGCCACATACGTACCCAAATTAATATGAGTGTCAAGTGTTAAAAAAATCTATTTGGCTGTATAAAGAGAAATTTATACTTACATAGTTTTTTTTTCAGTTCTTTTTTGGCAGGGCAGTTTAGGTAGTTTGGGTAAAGCCCCTCTTCCTCTGAGAGGAAACCCGTACCCAGCTACGGGACACAAAAACAAGGTTGCGATGATAACTACTATCTTTACCAATTTTTGATTTTAAATAGGTAAACTAATTAGTGTTGGACCTGCGAACAGATGGACTGACGACATTTAAAGAGTCGCGAGAAGACACTGCATAGTTACTTACAAATGGAGCTGGGGGCCGATTCTCGTGCAGTAGAAAAACAATTCACATTCGTACAAAATCCGAAACTCGAATTTTTTGCGAATTTTTCTCGAACGCCTCGAGTGATACCGACGTGTGTTGGAAATCATTGCGGAGGCATTTGTACAGCACAGTTGTGGACGTAGCTATCGGCTGAAACAAACGAACGAATAGGCAATCTTATTTTCTTCTTGAAACATAAATGTATTACTGTATTTTGACTACCTCCGGCCTCCCTAGTGCAGTGGCGAGCGCTCGGAATTCGAGTGGGAGGTCGCGGGTTCGATTCCCGCCACGGGCCACTTTGGAATTTTATAATTTTTAAATTGGCTCAGGTCTGGTCAGGTGGGAGGCTTCGGCCGTAGCTAGTTACCACCCTACCAGCTATTATAACGCACCGCCAAGCTATTTAGCGTTCCGGTGCTATGCTGTGTAGAAACCCTTGGGGTAAATTTATTTACCTTTACAAGTTAGTACGATAACATCTTAGGCTGCATCATCACTTATCATTAGGCGAGATAGCAGTCAAGTACTCACTTGTATGGAGTAAAAAAATTCCTAAGTAGTAACTACGTAGGTACTTACAAACAGGACTGAAATAAATTATGCGAATCCCCTGTGACGACAATTATGCGGTAACTAATCTAAAAGCCGCAATATTAATCGTCCACGGACAACCCAAAACCACTATGTAATGGAAGTAATTCATTTTGTGAATTTAATTGCTTTGTTATTGCTTTGTAGCCACGTATTTCATAGAGGCCCGGCGACCATGATTGCGACTAGATTAAATTTATTACCATAGAAGAAAAATTGTTTTGGGCACATAACAGTACAAAACCTACCCGCCAGAGGTAGGTATTGTTTTCCGTTTCCGGTAGGAAATAATCGACGGAATCGACTATGGTTGAAATGCTTCTAGAATTTAGTTAAGATATACCTAATTAGAATGTAATAAATATAATTAAGTACCTATATCTACTAATTTGTACTAAAGTTATAGATATTTCATAAATCCACGATGACGCGCCCCACTCTGTCAAACTCCATACGAATCGAATAAAACATAAGCGATTTTGACAGAGTGGGGCGCGTCTTCGTGGATTGAAATATCTATTTACTTACCGTTACAAATACAAAGAAGATAATACCTACCTACCTACGTAAAAAGTAGATAACAATTAGTATATTACCTATATTTTGCTATTTTGCCTAGTATGTACATTATATTGAACTATTTTTGACAAAAAAACTCAATAAGCTTCCATCTTTCACACATGAATCGGCAGAAAGAAATGTAAGAAAATATGAAGATTTATTTAGGAGGCAAAAGTTAAAGCTTTGTAACTTTTGCCCTCCTCTTGGCATGAGTTTTGATGCTTGGTGTCGAAACTTCATATAATCATGTTTATGATTTTCGAAAGTAAAGTAAATAGGTAATACTTTGTTCGGGCAATACATTCTGTTAAGACTTCTTAGGTAGCCACTAAAAACAATTTTAATTCTTGGTACCTACTTACTTAACAAAAATTGACCAAATACATCATTATGATTTATTTTATTTCCTGATCATTAGGAATTGTCTCTACCTTATCTTTTCTATGATGTCAAAGAACAAGACGTATAATATTGCATAACATCAGGTAAACGCCTAGTTCGTCTCATTATTTTCCTTTAAAAAATTACGCTACTACCTACGTACCTACGAACTTAAAGTTTTGTTGGTACACGAAATAACCTTCTTCGCTTAACACCCATATAACACATATACCTACATTATATCTACTCTCTTTCTGCCCCGTTACTCTATCTCCCCTCTATCTCTTTCCGACGCGCTACAAGGGTGCTGATAAAATCGCTGAGCGGTCGGCACCATGTAATACTTGTACAAAACGGCCAGGTCCACTTATCACGTGATCGAAGAAACTACGGGTACAGGTCTATACGTAATAATTTCAGACAGCCGCAGCGCGCCGGCTACTTTGCTCGTGTTAGTGCTGGTACGGTCTATTTCACACGCTACGTGCGCCCGATTACGAGACAACCTTAGTGCGTCGAATGAGATAAAGTTACGCGATAGAAAGAGACCACGACTTTGCGCTTGTTGCGTGTTGTTTGCGGAGGCGGAGTCAGGCGCTATTGCGAACTGAATTGCAATTTTTGTGTCAGCGCTAGAGTCGCTTTTTCTTTAAATCATCTTGCGGAGTGAACCTTCTGTGCGGTAGGTACTATTATGTATTCCGTGGTACAATATACAGTGCGTGCGAACCCCTCCTTATGATTATTTCAGAGATTTACCATTTTTGACTGTCGCAAATGATAACCTGAATAACGCCTGAGATTAGCAAGATGTGTCTAATTTGCAAAGTGAAGAAGCCGTCTAAATCCGGGAGTGTTATAAAACACATAATCGCATTCAACTTCGTAGGCTTTCATTCGAAGCCTTTTAATCAACGACCTTTCGTATAATTGGGACTTAGAAGCACAGGTACTTATCTTCTCACTGACGACATCCTCATGTCTTTATATTCGAAATTGAATACGCTTATTCAAAGGCTTAGTTACTTTTGGAAAATACGGAAAAGATTCCGGCATGTTAGACTTATGATCCATAATGCCTTGATCATGTAAGCGATGGCATATTATTATGCTAAAAGATGAGCGCGGGAGGTGTAAAATGCCATCAATCATAGGACAATGGTATAGTAGAGAAAAATATGAAAGAAAATGTAGGGATGTATAATAGCGATATTTTCATGAAAGAAGTGATAGGTTGTGTGTGTTTTCCGGATATAGGTAAATTGAAAAAAACATTTAAACATGTACTTACCTACCTTAGTTTTTATAATGATACTGCTCGCAATTATATCTCGCTGACCTTCCTGGAAATTGTCCCCTGTTAACTGGCAATCTTGCCGTGAAGTCCATAAGTGCGACAGAGAGCGCAACTAACGGTCTGTTTTCACATTTTAATGCATAGCGTGCAGCGAGTTATTGCGAACGTAGGGTGAAAGTATATTCGGTTCTGCAGTAGGTACTTACCAAAGATTAATAAGTACCTAACTATTTACTGCGTACTTATTATTTTATTATAATATGTTTTACCTAATCTAAATAACAATGGTGGGAATTACTGAAAAGAACTTACAATCTGGCTCTACCCTAGAAAAAAAATCTCTGCCCTGGCATTAAAAAAAATTAAGATTGGATTTTTAATAACTTCCGAAAATGGAATACACGTGCAGTTGATACGGTTTGCGGAACTGCATCCAATTTGCAGAAATTAAAATAAACCAGACGTTCATACCACGGCAGGATGGGTAATATTCGTTCAACACGGCATACCCGTAGAGTGCATAATATTTTGTGCCTTCACAAACAGGGCCCTGAATTCTAAAAGGGGTCTCCATGTCGCATATAAGCGTTATTAGTGCATTTGGCTCCTAACCAGAAAACAAACGGTCCAACTGGGAAATTTGCTCACTGCTGAAATCCAAAGCAAAGAATAAGAATTTCTTTCCATTCTGAATAATTAATTCACTTTTATTGCCTAAGCTCTTTGATAAAAATAAGATTAAGACAAAGCTTTCATTCGTTGCTGTGCCATTGCCCATCTTTGTAGATGATTTATAGGTAAAAATACGAAGTGTTTATCCCGTATTTATTACTGATGATAGGAGTATAACTTGATTTCAAATTACGCGGCACGTTCGAACTTTACCCGCAGGTGTGGCGTACCTACTTAAAAAAAGAATCAGTTCGGTGCGGAACGATGCACGATCTGATGCAATAATATTTTATTATTGATATCTTGCAATAATTAGCTTAACATGAGTTTACTGAATAGGGTGACTTTTAGGCTAATAACGTACACAATATTAAGTGCATAGCTATCTTTGACCTACATTTAGTCACCTTACATTTCAAACCGGCATATTTAGAAAATTCCTTCAAATTAGTGTCTGATTATTATGGGTTAGGAAGACAAGCATATCAAGACGAAGCCTTTGTATAAAATCTGACGCGCTCAATTATTTTCAAGGGCAGGTCTTTTTTATTTAATTTTTCGAAAACTTGTACAAGCTTTCCCCATCACTGAAATGGCGAATATCATAAAACCTTTTTTTTCATTTTAGCACCTAATTTTTACAATGCAATAGGTTTAGCATCGTGGGCTCTATACCATTAAATCAAGGGACAACACAAAGACAAAACTTGTTAATAAGCTGTTATACATTTAGCTTTAGCTAAGCTTTGGTGAATCAGGCCCTAAAAGCACCTACTTATCTAATTCTTTTCTTTATACTTCTTCTATCACTATACTATTTTTTGGTTAGGTACCGGCGGACGTTGCGTTATTTTTCTGTACTTTAATAAATAATAAGTTTCACGGTGAGTCTGTTTTTATACACGACGCGGCTTTGCGTGTAATAAGAGTGAGTGTATGAAACCTACAATATTGATGTCAGGTGGCAACGAGCGTTGACTTCAGACACATATTATTACTTCAGTAGGTTATACCTACTTATATTCTGGTATAGACATTTCGATCCACGAAGACGCGCCCCACTCTGTCAAAAGCGCTTATGTTTGATTCGATTCGTATAGAGTTTGAAAGAGTGGGGCGCGTCATCGTGGATTGAAATATGTATGTAGCTGTAGCTTTGCCCGTAAAGTGATTGAGTTTTTTACAAATACTGTGAATTTTAGGGGCATAAAAACAATACATATCAGTTATGTGCATTGTGCAGACTCAGTTAAACACCTAATGCATCTTTATCCCAAAAAGTCCCATTCTCTTTGGGATTTGTGAAACCAAAATACAAATAGCGAAGCCTTCCGCTTGTCCCAGTCTGTCTGTCTGTCCATCTGTCACCAGCCTTCGTGCGTTACCCTTCTTGCGAGAGTCCTACTCACACTGGGCCTGCAATTTTGTTTAGTTAGATTTCTAACATATTGGTTATTAACGAGTTAAAAACATTCGATTGAGCAATGGAACTCAGTTGAACAATGGAAGTTTTAACTCTCATCGATCGTGACATAATCTTTAAGTCTTGATTGACCAAATGTTTTCTGTCTAATGTCTGTGCTGACTTTAATGCTTTTCCTGCTTGGAATGGAAGGTTTGTAACGTTAGGCCCTACAGGGATCATTCTCTCAACACGAAGGGTTGTCACGTTACTTAATTCATTAAAATAAATGAAGGCTGATTTTCATGGAAAGCGTCATAAACTGGTAATGGTTCAAGAAATATTGTACGTCACGCATTGCCATTACCTAAGCTATGGTGCCCATAGATTGGTAAAAATAACCATTTCGTTGCATGAATATCTGGCTAAAATATACATTGGTAACCATGTGGTAAATATATTTTTTTTGCTGACATCGCTGGGATGCTTTCCGCAGTTTCAAATTATTCTGCCGTAAGCATTAGATACTTTGCAATCTCTGCATATAATTCTCGTAAATAAAATTGTGCATCGTCTAAACATCGCCAGTAACGATAGCAACGCAACTATCACCAGCTAATCGGTGCCTCGGCTACATTACCGATGCCAGCATTAACCAATCAGAGCCCCAGATGTAACTTTGTTCATACGTCTTGTAAGTAGGTATATGTATTTTTTAGCATCGCACAGCTGTAAGAAGGCCGTTGTATCCGGCAAAATGATGTCTTAGGATAACGAGTGCAGTGTTGTTTATATGACATACAATAGAAAATCCTGGGAACGCACTGCATCTGACATAGGCAAGCTTAAGGGTGCTTTTCCACCAGAGATGTGCCATGCTGCTATGCTGCGAATATTATGTGAAATCTACGCTACGAAAATATGTGACCGTTTCCACCAATACTAAGCTATGTGGCGGTGCGAGGAAGATGTGCTATGACGAGGCGCCACCGCAAAGTAGCAGCGCGGAAATATGCGCAGCTTGAGGTATGCGATGTATTGATAATAATAGGGATATGTACTGTAGGTCCTCTGCTCTGCACATAGCTACACCACTCGCGACGGTCCATAGTAGGCATCTATAGCAGGCATCCATAGCACGCAAATCCTTCCATATAAAAAAACATATCTTAGTTGAATCCGTTTCCACCAGTGCTAAGCTATGTGCATTGAATATGATTGGTGGATATGAAATGCATCCATAGCAACGTAGCATAAGCAAGTCTCTTGTGGAAAAGCGGTTTATAGCATGACTTATAACGTCTTTATCACCTCTTTATGTTTTTTGCTACTAAAAAATATACACTAAAAGTGGAATTCACAGTGGTCCAAGAGGATTAATACAGATTGTTCGCATTTAAATCCCCTATTTAACTTAGTCGCGGCATAAGTCCGTGGATTAATGGCTCACTAGCGGTAGTCTTGACACTTTTAATCAGCTTTACTTTTAAACGGACTGAGAAGAATTATCTTAAGCGATAGTTGCAGGTGATAGAACTGGGAACTTGAATTTTTTTGCGTACGTATAAAATGTACACGGAATAAAAGAAATCGGAAAGGTTTTGTGTCGTATGCCTTGTAAACGTTTGTCGAATACTTTGATCTGTAGGTAAAGAGTGGCAGATTTTTTTTGATTTTGTTACGGATTTTTTCATTTCGATTTTTGTCCCTTAGAAAGGAACAAGCGATGTTTTTCTATAAACATTCAATACTATAAGTATACCTACTAGTAGAAAGCTAAAATGATATCGCCGAAAATTAAGACTAAAAAAAGCTTAAGGGTGCGTTTACGGACATTGCAGTTTTCGTGGAGTTTTCGGTACATATTGTGACTAGAATAAACAAAATATAATGGAACTAAAAATAACAACACAAAGATTGGTCTTTTATCTACAATTCGTGGTAGAAAAATTGGTTAAAAATCTTTACTTTTAGTACTATAAAAATAGTTTAAATCATCTCTTCTCACAAAATTGGCGATTTAGGAGTGAGTTTCGGTACATTTTTCTGTAAAAACATACCGATTTTATGTCTTTTAAAAATATCAACTGACAGTAGATATGTTCATCTATACACGGTGGTAGAAAAAATAACAAAAAAAAGACAAACAGTAAATGAAAAAAAATTAAGTTCGCGTGCATTGTTTTCACATATTTTGCTTACAAGCGTAAATCTTAAAGAGGTTACAATAAGGGTTATATTATTTTACTCGGTCACAGGTTTCTACTATTTCAAAATTCAAATATCAATCAGTCAGCCTTTGGCTGCCTTCGCGAGTGGGACTGCACGTCGTTTGCGAGCAGTTGCTGATTGAAAAACATCGCTGTACGTACACGGATATTTGGCAATAACTATCTTGATACTTTACGTAATACTGTCCTGACATATTTTTGAAAAGGTAAGCACCTACAGTACCTACAATATTATATTTTATTATAATTAGCTAGAATTGAGTTTATTTATTTTATTCCATTTATTTTATTTGTTCCCCAAGCGTACTAGTGACCTGGAGGTATACTTAGAAGACTACTACTGGTAACTGGATCTCCTAGACGTATAGAGCTAGCCGTCTCGAGTTTGGGCTCGTTTTGTTAGTTATGAAAAGACCTTTCCACTTGACTTGGTGGAGTGAGCTAAAGGTATACTTCGAAGACTACTACTGGATCTCCTAGACGTATAGAGCTAGCCGTGCCGAGTTTGGGCTCGTTTTGTAAGTTATGAAAAGACCTTTCCACTTGACTTGGTGGAGTGACCTGAAGGTATACTTCGAAGACTACTACTGGATCTCCTAGACGTATAGAGCTAGCCGTGTCGAGTTTGGGCTCGTTTTGTTAGTTATGACAAGACCTTTCCACTTGACTTGGTTGAGTGACCTGAAGGTATACTTCGAAGACTACTACTGGATCTCCTAGACGTATAGAGCTAGCCGTGCCGAGTTTGGGCTCGTTTTGTTAGTTATGACAAGACCTTTCCACTTGACTTGGTTGAGTGACCTGAAGGTATACTTCGAAGACTACTACTGGATATCCTAGACGTATAGAGCTAGCCGTGCCGAGTTTGGGCTCGTTTTGTTAGTTATGAAAAGACCTTTCCACTTGACTTGGTTGAGTGACCTGAAGGTATACTTCGAAGACTACTACTGGATCTCCTAAACGTATAGAGCTAGCCTCTAGCTAGCTGAATGATTAATGACCGAGTCTGCAGCGAGATAATTACACTACTATAGTAGTGCAGCCTCCGTGTGCAACATATGCGGGGAGGTGAGAGGCTGCCAACTATAGTAGTGTTATTATCTCGCTGCAGACTCGGTCATAAATCATTCGAGTGTCTCGCTCACCGACATCGTGCCGGCCGACGAGCGCAGCCGCGTGTGCAACATATGCGGGGAGGTGAGAGGCTGCACCACTATAGTTGTGTTATTATCTCGCTGCAGACTCGGTCATAAATCATTCGAGTGTCTCGCTCACCGACATCGTGCCGGCCGACGAGCGCGCAGCCGCGTGTGCAACATATGAGGGGAGGTAAGAGGCTGCCAACTATAGTAGTGTTATTATCTCGCTGCAGACTCGGTCATAAATCATTCGAGTGTCTCGCTCACCGACATCGTGCCGGCCGACGAGCGCAGCCGCGTGTGCAACATATGCGGGGAGGTGAGAGGCTACCAAGTATAGTAGTGTTATTATCTCGCTGCAGACTCGGTCATAAATCATTCGAGTATCTCGCTCACCGACATCGTGCCGGCCGACGAGCGCAGCCGCGTGTGCAACATATGCGGGGAGGTGAGAGGCTGCACCACTTTAGTAGTGTTATTATCTCGCTGCAGACTCGGTCATAAATCATTCGAGTGTCTCGCTCACCGACATCGTGCCGGCCGACGAGCGCAGCCGCGTGTGCAACATATGCGGGGAGGTGAGAGGCTGCCAACTATAGTAGTGTTATTATCTCGCTGCAGACTCGGTCATAAATCATTCGAGTGTCTCGCTCACCGACATCGTGCCGGCCGACGAGCGCAGCCGCGTGTGCAACATATGAGGGGAGGTAAGAGGCTGCCAACTATAGTAGTGTTATTATCTCGCTGCAGACTCGGTCATAAATCATTCGAGTGTCTCGCTCACCGACATCGTGCCGGCCGACGAGCGCAGCCGCGTGTGCAACATATGAGGGGAGGTAAGAGGCTGCCAACTATAGTAGTGTTATTATCTCGCTGCAGACTCGGTCATAAATCATTCGAGTGTCTCGCTCACCGACATCGTGCCGGCCGACGAGCGCAGCCGCGTGTGCAACATATGAGGGGAGGTAAGAGGCTGCCAACTATAGAAGTGTTATTATCTCGCTGCAGACTCGGTCATAAATCATTCGAGTGTCTCGCTCACCGACATCGTGCCGGCCGACGAGCGCAGCCGCGTGTGCAACATATGCGGGGAGGTGAGAGGCTACCAAGTATAGTAGTGTTATTATCTCGCTGCAGACTCGGTCATAAATCATTCGAGTATCTCGCTCACCGACATCGTGCCGGCCGACGAGCGCAGCCGCGTGTGCAACATATGCGGGGAGGTGAGAGGCTGCACCACTATAGTAGTGTTATTATCTCGCTGCAGACTCGGTCATAAATCATTCGAGTGTCTCGCTCACCGACATCGTGCCGGCCGACGAGCGCAGCCACGTGTGCAACATATGCGGGGAGGTGAGAGGCTGCACCACTATAGTTGTGTTATTATCTCGCTGCAGACTCGGTCATAAATCATTCGAGTGTCTCGCTCACCGACATCGTGCCGGCTGACGAGCGCAGCCGCGTGTGCAACATATGAGGGGAGGTAAGAGGCTGCCAACTATAGTAGTGTTATTATCTCGCTGCAGACTCGGTCATAAATCATTCGAGTGTCTCGCTCACCGACATCGTGCCGGCCGACGAGCGCAGCCGCGTGTGTAACATATGAGGGGAGGTAAGAGGCTGCCAACTATAGTAGTGTTATTATCTCGCTGCAGACTCGGTCATAAATCATTCGAGTGTCTCGCTCACCGACATCGTGCCGGCCGACGAGCGCAGCCGCGTGTGCAACATATGAGGGGAGGTAAGAGGCTGCCAACTATAGTAGTGTTATTATCTCGCTGCAGACTCGGTCATAAATCATTCGAGTGTCTTGCTCTCGTCGGCCGGCACGATGTCGGTGATAGAGACACTCGAATGATTTATGACCGAGTCTGCAGCGAGATAATAATAACACTACTGTAGTTGGCAGCCTCTTACCTCCCCTCATATGTTGCACACGCGGCTGCGCTCGTCGGCCGGCACGATGTCGGTGAGCGAGACACTCGAATGATTTATGACCGAGTCTGCAGCGAGATAATAACACTACTATAGTTGGCAGCCTCTCACCTCCCCGCATATGTTGCACACGCAGCTGCGCTCGTCGGCCGGCACGATGTCGGTGAGCGAGACACTCGAATGATTTATGACCGAGTCTGCAGCGAGATAATAACACTACTATAGTTGGCAGCCTCTCACCTCCCCGCATATGTTGCACACGCGGCTGCGCTCGTCGGCCGGCACGATGTCGGTGAGCGAGACACTCGAATGATTTATGACCGAGTCTGCAGCGAGATAATAACACTACTATAGTTGGCAGCCTCTCAACTCCCCGCATATGTGACACACGCGGCTGCGCTCGTCGGCCGGCACGATGTCGGTGAGCGAGACACTCGAATGATTTATGACCGAGTCTGCAGCGAGATAATAACACTACTATAGTTGGCAGCCTCTCAACTCCCCTCATATGTTGCACACGCGGCTGCGCTCGTCGGCCGGCACGATGTCGGTGAGTGAGACACTCGAATGATTTATGACCGAGTCTGCAGCGAGATAATAACACTACTATAGTTGGCAGCCTCTCACCTCCCCGCATATGTTGCACACGCGGCTGCGCTCGTTTGCCGGCACGATGTCGGTGAGCGAGACACTCGAATGATTTATGACCGAGTCTGCAGCGAGATAATAACACTACTATAGTTGGCAGCCTCTCACCTCCCCGCATATGTTGCACACGCGGCTGCGCTCGTCGGCCGGCACGATGTTGGTGAGCGAGTCACTCGAATGATTTATGACCGAGTCTGCAGCGAGATAATTACACTTCTATAGTGGTGCAGCCTCTCACCTCCCCGCATATGTTACACACGCGGCTGCGCTCGTCGGCCGGCACGATGTCGGTGAGTGAGACACTCGAATGATTTATGACCGAGTCTGCAGCGAGATAATTACACTTCTATAGTGGTGCAGCCTCTCACCTCCCCGCATATGTTGTACACGTGGCTGCGCTCGTCGGCCGGTACGATGTCGGTGAGCGAAACACTCGAATGATTTATGACCGAGTCTGCAGCGAGATAATAAATAAGCTTAGAACGAAGTTATTTCGTTATAATAAAATACCTAAATGACAAAATATAAAATTTTATCTCAAAGTATCAAAATCGCGTTGATTCACTCATTTCAAGGCACCTTTGTGTGAGTGTAGGCCGTGCGTATGTATTTAGTCCGATTTGATACCTATCTATTTTGGGAGCACGTCCTTAACATTCATTGTTATAACAAATCTGAAAAAAAAATATTTTCTTTCCGATCGAATGGATGATGGTTCAAGAAAATTAATATTTCTCAAGAGTCCAATTTGAAAATAAAAAAAATACCTTGCAGTTTTTATTAATACAGAAGGTTACTTCTTACATTTTCTTTTCTTCTTGAAATAAGCAATTCTGCTTATACTACGAGGCATTGAGAAGCAAATGGTGGCGTTTGGGTATCGAATTACATAGCATTGTTTGGATATAAAAGGCGGTGTAATTAGGGAGGTTTAATTACGCTTTTTATGATAAATATTGTCCGTGGTTTGAGTAATAATACTAATAGGCTTAATTCACGTCTGCCACACGCGATTTTCTCACTAGCACTGAAGTGTAAGCTCGAAAGGTAGATCTTATTAATAGACTATTAAAGCCTAGTTTAGCATATACACTGAAGCGTGTAGGTCACTATTATGTAGTGCGTGATTTGGATCACTGCATGGAGTGGGCGCGGAAAGGTGAATTTTCACGTATCTTGGTATAATGAAACCTTGCACGCAAACTATTCATCGCTATTGGCGGGTGCTACCTACTTGCATAAAATATATCCTGAAATTATAAATGACTAGGTTTTGACCACGGGTCCGCCCACGTGAATTTCGGTTTCTCTCGTTACAACCCAAAGAATAATGGATTTCAGTACAAAATTATAATCTCGCTAAGCCTTATGAATTTAACTTTGGATAAAAGGCCTTGTTATAACGCAATCTCAAGCGTGTGGCAGGAAAAACATGTTTCGTCCCTGATTAAATTCGAAGTGAATATAACCTGTGATAATATTACCATTACGGGGAAATTTTCAGCCGATTCGTATTCAGATTGATTGCATGTTTGGGGAGAAAAGGCAGGTGCGACCTGATGTATGAGCGGTGCGCGTTCTTTGTTCCCAAATCGGGGAAAATCAGTGCCTACTCAATTTCCCAGCCATGCACTACACGTTGTTCTGATTTCAGGGAGTCATGCGGTTGACTATATAATGAAAAGTATAATCGATGTATTAACGATACATGAATTTGCCGATACGATACCGATTATCGAGGAAAATAATCGGCGATACCGATACCGATACCGATATCGATGGCTTAGTAGTAATACACCCAGTAAATAAAGAATGATGTACTTTATATGCATAAAACTTACTTATGTTACATATAATAAATAGACACTCCATTCTGTTAAGTGTGGCAAAAATGGAAATTAAAAATAATGAAAAAAAAAGGTAAAATATCATATCAACATTTATTTGAGTAACATTTATCAAGGAATCAAATCAAAATTAAATCAATATTAATAATCAAAGTTCACTTTAGGAAGATT
Source organism: Coenonympha arcania (assembly GCA_036785405.1). Taxonomy (NCBI): domain Eukaryota; kingdom Metazoa; phylum Arthropoda; class Insecta; order Lepidoptera; family Nymphalidae; genus Coenonympha; species Coenonympha arcania. The sequence goes on from CM072065.1 coordinate 11,495,301, forward strand.
CTTGTGAAGGAAAATTGTGCTTGAGTAATTTTGTATGAGGCCTGCAGTTGAAAAAAGACGTTCTGAGGCAACTGAGCTCATTGGGTAAGATAATTATTTTCAATTTTGGGTGAGATTTTGAGACGGAGTGGCAATGTGGCCGCGAGCGCGTCGTTCTTTTTGCGCGCTTTTCAAACTGTGTATCGGCTGTATTTAAATCGGCGATGCCGATATATCGGCCTGCCGATTATATCGGCAATTTTTAATATACCAAAAATCTTAATACAAGATCGATTGTAAACAAGTAAAATCATGTAAACAGTGAGAATCCATCGCGGATTTGAAAGCGAGGTTTCTAATTTAATTGCTGGCACAGGCCAATTTGTAATTTTATAATATCTCTATAATTCCTACATTGGGTCAGGTCTGGTCTGGTCTGAGGTTTCTACCGTGGTTGGTTACTACTCTATCGGCCAAGACGCACCACCAAGCAATTTAGCATTCCGAAGCAATTCTGTGTAGTGGTTAGAGGTTGCTGAACCCTCCCAAGTAACCACCAATTTATTGCGTCGTCACTTAACATCAGATGAGATTGCAGTCAAGTTGCTCACGGTGCTTTCCTTAGTACTATAATATTTCATAGCAGATATCTCAGCTTGTCGAATCTTCAGCTTTCGATCAAGAGGCACTATAGGTGGACGTTTGAGCGACTTGGCTAGCGCTATTGTCTAAGCTGCCCATATTGCGAAAAAGTAGTTGAGTGCGACTGACAGGTTCCATTTTTACCATTTTGGTATCCCTAATAAAATTTCGTAGTGCTGGTAGAAAAAGCGAGCACTTTGTATTCAGGCTTCCTAGTGATTGCAGAGGCAAGTGGCGGATTTGATGACAGGTGTTCGATAATATATGACCATTACGAGCTCTTTGTTCCCCAATCATAGAGAATCACTATTCAATTTCCTTCGCTGCCAAGACTTAACCGTATCCTGGACCAGGAGCTATAGTATGAGTTTACAATTGAGGTTTAGGCTATTCAATATGTACCAAGGTTTCTTTACATTTCCTTATACATAGGGTTGTAAAACTGTTTCCAAGGGACGCATAAAGTACGTAACTGTTTTACCCACAGAAAAAAAAAACACTAACTAATGCCATTTTCCTTTACACGGAAAATGTTACGGAAAACTGAAGACCTCCAAATTTTATGAAATCTTGGTCTTACTTTTTAGTACTTACATAATTATGAGTTATGACTTATCTATGATCATCACAGAGGTCTGGTTATTGCTCATTCCATAGTTTAGGTGCTTAATAACTGTACCAGAAGCTGAGTTATTAAACAGTAAATTTTCTTGGAAATCATCTCGTGGTTTCTTTGCATCGTAACGTTATATATTATTTTGCTAAATTGTCTTTACGCATTCACATTAGCAGTCCTCTAACTCCCGAAACGCACACACGGGATTATGGACTATACAAATGGATTTCCCGTCGTAAATCTGAGGCGCTTTTCATAGAGTATAAATCAAGTCACCAACGCGCGAGTATTAATAACCGTGGCTCGTGGGCGCTCTCGTAGTGTTGACTTGCCTCCCACCAAGCAACAACAAACTGAGATGCTTTCATCTTAATTCAAACTTTATTCCCGTCTTTCCAAAGTTCAAATTCAGGTGACAGTATAACAGAAGGAGCTTTATAGAATTCTAGACTCTACTGTAACAGACATAAAGGTCGACACGAGTGCGTTACAAATGTATCTAGATTTGAGACCTCGTGCAATTTTAAAGTGGAATACCTACGACTTTTTACAGCAAATATTATCTGATAAACAAGTAGAATGCAAGGTGAGCTCACATGAAAAATACAATAAATCCCACCGTGAATTCCTGAAACTGAAATGTCCTCAAATTTTAATTGGACCCCTGTTCTAGGCTGGGTGAAGGTAACTCATTTTATTTTCAGCGTGGAAATACTTGTCTGAAAAGTCAAAGCTCTGCAAATTAATTTTGTAATTAGTGACTCTACAACCGCTTCGGAAGGCAGTTCAAGAATCTTGTAATTATTTGGATTACAATAGTTGACTTCCTAACCTCTAAAATTATAAGGTAGGTAGGTGCTTACTAGAAAACACTGTGGTTGTGCTAAGAGATCAATCGTCTCGTCGATTACAGAAATAAATTCTTACCTCAAGATCGCTTTGATCTTTCGCAAATTCGAATCGCTTTATAAGACGGAGTGCTCCTGGGAATGGAGAGCATCTATTATTATTTATTTCTAAGAGGTACACTTTAAGTGCACTCTTGGAATTTTATTATAGTAATATTCCACAGAAATTCGTTTTTCTAAAAAAAAAATTCACTTTAAAAAAGTGCCGCTGTTTATAAAGAATGTTAGGTATATTGTTTGTCTAGTATTGTAAGGTACGTACCTACCTGAAAAAATCAATCTGATAGACTTAATGTAGCGTCTAGGGAGCGTAACTAAATTAATTAGAAAGAACTACTTAACAGTAATTAGCTTCTTAAATCTGTCTAGCTGTGAGAATAAATACTACGCAGTTGCTAAGTATTAATTTTAATATAAAAATTCTTCAACATAATTTATAAAACTACGACTAAAAAAAAATAACTTTTAAAAATTCCTGTGCATGATTATGACTCACTGTTTTTAATTAGCAAATGCGGCCGTCATTGATGTATACTTATTTTAATTTAGGTAAGTAAAAACAGGGTTTGTTTCATTTGTTTGTCTGGATGAGGTTAAAAAGTGGATGAAAAAGGACCCTCTCAAGTGAAGATTGAGTGACACAATACCTACGTAAATTACTTTTTATAAGTGATGGAATTATGTTTTAGAAAGTGAATTAAGGGTAAAGGACAATTAGTATGATAAAGTGGCTTAGGATTTCACTTAAGAGTTTCATGAATATCATAAGAAGGTATTCGAAAATCACATCTTCTTTCTTATAAACAGCATTTTCTATAGTTTGATTCATTACATATCGTTTGATGGATGAACATTTAAAACGCGACGTAGGTATTGTGCACAACTGATTTCCGAACGTGGGGGTAGAGTTTGACATTTTTTCATAAGTTCCGATAAATTAAGCCTTTGTGAAAGAATAAATTGAAGCAATAAATATTTCGATTTTGTTTTTGATTATGATATAATATGCCCTGGTGCTCATATTTTTAACCGACTTCAAAAAAAAAGGAGGTTCTGTATTCGACCCGTATTTATTGCAAAATTTGTGATTAAAAAAATTATGATAACAAAAAAAACAACTGATGACACATTATTAGTACGTACACGTATAATATACGTATAGTTAAGAGTACTGAAAAATAGTACTCACTTCGGAGCGCTGTAAAACCTTAGCTATTGACTTAATAAAAAAAAAGTTGTGAATAAAAGTTGTTCCTCAAAAAACGATCTACAAAAATGGTCTGATATGATTTTTTTGTAAAATGATTAAAAAAAAGTAATATAAAAAAAACTCGAATTTCTGAATATTTTCACTTATAACTTTTTTATTTATAGTTACTGGACCAAAAGTTACTGGACCAAAGTTGTAGAGAATTTAATTTGTAACAAAAAATGTTAACAATTTTTTTTATCAAACAAATAGTTTAAGAGATATATCGTAAAAACCATTTCAACCCCTATTTTCAAGATGGCGGCCGTGGTGGACAAGGGTGGCGACCCCACAAACTTGGTTTTAGCTTTACACTGACCCCCACTACACATCAAAAAAATAAAATTGTGTCCTCTAAAAAACGCAACGTTATTTAGGCCTAAAAATGTAACATTTCAATGGACTATATTTCACTTTTCAAAATTAGACAACCGGAATTCTGGACTGATTTTTCGCAGGCAGCTTTATACCATCGTGTTCAGAATGAAATAATCTTTATTTTCATTTAATTTTAATTCAATAATCAGACCGGTGCAAAATGCTGAATCGATTCACCTGTTTATACCTGGCTACCCGAGAGTTGTGACCGGAAAAGAATAAACAACCCAACGTTTTCATATTCTATGGGCTTCAGACTTTCGATTGGTATAGAATTTGTCTAATAATGAAACCGGTGAAATGTTGAAAAAAAATTTTTTTTTTAATTATTAATTAATCATATCCTGGACTGAAATTTGTTTGACAACCCATATGCAATATACTTATTGATATACTAAATTAAATATAAAATATGTTTCATCAAATAAGCATCTCGGTGAAGGTCGTTGTATATCGGGATCTTAGGCTATTAAAAACAATGTTGAATAGAAATTAAATATTGTTATTTTGCTTACTAACACATAAAAACACACAAAAATATCCAATTATGTTTAAGGGTCCAGCAGACCCACCAGGCACGCCGTGTGATTTTTACCCACCAGGCACCCCAAGGGTTAAGTTTGTTCGCGATTATCTCGAGTTCGGAGAAACCGATTTTGATGATTCTTTTTTTATTAGGTAGGCCATACATCACAGGTAGACTCATTTCAATTTGGTCGAGATCTAATGAATATCTTCGGAGATGGAGAGCGGAACTCCTCAACGGAAAATCGCTTGCGATCGGTATAATTAGTTTACAGTGTAGATTTTAACAGACTTCAAAAGAGATAGATTCTCAAGTTGACTAAAATATGTTTTTAATTGACCGACTTCAAAAAAAGAGGTTCTCTGTTTAACCCCCATATTGGTATTTAGGTTTGTCCGTGATTATCTCGCGTTTGGCTGGACCGATCTATTTGACCTATCGCGAAACAACATTCCTCGTCATTAGGCATACAGCATATTAAATATAATATAGTAGGTATGTCAAAGTCAGTATTACATATGATATGATATGTTTTTAGTGGTAAGTATAATTATCACTAAAAACCTACCACTACAATAAATTGATAAGGTTGTATTAATTAGCCCAAAACCTACTTATCACTAAAAAGTATGAAATTAAAAAAAAAATAAAAAAACATCACATTTAAAACACATGATAATTCTATTTCTTTTTTTAAAAAAGGGAACCGCCTTCAAAAAACCAACACACTGAAAAGCAAAAAAAAAAATTCTAATAAATCTGGGTATACTTACCTACCTACTTAGTTTTTGAAGTCGGTGTCATTCATTTTGAGTATGGCTAATAATGGCACCGACTTCAAAAACTAAGTAGGTAGGTAAGTTTACCCAGATTTATTAGAAATTATTTTTTTGCTTTTCAGTGGGTTGGTTTTTTGAAGGCGGTTCCCCTTTTTAAAAAAAGAAATAGAATTATCATGTGTTTTAAATGTGATGTTTTTTTTTTTTTGCAAGGATCATTTCTTGATTTTGTAAAATGCAAATTCAAGAAGATAAATTCAATAATGGGTATAATACTTATGCCACCTATACAACAATGAGAGGGGACTTAATTTTAGCTACGCACAGACGCTTGCTATGAGGGTGTAACAAGACCGGATATTCCCGGTAGGTATAAGCAAATATCAGGATTTGTTTGTATATTCTCCGTTCTATTTCAACAAATTGGTAGTGCTGTGGAAAAATGTCGGCCATTTGTTGTGTTAAACTAACCGGGAAGCCTCGTTCCGTCTAAAGAGGAACAGACTTGCGTCTGTATAATTTCTGTGTTACGTTATCTTAGACGTGATTACTTGTGACTGGGTCGAAGCGGGATATCTACTCGGCAAAGTAAACAAGAGAGTTAGTTAGGTCATGTTAGGACAACCTATGGGGACTGCTTGCGTTAGAAAAAGTATTCATAGTTAGCGTAATCGTTAGCAAATTCTGTCCCCCGATTGGCTGACGTAAATCAGAGAACCAATCAACGGGCAGAATTTGTAAGCGATTACGATAACGATGAATACGTTTTTCTTACACAATCTAGAGTCGGGTCCTTTAATTTAAACTAGGTACTCCTTGTGAGGTTTAAACCTACAGTTAGAATATCTATGTAATTTCTACAAGTTTTTGTTATCGAACCTAAGACGATTTCACATTATAAACTGTACTTTTGGGGAAAGATTTTTGCAATTTATGACAATTCTTGTACTTAACTTATTAAGCCCCATATAATGTTATGATCCTTGCAAGAAAAAGTATCTAGCTGCATCATTTTTTTTGCATCATGGTTTTTTGAGAAAATGACCCACGTTGCAGGTTTCTCGAGGAATTAAAGAAAGAGTCTCCTACTCATAATGTGCCTTTTCAAAAATCTATCCTGTATACGAGATTACAACAACCAGAGAGATTTAACATATCACGCAATAAAGTCATTCACACACTCGCGATCTAGGTTCACAGTTCACTAACGTCAGTGCTTATAATGGGCGCAAAGATTTAACGACTACATAGCGAACGGCCGTTGTTTCTTTGATAGGCACTATTATGCTCTCGCCAGTGTGGGCAGGGCTTTTAAAATAATGGAGGCAGTATTGTGCTAACTAGGTTAGCAGCTCTTACTCGCTCTTTGTCGAGTGTTTTGTATACCCAATATTATGACGCGGCGTCATAACCCCTATGTCGGAAATCTACCACATTGAAGTAATGAGAAATGCAGGCTTTTTTGTAATATAGTGTTTCTCACACTCTCTCACATATTTGAATCCGTAAAGCTTTCACTGTTGAGACGTCTTCAACTTGACTACGAGCTTTCACGTAAAGACGAAAATAATTGTGAATGTATTGTTTAACATATCCTTAACTCAGTTCTAAGCAACGATGTCCTCTAGCAGGATTTTTTTTAGTTTCAACCTATTCCAAAGACCAATAATGTTGAACGGAGCTCTTTGAACGTGAAAAGATACTTTGCCATTTTATTTATCATCTTTTTGCCTATCATCGCCTTCTGTAAAGTAGGCTGTGCTCCTTTCGAATTATTTATGTTATTTTTATTTTTATTGAAGATAGGCTTGCGCTTGACGACAATCATGTCAGATGGAAAGCTATGATGAGATCTAGGTTGGAGCGCGCTTGCCCAGAAAATGTCTATTCACTCTTCTCTTGAAGGCACCTCGATTGTACTTGGCTGGAAACACGGAGGCTGGAAGGGCGTTCCACACCTTAGCGGTTCGTATATCAGAAACGTGGAGGAAAAACGTTTCGTGCGAGTTTGTTGGGCGCCAACCACATAAGGATGCCACCGCTCTCGGCGTCTTGCAGTCCTGTGGTAGAAAGGTGAAGGAGGTACAAGGTTATGTAGTTCCTGAGCACTCACCAAAGTATATCCTGTAAAAATCCAATAGAGCCCAACCCATAGAGTATTTAGTCAAGATTGTTATGTCAACTTATTGAAGCGGCCGCTTTTTTTATTCCTCGTCCAATGCCAGTCGTCACTGAGCATTAATGTAACTTACGAATCGATACTATTTCATAAATATGCTATCATAGTACAGTAAGCGGCACTCCCGTCACTCTGCAAGCGGAGGTTATATTCAGATGTATTCGGCCGAGTGCCAAGTCCCCTTTCAAAGTTTGCCAGAGCGATCTGAAATGATCCGTGCGCTTATCTACACAATTTAAATTCGCACTGTTGTCGCCTGGGTTCGAGTGCTACAACTTTTGAGACAAATACTCGTAGATATTTATGGAACAACGGCGAATTGAATTCATTTTGGGAAGAGGAAAAGGCAACGAAAGGATTTGTCGAAAATTCGATTTAGCCTTCCAAGTTTAGACAAGTTTAGTATGTTATCGTAGTTAAACATAGGATTTTGAAGCAGGGATAGTTTTGACTTCGGCCTCATATTTATGGGTTTAGCGTTTGAGTCTAACGCACTGCTTAATTTTTCGGAGTTATGTTCATTTAGAGACTTATTATGATAGAATGCCTGCCTGAGCGCTTATTTGGCAAGCGTGGTTGCCTATGGACAAAACACGCATCAATGCATCAAGGTACTTACATCCCAAAAGGGTGTTAGTACAGTTTCTAAGACGCACCGAGTTTTATTTTAATCAAATATTCAATATCTTTCTAGTGCTTGAATTGCATCCAATTTCTTTTTAATTCAGTCAGGGATATTAAAAAGTGGAATAGTTAGTTACTAATAAGACATGCAGAAGAAACACTGAAAGGTTCAACGGATTCTTACATCACTTATTTCAAAAGTCCAAAGTTTGCGTGACGTAAACTTGAGGGAAACTTCCAAAGAACCAGCAGTTTCGAGGTGTAGTACTTTTCGAGCGTTCATTATACAACTTAGCATTTTTAACGAAACATAAGCGCTGTTAAGAAAATTATTTCCAGTTTCCAACAAGGATTGTTCTGAAGAAAATTTTTAAATGTGCGAAAGAAATGCATTTTCTCTGTTCCCTGTGTGTTTGACAAAGTGAAAAACTTTGTTCGAAAATTTTTCACTATTTCGTATCGGATTTATGGAATAAAACGAATACCATACAAGGTTGTAGTTGTGATTTATTTATTAGTCTTCTTTTACAGTTTGAAATATTTTATGCACCTACACGAGTATTCCGTTGGTGATGAAGTGTTTCCTTTTCGTATAACAAAAATAGCGTGCTCTCTTGTATATTTCAGGAAAGTAACTTATCGAATTAGAGCGGCTGACCATCGCAGGCTACGTGACATGGCCTCTAGATAAAAAAATAATCTGAGGATAATCTTTCTGAGAACACGAAACGAATTTTCCACGCTACTTATCCGTTGACAAGAGTAGGAAGAGAATATTTCTGTCACGCAAACCAAGCGATGAGTACCTACCACCCTACTTACGAGAGAATGTAGGAACGAAGTTCCTTATCGTGTTGCGAAAGGGGGCTAGACGGAAAAACTTTGACAAAAAGTTGTAACGACACTTTCTGCTATAGTAAGCTATGGTAAGTCGTGCGGCGTGCGCATGTTTCTCTATCTGTCTCTCTCTCTTATAGAAAGCAAGCCAGATATCACTACTGTGGCCCTTGACACCTCTCAAGTTTTTTTTTTTTTTAACCAAAGACGTACCTATGATAAGACGAGTAAGACCTACATATTATATTCGATGTTCTCCTGATGTTAAATGATACGTGTGCCAATTTAAGATGCAGTGCGTCCCATAACTTTGATTTTTATACAATCTCCGAACTGTAGTGTGTTTGAATCACACTAAAAGTACGATATATTTCCTACCTCAGATTTGTTAGGGCCAGAATAGGAAGTGCAATCGTAAGACCTTTTTAGTGGTTGATGGTTTTTTACTACGTTTCTTTCAATTCTTGGTAGGTACAAGTTCCTGAGACAAGTTCTTATGAAGTTAGAGTTCTATTTACTTAAAAAATGCTTTTTAAAATATTTGGATCTGACCCTACACCATCTCTAGATGTGGCACTTTACAGTAAAGTCATAGGCCTATGTCATGTGATAATATGAACCTGCGGTTTCACTTTTACAGTTACAATATGACACAGTGTCAACTCAGAACCAAACTATTTTAAATCGCATAGTTACCAGAAATCTTCAAAAAAGTGATTTTCTGAACTAGAAATTAAAGAAAGTGGGTTTCAATTTTGCAAGCCTACTAATTAATTACCTTGTGTTCTATGGAAGAGTTCTGAGTTCGTGGTCTCAGAGATATTGAGTGGGTGTAGATGTAGAGAAGGAGAAATTAATGGGTGTAGAAATAGAAATTATGATATATGTATACGGCCCGGGAACATCTGCCCCGCTCGACTTGGGACGGCTCACGTCTAAACTTCCTAATCATGTTGATTATAGAATTTTCCTGTAATAAATCCCTTGTTATCAGTTCAAACTTCGTGTAATTTAATTATATAAGCCGATCCTTAATCCACGGCGTAAAGTTAAATGTAATCAGGTCAAGAGGCGTAATAACGATTATACTCTGTACTGAAGACTGACTTTCCTGCATAAAGATCAAATTCAAGTGAGTACTACTATCCAAAAGTTATTTTCGTAGCACCACTTAGCCCTCAAGACGTTGCTAAATAACACACTGAAATTTTAAAGACGAAAGTTTGTACTTATATGTGTAAGTGTGTTTGTTTGTTACTCCATCACATCGTAACTACTGAAATAATTTGGCTGGGATGAAGATAGATTATGAATGCGGAAGGTGTCACGGGTGTCCGTTAGTTGTAAATTAAACGCATGCAAAGGGTCGAGACTTTTTAAAATGATAATTTAAATATTAATGTAGCTACTTCTCTGGCATGTTTCGCACGCGATATAATTTAAGCGGGAGGTTCCGGGTTCGATTTCCAGCTCGAGCCAGTTCAGCCATTATACGTTCTAAATTGACTTAGGCATTAGCTTCGGCGTTTTATCACATTATCAAGAATGACGTGATAGGATAGAATTTTAGGGTGAAGCAGTGTTTGTAATTTTTTTAAAGTTTTTTTTTTGTTTATTTAAGTTGTGATTATGGAAATGTAGGCATCAACGGGGCTGGCACTCTGCTTTAATAGTAGAGAGGCCCTTCATTAAATTAGAACAAAAAAAAAAGGAACGACGTACCGCCAAGGATTTTTTATCTGCACTTTTGAGGAAATTGACAATCTTCGGCTGCATCTTAAATTACATCATAAGGTGAGATTGCACCTATCTAACTTGTAATTGTCATTATAAAAAAAAGTTGTACGAGGTGGCCTAATGATTGTCACATCTGTCAGTCAAACGATAATAGTCCTTAATCATGATCTACCTTTTAACCACTTACCTCTCTACCGACATATTTATCTACCTTTTAACCTAAAGAGATTAGTAGTTTGACGACCGAATTGTGTAGTGGTAGCGAACTTGCCATCTGCGCCGGAGGTCGTGGGTTCGATTCCCACTACTGGTAAATGTTTGTGTGATGAGCATGAATATTTTCCAGTGTCTGGGTTTTTTTCAATATTTATGTATATTAGTATGTATGTATATTAACAGTCATCTAGTACCCATAACACAAGCTATCGCTTACTTTGGGGCTAGATTGCGATGTGTCAAATGTGCTTTATATATTTATTTATTTATTAGTAGCAAACTCCAGTCATAAGAGTATCCAGAACACAATTTGTTTATAGATATCGAATTTGTTTGTTTTTGTCGGGGTAGGGCATCGGGGCACTAGGCATTATAGGCACTGGCTTGGGTGGGCATTGGAGTCTCATTAATATGCATCCGTCGCAAGCGGCGCGGGCGAGGGCGGGCCGACGTGATCAATGCCACAGCGTCTGTTGACTCGTCCGTGTGCCAGCCAACACGTCGCGATTCCCAACCCACGACCGTGTTTGTTTACGAAATGTACCTTGCCATTCACTGAATTACAATTACAGTAGAATTCCGATTATCCGGCCCACACGGATTCGCGCATACCTATCCGGATAGATATGAGCCATGAGTAAACGCCGGAAAATGATGAAAAAACTGAAAAATGAACTTTAGAAAACGCTATTGTTCGATTTTACAAAAACCGACCAACTGACAACCAATATCTATCTCTGTGAAAAAGCATGCAGTTCTAAATAATTTAGGCGGCTGGTTAGAATATGAAATCCAGGTAAAAAGTACAATCTAATTTTATTACCCACGACGGAACGGAGTACGGGTATATGCGTTTAGGGTGAGAGACCGTTTGTACATTACTTTATTATTGAGATGTTATGTTTGTTTGTATGTTAAATTGTTCACAAAAACCAAGAATGGAAAAATATTTTTGTTTGTTTGTTTGTTTGTTTGATGGGTTGTTTGTTTGTGTGTGCACATCAATGTTCCCATTTATTTCAAAAACGGCTTGACCGATTTAGATGCGGTTTTCTGTATAATGTTTGGTGTTCAGCGGAAATGGTTCTTAGGTAGTTGTTACGAACATCGATCACCAGGGGGCGCCATAAAATACATTTTTATTGCAAACGAATGTTCCCATTTATTTCAAAAACGGCTTGACCGATTTAGATGCGGTTTTCTATATAATGTTTAGTATTCATTGGCGATGGTTCTAAGATAGTTGTTACGAACATCGATCACCAGGGGGCGCCATAAAAAACATTTACAGTGCAAACGAATGTTCTCAATTATTACAAAAAACGACTGAACCGATTTGGATACAGTTTTGTATAAAATATTAGTGAGTCATTGGCAATGGTTCGTAGATAATTGTTCTTGTGATTGAACAGCAGGGGGCGCCACAATAAACGTCTCTTTATGACTTGAAAGGGATGATGCCTTCAAACGCTGCTAGAGGAGCTAATGGCTAGTTTGAAGATTAATTTTCATTTTTTAATAATAATATAATTTAAATTACATTAATATATTAATCGAAAAACTATAAAACAAGTGGAAAATTAAAAAATTTTAAAACACCCACGACTTTTGCAGACTTGTAATTGAAAAAGGATTAAATAATTTTTTTGAAACTCCCCGACTAAAGAAAAGTAAGAACTAAGAACCTATCAGTATAATTTTAAATCCAAGGAAATCCGTCGGAGCTGCCATTGCTATTTTATATATTTTCGTTTCCAATATCAATTAATGTAATTAGTAAGTATTGATAAACTGCCGGTATATGAGAAGTGTGAAGAAATTGAATTAGTCATCAACTGGTAAACAGCACCATCAACACCGTCCTACGCAAAACACAGCAGCTCCGACGGATTTTCTTGGATTTGTAATTATACTGATAGGTTCTTAGTTCTTACTTTTCTTTAGTCGGGGAGTTTCAAAAAAATATTTAATCATTTTTCAATTACAAGTCTGCAAAAGTCGTGGGTGTTTTAAAATTTTTTAATTTTCCACTTGTTTTGATTTAATATTAAATAATTATCTAATTTTACATACCTATTATAATAATAATATTATGGAATCCCCCCTTTCAAGGCTCACGCGATGAATGGACGGCCCCCTTCCTGAAACATACCTGAAATTAAAATTTTAAGAAATCAAAATGTTAATAGTAACAACGTATTTCATAGCTCTCCAAAAATCACGTCATTATGTTCAGAACAGCTTACACTTCGCAGTGGCAACCACGCTACAGTAATTGCACTGTTTGATATTGTTTTAACAAATAGCAAACCGCGCCACGTGTAGCGCCGCATGTACCGACGAGTTTAAACACACGAGTGTTGATTGTTGGTTTATCTGTGTAGCATTTTAATGATTGTCAACATTTACTAGTTCCGATTCAATTTCCGAGTTTTAATATTTTGTTTTACTGGCAAAAAACTGAAATTGATGGTCTGTAAAGTCGGTTCACGGACGATAATAATTTAAGTGATAAGAAACGATAGAGCGAAAGAGATAGATGCGTCACAATCAGAACGCTTAGGCCTATCGTGCCTCTCTATCGCTTAAGCGGAACGTGACACAATCATACTTTTTCGTGCGTGCAGCCGGCTTTCATCGATTTCGAAGATTGAAGCACTGGAAAGGATGATGATGAAGATGAAGAGAAACTAGAGGATATTACTAACAAAATATAACAAACATCGAAATAGGAAGAAATTAGTACAGCTCTCCTTAAAAATACTTAACTGAACTATGAAATATTGATAGTTACACCTTCATGGAAGGTGGACAAACGACATAAAATAAATTGCAGGAAATGTACGTAAGTGGCTTAGAGGGAGATTAAAACGTGCTACAACGTATAGAAGTGACAAACATACTAACTTTATAACATACAACTTGTTCATGCTGCTTAGTTTTATTTATTGGTAGGTTGTACTCAAAACAATTTAAATTACAAGCCCTCAACGTCGTTTTCCCATCTCCAAAATTAATGAGAAAATTTCAAAATTTTAAACGAAACAATGAAGATTTTACGTTATCAATTTGTAATCCCCTAAAAGATAGCGGGCGACTCCTTCAGAATAAATAAAAGGGTTAGAAATTGCTCCGTATTTATTAAATTGTTTGACAGAGTATTTTTGTTTTTGAATTCTTCGCTCAAATAAAATCATAAGCTTGCAATATGGCCATATATTTGCCACGTTATTATTTACTTTAATGAAGATTTTTCAGGACTTAAGTTCTATGGTGAAAAATTGCATGCAAGTGAATCCCATACTCCTGCCAATATGTGGTCCATCGTAGCAAAGTTTCTTATTAATGCACAGTTATGTAGACGTTCGCGTTGTTTAAATTACTTTACAATGGCAAAGCTAAGTACTAACTTAAGCCATATAGACACATAGAATATTGACTTTTTTGATAGATAACAATAATCGGAAGTGATTTAATAACTATGCTAAGTTGCAACAAATAAAACTGTAATTAATTTTATTATTTAAATATACATTCTTGCATACCGACACTCAAAACCACGGACGGTTCGCGAAATTATTCAATAAACTTCCATAGCTTTCGTGGCAAATTTTAAGTCCCCCGGGAATGTTTGTAACATTTGTTTTATTATTTCGATAAATAAACGATTTTAAATGAACTGAATGCTTTTATAGTGATAAACGATAACGCGATTTATGTATACCTGTGTTTGCGGATCCGTAGAAGTAAATCACATTTAAAACCCCCACTTCTCTTTGTTGATACAGGTGCTATTAAACTTTCTGCTAACTCACGATTTAATCGAATGAATGATCGAGCAATCCTATGTGACCGACCGCGGACCGACGCGCATGCACATTAATTGTTTCTACTATACTCGTACGTACCTAGGTACGTATAAAATTACCTCTGCATATTACTGGCAAAGATGTACCTACCGCCCAGTTACTGGTTAAGCGTTCGGGTGCGATGCTGTGAATCAAATTATGGGCGTTAATCTAAATATATAAAAGAAGATACTGACTGACTGATTCACTGACATATCAACGCACAGCCCAAACCGCTGGGTCTAGAGACTTCAAATTTGGCACACAGATTCCTTATGAGGTCTAGGGGTGCACCAAGAAAGGATTTTTCAAAATTCCCCCCCTAAAGGGGTGAAACGGGGCTCCAAAGTTCGTATTTTACCAAGCTTCAATACTCCTTCACGCCGCAACTACTGAACCGATTTGGCTCAAATTTGGAAATAATGGAGATAAATTCCAAAAATAATGGAGATAAATTCCATCTTGGGTTAACACATAAGCTACTTTTCATCCCTGGAAAATCCATGGTTCCCGTGGGATCAGTTAAAATCCAAAATTCACGCGGAAAAAAATCTTCACGCCGCAAGTACAAGACCGATTTGGCTGAAATTGGGAATGGAGATAGATGATATCCTGGATTAGTAAAAAGGCTACTTTTTATCCTGGAAAAATCCATGGTTTTCGCGGGAAAACTGAAAAATTTATATTCACGCGCGAAAAATACTACTTTACGCTGCACTTACTGACTGATATGACTGAAATTAGCAAAGGAGATATGATTTTATCCTGGATTAATGCATAGGTTACTTTTTATCCCGGAAAATTTCATGGTTTCCATGATAATAGTGATAGATAATATGCCTTCATGCCGTAATTACAGAACTGATTTGGAATAGAGATAGATTATATCCTGAATTAATACTAAGGCTACTTTTTATCCCGGAAAAATCCATGGTTCCTTCGGGAACAGTGAAAACAGATATTCAACCGGGAGAAATACTCCTTCACGCCGTCACTACTGAACTATTAATAATACTGAAAATTTGGTTGAAATTTGGCAAGAAGATAGATGTTATCCTGAATTAATACAAAGGCTACTTTTTATCCCGAAAAATTCAATGGTTTTTATGTTATAAGTGAAAAACAGATATCCACGCGGGAAAAATATTCCTTCACGCCGTAATTGCTGAACTGATTTGGCTGAAATGCGGAATGGAGATAGATTATATTCTGGATTAAAATTAAGGCTATTTTTTATCCCGGGAAAATCAGTGGTTATTTCTCCCGCATGAATATTTGTTTTTCACTATTCCAGCGTGAGAAATACTCATTCACGCTGCAACTATTGAAAATTTTTGGCTGAAAGTTAAATTGGAGATAGATTTCGCTCTTAATTAACACAAAGGTTACTTTTTATTCCGGAAAAATCGATGGTTCCCGTGAGAATACGGAAAACTAAAATTTACGCGGGCGAAGCCGCGGGTATCTGCTAGTATGTTATATTTACCCATTCCAAGTTAGGGTGTTAACATATTTCGTATCATCAGATGAGATGGGAGTCAAGCACTTGTAATGAGTAAGAAAAATCTTTTTTCATTGACCCTGCGAAAGAAATATCCTCGTAGAAAATACATCATCTCGCGAAGGTCGGCATCTAAGGCGAGTTTGAGGCGAGGTGACTTTCTTTTATTACCGTAAGTACTCTCCCGACCATTTTTTCACGCATCTTTACGAGCACAGAAGTAACATTTTATGAGGACGGTCATATTATAGTGACACGCGGGCTCTTCTCATTTATAAATTATTACCTTAGCGAGTTTCAGGTACCTCCCCACTCGCGTGGTTGCTTTGTTTTTTTTTTCTCGACTCGGCTTTGCATGTACGTTAGCTATGTAATAAGCGAGAGTGGATCAAACCTGAAATATGAATGTTAGGTGAGGTTGACCCAAACATAAGACACGACTGCTATCTTAATCTATTGTTACGGAAACAGACACATACCCTGCGCAAAAATGTCGCCAATTTACCGGTGCCAAAATTTACCGGTGCAAAAATGCTTGTTTTTTCACCAGTAGTTAGGACACGATGCAGTTCGCTCAGCAGCCACCTATAGAATTTCGACAGATGTTACTACTGTTTGCTTGTAAGAACAAGGTTTACGTAATTAGTTTGGATACCCATATCCTCTTTTTTATCGATAACGTCTATTCTTGTAAAACGTCAATATGATCAAATATCATATTGACGTTTTACAAGAGCCTGTACGTTAGGCCTATGTGAAATAAAGATATTTTGAATTTTTTGATGGTTACGGCCTACTAATGTGTGCAGGTTGGGAAATCTTTCACACATTTATTATAGAACCTTCCTCCATCGCTACACAAACTGATATGAACTCGGATTGAAGTTGCCGTAAGCGCACATGATACATGTTTTCAAATATGTATGTAAGATTCAAACCCTAGACCTTCCCGAAGTATGTCGTGGCGCTATTAATGCTGGCATGACACAAGACTCGATTAATAACTTACCAATAGCTGTAACTATACCTGCTTTTTGCTAATATTACTTTTGGCACGCTTATTTGCATTCGGAAAGGTCATGCCATTATATTTTTTTGAATTTCGTTCTATAAACTTACCAAAATCAATTCTAGAAATAAAATATAGAAGTCATAATATGTCCACAGTTGCTGATTAATTTAACGAAAAAAGTCTGACTGTCTGATGTATACTACTAGGGATATATTTTCCTGCTTAAAATATTACAAGGTTTTTAAATAACTCGCGTACCGTGGCCTGGGAATAACCTAAGGTACTCAGTTAAGTACCTAACACCTAGTAGAGTCACTACTCACGAGTCTTTGAATAAATTATTAAATTCCTACTTTATTTACGTAAAAAATTTTTTGAAATTTAGTTTTATTATACAGGTATTCCTAGATAAAATGATAAATTTTGTGTGTGGTTTCTTGTTACTCAATCGCTTCATAACTGCTGAACGGATTTGGCTGGGAAAGTACTCGTGTAGATATTATCAGCTAATTGTTTGGATTTACTCATACTTTTTGTCCCTGAAAATTACAAGGATTTCAAGCCATTTGAAAGAAGTAAACTGTTTTTTCCGGTTCTTTACGGATTCTCCTTAGACACGGACACGGATTAACGAAACTTATGCGTACAGAGTCACGGGAAGGAGTTTACTGCTGTGATAATTGAGCAAAGCAGTACGCTTGAAACAATAGATTCTGTAATGCTTGAACGCAATTTAACTAGAAGTCGGTAAACAGTCTCAAGTTATAAGCAAGGAAGTTGTTAAACTGCGTTAACGAACCACGGCCGCGGGTGACGTGTTAACAGGTATGTACTGTACTGAGGTTTAACAATAATTAAACCTCAGTACAGTACCCGGTCGTAAAATGCCAGTAACGATGTCACCAGTAACGATATTATTTCTTGTACTTTGTCGTCCCGTCACTCATACTACCGCTGATAAGAATAACCTACTCAAATCTGAACCTCAAATTGGCTGAAATCTGGTGAGGCGGGAGTCTTCGCCCGTGGCTAGTTACCACCCTACCGGCAAAGACGCGCCGCCAAGCGATTTAGCGTTCCGATTCGATGCTTGTAGAAACTGTTGGGGTAAATTTACTTACCCTTCCAAGCTATGACGATAACATCTGAGGCTGCGTCATCACTTACCATCAGGTGAGATCGCAGTCAAGTACCAACTTGTATAGAGTAAAAAAAAAGATCAAGCACAATTAAATTAAATAAAGATTTCCACAGGTTCATCCCAAAAAGGCCTGGTTAACTAGTAAGCAATAAAACTATGAATTTTAAACTTCATAAAAAGTTAACAATAAAAGTGGCATAATAATGCTACAGTCAGATTTTCACGGGCCATTGCGTGTGTAATAAACGCCGTTGGAGCAAAGTTATCGCGAGTAAAACGTTTTGTATGTAAATGTAAATCAGATTTTTAGCGCCGAACTTTCTCGCAATTAAAATTAAACTTTACTTACTTAATTTATTTTGAGCATTGTAGCACTTCAGTAGGCAATCACATTATCCGTCGAATCCGTAAATTCCCGGGTATACTTAATTGTTTCCAATTTCAAGGGCTAATTATATTAGAACACCTATTTTATTTAATGACAAACTTGAAATCACATGCAGAAATCAAAGGCTGGCGGTTAATTCTCATATTAGTCATACTGATACATCGATATAAATAATACTATGGATTTCGGGTCAGCGCTAAAAAGTATCCGAGCCGAAAGAGAGCCAAAACGCGAAAAAGTTTCCAATCGCACTTCAGTCTCGTCTTTGATTCATCAGAGAGAACACGTTACACGCGCACTGTGTTATAAAAAACTATAGCTTGTTGCACGCAAAATTAGGCTGTATAATAATGGTTAATATATATATAACTATAAATTACAATGTTTTAGTTGGTTTATAAAAAACACATGTACACTCGTTAAAGTATATATAGGTTTTCTCGGACACTTTTTTCGTGAATTTTGTATTACACCCGGGGTCCATAGATTTATATTATACTAGCAAACGCCCGCGGCTTCGCTCACGTTGAACTTCTGAGTTATGCTTTACTGTGGTGGTTTAATTTCCAAAATTCCTGCATTACACACCATTTTGCTCACAAAATTTTCTCTTGCTTCCTGGTATAATAGTCACATATAGACTCGTCACAAAAAAGTTAAATATGGTGGCCATTTTTTAGGGTTCCGTACCCAAAGGGTAAAAGCTCTTACTAAGACTCCACCGTCCGTTCGTCCTTCCGGCCGTGCTTGCTTGCTACCATGGTCAGACATATACGTACAAATTCCTTTTCTATGCTTGCTGCCATAGTCAAATATCGATTTTCAAAGCAATCGGCCCAGTAACAAAAAAGTTCAAAATGGCGGCCACTTTTTTAAATTTTGACCACAAATTTCTTCTCTATGCTAGAGCTGCCATAGTCAAATATCGATTTCCAAAGCAATCGGCCCAGTAACAAAAAAAGTTCAAAATGGTGGCCACATTTTTAAAATTTTGACCACAAATTCCTTCTCTGTGCCTGCTGCCATAGTCAGATATCGATTTCCAAAGCAATCGGCCCAGTAACAAAAAAGTTCAAAATGGCGGCCACTTTTTTTAAATTTTGACCACAAATTTCTTCTCTATGCTAGCTGCCATAGTCAAATATCGATTTCCAAAGCAATCGGCCCAGTAACAAAAAAGTTCAAAATGGCGGCCACTTTTTTAAAATTTTGACCACAAATTCCTTCTCTATGCTTGCTGCCATAGTCAAATATCGATTTTCAAAGCAATCGGCCCAGTAACAAAAAAGTTCAAAATGGCGGCCACTTTTTTAATTTTGACCACAAATTCCTTCTCTATGCTTGCTGCCATAGTCAAATATCGATTTTCAAAGCAATCGGCCCAGTAACAAAAAAGTTCAAAATGGCGGCCACTTTTTTTAAATTTTGACCACAAATTTCTTCTCTATGCTAGCTGCCATAGTCAAATATCGATTTCCAAAGCAATCGGCCCAGTAACAAAAAAGTTCAAAATGGCGGCCACTTTTTTAAATTTTGATCACAAATTCCTTCTCTATGCCAGCTGCCATAGTCAAATATCAATCTTCAAATCAATCGGTCCAGTAACAAAAAAGTTCAAAATGGCGGCCACTTTTTTAAATTTTGACCACAAATTCCTTCTCTATGCTAGCTGCCATAGTCAAATATCGATTTCAAAAGCAATCGGCCCAGTAACAAAAAAGTTCAAAATGGCGGCCACTTTTTTTAAATTTTGACCACAAATTCCTTCTCTATGCTTGCTGCCATAGTCAAATATCGATTTTCAAAGCAATCGGCCCAGCAACAAAAAAGTTCAAAATGGCGGCCACTTTTTTAATTTTGACCACAAATTCCTTCTCTATGCTTGCTGCCATAGTCAAATATCGATTTTCAAAGCAATCGGCCCAGTAACAAAAAAGTTCAAAATGGCGGCCACTTTTTTTAAATTTTGACCACAAATTTCTTCTCTATGCTAGCTGCCATAGTCAAATATCGATTTCCAAAGCAATCGGCCCAGTAACAAAAAAGTTCAAAATGGCGGCCACTTTTTTTAAATTTTGATCACAAATTCCTTCTCTATGCCAGCTGCCATAGTCAAATATCGATCTTCAAATCAATCGGTCCAGTAACAAAAAAGTTCAAAATGGCGGCCACTTTTTTAAATTTTGACCACAAATTCCTTCTCTATGCTTACTGCCATAGACAGATATCGATTTTCAAAGCAATCGATCCAGTAACAAAAAAGTTCAAAATGGCGGCCACTTTTTTAAATTTTGACCACAAATTCCTTCTCTATGCTTGCTGCCATAGTCAAATATCGATTTTCAAAGCAATCGACCCATTAACAAAAAAGTTCAAAATGGCGGCCACTTTTTTTAATTTTGGCCACAAATTCTTTCTCTATGCTTGCTGCCGTAGTCAAATATCGATTTTCAAAGCAATCGACCCATTAACAAAAAAGTTCAAAATGGCGGCCACTTTTTTTAAATTTTGATCACAAATTCCTTCTCTATGCCAGCTGCCATAGTCAAATATCGATCTTCAAATCAATCGGTCCAGTAACAAAAAAGTTCAAAATGGCGGCCACTTTTTTAAATTTTGACCACAAATTCCTTCTCTATGCTTACTGCCATAGACAGATATCGATTTTCAAAGCAATCGATCCAGTAACAAAAAAGTTCAAAATGGCGGCCACTTTTTTAAATTTTGACCACAAATTCCTTCTCTATGCTTGCTGCCATAGTCAAATATCGATTTTCAAAGCAATCGACCCATTAACAAAAAAGTTCAAAATGGCGGCCACTTTTTTTTATTTTGGCCACAAATTCTTTCTCTATGCTTGCTGCCATAGTCAAAAGTCGATTTTCTAAGCAATCGGCCCAGTAACAAAAAAGTTCAAAATGGCGGCCAAAAAGTTCAAACCTTTTCCTCCTCAAAATTTGGATCTCGAAAATCCCTTTCTGAATACGAATTCATGATATAATACCAACCTAGGTACCAAATTTCAGATCTCTGCGACTTGTAGCTTTTCGGGAATTCCTGGAACAACGAAAAAAATTTCACTTTTGTATTGGGAAATCCATAAAACCAACGGTTTTTACCCCTTAAAATTTGAATTTCTGGAATCCCCGTCTTAGTACGAATTCATGACCTAATATCTACCTAGTTACCAAATTTCAGATCCCTACGACTTGTAGCTTTTCGGGAATTCCTGGAACAACGAAAAAAAAATCACTTTTGTATGGGGAAATCCAAAAAACCAACGGTTTTTACCCCTTAAAATTTGAATTTCTGGAATCCCCGTCTTAGTACGAATTCATGACCTAATATCAACCTCGGTACCAAATTTCAGATCTCTACGACTTGTAGCTTTTCGGGAATTCCTGGAACAACGAAAAAAATTTCACTTTTGTATGGGGAAATCCAAAAAACCAACGGTTTTTACCCCTTAAAATTTGAATTTCTGGAATCGCCGTCTTAGTACGAATTCATGACCTAATATCTACCTAGGTACCAAATTTCAGATCCCTACGACTTGTAGCTTTCCGGGAATTCCTGGAACAACAAAACAAATTTCACTTTTGTATGGGGAAATCCAAAAAACCAACGGTTTTTACCCCTTAAAATTTGAATTTCTGGAATCCCCGTCTTAGTACGAATTCATGACCTAATATCTACCTAGGTACCAAATTTCAGATCTCTACGACCTATAGTTTTGGCGGAATCCTTGGAACAACCAAAATCACCAAAATGCCTCATTCTTTTATATATATAGATTATGTCAATTTACTGATATGTTGAATTATGCTTATATGACGTAAGTTGTGCTCAGGAATTTAATCATGGAAAAGGCACGTTGATAGTGCTTTATCTGGTCATCGTCTAGACGTCATAATGCTGAAAAATAGGTCAAACGTACCGCCACAGGTAACAATTATACAGTTGCCTATTCAATCTACGAAAGCATTTAAATAAGGATGGATTATTTAGATGATTCACATCCTTGGGATTGATTATGAACTGCTGTAACTATAACTGAATTAGTTTTTAAAAGCTGTAAAATAGTGATAACATAAAAACAAAACCTGCCTGAGTTTTTGTGGGCTATTTCTCAGTGCAGCACGCGTTTGAACCCTCGTAAACTTAGTTTTAAATCAAATAAAGGAAATCTGCTATAATTTTTGACCCGTCTGATGGTCTGCGGGACGCGGTGCGGGTGATGCAATTATCGATACGTCAGCGCTGCCGGCGGACAGCGACAGACTTACTAATTGGTTAAGCGACTCCCGCCCCACGTCCCGCAGACCATCAGAAGGGTCAAGTTTATAGCGGTTTGCCTATAATAGATTATCACCAAAAACATATGATCACAAACATCGTATCGACCTCTCATAAGAGCCTGTGCGTTAGTGTTTAGTGTAGCTAGCTGGAGTGTAGTGCCGCTATTGTGATAACAATAAAAAATAAATAAAAAAATTTAATCAAAACACATGATATTATTTCAATTTCTTTTTTTAAAAAAGGGACCGCCTTAAAAAAACAAACCCACTGAAAACTCTGGGTATAACTATTTAGTTTTTGAAGTCGGTGCCGAATTCACAGTCGCAAATCATTTTGAGCATGCTGTTTACAAATTCTAACTAAACTAAAAAATATTGGTATGGCACCGACTTTGAGGAATTGCACTTTTGTCGATAAGTCATTTTATCGCGAAGCCCACGAAATGATTGCTAATCTGCGTTAGCGTACTCAGTCAGGTATTTCATACGCTCCAGTGACTTTTGTGCTTTAATTTTTTTATTATTCAGACGAGGGAGTGCTCATAGTTAAAATAGTTTGCGGCCGCCCGCTAACACAGTTTTGATGTTTGCAGCTGACCCGGTTTTTGTTCATGTTACGTATACCCTTAAGTACGGTATTAATTAAACGTCACTACACTCTGACGTAAATATATATTCTATCATTACTCTGATGGCTGGATTTCTTTGACCACCCGATATACTTCTTGCTTATTAATGATTAAACGAACTTACCTGTACGTGAAGTTCAATCATAATTACTTGAAAGTCGACTCCAGCACGTTATATTACAGTAGTTCCACCGTCAGCCACCAGCTATTTCGTCACTTTATTCGGAGGTAGACAAAGAAAAAACCTCGACGCTACGCGACCCGCGGCCGGAACACCTCATTTAGTTTAGAGAGAGCAGAGCTGTTTAGAATAACAGATTCTTTGAAGAACAAATCAAATCCTTACTTCAAATAATCTGTGCTTAAAATAAATTGATTATTTATTAATTATTTTTCAACTTATGTTTCACGCCCAGGGCAATGGCATGTCCATCTTGGGAGGGAGGGCCGCTAACGTGCTGGAGTCGACTTTCAAGTAATTATGATTGAACTTCACGTACAGGTAAGTTCGTTTAATCATTAATTACTCTTAGTCGACTCCAGCACGTTATATTACAGTAGATGTTGAGAGAAAGTTGGTATCGTGAAACATAAATTTCTGGCATATCAAACAAAGTAATTGATTAATAATTCTATCAGAAAGAGAACGTTTCATAATAACCACAAAACAGAGTATTTTCATTATAACAGCTACTTTCATAATAAACATAAATATACCAAAATCACCGTAATACCTGACACATTAGTTTTAGAATTGGTTGTAAACAACTCTACATTAAGTACCTATAATACGAATGATCTATTATAGTACATTAACAACCACTTTTAAAATATAATATGAAGGTAAAATAACAAATTTAATTAAATTATGTGTTGATATATTTTAAACAAATCCTCTAATTAAACTTCATGCGATACTATACTAGTATAGTATTTTTCAAAAGGCAAAAAATTCAATGTCAATCGTGCAGTATTCCTAATACTGCCTGTACTAACTGCAGACTTTCGAAGTCGACGCGTACCTAGTAATGTGCAGTGAATATGGATTTTAGTATTTAACTCAAGATTAATGGTACCTTTGACCCAACTACTCAACGCTTAAGAAGTTTTTACCATGAACTTTTTTGAATGTAATGAATAACGTAGATAGATTCGAAGGTCCTTAGTTCTTTTACCAAAGATATATTAAAGTTAAATATAAACTTTGTGATATTTGCACCTAGCAGCCGTGAGGTCTTTATACAGTTTGGAATTTTTATTACTACCTCAGTATTTGTGAAATTAATATTATTTATATATATCGCAGACAGCGTTTTAACTCTGTGAGCTGCGACAAGTAGGTGCCCATTTTTGGTTGATATAGGTTGAGGTACTTTCATAAAGGTACGATACATCTGATGAGCAGTCCGAAACTTGGTCAACATTTAATAGACATTTTTGCAATTTAGGCCTTAAAAAAAAACAATTTTGGCCTTAAACAAAAAGCAATTTAAACCTTTAAGTATTTTATAGAAGTTGAATCATAATTAGCTATATCTTGACCTAACAAAAATAAAAGAAAATATCTAGAAGTAATTGTTGTTCCGTGTCTAGCCATGTGGAACAAAAGAATATAACACTTAATATGTTCTTAATCACATCATTAAAAATATGTAAATCCCATCATTAAAAATATGTTTTACAGTAAGTAATTCAATCCCCTATTTATGGCTTTCAGCAGCCATAAGTAAATCGTTTTATACCACAAGGGTCCTACTGTTCAAGAGTAAGTATTGTCTACAGGTGTCATCATCCTTACTGGGATGGATGACTAAATAAGACTCCTCTTCGGAGTAGTGAAATCCGGTTAAGATACCTTTTCCATACAATCGCGGTGGTTTATCAGAACACTGTGCGTTCGTTACATTAATAATTATTATTATCAAAAAATCTTGTGATTTTAAAATTAATGCTAAAGTATTTGTGTTACATGTAGGTATCTTATAGAGGGGGTATCACAGCTATGCAGGCCATTGAGGCACTACCATAACATAATCCCTGATCTTTACCGTTAGTTAGATTTGTACCTATTCAAAATTTATTTGTTATATGTGTTTAAGCTGATTATTTATATATGGATAAATAAGATAAAATAAGAAAAGATAAAATCTCTCCACGATATAGTATATGCGTTAACTGTAAAGATATCGGAATCTTAACACCATGACACATATTATACCTAATGTTTATACATTTGTGGTTTTTCCTACTTGCAAACAAATCTGTCGATGGATTAGGTACCAATTATCATCGTGATTATTTTAATTGTATAAGCTCAAATCGATAATTAGATATTAAGATGCGGTTTTTGTGATTCTGCATCCGCGATTTTATTGTCAGAACTGCATAAGTAAGTAATCAGCATGTGCAATTATATTAATCACTAATAAGTAAGAGTAATTATATTTTACTGATTATTTATAAGTGCCCGTAGGCCAGGCCTATATGAAATAAGTCTTTTGAATCTTTGACCCATAGACCGTTATATTACACAATCTTCACCATTATTATGATTCCTGTGCCTGTGTATTTGTCAAATTTGAAAATTATATGTCCCCATTCTATTGATATTTTCATATTTCAATCGCGCTGTCAATACGAGGCGCAAACTTTTTCCGTCCTGAGTCCAAATTCTGTCCAAAGTCCTGGTGACTGTGTGCGTGTAGCTGTCATTCCTGTTCTCTCTATGGTCCACAAGCATGATCCTCAGTTATTGAGCCACGAGTAAATGTTTTCATGGCATAAGTACTACCTTTTGTTTTCCATGATTTATAATCCATATTATTGCTTAACCAGCATATTATATTTAAATAGATTTTCGTGTAGATTTAAACATTTACAGCGCTCGGAATCTTTTGTGTATCACCAGCAGTAGGTATCTACGGTTGACATTCATAATTTCTATATAAATGGTCACATTGTTATTATTATATTGTTTTTATGTATTATGTTATGGCTTTATTGAATTATTATGACAGAATTAATTTGTAGTTAACACACTTTTATTTGTAATAAATAGAAAATAAATCCTAAGTATTTTAATGTTGGACCTTGTATCGGCCACGTTTTGCAAACAATTATTTTAAACCCCATTAAAAATAAATATTATCTAATAAAAGATGACAAAGTATACATGGGTCGCAATACTTTTGCAACAGGCTTAATCTTAGTAAATACTGGAGCTGAATTGAATCCAAATGGTAACTCATTAAATTCATAGAGATTGCTATTTCACTGAAAGCATTAAATTTTCTAAATTGTTATCTAAATCTTTATT
Organism: Coenonympha arcania; assembly: GCA_036785405.1. Lineage (NCBI taxonomy): Eukaryota > Metazoa > Arthropoda > Insecta > Lepidoptera > Nymphalidae > Coenonympha > Coenonympha arcania. The sequence continues at coordinate 11,522,104 of CM072065.1, forward strand.
TACTTAAAAAGGAAATTATTATGTCTTTAATCAAGATGCACATATGACGTAACTATTTTTTGATATTTATTTATTACAATAAGAATAATCTTAAGATCCTCTAGTTTAGAAAAACTATGTATTTATGAGTTTATTTATCCAGTTCCTTCACATTGAAAATAAAAATGTTGAATGTTGTTGTAAAATGGTTGAAATAATGCTCCTATGTAAAAAAGATTATCTACAGATTTCTTTAAAATAATAGGTGTTTAATATTCTGTCTAGTAGTATATTTTACTTCTTTATATATATAATCACGAAGCATGGCATTGGTTGTGACATGACATAACCTGATATACACTATGAAATTGTAGAATTATTGATACTAAACCATAAGCATTAAATAATTATTAATAATGATTGGCACTAAATTAATAGTCAGCCATTGAAATAAATCAAGCGGCTTCCCGGCTTTACCGTTCCTTGTGTGTCGTGGAAGCTGCTGCCGCGATGTCTTCCTCGAGTAAGCGGCGAGCTGCGTCGACGCGTCACGTGACTTGTCATCCGCCTAGCGGCACGTAGCGCGGTTGCAGCGCAGGCGGCCGAGCCAAAGCGGCTGCCTGCTGCTAGCTGTGCACTACGGATCTTGTTGTAGATCTAAGGTAATTATCTGCGCTAGATTGATCAATAATTGACTTTTAAGTCTCAGTCCAATTGTCACAAAAAATTATCGACTCATCGATTTAGATTTCTCTTTTCGTCTTTTATTCATAAAAAAAAATAGTCTCATCAGGAAGAGTCGATATATTGAATATAATATGTATAAGATTCGAGCCGAATCACTTTAAGCAGAATCCGCTTAAGCAGGTATCAATTTTGCATCTTTACAGGATAAGAGTAAAGTGCCTAATACTTAGACAGCGCACGAAGAATTAATACTCTCAGAATAGGTCTAATATTCTGTAGGTAAATCCGTCACAGCAGCAATCGTACAGCAACTAGTAACAGGTAACTGGGAAAAGAGGCACGCTGGAGACCAAAACAGCCGATATTGCAGCGGGGCCGATTTCAGCAACGTTATAGTACCTACTTACATTCGTTCCAGTAAAAGCATCCTTCGTGACGTCGACATCAATGGCGGCGATCGGTTCGCTGTCTGCGTAGGTAGCAGTTATGCTTCGGTTATCAGTAAAGGGTGTATGTGAGACTCCTAAATGAGAAACACGCAACCCTGTATAGTATGGGCGTATGTGAGACTCCTGCATGAGAAACACGCAACCCTCTAATGTAAAGGTGTATGTGAAACTCCCAGTTGAGAAACACGCAGCCTGCTTGTGATCTGTTTCCGTTGCCGGGAATCGAACCCGAGCCTGCTGAGTGAGAGTCAGATATCCTAGTCACTGGACCATATCAGATCCTGTTAGGTACTTTCATTTTATAATTGAGTAGGTACTCACGGCTCGGGTTATGCTGCGTACTAACGCTATCCGGTGAAGATGTTCGACGACAGTATTTTCACTAAATAATCAAAATCACAATCACCACTTTTATGATTCTTCCTTTTCGGAATGATCAAAAACTATATACCTCCTTCTTATATCGAGAGAAAAAACAAAACATTAATTATGATTTAAAACGTGCGAAACAGCGATGCACTAAACTGTGAATGAGGTGTTCCGGCCGCGGGTCGCGTAGCGTCGAGGTTTTTTCTTTGTCTACCTCCGAATAAAGTGACGAAATAGCTGGTGGCTGACGGTGGAACTACTGTAATATAACGTGCTGGAGTCGACTAAGAGTAATCATAAATAGACATACTCAGGATCGCGCGAAAAAATGTTGCCAGTTTACAGGTTAAAAAAAGTTGTTTTGACACTAATGGAGTCAGTAGTACGCCGATCGCAGCATTGTTATAAACCATGATCTACGCCTCAGGTCACTTTCATGCCAAAATGCATTGTATAAGTATGAAGAGTATAAGTTTTGATAGGTTACCCAGTTAGAACAAGTTCAGGTTAACAGACTCCCATATCATTATTTATTCCAGGCACAAAATCTCATAACAATTCACATTTATATTTTGAAATACTTCACTTTCAATTTTAAAATATCTCCCTTTGAACCCAATTAGTGCGATTCTATTTCAAGCTCGCTCCCACGAGTACCATAGTCATTATAATCGTGTTCCCTTTTACACGAAGTTAAATGGATGTATTTTTCGCAGAGTCGACAAACCTCGAAAGTAAATCAGTGAACAAAAAGGTGAGCTTTATAACATTTAATTCTCAAATCGTATTATGTAAGGGTTTTGACACAGATTTTTATTAAATTAACATCGTTACTTTGGCGCAAAAGTATTTAATTTGTAAATTATAAGTCCAGCAATAGGACTATAAAAAATATGAATTCCAAAAGATTTTCCAGTTTGAAGATGCTACGTTAGTTATGCTACGACCACAGCTACGAGTCTACGCGCTACAACATGTTCACCTTCTACGCTACTGTTTTTGCTACGCTCTATACATCTTTCTACGCTTCTGGAATATCTCTCCACAATTTTCAACCAATAGTGTTCAAAGTTAGTAGGATTTATACCACGTGATCTGTGATTTATACCCAAAATGCTTTTCTTCTTCGTCATTTATTCACTTACCATTAGATGAAGATACAGTCAAGTAGGTACGAAATCGTTATAAAAAAAAAGCCAAGCTAATGAACCAAATATTAACATCTCAATGTGGTAGGTACCTGATAAGTGGCAAAAAAAGAGTTTTTGTTACGTAATGCATTAGAATCTAAATCTGCGCGAGCTTTAATAGCCCATCCAATCCAAGTCGTTACTGCTAACAGGGTGAATCGTTAGCAACTTGGGTACGATTAATGCAATCTAACTCACTTAAATGACTGCGCAGATGGATCTCTGCAGATGTCCATTAAAGGTTTTTTATCATGTAAGCACCTTTATGAAAATACTAGCGGCCCGTCCCGGCTTCACACGGGTAGACATAAATAGGTACAGATATTTAAGTTATAAGCATGCTAATTAAAACGACCATGAATCACTAAATGAGAAAAAAATTGTATGCTTATTTTAAAGCCTCCCTGTACACAACGTTGGCTGTGGTATTTGTAGGTGGCAACAAAACGTATTGATTTTCAGGAGATCCTACTCGAGAAAGTGCCACATACAATTGCCCGTGGGAAAAGCACTCTTTCCTTAAGTCGATACCAACTATGGAAAAAGTTGTCCCTGGGATTTATTTATTGTTAGGGCAAAGGATATTTTTAAAGGGAACTGTAACCTTTTAAAAGATATGGGCAAATCAGTTGGTATCATCGGGATCCGCGGAACATGTGCGAGCTGACCGGCCGCGGGACCCGTATTTTTATTTTTATTTCATGATATCTTTTGAATGGAATGTCCGATTTCAATAATTCAAAAAGTAATCATCAGGTATTGAGACAGTCTTGAATATTAAATTATTTATTTGGATAAGAATTTATAAATGGTATGGATAACACGGTCTGATTTTGATCGGCATTTCTATCAATTTGTTAAATGTAAAAAAGTAGTTATAGTGACGTAACTACAATAGTTAGACACATGGTCTCGCGAAGTTTTTTGTAGATATTGATATATTCTATAATATTGTAGGACATTTTTTTGTCCTATCATTAATACTCTTCGCAGCGTATGCGATGAAAGACATTTTATGGCTAATTTTTTACACCTTCGGTTGGTTTTAATAGGAATTTCTAAAGATTTCTATAGTAATCTAGTACTAAATATAGCCTACGTTACTCAGTGATAATGTAGCTTTCTAATGAAAAAAGAATTTTTAAAATCGGTCCAGTACTTTTTGAGTTTATCGTTACATACAAAAATACAAAAATACAAATCTTTCCTCTTTATAATATTAGTGTAGAAAACGGTTTAACGTATAATAGGTATGATACCCTTTCCCTGTCCTGTGAATCATATTGTGTTTGCTGGACAAGAAAACTGTCTAGATTTTATTTTTGGACTCATCAACATATTGTCGAAAGTAATTGATTACTGAAGTATCTACTTGTTTGCTCAGTTAAGTGTTGTGCATACTTTTATTTATGTCTAGATTTTCCGTTAGTCCCGCGCTTGGACATTTAATTATGCGTGGGTACCCTGGATATTTTTAAGAATAACAAGCCAATACTCGTATGTGGTTCATTCTATAAATACTATTGCAGAAATAATTAATCTGTTTGGTACAACATGCAGGAAAAGCAAAATTCCATTTCTAAGTAAACAAGAAAGCTAAGCCAATGAACAAGGTAACTGTTACATGTTACCGCACAAAAATTTTACATTAAACTCGACGCACGTTTCGCCTCGACACTGGAGCATCCTTGTCAGATGTTTGCTTTACATGAATTATAAACTTTTGTCGATTTTTCTAACAATGGACGAGGTAACCGCCTGTGTTCATTGAATATTGCAGGAGGTACTGAAATTGACCAACCTACGAGGTAGCAACATACAAGTTGACAACATAGCGTCCAGTCGTGTATTTTCTAGCTCTAAGACCGCATGGTGTGGTCTCGTTGATTGGTCTCAGGCGGCTGTGATTGCAAACCGAACCTTATTGGCTAACATTTTGGAACAAAGCTTTGTTGGCTGGATAAATTAGCATAACCAACTGGCTGTAAAGTGCAAACTGGCGTCAATACCTAAGGCTTGCAGCTTGTTTGCGTTTGAACTTGTATATCGGATACCTAGATACAATTCGTTATACTCGATCAAGAGTAGTCAATACTCACCCACTTCCCAATTCTTCAAACTCTATTTCGCTAAGAAGTGATTGTTGTCTCAAAAGACTCGCTTTCTTAGTACAACCACTCTAATCTCAAAAATTATCCCTACCTATAGTAGGGATAGTTATAGTAGGGAAAGGGATAGTAGGGATAGGGATAGTAGGGATAGCGACAGAAGGGATAGCGATAGTAGGGATAGGGATAGTAGTGATAGGGATAGTAGGGATAGCGATGGTAGGGATAGCGAAAGAAGGGATAGGGATGGTAGGGATAGGGATAGTAGGGATAGGGATAGTAGGGATATCAACAGAAGGGATAGCGATAGTAGGGATAGGGATAGTAGTGATAGGGATAGTAGGGATAGCGATGGTAGGGATAGCGAAAGAAGGGATAGGGATGGTAGGGACTACGGATAGAGATAGTAGGGGTAGGGATAGCGATAGTAGGGATAGGGAGATAGCGATAGTAGGGATTGAATTGAGAACCTCCTCCTTTTTTTAAGTCGGTTAAAAAAACAAAATTAAAACGTACAAGCGCCCAAAAACCAGTTTAATAAAAACTTTGGGTCATTTGGGACGTGAGAAAACACTCCATTAAGCTTCAAGCTGCGGCGTATATTTCACCCTCTCGCAGCCGGTTGTGCAGCGCGGTAGTTCTCAACAAACTTCTAAAATGTTCGGCCGGACTTCGGTTTAAACTCAACGCAACTGCCGGCCGAAACTACTTCTATTTTGTTGTAAACAATATTTTTGACAAAGTTTATGGTTATAGGAGAAGTTATTAAATTTTTTGATTGTTATTTTTTGGAAGAAGTTTTTTACTGCTTTGGTAATTAAAAGATGCATGCTGTGTGCATGTAAACATGTCATGTACTTTGCATAAGTCCAAAATTTATCGCATTGACTACAATGAATTGAGATTTCTTTTGTAATTGATAGGCTTGCGCTTGACTACAATCAAGTCTGATGAACAGAAATGATGAGGTCTAGGATGGAGCGCGCTTGCCTAGAAAATGCCTATTCAATCTTCTCTTGAAGGCACCCAGATTGTATTTGGCTGGGAACACAGAAGCTGGAAGGGTGTTCCACACCTTAGCGGTTCGTATCAGAAACGTAAATAATGTACCAAAAATTTAGAACTTTTGGTAAGAAATTGGTGGATTTTTGTGTACTGCACGTGAATTTTCAAAAAAATCTTCAAACCTTTTATTGAACGTGTCAAAATTTTGTATTGGTGAACATCTTGTTATGATGCATTGTTAATGCGTTAAAGAAAAACGATTTCTATGGTACTGAATGGTGCCATATAAATTAATCATCAGTACAAAATTTATTCATAAGATTCATTGACGAGTTGGTTTAATAATTAGGTCAGACAGCCGTTTATACACTTTACTACTTAAATATTGTGTACAAGTTGTATATAGAGAGCTTTTCAAATACCTTTGTATTTACAGGGTAGCATTTTCTTGTAGTTTGTTTGATCATTGATATATGTGATGTTCACAGCTGCATATGTAGCATTGGTTGAGTAGAAAGTCTTAATCTAAAGTCATTGTAATGCAAGAGGGAAGTTAAGAAATCTCGGATTGACCGCGGTCCAAACACGAAGTGAAAGCAGCAACAAACTTTTCTAATGAAGAATCAAAAGTAAGTCAACTAAAACCGAGCTTTCCCCTTAATCTTCGGGGATAAAAGTTCTTAAGCCGACGTGGAGAGTAACTAAAACGACTTAACTACGGACTGACTTCATTACACCGCACAATAACGACAAAGTACGTAGTCCTAATCTAATCTGTAGTAACTGAGCTGCCTGGTAATTGTGGAGCCTATGAAATAATTGCATACAGAGAACGTTCAATGTAGTGCATTCTACGAGTATTTTATTTCTTGATGACCCGGCAAATTGTTTTGCCAAATAAATTATTTCCTCTAAAGGGGGAAGTTAAAAAAAAACGAAAAATCGGTCAAGCCGTTTCGAATAAATTTAATTAAAAACACTGACACGAGAATTTTATCTATTAGATTAATTATTATTGATTAAAAACACTGACGTATGAATTTAAAATTGTAATACGTACCAAGTGAGTTCAAGAGTCGCATTCGCACTATCGAGGGTTACGCGTACTGTTACATAGTTTAAAAGAAGGTATAACAATTCAGTGATAGCCTTTGGTTCTCATCAGGGGATTGTGGGTTCAAATCCAAAGCCCGCCATCCGACACTTGATCACCCGTGCCCAGTGGTGGAACTTAAAAAGGAAGAAACGAAAATTTCTTTCGAATTTTATGAATTGGGGAAAAAACCATTAATCTCGTGAAACTGTTACCGATACCCAGCTCTGTATACAAGGTGTGGGTTAATTCATATAGTGTGCCGGCATCTTACCTTTTTACTTGATCTTGGAGATAAGAAGATCCAATTATTTTGTTTTATTTTCAATACAAAACTTATTAGGTATTTAATTTAGAAAACATATTTTTAGCAACCCTAACTGTGATGTCAACAAAGCGTAACACGTTTCATCATTCCCAGTTCATTCATATTGAATGAGCTGTTTTAGGGATGTCACTTAAAATCTATGGTACATTTTTGGACTCCCTATAGTTCCCTCAGGATATGAGCTAGACTTTTTATGATATTGACGTGACAACGTCTTATAAATTGGTTTGCCGGGTGACACTTCAAGAAACTGCGTTACGCTCCGCTCACGTTATGCGCTCACAATGAGAGCGAGTGAGAGGCACGCGTCCCTTCCACTCGGGCATGGTTAGCCCGCCTAAGAGCGAGAGAGACAGACATAAAAAGTGAAAGGCATTTCATCCTTCTTCCTACTATACGAATGAATATTCACATTAAAATTATTTTACCACTCAAAGTCGTTGTCACGTAAAACTTTCGCCCGTATACCGACTTTACAGGCAACCAATTTTTTTTTTCACGCATCTATACATCGTTCCCTGCTAATTATGGCAAGTAACCTGCAAGTAGCAAGTTAATTATTCACTTTTGTCGGAGTGCCACTGTTTTTCTTTTGTCAAGATAATTTTGGCTCAAAAACGAAGAAAATAGTGTGAAGACTCTTTCGAAAGAGAACTTATATTTAGTTTCGAGTTTGTGATAATGTAGTCATGAAGTCCATTGTAACAAACTCTCATTGTTGCTGAATAAACTAGACCGTGAAACTGATTTACGGATGAAGTTGTGTGCTCGTTCACGCAACTTGAAGTACTTAGCGATACCTACTTCGTCTTTTAAACACTCCGCGATACAGCTGCTTCGACAATGTTGTAGAGACTAGATCTACTCGATAAAATAAAAAACTAGTTAAGTACGTACCTAATATACATTTGTAATTGGAACAAACATTGTATAGACACTATTTCTCTTTTTAATGAGTAAAGTACACTTCCTATTATTTTGATAATGAATAAAGTACACTTGGAAAAATATAGCGATCCTAACATTGAAGTAACTGGCAGTTCAGATTAACATTACAAACAAGCACAATAATTATAGTACGCATTATGGAAGCATGGTGATATGAACTGCCTCCGTACATTTAAATTAACTAAAAAAATTTAAATTACCTACTTGCAATTTCTTAGGTACCTACCTTTAAGTAAATATTTTTAAAAGGTTTCAGTCATTTTAACTTGGTGTATACGTATTTGAAGGCTGTTTTCTATCTGTTAGGAATCAACCTAATTTCTTAGCTGCTTTTCTGTACGCTGTTAGAGGCCACAGTTTACTTTTTCACAGCAGCTGCTATCGATTACTTCCACATTGAACATTTGCTAAAAGCTAGGAAGACATAATTGAATGGGACTTTAATTTCTTGCTTCTCGTGTCTTAGTTTTTAGATCAGAAGGTAATAGGAAATCCATCCAAGAAGAGGGCACATCCAAGCTAAACACCGGAGTCAGATGAATTGTAGGGGCAAAAAAGCTAGTTGTTTACCGAAAAAAGGATAGGCACACACATAGGTATGTCCTCATAACAAAGCTATGCTGAAATAAAAGCACGCCAAGAAACTAGGTCAGAGTAGTTTATCAATGAAGTTGGCCGTGCATGCAGTGGGGTTAGTGCAAGTTTTTGTACGAAATTCGAGTCGAGTCGTATCGCATAAACGCATCGAATGCCTCTATACATTTACAGCTAGCGCCATCTATGGACAATCGCTGACATGAAGCTGTCAATAGATGGCGCTGTCTGTAAATGTATGGAGGCATTCGATTCGTTTGTGCGATGCGAGTCGACTCGAAATTCGTACCAAAACCTGTACTAACCCCTCAGAACTGAAACTGAAACTCTGAACCGCTCAACCTTACCACTTATTACAGGTGAGCACTCTACGGAAACGTTTATGATTCCAGAAGTTGCTATTCTCTTATTGTTTTAAACTAGACATAAGCGCCGGCTTCACTCACTTGATTTTGGGAATTGATTTTGAATAGTAACATTATATTACTAATGTACTTAAAGGATAGCTTTTTTATAACTATATAATATAACCTATTATCACACCTGATGGAAAGTGATGATACAGTGTAAAGTGGAACGGGCTTGCCTTCAATTCACGCTTGATTTGAAGGCGCCCAAGTTGTAGGTGGGATTAAAGACAGTGACCGGGAGGGTATTTCAGACCTTTGCCTCCTCGTATCAGGAACGACGAATCAAACCGCTTCGTTGGTTACAAAGTGTTTGTTATTGTTACCATATTTCTAACATTTTTTATAGGTTTTAGTCGGCCATGGCTAGTCACTACCCTACCAGCGCCAAGAGATTAAGGGTTCCACCGTGATGCTGTGTAGAACTGCCTGTGGCCAAACCCCTCTCATACTGTGCAGCCAACTGAAAAGAGAAAAAAAAAACTAAAATTGCTAAAAAGAACACTGAGTTTCCCAAAATACTTAAAAGCTTATTCTCTCTAGCCGCTGTAGTATGTACAGTAATAGTATTGTAGCGTCAAAGTATACTAAACACTCAACAAAGACCGAGTAAAAGCTGCTAACCTAGTTAGCACAATACTGCCACCATTACTTTAAAAGCCCATACAGGCGAGAGCATAATAGTGCCTATCAAAGAAGTAAGAGGTCTCTATGAAGCAGTAAAATCATTTGCGGACGATTAACATTGACTTCTGTACGCCCACTGCTTGGATAAGTGGCCTAGTACTATAAATGTGAGAGTACATTATGTGGGTGTTTATTACGGTAGGATATTTTTTATTCTACCTTGACACACATCTTTAACTGATTTGCCTATTCGGAATATCTTTTTCCTGTTTTATTCTCTTTTTGTAATAGCTTGATAGCTTGAGCATCAAATGATCAACAGTTTATTATGACCGAGCATTTAATTTGATGAGGAATTGATCCTCATCAAATTAAATGCTCGGTCATAAAAACTGAAGGATGCCGATTTTTTAATTTTCAGCATCATTCCTAAATTGACTTTTATTTTTATTGCTTTGAACTAAATATAAGATATTCCTAGAAACAAGTTCCAAATATTATCTAGCGCTTTCAATTTCATTGTTTCTTTCATTTTTAACCGACTTCAAAAAAAAGGAGGAGGTTCTCAATTCGTCGGAATCTTTTTTTTTTTTATTTTTTTTTTTATTTTTTTTTATGTATGTTCCCCGATTACTCGAAGATGCGTGGACCAATTTAGAAAATTCTTTTTTTGTTTGAAAGGGTATAGTTCACAGATGGTCCCATTGTCACCAAATCAGGATCTGATGATGGGATCCTGGAGAAATCGAGGGAACTCTTCAAATTTTATAAGCACACTTGAAGTGATTTGGGTATTGTTTAAAAGAGTAATTTTTTCTAGGTTGTATTATGGTCATCAGGTTGGGATCTCATGATGGGATCTTGGTAAAATCGAGGGAACTCTTCAAATTTTGGTAGTATACTTGAAGCGATTCAGGTATTTTTTATAGTTACTATTGCATTTCCTAGCAGTCATCAAGTAATGACTGTATTCATCAAGTCAGAATCTGATGATGGGATCTTGGAGAAATTGAGGGAACTCTTCAGATTTTAGAAGCATACTTCCAGCGATTTGGGCATTTTTTCCAATACCTTGCGCATTACTAATTGTTTTCCACTAAAAAGTAAAAAATAAAATGGAAAATTCTTTCCAAAAAACCAACTTCAAATGCCACTACAAAGAGTGAAATAATTTTTAATGTACACCAATTCGAAGTCGGGCAATGTTTCGTTCATTCACTAATAGTCCTCCGTATTGACGATAATTTTGTCGTTTCTTTGCACATTAAGTTTAATAATACGAAGGACTATTAATGATTGAACAAAACATTGCCCGACTTCGAATTGGTGTACATTAAAAATTATTTCACTCTTTGTAGTGGCATTTGAAGTTGGTTTTTTAGAAAGAATTTTCCATTTTATTGCTTTAAAATGAAAGAGTTTTTGTGAAATTGACGTTATGCATCTCCACCACACCTTCAAATTAACAACGTTTACGTAAGAGTGAGGAGAGCAGTCGATTCAAACAAAAGAGAGAGAGTATAGCAGAGAGTTAATTAACAATCGAAATTGACGTGGGCGAACGCGGAGTAAACCAAAGCGTCCCCTAAACATATTTTAAAATTAACGGTGGCCCTATTATTTATTAATTAACGGTGGCGATTTTGAATGAAGTTTTATGCAAAAACTATAAAGACAATTACTTTCAAATTTACACGTCATGTATTTTGGGTCTTTAATCTAAAATCGCTAAGTCACGATTATGGATAAAATTTTCTCGATAGAAAGTTCTCCCAAAAGTTGCTCCAAAATCTCAGTTTTTCGAGTTTTTATCGGACACTACATTGGATGTAATTGTAATTTTTGTTTTAAAGTTTCGGTAATAATAATATCCAAAAACGCTAAGGAACAGATTTTTGATAACCAGCTTATTTTTAGAGTAATTAGGTAAAAGGTCGTTTTTCTGTTATATTCTTCCGCGACGCTGCATGTCGCACCTACCAAATCTCTGTGAGAGTGAGAAAGACAAAAATAAATTCAATAGAACCCACGATAACATTTCTATTCATAAGTCCAAGTGTTTTTGTTGTCTGTAATTTTAGATTATATTGCAGCGGAGATTCAACTCTGCTGTGGTAAAAAGTTTCTGAATTTCAACAATATTAATTACAGGGGTTTTAATCTCCATTCGAAACAAACGAATGCAGTTAAAACATTGGTAGTTATAAAACCATATAAACCGAGCTCTGTGATGTACGGCCAAATGAAACAAAATAAAACATGGAACAGTAACCGAGGTAAAAGTGTTTAATGCGGGAGATTTTAATATTCTAGGTAAACGTAATACTGTATTCTTTAAATTTAATCGGATCCTATTAATATTATAAAAATAAGTTTCGGATACCTATTGTAAGTTTATTTTCTGTTTCGAGGTTTGTAACTCATTATACCTCAACTTGGTTTGATTGATTTTGGTGATTTAGCTGGAAATATTAACAGCTTATACCCTCGATGTACACAAAGACATCTAGGGGATATCCACATTTCCAAAATATTAAAACAAAGCCCTATTTATTTTTCTAAAATATTTAAAGTGTAATGAAGCAATTTAAAAATGGTTGTGTAGAAAATTAAAATTTTATTTGGGAGGTATACAAATACATAGGAGCTTTTCTTCAAAAATTGAAGCTATTGTATTGTAGTAGCTTTTGCGTGACATCAGATGTAAAAACAACGAATGCAACAACGTATGTAAAATTTGGTTCTGATTTGAAAATCCGTGTAAAACCCACCCATTTTCCAATAGACGTTTGCCCGAGTCATACACGGTGTATCATCGACGCATACACGAGAGCTACAAACATATTCTGTGGCAATGTTCCAGATGTTGCCGTGTGTACTGTCTAGTAGATACCCGAACATCTGGCGCGTAACGTGATAACATTGGGATATTGCGCGTATACCGAACTTAGCTCACACCCCTACTCTATACTTACTATTGACTCCAGTATTTACTCGTCACAGAAAAACCTTGATATTCTCAGCGAGAAAACAAAACTATAAAGATTCATTGATTCTAGCCTAGACTTGCGTGACATGCGGCGCCATGATGAGCGCCAAGATTTGTTGTCAAATGTAATGAATACTGAGTTACTACCCTAAGGGACGCCATCTTATACGCCACTTGACAGATGACGCTAATTTTGTAGACCGGGCCTGTCCATAATTTTTGTCTGTGCGATATTCCAGTCACGTTTGGTTTGAAATACGGTCAACGGTAATCAATATTTTTAACTGATTTTTATTAAAGGAGATTATCAATTCGTTCAATATGTAAATAGGATGTTTTTTCTTGTTTTAAGAACTTCAACCAAAATATGGGTTTAGGAACTTTCGAAATATATTCGCTCATATATCATTGTATACATCCATGCAAACTTTTGCCCTTATAATACAGGTGCCGGGAAACTTCTTGGGCATGAAGTGACGCAGTGGGGGCAAGACAGCGCATGCGACTCTCCGCCGACGCGCCATGCACTTACCACCAAAAGGATATAAAATTCGCTTGTACGCAATTAAGGTCATACCCAAGAAGTTTGCCGTGTACTGTATTAGTAGTGTGATACTGTTTGTATCAGAAGTGGGATGGGCACAAAATCATCAACAGCACAGGTTCAATATCATCCTCACTGAATAGCTCACTGCTCTTTGTATTCGTATGCGGCCTCGTTGCCAGGATAAAAAATTGAATTGAGAATTTCAGTGGAGGGAACAAAGAACATGTAATAGTCGTACATCACCGCGCACCTGTCTCGTCCTACGCCTCCGTCGCTGAATACAAAGTGGCGGTACATTCGCCTCTATGATGTTGCCGCGTGATACGTTGACACGTTATAAGTAGGTATAGATCGTCTAAACTTAAACTGAACGTCCCTACAAGTGCTAAAAAGTTGAAAAAATGTAGTGGAGGAGCGTGCATTTTGAAAAAAAGTTTCTTTTTGGAGGGTAGGTAGGCGAAAGAAAATTGTTTTTGTCGAAAATCCCGCCACGAACGAAAATCTTCGAGAAAAGCCTGGAAAGGGACACGCATGCAATCACGTGTATACATTTGGCAATGAACTCGTTAGCGGGAGCTAATTGAAGACAGCGTCATCTATCGAGCGATAGGTGAAACTTTGTTTCTACCGAGTGTTCCACGACTCGCCTCGCCAACAAACTGTTAATCAGTTTGGCGGGATATTAGTTTATAAGAAACATTATTGTGCATCTATTGAAATAAATAAATTAAAAAAAAAACTCTCACGTCTTTTTTTAAATTGTACTTAGAAGAATTTTTTAAAATGGTTGCTAAACCCATAATAACATCGCTTAAAGTTAACTAGCTTAATAAAATATATTCTCACCCACTTGATTATATTTCAGTAGTCGAATAAAATCAGAAAATTGCAGAATCCAATGACGATATCTGAAGCCAGTTGATTAGCATAAGGGTTACGGGAATTTGAGGGTCCCTTCCTTGATTGATTGATTCTTCATGTATAAATTTTCTGTTGATTGACCCAAGATGAAGCTACGGGCGTCAAAGCGTGCTATATGTATATGGCTACTATGACTTCCATTTTCTGAACTGTATAATAGCAAAATAGTAAGCAACCCTTATCATCTATTTGACGTTATGTACGAACTGCGATGTAGCAGAGAGAAGCTCCTGAACGTATATATCAGTAACACATCCTAATTAAGCTCTTATAGCAACCAATATAAGGTCTAAATTCGAGTGTAAACACAGCAAGTTACTCAGGCTAAATGTTTCAAGTAGTTTGTCATGTTTGTTAGTGAAGGTTCCGTAGTCTATACTCTAATTTACAGTTGTAAGTCAATGCTTCAGGCCTGGAGTGTGTGTGGCACACGACTGAATTATACACATACCTAATTATATAACTCTAAACTTTCTGTACAAAGCCCTGCGCCTTGTAAAATATTAGATGTCAATTAATTAACCAAAAAACCGACTTCAACTCTCATCACACTACTGTTGAATACATCCTTTCCAATTAAAAATTCAAGTCTTATATAGTTTTCTCATGGATACCATTATCAGAACTGGACTAAATTGAAATGGGACCACACGGAAAGCGTCAGCTATCTAATAAAAAAAAGATTCATCGTAATCGATTCACCCAGTCAAAAGTTATGAGGCATCAAACAAAAAAAACATACAGTCGAGTAGAGAACCTCCTCCTCTTTTTAAGACGGTTGACAAGCCTTCAAACTCTCATTCTCCATCCCACGGAATCCCTATTAGTTTTGGCACACAAATAACCTTACTATATTATGACGATGCTGAGTATGAACATCAGTTTTTTCGAGATAAAAAGTTGACTCTTGTGAACAGTTTGCGTGTTGATGAATTACTCTGTTCGGCCTTTTTGCGTTGATTTGCATATGCCTACGCCTATCTACTTTATTACACATTTTATAATCGATTAATTAATTATTTATTAAATATGCATGTCGCTTACATTTTATCAATTTAATTATTGTATGACAGCAATTAGTATAATTATTTCCACGGAATTAGCGTTATTACAGTTATTAATTAATAATTTAATCGTAAATTACTATAAATCCTGCGGGAAACTTTCATTTTCATAACGTGACGTGTGCCTTTAGCTCTTTATCACGATTTGTCCGAAAACAGATGCGTGATTCGACTCGTACTTGACCAATTATTATTTGGGTTTCATTCGAAAATGTTGCGTATGTAATTTTAAAAATTGAACTACAGCTACTGGCCAGTGTTGTATTTTTTATGCCAGTAACCCAACCAACGCGATCGAAGATGCGGACAACAGCTAGCTAACATTGTATATATATCAGGACATTACACACATCGCAATCTAGCCCCAAAGTAATCGATAGCTTGTATGATGGGTACTTACTAGATAACTGATAAATATACATACATACTAATAATATGCCTACATAAATATAATATATTAAAAACAGAGCAAGGAATAACTTTATACAAAACACCCAGACACTGGAAAACATTCACATGTTCATCACACAAACTGTTACCAGTAGTGGGAATCGAACCAACGACCTCTGACGCAGACGGCAGGTTTGCTACCGCTACGCCATTCGGTCGTCGACATACTATTGCATAATATTGCATAAAATTTCAAAGAAAGTTAATATGTGCAGATGAACAGACAATGCATCGCATTTACTCTCATTCCGAAAATACTTTGAGACTGCTTGCAACTATTATTCTTCTCTTTGTTCCTTGAATTTCCCTACAATGCATTTTCGGCGGTGCAAGTAGTCAAAACGTGTAGACGGTAGAGAGACAGTTAGTATTCTCTGTTACTTTGTAGTGCAGTAGCAGTGTGAAAACTTGCATTTGAAGTTGCACGCAGGTGTTCCAGCTCACTTTGTAACTGTTTGAAGACTAGCGGCATATGCCCTTCGAAAGCGTCACTTTTTAACCGACTTCAAAAAAAAGGAGGAGGAGGAGGAGGTTCTCAATTCGTCGGAATCTTTTTTTTATACCACCAAGTGAATGCTATACAATTAATATTATTTTTTCCTCCTTTACCGCGGTAACAAATAATATACAGCATAAAATTCGGATAAAAGTTGTGCAATTGAACTTGTAAATTATGGCATGATTGTGGTATGCATGTACCGGATACCGAATAGTAACAAGAAGGAGATCAGTGAATTTATGAATGTGTTTCAAAATATTCTACATACACACTGTTTCAAATCAAAAAGAATTATAATTGCTGGGGACTTTAATATTGACATTTTAAAAAATAATAACTTAACAGATAATTTTAAACAATTATTAACTAGCTATGACCTAACTATTCAATTTAATGAACCAACGAGGTTATCTAGTGGTACATGCATTGACAATGTGTTCCATAATGTCAAAAAAGTTAAGGGCGAAATAAGGGAACTTTCACTTTCGGATCATACTGCACAATTGTTAAAACTTCCAGTAGAGAAACATCATGCAATGACACATTGGTTTACTTTCAAACGTGATTATTGCGCGGAAAATGTAAAAAAGTTTGAAGAGTGTTTGAACGCTTTGTCATTTAATGAAGTGTTCTTATCAAAGGATCCAAATGATGCCTTCAATTATTTCTTTGACATGTATAAATTATTTTATGACTTGTGCTTTCCAACAATAAAGATTAAAATTTCACTAATGACGAAACCAAAATGGATAACAAAGGGAATAAAGCTATGTAGCCTTAAAAAAAGGAAACTTTTGTGGACTTTTCGTAAAAATCCTAGTAAGGGGACAAAAAATAAATTCAGGGCATACAGTAAAAAACTAAAAAATATAATAAATCTGACCAAGAAATCACAGAACAATTATTATATAGCGAAGTCGCAGAATAAATGCCTGGCAACATGGAGGGTAATTAAAGGTAACAAATCAAATATGCCTATCAATCAAATTGGTAAAATTGTCCACAACAGTCGAGAAGTAACAAATCCCCAAGAAATAGCACAAGTGTTTAACGATCACTTTGTAGATACCGTTATCACTTCGAGAGGTGTTAAAAATAATAATGATATCCCCAGTTATCGTCTTGAATATCACAAGTCATCGTCCATGTTCATATCCCCAGTCACGCCGGTGGAAATATTTGAAATAATTAAATCATTAAAAAACACTCAAAGCACAGGATACGATGGCATCTGCACAAAAATAGTGAAAGCAACATCTTTGTCCATTTCTGGGATTTTATGTCATTTAGTAAATTTATGTATAGAGAATGGCAAATTTCCTGAAGCTTTAAAAAAGTCAATAATTAAACCATTATTTAAAAGAAATGATAGATGTGATATTTCATGCTACCGTCCTGTTGCTTTAGTGACAATATTTGCTAAGGTCTTTGAAAAGGTCATATATAAGCGTTTAAATAATTATCTTGAGGACAGTTCCATATTGGTAAAAGAGCAAAAAGGCTTTAGGAAAAATAAATCAATAAATCTGGCAATCTATGACCTTATAAATAAAATTATTACTTGTATAGATAAAAAAATACCGGTAGCAGCATTGTACATGGACATGACTAAAGCATTTGACTTTGTAGATCATAAAATTCTTTTTAGTAAACTAAATCAATACGGAATACGAGGGACGGCGTTAAATCTTTTTGAGTCGTACCTTACAGACAGGACACAGGTTACAGAAATAAGCAAAATATGCCCCAAAAATCATACAGAAACAATTCACCGATCAACAGCAAGAAGTGTTCGATACGGTGTCCCTCAGGGAAGTGTCCTCGGACCACTTCTGTTTCTGCTATATATAAATGACCTTCCAAATGTGATAACACAATCCATGGTTCTTTTTGCGGACGACTGTACAGTGATATACGAAGGGAGAAATATTAATAATTATGAAGCTGAGATTAATGATTCATTAGGGCAGATTATCAAATGGCTAGAAAATAATAACTTAATGATAAATTTGGAAAAAACTAAATTAATGAATTTTAATTGGAATAAATTTAACTTGCCGAATTATGACATTAATTATATGGGTGTAAAAGTAAAGCAAACTAATGAAACAATATTCTTAGGTATTATTGTAGATAATGACCTAAACTGGAGGGCTCAAGTGGATAATGTGTGCAATAAATTATATAAATTCTCGTATGCACTCTATAAATTAAACAGAAGAGTAAACGAACAAACATTACGCATAGCGTACTTTGGGTATGTCGAAGCAACTCTTCGATATGGTGTAATGTTTTGGGGTAATTCGGTAGAGAGAGAAAAAGTCTTTAAGGCTCAAAAACGGTGCATCAGGGCTATACGAAACCTTCAGTGGACGGATACTTGCAAGCCCCATTTTAAAGAACTAAATATTCTAACTTTTCCTTCTCTCTACATATATGAAACTGCCGTGTTTGTACATAGTAACCTATCCTTATTTAATAATTTAAATAATAAGAGGTATCCACTGAGATTGCAAGTCAGACCATCCAAAACAGCTAAGATGCAAAAAAGCGTGATCTGTTTGTCAATTATAATTTATAATAATTTGCCAAATAATATAAAGGAAATTAATAATATAATAAATTTTAAAAAATCCCTTAAGACATTCCTTATCAACAAAATATATTACTCCTTAAATGAATATTTTAATGACAAAAATAAAAACTAATATTTACTTCGACATTTTATGGGTATTGACTATATTGTAAGTATTGACATTTGTTTTTATAATGATTCGTGACATAATTCAATGACAATGATTATTATATTATTATTCTATTATTTTATGACGAAAAGGCGTCATTGGGAAATTTTGAAAGGACCAATAAAAATATGTCATTGCGTGAGGTTTATTTTGTTTATTTTTTTAATGTCTTTTTTCAACAAATTATCATTAGTCTGTAAGTTATATTGCATGCCATGCGGTGGAACTTGAATGTACCTATAATTTGTATGAAGACCCAACTTTTGTGACCAAGTTCGCAATAAAGAATTTTGAATTGAATTGAATTGAATTAAAATATACCCTTAGGTATATAACACTCTGTATAACAAATTCCATGATACACTGATATCAACTAGATTCAAAATGCCATCTTAATCGGTTTAGGGGATGTAGCATGAGGATACACAGCGGCAACAAATATTCGCATTTGCGTGAATTTCGGTTTTTAAATGTGTCGCGGAAAAGTATGTAAAAAAAGTAAAAATGACTAAAGTATCAAGTTTTCTCATGAAACCATTTCTCTATTTCTTAAATCTACCTACAAGCATGTATTTGTTGAATTAACAGACTACATACACTACACTACAGATACAGAGGTTTCGGTTACAGTATCGGTGTTGGGTGTCAGTTACGGTAACGAGTTCAATGGTTTCTAGTTCTACCCATCTCAAAACTGCCCAACTCCAAAAAAAATAATTAGTCTCTAGGTCATGATCAAGTGTTTCGTAGCGATACGAGATTTTATGACGAGGGTAGGGCGAATAAAAACAAGTGGTCGGCTCACGCGGCCGGTCGGCTAGTCCGGCCATACAAAATTTATGATACTTACCTTGCTCTTTTATCGTCAGAATCAGGGCTAATTTCCGCAACGGAGAAACTTGTGGCAACGAAAATTGGCCATAAAGTAAGAGAATTCTTTCCTCGGCGTGATTGGATTCTTGTTTGTTTGCTACGACAGCTATCGTTGGGGCTAGTAATTTGTGGGGGAACAGGGAACAATCAATGTAGGGTTTGAGTTCATATTACACTGTTGCAGGTTCTTCGCGATGAAAGTTCAGCATTCGTGAAGATTTGAGAATAAAATACAAGTAAATAATAAAAAACAAAATAAAAAAACCGGCCAATGCGAGTCGGCCTCGCGCACCGAGGGTTCCGTACTCAAGAAGTACTGAAGCAAAACAATCAGGCAATAATTACCTTTGTTAATGAACCGCAAAACTAACTTTGTTTGTAGAGGTTTATTGTTAATATCAAAAAAACTATGCTAGTTAGAGCATTGGCTATAGTTTTCCTGTAAAATATACGTAAATTCCTATTGACCATAATTATTTGAGATTTTTCGATTGGTAAACTCCGGAGATAAGGGGGGGGAACGGTATTTTTTTAGACATTTTCCCCGATAAATCAAAAACTATCATGACTAAAAATAATTAAAAATCGGTTTTAGAATGTACAAAGTAAACCCTTTCATATGATATCCCACACAGTACAGTTATCTCACTTTTATTTCAACCCTCCGATTTTCCCCCCTTTTTAAATAGGAACAAAAATAATTTCCATTTTTTTTATTCCAGTGTCATTGGGCCACTAATATACACAACTATTCCAAATTTCATATCGATAGCTCCGGTAGTTACTGAAATAATCGAGTGTGACGGACAGACAGACAGACAGACGGACAGACAGACGGACAGACAGACGGAGAAAGTCGCACCATAAGGGTTCCATTTTACCATTTTGGTACGGAACCCTAAAAACACGACTGCCCTGTGTTAAAACGACTTTTCTCAAAAAAATATAGCATATGTTAATCGAAATGGTGTAAGGTTTCTAACGGTACCCCATATGTCCAAATCTCTTCAGTTGTTCAGAAGTTATGGTGGGATAAAGAAACTCACATACGTAAATGAACCCTGAAATAAAAATATTATACTCCTTTTTTACACGACTGCCCAAAAAAAGGAATGTAATGTTTTAGGGTGTATGTATGAGAGTATGTCAGTTTCTTTATTCTACCATAGCTTCTGAACGGCTGAAGAGATTTGGACGTGTGGGGTATCGTTAAAATCCTTACATCATTCCGAGTAACATAGGCCATATTTTTTTGGAAAAATCGTTTTATCACAGGGCAGTCGTGTTTTTCAATTTTTTTAACTAGTTAGGCAATCGGCCCGAATTCTTCTAATAACGGACGAGCGCGGGTCGCGGTAGTATGAAGTGGAATGGGAAGTCATCGGCAAAGCTTCTGCGAACGGGTAGTATATCAATACGCTTAAATGTACATTCTACGACCTCAAGGATCTGTAACAGTCCATTATTATTGACTTGATTCTTGTTAATAAGAGATAGCTTTGCTTTATACTCATTGCAATGGCTGTATCACAAACATTTCAATCATGCTAATCTTTCCAATACCTACTCAATTAAAATCAATTTACCTTCACACAAAATTTAACTCCAACATAAACCGTGACGTGACAGGATAAAAGCTTCGTTTGTTCAAACCTTTTACCAAAAAAGGGACTAAAGTAAACTTTGTGTTCAGGTAAAACCTTGTTTTCAGGTTTAATTAATTTACCTTTTCGGCTTGCCGGCTTCGTAGAAATTTTTAAACGTTTATCATACTAACCCTGAATATGCAAAAAGCGTACTTTTTTGGTTGATGTTTTGTTGCAGAGGTATCTCCGAAACCGTTTCATTGCTTCTTGACAAATCCCGGGAAATAAACCCAGGACTACTATGTATCCAACTATGTCGTATAGAGGTACAATCGAGGAGGTTACAATCTCTATTACTGCAGTTTTATAACAATAGGACAGATAAAAGGAATGCTTTAGGATTATATAAGCGAAGTCAAGTTAAAATTAAATTAGATCCTTTACTAATTGGTTGCTAAAGTAAATATATTTAAAGACGAACGTAAACGTTTACAGGCTTCCAATTTAAAAAAATGCATTCAGTAATTAAAACGGTTTGTTAAATGAAATTTTCAACTAGAATTTTTTAAAATTGAAAATGTATCAACAAAACTTATCCATAAATTATTCTATGTTTTGATCATAAAAAGGTTTTTGTAAATAAAATTACGTAGGTATTGTATAGTCTATTACTATTTTCTTTCTGAAATTTTATTATTGTACACCTGGTACACTGTAAGATTTATAACGAGTCTATGTATGATTAACTTCGTAATATAATATTGTACTCTACTCCAGGGATAGGTACACTGCAGTGTACATGTACACGCTGGCATAGAAATCAAGTTTTAAACGAACTTCAGGTTAAGTCGAGTTTTTGATAAGAAACTTTAAGACCATTTTGATATGAAATAAAAACAATGGTAAAACGAATTTTTCCAAAAAAATATAGTAGCTATATGTTACGCGAAATGATGTAAGTATAGTAGTTTATGTAACGGTTACATAATGAGGGGTATTAAAATACGAGTGTGAGTTTAAAAAACGAGCCGCAGGCGAGTTTTTTAATAGTATCACACGAGTGTTTTAATACCTAATTATGTAGAGTTTCATACACTACTTTATCTACGCTCATATTATTATCATAAATCCAAATCATAAAATCTTGCTAACTTTTGTCGTAAATCATTGCAACTACTAAGATGTCAGGTGGAGTGAAATTTTCTTTAGTAGGTTTCACTACTAGACATTTTTCAGCGCAAAGTTTTGACTAAGTAACAAAAAAAATTAGTTGTCTGTAAAGTCGGCTTACGGACGATAGATTTACGAGATAACGTCATAATCGTAATCGTTATCGTAATCGTTATCGTAATCGTAGTCGTAATCGTAATCGTAATCGTAATCATAATCATAATCACAGGCCCAGGTTGAACGTTACGCGGAACGTTAGACATTGTGTTGTTGTCTATGGTCAATCATGGCCCATCTATACTCTCGGCAATGACTACCAACTATATGTTGTCTGTGGATTCACTTAAAAAAATATTACATAAAAAATATTACCTACCCCAGATAATAATTGTAACCGTTAACCGTTGTATTGCCGATAGCGGTACTGTAATCAATTCCTTCAAAACCCCAGATACAAATACAGGAGTCCAGAGCCGTGTATCGTTATGGATATTATACAACTTTCTTTAAATATTTCCATAGTAGAGCGATGTTATTATGAATAACTTTTTAATAATTATAGAAGTCTGTGAATAAAGTAGGTAATTATTTGACACATTAATATATATATAGCTGCTTGTGCTGACTGACTGACTCATTGATCACCTCTCCTGAACAATTTTGTATGAAAAAATTTTTTTTGACGTATACTGTCATATAGACGGGAAAAAATCATTAAGAACAAAAATATGGAGAGAGCTGATGATTGAGGATTTCGGAGACAAGTGAAGAGCACAGCCAGGGTATTGCAGATAGGTGGGGGGTGCTCGACCAAATGTCATTCGTAATGTCATCCAATTGGGAGTGAGCTGAAAAAAATTTCAAAATGGCGGATTCAAAATGGCCGCCAAACGAATTTCGCCGTTATCTCGGAAAGTATAAGAGATGGAAGAACGGTTTCTTGACAAGGAGTGATCAGGATTCGAAGGTCTATTTGATGGCTAGAAAAAAAAATCAAAATGGCGGAATTTATTTTTTTCATAGAAAATGTATGGGGAATTTTGAAGAGAGTAAAGGGTGAAAAGCAAATAGGGGCGAAGACAGCCCGCGGGCCACATGTGGCCCGCGCCCCCACGCGCCCTACTAGTTTCGATTTTATAATTCGAACTTTAAGCAATGAGCGTAGATAAAGGATTGTAACGATACTCCAAATGTCTAAGTCATTTCAGTCGTTCAGAAGTTATGGTGGAATAAAGAAACTCACAGACATTTATATACATGAACTCTAAAAACATTGCACTCCTTTTTTTTGTTTGAAAGCCGAAATGCCGAATGGAAAGCCGAATGGAATGTCCCTGTACCACCAATAAGAAACCTCAGGATATGGGCATCCGAACGATTTACGTATACTTTTTTCCTAACAAGCAAACATTAGCGCCATCTGTCAGAATTCTTTAGGTGGCTGCTGAGCGAACTATAGCGTGGTCTTGCTGTTGGTGGCAAAACAAGCATTTTGGCACCTATAAAATGGCGACATATTTTCGCGCTGTCCGTCCTGTCCAGGGATTATGTCTATTTCATGTAGCTACTATCTTAAATCAACAGATTTTTTCGAGTCGAAAAAATTATGCCTACATTTAACATAAATTCATAAACATGGTTTGTTATATTAAATTATATTTATAAGGAGAAATGCATTAAAACTTTCGCGCGGTGCAGTTTCACAACTAGTCTGGAGGATTCACCGACAACCGCGCGTCGCTCGCAATGTTCCTTTATTTTGCAGTTTTCGAGCTTTCCGTTCTCGTATTGTTCACTTCTTGCTTATATTCAGAAGGCTTAATATATGCACAGCAATTATGTGGTTTTGTATAAATTGTAAATTAAATAAAGATAAATAAGTAAATGTCTTTAGTAACAATTATGTTAGTACCAACGATAAGAAACCTCAGGATATGGGCATCCGCATCCGAACGATTTATGTAAACCTTTTTCGTACAAGCAAAAAGTTGCACCATCTGTCAAAATTCTATAAGTAGGTGGCTGCTGAGCGAACTACAGCTTGGCCTTAGGTACTGTTGGTGGTAAAACTGTCGACATTTTTTCGCGCCATCCGCCCTGTCCAGGATGCATGTCAATTGTTAGGACCTATTTGCTAGACGTTAGTATTAACATTAACTTAAACTTATGTCAGCACCTATTGCTAATACTACCTACTCTACATGTGCATTATATAAGTATTTATCGTTTAGCTTTCCGCACTATTTGCTCCTTGTTCATATTATGAATATGTAGAAAAAACATACCTACTTTTAAAACGAGCTCTGAGGAACTTCTTACATTTTAAAGCCATTGTAGCTTGTAAAAGTGTCTATACATAACATACCTGCTCCTAGATTGTGTAACAAAAACGTATTCATCGTAATCGTAATCGGAAACCAGTTTTGCCCGCTGATTGGTTCGCTGATTCATGTCAGCCAATCGGGGGGTAGAATTCGCAAACGATTACGATAATGATAAATACGTTTTTCTTACGCAATCAGACCCCTGTTTTATTATGACAATTATTTTCTAGTCTCCGCACTTGAAAGCTTGTATCTCGGAGAAATACGAGTAAGTAGATAGAATATATCTCAGTAGTTGTTACTTTGCAAATAGGAAGTCTATAGGTTACCTAGATTCAAATTAAACAAAGAACTGAAACAACTTTCTAGGATTACCAACCTAGTTTAGATTAACAAGATAACAGATGATTTTCTAAAATATGAAACGTAATTTGATTGTGGTGAAGTCATGTCATACATGTCGTTTTAATACGAACTCAATAAAACTTAGTAAGAAGTAATCTAGGAGTATCTACATAGGCACCTTGTCCCTAAGCTTCAATAAAACCAGTTCGACTTTTCACTGGAGTCGTAGTTTCCCTTATGCGGGGTACCTATAAACTTTATCCTGCGGGAAAGTTGAATCTCGAAAGGCTTTGGGTAATTTAAAACTGCTCCTTTTATTGCTACCTACTACTTTTATTTTTGTGTTGTCGTTGCTTTAGTTACCTTTAACCAACAATTCTAATTAGTAGGTATAGAATATTATTATGTATCTAGTATTGTGAGTAATGATTTTAAACAAAAATGCAAAAGTCGTGAATTTATTATGCTTAGTCTTGAATCTCTAATGTGTAAGGAAGAATGGCACAATATGTAGCCGAATCTTGCTCTGATATTAGTACAATTTGATAATATGAGTAGATAACAATTCCACACAAACATTGAATGACCCTTTTATTAATCTGCTGTGCAAAAATACCTAAAACAGCGACGAGCTGACAGCTATGCGTTGATTGGTTAATATTTGCGTCAGTTATGCAGTTAAGACGACAATTGGCCGCTGATGGCTGCGTTGCCATGGTTACCCTCGATGGTTGGCCGCTGTACAATTTTATATTTTCGAGAATCACACCGCTGCATGAAAAACGTTAATACATTTGCGAAAAAATTAAACAAGAAGGGAAATCATATTTGAAAATAATTTCATTTTAAGTTTGATTCACGTATTAATTCGTCCAAAGTGGCCCGGCCCGTCCAGGGATTTGAAGTCATCGACTGCATTGTGAAAAAATATGCTTTAGTTTCATCGGCTACAAAAAATGTTATATTGCGAACTTAGTCGCGACCTGTTCATATACTGACTCGCCTTCTTTATAAAATGTTAAAAAGGGCATATTTATACGATTTTTAACATAGATAGCAAAAACTACTTTGCGCGCCCTTTGTTCGCTTAAAAAGGTTTACAAGGTAGCCCGGTGGAGCATCTTTTAAATAGTGTCCCGTGTTGTGAGCTTGTGACTCGTTTTATATCACGGCTGCCGTGTCCAGGTTGAAATAAAACGCAACACGCTCTTGAGAAAATGCTGGAACTAAGCCGTGTTTAAGACTTTATCTGTTTTGAAAGAGCTGCTTCATCAAATTTTTTTTTGTAGTGTGTTATTTTGTAGCTGCCAACCCATAATTATTGTGTGTGGGCTTTACCCAAACTACAGCATGTACAATACTAGATACACAAAACAAAGAAGACTAATACTAATACCATAAAAACAGCACTTATATCGTCCTCCAACTTTCTCATCCATCCACCACCAGCCAACTTCTTTAGAAAATCTTTTAAATGGGCAGGAGCTCGTCCTACGTAAAAATAACTCGAAAATTATTTTCAAAAATAAATCACGGTGAACACATCAGACGTAAAATACAAGGGACATTTTCATATGAGAAAGATAAATTAGGGTAACCAGCAGTACATCCGTGGTCCCTGTTCAGCCGTTTTCCGTAACAATGCCTCCAATTTTAATTAACACACACGAAGATAATATTACTAGATTATATTCGAAGTTATTATTTCATACATGCTGAATTGCTTCATCTACTTTGAGATTTGTATGCATGGATTACTGCAAACTTGGAAGAAATTTTACTATGAAATAGCGTTTGTGGTTTTTAGTCTTGAATTCTCAATGTTCATTTTTTTATTTTTATTTCTACTGAAATCCAAAAGTCGTTAATTCTGATTTTAACTGAAATATTGTCCAGTTGACTCTAGCTTAGGCCTTAACTTATTTTAATGGCCTTAACTATTTATCAACCCGTAAACTTAATTGTGAGTCGGGTCGGATATTAATTAAAATTAATATTATTTTTTTGGAACTGCAAACTAGTAGTAATTTAATGACAAAAAAGGAGAAAGTGATTGTAAATTTTGATGGGCAACAACAAGGTTTACAGACAGTGTAAGTTACAAATCCGTAAAATCTCCGGAGAGTGTAATATTACGCGGCGAGCTTGAGCGTTATTAATACCTGCGATGTTATCCACAGATTTATGTTAAGCGAATTCCTCGCTTGATTTATAGAGCTACATCCATTTGCTCAGTCATGAATAGTTAAAAATTTAAGAGCACTGTTAAGTTAAATATAGAAGGTCAGCAAGTTTGAAGATGAGTTTCAAACGTGGAGGAATGTTCGTCACAAGCACTTCTTTTGAAGCACCACTCGTTGATCTACCAACATAAGGGCATCTCTGACCAGTAAACACTTACGGTTCCCTATATGCGGTATCCATGTACGGTTGTGCATGTGCAGCAACATAGAAAAACGACGCGGAGTTGAAAGAACGAGGCTTCATCAACCTCGATCTGGTCAGTGTGTTACTGATAGCGTGTGCTTTCATATTATAGCAACAACCAACAGACCAAAATCTGAGACAATTTACAAAAGCTTTCCTTAGTACCTTCCATAAAATACTAACCCAAAGAAACAGGTGCACCTTGAGGTTTGTACCTGCAACCTACCCCTGAAAGGACTGCATAACATAACTTACAGCAGAATATGGTGTATAATACAAGCAGGTATGAGAAGCTCGTTAATCAATAATAATCAATTATTTACGGTTAGACACAGTAGCCACGATTTACTTAAAGGCCAAAGACACATTCTCGATCATATTCATTGTAATACAACAATCGTATGATATATGTACCTAAGGCGAAAAGCAAATATAATGGTAAGCTTTCTTATAGTAATATTTCCTCGAATTTAGTTTCAAGGTTCTTGGCAAACGTCTTTGCTAATGGAAAACAAAGCAGGGGCAACGTGATTATACAATTGACAAAAAAAGTTGGCGTTGATAACCCCAATACGTTAGTTTCTTTAGCCACTTGATTCTTTTGCATTGTCACACATGGAGTTAAATAAAAAACGGCTTTTAAAATTTCTTGTATAAAAGATCGGGCAGCAGTAAGTTTAATCTCAGTAATCTATTTCTCAGAGTTTAATAATTGGGAGCTTTGTATCCATTTATTTCGGTAAACTGGCAGAATGTAAACAAGTACTCTATTATGTTTTGTGTCCTTATGCACAGGTACATCGAATGATGGCTTGTTGGCAACTTAAGTACTTATTTACTTTTATTCAACATAACACAACCATTTATGAAATATAAGAGAGCTAAAAGAATGGTGTAATTTAAAATAGCGTTTTTTTACTTAGGCACGTAATCAAAAAGCGTTGCAGATATTCTGTAGAGGGTAAAATTTTTTCGCGAGAGCCTGCAGCGTCCCATAAAACCGAGTTCATTAAATAATTTCACGCGGCGCTAGAAAAGTGCCGACCGTTTCAAAGGAAAATATAAGATTATCTAAAATGACTGCGGTACAAAGAACGCTAACGGAAAAAA
Source organism: Coenonympha arcania (assembly GCA_036785405.1). NCBI lineage: Eukaryota > Metazoa > Arthropoda > Insecta > Lepidoptera > Nymphalidae > Coenonympha > Coenonympha arcania. The sequence goes on from CM072065.1 coordinate 11,550,937, forward strand.
TGCGCGTATTTGTTTTGTTATGTTTGCCGTAAAAGTTAAGGCGCAAAAGGGAACCATAATATTTTTGTTAGAATTCTTTACAGAAAAAAAATCTTTTAATAATAAAAATTCTTGTGATAGTTAAAGCTTGATTATTGTAAGTCAACATTGTATCAAGTAGATACATTATTTGTTCTTGTATATTTCAATCTTTCATAACTGTAACTGTATTTTTGTCGAAAAACAATCAATAAGGAATTGGGAACTACACAATAATACAAAGAAAGATTTCTAGAGCAGAGGTCGTTTGGATATACGAAATTCTTGACCGGCCTCGACCGTTCGACCTATTTCCTAACATATCGTCTGTCTAGACTGAGTATCATCTTTGATGTACGACTGCTGCCTTTAAACCCAACTCAAACTATGTAATTTAATTTTTATCTAATGTACCTCCCTTTCATAGGTTCACCCGAAGTAAAGCATCAACTTTGAATGCTTTTTAGGGTTCCGTACCCAGAGGGTAAACAGGAACGATATTATTGAGTCTTCGCTTTCCTTCGGTCTGTTGAATGTATCTCATGAACCCTGATAGTTAGACAGTTGAAATTTTCACAGATGGTGTATTTCTGTTGCCGTTTTAACAACAAATACTAAAAAATAGAATAAAATAAAAAGTTAAGGGGGCTGTTATTCAATAAACTCGTATGTTTTTGCTCGTTTTTATTCGATATTAATAACAGTGACAGGTAGACGCTTGAATAAAAATACGTTTTAATAAATGTATTGCTGTAATTATTGATACTGACATGATTTTTTGCCGTTGTTATGAATAGTATAAACCTTCGTGTGCGAATCTGACACGCATTTGGTCGGGTTTTTTCCGTAAAAAATGATGTGTTAGTACTATCTTGTAATTAATTTAGAAAAAATACTTAGACAAAGTGTTCACTTCAACCAGGGAATATCATTCGACGGTACATAATCTAGCCATATAATAGCAGATTAGATCATGATATTATAAGCAGTAACTATAGATATATTGAACAATTAACTCGCGTTACATAATGGGCTGTCAATTAAGATCCCTCCTCAGTCGAGCTTAGCATCGACCATTAGGTATCCTAAACCGAACACTAACTCTATTGAACATCGGGAATATGATATTACTCTGACTATTTAGTATGGCATTATTAATAATTTTAATATATCATCTGTGTGTCCCAACTATGTAACCTACAACTATGTAACCTACAACTATGTAAGTCTATACTAAAGACTTTAGGCTGTAGACAACGAAGAAATACCACTTTGAAACATATCAAAACTAAATCATTTAGATAGATTCAGCCACTGTTAACTTTTGGTGAGAATAAGCGTGCTTTTGGATCATTGATTGCTAGACGTTGTTTTTCTCCCTCGAAAGCATCAAAGCTAGAAGGGAAAACACATAAAAATTTCATCAAATTCGGTCGAGGCATTTTCGAGTTTTCACAATATTATTATTGATTATTATTTTAAGATCTCTATGAAAAAGCAAAGTATCCTTGTATATTCTATTAAATGTTTATCAATTTAGTTAGACAAATCCCTATATTTAAGTTTAAATTGTATGGCTAAAATTGCACTAGGTCCATTATCTCTTTTTTCTGATATATAAAATACTCTGAGTACGTTTAGCAGTAGTGTTTAGGTCGTAAGATATTTTTATATCCCTAATAGCAAAACAACTTTTGCTGGGTCAGCTACTATGATATAGTGATAATAAAAGTAAGTATAATTAGAGTATCTAAGAACCTACTCGTTTTTCTAGAGAGTGCTCGAAAAGGAAAACCAGAGGTCCTTCCATATTTTATGGTCCGATATCAAAAAGAGTTTCCCCGCATACTTCCACTTGAGTATGCCATAAGCCAAGCCCCTTGATAGACTTCAGGAGGCAAGGGTAAAACTACTGATGCGTGACCCAAATATTCGTCGCCGCATACGCGCTAAATTGAGAAGGCGCTAACGTGTTTGGGGATTAGGGGTAAAACTATACCTACATACTTACACAGTATGAGCCGACAAGCGAGTCTGAAAGGTAAATCTTTCACACTAGTTTAACATGTTCATGTTAAGGTATACCTGAAGTGATGTTAAATGTAGCGATACTACACGCATAATTGGCTTTTCTCGTGTCAAGGGGCCATGTCCACTTTAGATTCTTTAAAAGCAGCTGCTAACAGCTGCTGCTGACTTTTGAATAATTTTAGTCTTAAGGTTGTTTTTACGACCGAATGGCGTAGCGGTATAGCGAACCTGCCGTATGCGTCGGAGGTCGTGGGTTCGATTCCCACTATTGGTAAATGTTTGTGTAATGAGCATGAATGTTTTCCAGTGTCTGAGTGTTTTTCAATATCTTATATTTATGTATATTAGTATGTATGTATATTTATCAGTTATCTAGTACACAAGCTATCGCTTACTTTGGGGCTAGATTGCGATGTGTGTATCCTCATATATATTTATTTATTTATTTCATTGTTTTTCTTTGCGTTGCCACGCGTTGCTGAAGTAAAAATCTATTTTCTGGTCCCATTCATTAAGAGTTGATATTGCTGAAAAATATTCCCACTCTAAAAATTAAAAATAATCTTATTCGAAAATTGGTTGGAATAAAAACAGCACAGAATGCTAATAGTGTTAGTGTTGTAAATGTAAGAAAGCCGTTGTGGGCACTACAATCTGCACTCAGCTGATTTTGTCTTATTTTAAAATACGAGTAGGTACGTATACGAATCTTTGAATTCACTTACCTAAGATTAAACTTTACTTTAGCTACCCAAAGTCCACATTTTGAGATCACGTCTTCCTCAGTACCTACATTGCCGACAGGATATCCTTGTCATATTATCTAACTCCACATAAAAGAGCGTCATGGTTTTTATATTCCTTTTGTAGCTTGCTCTCTCAAAGAGGATTTTATCGAAAAACTCAAGGAAATATCTTTTAAGTTACCTTTTCTGTTGCGGCACGTTATATACGACGGACGCTGTGTCCAGGTTAAAATACTGAGCGACGCGCTCTCGAGGATCTGCCAGTACTAAATTACTTTGAAACCACATAAAAGGCCTCGTAAAGTACTTTAAATTATGTATGTACTCATGTAACTTATATTATCTACATTATGTCAAAAAACCGAATAGTTTTTCTTAGTTTTATCAGTTCTTTCCACAAACTTAACAACTCTAGTCACGAATACCAAGTCACCAAGAGTGAAATTTTAATTTTTAAAGTGACTTTTTGAAGTACTTAAAACTTTTTATAAAGCAATTAAAAGTTAACTTCGGTTGTGTCTTTTTAAAACAAAGTTTGGCTACATTGATCTAGTGTTTGGGTCTGGTTGATTGAAATAAGTTTAATTGACAATACGGTTTTCTGATACTTATGTCTCAAGTGATGGCCCAAAAATAACCAACAACTTTTTTTATTGTAGATAGGCTTGCGCCTGATGACAATCATGCCTGATAGAAAGCAATGATGAGGTCTAGGTTGGAGCGCGATTACCTAGAAAAATGCCTATTCACTTGAAGGCACCCACAGATCAGAACTTATTATATATTCAGAAACAGGGTTCTGATTGCGTAAGAAAAACGTATTGATCGTAATCGTAAGCGTTAGCAAATTCTGCCCCCCATTGGCTTACGTAAATCAGGGAAGAAATCAGCGGGCAGAATTTTTACGATAACGATGAATATGTTTTTATCACACAATCTAGGGCCAGCTGTTCCTAGGTTCATTGCCCTTCAGTAGTTCAATTAGACTTGTTTCCTGACATGATTCGATTTTGGTCTTAAAAGTTTAAATCAGATTTAAAAGAGTTGCGTCTACCAACATAGTGTCGCTCCATTAATCCAAGGATTTATGCCGAGACAAAGTTAACTGGGGAATCTAAATGCGGAGGCTGTCTTCGTTTTGCTTTCTAGAACATTCCTGACTTCCGCTTTAATTGTAATGGAGTTGTCTGCTGTTACTTAGGTACTTCGTGATACTGCTTATTTGCAGAAGTCTGTACAGTCGGAATTAAAACGTAATACATTCTTAACCTGCAGTTTATATACCTACAACGCGAAAGGAAGCTTTGTTATTATTGAGTTCCAATTTCTCTGAAATCTTACAGTAAAACAGCTACGCTGACTATCTGATCTGTGAATTTAGAGAAATGAATATGGCTAAAATGTATACAGATACTATTATCAAGTAACCATTAACTACCCGCTACGAAATATTTATGTGAAGAGTTGAAAAAATAGGAGATCATGTGAACAAGAACTCGGCTGTGCGCTAGTCTAAAAAAATGAAGAATTTTTACGAACTTCAAGGTTTAAGGTAGGTTTCTTTCATCCCAGTATTAGTCCGTCTTGAAATGGCCTTCTGCGCTAGAAGAGCAGATGGGAGTTGGAACAACAATACCGAGCCGGAATCGAACTGTCAACGTATTTGATTCCACTCCGCCTCTTTACAGGCCATAGAGGACACATATCTAGATGCAAGATTGAATGCAGTCATCCGATTTCAGTACACTCATTCCAGGCGAGAAAAGTGGTTTTTTAATCAACTCAGAGCCGCGGCTGGCGTATTACCGGCAAATGCAATGGAATTAAACCGGAGTGAAACGATCTCTACTTCTTCAAGTGCAATCTACTCGTAAGCTTGATTGAACTGACGCTTTTAAAACTTTTTCACATGTTCTTTAAAACGTTTTAACGGGAATGTAAAACGTATTTTCTCGCCTGTTAACCAAAATGTATGGAGAATTTTTTCGATTACTTTTAGGAAAATATACGTTTTCAGATTAATGGATAGTTTTCCAATATTCCTCCCCATATGTCTACAAGTATATTCTATAATAAACCATGAATACGAATTCCACTTATTTATTAGTTTAAGTTATTTGAATTTAATTACATTTTAAAGTTTAGTTTTACGCTGTGTCCTGTTTCAGTTTTACTTGTAGACGTTAGTAATTTTAGAAATTTTGTCTATTTTCTATTTTAAGACATTTATTCTCAATTAGGTAAAATATGCAATTAACCAATTTTAACATCGAGACTTCTTAAATAATGTCTTTTCACGAATAATATCTTTTGGCAGACATTGTACTATAGCAACCCGCAACCCGTACAGTTTATTTCCCTAATAGATTTTCTATTCCTTTTGCCCAAAATAAAGACTGTGATGCAGAGATCGCAGTGTACCATACCTAACTAACAAACCCAGTTGTAATAGAATGTAAGCCCGGTTTAAGTCCGTAAATCTTCGTTAAGTCCGGACTCCGGACCGTGTGGTGCGAACCACGGACCAGGCGTGCGGTAAACACAATATTAATAACTGATAACGTGAAATTAATGCGCGGACACTATTGAAATTGTGTAAAGGAGATAGGTATTATGCCTTGAAAGGATGCCTTTTCTTGTTAAAATAACAAGGTCTGATCTTAGCTGATGGACGTGTGACAAATCTCGTCTGGTTTCTGCAGTCCACGATTATACGGTCTTTGCAATCACTCCTAACTTAGTGAAGGGTGTGACAATATAGTAGAAGTATTTTACGATGCAACGTTCCCAATCTAGTAGTTATCCGGTATAATCAGAGTTTACCGCTAATATATATAAATTCTCCTGCCAATATTTGTTAACAAACTCCTCCGAAACGGCTCGACCAATTGTTATGAAATCTTCTTTTTTTAAGGTCGTAAGTTATTTTTTTTATATCCCTAATGACAAGACAACGTTTGCTGGGTCAGCTAGTAAGAATATAAAATTCTCAACAATTTTTTACGTTTTCATGGCTCATTATTGGGCATGTGTCTATTCCTAGAATGGTTACGAGGTAGGTTTGGGTATGAATGATCACCTGCAGCTCTCAAATTAATGTTATTTCAATACTATTGTATCATTTTCATTCCGATATACTATAAAATTTTTAGTATATATAGTTTAAAATAAATATAATATAATAACGATTTTTATACTATAGTATAAAAATTAAAATATTACTATTTTAATAGATGGTGGTAATGCCCCAGAGCCCACTACAAAGTGGTCAAAAACAGGTTGGCAGAAACCACAAACCTTTCAGATCGTTATAGAACAAACTTAGGCATGCAGGTTTATTCACTATGTTTTCCTTACCGCTAAGTGATAATAATTGCCACAAATGAACTTCGAAAATCCTGAATTGTCTGGGATTGGAAACCCTGACTTCCGTTTAGGAATATACTGAATAAATGAAGATATTTGAAATATCAATGAATGGAAATATTATTACATTTTAAACATGGCATACCCCAAGAGCCCAGGACGGCCAGACCTTCGTTATTTTATAAAAGCTGAAAGTTTCTCTGCGTATTGTCCTCAACACTGGGAAGAATGTATGTTTGGACGTTTGTTTGGATCATGGTTGCTTTGGGAGATAACAAGTAATAAACGTGTAGAAAATCTTACGTCAAAGTATAAAGTCTAATCTATATATATAAAAGAATGAGGCATTTTGGTGATTTTGGTTGTTCCACGGATTCCGCCAAAACTATAGGTCGTAGAGATCTGAAATTTGGTACCTAGGTAGATATTAGCTAATGAATTCGTACTAAGACGGGGATTCCAGAAATTCCATGTTGAAGGCGTAAAAACCGTTGGTTTTCGGGATTTCTCCATACAAAAGTGTAATTTTTTTCGTTGTTCCAGGGATTCCCGAAAAACTACAAATCGTAGAGATCTGAAATTTGGTACCTGGGTTAATATTAGGTCATGAATTCGTACTAAGACGGGGATTCCAGAAATTCCATGTTAAAGGGGTAAAAACCGTTGGTTTTCGGGATTTCTCCATACAAAAGTGTAATTTTTTTCGTTGTTCCAGGGATTCCCGAAAAACTACAAATCGTAGAGATCTGAAATTTGGTACCTGGGTTGATATTAGGTCATGAATTCGTACTAAGACGGGGATTCCAGAAATTCCATGTTTAAGGGGTAAAAACCGTTGGTTTTCGGGATTTCTCCATACAAAAGTGTAATTTTTTTCGTTGTTCCAGGGATTCCCGAAAAACTACAAATCGTAGAGATCTGAAATTTGGTACCTGGGTTGATACTAGGTCATGAATTCGTACTAAGACGGGGATTCCAGAAATTCCATTTTTAAGGGGTAAAAACCGTTGGTTTTCGGGATTTCTCCATACAAAAGTGTAATTTTTTTCGTTGTTCCAGGGATTCCCGAAAAACGACAAATCGTAGAGATCTGAAATTTGGTACCTAGGTTGATATTAGGTCATGAATTCGTACTAAGACGGGGATTCCAGAAATTCCATGTTAAAGGGGTATAAACCGTTGGTTTTCGGGATTTCTCCATACAAAAGTGTAATTTTTTTCGTTGTTCCAGGGATTCCCGAAAAACTACAAATCGTAGAGATCTGAAATTTGGTACCTAGGTTGATATTAGGTCATGAATTTGTACTAAGACGGGGATTCCAGAAATTCAAATTTTAAGGGGTGAAAACCGTTGGTTTTAGGGATTTTCCAATACAAAAGTGTCATTTTTCGATTCCGACAAAACTTTGATTCATACTAATCAGGGTACCTAGGTTGTTGAATTTGTACTGCGACGGGGATATTCGAATTTCAAATTTGATGATGGGAACATTTGCGAACTTCTTTGATTTTGGTATAAATTTTTTTTTAATTCTTTTTCTCATATCAACAGCAAGCGTAGAAAAGCAATCTGTGGTGAAAATTTAAAAATTGGACGCCATTTTGAACTTTTTCGTTATTGGACCGAATTCTTTCAAAATGGATATCTGACCATTGCAGCAAGCATAGAAAAAGAATATGAAGTCAAAAATAAAAAATTGGCCGCCATTTTGAACTTTTTCGTTACTAGGCCGAATGATTTGAAAATCAATATGTGACTATAGAAGCAGGTATAGAGAAGGAATTTGTGGTAAAAATTTAAAAAAGTGGCCGCCATTTTGAACTTTTTTGTTACTAGGCCGAATGATTTTAAAATCAATATGGGACTATAGAAGCAAGCATAGAGATGGAATTTGTGGTGAAAATTTAAAAAAATGGCCGCCATTTTGAACTTTTTTGTTACTGGGCCGAATGATTTGAAAATCAATATGTGACTATAGAAGCAGGCATAGAGAAGGAATTTGTGGTCAAAATTGAAAAAATGGCCGCCATTTTGAACTTTTTTGTTTCTGGACCGAATGATTTGAAAATCAATATATGACTATAGAAGCAAGCAAGATGGAATTTGTGGTCAAAATTGAAAAAAATGGCCGCCATTTTGAACTTTTTTGTTACTGGGCCGAATGATTTGAAAATCAATATGTGACTATAGAAGCAGGCACAGAGAAGAAATTTGTGGTCAAAATTGAAAAGACGGCCGCCATTTTGAACTTTTTTGTTACTGGACCGAATGATTTGAAAATCAATATATGACTATAGAAGCAAGCATAGAGATGGAACTTGTGGTCAAAATTTTAAAAAAATGGCCGCCATTTTGAACTTTTTTGTTACTGGGCCGAATGATTTGAAAATCAATATGGGACTATAGAAGCAAGCATCGAGATGGAATTTTTGGTGAAAATTTAAAAAAAATGGCCGCCATTTTGAACTTTTTTGTTACTGGGCCGAATGATTTGAAAATCAATATGGGACTATAGAAGCAAGCAAAGAGATGGAATTTGTGGTCAAAATTTAAAAAAGTGGCCGCCATTTTGAACTTTTTTGTTACTGGGCCGAATGATTTGAAAATCAATATGGGACTAAAGAAGCAAGCATAGAAAAGGAAGTTGTGGTCAAAATTGAAAAAAATGGCCGCCATTTTGAACTTATTTGTTATTGGACCGAATTCTTTCAAAATGGATATCTGACCATTGCATTAAGCATAGACTAAGAATCTGAGGTCAGAATTTAAAAAATTGGCCGCCATTTTGATTTTTTTTGTTATTGGATCGAATTCTTTCAAAATGGATATCGGACTATTGCAGCATGCATAGAAAAAGAATATGTAGTCAAAAATGGAAAAATTGGCCGCCATTTTGAACTTTTTTGTTGCTGGGCCGAATGATTTGAAAATCAATTCATTCGGCCCAGTAAGAAAAAACATCTCTATGCTTCCTGCCAGTTTTTGGAAGGAAACATAGAGATGGAATTTTTGGTCAAAATTGCAAAATATGGCCGCCATTTTGAACTTTTTTGTTACTGGGCCGAAGGATTTGAAAATCTATATGGGACTATAGAAGCAAGCATAGAGATGGAATTTGTGGTCAAAATTGCAAAAAATGGCCGCCATTTTGAACTTTTTTGTTACTGGGCCGAATGATTTGAAAATCAATATGGGACTATAGAAGCAAGCATAGAGATGGAATTTTTGGTGAAAATTTAAAAAAAATGGCCGCCATTTTGAACTTTTTAGTTACTGGGCCGAATGATTTGAAAATCAATATGTGACTATAGAAGCAGGCACAGAGAAGGAATTTGTGGTCAAAATTAAAAAAATGGCCGCCATTTTGAACTTTTTTGTTACTGGACCGAATGATTTGAAAATCAATATGAGACTATAGAAGCAAGCATAGAGATGGAATTTGTGGTCAAAATTGCAAAAAATGGCCGCCATTTTGAACTTTTTTGTTACTGGGCCGAATGATTTGAAAATCAATATGGGACTATAGAAGCAAGCATAGAGATGGAATTTTTTGTGAAAATTTAAAAAAAATGGCCGACATTTTGAACTTTTTTGTTACTGGGCCGAATGATTTGAAAATCAATATGTGACTATAGAAGCAGGCATAGAGAAGGAATTTGTGGTCAAAATTGAAAAAAATGGCCGCCATTTTGAACTTTTTTGTTACTGGACCGAATGATTTGAAAATCAATATATGACTATAGAAGCAAGCATAGAGATGGAATTTGTGGTCAAAATTGAAAGAAATGGCCGCCATTTTGAACTTTTTTGTTACTAGGGCGATTGTTTTGAAAATCGATATCTGACTATCGCAGCAAGCATAGAGAAGGAATTTGTGGTCAAAATTTAAAGAAGTGGCCGCCATTTTGTTTTTTTTTTGGTTACTGGGCCGATGGGAAAATCGATATTCGACTATTATCAGCAAGGTAGTGAAAATTTTTGTAGTTCTAATCAAAATAAATGGCGACGACAGGAATTTTGGAAATTAAACGCTTGAGGGAGTCAAGCAGAAGTTCAACGTGAGCGAAGCCGCGGGCGTTTGCTAGTTATTTTATATTTTCTTTAGAATAGTATTTGAAATCACGCCATGCATTGCCAGACACTTAGTGTGGTGACAACCCCTTGCCAGACACCCTTAAACTTTTAAACTTTAAAGGCCTCTAGCAGAGAGTTGCCATGATACTAAGTGTCTGGCAATGCATGGTGTGATTTGTAATACTATTCTAAAGAAAATATAAAAAAAGACTTTATTCTTTGACGTAAGATTTTTTACACGATTATTACTTGTTATCTCCCAAAGCAACCATGATTCAAACAAACGTCCAAACAAACATTCTTCCCAGTATTGAGGACAATACGCAGATAAACTTTCAGCTTTTATAAAATAACTAGCAAACGCCCGCGGCTTCGCTCACGTTGAACTTCTGCTTGACTCCCTCAAGCGTTTAATTTCCAAAATTCCTGTCGTCGCCATTTATTTTGATTAGAACTACAAAAATTTTCACTACCTTGCTGATAATAGTCGAATATCGATTTTCCCATCGGCCCAGTAACCAAAAAAAAAACAAAATGGCGGCCACTTCTTTAAATTTTGACCACGAATTCCTTCTCTATGCTTGCTGCGATAGTCAGATATCGATTTTCAAAACAATCGCCCTAGTAACAAAAAAGTTCAAAATGGCGGCCATTTCTTTCAATTTTGACCACAAATTCCATCTCTATGCTTGCTTCTATAGTCATATATTGATTTTCAAATCATTCGGTCCAGTAACAAAAAAGTTCAAAATGGCGGCCATTTTTTTCAATTTTGACCACAAATTCCTTCTCTATGCCTGCTTCTATAGTCACATATTGATTTTCAAATCATTCGGCCCAGTAACAAAAAAGTTCAAAATGTCGGCCATTTTTTTTAAATTTTCACAAAAAATTCCATCTCTATGCTTGCTTCTATAGTCCCATATTGATTTTCAAATCATTCGGCCCAGTAACAAAAAAGTTCAAAATGGCGGCCATTTTTTGCAATTTTGACCACAAATTCCATCTCTATGCTTGCTTCTATAGTCTCATATTGATTTTCAAATCATTCGGTCCAGTAACAAAAAAGTTCAAAATGGCGGCCATTTTTTTAATTTTGACCACAAATTCCTTCTCTGTGCCTGCTTCTATAGTCACATATTGATTTTCAAATCATTCGGCCCAGTAACTAAAAAGTTCAAAATGGCGGCCATTTTTTTTAAATTTTCACCAAAAATTCCATCTCTATGCTTGCTTCTATAGTCCCATATTGATTTTCAAATCATTCGGCCCAGTAACAAAAAAGTTCAAAATGGCGGCCATTTTTTGCAATTTTGACCACAAATTCCATCTCTATGCTTGCTTCTATAGTCCCATATAGATTTTCAAATCCTTCGGCCCAGTAACAAAAAAGTTCAAAATGGCGGCCATATTTTGCAATTTTGACCAAAAATTCCATCTCTATGTTTCCTTCCAAAAACTGGCAGGAAGCATAGAGATGTTTTTTCTTACTGGGCCGAATGAATTGATTTTCAAATCATTCGGCCCAGCAACAAAAAAGTTCAAAATGGCGGCCAATTTTTCCATTTTTGACTACATATTCTTTTTCTATGCATGCTGCAATAGTCAGATATCCATTTTGAAAGAATTCGATCCAATAACAAAAAAAATCAAAATGGCGGCCAATTTTTTAAATTCTGACCTCAGATTCTTAGTCTATGCTTAATGCAATGGTCAGATATCCATTTTGAAAGAATTCGGTCCAATAACAAATAAGTTCAAAATGGCGGCCATTTTTTTCAATTTTGACCACAACTTCCTTTTCTATGCTTGCTTCTTTAGTCCCATATTGATTTTCAAATCATTCGGCCCAGTAACAAAAAAGTTCAAAATGGCGGCCACTTTTTTAAATTTTGACCACAAATTCCATCTCTTTGCTTGCTTCTATAGTCCCATATTGATTTTCAAATCATTCGGCCCAGTAACAAAAAAGTTCAAAATGGCGGCCATTTTTTTTAAATTTTCACCAAAAATTCCATCTCGATGCTTGCTTCTATAGTCCCATATTGATTTTCAAATCATTCGGCCCAGTAACAAAAAAGTTCAAAATGGCGGCCATTTTTTTAAAATTTTGACCACAAGTTCCATCTCTATGCTTGCTTCTATAGTCATATATTGATTTTCAAATCATTCGGTCCAGTAACAAAAAAGTTCAAAATGGCGGCCGTCTTTTCAATTTTGACCACAAATTTCTTCTCTGTGCCTGCTTCTATAGTCACATATTGATTTTCAAATCATTCGGCCCAGTAACAAAAAAGTTCAAAATGGCGGCCATTTTTTTCAATTTTGACCACAAATTCCATCTTGCTTGCTTCTATAGTCATATATTGATTTTCAAATCATTCGGTCCAGAAACAAAAAAGTTCAAAATGGCGGCCATTTTTTCAATTTTGACCACAAATTCCTTCTCTATGCCTGCTTCTATAGTCACATATTGATTTTCAAATCATTCGGCCCAGTAACAAAAAAGTTCAAAATGGCGGCCATTTTTTTAAATTTTCACCACAAATTCCATCTCTATGCTTGCTTCTATAGTCCCATATTGATTTTAAAATCATTCGGCCTAGTAACAAAAAAGTTCAAAATGGCGGCCACTTTTTTAAATTTTTACCACAAATTCCTTCTCTATACCTGCTTCTATAGTCACATATTGATTTTCAAATCATTCGGCCTAGTAACGAAAAAGTTCAAAATGGCGGCCAATTTTTTATTTTTGACTTCATATTCTTTTTCTATGCTTGCTGCAATGGTCAGATATCCATTTTGAAAGAATTCGGTCCAATAACGAAAAAGTTCAAAATGGCGTCCAATTTTTAAATTTTCACCACAGATTGCTTTTCTACGCTTGCTGTTGATATGAGAAAAAGAATTAAAAAAAAATTTATACCAAAATCAAAGAAGTTCGCAAATGTTCCCATCATCAAATTTGAAATTCGAATATCCCCGTCGCAGTACAAATTCAACAACCTAGGTACCCTGATTAGTATGAATCAAAGTTTTGTCGGAATCGAAAAATGACACTTTTGTATTGGAAAATCCCTAAAACCAACGGTTTTCACCCCTTAAAATTTGAATTTCTGGAATCCCCGTCTTAGTACAAATTCATGACCTAATATCAACCTAGGTACCAAATTTCAGATCTCTACGATTTGTAGTTTTTCGGGAATCCCTGGAACAACGAAAAAAATTACACTTTTGTATGGAGAAATCCCGAAAACCAACGGTTTATACCCCTTTAACATGGAATTTCTGGAATCCCCGTCTTAGTACGAATTCATGACCTAATATCAACCTAGGTACCAAATTTCAGATCTCTACGATTTGTCGTTTTTCGGGAATCCCTGGAACAACGAAAAAAATTACACTTTTGTATGGAGAAATCCCGAAAACCAACGGTTTTTACCCCTTAAAAATGGAATTTCTGGAATCCCCGTCTTAGTACGAATTCATGACCTAGTATCAACCCAGGTACCAAATTTCAGATCTCTACGATTTGTAGTTTTTCGGGAATCCCTGGAACAACGAAAAAAATTACACTTTTGTATGGAGAAATCCCGAAAACCAACGGTTTTTACCCCTTAAACATGGAATTTCTGGAATCCCCGTCTTAGTACGAATTCATGACCTAATATCAACCCAGGTACCAAATTTCAGATCTCTACGATTTGTAGTTTTTCGGGAATCCCTGGAACAACGAAAAAAATTACACTTTTGTATGGAGAAATCCCGAAAACCAACGGTTTTTACCCCTTTAACATGGAATTTCTGGAATCCCCGTCTTAGTACGAATTCATGACCTAATATTAACCCAGGTACCAAATTTCAGATCTCTACGATTTGTAGTTTTTCGGGAATCCCTGGAACAACGAAAAAAATTACACTTTTGTATGGAGAAATCCCGAAAACCAACGGTTTTTACGCCTTCAACATGGAATTTCTGGAATCCCCGTCTTAGTACGAATTCATTAGCTAATATCTACCTAGGTACCAAATTTCAGATCTCTACGACCTATAGTTTTGGCGGAATCCGTGGAACAACCAAAATCACCAAAATGCCTCATTCTTTTATATATATAGACGAAGGTCTGGCCGTCCAAATATATACAGAATTCCAAGGAAGTTGTCGGACACAAAGAAATGGTTATATTGCTCTTGGATAGTCCGTGATACTACTGGAGTATAATAATGAGAGCGCGCTGTAATAGAATTTTTCTAGAACTGTAAAGCTCGGCCAATATTCTTACAACACAACATGTGCACTTGGCGCGGACTCACGTTTCAACAAAGCGATAGCAATATAAGGAATTACACGCTTCACTTAGTCCACTACAAGATTTATCGAGTGCCCATGCTCAACAACTCTGTAATTTGATTCAACGAAAAATATTCGAATGCTTATTTAATTCCATGCTGTTATGGTACCAAATGAGTTTTGTATTCAACAAAAATGTCGTAAAACTTTCAAAGACACAATAAAACGTATACAAATTAATATTATATAAAAAATCTATGCAAGTATAACGCGAGATTTCTCTAATAGATTCTATGTAGCCTTAAAAATTGGTCTGAATAAAAATTATGACATTTGCTTTTTTTATTTTAAAATTGTAAATTATTAATTATTAGTTCCTAAATTAACGAAACCAATCTGGTATGTTCTTGCAGATATATTCGTTTTGCAGTTTCATCTTTTCAACCCAAGCGAAAATCTCACGTTGAACAACAAACATTAGCCGTAAATGCCTCTGATCCCAATTTTCGGGATTTTATTTCAATCTCTTTGTTCCCAGTTTCGTATTAGTTTTCTCCGTTTTACTAGTTTTGTACGATTCAAGTGCTTGTATAGTTCATAGTTCGAATCGAAATAAAATTAAAGTATTTTGTATGTACACATACATAAAAGTACCTTAGTTTAGTAATATCACAGTTTAAAGATATCCTACTACGTTTTATATATTACCTGGGTACTGTCTTCTTTATCCGTGCAAGCATACACACAAAATATAATCTTGAACTACTTATTATTTACCAATGAAGGGTTTCCTTTTATAGAGTTCACTTTTATACAGACGATTCTACACACATATACTTACTTTATATGTCATATCTTTATTGTCTTAGCAACTGGGCGTACCTATACATATTACATAGACATGAATAATGTAACGTTGATAAAGAATTCCTATGACCGTACATCAGTTTCAACATCGGAGCTTGTGCACAAGTATATCAAGCTATTACTTTTATAATTTCCGTCCTCATTATCAGACCTATCACCTCGATGGGAATCATTGAAAATGAATATGAAAATATTTACTTTCACATAGGCCTAAATAATAGGCTCTTATGAAAAGTCAAAACTCTACCACCAGGTTCGGAAAGCAGGTTTGCACCGAGAAGAACTGGTAAGAAACTCGGCACATGCTCTTTTAAAAAATGTCATTGTTATAATACAAGATTTCTTATAAAGTATGAAAAATTATTACATATTTTTAAGATATCTCGCGAGGAGATGGAAGCATATTCCTATCATTCCAAGAATCTTTGTCGTTAAGAAATTCTTTAATGGTATTGTAACCATGATTTATTGACAGTGTCTTTAAACCTGTGCAAATGTAAGTCCAAAACAGACTTGGGGATCATATTGTAGATTTTATTTACATTACTTAACATTGCCAAAGAACACAATTAATACGCCAATCGGTTGAGTGAAACTAGTTTAAAACTTCAAAGTGCTTCAGAATAAATTATTCAGATTTGTGTGGCGCGGTATAAGATTCTTAAGTTTGCATCGAAATTCAGTAGTAAGCAGATTTCCCAGTTGCATTGTTTGTTCTCTGGTTAGCAGCCAAATGCTCTCATAACGTTTACGTGACACTGCACCTCCCTTCGAGGGTTCGTTCAGACATATCTTAGCTTGCTTGAATCTGGCGTCTGTAAAAATACATAATATATTCCTTGATCCATAGTTAAAGCGTTTGGGCCCGAAAGGTGTTTATTCAGATCAAGTGAAATGTAACCTAATGTCCTATGCTTATTGTATCTTTATTAATTGGAAGATATGAGGGTAGTAGGTATCTTTATTTGTTGAAATATCTTAGATGTCAAAACACATAGTAGGTATTTAGTTCCACTGGTTCCTGAGTGTATACATATTAGGACTTCTGTTCCGTTACGGCACGGAAAGGGATTCAGATCAAAACTCCCGCCATCCATAGGCGATTTTCGAACTGGCATAATGCATAGACAACACGCAGCTTAACCAGCTGTCATGCATTTCGTACTGTACAAACCTCGAAGAAGTGTCAACGTCACCGATGACAAAACGACTAACCGCCACCTTCAAGTCGTTAACGCTCGAGAAAACGGTCAACGCGCGCGCGCCGTGTGTGAAAAAACACCAAAAAACTCCTTTTTCAACGATAAAAACCCATAATTCCCTGCAGCACCAGGTGGAGATCATCGTGTGCAGCTTCAGGCAGTTCAAGGTACGTACGAGTGCATTGTAATTGTCTTGCATTTTCGAGTGAGAAAATCGTTTAATCGTCAGATCAGATCTGAATTCCCAATGTAGCATGGGCCTCTTATAGCGAATTGCTACATTTAATGGTGCCGAAACCCGGGATTTTCCGCCTTTTTAACGTATAATTTGTGTATGGTATATCTGGTTAAACGTAATTTAGATTATTCAACTCACGACCTTTTGTTCTCGCGAATTGCGATCTGAATTACTCCGTGTTAAGACCATCCATCGTTAATACCTTCATAGATTAAACACATCGGGCAGGGAAGTACACGTAAAACAGAACAAATAATTACCTCGTAAAAGTATTGAATTATTGAAAGATCAAATAAACAATCACATCAAATTATCGGTGTTTATTTCAAAGTCGGCTTGCAATAATTCAATCTTTTAAATCGTATTCCACATCATTCTACATAATTAACATCTAATATCGTATTCATCTTATTGTTCCTAACTTTAAAAACGTAATTTTAACACTTATCGAACTAAATATAACCAAATACATGCAAGTAGTCGGGTACCCACATTCCGCGTGCATTTATTCCGACCGCGCCGAGCCGTCCGCGTCACACATCAACCTTTTGTTTGTACGAATAAAGTTTATAATTCTATATTCGCAAGTCTATTCCATTAGCGTACGGTTCACCACAAAGTTTTGTTAGCGACGTGAACTAGATTACTTATAAAGTAGTGTACAACTTGAGTGGTGTACTGTACATAGATAAGAACTTGTCTGAGGAATAGCTGAATACAGTTCACCGCACAAGTTTTGTTGAGTACAAGTATACACATTTCATATACATCGTTGCATAACTTGTGTGGTACTGTGTATATACGAACAATTTATGACTCTGTAACTTTATTTGTGTTTTTATTCCCTAATTCGAATTGAAGGCTATTCTATCGTTGCTTTTATATATCTGGCAAATATTAACTTGCAATAATGTCTCTCTTAAGACGGCATTCAGCGCGGAAGGCAGGCCTTCTTAAGAAATCTCAATCAAGATCCGTGGACATTGAATACACGGTTAAGGATTTGCCTTCATTGCGTAGGCAACGTACGATCGCTTATAACCGGGCAAAAAAGGCCTTAGAGGTTGGTCTCACATGCGTAACGGACGACTCTCAACGGGATATGTTTTTTTCATATCATCAGGATATTAAAAAAATCGCTTCTCAGTTTGAAACCACACACTTGGCCATCTTAGAACTTTTGGACGACCCGGACGATGACACGGAAGTTCAAGAACGCTTTGACGAAATGTTCTACAAAATAAATTCAATCTATCGTAGCTTAAATAATAGTGAACCACCCACGACTTCTTGTAACTCACAATGTACTTCATCGTCAAACGTCAGCTTGCCAAAAATAGTACTGAAATCATTTTCCGGGGACATTAAACAATTTCCAGAATATCTAGATACGTTCAACTCGTTAATTAATAATTCAAAGTCTCTGAGCGACACTGAGAAGTTTCATTATTTAATATCTTCTCTCAGTGGTGACGCGTTATCGGTAGTGAGAACGTTTCCTCTGACCAGCGAGTACTATCGTGAGGCTTATAACGCTCTCATCGCACGTTACAAATGTAAACGCGACTTAGCTTTTACCAGTTGGAGAGATCTTTTAGAAATTAATTTTAATGTCAAAAATGCTCATGAATTCCGGAAATCACTTGACTTATTTGAAGAGAATCTTTGCATTCTCAAATCAGTTAATCTACCGGTCAGTCACTGGGATTTCATATTAGTGTACCATATCTTATCGAAATTAGATACAACGATACGCCGTGACTTTGAAGAAAAATATTCGAATACCGAACTACCCTCTTACGTACAACTCAAGGAATTCTTACATTCTAAGTGTGAAGCATTATTACGTGACACGCATTTTACCGAACAATCGAAACAAAATAAACCCACGCAGAAGTCACCTTCATTACCAGTTAAAAATAAGCAAGTGTCACATACATTGATAGCATCGGATGAAAGGCAACTGGATAAGGCTGTTGTATTGTCCCGACCTACAAATTGCTCATATTGCCATGAGCCACATACCATTTCAGCATGCCCAGAATTTCTCAAAAAAACAATTGACGAGCGTATGCAAATCGCAACAGACAAGAAATGGTGCTTTAACTGTCTGAAAAATTCACATCAATTAAGAAATTGTAACAGCATCTTTTCTTGCCGCACGTGCCGACGCAAACACCATTCTTTACTCCACAGGGAAGCATCGCCTGAGTCGAACCAAACTACATCATCATTAGTTTCACGCTCACACACTAATACAACTGTGTTGTTAGCAACTGCTATCGTCCAAGTTGAAGACGCGTCGGGTAAAATGCAATCTTTTCGCGCTTTGTTTGACACAGGCAGCCAAAGTAATTTTATTACTGAGTCTGCTGTGAAATCATTAAACTTAAAACGATCACACACCGGTGCTTGTGTAAGTGGACTTGGAGAAACGGCAGCTTCTATTTTAGGAGATGTGACCTGTCATGTGGGGACTAATGACAAGGCTTTATTCACTTTGGAATTCCACATTCTACCTAAGATATGTGGCGAGCAACCGATCGCAAATATTAACACAACAGGATGGTCACATATTAAGGAATTAAAATTAGCGGATCCTGGGTTTGATATTCCGGGTCCCATCGATCTTTTGTTCGCAGCTGACGTGTTTGCTGAATCTTTACTCAATCAGAAAATTAAGGGAAACATAAATCAACCTACAGCACTTAATTCTTTGTTCGGCTGGCTTCTGTTAGGTAAAACACGCCTAACTTCGACTACTCTGTTGCAAACGTCAACATTTGAAACGGAGATTGAATTAAATTCATTAGTTCAACGGTTTTGGGAACTGGAAACATTACCGAAGGCACCAGTTTTAACACCCGAGGAGTTGCTATGTGAGAAAAAATTTGTTGCTGAGCATCGGCGTGACAAAAGCGGGCGATTTATTGTTCAGTTACCGTTTAAAGAAGATTCAGAAGTCACTTTCGTTGGATCACGTGACGTTGCTCTACGAAGATTTCATGCGATAGAACGTAGATTATCTCGAGATCCATGTTTACATAATCAGTATGCAGACTTCATGTCTGATTACATTGAAACCGGGCATATGTCGTTAGTCCCTACCGAAGAAACGGGGAAAGGGAAATACTACATCCCTCACCATTGCGTCTTACGCCCTGATTCAGCAACTACACGCTTGCGTGTCGTATTTGATGCCTCAGCTGGAGATTCCAATTCCCGGTCCCTTAACAATACACAACTTATTGGTCCAAAACTGCAATCTAACATCATTGAATTACTCCTGCACTTTCGTGAACACAAGATTGTCTTTATGGCTGATGTACGGCAGATGTACCGACAGATTTTAATTTCACCTGAGCACCGTGACTATCAGCGTATATTTTGGAGAGCTACACCTGACGAACCCCTTAAAGAATACCGCCTGAATACGGTGACGTATGGTGTGGCTTCGTCTCCTTTCCTTGCTTGTCGCTCGGTGCAACAACTGGCTGAAGACGAAGGAGATTTATATCCAGTCGCAAAAAAGATAATATTATCAGACATCTACATTGATGACGTCATAACTGGATGTGATTCCTTAGAGAACGCACAAGAAGCAAAATCGCAACTTATCGCTTTATTCAATCGGGGTTGTTTTCAACTAAGAAAATGGGTTAGCAATGAGTCAACACTTTTAACTGATCTTCCTGCGGAAGAATGTCTTACCGGTTCTGTATCACTTGACGATTCCGACCCACCAATTTTGAAGGTTCTTGGTCTTAAATGGGACCCCTCATCTGATTCATTTCTCTTCGAGATAAAACCAACAGACCAAATTTGTACGAAACGAACAATCTTGAGTGAACTTGCTAGAATTTTTGACCCTCTTGGATTTTTGTCTCCAATAACTATTCAAGCGAAATCTCTTATTCAAAAATTATGGATACTGGGTGTTGGTTGGGACCAAACTCCACCTGATGATGTGGTCCGAGCATGGAATACGCATCGAAATCAGCTTACTCAACTATCCACACTTCGGATTCCGCGTAGACTCGCAAGTAAACATGCCCAATCATACGAATTGCATGGCTTCGCTGACAGTTCTGAAATCGCGTACGGGGCTGTGATTTATTTGCGCGTAACCGACAAAGAAGGTAAAGTGCAAATATTTCTAGTTTGTTCAAAGGCCAGAGTAGTGCCCTTAAAACGGATCTCGCTTCCTCGATTAGAATTATGCGCAGCGGTTCTCTTAGCAGACCTTTACCAATTTGTTCGAGACACTTACTGCAGTCGCATTTCGTTTGACGCCATTTATTTTTGGTCAGACTCCACTGTCGCTCTATCGTGGCTACATTCCCCATCTTCTCGATGGACAACATTCGTTGCAAACCGCGTCAGTCACATACAAGACATTACGCCTATAGAATGCTGGCATCACATCTCATCAGATGACAATCCTGCAGACATTTGTTCGCGTGGCCAATTTCCACAAGAAATCGTCAATAACTCCTTATGGTGGTCGGGGCCTAAATGGTTGTCTGAAAATCACGATATGTGGCCTTCCAGCGTAGGTCAGATTTCCACAGATGAGGAAACAATCATCAACACGGAATCACGTAAGGCTGTGGCTTTAGTATCCAACCAAAAACAGGATAATAACCAAAACGAATTGTCGATGTTTGATGATCTTCTCAAACGACACTCTTCCCTGCAGAAACTCGTTAATGTTATAACGTACATCAATCGGTTTATCCACAACTCACGAAATCCGTCAAATTTAAATCGTAACAATGCCCTTAATAATATTGAACGACGTAATTCATTAAAACAAATCGTAAAACACGTCCAAGGTCAGGTATTTTCAGAACTGATTTCAAGCTTAAAAATTAACAAACCGTTGCTTAAGCCGTATCGGAAACTTAACCTTTTTCTAGATGACCATGATGTTATCAGGGTGGGCGGTAGAATATCGAGATCAGGATTAGGTTACGAGCAAAAACATCCTGCACTATTACCTTCTGATCATCCCCTTACAACATTAATCATCAATTCTATTCATCGTAATTACTGTCATCCCGGCATTAACACAACTCATTTTCTGCTGCTACAGCAATTTTGGGTTATTTCATCGAAACGCACAATTCGTAGTTGTCTTTCAAAATGCGTAAAATGCTATCGAACTAATCCTCAGCTTTTGCAACCGTTTATGAGCGATCTGCCATCCTACCGCGTCAATCAAGCGAAAGCATTCTCTGAAGTCGGTGTAGACTTTGGGGGGCCATTCCGCATTAAACTTGGTCTCCATCGCGGTGCAAAAATTGATAAGGCATATTTATGCTTATTCATATGCTTAGCTACTAAAGCGGTACATCTTGAAGTCGTTTCAACATTATCAACAGATGGCTTCATTGCTGCTCTGCGGCGCTTCATTAGTAGGCGTGGGCGATGCAACGTAATCCATTCTGATCAAGGGACGATTTTCATCGGTGCTCGAAATCAACTACTGGCGCTTATGAACCAAGCTTCTAGCACCGAACGAATTGACTTCAAATTTAATCCACCAGCGGCTGCTCATTTCGGAGGGGTATGGGAAATACAAATAAAGGCTGCTAAAGCGCACCTGTATCGTGTAGTGGGTGACCAGGTCTTAACCTTCGAAGAACTTACCACACTTTTTACTCAAATCGAAGCCATCTTGAATTCAAGACCTTTATATCCTGTCAGCTCTGATCCCAACGACTTTTCCGTTCTGACACCTGGACACTTCCTTACACTAGAACCTTTGACAGCTGTCCCGGATGAAGATCTCACTAATGTAAATACTAACCGACTTACTCGGTGGCAGTTGTTACAAGCGTTTCATCAGAATTTTTGGTCCAGATGGAAACACGAATACCTTAATTCTTTAACACAACGCGCAAAATGGACCAAAGATTCCAAACCGTTAACGATTGGGTCCATGGTTATTATTAAAGACGAAAATCGCACCCCATTACACTGGCCACTCGCTCGAGTCACAAATCCAATTCCTGGCCCTGATGGAGTGGTTCGGATCGCAGAACTAAGAACGGCCACGAGCAATCGCATTCAACGGCCCCTTGTTAAACTGTGTCCTCTACCAATTGATGAATAGTCAACATCGTCCTAACTTATCACCATAGTTCAGTAGTACATTAGATTAACTTTAGTTTAAGTAATTCATTATTCACTAATCAGCACGTTACCATAAATCATACTTCCACATTTTGTTCAATTTTTTTTTTTGTTTGTCTTCTAACTCATATTCTTATTTTTTAACCAGAAAATACCATAGGCATTTTGGTGGGCGGTATGTTCCGTTACGGCACGGAAAGGGATTCAGATCAAAACTCCCGCCATCCATAGGCGATTTTCGAACTGGCATAATGCATAGACAACACGCAGCTTAACCAGCTGTCATGCATTTCGTACTGTACAAACCTCGAAGAAGTGTCAACGTCACCGATGACAAAACGACTAACCGCCACCTTCAAGTCGTTAACGCTCGAGAAAACGGTCAACGCGCGCGCGCCGTGTGTGAAAAAACACCAAAAAACTCCTTTTTCAACGATAAAAACCCATAATTCCCTGCAGCACCAGGTGGAGATCATCGTGTGCAGCTTCAGGCAGTTCAAGGTACGTACGAGTGCATTGTAATTGTCTTGCATTTTCGAGTGAGAAAATCGTTTAATCGTCAGATCAGATCTGAATTCCCAATGTAGCATGGGCCTCTTATAGCGAATTGCTACAACTTCAATTTTGAAAATCGGAAATTTCCAATGATTTAATGACTTCATACAAGATAACATGTAAAGATAGATGTGTGTTTTGTTAAATAAAATAAAATTAAAAGCAACGATTTTTTTCACAGTCTGATATCTAAGTGAAAGGTCAATCTGATATGTATAGGTATACCATTAGAATTCTAAACCCATTTGGGTGTGGACATAATATTTTACGTACTCTAGACTTTCACTCGTAATTTGTTACACTTTGTTTTGACTGCAGAAAATACTCATGAAAATGCAAATTGCAATATTTACAAACTGTAATAAAATTCAAATTCCAATTAACAGCGTCGCTTCTAAGAGAAATTAGAGTAGAATTTTATACTTGTACTTGCAAATTTAACTTTTTTTGTAGTATAAATGAAATTAAACATAAGTAATGAAATTGTCTGATAGCTAAAGTGTTCATAACAACTCAATTTTTGTAAGTTATAGAACAGTCATGAATAGATGAACGAGACATTTATTACATTCCTAACATTCATATTTTATTTTACAAGTTACGTCAATTTTTAATACAAAGTTTTGCAAAATTTTCAGGCCGCGGCGCCGTTGGCTGCCATACATAAAATTGGCATTTAAAACTTTCCATTCGAGGGTTTGATAACGACTCCCTCGCTCATCATAGCTTTTAGCGAAAACAAGAACAAAATACTGCAGTTAAGTAAATTGTCCCATTCAATTGGCAACACACCTTTCTACCCTTTGTAATATCATATTCGCTGTCTCACTCATGCCCCTGGGCAAACAAATTTCATGGTTCAGAGCGCGCAAACGGAACGTGTTAGAAACACGTTACATTTTCAGCTTTCTAGCGTGAAACTTATTCGCTGAGATTATAATAGTGCAGTACAAAACTAGCGAGGTAACGGATGAAGCGGATTTAGCAGCAATTTCGTGTCGACTTTGTTGTTTACTCACTTGCTATAACCGAGCTGTGCTTAGATATATACCTAACTATTGTGCGATAATAATAAATTAAGAAAATAATATTTATTGTTAAAGTCAAATGCAGTATGTCAAGGAGTACCTATGTCAGAGAGTCGAAAAATCAGTAACGTTATTTATCTAGTTTTGAAAGATAAACAGTAACTGCGAAAGCATCGCCAACATTGCGTTTCAATAGATGGACAAGGACATTGGACACCATAATTTTGTGCTTCAAAGAGACTAAAAAGATGAGAATAAATACTAAATATTCGATGATTATTCCTATGTCTAACTTATTATGTCTAACTTCAGGTGTCACTAATGCAACCTATTCTGGACTAAGTCTGTACACAAGTACAGATTAGTATGGTACATTCCAGTCGAGCGATGGAGCGGACACAAATCTATTTATAAGGAAAAAGTACAAGTTTCATCAAAATCGGTTAAGAAATTATCAAAATACGTATGAACTTTGAGAGAGTGTGGAACTCGGTTTAAGTGTATGACAAGTTTAATAGTTGTTGATGAAATTATTTATTTATAGGTGTTAAAAATTATCTGACAGTGTATGCAAAACAATTTTCAAAGAATTTTACATTCCTTTATTTTGTTTCTTGAAAGTAACCGGGCGTTGGCGGCTATATTTTAGAGTGCGGAAATTTAATTATGTCGAGGGACTTGTGAATGGCCCCTTGGAGACAACTAGCGTGCAAGAGTGCTAACATTATTTCCGAGAATAAACACTAAACGCTATTTTTTAACCTTTCACAGGCTTGCTACAGAGCTTTTTACAAAATTTTAACTTTTTCGGCGTACGTATTGTTATAATCGTACAGATTCTAACCATTATGAATTTATCCCAAAAAAGAGGTAAATTTTTTTACTCACTACATGATATTATTTTGATGATCACAATCTTCCATAACGGTGATGACCATCCTAACCTAACCAACACGAATATGTTAGCGTAGGTACTACTACTAATTTAGAAGTTTTAAATGACCCTTAATGATTGAACCGTAAAAACGGTGGTACGTACTTTACTGGTAAACGCAACAAAAAAGCAACAAGTAATTGTTGTAACCAACTACCAGATAAGTAGATCTGAAGCACTTTGAGAATTATAAAAGCCAGACAATTTTGAAATAATAAAATCCCAGGCTTATCCTTAATCCAACTTTTTTTTTTCTGCTTATTCATTTTGAAAAAAGGGTAGTTTTTTAATACATGCGGTTATTTTATGTACCTCGAATGGTTGTATGGTGATTATTGGGAAAGGGTTCATCACGATTCCTGTCGACTTATCTTAATCGAATACGACTTTATAATATGCGTATGTTTTTTTATTATAGACAGAAAATGCCTAACGCATACCCGTCCGTCAGGGGAAACGGATGGGTTATGTGGGGCTTGCACCCACTAAAAACTGTCTGTTTCCACGGCGGACCTGCTGGCGGGAGTACGGGATTCACTGTCGTATTCACCACGCTCCCGCCAGGTCTCGACCAGCCACATCAGCAGCGGGTCTCTTCATGATCGGCAGCGTACCTTCTAGCCTGTCTATGTTTTGGGCAACGGACGGCCCCTAACGTCCGTCGCCCGCAGGCCGGCAACTCATGGACGTATGTTTACTTGCATATTCTTTATTTATCCATAATTATATTTCGAATAAACTCTAAATTGACTGTAAACAAAAACTTCCGATTTTTAATAAAAATTAAATCATACCAAAATTTTCGTTCGGCTTTCGTTTTTAAAATAGCACTCTTCAACACTGCAGATGGTGATAAAGGCTTCTTTAGACTCTAAACACTACAGTCTAAACACGATAAATGAATAGCTGAAGATCGTACTAACCGCAGTTCATAAGCCCGGCTTAAATGTAAATTGACACGAGTTTCCACTTAAATGTAAGAGCTTCCTATTTAGTTGCATAACCCTTATTGAGTAAACTAAGATCGTGTGTTAATTACGCTAATATCTTGACGCACACTTCAAACTATGTAGAGTAGGTAAGTGTATGAGCATAATAAACTATACCTACATTAATAATATATTTTATTCCGCTGCATTATAATACTGAAATAAGAATAATACTAAAATACTAGCTGACCCAGCAAACGGTGTTTTGCTTTTAGGGATATAAAAAATAGAATACAACCTGCTCTCAGACCTCACTAGGTCTGTGTTCTATTTTTAATCATACACTGAAAATTTCATAACAATCGGTCGAGCCGTTTCGGAGGAGTTTGGTAACAAAGAGTGACGAGAGTTTATATATTAGAAACAGATGCAAATGTTTATTTATCAGATCCCAAGTTTAACAAACTGACAATATTCCTTACAGGAATATGCTTGTTATACATAAAATTGCAAGACATTGCCCGCAATACGATGTTCAAATAGCACAAGGAGTTTACGAGTACATTCTTTACATCTTCAAAGCCTTTTTGTTTATATAATTTTCTCTCTAGTCCGTCAGAAATAATATGTACCTATACTTACGTGAAATTATTTGGAGATACATTTCAACGTATCTTTGCGACTTATATTTTATCGAATGTTTCCACACATGTTTTATGAATCGCTCAAAATTGAAGTCACACAGAGAAGCCAGATTTCGAACCTCATTATTTATTAATCACGTTCAAATTGTAATGAAGGTTATTATGTGCGACATTGTTACTGACTGCTTTGTACACCGAAATTTATTTAAATTATTACAATTTATTATTGAGACTGATAATTATGTATGCTGTATCTACATACGAATAACAATAATTCAATTAAGACCGTTAGACAAATTATTTACTCTCTAATTAGACCTTACAGATACTTTTCATGTTTTCTGTTTAATTTCATATTTAACAAGTGGAAAATTAAAAAATTTTAAAACACCCACGACTTTTGCAGACTTGTAATTGAAAAAGGATTAAATAATTTTTTTGAAGCTCCCCGACTGAAGGAAAGTAAGAACTAAGAACCTATCAGAATAATTACAAATCCAAGAAAATCCGCCGGAGCTGCTGTGTTTTGCCTAGTGTTGATGGTGCTGTTTACCAGTTGATGACTAATTCAATTTCTTTATACTTCTCATATACCGGCAGTTTATCAATACTTACTAATTACATTAATTGATATTGGAAACGAAAATAGCAATGGCAGCTCCGACGGATTTTCTTGGATTTGTAATTATTCTGATAGGTTCTTAGTTCTTACTTTCCTTCAGTCGGGGAGCTTCAAAAAAATTATTTAATCCTTTTTCAATTACAAGTCTGCAAAAGTCGTGGGTGTTTTAAAATTTTTTAATTTTCCACTTGTTTTATGGTTTTTCGATTAATATATTAATGTAATTTAAATTATATTATTATTAAAAAATGAAAATTAATCTTCAAACTAGCCATTAGCTCCTCTAGCAGCGTTTGAAGGCATCATCCCTTCCAAGTCATAAAGAGACGTTTATTGTGGCGCCCCCTGCTGTTCAATCACAAGAACAATTATCTACGAACCATTGCCAATGACTCACTAATATTTTATACAAAACTGTATCCAAATCGGTTCAGTCGTTTTTGTAATAATTGAGAACATTCGTTTGCACTGTAAATGTTTTTATGGCGCCCCCTGGTGATCGATGTTCGTAACAACTATCTAAGAACCATCGCCAATGAATACCAAACATTATACAGGAAACTGCATCTAAATCGGTCAAGCCGTTTTTGAAATAAATGGGAACATTCGTTTGCAATATAAATGTATTTTATGGCGCCCCCTGGTGATCGATGTTCGTAACAACTATCTAAGAACCATTGCCGCTGAACACCAAACATTATACAGAAAACCGCATCTAAATCGGTCAAGCCGTTTTTGAAATAAATGGGAACATTGATGTGCACAAACAAACAAACAAACAAACAAAAATATTTTTGCATTATTGGTTTTTGTGAACAATTTAACATACAAATAAACAAAAAATCTTTTTAATAGAGTAATGTACAAACGGTCTCTCACCCTAAACTCATATACCCGTACTCCGTTCCGTCGTGGGTAATGATTACCATTAAATTCGTGGCAAAAATTTAAATTGTCAGGGTTTTGACGTGCCCTGCATTGAGAGAAGGCCCAGTAAAATCTGCCAGATATTATTTTATGATCCTGTATCGAGCAATTAGTACCAGCCTTCGCCTTTTCAATCCTAGATACCTAACTTTTAATACCATTTGTACAAGTTATATTATAAAGTTTTGGGGGTTCTTTAACGTAATAATCTAAGGCTCTAAATATGCGTAAAGCTTACATCTTCAAGACTAACTTTACTGAACACTGTAGTACCCTTGCGAATATTGGCTCTGGCGAATTCTGTAAAATAAGTCATGGTTCTCGATATTTACATAAAAAACCTAAAGACTAATAACAGATGAGGCTTAATAGACGTGAGATATTTGTGTACTAGCATTTATTATGCTTTTAAGCTTGGTTAAAGCTTACTAATGTAGATGCAGACAGGTACCGTAATGTGATGTTCTTGTATTAATTAATGCGGTTCGCGAAACTAGGTGATCAAACCACTGCAATGACGCAAAATACGGACTGCCCGACTAATTCCAAATGACTGACTGTATATTGACGTTGTCCATATTATATCCATAATTTTGTATATATCTACAGTTATCATATAGGTATGATAATAGCACACTGCTGCAAGTCCCGTGAGGAACGGAAGACTATCTCCGAAATCTATATAAAGAGTCGTCGGCATTGAAGTAGTCACAGAACATAGTGAATATTTATCGATTTTATCTGCATAAGATAATATTATTATTTTCCTGACTTATTCATTCACTGATTCATGATCACCCAAGCCTAACACCTTTTTTGTAGAAGCTGGAATTTAGCACAGAAATTTCCTTAATGATGTAAACCATGAATAAGAATATATAAAATAAAAATCACGGTATCATACAAGATAATTGCGGGCAAGTTAGCTAGTTTCTTTTTGTGAATTTTATAATAAATCTCCTCAACTTTCCACTAGGTTACTGTACTTACTTTCCTGATAAATATAATTTTTCAATTCTCAACTGTTACTTCTTTAAGCTGGTAGGTTTTTTAAATAATATTGCTTGTTGTTGCGTTAGATTGTATAATAAATAAACAACAAAATATTCTCGAGTACCTTATTCATTTGAATGATTTTAGAGAGTTCAATGCAATTGGTCTTTTTTCGCATGTTAATCAGAGGTGAAAAAAACTGTTACTTGCTGGACGTGTGCATATTAATCAGAGGTGCAAAATGCGTTGCTTGCTGGACGCGTGCGGGTCTTACAGCAGTCTGCAATAAATAACACTGGCACCTGCAAAGTACTCATATCTCAGTATGTATAGAGGATAGAGATAATTAATGCAAGGTGTAGAATGGAATATGGGTATACGCATAGTAATATTATTATGTAGTCCGAGGCAGTGATTAGGGCATTGAGATATAGTGATACCTTTGATATAACGTAACCTTTTGCGTTAACCTGAGTTGCTTTCAGATAATCAAATCAACTACATGTCTAAATTCAGTAGCCTGACTGCATGACATAACAGTAACAAATAGATAAAATAAAAATAGCAAATATATAATAATTTTGGTTACAGACTTCAGAAGTAGGTATCTATTAATGATTTAATCATGATTATCAAAGCCATATTAATTAAGAGATGTCATATTCGATTACTTAAACGTATACTGAATCTAGTTATAGTACTCAAAAAGTGAAGCGATCGCTTTCCTATCGGCCTTAAGTAAATGGTTATCAGTGACTACATCTTTGAGGTGTTTGTAATTAAATTATTTATTTATCACGACAACCAAAAAGCGATACAGATACAATCTTACATACACCACTCAATAGTTAAAGATAAATGAACACATGGTAAATGTATGACTAATTAAAGGTTGCCACAACATGCGCCAACTCAGTCAAACCCTTACTTAACTTAAGTATTATATTAACATAATAATAATGTCACCACATTTCAACTTAACGCTGGACTAGCTACAGCTAAATAGTCTTCACTACAGAGCAAGGAATAACTCTATATCTTCACACTATCATCGCTTTATTGTTTTCAATAGCCGTAGATAGAACAGACAAATAGAAATTATACCTATGGAATGAACACCACCACAGTCAAGATTAGAAATTTTAATAACAGTCTTTGAAAACCCTAAGTACTTTTGTTATAGGGAACCTGGCAAAAGTACTCAGGATTTTTGGTTCCTCGACCGTTGACTCGACACTCGTTCATATATAAAAAAATAGCCTTCACTCTTTCAAACCTTTTGAAAGAAGGACCTTTAAAACTGTAAAAAATCAAAAAGAGTCAAACTATTTAGTAAGTTTTGTAGGTATAATGACTCATAATGTCATGAGTAATAAATAATATAGCACCTATGAAGTATAAGAAGGTGAAATGTCACATGAACTAGCTGAGTAAAGAGGTCACGCGGTTTACGAGTATACGACCTATTACTAATTAATATACCATTAGCACGCCGGGGTTCCTAGCTTTAGCTTGACTTTATACATAAGATGTTTGAAATGAGGTTGCTTAGCAGTGGCGAAATACGAGTATGGTCAGACGTACAGGTTGATATGGTCCTTTTTACCATTTAAACTTTTTACTTCAGTGCCTTAAAAGGCTCCGTAAAAATATTACCTGAGGTTATTTTATCACAAGGTTAATTCACGTTCGATCATAATCAGAATCGAAATCAGATTCATAATCGTTTATTTACTTGCATAAAACATGTTAGCAACAACAGATATAATTTAATAATATAATTTCCAGTCATGTTTTACTATATTATTGGCGTGTCTTATAATGTAATATCATTAATTTAAATGATATAATGTCAATCAATCAAGAAAGAAAAAAAAATATATATATATATAAAGAGTTAGTAAGATATATAAGAATAACATGCCAATAATCTAAAATAATTTAAAAGTAAACAAAAATGATATACCCCGAGTTGCACGAAATAAATTAAAAAATTTAAGTGCTACTTAAACTAATTTTATCGCGAGAAATGTCAAAATTTCATACATTTTTTGATATTAATTGCGATTAAATTGGTTTAAGGACCACTTAAATATTTGAATTTGTTTCGCGCAACTCTGCGTTAGATTATATTAGATAGGTTCTAATTTGAAAATATTAGGTCCTTACATATGAAATTGGCGTTTTGTATGGGAGGAACATAAAGTCGATTTTTTTAAAATATAATATATATATTAATTCAAAGTATGTACCATTGCTATCTATGCACTTTTGCCACCTTATAGGTAGTTCATTGATTCCTTTACTAAAAAAGCCATTCGGACGGGAATCAATAAAATCTTTGAAAGCTCTTTGGACTGCCTCATCGGAGTTAAATTTTTATCTCTTATCCAAATTTCAAAAAAATTGGTAATCTGTTGGAGCAAGGTCCGGGGAGTAAGGTGGATGTCTTAGGCATTCCAATTGAAGCTCCTCTAATTTGGTAGCCGTCTGTTGTGCAGTGTGTGGTCTAGCGTTGTCCTGAAGCAGCAGTGGCCTAGAACGATTGACCAGCCTCGGTTGTTTAGCAGCTAGCTTTTCCATCATGGATTGCAGTTGCTGACAATAGATATCCGCCGTAATCGTCTGGCCAGATTTAAAAAAAACTGTAGTGAACGACACCGGCGCTAGTCCACCAAACGCTCACAAGTAATTTTTTTTGAGTAAATTTTCGTTTGGGGCAGGATTTGGCTGGTTCGCCAGGGTTCAAGCATTGCGATGAGCGTTTCCGATTATCATACAGGATCCATTTTTCATCACAGGTAATGATGCGATCTAAAATCCCTTCATTACTGTGCCAGTTGAGTAATGTAACACAGCAGTCTACGCGCGTTTGTCGGTTTGCTACACTCAATTCATGAGGGACCCACCTTTCAAGCTTTTTCACCTTCCCAATTTGCTTCAAGTGAACTAAAACAGTTTTATCACTAACACCGCAGCCTGCAGCTAGCTCGGACGTGGTTTGCGATGGATCCGCTTCCACAATAACCTTCAATTCTTCATTGTCAACTTTGGTCTCCGGCCGACCACGGGGCTTGTTCTGCAGGTCGAAATTTCCAGAACGAAAACGTTGGAACCAAAAACGCACTGTGTTTTCTTTTGCGACACCCTCGCCGTACACATCATTAATCCTTCGAGCCGTTTCTGCAGCACTGGTGCCACGATGGAACTCGTACTCGTAAATAACGCGATATTTCAAGTTTTCCATTTTGTAAACAGACTGGCGCATAAAAAAAACCAAAAGAGGAAAAAACAAATGAATTACGATTTTCAAAACACAAAAGCATGAGTAAATAGCTGTATAAATTTGAAATTGGAATTTCTAACCAAAGAAGAGATATTTGAGATCAAATTGGCCAGTACGACAAAACGCCAATTTCATATGTAAGGACCTAATATTATATAACGAGTAAGTATAGTGTGGCAATTCATTGTTAGTCCCTACTCTATCGTCTTATATGTCCCCATTTTACAACAAAAAAATAAAACCTGTACGGCGGACGAAAACAATATTTATTTTTGCCGTTATTCACTCCCACATAATGTTCTGTATGAATAATATGGTAACTTCGCTCGCTGACAGTGGGTAATCCAAGCGACCTTTGGTTGGGCGGTGAGGTCTGACCGATGCCTTCAGTGTGGATATCGTAGACCGTGCTTCAGATTTCAGTAGCACGCGCTCTACGAAACCGAGCGAGCGTCTACGCGGGGACCCGCTACGGCACGCTACGACACAACTTTGTTTCGTACTAACATACACGTAGAAAATCGTGAGTCTTTTCGATAAATAATTCAAACGTGGCCGCTTTAAATGAATTTGTGGGGAAATTAAATTTTATTGATTGAGTGCGTTAGTAGCAAAGTGTATCTAGTGATTAAGGAAATTGAATGTTTGTATAGAATTGTGTGGCTCTGGCGTTCATTTCTAAATTAAATTAAGGTGAGTACAAAATAATTTTCTGGTGAGCAAAAAAAAATATCAATTCTTTAAGCTTTTAGTGCTGATTAAATTTTTTATGCGCGGGGTATTCATTCACATATTATTTATTTGTATCGGATATTCAATAATGATGTCGGATTAAAGTGTGAATTTGTTTATACTTTTAGATTCAAGCATTAATAACATTTTACTCCAAAGACCTCAAACAACTAACTATTTTACTAGATTGCTAGATGCAAGCACTTAAGACATGGCAACTGGCAACTTAGTTGCAGCGTTTGCTTGTTCTTGCAATGTAATTGAGTGCTTTATGCAGATCCCTATTAAGTGCACTGAGTACTCTTAAATCCAATCCATTGAAAGGTTTATCTTATAAGCACGATATTGGAATTTAAAAGCTTATTGATAAAATTAATGTACTCTAAGTTAAAAGCAACCCACCAGACCTCACTTGGCCAGTGTGGTGCACTATGTCCGAACATCTTTCCCAGCAGTGGCACTGTAGTTCTTAAGTACCTCATATGATGGAATTATGTAGGGTACCTTCAAATCATGAGTGAACAGGCAAGCGCGCTCCAGCTTTGCATCAGGTGTGATAGTCAAGCACTAGCCTATATCGTTAAAAAAGGATGGACACATGTTTATAAAAAACACCTACAACATTCTGCGTGTTACTAGAACTAGGGGGGGGGGGGGGGTTATTCACGTAACGCATCGGCTACATTTCGTGAAGTGAGGAGGAGGAGTATATAAGGAGACGACAATCAAAACATTTTTTGCGATCACTGATAAAATTATTTTACATCTATTGACACGCAACATGGTCGACAATCGTGAAATTAAATTATGTTTCCGCGATGAGGTTGAGAGATTGTATGTCATATGTCTTTCGTTGAAATACATTCAATTTTACACTCTAAACCGGTAGACGTAAAGTAAATTTTTCAGTGTTAATTTTTATTTTATAACTTGATTCACATCACTCAGTGTGTAACAGCGTTACGTGAATTGACCAGAATCACATGAAAGGTACCCGTGGACACGCGATACTACATCGCGTGGAATATTTGCAAGAGCGACATTTAAACTGTAGTTGTAGTTAGATTTTGGTCACACATCGGACATTAATTTGATTTGGCTGAACAGTGCGTGGTGGCAAATCATTTGCATCGCATTTACACTTACAACGCATTCACCATCATCAGCTTATCGCTTTATGAACCTTGTTTCTTAGGATAACATTTTTCATGGATCTCTTTCTATTATGTAAAAAAATCAAACTAACTAATCTTTTCTGATTAACGTAAAATATCGTATGTTTCAATAATTAGACAGGATCGATATTTTTAATACAATCAGGTTCAAGCCAACCAACCCAACAAACGTTGTTCAATGCACATGTAAAATTGCCATTTTCACTCATCTCTAACCTGCGCACGTACCTATTCTGTAACTCGGTGCCTATCATAGAATGATAGCATATATTTTTTATCTACTAAAGGTTTTTCTATGAGATAAAAATAACATTCGTAGAAAACTTTTCATTGATAAAACATAGAGTTGACCTCTGAGGGAGCGCTCGACTTCAAAATTGCGACAAAAAGTACTTTACCCAAATAGGCAAACCCGAGCCGTCGCTACACAATATTTCACGCACACTAGCATCCGCACACCATACAAATTTCAAATTGATACACACACACTACAAAAAAAAGTTGCCGCACTCACGGAGCTGTCGTTGTTAGCTAGTGCTCTATCTAGTCGGAGTGCGAGTGACGACCTATAATAAATATAATATGGGATAAAAAATATATGTCAGTGCTATCATTTTTTGATAGGCATATATTTTTACAGAATACGTTCGCAATTCTCTTGAAGAAATTACATACTTTCTGCACTTATATCGAAGTCTTTCTTACCTTCCTTTTTTACAGATAGATTTCCCTATAAAATGAAGCCGTAATTTTGACAGCTGACTACCCATATCATTTACTTTGTACGCAGCGCAGTAAATATTCAGCACGTATCGTGCTAGCAAGTGATAAGATCTAAGCCAAGTAAGCTATTACGTGACTGCATTTTAGTATAACCCTGAAACTCATAGTGTACTGAGCGGTTGATATAATACTAAGCTTTGTACATATTACGATATTTATTGCTCCGGAATACGGACTGGCTTTATGCTACAATGAATTTACTTAGTTATTATAAAAACTAGCTCCGTCCGACGCTCTGCACACGTGATCTTGTAGAAGTTTTGAAGACCCTTACTTGTCCCTTATCTACATCATAAATGTAACCTTTCTGCAATTATTTCAACTTTTTGAGACGAAAGGTCACAACTACTCACTTATTTAACTACTAAATTTCCCTTCATCGCCCATTAGGAGTCATGAATTAATTATTTATTTGCATGAGTGTGTAAAAAAGTCCCTTTTGTAGAAAAGCTTTTGCTTTCATTAATTGAAGTAAAATAAATTATTTTTCTTAGTCTTTCCGTTAGGCATTTTTATAGATAAGTATAATAGATAGATGTAAGTGTTCTGCGATATTATGGCTTTTTTCACATGGAGCATAATTTATCTTCTTCTTCTAATATATAAAATTTCCATGTCACAATGTTAGTTACCGTACTCCTCCGAAACGGCTTTACCGATTTTTACCAAATTTTATATGCGTAATCATTAGGATCTGCGTTTTGCTTGCCTGGAGGACTGCGCCTCTGTGGACGATCTGAACGACAGGCTCGTGGAAACTGTCCATGAGGTTGGGTCTAAGTTTTATAAGGCCCACCGTAAGACTAGAACCAAAAAGTTCTCGGACCAGACCCTCAAGCTCATGAAGGAGAGACATGAAATGAGACTCCAGTCTTCAGCGGACGCTTCCGATTACCGGCGGATTAATAGGCAGATCTCGAAATCTCAAAAGTGCGATTTGCGTAACTTTAATACCGAGCGTATTAAAGCTACTATTGAGCAGAACAGGGGCTCAAAGGTATTCGCCAGAGATCTGTCTATTGGACAGAGCCAGTTGTCGCGCTTGAAGACCGGCAGCGGTAGTCTCATTTCGTCGAAGCCTGAAATCTTGAGGGAGGTCGAGAAGTTCTACGGACAGCTGTACACCTCATCTCAGGAGCCTGTAGAAGATTTGGCTACAGACCCTAGAGCCAAACTAACTCGACACTATACCGAAGATATTCCGGACGTCAGCCTCGACGAGATTAGTATAGCTCTCGGTCAACTGAAGAACAGAAAGGCGCCAGGTGATGACGGAATCACAGCAGAACTCCTGAAAGCAGGTGGCAAACCAGTGCTGGAAGTTTTTCAGCGAATGTTCAATTCCGTCATCCACGGGGGTACAACGCCAAAGGCATGGCACAGGAGCGTGGTGGTCCTTTTCTTCAAAAAAGGTGACAATACCCTGTTGAAGAATTACAGGCCCATCTCGCTGCTGAGCCATATCTACAAGTTGTTCTCGAGAGTTATTACAAATCGTCTCGCTTGTAGGTTCGACGACTTCCAGCCTCCCGAACAAGCCGGGTTCCGAAAAGGCTATAGTACCATAGACCACATCTTCACGCTTCGGCTAGTTATACAAAAAACCGAGGAATATAACTTGCCACTATGCCTAGCGTTTGTGGACTATGAGAAAGCCTTCGATTCGGTGGAGACGTGGGCCGTGTTGAGGTCGCTGCAGAGATGCCGAATTGACTATCGATACATCGAAGTATTGAAGTGCTTGTACGAAAGCGCCACCATGTCAGTCCGTATCCAAGATCAGACTACGAGACCAATTCAATTGCAGCGAGGAGTGCGACAGGGAGATGTAATCTCTCCGAAGCTGTTTACCGCTGCATTGGAAGACGTCTTTAAGCTTCTGAATTGGAACGGATATGGCATCAACGTCAATGGCGAGTACATCACTCACCTTCGGTTTGCCGACGATATCGTAGTCATAGCACAGACTCTGGGAGACCTCAACACGATGCTCAATGACCTCAGCAGAGTTTCCCAACAGGTGGGCCTTAAAATGAACATGAGCAAGACGAAAATCATGTCCAACTATCACGTTCCGCTCCACCCAGTAGTAGTTGAGAACTCTGCACTCGAAATTGTGGACGAATACATATACCTGGGACATACGGTCCAGCTAGGTAGGTCCAATTTCGAGAAAGAGGTGAACCGCCGAATCCAGCTCGGTTGGGCAGCGTTCGGGAAGCTTCGTGATGTCTTCTCGTCCAATATCCCTCAGTGCCTGAAGACTAAGGTCTTCGAACAGTGCGTGTTACCAGTGCTTTCATATGGATCCGAGACTTGGTCTTTCACTATGGGCCTCATAAGAAGGCTCAGAGTCACTCAGCGAGCGATGGAGAGAGCTATGCTCGGAGTTTCTCTGCGTGATCAAATCAGGAATGAGGAGATCCGTAGACGAACCAGAGTCACCGACATAGCTCAACGTATCGCGAAGCTGAAGTGGCAATGGGCGGGGCACATAGCTCGTAGAACCGACGGACGTTGGGGACCCAAAGTGCTGGAATGGCGACCCCGCACGGGAAAGCGCAGTGTTGGCAGACCTCCGACCAGGTGGAGCGACGACATTAAAAGAGTCGCGGGAAGGCGCTGGATACAAATGGCGCAGGACCGTGCGGGCTGGAAAGCATTGCAGGAGGCCTTTGTCCAGCAGTGGACGTCCGTCGGCTGAAACGAACGAACGAACGAATCAGTAGGTCTGAGAATCGGCTACTATCTTTTTTTTTTATATCCCTAAGGGCAAAACAAGGTTTGCCGGGTCAGCTAGTTTAACAATAAATAATTTAATAATAAATTCTTCACTCCGAACAGTATGGTTTTACTAAGGGTAGGAATACAACTGATGCAGGTGCCAAGCTTTTAAGCCATATCTATGATGCCTGGGAACAGTCTCAGAATGCCATCGGAGTCTTCTGTGACCTGTCCAAGGCTTTTGATTGCGTTGAACATCAGACACTACTATTTAAACTTAGCCATTACGGCATCAAAGACAGAGCTCTTGATTTCGTTGCCTCTTATCTAAGTGATCGAACACAAAAGGTATGCATAAATGACATAAAGTCGCAGGGTTGTTCCCCCATAATGGGTGTGCCACAGGGTTCAATATTGGGACCTTTTCTATTTTTAGTGTACATAAATGATTTGCCGCACCATGTAAACGGTATTTGCGAGATAGTATTGTTTGCTGATGACACTTCTTTGGTTTTTAAAACTGATAGAGGTAAAGACAACTTTGACGACGTAAATTATGCTATCGCGCATGTATCGCATTGGTTCACTGTTAACAATTTACTTTTAAACTCAAAAAAGACTAAGTGTATTGAGTTCGCACTACCAAACGTAAAAAACGTAGCTACCAACAAAAAGGTGATTGTGAATGGTGAAACACTGGAAATGGAAAACTCTACAGTATTTCTGGGGGTAACCTTAGACGATAAACTACAATGGGGCGCTCATATTGAGACTCTGGCAGGTAAACTTAGTTCAGCTGCCTATGCTGTGAGAAAAATTAGGCAGTTAACAGACATTGATACAGCCAGGCTTGTCTATTATGCCTATTTCCACAGTGTTATGTCCTATGGTATTCTATTATGGGGCAAAGCTGCTGAGATTCAAACTATATTTGTATTGCAAAAGAGAGCAATTAGATCTATATACAAAATGAAGCCACGCGAATCTCTTCGCCAAAAATTTAAAGAAATAGGTGTTCTTACAGTGGCATCTCAATATATTTATAATTGCTTACTCTTTGTACGTCAAAACATTAATAATTATAAGCAACGTATAGATGTAAGTAACCGTCCAATTAGAAATGGCGGACACAAGTTAGTTGTAGTACCACACCGTTTACGTAAAGTACAGAAGTCCTTTGTGGGGTTGAGTGTACGCTTCTACAATATGATCCCGAAGTCTGTTTTGGACTTACCTTTACACAGGTTTAAAGTCACTGTCAAAAAACATCTAATAAGTCGGGGTTACTATACTATTGAAGAATTTTTTAATGACAAGAATTGTTGGAATGATAGGGATATATTTCCATCTCTTCACGAGATATCTTAAAAATTATGTATTAATTATTGATATAATTTAAGAAATTGTATATAATGACATTTTTTTTTGAAAAGAGCAAGTGCCGAGTTTCTTGCCAGTTCTTCTCGGTGCAAACCTGCTTTCCGAACCTGGCGGTAGAGTTTTGACTTTTCATAAGAGCTTATTAATTGGGCCTATGTGAAAATAAAGATTTTTCATTTTCAATAAAAATTCACACTCTGCTTTTTTTTTAAACATGAGTGTAGACAAATAACTGTTATGCGTATTTCGGTAGGTCAAGTAACGGGGAATACGTTCCTCGGTTAGTAAGCTCAGTGTTGTAAATATTTTCTATTATGATTTCACTAAACTACTATGTGGTATCTGCGTCAATATCGGTGTCCTGGACTCTTAATTAAAAAGGCCAACGTCTATACTTCTGGGCTATCTGTGATCATGTCACCTCGCAAAGTAAGACTTCATATCTGAAAACGATACGAAGTTCCTCTGCGGCCATCCGAGACAGACCATTGCCAGGCCAGTCTCACTTATCACGTGACCGTCCCGGCTACAAGTAGGGGTCCGGACCTCAATATTGCAGATGGTTGCCGCTCGCGGGCCGAGTTGCACGCGCTAGTTCTGTACGGTCTATTTTACGCGCCGTCTGACTACGGCAGCCCTAGTACGTCGTAAGAGATAAAATTAGGCGATAAAAAGAGACCACAACATTGCGTTTGTTGCGTGTCGACTTTGAGGGCGGGGCCAGGAGCTATTGCGAACTGAATGCACTTTTTGTGTCAGCGCTAGAGTCGCTATTTCTTTAAAGCATCATGCGGAGTGGGCCTTCTGTACCTATTTACTGTTCCGTGCCATTGCGGACATCACCGGGTGCCCTGTGTGCCCGACGCCCGTCAACCTGCACTGATGAGAAGCTGTATGAGGCTTCCGATAGCTAGTGTTGAGGTGACCGTCGTTGACTCGAAAAGGAGAAGTAGAAGTGATCATGTGTGCGCTTACCTTTAAATATCCGAGAAGCATTTCTCGAAGACATCATACATGGGAAACTGAATATTGAAATCGATCCCTCGCATGGCCGTCGTGTCGGGGATGTTATTAATGGATTTGAAATTGCCCTTTTATAAAACTTCCTGTGACGCCTCGTGTCAACGCTGCTATTTTCTTGATCGCCTCTTTTATTTTGCGTATAGTTTTAATATTACACTTGAATGAACAACAAACACACCAATATATATAATCTAGATTAATTTTCGCATGAGAACTTATGAAAGCAACTTAGATGCTACTTGTCTTTAAAATAGTATCTTAGATTAAAATCAAGTCATTAAAATATCAATTAGCCTCTAAGGGAGTTAGTAGTCATTATTATCGACAGCCAGCCAGCAATTTGCAAAA
Organism: Coenonympha arcania; assembly: GCA_036785405.1. Classification (NCBI taxonomy): domain Eukaryota; kingdom Metazoa; phylum Arthropoda; class Insecta; order Lepidoptera; family Nymphalidae; genus Coenonympha; species Coenonympha arcania. Next base: position 11,591,992 of record CM072065.1, read on the forward strand.
TTATATGATCGCTTATAAATCAGCGTTTCGATGTTCTATTTTAGAAATAATTGTTATTTCTTGGAAAAAAATATTGTGATAAAAATAGCACTTTTACCCTTAATTATAAGGAAAACGTTATTTTCTTCATAACATTGTTTCATGACCATCGTCATTTTTGGAGCGGCCAAACTACTTTGCGTAACAGGGTCAACTGCGCCAAACAAACAGTGCGTGCCGCCTTCAATGTTCATATTTTTAGGGTTCCGTACCCAAAGACTAAAAACGGCACCCTATTACTAAGGGTCCGTTCGTCCGTCTGTCACGAAGTTGTATCTCTTAAACCATAATAGTTGAAATTTTCACAGAAGATGTATTTCTGTTGCCCACTATAACAACAAATACTAAAAAATAGAATAAATTAAATACTTAAAGAGGCTCCCATACAACAAACGAAAAATTTTCTCGCTGACCAATTATAAAACAAGAGTTAAACATTACACCAAAGCTTACTTTACTTCAGCAAAGCCTTAGAAAATATATTTTTCATAAGATGTAAGTTTGTAATACCTACTCAACATTTACAATAGATGTTTTGATAAGTCGATGTCATCAATTTCATAATTATAATAATATTTCATAAAGTCAATAGTTAGTGAAACCTCTAATTGACTTGCTCAAATAACATTATACGAACGATGTTTAAAACAAATCTATTACGTTCGCATAGTTAATGTATAAACTATAAATTATTATATAATCATTCATACAGCTCTCGGTATAATACGAATAATTCAATTATCTCAAATGCTTTTGTTCTAGATTTAATTAAATAGCTAATTGGAGTATAAATTCTCTAACAAAATATCATCTATCATGAAAATTAACTAGAAATAAATCTATTTGTTTACGCCATTAATTTAATGAATGGTTTTAAAATATTAATTACTAGGGAAAGCTGTTAAGCAAATATCTTCTTTCACATTTAAAGCAGGTCTTATATAACCAATTAAAATCAAAAATAAATGCAATTGCGGCCGCTTACAGCTTAAAGTATACTAGTATCAGGTTTTGTGTGTAACTTCGCCAGCGTAAAATTCATTTTTTTCCTTTGATTGGTATTAGATTATCCCATTCTTGTACTATTCCCGCTCCGTTTTCCAACCTCCTTCCAAAAAAAGTTTGCTAAAGTAAATGTCCGTTTCTAAATCCGTTTTACCGGGATGCATATGTGTGTTATAAAATAGCCTGGAATACCCCAGGTTATAAGTTACATTCCAAATTTTGGCCAAATCAGCACTATTGTTGTTTATTGAGTAGCAAAGATACAAACAGAATCGTTTACATACAAATAGTTAAATACATCTGAATATCTAGTTGTAATTTTTTTTTAAGATTCAGGGTATGTCTGCGGATTGTACACAACGCCCCCTTCATAAAAGCGCAGGTTGAATATGGCTGGAATATACCGTTTACATCAAATATAGTGTTTCAAATCAAAAATTCCAAGCTCGTTACTTAAAGTAACCATATAGATCACAATAATAGAATATAGTGACAGAATTTATACTGTAGCTCAGTGCGACGAGAGGCGTGAATTGTCAGCAAATCTGTGAAATATGACACAAACGTCGGTGGTATGTTCTGAGCGGGAGTAACGTTCACTGCACTAACATTGCGACAGACGATGTCTTCTTCGAAGTTAATTTAGACTGCTATAATATTTGATTCATGTCGCTACGCCTGTGACTTATATGCTTGTAGATTCTATTGTAATAAAGATGATAGTTATTACGATTACGTGAATCTCAATTATTATCATTACCAAAAATTGATATTACGTTAACTGAAAATTAAAATTACCAACTTAATATTTGGCCTTAAATATTTTGATTATATACCATGAATTTAAGAAAATACTTAACGTTCATGAGCTGAAGGTTTAAGTTGTAGTGATAAACTTTATAAATACTAGTCAGACTAAAATAAATTATATTAAAGAAAGTAATGCACTGTTTTCAACTAACAAGAATAAAACAAGTAATTAATGAAAAAAAAAAAAAAAAACACGACTGCCCTGTGGTAACACTACTTTTTCTAAATATTTATTGATAAGACAGTATAGTTTATGAGCCGACACGACAGTCAAGTAGAGAGGGTAATTTGATAACAACGATGGTCCCCTTAAGTTCTAAGTCTCTATGCAATTTAATTTTAAAAAAATAGATTCAACATTGTTCTCGGAATTCACTTATAACATTGAAAATTTAAACAATGATAACATCTAGACATTATATTAACTTGTAAGTAAGATGTCTACGGAATATTACACAGACATTGATGGAAAGGTACTTTTAGAAATAATATTTTTTAAACTTATAGTACACAATATAACCTTAGAAAGGTTTGAAGAACACAAACAAAGCTACAACCTTATTATGAATCCGAGATTATATTTTGAAGATTGCTCTATATTTTTTTTTAATTAACTTTTAGGGTTCCGTACCAAAATGGTAAAATGGAAACCTTATGGTCCGACTTTCTCCGTCTGTCTGTCTGTCTGTCCGTCACACTCGATTATTTCAGTAACTACCAGAGCTATCGATATGAAATTTGGAATAGTTGTGTATATTAGTGGCCCAATGACACTGGAATAAAAAAAAATGGAAATTATTTTTGTTCTTATTTAAAAAGGGGGGAAAATCGGAGGGTTGAAATTTAAAATTGAGATAACTGTACTGTGTGGGGTATCATATGAAAGGGTTTACTTTGTACATTCTAAAACCGATTTTTAATTATTTTTAGTCATGATAGTTTCTGATTTATCGGGGAAAATGTCTAAAAAAATACCGTTCCCCCCCCCTTATCTCCGGAGTTTACCAATCGAAAAATCTCAAATAATTATGGTTAATAGGAATTTACGTATATTTTACAGGAAAACTATAGCCAATGCTCTAACTAGCATAGTTTTTTTGATATTAACAATAAACCTCTACAAACAAAGTTAGTTTTGCGGTTCATTAACAAAGTTTATATCTTTGGTCGTTACAGTTTTGGTCATGTTACATCTACATTAGTACGTACGAATCTTAAAAGTACCTAGCTATAACTACCTAAGCTTATTTTGCTTCAGTACTTCTTGAGTACGGAACCCTCGGTGCGCGAGTCCGACTCGCACTTGGCCGGTTTTTTTAATTTTTGAGTTCGATTACTGACTGAAATTACACATTCTAAGGTACTGCCTCTTATAACTTGAAGCCCGTCATATTGTAGGTGGGGGTTGGGGGAGAATATTCCAAGACGTAGCATTATTAAAATATTCTAAAAATTAGATTTAGAATGATTGTTAAAAAGTTACTTAACTACTTATTTCAACAGCGCAGATTCTGTTGACCTCTCGACTTGAGATCCTCTGTCTCCGAGTACGTACTTCAACTAGTTTGAAGACCACTTCACTGAATAGCTTAACTTTAAAAGGCAAGTTTAGTGTTCGAAGTATCTAGTCTTTTTTTGGGTTCTCTCGGTAGAGCAGTGAATAGTTTTAAACCTTGTCATCGGATTATTATAATTTCAAGCAAAAGAAACAGAAAGTTTTGCGAATAAAAAATATCTTAAGGCCTCTATTTCGAATAAAGAAATCTCAAGGGCTTCTTCGGATCCTATTTTTTACGGGACGTTTTAATTAACTCTAATTGTAATGATTTGAACATAAATGATACTTGCGCAGTTACTTCCGGAAGTAGAAATAAGCTCAATTAATGACAAAGTTAATAAAAATAGCAAAAGGAAGCTGAAATTTCAGCAAAAAAAATTCCGTTGAAAATAGCAGAAGCCAGTCAGCAAAAAAAAGTTCAGTTGAAAATAGCAGAAGGCAGCTCAATAACCTGTTACAAAACGTTCTATAGAAAGTGTATTGTTATCAAACAAATGGGCCATTCGATTAAATAGGATTCTCATGCAATCAAGAGTTTCAATTAAAAAGGGACACTAATGATTTGCTGCTAGAAATGTTTGTTATGCCTAAATAACTGTTTGTTTAATAGTTTATTGAACGTATTTTTGCAAATTATGGTAATTTGTTGGATCATAAGGTACCTTATGTAAATCTGGACTACATGTCTTGGATCTTACAAGTAAGCAAAATCTGAAAAAATAATTTAGGTATTTACATAATACCTTAATACCATTTTCTATGAACGAGCTTAGGGCATTTAAATTGTGAAAATGTTAAAAAGAATGAAGTATTCGTAGTTCTTTGTTCTGATGTAAAAGACGATTCTTTAAAATCCTTACTTTCGCGGCACCGCAATTTAAAGAATGTGGTATTAATTAAATCCAAGGATCCTTAACGCTTCTCTTAATAAATGTGAAGTTGAGGCTGAATTCTTACATTCATTTGCATTTCTCTTAGCTTGAGCCTAATTAGTTTGATTTAAGAATAAAGATTTCGTCTCAAGCATTACTTTGGAAATGAATATTTTATCAAGATAAGAATCAATAGAGAGAAATGTTGAAACCTTTTAATACATCATTTTAAACGTACTAATTTGTGTTAAGCACCTGTGAACCTATTTTGATATTGGTAATTAATTCTCATAATATTAAGGGCCAGAGTAAGAAAAATTTCCCTCCAAGAAATATTGTTCTCGATATGTACATAATATAACAGTTATTCGGTTACAACGTTATTATTACCCGCCCCACAAATGGGATCGGAAAGTTAAATTATTCAACGAAATTACATTGTTTTCCCGTTCAGTAGACGTGATAGTCGTTGGAAGGAAACTCAATTTATTTTGTTTGTTTCATTTAACACCACGGCGTTGCGTATTGGCATCGTGAGTCGGGGCTTGAGTGATCGATTTCTTATATGTATAAAGCTCTAGATTTTTGCCGCCAGTAAATCCACCTACGAAAAAAGTTATTTTTGCTGAAATACTTTCCTGCACCTCTTGTAGATTTTCAAGCGCTGCTGAAATACCTAGGCGCCGCGCCGAATAGCTGTTTGTACTGAGAATTTTGAAAAAATATCTACCAACTCTGTATGTACGTAATAATTAATAATATACAAGACAACGTGATTTAGAATGCGTAATAACTTTGTAATCTTATTTTAAGACGTTGATTTCCTCACCTGTACCAATAACACTTTATTCTATATTTTTCTACTTAAAAAGTTAAAACTATGTTTAAGAGGCTTCCAACGTGTCCTGCAATGAGAAGAAGCCTACAACAAACTCAGCCGGGTTAAAAATTCCACAACCCAATGAGACTGAAATAACAACTTTCAATGTTAAGTATCAACTAAAATAACACTAATATACGTTATTACTAAAATTGTGTATATTCTATATTTTAAATAGTCATAAGCTTATACATAAAAAAGTCGTTTTTAGCTATTAGGATACTGTGTCTACCCTGAACCAAAATTTTTTGAGGAAATACGAATTACGCTTTCTAATTCTTTACAAATAATATACTCGTACACACTGATAAGAAAACTCAGGATATGGGCATCCGAACGATTTACGTAAACGTTTTTCGTAGGAGCAAGCAGTAGCGCCATCTCTCAAAATTAAAAAATCTCAAAAAAAAAAATTTTGGTGGCAAAACAATCATTTTTGGGACCGATAAACTGGCGACATGTTTTCGCGCCATTAGGGTGGATGGCGCGAAAAAAAGTCCAGGATATATGTCTATTTTCGTACATCTCCTTGCATTATTCATGCTTAAATGCTCGGTCACGACTCACGAACCCTTTTTCTCTGTATGCATAAGTCTAAAAAAAGGATTTTGTAATAATATTAACAGCGGGTTACAGACCTTTATCACACATAAGCCTTATTTACATAATTTATGTCTAGGGAAGGTACACCGGGTTAATCCATCCGAACAACTTACATACACCCAATATGTTGTCAATAATTCGATTTGCATATTGAGTACTGTTATGGTAATGAGAATTATAATATCGCATTTAATTAATATTATAATCAGTAGCGATATTACGCCTATATTAATGCAAACCGATGTATACATATATTATTTTATTTGTATATAGCCACAATAATTGTTTCCAAATTATTCGATCAGTTTCTTATATAGGTATTGCACTAAGTACCTACCTATGGTGAAAATGAATTTGTGCTAAAAGTAGGCTTATTTTAGGTTTACTTCGATTTTGCCATAATTGGAGACTTTTTTTGGTCTAGGGTTGACTTTATTTATTTATTTAGTACTTATGTTGAGAAGATGTTTAAAAATAGGTAAGACACTTGTAGGTACGTGCATTTAGGTAGTTTGAGAGTCACCTTTCCCACTAACTAAGGTCATTTTATCTAGTTTTTGTATTTTTTTATACACTTACTCTAAATAAATCATCTCTTCAAACACCCTTCAATACACGGCTCTCGGCTTTAAAAATTTCGTACCGTAAAACTAGTAGCTAAATCCAGCAAGTGATAACTTTATTTTATTCAGTTTCCCGAGGTTATTTGAACGAGCAACAGCCGAAACCGAAACCTATATCCCACTAAATCCAGCTGTACAATATAACAAACAGCCTCTCTAGAGCCGAAGAAGTTTGCAACCAATAAAATGTAAATATCGGAAGTGTTGCAGAAGCCTCAGTAAAAGTTCAATTCACAAACTTAGCACTCCGCAACGATTTGCAACTGTAAAAGAGCGTAAGAAACACTAATAATATTTGAAAAGCTGGCGCTTATGCGGTGGAGGTAAGGAATGTTTTATTGCGGTATTATATGAGAAGATTCATTTTAACTAAAATTTGTTTCGCATGCCGCAACATAAGTAATACTAAGAGGGATTTCAGTTACCTTTGCGAGTTTTACACTCAGCTTGGAGTGTTTCCGAGATCTCGCGACAAATAAAGAACGAGCGCGTTTCACAGACGCTTTTGATACACGGCACGCGTGACTGTAGCGAAGTAGGAACGGTAATTATTCCGAATATCAACAGACGTATAAACAGGATCAGGCGGAACGCGCGAAAAAATGTCGCCAGTAAAAATGTTTGTTTTGACACCAACAGCATCAGTTTGTTATTAGTCCGCACGAGAGTTTCCATAGGGACGATTTCCGCTATGTTGCGGCGTATATTAGCGGAAATTTTGACAAATGGCGCTACCTTTTTCTTGTATGAAGACGGTTGACGTAAAATGTTCCAATGGCCTTCATCCTCAGGGTCATATCGGTGCGAATATCACATAGTATTTCTGCGCGTAATGTGTGAACATTTGCCTAATGAAAACAAATTAAAACATTCGACCGGATCCAAAAGCGGGCAGTTCGACTTGTTGACGACCCCAGTTTCAGTAACAGAATGGAACCCTTGGAGCGCTGTAGAGACGTTAGCTCTCTATATGTCTATTGGTTGTTCACCGCGGAGTGCTCTGAGAACTGTTTGCTAAGCTTTTCCAAATGCTACCTTTTCTATAACTACACCCCGGCGTAGAAACATGTTCCATCCGGTATCCAATCCACGACCACACGGCATGCCAGATCCTTTTTTCCACGCACGTGTAAACTATGGAATCAGTTTCCCTTGGGTGCTGCAAACTTTCATGGAAATTCGCTTAACATCAGGTCACCCGCCCGTTCGTAGGCTATCGATCATTATTAAAAAAAATTACGTACACAACTTCATCGCACTTTTGTTCATTCAACTGTAGTTAAAGTGGTAATGCGAAAACATAGCTCGTAAGATTGACGGACGTTGGCAACACGAACTGCTGAAATGGCGGCCACGAACCTGAAAAAGTTTCAGTTAGTCCATATTATACTTAGCAGCGCAAATTCCTGGCAGTGTTTGTAGATGCGACAATTTCAGGAGGCTTATATAAGTAGCCTTCTGTGAATCCTGAACAATTTGTCGGACGATAACGATGTCATACTTTAATAAACAACAATATATGAGATAATATTCTTACTAATCTTTCTTCAAGGTACGAGTAGGTACTTAACTTTTATGCTCTTGAAAAATGCGATTTCCCACGTTAGTACACAGTAACTCAATGTTTCCAATTCCCAGTAATTTTCAAGTAAGTAAACAACAACTTTGATAGAGTAATAACATTTTTATCGTTAAAGTTATAGTTACACAGAGTTCTTCCAACGTCGATGCGACGTCTATTTCGCGAATAAAAGTGAGAAGTTAGTAAAGAAAGACGTGACTTTGTCGAGGATCTATCGTTTGTCAATTTCTTAGTACGTGTCGAATTGTGACATCGGAGAATTACGAGAACCTACTGTCGATAAAACAGAGCTTTGCGAAGTGGTTTTGTTTATATTATGATAGTTCTCTTCATTCTTATATTATTATGCTTTAAAGCTTTTGTTTTTATTAGGCTTGGCTTGCTTGTACTTCAGTTCAGGACAAGTTATTTTTCGGAGTTAAAATGGAGCAGATTAATTTGTTTAAGGTAAATTTATATTTACTCGAAACAGTTTTTTGCTAAAAATAATTAAAATAATCACTGGTCTTTAATGTTTTGATAAATTTTTGACGAGTTTTGAAAAAATCTTATTTTGTTTGCTAAGTCATAAGTTACTTAATAGGTATTCCGTGGCTAAGTGCAGATATCGTTTGCGAAGAACGGTAAAAACGCCTTTTTTTTTCAAATATTCCATAGCGTTTAACTCTAATCAGCTAAACTGCAATGCGATTCAAATGCAAATCGGAGTTATATTGAAAAAATGTAAACTACAAAAATGTGACAATTTTTTGCTCATTCATTTTTAACAGCTGTTTGGAGTTTTTGAATTCATTTTTATATTCATAGAGGAAACTTGGACATTTTCCTTGTATTCATTTAGCGTTTATAAACACCGTTAAAATGACGGTGTTTGTTATGAAAGTCATTTAACTCAGTAACAACGTTGCAAATACTTCGTCGCAACTCGACGTAAGATTTTTCTATTTTTTAGTATGGGACTCGCATTTGGCTGCTTTTGTTTTTCACCAAAGGCTGGTTTTAGAGACATCGATGAACCTTAGAATATAATTTTTAATTGGGGGAACATTTAAATAATGTACGTCTTTTTACATTGTTTTGGTGGTCTAAACTATGGTTCATTCATGTTTTCGTCTGAGTAAATCATCATAATTTAAAAATACCGCAATCATTTACGTTAATAATTAATCGCGTCCGAGTTTCATTTAATTGTGCTCAATTAAACGAATAATTATCGTCGTCATTAATACACCGTGCATCTCGCATTTTTTCCAGTTATCACTGTAATTTTATTGTCATTAACTGCAGTGGTGCTACATTTTCAGCATTTATGGAGAGCTTCTTCAAGCAGTTTTTTGAATGAGTAAATCTATATTCTTAATTAGAATAAAGATTCTTACTTAAACTGCAGTGCTAGCATGAGTGCATTGAGATATGTCCCTCTACTTTCGTCGCTCACTTTTCTCTTTCTGATCCATATTGAGTAAATCTCTACGTGCGCATGCTGCATAAGATGGAAGAATTGTTCAGGAAAAATAGATATTATTAAAAAAATACAGATGAGAAATAAAGGTAAATACATAGCACAGCATAATGAGGGTAATGAAAGTAATGAGTAGACTACATTACATATTCATGCATTAAAAGATACACTGAGCCAAATAACTGGTTTTGTCGCTCGAGTGCAATTGAATTATCACTCTCGTTAGCACGAGGACCGTAAATAAGCCTTTGTTCAATGACCGGGACGCGACACAGAGTACGAGGAGTGATCACAAAACTAACAATATCTGGTAAGAGGTGTAGGATATTCAACTTTGAGTATTACTTCTTATACGCTCAACATTTGTACCTAGTGAAAGTTTTTGAGTATGACACGTAACTGTGGCTTATAATGGAGTTTTTTATGACACGAACATGCTGGTAGACGGTCATGACTAAGAGATTAAGTCCACCACGACCGTTTTTTGGTTCAAATGCACATTATTCCATAAAGACATAGGATCTTCCTCCTATTACTTACCTATCTACTGTCTACTGCTCACCTATTAATTATTATCTGTCTCTTCTATGCCTTTAAGGCACGACACGGGTCCTTGGACCAGGTTACATGACTAGGATTTTTACTTGTAATTTGTACCAAAGAATTTAGCATCAATTTTCCATAACATGAGTTATATGTCAAAACAGAGACCATCAAATGCATGCCCTGTGGATTTTCATACATATTTTGTGATTCGCTTCCGCTAAACGGAACGTTACGACAATGGGCAGAATGAACCAGATATTATTGTTGATAAAATTTCCAAATTATGTTTTTAGATGATATTATTATCATATTTGAAACATTTATGAAGTTTGAAACATTCCATATCGTGGCGTCGTATACTAAAAGTCTTTAAAACACTGTCAATATTTGTAGAATGCACCTCGCCCATATTGAAGTCTTCTGAATTCTGTCGTAGCCAATAACGAATAACAATATACGTTAGATTGATAACGGCGCGGCGTTTAAACTAAAATAATATATGAAAACGACATTAGAATTACTAACACATTTTTCTAGATTGGCGCAGCATAAACTACTGAGCTAGTTTTTATTTTTTATGAGAAGCTCTTCACTTACGCAGCTCCTTTAGAGCGTTCTTAACCTGTTTGCGTTTTGTTTGATTTTAATCTGCACATGTTGACTTTTCTATTTGAACGTAGAATTTGTTTTAAAGATCATTCTATTTTATAACTAGGTTATTAACTTATTTGTATCAATAGATGATAAATTATTATTATTAAGATCAATTCATAGTGTTCCAGTGGATACAATTCTGATAATTGTCGCGACTCAATGGCTTGATCAATGTTATTCATGAATTACGATATTCCATACTATCTTCTAAATTTTGCTCTTTAATGTCTTTCATAATTAATATATGCAACAAATCCCACAAAATCTAAGACAAAATAAAACCACAAAAAGATTTCATTAGTTTAGTATTTTTTCATCTAGTGTGAAAGTTTGCATGGTGAAGGAGTGCAGCAAGTTAAAATTAATAAATTAAGTATATCTGTCGATTCAAAAACAGTGTAATTATGATCAATGATTTGCATAATCATAACTACACTCTTTTGATATATTTGGAATTTAAAAACTTGACCATATTACAGTAAATCAAGTACTTAAATGCGGACAAAATTGTATCGAAACGCGATATTATAAATATTTGTTACACACCGCGGTGGTTGTTTTGATTTGTCGATATTTTGGCGGTGTACATGTTTCGTGACCACAGTCCATGTAAATGTACCTACCTAACAAGGTTTTAATTGAATGTTTAAATGACATTAAACCAGCATTGTCGTTACAGCCATTGTGATTTTAAGCCTATGATAAACTACGCACTAATTAATTTTCATAATCGAGTTTTTATTTTTCCTCACCTCAATTTGGTACTACCTCATATTATCCCTAGGTTTTATTTTGAAGTTTTGCTATGTGTATAGTTGGTTAAAAGTTCAACTGAGTCTGGGATAAGCAGAATTAAGTATGTTTTTAGGTTTTTGAAAGTCTCAGTTGGTGCCCGGAATTTCGCAAATGTGTCTGTTTTGCTTTAGTTATTTATTTTAAAGCTTGCTATTTTAGCAGAATGGTGCAAAAGTTTTCTCCTTTAAGAGATGAGGTTGCCATAAACAATGGGATATTTTTTGGCTTAGATCAGTGTGTTTCTTTTATCACTTTGTTAGCATTATTTTTATTCAGTGCCCACAGCGTTTGTGTTTTCATGAGAATTTCTCATATTTTTCGCTCATAATAACTATCTATACAATTCATAAGTATGTCGTAATTCGGTTTGATATCCTATGGACATGATGACTGAGTTTGTTGTGGGCTTCTTCTCAGTGCAGGGCGCGTTAGAACCCTCGTAAGTCGACTTTTAGTTATCACCACATACGCCAAATATTATATTGACGTTTTACAAGAGCCTGTACGTTAGGCCTATGTGAAATAAAGATAGTTTGAGTTTGATATAATGTCTAGTAAGTTGTTAGGAGTATACTAATATGGTACACCTCCGAAACTTGGAATGTAGCCACATTTAATATTCTCAGTATGTGTGGAAGAGGAGTTGGCAACAGCCGGATTGGCACGAGCCGTTCATTGGCCAATGAATAGAATCTCGCATGTTGAACTCAAGCACAATGTCGGAATCTTTGCTCTCATGAATATGCTCAAAGCTAATCTTGATTGAAATGGCACTCGACTGAATTTCCAGTTTCTTGTCTCAAATTGATCTTAGCTTTAATGAGTGGCGTGAATATTTTTATTGTTCTCGAGATGATTGGTTTTATAATGAAACCAAAAGCTTTATTAGTCACATGACTTGTCTATTCCATTTTTTCGTTTGCTAGAGGAAAGAAATGACAATTGTCAACGATTAGTCACATGATTAATTTGTTGATCGGATGTGCCGTCGTTCGTATCATTAGCAGTCGTAGAAATAGTGCTGGTTATAGCTGCAAACATAAGAAAATAACGAAGAAAGACAAAACATGTTAAAATTATATTTTACATTGTTTAGAAGTTTGTTTCTCTCTTACGCCATAACTAATAAACTAATTTGGCTGTGGAGTCAGGATCATTATACCATTGATTTAATTACACTGTGATAAAACGTCCACGCGCAAAAGTCATTATTGGTTATTTTATAATGCTACGTGAAGTTACTAAACTGTAAAAAAAAAAACAAAAAATCAAGATAGCTAGTAGCAGAAATCCATTATCAAAGTGACAAAATAAGGCAAGTAGATTGTTCAAACGATGTTCGAATAAGTTAAGTAGGTACTTGTGTTTAGTAGGTAATTGGAATGCAATTAAACTTTTACCCAACTTTTCGTTATTAAGATGATTATCAAGTGTTTTTGGACATTACAACAATGTTAGAATTTATGGGAGTGCTGCACGCGATCGTTGTAAGTGCGTGTTAATTACGAAGTTAGAATGTAGCAAATTAGCCTGCTGCGATTAAAAGAGGTTAAAGTACTTGCCAAGCGGTAAGGCACCTGGGCGCGAAATCCAGGAGACGCGGGTTCGAGCCCCGCTGCGAGACGAAATTTTGATTCGTAAAAATTTATAGGTTAAAGTACCTTGTATAGAGTAGAAAATACTTTATTTCATGTAGGCCTAGCATACAGAGGCTCATAAGACAAGTCATTTCATTTAACACTGTCTTTATAGTGGTGATTTGGTGATGCGCCCTGCCGCTGAGAAGAAGCTTACAACAAACTCAGCCGGGGATTCCATTATGTTATCACGCATTTAACAACAATAAGTGTAAATACTGAAAATGAATATGAAAATATTTATTTTCACATAGGCCTAAATAATAGGCTCTTATGAAAAGTCAAAACTCTACCGCCAGGTTCGGAAAGCAGATTTGCACCGAGAAAACTGGCAAGAAACTCGGCACTTGCTCAGAACGTAAGATGAGAAAAGATAACACTAAAAATATATTTTATAGAATAACCAGCTGACCCGGCAAACTTTGTTTTGCCCTGTAATTTTTTTCACTTATGGGTTTGAAAAATAGATAACAACCCGCTCCCGGACCCAGAGATCATACCCTGAAAATTTCATAACGATCGGTCCTGCCGTTTCGGAGGAGTTTGGTTACAAAGAAAATCGAGAGAATTTTATATATTAGAGATAGAAATGCACGTAAGCATAGAATGGTTTAAATGAGGATCATGAAAAGAGTAAAATTGAATCACAGACTAGAGAAAAATAAGATTTGCTTATAAACAACGATAATCAAGTCTACAATTATGATCATTTGCATTAATTACGTTACCACTAGTGGAGTAACAACGAATAAAAAACATTATCCTCCCTGAAGCTTAACCTTAATTGGTCAAAAAGGTAATTTTAACAAACCTCCGCCTTCCGCTCTTAATTGCAGTAATTTGGAACACAAAGCTGTACGTTTTCCTTGCCTTTTAAAATATTTACCTTTGCATCCAATTAGTGCGAAGCTAATATAATTTTATTCGCTCTACTCGTAAAATTATAACGCCGTCTCTCTTTTGCGGTGGTGGAGGAATACTCTCATTATGGTTTTAAAAATAATGGAATTAAATTCTGATATTGTACACGCATGTTCGCACGCAACTGTGGAGATAAACATAGTACAAATAAACCTTCTGAAATATTATATTGTTTTTATTCACAATTGAGTATTAGAATATTCACTTTAGCCTCTACTTGAAGGTCAATTTAATGTCAGGTTAGGGCATGGCCACTTTATACGCGAAGTGATAGGGAGCGAGGAGGTTAGATTGCTATTGCCTCTTTTTGTGAGAGTTTCATTGTACTCAAAGCAGAAGCGGAACGGAAAAGAGAGCATGCGGCCGACAGTAAGTACTACGAATCGTAGACGGTGACAGAGGGTTGATCCTTGAGTAGAACTAACACCGGGCGCTACTTAGTTGCATGCAAATGGGGATGCTGTGGTGTCCTAATTAGCAAGGAGTTGGGTTTTAGTAGGTTTCTAGACAATCCAGCGTATTCCACCTTTCCACTACCCATCTGCCAGCATCTCTCGTGGTATAAGTAAATAAAAACCCATGCCGCTTAAATATGACATCGCATCAAGGATTGTCATACTCAGTTTGAGAAAGGTACATATTATTATACTTTTGCGCGTGAAAAAACAATTTCTCTGATAATTTCTTCTTCAAATTTTATTCGATAACGATGGTTTTCATTTTGGAATATATGTATACTTCCAATATTGGTTCTCATCTCTTTTATTTCACAGTTGACTCCCCAAATCATTATTTGTTCTTCAACGCAATTTTTATTTTGGGCATCTACGGCATTTTCCCATATAGTTCACTTAATTACATTCCCGTCCATAAAAAAGTTACAACGATAAAATAGCTTCCTGTTATTTCATTGAACTGAATTATTGGTTCCATTATTACAATCAAGTTGGGGATATTAACCACGGGGAATGCTGTGGCAATTGTTTTAAGTGTGACACAGGGCTAATGAGGTCTATAATTCATTGTCGGTGGCTAACAGGAAAATCAACACGGGAGTCATTTTAATAGTTGAAGTAAAAGAGGTTACTGTAAAATCGTAGTATCTATTTTGTCTCAATTAATTTTTTGGCGCGGGTACCTACAGATTGATAAAATATAGGGGTTTGACCACAGCCCAACACACGGGTTTTCTGTTGAACCCCCAACCCGATGTCAGTGCACGAAGCATCTAGAAATGAAAATGCATTACTACTAACATTAGTAAGTTAAAAACAAAGACGGTAAAGATGGTAGTTCTGTAAAACTATAACATAGATTTGAATGTAAACATAGGTAGATATGTTCTATTATATAAATTATTTACTCTTTCATTTAGACCCAACATTAAGTTTTTGAGTAAAGATCATAAAAAAGTATTAGCGAATTCCCTGCTGGCGTTCGGATTCAAGTGGGATGTCGCGCTTTAGATTCCCGCCAGGTAATTTTTTTTTAAATTTTATAATTTCTAAATTGGTTCAGGTCAGGTCTGGTGGGAGGTTTTGGCCGTAGCTACTTACCAACCTACCAGCAAAAAACTCACCGCCAATCGATTTAACGTTCCGGTGCGATGCTGTGCAACGTCGGCTGCATCGTTACTCACCATCTGGTGAGATCGCAGTCAAGTATCTTGTACAGTGCAAAAAAAAAATTAGAATCGCAATCTAAAATAATCTTTCGAATGTCCTACTGGATGAATAAATATTATAGTGTTTCCGCTATATTTTTCCTATATTATAAAACGTGTTGGTTAATCTCTCCCGCCCGTTCAATAAACGGAAACAGTCCCGTTTAACTGAGAAAATGTTTGACGAATACACGGCTCGGTACTACGGATTTTCATTTACGTATACTTTGTGCATAGCTCAAATTCTCACTTTTCAGGGAACGCCATTACTGAAATGCGTTATTAAATCTGTAGGTCTTTAACGCTACTATAAAGGAGCTACGCTCGAAATACTTACTTAATTGTATTCTTGCTTTTGAACACCAGTTTACATAGTTCAAATTTACAGATCTGAAATGTGTACCTACTGAGAATAGTTGTCTCTCTTGTCGTTTGGGTGCGACATGCAGCTTCGCGGAAAAACATGGCAAAAAAATAACGTTTTACCTAATTACTTAAAAACTAAGTCAGTTATCAGAAATCAGTTTATCAGCGTTTTTGGCTATTATTATTACCGACACATAAAAATAAAAATTATAATTACATCCATTGTACCTTACGATAAAAATTAGAAAATTCGAGATTTTAGAGCATCTTTTGGGAAAACATTTTATCGAGAAAATGAAAATTAAGAGAATAGTTCTCCAAGTTTGAAAATTGATCAGTGTTTACAGAAAGCAGAAAGTAACCGATTGCTGACGACTATAATATCCCTGAAAGATAATTAGTGCTTTATATGTACTTACCTGCCAAAAAAGTAATAGGAAAATGATCCTTATTTGTTGTTTTACTTTACCAATACCTCATAGTATTCTTAGTAAACTTCAAACAAGGATGTACTCGAAAATCCGTCGTGTTATGTCCACATTTTTTTACTGCTCACTCCCGCTGACCCTTTGATCTTTCGCTCACTTGAGCAAGTATCCCATTTTCTTGCAGGTAAGCCCAGTATTTAATCGGATAGAGAGTTAGTAGGCCGTAAACACGCGGTCAAAGGTTTTGCCAATCTTATTTAGTTTAAGGTCTGTTTAACTTGCGAGTGGATAGAAATTAGAAATTTCACTGTCACTGGACCTAGTGATTACATTCCAGCTAAGAATCTTGAGAGAATGAAAACGTCTTTTTATCTAATAAACGCTTTATGTTCATCGGATAGGTACTAGAACGAAACTACTTTGCATTTAAAAGAATCCCATTAAGTTAAGATGGCCCTCGTACTTCATTGCAAAGTGCTAATAATATGATTCAGATAAGAAAATGCTATTATATTATGTGCAAGTTTTAGTTCCGTATTACTCCACTCCCCATACAGAATCGATATGATTGGAAAGATAAAAAAAAAAGAAAGAAAGAAAATATATTTATTAAAACGAATAGAAATTGGTACAAAGGACGCCAAAACTAAAAGATCTAAAATATAAAACTAAAAGAATTAAGAAAAAAAATTAAACAAATAAAATTGACATTAAACCCTATTCCTATAAATTTGAAATGAGGATTTGGGAATTGAGATTGCTTATACCTGGCTTTAAGAAGGCCGAATGACAGTTTACAGGGGGACGGAGCAGCCGCGTTCACACTGATTTACTTAAATTTTCTTTTAGTTTTTATTTGTATATACATAGTTTGTGTCTGTGCTGTTGCCTATTTCTATTTATTGAATAAATTTATTTTTCTTTCTTTCTTTCTTTAAATTTCGGGGAAATTATTAGTTTACACGATTGTTAGAAGGCCTAAAAATAAAACTCTCAATCAAAGTTATTGTAATTTTTATATACTTTTTTTGTGTGCAACAATAATATCATTGGTGTGCAAGAATTCATTAAAAAGCTTGCGCCGTTTTGCAGACAATTTTGAAAGCATCTAATTTTAGATGCTTTTGAGGATTTTTTTTCTGAAAGACGGTTTGAGAAAATTCATTATCTTGGCAAAAACAATTGTTCATTAGCCCTTATTTCATTAACCATTAACCCTGGTGACAGACGGAACACTAAAAATTACATCTTACTTTCGTATGACAAATAGATAGATAGATAACCACTTTATTGCACACCACAGACTAAAAATATAACAAAAAGAAGAAATAATGAAAACACAAACTTAGGAGTACAACTTGGCGGCTAATGAGGATGAATGAATTGAATGAATTGTTTGAATGAATGATTCAACAAATGAGGGCTATGTGAGTAGAAAATAAATAAACTAATACATAATATAATAAAATATATATCATAAAATAAAATACAGTAAAATATGGATGTACAATGTTCTTTGTTACGACGAAGAAATTACGACATGTTGTGGAGCTATTATCACAAAATGGCAACCCGTTAAACGTTTAAACGCAAATTGAAAACAGTTTAAGGTGAGCGAAATACTGTTTATGTTTATTACTTTCAGTTTTATTTAGTACCGTAACCGTATCCGTACGATACGGTTTAAAAATAAACTTCAAAAGAGAGTTAAACTAAATAATTTCGGGTTAGTACCATACTCGTAAAACAAAATGACCTTTATCTAATGACTAAAAAACTAAATTATCATAAAGGTATTCAAAGCGCACTTAACAAAAGAAAATTATCTCTAAATATTTAGAACTCTCGTGCCAATTTTTGTAACCAAACTTTTCCGAAACGTCTCGACCGATTGTAATGAAATTTTTTGTGTATGTTTGGTAGGTATGAGGGTAGGTCGTAAGGTATTTTTAAGAGCAATCTTTGGGAAAACTTTATTTCGAATGTTTGTACCTCAAGTTGAATATGGATTAAAGACTCAAAATAAAAGATATAGAAAGTAAGTGTTTTTCAAGATTACTAAAAAAATACCGAAGTATGCCATTCTAGCCCACTGTGGTATATACTTATTAAATGCAAGTTAAATTATGGCCTGGATATTTTCCCTTTTATGTCAAGTGGGCACGTGGACGATAGTATGAGTATAATGGGCAATCTAATAAAATCATATACATGAAAGCTAATGTAGGTAATACGAAGTTTCTTTCATTTGAGCTAGTCACGCGAACATTTTTCCGAGTGCTTGTTAATTATTGTATTGGTTACGAACTATGCGACCTTAATGAATAGTTTCCCTTTTCTGTTATATTTTTTATAAGTGGCTGTAGGTATTAAAAAATATAATTAAAGTTAGTTATCCTATAAAAAGAAAAACATAATTTTTATATACCAATTAAATAATACCTATTACCACTAAATCACAACAGTACTTATCACCAATTCTCGTCTGTTTTCTATCTATATAAACAGGAGACGGTTGGCATAGTCAGTGTTTATAGAAAAGTAAACTTAGTTAACTTTGAATTCCGCAAATTAGTTCAATTAACATAATTATTTTCACGAGCTTGAGCTTTATGAAGTAAAAAATCTGCCACAGCCTAGCGGAATATTGCAGATACTGCAAATATCCAATGTGTGAGCAAAGAGTAACTCGAGTTTAAAATTTGCCTGACTGGGTACAACGTGTCGCCTGACCCATTTTTCCACATAATGCTTGCCGACGGTGGAACACTAGAAAATAGCGCTCGATGCATTCTCTATGATGTGGCATTTCTGTCTACTCGATAAATAAATCTCAGGGGAATAAAGTTAGCTTGCTGACTGACGCGGTTTGATGCGCTCTTTGTATTTTTCCAATTAATCAGACTTCAGTATTAATAAGTATGCTATGACTTGAGTAACGATAAGAATTTTTAAGATAAATAAAAAATAGGAAAAATAGATAGATTAGTTAACACTTCAGCGAAAGAAAACCCACCTATACCAGAAGTTATTCACTTTGACTGTTATCAACAATCAATATATTTTCATATTATTTTAATTGTTAATTACATAAGACTTTAAACTGTTTTAATAGACTAAAGTTAGTCTATTTATAATTTATATTTTTTTCAACCGTAGTTTCAGCTGTTTAAACGCAGATTTTGATCTTCATGTTCTGGCTTCTGGGGTTTGAGTCCGAATTTTCGAAGATAGGTAGGATTTACGACCAGTAAATATCACTTGCTTGTAGCGATGAAGGAAAACATTGTCTGGAAACCTGCATAAGAGTTCCTCAAAATAACCCAAAGATGTGCATAGCCTTCCAACCGACTATTGACCAGCAGCGTTGTGGGATATGACCCTTCTTATTCTGAGAGGAGACCCAAACGCAGCTGTGCCAAACCGCTGAACAAAGCTGTAAAAAGGGGTTGATTCTAGATGAATAAAATTTTAAATAGATTAACCTACTAAAATAATTTCAAAACTTCTAAAATTTATGCGAAAGATGAAATTTATTTTGGAAGAATTTAAAATATGGAAACCTGAAGATCACATTTGTTCCCAGGTGTGGAAACATCCTTACGTAAATACACGTTCAATCAACCTGGAAAGCAGTATTGAAACAGTATGTGTCCAATAAATAATTTGATTTGCATATTAAATACTGCTACGGTAATCAAAATTAAAATCCGTCATTACCAGGCAAATATTCAATTACTGTGTCGTTTACATGTTATAGCTACTGTCAATTTACGAAATTAAATTTTTATTAGTTCGAATATTATAATATTAAATCGGTATTATAAATTCCGGCATAGTATCCGGTATTCCGGTAAAAAATGTGCTGACGCAATGTATTATTTAACTTGAATGGCATGGGTAACTGAAAAATGGCTAGAGTTTTGAAATAAGCTCGGTACCCACTCACAAAGATTAAACGCGTAAACGATCCCAACAGCCTTAGCCATATCTTGACTCTATGGTGATCATAAAAATCTGTCAATCGCTCATTCTGGTGCCTACAATGTTACAATAGAGACTAATAAGTCACTCTACGATTTCGATTACACGAGAGTCACTCTACGATTTCGTATTGTGAAGTCAACATCTCCTGAGGATGTCCCGGAGTCGGGACGAAACGTGCTTCGAAGAAAGTGTTGGAAAATTGACTGTGGTGTTTCATGTGGGCAGCATTCCTGCATATTGTAGTACCATACAGAATATTTTCAAGTATCGGATTATAGCAAAACAAATTAATCAGACCTGCTAATTATGGATTTCCGCAAAATAACGCCTGCTTCCATTCAATATTTAATAAGTCACTTCTTTAGATATAAGTTTTTATATTAGTTTACAGCAAAAATGAACTACTAATTGGCTTTTAGGCTACATCGTAGTTCTATTAAAGTACTTTTGTGGGACTTTTGTGAAAAAAAATCGTTCAGTCATAACTATGTGGAGCGAAATTCAAAAAATGTATAGAGAATGACAGTCATCTTCGGTAAGTCACGTGTTCAATTTGTCGATCGGATGTGTCATTTCATACATTTTTTGAATTTCGTTCCATCTAGATATTAAATGAGCGATCGACTAGATTCTTTTACGATTGCAGATAAAACGTAAATAATGTTTTTTGATTTTTTACTTTGCTTTATAAGTAGGAACTGATCGGTGGTTTTTTATTTGTTTCAGATATTGTGAGATTATGGCGATGAAAAGTCGCTATGGGACAAAGTGGTAGTGCAATGCAGGTGTGTATATTGTGTATAGTTAACAGTAATTTGTGATTCATACAGGTTCAAATAACCAATGTTCATAGTTATAAAAATACAATGAATATAGTTCATAAAAATACTATACATAGAACGGGAACTGCTGACGTACGTCTTTCTTTATTTTCTCAATTCAAAGATATTAATCAGTCAAAACCTATACGAAAGAACAGACTAAGGACAAAAGTTTATTAATAAAGTTTCTGTTTTTTATTCAGTAAAATCTGTAACACAAATAAAGTTGTCTACAATTCTGTATTATAAAAGCAAGTAACATACACTTAAGTTAAAATAAAAGAAAAATATATAATTAAACCGTCGTAACAGCAAATCCCGACTTCCTCATTTAAGTCCCAATCCCGTCATGGTATTTAAGCTAACTAGTAACTGGCACTTTTCCAGAATACACAATAGTGAAATATTTTCTATTATTTCGCTTTTTTCAAACTACAGCACAAGTAACAATTCCACAGCTATATGGTAATCCGATTAAATGTGCTCCAAGAATAAATGCATTACAGTCTTCCTTTGTGAAATAGTTTTCCGTAATTTAAAGATGAGCGCTTATTGTGGTTTTTTGTCGTTAACAAATTCAGCAAATTCAGCGTAATTGTTTTCCGAATAGATATCTATCATACTGTAACTTTACAGTTCCTAAAGTGCAACGAAACGTTTTGATTGAAGAGTGAATTCGTATTTAAGCCCGTTTTAAATTATTACCAGAATATAAAATCTACTCTGATGTATTAATTATTACTGGTTCTTTTTCATTCGTTCATTTAATTCGGTTCCTGTTCCATAGATTTTCTGGAGTCAAGAGTATTCAACGTATACCTACATTTTAGCTTCATAAACTTCCACAACCCACATTGGATTTGTTCATTGTTTCCACTCTGTTTCGTCAATATTTACTCGAATTTCTTTTCAGGTTTACTTTCCCTCAAAATACTAAGAATCCTTAAGTTGTTAAAACGATTTATAGGACTTAAAAAGCATCTCTACAATTTTTTATAGAACATGATGCTGCTAGAGTATAACATGAAATTATGATTAATTTTATACGAACAAGTACCTGACATAGCCCAAACCATTAGCAAGCTGAAGTGGCAGTGGGCAGGTCACGCGTGTCGCAGGGGCGATGGCCGGTGGAGCCGAAAAGTCCTGCAGGGCTAGACTATGTCACTTAAGCGTTTGGCGTTAACGCTAGTCGCTAGTCGACAAAAATGTATGGACAAAACAAATGACTGTAGAAAAACCACGACATTAATTAACTAAACACGCTGTGTTTGATACTGTCGGCTGTCAATTGTCAAGCGAAGTACGCTAAAGTTATCTACAAGGTTCGCGAGAACGCCAGCGAGCGTTGAAGTTAGCGTAGTTAATTATTCAAACACAGCGTGTTTAGTTAATTAATGTCGTGGTTTTTCTACAGTCATTTGTTTCGTCCATACATTTTTGTCGACTAGCGACTAGCGTTAACGCCAAACGCTTAAGTGACATTGTCTAGCCCTGCTGGAGTGGAGACCGCGTACAAGTTAGCGTAGCGTGGGGCGCCCTCCAGCTCGTTGGACCGACGACATTAAGCGGGTGGCGGGAAGCGGCTGGATGAGGAAGGCTGAGGACAGGGTGTGGTGGCGCTCACTTGGGAAGGCCTATGTTCAACAGTGGACGTCCGCAGGCTGAAATGATGATGATGATGATGATGATGATGAAGTACCTGTACGCTAAAATTAGTAATCACATTTTTAAAAATTCACTTTATGTGCTGGTGTGACGCTACAAATACTTTAATGTGCGCTCGGCTTTATGTTGACACCTTGCATTATTTAATTTCATGAAAACCCATATCACTTCGTACGTGCGTGCTTACGAAATAATTTCTACATTATTTTGTGGCCTGAAATGTTTTATTACATACTTTATAACTTATCTCTATAAATGTTTTATTGAAAGTTATTTCCTAATATTTTTAGTTTTTACACATGCCGTTATAATGAGTCAAACTTATAAGATAGATTGGTATATTGTGTCACATATTGTTTTTACAACTTTTAAAGGAGAAATTTTCCGTCATACATGATTTTCGTTTACGCAGCACACGCAACGGAAGCTCTCGAAAAGGATTTTTTTTCCGTTTTCGCAACATTTTTCATTGATACTCCGCTGCCATTGGTTGGCGAAATTTTATGAACCTACTCGGTAGCCTTGTCGATAAATGAACTATCCAACGCAAAAAGGATTTTTCAACTCGGACTCGTAGTTCATGAGATAAGCGCGTTCAAAACAAACAAACAAACTCTTCAGATATATGGAATTATATATATCGGCGCAACTACACATTAAAATCCAGTTATTTTGATGATTTGTAACTTCTAAAACTAATAACAATGATTTTAAACAATAGTGAATACTTTCAATTAGGTTTTTATAAAATTTAAAAGTTGCTGTTTTGATTGTTTATTACTTTGATTGATTATTATGACTAAAATTAGTTCAAGTTAAATTATTATTATTTAGTTAAGTTAAAATGATTAATTATTTGTTAAAAATAGGTGTGCAGCAAGTGAAATTATTATTTGAAATGATTTTCGTTAAAATTCATCGTTTCGTCATGATTCAACATTTTACTATAAATACGAGTGTTTATTGCTGCACGCCTCATTCCGGCTCGAGCAGCCGAACTGTGCACATCTCTCATTATTGTTACGGTGAGTTCTTATTATTGTTATGCTGTTAGTTTAAGTGAAGCACAATAAAAGAATTATTTTGGAAGAATCAGTGTGTTTGAAATAGTGTCACAATGCAAGACGATAATAGTGAAGAGAATGACGTCAGCAATGCTGACGTCGTTGTTTTTAAAAACACTTTGATGTCGGCTTCCCCGTCATCAGAAGTGGGATCACATGCCGCTTCCGCTCAACAACAACCGGATGCTATAACACGAACGGAACTGCCCCATGGGTCTAATACCACATGCAATGCTGGAACTTCGTCACAGCAAGAAATATCGCAAGCATCCCTGGTCAACGCACCGATGGCCAGTATGCCACCACAATTAATGATGCAGATGATGCAAGTTATGCAGCAAATGTCGGAACGCCTAAGTACACCAGCCGAAACCAAAGTGCGCATTACCGACATTTATCTACCATCATTCGATCCGGACACCAATGTGGGAGTACGTGAGTGGTGTCAACACATCGACAAAGCCATAGAAACATACAACCTTAAAGATTTTGACATACGCATGAAGGTCGGGAGTCTCCTTAAAGGAAGAGCGAAAATGTGGGTTGAGGATTGGATGGTTACCACAGCAACATGGGCTGAACTACGCAACAATCTAATCACGACGTTTGAGCCAGAAAACCGCTATTCCAGAGACATAGTTCGATTTAGGGAACACGTTTACGACTCTTCAAAGGATATTTCCGAGTTCTTATCACGAGCTTGGGTATTGTGGAGAAGAATCACCAAAGACAAACTATCAAATGAAGACGCAGTTGAAGCAGTGATTGGATGCGTGAATGACGAAAGGCTTAGGATTGAACTGTTGAATACAAGAGCCACAACAGTGCCAGAATTGATATCCGTAGCATCATCAATAAGAACGATGAAGCGATCTCATCCAAATTCAAACAACACAAGTGCAAATAAGCGACCACGTTTTTCGAACACGACTCCGTCGACTTCGTCATGTCGTATCTGTAAAAGAAGCAATCACACTACTAGTGAATGTTACTACAAAATGACTGAATCAAAACCTGAACAAAGAAACAAGATGAGATCGGAAACCGATGGCAAGGAAATTATCTCCAACCCGAACAATAAAACGACAATTTGTTCATTTTGCAAAATTCCAGGGCATTCTTTTGAAACATGTTTTAAACGCGAACGTGCACTGACATCAAACGTAAATTTTATTGCTGGATCGAAATTAGCTCCGATTCAAGTGAAGATTGGAGCAAAGACTTTCCAGGCAATTTTTGATAGTGGCGCAGAATGTTCGCTAATACGAGAATCAGTAGCAGCTCAGTTACCAGGAAGACGAATACAAACGGCAAATTACTTAAAGGGGATCGGACAATTTCCGGTACTTTCAATAGCTACGCTAGTTACAGTTGGGATGATTGATAGCATCAATGTTGAACTACAGTTTCACATAGTGGCAGATTATGAGATGACTACAGATATCCTAGTTGGCATGAACTTAATAAATGATACCAACCTTACTATGGTGATTACTTCGGACGGAACAAGATTAACACGTCAGCTGAATGTCAATCATGTTCAAAATAAAGACCCAATCTTCGACAAATTGGATTGTGACCTCACGAATGAAGAAGATATCACAAGATTACGCACACTTCTGAACAAATATCAGCACCTATTTATCAGAGGATACCCAACAACTCGGGTCAAGACTGGTGAGCTAGAAATTCGCTTGAAAAATCCAGATAAATATGTAGAACGACGACCATATAGGCTGAGTCCAGTTGAACGTGAGAAAGTGTGTACAATTGTGAAAGAGTTGATGGAGCATGGGATTGTGCGCGAAAGCAAGTCTCCGTACTCCAGTCCCATCATCTTGGTAAAAAAGAAAAATGGTGATGATCGTATGTGCGTGGATTACAGAGAACTTAACTCTAATACTTTACGGGACCACTATCCACTGCCGCTAATATCGGACCAAATCGATCAATTGGCCAAAGGCCAGTTCTTCACAACCCTCGACATGGCTGCAGGTTTTCACCAAATACCGATTGCAGAATCATCAATAGAAAAGACAGCTTTCGTCACACCGGATGGATTGTACGAGTATACGACTATGCCATTTGGATTGAGCAACGCATGTTCAGTCTATCAGCGTTGTATCAACCGAGCTCTGAGCCCATTACTAGGCAATGTAGCTCAAGTCTATGTTGACGACGTATTGAGCAAATGTGAAGATATCGCAGAAGGACTATCAAACATTGAACGTATTCTCATAGCCTTACAGGATGCTGGTTTCTCCATTAATGCTGATAAATGCAGCTTTTTCAAACGCTCAATCGAATATTTGGGCAACGTGGTATCAGATGGACAAGTCCGACCAAGCCCGCGGAAAATAGATGCTTTAGTGAAAGCACCAGTACCAACGACACCCAGACAAGTCAGGCAGTTCTGTGGATTGGCGGGCTACTTCAGAAAATTCATACCAGATTTCTCACGCATACTGGTACCACTGTATGAGCTAACCAAACCAGGAGCTAAATGGGAATGGAACGAACGTCACGAAAAAGCAAGAGAAAAGGTCATTCAATGCTTAACATCAACGCCAGTGCTTACACTATTTCAAGAAGAAGCACCGATTCAGTTATATACAGATGCAAGTAGCCTGGGATTCGGGGCCGTATTGGTCCAAGTCATTGCAGGACGACAACATGCAGTGGCTTTCATGAGCATGAGGACCACCGAAACTGAAAGTCGATACCACTCTTACGAACTAGAGACCTTGGCGGTGGTCCGAGCAATAAAACACTTCCGACAATACCTTTATGGACGCAAGTTTACAGTTATCACAGACTGTAATGCGCTAAAGGCGTCCAAGCACAAAAAGGACTTGCTCCCTAGAATTCATCGCTGGTGGGCATTTCTACAAAACTATAATTTTGAGGTTGAATACCGCAAGGGTCAACAGCTTCAACATGCTGACTATTTCAGCAGGAACCTGGTAGAACCCACAGTAAATATG
Source organism: Coenonympha arcania (assembly GCA_036785405.1). Classification (NCBI taxonomy): domain Eukaryota; kingdom Metazoa; phylum Arthropoda; class Insecta; order Lepidoptera; family Nymphalidae; genus Coenonympha; species Coenonympha arcania. Next base: position 11,618,960 of record CM072065.1, read on the forward strand.
ATGACCAGAGATCTCGACTGGCTGAAAGTTGAACAACGACGCGATGAAACACTACGAGCTATAATAGATGGTATGAGTAACAACGACAATAGAAACGGCTATGTACTAGAAGATAATGTTCTCAAGCGCGTTGTACAAGACCCAGCCTTCGGACAAAAACTCTGCACAGTGGTTCCGAGGTCTTTTCAGTGGAGTTTAATAAACTCATTCCACACTGCATTAAAACACCCTGGTTGGGAGAAGACGTTGCAGAAAATTAAGGACAGTTACTGGTTCGATAAAATGAGTATGAATGTCCGAAAATTTGTTGACAACTGCGTGGTCTGCAGAACATCCAAAGGGACATCAGGCGCCGTACAAGCTCAAATGCATCCGATACAGAAACCAACTACGGCTTTTCAAGTTATACATATGGATATAACAGGCAAAATGGGAACATCCGACGACCAACAGTATGTGATTGTCACTATAGATGCTTTTACAAAATACGTGCTGTTTTATTACGCAACTAATAAGAATCCACACAGCACGTTGGCTGCCCTGAAACGTACGGTTCACCTATTCGGCACTCCAGTCCAAATCATAGTGGACGGTGGAAGAGAGTTCTTAGGTGAATTCAAGACCTATTGTGACCGGGTTGGAATATAAATTCATACTATAGCACCAGGAGTCAGCCGAGCGAATGGACAAGTAGAACGCGTCGTAGCTACGCTAAAAAACACGCTTACTATGATCAAAAACTATGAAACGTAAGAATGGCACACAACGCTTGAAGAACTGCAGCTGGCAATAAACTGCACTCCCCATCGGGTGACAGGAGTGGCTCCACTTACTTTACTCACCCAGCGCAGGCACTGTGCCCCTCCAGAGCTACTCAATCTCGTAAATATTGACGAGCAGACTATTGATATTGGAGCACTCACCAGCTACGTACAGCAAAAGATGTCACATAATGCAGAACAAGACAGACAACGCTTCAATTCACGAAAAGCTAGAATCCATCATTTCCAACGTGGTGATTATGTGCTCATTAAAAATAATCCTCGGAATCAAACTTCACTGGATCTTAAATTCAGCGAACCATACGAGATAACAAGAATTCTGGACAATGATCGCTATCTAGTGAAAAAGGTGTTTGGTTCAGGGCGTCCGAGAAAAGTCGCTCACGACCAACTCCGTCGGGCACCTCAACCTGGAGATCAAATAACCGTATCTGCGGAAAATGAACCTCCAGCATCAGCCGAAGAGCCTTCACCGTCTACTTCACGAGCCAGCATTACCGAACAACAAACACAGGAACCAGCTGATTAAAACGTACGTATGTTTTATATTTTAATAACCAAAACTTCATCACAACATAAAACACAACAACACAGTACCACAGAGTACGCTACAACAAAGTACCACAGTGTGCATCAACAAAGTACTACAGTGTACGCATCAACAAAGTACCACAGTGTACGTATCAACAAAGTACCACAGTGTACGCAACAATAAAGTACCACAGTGTACGCAATAAAAAGTACCACAGTGTACAACATAGTACCACAGTGTACAACATAGTACCACAGGGTACGCCACAAGACAAACTATACAAAATAAATCGCTTTTATTTAATGAAAAGGGTACACAGATACCAATCACAAAAGAAACATATTTCTTTGTTCTAGATAAACGTCAAGAATCAAGAAGTACGTCGAGAATCAACAGGCACGTCGAGAAACAAAGGAAAAGTCTTACACACGGCTGGTGCAGAGCGCGCACCGCCGGTCAGAACGGCCGTATCGGCGCAACTACACATTAAAATCCAGTTATTTTGATGATTTGTAACTTCTAAAACTAATAACAATGATTTTAAACAATAGTGAATACTTTCAATTAGGTTTTTATAAAATTTAAAAGTTGCTGTTTTGATTGTTTATTACTTTGATTGATTATTATGACTAAAATTAGTTCAAGTTAAATTATTATTATTTAGTTAAGTTAAAATGATTAATTATTTGTTAAAAATAGGTGTGCAGCAAGTGAAATTATTATTTGAAATGATTTTCGTTAAAATTCATCGTTTCGTCATGATTCAACATTTTACTATAAATACGAGTGTTTATTGCTGCACGCCTCATTCCGGCTCGAGCAGCCGAACTGTGCACAGCTCTCATTATTGTTACGGTGAGTTCTTATTATTGTTATGCTGTTAGTTTAAGTGAAGCACAATAAAAGAATTATTTTGGAAGAATCAGTGTGTTTGAAATAGTGTCACAATGCAAGACGATAATAGTGAAGAGAATGACGTCAGCAATGCTGACGTCGTTGTTTTTAAAAACACTTTGATGTCGGCTTCCCCGTCATATACTAATTTCAACTTATTGTAACGATTAATATTTTATTATACGTACTCCCAATTTCAGGCTGATAGCTTTAATAGTCAGTGAAATAATCGATTTTGAGGAACAGACAGACGGATGAAATAAAATGGGTCTTTTGTGCGATTTTTACCATTTTGATATGGAACCCTAAAATAAAAATAGTGAGATACGTTTTCGCGAGATACGTTTTCGCTTTGTAATATAACCGTGGATATTTCAAAACGCAGCCACGCAAAAAAGCAATCATTGTTAGCATACACTTGCATGTTGCTGAAAATAGTTGTTACAATCCCGACTGACAGACCACGCTCGGCGAACTTTCAAAAATAAATTAAATCCCGTTGCACTTGTTTTTATTTTCCGACATAACCGCGAGTTAACGCTTTATTACCATCAGAAGTGAAAATGTTAAATCAGGTTTTGTACAATTTCATTAAACGTTTTTAAAAGAATTGTCGAAATATTTCAGGTTAGATTGCAAGAAAGCGTTATCGCACTATAATAAAAAAAGTCCTCAAATGAAAATCGGACTTCCACCACATAGTATTGTTTTTCTTTAGTCCCTATTACCAAAGCTAAAAAATGTTTTTTATTGGTATAGTGGTCATAGCTTTTTTTTTTATTCTTGAATGATAAATTACAAACAGTCGGGTTCCTAGCATATAGCTTTACATGATTCATGCCAAATACCACTACAAATAATTCAGAATCTCTAAAACATTTTAATGACATCGTGTTTTTTTGATAGCGACAAGTATGTTATTGTAATTTGATATTTAGTGCAATTTTAAAGTATAAATCTACGTGAAATTTGTTATCCTTGTAGTTCTTGGTATTAATATGGTATTCTGAGACCTTGTCCAGCAGTGAAAGGTCACTTACCCTGCGCTCGCATTTATTTTGTACAGGATAATGACACATTAGAGATATTGAATTATTTTATACTAGCTTTTGCCCGCGGCTCCGCCCGCGTTAAATTCGATTTTTTACTAATCCCGAGAAAAAATTGAATTTCCTTTTCAATGACCTTTACACTTACTTTCAGGAAAGATTGTCAAAGTAATCTACCTACAGCTGTAGCTATAGATTACTGTTGAAAATTAGGGTTTTTTAAATATCCCATGGGAACTATGGATTTTCCCGGAATAAAAAGTAGCCTATGTTTTAATCCGCATTATAAGCTATCTATGTCCCAAATTTCAGCCAAATCGGTTCAGTAGTTACGGCGTGAAAAAGTAACAAACCTACACACACACACACTTACACACAAACTTTCGCTTTTATAATATTAATATTAGTATTAGTATATTAGTATATTAGTAATTACTATTAGTATATATTAGTATATTAGTATGAAGTATGAAGTGTGATAGTCTGATATATAAAACTTTAACAATGAATTTTGATGAGTTGTAGAACAAAAGTTGTAGGTTTTAATGAAAGAAACCACAGACCGAGAGTATTTTGTATATTTTTTTTATTTAACCCTGTACAGCAGCGAGGCGGCCAAAGTGAATTTTAAACTTACAAGTTAAAAATCACTATCAAGTAACCTGAGCCGTCAATTAAAATCTCAATTTTTATACGTCGGAGAAACCATCACTGATGAAGTTCTAATATAATTATGGAGCTTTAGCCTGTTTTTCGCATTTATGTTTAAAGTAATGTTATATTTAATTTAAGCATTTAAACTTAGGAGATATAAAACAATTTAAGTTATAACATAGTTGCCACCCGGTCTCAGCTATTCACGAGTAATGGTACAATATAATGTAATGATAATAGTCAACCCTTTTTGGAAAATTATGATATCTTTTATACAGACGTAGGGTAGGGTTATGATAAACGGATCAAATTGAGAAAAAGATACATCATTTTAATGTAAAGCATACTTAACGGGATTGACCTTATTTTGAGGGCCTACTCAATGGCATGCCATGTATACATACAGGGTTGTATAAAAAATACCAAATCGCTCTCGGCCTGTATTTGTTTACATATAACAACTTTTGTTCTACGACTTTTTTTACTCAATATTTTGAGGAATATGAAATATTTAATATTTTACGGGATACTCTACTCGTTCCTAATCTGTAATGTAACATCGGCAAGTAGCAACGGCGAGGCGCGTGGCGCGGCGGCCAGCGCGCGAACTCACGGCGCGAAACCGCAACAGTGTAATGTTACTTTACAGAAATAACATTTTTTTGTATGGAATAAATTAATACCTACTGAATTTTGAAAAGTCGTAGAATAAAAGTTGTTTGTGTTAATGTAAACAACTACAGGCCGAGAGCGATTTCGTTTTTTTTTATATAACCCTGTAAGTATATGTATTGTGTATTCGCTGGTGTAGATGTCCGCGAAACAGTATACCGTCCGCTGTAAGACATAATATTATCTGGGATGAGATCGTTCGCACGGTTTTTACGTTTAGATGGCTATAAAGCCTTGCGCTAACTTTTCCTACCTTCCTGCGAATATGACTTTAGCAGGTAACTTATTACTGTCCCAACATTGGAATCTCTATACTTTAAACACACAAACGACGTAACGGTTAGTAAAAAGGGTTCAAGTGTTGTCCTACTTTGTAAATGCTTTGTAAGAACAAGTCCTTCCAGTTAGTTTAGTTTTCAAAGTTAAAAGCCTACAGCGCGAAGAAGCGACGTTTATCGCACTGTAAACCGGAAATTTAACGACGACTCCGAAGGTATTGCCAAATATTGCGGCCATTAGGAGGGTTTAGGGTTGTTTCACGGGGACAGTTCCATTTCTGCCAGTTATATCTCTCTTTCCTTTTATCGTTAACCTTTTTTAACTGAATTTATATTTTTTTATTATGAAGGAATAACAATAAATACAATTTGTTTACAGATTATATTATCAATGCAGTACAAAAAGTGATGGAAAAATATATAAAAGTCGCCTATGCGTACAAATTATATATGACGAATGGTACCATATTGGTATACCTAAACGCAAAACGATATTGTGTGTCATGCCCGTATTTGCTGATGACACCCAGTGTTTCAGCCATACTGCCAACGAACCAATCAGAGTCATTCACTTTTCAGTTAATCCAAGCGTTGAGTTTAGATTCCGCTATATTAAAAACACTTCTAGGCTTTTCCGTTCATTGTATTCAATTAACGTTAATATATATTTTATATTATTATAACAAAATATCTAAGTAAGAGGTATGTAATACATACAGGCGAGGGGTTTTTATACTTGACTGCGATCTCACCTGATGACGAGTGCATAATACAGCCCAAGATGTTATCGTACTGACTTGGAAGAGGTACTTAAGTAATCTCATTCCTCACGATTTCTACACAGCATCACACCGAAATTCTAAATCGCTTGGCTGTGATTCTTTGCTGGTAGAATGGCACTAACCACGGTTAAAACTTGCCACTATGCAGTTCGATTTTAGTGAAATTATTTGTCTACATTCGGTAGGTTTGAAGATAAGGTCACAATATATTTTTCATACCCCTAAATTGTAAGACGTTTGCCCGGTTATAGAATATTATATAAAAAACTACGCTAAACTCAGTTAACAAATACAACAATGCAACGTGGAGCTCAGTAGAGTTTCTAAAAAATGCCCCTAATAATTCCATTGCATGATTTTTGCGGGAGTAGTTACTGCGTCACAGTTAGGGAAAAGTTACGTAGTGTAACAAAAATGCAAATAACTTTCCTTTTGTTCCGTTGCTAAAACTCACGGCAAACCGTTACTAGCGTAGGTACTAACTAAACAAAAAAATTTAATAAACGTGCAGCCAATATGAATATCAAGCTACAAATTAAGTTAGGTGAACCGACTTCTCCCACCGGAATCAAACTAAAAGCAATTTGAAAAGAGGATTGTTTGAGTTTACTTTCCTCACCGACAAAAGCGCTCCTGAGATTTTGAAAACAATTAATGTTTCTCAATATTTGTAAATGTATTATACATTTACTATACATATTATGTTCTTAAATATAAAATATGTAATTCAAATAATAATAAAAAGAAAAGGTGACTTACCGACTGACTCAACTAATAGGTCAATACACAGCTAAGTGATGAAATCTCTGGACGGTTGGGCTAAATTGTAACATAGGATTTTCCACACTTAAACCTAAATTCAAATAGGAAAATAAGGAGCAAAGTCACAGTAGTTTTATGGTTTAATAATATTAACAATAAGTAATAGAGACTTCTCTATCATCATTGCTGCAGCCATAGAAAAAAAATTGCAGAATAAAAACTTTAAATTAAGTTCAAGTTCTCTTAATTTCATACGTACTTAACTTACAGGTACTTATGAAGGGCTGCAGGTTTCTATTTCTTGGGTGTTTTAAATGCATATATTATCGCCTTACTTACTGAGGCCCTTTAAAATAAGTTTTTTTCAAGTAAATCACCTTAGTTTAATAATTTTCAATATATCCTACTCTCCATATACTAAGAATTGGTATTTAATATAACTGCAGTTAACAATATCGTGAAAAACTCATATACACACGGATTTGTTTAAATCACCAACATTATATCATTTAGTTAATTAAAACGTAGATTTAAATGCTTCGGAATAATTGGCAATTCTCCAGTACATGCACATGAGAGAAATTAATTCTATTACTTCTTATTTAAACTCAGCAATGAGACTAACTATGTCACTGCTTTATTATGGTAATTCTATTAAACCAAAGCCAACAATAATTCCAGCGTACTTTCTTTTCGAAAAAAGTTAAAAGTTATTGTTTGTTTATTTATACGTATACACGTTAAAACAGGTGAATCGATATAGATTAAAATTAGCATTTATAATGCACTCGCGCATAGCTGGGCTATGGCCAACATTCTCAAGCCATTGTAAGGAGACCCATGTCATGTCATCATTATATGAGGTTGAGCATGCATCCCAGAAAATAATATAAGGCGAGATAATTTGCGGGGGTTTAAGGTGTCTCGGCCAAACTAGCCCGCGACATTCGAATTTTATTTGGTTTTTCGCAAATTTTAATTTTAATTTAATTTATTTATTCAAAGCACCACCAACAGAAACATAATATGTAATACATTGACATATAAATAAAAGTTAGGTACTACATTCACATATGATGGACTTTTGGACATGGATTGGACTTATAGGTAGCTACAACATGCTTGGTAGGTAATTGGTAAAGTCAACGCTAAATAACGATGGAAGCTATATTAGGTATGCTAAAGTTGTCTAATAATACAAAAAAGAAGAAGTAAAACAAAAAGCTAATTACACAAACATAAACAAAAGAAAAAAAAATCGTTGACTATACTAATTTAACAAAAAGAGAAAGTAAAAAATAAAATATGTACCTACTATATAAACAAAATCAGACTGGCCAAGTATTTTTAGTAGCTTGTTTTTGAAATTGGGCAGTTTTTCGTTAAAAATATCGATTTAGACTCATGCCAATGATTTTGCGTGCATAAGATTTATAAATTTACATTTTTTCCTTTAAAACATTTTAACACGTTGAAAAATGTCCATTCACCTTTTAGTGTTTCCTGAAAGATTATTTTCTGCAGTTTCCAAGATTGGGCACTAATATGAAATAAAGGAGAATTTTTGAGCAAAGTTTTTATTTATAACGTGTAGAATGTAGATGTATAAATGTTATGCTCTCAAAACTCATTGCCATAAGCCTGCGATATGTAATTTTAGCCCACTATTTGCGAAAACGCCCGGATGTTACCCATCACCCTTGAAAATACATAGATAAATTGCTGGGAAAACGTAATAACTTTGCTATAGTTGTCGAATTCGAAGAGTGCCAAATCACACAGCCTGTCTCGAGAATAGAACAGATTATTATCCATCAACCAGCCAGTAAGTCAAGGAATACGAGCACCGCAATACGAAACAAGATGCATACAGAGAATCTAACTTCTAAACAAATACCAAGTGCCACGTATTAAATTCACCCCGTGTAAATGTATAATATCTCTTGTGCGCCTTGGGAAATTGTTCTAACAAATGTTCCTCATATGAACACTGAACAGTATGAGATAAACGCTGCCTTTACGGCCACCATAAACGTCTTTACGATCGGTATAATACCTAGTCGTAGTAGAGAAATAACGACTGTTATTTCTTGACTAGCTGAACTTTGAGAATTATTGGGGGTGTTAAATAAACCAGATATAAAGTAGCCTAATAAACGTAAAGTAAGACTTGACCTATGACATCATAATACTTAACAGTATTCAAATCCTGTTTGCACATCGTGAGAACAATATTTGTCAGTAGATTTGTGATTTAAATTAAAATTGTGACGTAAGTGTAAATAAGAAGTAACATATACAGTTTGGTACAAAAGGTTGTAATCAAAATTTTTATGACACCGAACAAGACAAGATTAGCTGACTGGTGCCATCGTCATTTAATCTAAAGTAAATGGTACTTGATGTCATGAAATACTTAATGACTATATTTTTTTTGTCGCCTTAAAAATGCAATTTTGGAAGTTATGATAACGCTGAAATTATAGCCACTTTACCATATTAAAATAATACTTTGGTCGTGTTAAAAACGAGGCGATAATTGAAACTTCTTATATTTACGTTTTTTTTACATAATTGCGTATAAGTTACCTGGCATTAGTTATATACAATCTCCAAAGTTTGGATAAACCTTTAACAAAATTTGTCTTAAAGTTATAGTATCTATTTGGAGTCGAGGTTTGCACTTTTTCAGCAATATATTTTTTGTAGAGTATTAATTATTTTTCCATTGAAATCCGCTTACCGAAGCCGTACGATGAAAGGCTTACTGACAGTTCACATGACAATTAAAAATATCCATTCATATTTTCATCGGGGTGATTGTCTTTCGGCGGATTCATTATTTATTATTTTGGAGCACAAATAATAATTTGCACCGCTCATAAAATATTCCAAGTGTGGGAAATATAAAATATTTTTGTGAAACATTCGTAAATATTTTCTAATATGCATATTCATTCATCTAAAACAAACAGGCTTGAAGTTACAGTTTAAAAAATATAGAATTTAAGTTCATCACAATCCGCTCAGTATCTCGGAGAAATCGTTAGACATATAATGAGGAAAACCAAAAAATATACACGCAGAATTGAGAAAATCCTTTTGTTTTTCGAGGTCGGTTGAATATACTGATGATTTTACATCCCTTCCATCGTCACTTCTCCGCGCATAATAAAGCACTTACAGTTGTCAGATCGAATTTACTAAAATGATAATAAACAAATCCGTGACAGCATAATCTTTGAGTTATTTTACATAGGCGTCATCATTCCCTTTTAGTGTAAACAATGCTAACAGGCTCTTTGTTTGGCAGGGCGTGATAATTGTTTACGCAGTCACCCTTCGCAGAGATCGCGATTCCGCTCATTATCTCATACCAAATGGTATCTCATTTGTTTTGATGTTTGTCATCGTACTCTCTCGGCATAAAACTGATGAGGTTACTCCTCTTGCCACTTCTTCATTTCATAGGTCTCTACAACCAGAACATAATACTTAAGAAAGGGATGAAATGTTGCTAAAGTATAACACGTTACAAATATAAGTCATGCCCACGTAGAATGGTGCCAAAAAACCGGCTGCATTTCCACGCTAAACAGCTAGGCTGATTTGTGGGCTAGTGGAAAGATGTTTTTTTGCTAGTGGAAAAACCGAGCCAGCCCTTCGGCCTGAAAAGGGCAGCAAAAGATTTTTTCCACGCTATGATTTTGTGGTTTTACTCTCTAATAGAAACAGCTGAATCCGGTAAACTCGCAAGTAATGGTGGCTCCATTGGGACGTTTACCGAATTCAGCTGTTTCAACTACAGCTCCTAGTCTCGAGTCTAACTTATATGAATCGAGACCATTTGGTCTACGCATTTTTCATCCCACATCAGCGCTCTACAACAGGGAAACAGCGTCAATCCAACAGGTCTCTTGCCAGTATCACCACTAATTCCTGTTGGCTCCATGAGGGCATCAATATCAATGATGGCAAGAACCTTTTATTATTAAATCATTGAAGGAATGCCATGCCGAAAGGCCTTTCGACATTCCTATGATAAAAGAGGCGTGTATTTTCTACCACTTTTCCACTCGGCCCTCTGTGCTCGTGGCACAGCGGTGTATTCAACCTTCATCTTCAAGAAGAGTGCCGAGATTTCTTGATGGCATGGCGTTAAGCCAATAGCCAGATTAGTTTGCGTCATAGGTGTCATCAAAATAGTAATAACAATAGTACTATCTATAATCTATACTTATAATAAATCTGTAACAGGTCAAATTCTGTACATTAAAGATATTTTGAAAATTTTTTTTCGAGGGCACTCTAAAATCGGTTCTGAACCCAAAACTGTATTTTTTTTTCATTTTTGTCTGTCTGTCTGTCTGTCTGTCTGTCTGTCTGTCTGTCTTTCTGTATCACGGCCGCGCATCACGCAGAAACTACTGAATGAATTCCAATGAAACTTGGTATGTCTTGAGTTCATACTACGAGGAAGGACATAGGATACTTTTTATCCCGAAATTCAGCATGGTTCCCTTAGGAGAGGGGATAAAAGTTAAAATGTATACTGAGTTGTAAATCATTAACGCGTGGTCCGATTTCATTCATTCTTTTTTTGTTAGAAAGGGGATACATTAAAGATTGTTCTGTAAATATTTCAAAGTCATCGGTTTTGTAGTTCAGAAAAAATAGCAACATATATATCAATGTAATAACCCTCAGTATTTGTCCAAATAGCTTGAAACACGGAATATGCAGAAAACTTTGATATAAACAAAATAAACAGAATCAAACGAATCGCACATAAAATGAAAGAGCGTAAAAAAATACTCGATCCGAGTCGACGACTTATATGTGGAGAATTATGATTATCGAGTATTTTCAAAATAAAAATAAAATTAATAAATTGATTTAATGGCGTTGCTAAGTAAACATTTCATTGCTGTCAATTTTTTTCACGTTTTTTTTAATAATTATTATGTACGTCAGGTTTTTCCATAGATTTACTGTAGTGTAAGGTCCGACCTCTTTGGTCTATTTAATTTATTAGCCCAAAGTTTATTTGATATGCAAATAACTTAAGATGCGATCAGTCCGATTGTAGGTTTCGGAGAAAATCGAACATTACGTCGATGTATTTCTTCAAGAAAGGGTTAACGCTGAAACAGATTAATAAAGTAGAATCTGTCCATCGTATACAATCGTTAAAAAATGGTCAGAAGAATTGACGCACTGAAGATCAGAGAAGCGAAACATATGGCATTGCTTCAATGCCATATGTTTCGCTTCTCTGATCTTCAGTGCATCAATTCTTCTGACCATTTTTTAACGATTGTAGACGATGGAGAGATTCTACTTTATTAATTTGTTTCATTGATACTGGGGACCGTTGAGATAGCTGAAATCATAGGTAAGTATATCATATCAAAAAACTCGAAATATTATTATATACATATAATTGTCACAATGAATTGGTTCTTCGCAGAAAGCTTAATAAGTGAGACATAATTAATAAGGCAAAACAACGTTTGCCGGGTCAGCTAGTATAGTATATAATCAAAATAGTACTATCTCAAAGTGTAGTGGTAAAGTAATTTGAAATCTAACATGTGGTAAAGTAATTTGAAATCTAATATGATAATAATATACTTAGTTTGAAAAGAACTAACTTCGTGTATCTTTTGCTTTCCAATTAAAAGAGCACAAATTCATGTCTGTATAGCATACAAAGTAAGTAACTACTGAAATACGTCTTTGGGAATGGACTGCGGAGTTTGTTTCATCATGGCAAAGCTACTCAATAATTGATTAGTGACTAGCTCAAACAGTTTCTAGTGCTCTATGCAGTCTATTCCGTAAACTGGAAAATCTTAGAGTACTTAATTGAAATCCTTATTACTATTACTTTCCAAGCTTTGAATCGATTTAAACATTGCTTTGGTAGCTTAGTGCAATAGTTAGTAGTTTTGCAAAAGAATATCTCAAATTTTCAACTTTATGGGATCATTTGTTGTTCGTCTGCTACCCACTCCCACTTATGGAACTGGTGGAGCCTACTAAAATTAAATTCATTCCAAATACTGAAGTCCTTTGTGTGTATAAAAAGTTCAAACCTCCAAGTCAATCCAATTAAAAGTTTATGATGTTTTTATAAACTCAAAACCTACAGTCCAAAAATCATGAAAAGAAAGAAACAAGGGGATAGGTATATTTCACAAAACAAGTTCAAGAAAACATCAAAAGCTTGTAATGCAGTTGGAGAAATGGAAAATATAAGCCCGAAAATCGCACAGATCGCAACAACTCCACTCAACCTAACTTTATCTGCTAATTGAGAATTAGGCTCCATAGTATTGAACCCTCAGTGCATGAGCCCGACTCACATTTGACCAGATTTTTAAGTCTTCAGCTGCATAATAGCTCCAGCAACCCATTTTTCCTCACCCTAAAGTAATCGATACAGATTGTTCGTGGATTTGTCAATGATTCATCCAGATTTGTCTTTTATATCTTCAGATGACAGTTGCGTAATATGAGCTAGCACGAATAGCCGACATTACCGAGTCACTAAATCTTCGTTAAGCGCGCCCGGCATATGGTTTCGACCCACGTCCTGTGGCTCGCTAGATTCATAATACATGTGTGATGGGAACATATTGCATTAATAGCCGTAGATCTGTTACACGAAATGAAATTTTATCAGTTATTTGTTTTGGACGTAGATGGAGGCGATATTGAAATATTCCGTGACTGATATTGGGTATTATTAATGATGTAAAACACAATAACGATGCTCGGAAAGTTTTTTATTCAAGAGATACCTGTAGTTACAGCTTAAATTATATTTAAATAACTTTCACTTTCCTTCGGTTTTATATTAATTGATGGGTAGACCTTGAACTTTATCGAGTTGATTCTTAATTTAATAACGAGAAACTTATGTTTTTTGTTTGGTAATAGCTGTCCCATGAATTTGGAAAAACGTGCTACCACTTTTTATAATCTATTTGATAGCGCGGGTAAGCAAATTTAATTTGCAATTTCATTCTAATTTATCTCAATTGTATTAAATTAAAAATGAAAAGAGCCTTTGAATCAAGAAAATGAACTAAAATAAAAGGTAAAGTATATAAGGTAAGGTATAATAAAAGGTAAAGGATAAAATCAGGAACAATTCGTCTTTTATTTAAAAAGATCTGAGGACCACAGCCAAACTCGTTTATGTGCAATCATCGGATATTTACGGAGTACCATATTGGTTTCTTTTATTGCCGAACTTGGCTGACTGGAATCGCCTATTGACTTGCATGAGTTTACAACACCTTATGCTGAAAGTTACACTGTGACATGAAGATAATATTTTTTCCCCTTTTTGAAACCCCCATTATCTTTTCCCTAATTTTAAATGGCCCTCACAGGTAGTCTTGTTTCCTCTACTTTACTTAGGTACGACTATGTATTTGTCGTGTACATTAAGTAGTAAGATGGCAGGCTAAGATGGCGGGCAATACGATTAAAGTAACTTAGGATGCTTTCAAATGACATTAAAATTCATTTATTTTACGAAGACTTACCTTACAGGTACTTTTGTACGTCTCCACGATATTTTTGATATGTACGTATATTGGTGATCACTATAAATCCACTTAAAAAAATTTTTGAGAGTTCTAATGCGCCATGCTCTGAGAGACCTTCTGTGATTAAAAATAATAAACCACGAAAGTATAAAATCTGAATGTATAAAAGGAGAATGTGACGGTCTGAGAAATGTATAAACGGAAACTCAAACCACTGGCTAGGATGTATCGTGTGGTATGTATGATTAAATCATACATACCACACGATACATCCACTAAGAATAATTAAAAAATAAGTAAATAATCCTAAAAGTGAAAAATAGCGAAGCCGCAGCCATCCGGTAGTCAGAAATAAAGAAAGTCACAGAATAACAATATACGTGTACCTATCGCATTGAGTTAGTAGGAAAAGAGAACGTCTTATTCTGTATTCTATTTTATTTACTCGCGTTATTTGCTCTACATGAGAAAACATGCAGCGAAGTGCAGTCAAAATTCAACGTAGCTCGGAATTTTACCGGAATAAAACTCAACTGAATTTAATTAACTTATTGCACTGTTAATATACTTGAAGGAAATATTTTATGTGTAATTTACGTTCGACGTGTTTACTTTTATGTAATCTGATTTTGGGTGATTTAAAGCTGAGGATAATAAATATTAAGTAGGTATGTGCAACTTTATATACACTTGTGCAACTTTATAAAAACGGCGACTGCAGGTTTTTTGCTATAGTAATGCTTTTTGATACAATCTCGTTTCGCACAGTGGCGCGAGTTTGCTGTTGGAAAAAATATTTAAAAAAATTCTCAACTTGACTTTTATATTGGATTGAATTGCTTTTTCAGATTGTAATTAAGGATCTCATAATGATGTTGATATACTAAAGCATAGATATACCTACATATTCCATTCAAATATGACCTCCTTAGAAGTCCAATAAATAAATTAAATTGGTACATTTTTACTGTCATGCGGTTGGTTTTTTTTTTATTTGAAAAAATCGGTGTCCCCTTTTGTAGAAACAGATCTTTTCTATCACATAACCAACCGTATCACATAATATAAAATGATACGGTTGGTTGGTAAAACAAAGAGCTTGGTGAATTGGCCAATCACGGCTGACATGACAGAGTGCAAACCAATCGTAAGACTTTTGGGCATTTATGTGAGCTTTGACTTTGGTACCATTTTTGAAAGACGATTTGTTTGAAATGGTAAGTAGCTATAGTATTTAGATGAATAGTAATGCGTTATGGTCCTACACTGATTTTATTTTTGTCCTCCTCACTTTGACGAATATGGTGAAGGTTGCAACAGGCAGCGTTGCGGATTATCGAACTACTAAAAAAACTAAGCCACTTATCAAAAAAATGTTTCGAGCGTTTTTGGATATTATTATTACCGACACATTAAAACATAAATTATAATTACATACATTGTAGTTTCCGATAAAAATTAAAAAAAAATGAGGAAATTGGAGCAACTTTTGTCGAGAAAATTTTGTCCTTGTTAATGCTGCCAAAATAATACGAAATTCACCACGGGAAATCTAAAAACAAATCGGATTTTCACCCTTTTGAGGCTTCTAAAAGGTCCCCATTGAAGCTCACTTTGGCAAACAGACGGCATTTCCACCGTGCAATCAATTTAAGGAAATAGTGCGGTTTTTGAACAAACAAGCACAGATATCCGACCATTGCTAGATATCCGATCTCGTTAGGTACTGAGGTTCCAGAAATCTCTTCCCCTTTTGAGAGCTTTTAAGGAAACATTTCTATTTTATTTATTTATTTGGCAGGTTAACGATAGTTTATTTTCAAAAGCACCGCATGAGCATTTGGACGGTGTGTACATTTTGTAAATATTTTTAGTCTTAATTTATTTAGGGCACGCCACGATAGCGGCGGTAAGGCCCGTCATGGAGGATTGGCTGGGGCGCCAGCATGGCGCCCTTACCTTCCGGCTGACGCAGATACTTACTGGACATGGTTGCTTCGGTAAGTATCTGCATCGCATAGGTCGGGAGCAATCGCCCGGTTGCTGCCACTGTGGAAACCGCCTCGAGGACACGGCGCAGCACACACTGGAGGAGTGTCCCGCGTGGGCGCAGCAGCGCAGTGTACTCGAGGCAGCTGTTGGTGGCCTCTCGCTCTCAAACATCGTTCAGGCGATGGTTCAGAGCGAGACAGCGTGGAATGCCGTTGCCAACTTTTGTGAGGAGGTGATGCTTGCAAAGGAGGCGGCGGAGCGCGAGAGGGAACATCAGGCGGCGCATCCCTCTCGCAGGAGACGCACCGGGCGCCGGAGGGCAGATGACCTCCGGCCTCCATGAGTTGCCGGCCTGCCTGGTGATGGACGTTAGGGGCAGTCCGTCACTCAAATATAGACAGGCCCGGAGGTGGCGAGCAAAAACAGGCGCGCCCTTCAGACGGTTCCAGCAGCGACCAGGCTGCCGACAATGATGGGACTTGCTGCTGAGATGGCTGGTCGAGACCTGGCGGGAGCGCGGTGAATACGATAGTGAATCCCGTACTCCCGCCAGAAGGTTTGTCGTAGGAACAGACAGTTTTTAGTGGGTGCAAGCCCCACATAACCCCTTCGTTTCCCCTGTCGAAGGGGTATGCGTTAGGCATTTTCTGTCTATAAAAAAAAAAAAAAGTCTTAATTTATTTGTATATATAATATGTTTACCAAATTTTTGCTGTAAAAAATACATTATTAAAAAAAAAAAATTACTTGTACCTGTATCAAAAGTATATAATTGTTCAAAATTTGGTAAGAAAAATATAAAAAACAAGCTTACGACTTGTTTATGAGGAATAAAACCATTATCCAAGTGATGTGGAACTAGCAAACTGTGCTAGCAAAATGATCATAAATTTTACTTGTTTGCTAAAAATGAAGAGAAAAAAATAGTGTAAAATGGAAGGAAATAAATACGACCAAGGTTATAAATTAAAGTGAGTTTTATTGTATGTTCTTCAAAATAACCACGGTTTTATTCGCTCTACTTACATTTTATATGCTAACAATATTAACATACTTTTAACAATTATCATAGTTTAAAATATTTATTTTAATATTGGAGTTATATTCCTACGTATGCAGAGCATAAAGAGCTTCGTATATGATCTGAAGAATAATAATTACTACATGCTCTTGTTTTTAAATGGCTACTTAAGCACATTGTCGCTACCTATTGGGGCATTATTTTAATAAAACAAGGTACCCTAGCATTAAATATTTATGAATTATTAATAAGTAGAATTTGCCAATTTAATTTCATAACTTTAGGTTTGGTTTAAATAGTGCCACAGAAAATCTAGATACCAGTAACTACTACGTAATAGACTATTGATATAAACGAAGAATTTCTCAGTGAATCGTCTCAGATTTCTCTCAAATACAATAACTAGATCGGATATCCCATAAAGGCCGGACATCAAGGCTTGTTTATCCAAACAACCTCACTATTGCCGCAAATTGATAGCGCGACGAAAAAACGCGGTTTATTTGCTCATCCCCCACCCCAGCTTTAACGGAAATCTTTCACAGACTTGAAAGGGAAAATAAACTAATTTGCTCTTCATCATTTTTCACTGTACACTTTTGCGGTTTCGTGTTTTATTGAGCTGCCTGTGCATGGCGCATGGTAAGTCTTACTAAGATTTTGTTTTGCAAATTGGCGATCATTATATTTCTACATGATTTTTTTAATTCTAGCTCGGCACTCTTATCATACAAGTTCACGTTAAACAACATTTAAAGTAAGTAGTAATAGTCTTTTAAAAAAATATTCATCTCCATTGAATGAAGAATTACCAAAGGTGGTATCAAGTTTTCTCATGAACCAAAACCAAAATGTTCTAGGAAAACCATTGGTATAAATTTGTTTTTTATATCCGGGCTTTAATTTTGCATACAAAAAGTTAATTTCTTATCAATTAACGTTTTAGGTCTTACAGATTTTATTGAGAAGTACGACTTGTTTGTTTGTATATAACTTTGGATTCCGGATATAAAAAAAAATTGTAGAAGTTAATGTGGAGATCGTAGTCCATAAAATAAAATTGGTTGCCTGTAAAGTCGGTTTACTGACGATAGTTGAACGTGACAACTCTCGCTTGCACTTCAAGCCGTACATGGAACGCCTCAGAGCGAGGTAACGCGAGTGAGGTAACGCCAGTAACGCCGGATGAGTCATGTTTTTTTGTGCGTGCAGCCGGCTCTATCGATTTATAAGACGTTGTCACGTCAAAAAATTGGTAGTCTGTAAAGTCGGTTTACTGACGATAGTTGAACGTGACAACTCTCGCTTGCACTTCAAGCCTTACATGGAACGCCTCAGAGCGAGGTAACGCGAGCGAGGTAACGCCGCATGAGTCATGTTTTTTTGTGCGTGCAGCCGGCTCTATCGAATTATAAGACGTTGTCACGTCAAAAAAGATTGGGTTTGAATCAGCTTGGTACGGGATTCTATACAAGCATGGTCATTATTCTTTGTGCAGTGCATTTTTCTTTTTTGTTTATTATTTGTGCCATTGTAACGTTTAGTTCAGTATTAATGATTATTTTTTAATGCTGGTATTCTCTAAGTAAGATGATAATTTAGCTGCCATAAGAATTGCCACAGTAAATTACTGGGTAAGAATGGTGCGAGCTAAAGAGCGCACTAAGTATCTAGAAACGGGATACAATTTATCTTGCTCGTTTTTCCTTCCTCTTAATTCTACTTGAAATAAATAAAAATGTGTGGCCAAGGTGCAGGTAAAATTCCTGCGCTGGAAAAATCGGTAGTCGTAATAAAATATGTGATACGTTAAACGTTTACTTTATACGAGCAGCTCTAGATATCACAAAGAATTTTTTAATACATTTGCTCAAAAAGTTGACATTTCCATGTGTGTTTAGCGTGCGCAAAGTTATTCTTTTCCGCACTAGTGCTTTTGTGTTTTCCTCCTACGCGGCACGTAATGCAAACACGGAGCAGGCAAACAAGTAAAACCAATGTTTTTTTTTTCGCAAATGTATTAAAAAACGTCGTTCAATGCACGTGCGGAATTGTCATCTTTACTCGTCCTTATAGTTGACCCTCGCCTTCGGCTTGGGTCAACAAACCGGGACTCGTAAAGAAATGACAAACTTTCCGCACTTATATTGAAATGTACTATTTTTTTCTATGTTGTGGCAGCAAAGAAATAAACAAACCCCTTATCTTTTCTCATAGGTATTAATCTCATTGTTCTGAACCTTGAATCCAAACCCTGCTTCAAAAACTAATCAAAGCAATTATTGTATGGAATAAATTTGTTGTTTAGTGGGAAACACGGAAACCTCGCAAATACCTACATAAGTTGGCATTACCTACATTCGTTCAATTTAGTGGAAATCGTACGTAATAATACTCAGCGTTCTCAGTACAGATTTCGCCAGTCAATAATTTTTGTTATAGCTCAGTTTTATGATTTCACAGAGTTGTGTATACAAACGTTGCTGTTTTTTTAAAGCAATCCTCAAGCAATTACATCACAAGTTTATTTTGACTGCGGTTTCATCTGATGGTAAGTGATTTGTCTGGGCAGACAAATATATCAGATGTTATGCGTCCCAAGATTTTGTATTCACAAATATTCCTACATCAAGTCAGATTTTATGCTAAGGAATCTCCGCTTTAGTGCTCTCAAACCGAAAAACACAATATTCGACACTGATGAATTTATATCATTTGGTAGGAAATATTACGGGTATCATTTAAGCTATCACCAATTTAATTAGTTTTGTGTTTCTTAAATAATAGGGTTTGTCCTCAAAATAGTAGATCTGTCACCAAAATGTAGTCACCAAACAATGCAAAATCAGTTCCACAATAAATCACCTAAAATCCTGAGATATAAGGTCTAGTACCAAATAAATGTTTTTGTATGTGTTATAATAGGTGTGTCCTAATAAGTATTTAAGCAAACTAATTTAAAGAGATCACCAATAAATCATATTATGTTTATAATTTTTTTTATTTTTTGAGCTTATGTGTTAACTTTATATAAGAATTTACGACTATAGCCTAAGAAAAAGTGGGGGATCTAGGAAAACTCCTTAGCCGTCACCCTCTTCCCCTCCAAGAGCATGTCGACGGAGCCCCGCTTCGCGGGGCTCCTATTTCTGGGTGGTCAAAAAAGGAAAATAACCTTAACCTATTTACCTATAGGTGCACATGGGACCTAGGAAAACTCCTTAGCCGTCACCCTCTTCCCCTCCAAGAGCATGTCGACGGAGCCCCGCTTCGCGGGTCTCCTATTTCTGGGTGGTCAAAAAAGGAAAATAACCTTAACCTATTTACCTATAGGTGCACATGGGACCTAGGAAAACTCCTTAGCCGTCACCCTCTTCCCCTCCAAGAGCATGTCGACGGAGTCGCAGTCAGGGATCGATAATCGATTTATTTGGTGACAGATCTACCATTCTGAGCACAGAGCTATTATTTAAGTACAAAACTGTTATTATAAGAACGAAGTTTATATTCATGTAATGCAATATGATTTTATTGATTATCGATCTCTTATATTTTACACATATATTAACATTAATTTGATAATTCATACCTGGGAACAATTTTTGTTTATCTGAGAACGAAAATATTTCGTGGCGATAGATCTATTTATTAGGTGATACAACTTGATGACAAATATAAATTTTGGTGATAGAAAATATAGTTCCCAAATATTACTAGGACATTCCACCTCTTGAATAATATTTCTGCTGTAACGTGTAGAATTAAGCGGTTATCAGATGTCAACTTGAGGCCATAATAATATGTCATCCCCCGTTTAATCACACACATACTACTGAAACGTAGTTATATTCCTAATGCTTATAGTTTAAGTAAATCCACAGAAAACATTTTTTTTTCTTGTCTTCGGTGTTAGAGAACACGTCACCAGCAGTGACTAAGTCACGGCCGCCGTATATTATTAATACAATTAAACAAATATATTAACAATAGAAATCACAGTAGCTTAAAACAAGGAAACTGTACAATAGACGGACTTATCTCATGGCTACGGACTGTCTCTTCCAGAAATACCCTGGACGGGTGATAGCCAAGGCTGGGGTAGCAAAATGACAAAGGAAATATTAGGGCAAAGCAATTTTATTATAAGGCCAGTCATGCGACATAATATTTCAACTTATCTTAAATAACGAGGGTTAATAGTCATTTACGATAACTTGAATTAAATTTGTAGGTTTTGCGATCACGTGAAATTCACAGTAGGTATAAAATAATATGATTGTAAATCCCGCAGAAACCATTCATTTTTAAATGGAAACATTTTATCTCTATCTTATCGTGTTCGTTTTCGATAGGGGAACATTTAATTTGTCGACTAAATGGCCCAGTGGTAGTTCTGCCCTCTACATTGGAAGTCGTGTGTTCGATTCACATAGCTTGATTTGTGAGAATCAAATTTTTGTGTGATGAGCATGAATGTATTCAAGTGTCTGGGTGTATTATAATATTATATTTATTATTTATCTACTAACTCAGGTACGCTATAACTTTGGAGTTAAATTGAGTTGTATTTTATGTCTTGATATTATATTTACTATTGCTTTTTTTTTTAATTTCGCGTTACCGACATACAACATGGTACCATAACTTTGCTGAATCGTGTTGAGCGA
Organism: Coenonympha arcania; assembly: GCA_036785405.1. Classification (NCBI taxonomy): domain Eukaryota; kingdom Metazoa; phylum Arthropoda; class Insecta; order Lepidoptera; family Nymphalidae; genus Coenonympha; species Coenonympha arcania. The sequence goes on from CM072065.1 coordinate 11,640,607, forward strand.
TATTTGGTAGATGCAAAAGTAGCGTCAACAACCGACATGTTCGACATGCTAATTCTGAGTGTGTGGCAACAAGACATGTGTAGCTGCCTGTGTCATCTCTATAATTTCACTTCTGTCGGTATTTCTCTTGACGTTTCTCAACTTTTCTATCGTGGCAGATGAGACTAAGTGATCTACTTCATATTATCATATTCGTCACAAAACTCTCAAACGTCTCAAATCAAAACCGATTTTATAATTAGTGTGGACTAGATACGGTTTAAAACTTTACTTAAAAGAAATGCAAATAAGAACAGCAAATAGACCGCGATAGCGAATAGTAATTATATTTCAAAATAATGAGAAAAACACTTGAATATAATGACGAAGCGTAGTTTAGATACAGGAGTTATTATTTCTGTCGAAACAAATGGTCATTATATTTTCCCCGAAAACTGGGTTGAGTCTTTTTTCATCAAGAAGTCGAAAATTCAAATAACAATCATGCCCTTTTTTATTAGGAAGGTTTTTTAGTACCACCGCAGTGTGTAACATTCTAGTGTTTTTGGTTTGAAAGGCACTGTAGTCGGCAACATTATTGGCATAACTGGGCATAATAAGATTATATCTCAGGAAGACGAGAGCGAGAGCAATACATCGCATATTGCAATTTAATGTCCTGGGGAAGCATAATATCAAGAGCAGGAGGCATAACAGCATAGGGTGAATAACTTGCTCAATCCGTCATTCTCTTCTATATTAAATGTACCACCTAAGCCAACTGAAAACGTTCTGCAAAAAAATCACAGTAAAACCTGGATTGGTCAAGGCTTTATAGGCGGTCTCTCTGTCTTATCATCATGAATACCACCAAGCTTATATTTTGACGTACATTGCCGTTTCATATTGTGAAGCAAAAATAACACCATATCAAGTTTTAAATTGAAAAAAATTGAATGTGCTGTACGTGACCTCAGTTGGATTGGTTAGGTGAGTTGGCCAATTTCGTTTGGCACCATTCGCGTCACTTTGGCACCATTCTCGAAAACAACTTGTAAGAAACGGCGGCTTGTATTTCTTTCCTTTCGCTAATTCAGTTACAATGATATCTCTCAAATAAAGATAATGTATCAAAAGGGCTAAAAAGTTAGGGAAAACACAAAAGCCCTTCCCATTGTTCTTTAAATGTGACGACGCATTAAGACGCTACACTCTTCGTCTTTTGCTCCTTTTGTCTCGGAGACATTTTGTCATCGGCCTTTGTATTGTAAGTAATGCGTCTCGAGGATACCGGATATTAGTTGTTGAGATGTGGGAACATAATACTGACATTATCCTGATACATCGGTATCTTTTCAATGGAATAGAATATTAAAACAAATGTTTTTTTTAATGCAATTATCGAATAATTCTTAGCTTAGAAAATCAGCGGTAGGTAGGCATATTTATTAATAGCAACACATTAATAAATTAGAAGCAATTTCTAAAAACTTTATCTGCTGTATTAAATCGATACATGAACATTTCTCCGAATTTCTTTTGATTTCATGTTTATTTTTCAATTATCTTTTCACAGCAGCAATGCCGGTAACATGGGGCTTCAGTCTGCTATATATAAACGCGGAGATGTTGATGCTTCAAATAATTAATTAATTTTCCATTCATAAAAGCTAAGGATAATTGACCTTCATCCCTCGATTCGCGAACTCATTTCATCCTTTTAAAAGCCATAGAAAGTCGTTTGAGTATGGCTTTACTTCGTTTACGTCTAAAATTCTCATAAATGTGCAAAACAGAACAAAACTTTGCCTAAGCCAATTTTCCGGGCCAATCGCTTATATTTACCAGAATTAATTAAATGCAATCGGGATTTGAACAAGTCAAAACAGTTTTCCGATTAAAGTTCGGGATCAAGTAGTTCTGGATTTAGTTCTCGACCCAGAAATGAGGCGAGCCGTCGTTTTCATCTCCATTAAACTTTGGCGACGTCCATCGATGCTGCAGATAAGCGGGTCACAAGGAGTAATGCCGATAATTTCGGAGTGCGCTGCGTAAAAATATGTTCATATTCCAAGCCTTCAACATTATTATAACTTGCACGAACATTACTAAGGAACACTCTTTTGAAGTTATTTTTGAGAACACTTACCGTTTTCGAGAAAAATCCAAAAAACCTCAAATTTTGACGTTTGACCGCGAATAACTTTTGTTGCACACATAGAATTGATGGGGACTTTTGAATCTTTATTCCTTGTGGTAAACTTAAGGTCTCTACGAAGATTTGGCTCTGTCGGAATTTTCTTTATTTCAACTGTCTAAATTGACCGGACTATAGGTAGTCTAGGGTTTTTTAAATGCCAGTAACGCCAGTCTACTACTAACTAGCACTAATGCCAGTCCCTTTGGCCTTTCCGAGAATTTGATATATTATAATAGGTATTATAAACTATAGCAGACGCTCGTGATGTCGTTCACGCGGTTGAATTTTCAAAAATCCTTTCTTAGCAGATAGTACAATAAATATTTATAAATATTTGTATGATTTTGTCCAATAGGTTGAATTGTGCGTTTACAGATAAATCAGTCAAACAATTAGTGGGTCAATTACTTTTTCGTTTTATATTATTAAACTTATGTATCTTTTTTCCAGTTATCGGCGACATTGCTGGTGTTGCTTCACTTATCAATGCACGTTGTGGATGAAGGGCAGGCAGTAAACCCTAGTGAGTATAACCCTTTTTTTTTTAATGTGACTAGAAGATTGCTCTTTCACCTCCATCTGAGTGCTAAGAGGAATAGCTGCAAGCTTTCATACAAAAAGCGATAACGTTTTCTTATACGTAAATGTAGTCCGATAATTTTTAAGAAATGTTGCAGATATAATGAAGTAATACGCTCGTACGTTTTACTTTTTAAGAAATATTCCTTATGTTAAAAGTTATGAGAAACTCTATCTTTTAAAATCAAAATCAAAATAAAATAAAAAAAACGTACGAGCCTAGAGTATAGTGTACTGAAACTAATGAGATCAAAATTGTCCAACGTTTCGTGGGCAAAAACGTTATCACTCAAAGAAATATTTCAAAAATAAAATGAAAGCCTAGCTCTGGACTAGCAACTCTCTCTATAAGGGCATGGCAATAGCATTTTTACAAACACCTGTTCGCGTTTTGTTACGACGTATACAAATATTCCGACCGGCAAGCACCGAACTATTGAGCTATGCCTTTCTCAATTTTGTCCGATCGAATTTTGTTTGAGGAAAAAAAAGAAGAGAAAGGGAAAGCAACAAAAACTTTAAAGCCTGATGAAAACAACTTGCATAAAACATTGTAGTAAATATTTCGCACAATCAATCTTAAATTAAAAAGTACATCTTCCGAAATGGACCCGGCTACGATGACATTAATAATACCAAATAGTCGGTTTTATAACTGCGGTTTTTCATAGTTTTTAAGTCTCAGTGGGGCTGCACTGAATTCTTTATAACGCTGCGCCAGCCGCATTTTAGATTTTTAGCCGTTTGCGTGCAATGGAAATACCAAAAACCTTTTAACGATCTACTCAGTGCACGAAGAACGGGGCAATGGCGTGGTTCATTATTCATTACCGGTATTAATTACATTACATGAAGCTTTACATTCAATAGTTACTTACAATGGACACAAGTCTTTGGGTGTGATAGTGTATTGCTCTGATTTTACTACTTTGATCAATCTGTCCTGTTGATTTCTATACTGCTACAAAACTAACATAAGCGTTATCATCAAAATCTTTAAGTTAATTTTTTATTGCATACACTAATCCTGATACAAACGTTTTTTTATGTCGAATTAATAAATCCGAGTAAGTATGAAATATTCCTCACCGTTCAAAGTCGTCACCGAATCAAAGTTCGTTAACGAATGATGAATTAATCTCAACCATAATAAATTTTGAGCCTCGTAGATAACCCTGATAGGAGAAAATTAGCGAGTGACGAAAGTTTCAAACTAAATCAACTCGGCGCTACCTTGCGTCGGAGTTTTTCCATTAAAAAGCTTCAACTTCACTTCTTACCTAATTAACACTTTATCACGTGTTCGGAAATGAAGTTACCACACCAACTTTAGATGCAATTTTAGATTTTATTTATTATAGAAATTTAATAGGTATAATGTAATTATGTTTTTGAAATACTTTTTTTATTTCCTTCTACACGATAATTATATTATGTGGTACTTTTTAATACTTAATTAATTTATTTATATTGAAATTTTTAATACGCATTGTATTCTCTTCACCGTAAATTATTCATTGTGGTTTACAAAATAATTTTGCCGAATAGAGAAATGTTATAACCCTTTGATATAGGATAGTAAGAATTCTTTTAATATTAAAATTTGCTTGATTCATAAAAGTTATTATTTATTTATATTCTAGGTGCCTTAGTTCTATATAGACAGGCCAGAAGGTGGCGAGCAAAAAAATACAGGCGCGCCTTTCAGCAGCGGCAAAGCTGCCGACAGTTGGAATTTGCTGCTGAGGTGGCTAATCGAGACCTGGCGGGAGCGCGGTGAATACGATAGTGTATCCCGTACTCCCGCTAGCAGGTTTGTCGAAGGAACAGACAGTTTTTAGTGGGTGCAAGCCCCACTTATTTCCTTCGTTTCCCCTGTCGAAGGGGTATGCATTGGGCACTTTCTTTATCAAACACGGCCTGGTCTTCTTTATACCTTTACTTATAAGTCAAAACTCATAAAATTACATTTTAAAACGAAGCTCTAATAATAATTTACTTATGTCACTTGTGTATTTACTTTAGTGGCTTGAACTCCTATAGCTAAGCTACCCAACCTACTTTGCTGCGTGTAAGTAACTTTATACTAAGAGTTAATGCGCATAACGCCTTATTCTTACTCATGTATGTCCTGATATTATAAATAAATACATGAGTCGCTTTTGCCGTCGTGTTCCTTATTAACTCCCTTCCTCTTTCCCTTTGAAAATTGTGACTGAATTACGTACTAACAGCAGCGCCTGTCTCACAAAATTCAATAAGCTTCTTCTGTCATACGTGTTCGTTACGGTCAAAGTTCCGAAGTTTCCCCTTACCGCCATACAACCGTAATTAAGGCCCAAACTCAACAATAACACCGCCTATACAAGAACAACACCGTACAAATTAATTGCAAACGTGCTCAATTTAAGATTGTACGGTGAACCTGCTCGTATTACTTAACCGAACCGTGTGGGACGTCGTCTTAATTGAGTATAGCCGTATCATGAGATACATGAGACGTGGGCATTTATAAATTAATCCAATTAAAACGTATGTAAACTCCCTCTGGTGATTCAAATAATGTCGAAAAGGTGGCTTGGGTAGTGCTAACCCTACCTATACTAATTCAATCTAATACCGAGGTAAGACTTTAAAGGCTACCGCATACTGGTCATGGCATGGCATGCCGCGTGGACCGCGACAGCATGTCAAGGGATATTGACGGCATGATCCCGGCACAGCATTCCATGGAGACCATGGTGCGTCTTTCAATGCCGAGCCATGGCGCGCCTTTCGATGCCACGGGTTTATTATTAAGCATAGCAATTTATGTCGTCTTTCTAAAACGACACGTTTGAATGTTCATTAGTAGATTAGTTGAAGTTGAAATCCCTTACCATGCCGTGCCCAGTCTGCGGTGCCCTTTATTTGAGAGTTTTCAACCACAAGTACATTCGCTGTATCAAACTACGCTTTTATTGGTTTTGGACAAGATTTAACTGAATTATGGGTCAGGTAGTTATACTGTATGGTACTATTCAGTATTCAGTGCTATAGCTTAACAACCTTAATTAAACTATTAAACTTAGTTGTTTCCAGCTATGGAGTAAACGTTAGAAAGTAATATGTTTCAACTGAAACTTAACTTTATCGGCCTATAGACGTTCACTGCTGGTCATATGCCTTTCTGAGACCGCATCACCACACACGATGGCGAAAATTTATACTTCATTTTATAATAATTACCGTTTGACCAAGTCTAACAGGGTCGGCCTCTACTATTAGGTACCTATCCTCTTGAAATACCTTGAGTATTATCACCGGTATTATACAAGAAAATAATTCATAAATTGCCAATGCTCTCTCTTTAGTCATCTACGCTTTAAGTACGTAATAATCACTTGAGAACCACTATTAAATAGATACTTATACATTTTTTGACCACCTCCCTGGCGCAGTGGCGCGCGCTTGGATTCGAGTGGGAGGTCGCGGGTCCGATTCCCTCCACGGGCCACTTTGGAATTTTATAATTTCTAAATTGGCTCAGGTCAGGTCTGGTGGGAGGCTTCGGCCGTGGCTAATTACCATTCTACCAGCAAAGACGCACCGCCAAGCGATTTAGCGTTCCTGTGAGATGCTTGTAGAAACCGTTGAATTTACTTACCCTTACAAGTTAGTACGATAACATCTTAGGCTGCATCATCACTTACCATCAGGTGAGATCGCATTCAAGTACTGACTTGTATAAATTAAAAAAAATATATATACATGATGATGATGTATAAAATCATCGTTTTGTTTTTCCTTGTTACACTAAATCTTCAAAATTGTTTATCCAGATATTTGATCTCGCCTATTGAAAGTGTTTCCATAGAGGTAGAGATCGCCATTCAGATAAAGCAAGGCTATCTATTTCAAAGAATAAAGACAAAGTTCTCTCATTATATAAAAATCTAGGATCTACGAGAAACTAAAAATTCGCAGCTACTTTCCGTCGCTACAAAAAATTTGCACAACAAATAATAATGTTTCTCACATCGCCTTTCAAAGTTGTAGCGAAGCAAAATTGCACAAAGTTACATAACTTTACGATGGAAATGCATGGACCAAGTATTTTAGTGAGTAAGAACGTGGAATTTCAAAGCATTACTCCCTTGAAATGTATATAGAAGGCACCTAATTAATTAACGCAGTAATAACACTATAAATGTTAACAAGTAAATAAATAATTAAAAAAATTATAAAACACGACTGCCCTGTGGTAAAACTACTTTTTTTTAAAAATTATAGCCTATGTTACTCGAAATGACGTAAAGATTCTAACGATACCCCATAATTTTATGTCCAAATCTCTTCAGTCGTTCAGAAGTTATGGTGGAATAAGGAAACTCACATATATACATACATACATACATGAACCAAAAAAATAATACACTCCTTTTTTTGGGCAGTCGTGTGTTTTTAACCGACTTCAAAAAAAGGAGGAGGTTCTCAATTCGTCGGAATCTTTTTTATTTTTTTTTTTTATTTTTTTTTATGTATGTTCCCCGATTACTCGAAGATGCGTGGACCAATTTCGAAAATTTTTTTTTTGTTTGATAGGGTATAGTTCACAGATGGTCCCATTGTCATCAAGTCAGGATCTGATGATGGGATCCTGGAGAAATCGAGGGAACTCTTCAAATTTTACAGGCACACTTGAAGTGATTTGGGTATTGTTTGAAAGAGTAATTTTTTCCAGGTAGTCTTATGGTCATCACGTCGGGATCTGATGATGGGATGTTGGTAAAATCGAGGGAACTCTTCAAATTTTGCTAGTATACTTGAAGCGATTTAGGTATTTTTTATAGTTACGATTGCATTTCCTTGCAGTCATCAAGTAATGACTGTATTCATCAAGTCAGGATCTGATGATAGGATCTTGGAGAAATTGAGGGAACTCTTCAGACTTTAGAAGCATACTTCAAGCGATGTGGGCATTTTTTCCAATGCCTTGCGCATTAGTTGTTTTCCACTAAAAAGTATAAAATAAAATGGAAAATTTTTTCCAAAAAACCAACTTCAAATGCCACTACAAAGAATGAAATAATTTTTAATGTACACCAATTCGAAGTCGGGCAATGTTTCGTTCATTCAATAATAGTCCTTGGTATTGTCGATAATTTTGTCGTTTCTTTGCACATCAAGTTTTATAATAAGAAGGACTATTAATGATTGAACAAAACATTGCCCGACTTCGAATTGGTGTACATTAAAAATTATTTCATTCTTTGTAGTGGCATTTGAAGTTGGTTTTTTGGAAAAAATTTTCCATTTTATGTTTTGTATACCCCCTATCAACGTCCGGTATCCATCAAAGCGGAGAGGAGACGAGAGGAGATGCGTAGCGGATAGGAGATGTGAACCGTGCATAGCGGAGATGTGTGCTGTGGGTAGTGTGAATCGAATGACGTTTTTGGGTGTGTAAGACGAAGAGCGTCTTCGGCGCCGTTCGATCGCCTGACTATAGATATCTCCGCTCAGTAGAGTTAGTACAGTTTTTTGTAAAATTTTCGAGTTGACAGCGCTCCAAGTGGATAACCGCCGAAAGCGTTGTTCACAATGTTTTCGCTTGGGACGCTGGCTGTAGATGTATGAAGAATCTGTTCCGTTTATTCGAGAGTCGACTCGAAATTTGCACAAAATCCTGTACTAACCCTATAATAGCTGCACCACTTGCTCGGTAAAATTCTATAGAGAGAAATGAGACATCTCTTCTCCGGCTTGATCCATTTCTACTGCTAAGCGGAAAACACATCTCCTCTCGCCTCTTATCTTCTCCGCTTTAGTGGAAACTGGATTTTAGTGTACGTTGGTATGCTAAAAGACTTGCTTGTTGTCTCAACCCCATTATAATAACCAAGTGCTGGGCATGGGTCTTATATTAGAATGAGGGGTTTTGTGTAGCCCAACACGCTGCCAAATGAAACACACATTGCGGGCTTCGAACCCTTTGAGAACATTATGCTGAACTCTCAAACATGCAGGATTCTTCACAACGATAACCGAGTATTAGTCATATTTAGTTTTCTGAAATATAGATAACTCAGAATAGTCAGAGGTGCGTGCTCGGATTTGAACTCACGACTCTCTTATGAGAGCTAGAGGTTTAAAATTTTTTACCGATTTGCTATCATCACTGCTTGCTCAAAGTGTTTATACATGCACTTATATGTTTCAGTGTGTACTAATGAAACAACTACGTCTACCTCCTATTGCTTATAAAATACGATAAGAGCTGAAATATTTTATCGTTTACCAATTTGTTTAGAAATTTGTCAACTGCCACACAAATCAATTTTTTTTTGTTATACGTGTAGAATGAAATTTTAAATTTCACCCAAAAAATAGCACGTTTTGAATACACATTTTAGTATTACCATGATATTATTTTTGTCACGTTTCCCATGTTACCCATATCACATTCGCATAAAAGCTAAGTGATGGATTAAATTATGTATTAAATGTATAAGAGAAAACATTTTGGTTTTTTGGGCACTTGTTAACATTCGTTTATCCAAGCTTAACTAGTCAATCATAAAAGTATTGTTCGTTAATCCCATTAAGTTTTGTTTTCCTGATGTAAATGTTAAATCTATTTAGTTTATAGTATAAGTTTATCAACATTATTTAAAAAGATACACTGAATTTATTTTTGTGCTTCTCACTCTTACGAATACGTCGATGGATGCGACATGCCGCGCTGCGGAAGAATATAACAGAAAAATGACATTTTACCTAATTACTAAAAAACTAAGCCAGTTATCAGAAATCTGTTTCTGATCGTTTTTGGATTTTTTTATTATCAAAACTTTAAAACAAAATTACAATTGAATAATTGAATTACATCCATTGTAGTTTCTGATAAACATTAGAAAAGTGGAGTTTTTGTGGCAGTTTTTGGAAGAACTTTCTAATGAGAAAATGTTATCCAACCATGATTCTGCTGAGCGAATTTAGACTAAAGATCCAAATTACATACCATTTAAATTTGAAAGTTATTGTTTTTCTACACGACTGTTGAACGAACAAAAACGACTGTTTAAACCGTTTATAATAAAATTTACTATCCGTAATTTGCTGTTAATAATCTTATTCATCGTATATTAATTTTATTGTCATGACTCCGTAATGCTGAATGGTCAACAAAGGACATTCGGGCTGATCAAACATTCTGTCACGAATGTATTTTTACAGCCGCGTCCTTATCAGATCTATTTGACGAAATCCATTCATTTACGTTTTATATTTTTTAAATTTTCCACTTCCCATATGAAACTGACAGTGATATTTTTAAAATTTCACACTTTTTATTTTATTCAGATTGCACCAATTTGTATAAAAATCCCCTATTCGGAGATTTTCCATTTGTCCTCTCTATACTTTATTTTATCCGGTAGGTTTAGTCGACGTAGTTGAGTTCAAAATATTTTACTTTAAAAAGCTGTTAAAACTATTCCAACTTACTTTTCGTCGATACTTGTTTCTGCACTTTGTATTTTTCTGGGGTGTTATTCTCGAAAAAATAAAATTGTACAGCGGCCAACCATCGACAGTAACTATAGCAACGCAGCCATCAGCAGCCAATTGTCGCCTTGGCTGCATAACTGACGGAAGCATTAACCAATCAGCGCATAGCTGTTAGCTCGTCGCTGCTATAAGTATTTTTGCAGAATAGCACAGCTGTTATTACCTAAGTACATTTTATGACTCGTTTCGTTCTAAGTAATAACTTATACTCTTGAATCGTTCACTGCTTTATAAAATAGGATTTAAAACATTTTGAACGTAAAACAATTTACTCCTTGTAGTTTCTATGGTTTTCTGGAGAGAAAATTTCTTCTAACACTAATTTCGCAAAATTATAGCAAGTTTCAAATCATTCATTTCATTGCTACTAATTTCAAAGGAGAAAATTCTTCTCATTCCAAAAATGAAATAACTTGGGATCATTCAGCACGAAGCTACTTTGTCCTTAAATGTAAAGCATTTGCCCCAAATTCCTCCAGAGATCAAAGTGGAGCCCGAGTTCGTTTGTGAAATAGTTTCAATTAACCACAATTTGTGCGTCACAGTCTCACTGAGCGTAAGATTAAGATCTAAGTGCTTGTCCCGAGATTAGGTCGCTGGGTAAAGTTAACTGGAATTAAGATAAAACTAACCCAAGTCATAATTATTAAGATTTGATCGAGTATTTTCTGCAATATATTTGAAAAAATCTGAATTTCGTAATATTTGAACCAAAAACGGACGGAAATTCAAGTTTTCATGCAAAGCGGAATCAAGTTTTTAACTAACCAAACATTCCATCGATATAATTTAAAAAGTAATGGCTAATTTTATAGGAAAATAAAAAAGCCCGTTAAAATGTAAAAGACATAAACGTGCAACTTTGTCAATGTCTCCACCGACCCGTTTAATTCAATAGAAGCAGCTTTTCTTTGGAGCTATTTTAATATATTATGCGCTGAACTTTGTTGGCAGCTAACGTAAAAAGGCCCTTAAGATGCTTTTCTGCGCCAAACGACTACTTAAGAGTTAAAAGAAAATCCGGGAAAATATGCAATCAGCAAATACTGATCACATTCCAATTTTCAAGGTACTTTCTTGACAGAAAAGCTGCATTAATTCATCTTTGACGATAATACTTTGACGATTATAGCATCTACTTGAACTTTCCTTCTAAGCTAATTTTATTATTATTCAGATCTATACTTTAGTAAATCTTATCAATATTTTATGTATAGCATTTGAAACTAATTTCAAAGCTTTATCAACGAGTGCTCGTAAAACCTATTAAAATATTATAACTACTGAGATTACTTACTACTTACCTACTTTACTATAGGAATACTTGCTCTTATTAAAATGTTTCGTTACCAGATTCTTTTGAGAACGGATTGAAAACAACTTAGAATTCGCATTTATATGTTTAATTCAAAACTATTATTTGTCTTAATTGAAACAACAAAGTAAAGTAAAGTAAAGTAAAATATGCTTTATTGTACACCAAAACAAAAACAATAGACACAACAAATACAAATACAGCATGTACAAGGGGTGTACTAAATAAATAAAGTAAATACACATAATATACGTATGTATATATATATATATATATATATATATATATAAATGAAAATACAACAGTAAATAAGAGAGGAATAGACGACAGATAAGTGGAATAAAAAGTAAAAATAAATAAACACATCAAATGGAGGATAAATAAAATAGCTTCAATTTTGTTTTAAAAATTTATAGTGATTGAAACTGTTTGATATCCAAAGGGAGAGAATTCCATAGCAGTATAGCGGTAACAGTATTAAGGTAAGTTAGTGAGATACTTTATTTAGGGCATCAAACTTAAGTTCCTAGCTAGTTGTACAGCTCGTCTAATATACGTATGTTTTTGGAACTTTAACCTGTAAATTGCAGATGTGGCTTGTTATAGTTTATTTCAAAGTAGTTTACAACTTTACACTAGATATTATGTTCATCTCACGTTGCTTTCACTACTTACCGATTCCGGATGTTGAGGTTAGTTCCGAATTTTGCCAAACCTGTAACCTTTTACCTTCATTCAAAATTAATGAAATCGAATAGGTATAGATATTTCAATCCTCTTTGACGCGCCCCACTCTGTCAAACTCCATACGAATAGAATGAAATATACCTAAGTGATTTTGACAGAGTGGGGCGCGTTGTCGGGGATTGAAATATCTATATTATATATCTACGTACAAAACAAATATGCACAGGTTATTCTTTTCTAATAGTGTCAGTACACTGAATCCATTGATATAACTGTTACTGAAACAGTTTCATCTGTTATGCCATGCAGATATTTTGAAAAGTAAGAAAAAAAAAGAAACATCATCGCAAATATTTAATAACTGATGGAATTTGAACTTTTATTCAGTGATCACAGTAATTCAGACGTCTTTCTGCTTATAAGAGTTCAGCAGTCAGTGCTTACTTGATTTTGAAGAAAGAAAGAATTTTTTTTTCATAGCATTATGTCACACATAACAAAAACAATGTACTAAATAATATAAATATGTACAAATATGATGCCTGAAGCGCCGACCACCTGGGAAACAAAATTGCCGGAAGCACCAGACACCGCTTGTCATGTGTGGCACAACCCAGAAACGATGAAAATAAAACATGATAAAAGAATCTGCATGCCTGAAAGGCGTCTATAATGTTTTCGAAGATTTGTGAAGCCTTCAAACGTACATATTTGACACTGTGGCTAACTCTTTCTGAATAGATACGTACTTCAACCATGATAGTTTAAGAATTATGTCACACAGCCATTGATTTAACATCGTAGCGTATTTCGTCATTGTACACAGCTAATCATACAAGTCATCCAAAGTAAAGGTGCATACAAAACTTCAGCTAAATATTCCAAGATTCCATCCGAGTAAACACGCATTGCTTGTTAAATAAAAGCTTGCAAAAAGGAAATACATCAAGCGTGGCAATTAGCTGGACACGTAACTTTCAATTTCCGATTTTTTCCTTCCCATTTTCACGGTTACTTTATACTACCATTCGGTTCACCCGCAATAAATTTCGAGCAAATTTATTGTGCCATCCATCTAAATTTAGCTCCGTATTTATTGAGCCCAAAATTTGGTAATTGCTCTCAAATTGGGCCTCGACCTCAAATTCCGGCGTTCGTGATCTAGCAGCTGCAAGTTTGAATATGTGGATAAGCACAATACGCGTGCTGCTAAGTAATTTGAGGCAAACTGCAACACTAGATGGTTTGCATTGTCTTGTTATAATTACAATTTGAACTATGTATTGCGTGATAAAATGTACGTGAGCCTATATTCCAGAAGAATATACTTGTGGTTGTTTGCGGAGTTCGTCTGTTTTGCGGACGCGAAAAAGTAATATTTGCTGTGTTTCAGTTTGAAGAATACTGTAGCTGACGAGATTACTGGGCTTACCCAGTAAATTTATAATTTAGTTAGTTTTTGTTCCTAAACACAACACCAGGGCTAAGGCAGTTCAAACCGGTTAGGCTCAGGGATCAACATACTTGAACTTAGTTAAACGAACATTATTTAAATGGTCTATGGGCACAGGCAACAAAATACTTTAATAAATAATGCAGATCCATGTAGATGAAGGTAAGTCCAAGTTTAGTACCACGACAATAGATGTACAAAGGACCCACCAGACCGCACAAAAAAATTTGTTTTGACACCAACAGCGTCAGTTGTAAGCCGACAGCAGTGATGTCTATGGACCGCCGTCCACGCTACTGATCACGATAGACTCATCCTCAGGTTATATTTGTGACCATAATTTAAGCCATATCAGCTTATAACATATTTGACCTCAATGCCATATCAGTTCGCGTGGCTCCGGATGGCGTGGTCAAGCCGGCTCAATTTCCGGACTCTGCCCTCACTGTCGATTATACAACACTTCTGCTCAAATAAGCACCCACGGCTCTTTTCCGGACCAGTTTACTCTTAGCATGAATCTAGGACTTTAGGTAGTTTAGAATTTTAAATTCGTTAGAAACAATTCTACTTTTATGTCTCTTACAGATCTGTGCTAAAATTTTAATGACTATGGAATGTTAACAGCTGATACTAGCGAAATGTTGAAGACTTATTAAGTGAAATTTTTTCTAGATTCTGATTGGTTTATTGGTTAGTTGGTTGGATGGTTGGTTCAAAGAATTGCGTGTGTTGTTTCGGAGCCCCCCTATTTAATTTTTATTTTTTTAATTTAACTAAGTAAATATATAACAACTAAACATTCCGTAAATATAAAAAACTTGGGAGCCCCCTCCCATTCAACAAAAGTTTTTTTGCTTATTCTAATTTATTTTTTATTTTTATTGCTATAACAGCAACAGATATAAATCATTTGTGAAAATTTCAAATGTCTAAACTATCACGGTTCTAGAGATACAGTCTGGTGACAGACGGACGGACGGTCAGATGGCGAAGTCATAGTAATAGGGTCCCGTTTTTTACCCTTGTACCCTAAAATAAGTATGAATCAAGGAGAGAAAGCAAGAATAATATCAATATTGTCACTTCAAAAAACGATTAAAATTTTCGAGATACGAAATGTACCCCAAACCACAGGCGTTAGTCAAATATTTAAAAGCGGGCTAAAATTAATCTCTTTTGTTGGAAACTTTTAAAAAACAGACCTGTGAAGGGAAATATAAAATTGTAGGCTCGGAAATTCACAGTCCCTTTAATTATGAATGCTCTTGTAATTCGTTCGTTCTGAGAAAAAAGTAACGGATGATTTTAAATTATTCGTATTGAAAAGATTTTGGAAGAGAGAATTTAATGTCCGTAGTTCTGCCCATGTGAATATCAATTTTTTATAAATCCTGTGGGATGTGGGAATCAATCAGGGATTATTAATTTCCCGAGATAAAAAGTAGCCTATGTCACTCTCCGGGTCTTGACTAGTTCTGCGATTTTTAGCGACCTGCATTTAAAAAACTATAAAGACAATTACTTTCAAATGTAAACTTCATGTTAGCTATATGTTACTCACGATTGGATAAAATTTTCTCGATAGAAATTTCTCCCAAAAGTTGGTTCATAACTCCATTGACCTACAATGGATGTAACTGTGATTTTTGTTTGAATGGGTCGGCAATAAAAATATTAATTATTATAATTAGCTTAGGCCCGGTTGCTTGACTTGACTTTAACCGAAACGTTATAGTTGAATATGGTGGTCTGACCTTTATTTCGAAAGACATATTAAGAGACAGGCCGCCATATTTTACTATAACATTTAGGTTAAAATCAAGTCAAGCAATCGAGTCTTAATTTTTTAGTAAGCAGGTAAAACGTCGTTTTCTATTATCATAGAGGGAGCCCTCGATTTCAAAAGTGCCGCAAAAACTTCTTTGCCCAAATTTTCCCGAGCCGTTGCTACACAATTTTTCACGCACACTAGCATCCACACACCATACAAATTTCAAATTGACACACTCACAATACAAGAAAAAGTTGCCGCACTCAAGGAGCTGTCGTTGTGGCAAGGCCTCGGTAAGGCTCTATCTAGTCGGAACGCGAGCGACGATCTATTATAAATCTATGTCTATTATATTCTTCCGCTATGCTGTCTGTCGCACCCACCAACGTGTTCGTAAGAGTGAGAAGGACAAAAATAAATTCAGTAGGTATATCCTTTTTAACTTAAAAATCTTTGTTTCTGTCACAGGCTGCTCCTGCGTTCGCTTCACGTCGACTCACGGCAAAGAGCGGGGCACCTTCAGCAGCCCCGACTACCCGCTGCCGTACCCTCGGGGCATCTGCCTCCTGTACACCTTCGTCGCGGCCCCGCACCAGATCGTCGAGCTGATGTTCACCGACTTCGACGTGTTTAAAGACGATCTTGAGTAAGTCTCCCGAAACGTTTTGTATGTGTGTGTTTAAGGGGATTTATTGAATTTATTTTTGTCTTTCTCACTCTCACGGAGATTTGGTAGGTGCGACATGCGGCGTCGTGGAAGAATATAACAGAAAAAAACAACCTTTTACCTAATTACTCAAAAACTAAGCTGGTTATCAAAAATCTGTTTCTTAGCGTTTTTGGATAATAATAATATTACCGACACTTTAAAACAAAAATTACAATTACATCCAATGTAGTGTCCGATAAAAACTCGAAAAACTGAGATTTTGGAGCAACTTTTGGGAGAACTTTCTATTGAGAAAATTTTATCCAATCGTGTTTCTGCTTGTTAGCGATCAAATTTGAAAGTAATCGTCTTTATAGTTTTACATAAAACTTCATTCCAAATCGCTTAAATACGGCTTCTACACCGTTAAGTCTGTGTGTTTGTTACTTGTTCATGCTATAACTCCTGAACTAATTTGGCTAAAATTTAGAATTTATATCCTGTACTACCTACTGTTTATTTACCGTTTTACATGTATGGTTAACTAACAAATATTCCTTCCTGGATTTCACTTGCGACTCCACTCGCGTGTAATTTTGTTTTTCGTCTATAGGGAACTATGGATTTTTTGGGTATCAAAGTAGCCTATGTATTAATCCAATATGTAAATTAGGTTATCTATATAATTTTAGTCAAAACGTAAAGAATAGTTGCTGCGTGAAAGAGTATAAAATAATGTTTATTTTATATTTACCTATGCACATAAACAAACATACAAACATTGGCCTTTATTATATAAGTGCGATTTCTTCTTTCCTCTACAAATATGCTTTATTTATTTCAATTGCGTAAGATTGCTTATTCCTTGGACTGAACAATACTTCAAAAGGTGGGGATCGAACCTGAGACCTTTTGGTTTCATTCCGGACCTTAAAAGTTGAGCCATGGAGTCTTCAAATTACCCTGTAACTACTTTTTGAACAACTATGCTTCACCTGACGGAAATTGATGGCCCTTTAAAACAAGCATGCTTGCCTAGAAGTTGTGTTTTCACTTTTAATTGGAGTAATATAGACAAATGACCATAATAACATAAAAGTAACATTTAATTACTCATAACGTTATTTCACAAGCCACAAAATAACAGAAAAGCTTATAGAGAACAAAATATACACAGCATTATTGTAAGCAACATTATCTCAGACTTCTAAAGTTTTCTTATCGTGCTTCCTTAGTCCTGAGAGCGTGGCACAAAATTGTTTGTAGTCAATAAAGTTGGACCCGTTCTTATTTATCACAGGTGCTTCGTCTAAGGCGTAGTCAGCCTCCTTTTCTGTGAAACGGTCACCCCATGTCATCAAATCGTGGCGAATTCTGTAAAAAAATGCATTATCAATTACAATTTGTGAAAATATTTTAATCTCTAGTGATCATTTACACTCGAATTCATAGTCGAGGTAGGGGTTTCTCTAGGGTAAGTTTCAGTCGCCATGTGACGAATTCAACTTCTTTACAATTCATAAACAAAAGAATCCCCTATTTAGGCACGTGGGGGCCAGATGTGGCTGTTGAATGTTGACTGACCGAATTTCATGAACCAAACAGTCCGCTAGCCGGTTTCGTGCCATTTTAGTTTTTATTTTGAGACTTCTTGTAATTAAATTCGTGAAAATGGATATTGAAAGTGACTCTTATCGAGAACCTGAGAACTGATGAAGCCCTGCAGCGTGAAATGCGCGTGATATCTGTGCTCAAGCGATATATTCGCAATCACCTGAACCCTTTAGAATTCTACAGAGATATGGAATTTTCAACAACTTTTTCTTGTTTTAATAGGGACACTATAGTAACACTTTTTCTTCAGCAGAAAATATTATTTTTTCGTAAGAATCAGCCATTTCTAAAATGTTTAAACAATAATGAAAGGAAATAATTTGTCAATTTTTCATTTAGGTATTTTATATTTTTAGAAAATAATAAATAAGTATAGTACTGTACGTAACACAAAACGCGCGAATAAAACATAAATAAAGTATTGATCTAAAGTTTGAAATTGTTCAGTGTGTCACTGTCAAAGTGACATCCATAAAGAATTTTCATAGACAAGATGTAAAATAATAGAATTCAATAGACAATATTGACTGGAACTTCATTCAGCTAGGGGACTCTCCAACGATTGTTTATGAAACACGAACAACGCATATTCAACATTCAACCCCTACACAAATGCTGAATGATGAATGTTGGGGGACTGTTCACCACCTAGTCACCCTTCGACTATGAATTCGAGTGTTAGTAAATATACTGATTAAAGTTAGAAGAAAATTCTGCCGCCGAATACCGCCACGTGCGTGCAATTTTTTATGTTTTTAATATATATATATACCGTTTTGTTTCCATGTCCTAGTGTAAGAAGCACTATTTAAATGTTCCTTAACTAAAAAAAAATCTGGTTTAGTTACAAGAAAGTTAATTATTATTATTGAGTTATACCTTTAGAGTTCAGACTCAGAAGGATCCTATTTAGCTTTCTCTTTTTCTTATAGTTATAAGTTAAATGGACACTTATTTTAAAAACAAAGTTAAAGCTAGAGTGTGTAGAGTGAAAAACTGTGTAAGCATTCTCTCTTTATTTCAATACACCTGCCCATAAAATTGACAATTTTCCCCTCCCCCTAGCCTCCCTAAAGTACTAGATTGGTTTACACACGAAAATACCCTATAAGCAAAAATGATTTATAATTTATTAATAAATTATCGAATTAAATAAATTCAAAAAATGTAGTGCAAAAGGCAGACAAATAATGCACTATAAGCTTATATACCTCTATACTTCCATTGAAGATAAATTAAAAAAAAATGTTATTTTCAGCAAGTGCGAAATAAATTGAGACCCCCAGTTTCTGAAAGGCATATTTTATAACAATATCAGCAGATAAATATAAAACCCGACAAAGTTGACAGCCAATCAATTTTGCCTGCACTATAGATGGATATAAAGAGTGCAGCATCAATATACTCGAAATATTTATTTATTTATTTATTCTGTACATATAACATAGATACAAAAAAAAAACACAAACATAGAGAAGACATGCACAAGGACATCTTATCACTACAAATGAGGATCTATTCCAGATGCCCCGGGTGTGGAAACAATTATACAAGATATGCGAAGTAGGTACAGAACACGAGAAAGATACAAAAAGAACTAAATATTATGCATAAATATTATAAAAGTATATAATATATATACAAAACATAATATATATACTTAAAATACAAAAATAGATATCTATATAAATAATAAATAACTAAAATACATATATACAAAAAAAAAACAGAAATGTACGAATGATAAAATATATAAATGAAGAATTAAGAAGAAAGATAGTGCTGTTTCAGCCGAGATCTAAAAACTCCCAGTGAAGGGTTGTCCCGAAGAATACTCTCCGGGAGAGAGTTCCAGAGCCGCGTAGCTTGGACAGCAAATGATTTTGCAGCGAAGATCGTGTTATAATGTGGTACATCGAGAGCCCTCTGTACCACACAGGAATATTATACTAGTTATAAAATTTAAATTATTCGATAAAACGATTGATCAGTTTCTGAATGGTTATTATTATTGTTATGTTCATAGATATTAAATATACGGATATTTATAGATATTAAAGACACGGGACGGATGTACTCGTATTTAAATTCAGCGATTTCAAAACTTTTTTTATATTAAGTTAGAATCATTTATTTATCATCCGGCATAAAAGTTTCTTTCCTAATAAGACCCTTGACGTATACCTCTCCCAGTGGCTTTCGCTGAACGTATTTCACGTGAGACATGAAATACTTTTCTCTGAATATGTTTATCCTATTTGTCATCTTCAATTATTGTGAGAAAACAGTATTCTCTCAGGAATGATCACGCTGAGAACATCCCATGGGGCAAGCTTATCACGATATAATATAGCCATATATAGACAAGCAATGGCATTGTATCTAGACGTAGACGTTTTGATAAATTGCGTTTACGTTGTATTGAACAGTCTATCACTATAAAGACCTTGCTTATTGGAATAACTTGACAAATAAAATACTGTCGGAAGATTTGCAGAAAAACGTTAAGCTTTATCCTCAAGACATTTTCACTAGACACGAACTTAGCATGTTATTGCATTCTCTGAATTATTGGAAGTACGATTGTCTATAAACACGTGTAGTTTTAAGTCCTTGTTTAAAGTTTATTAATTTATTTTTTTGCCAATCTTATGTAAATCTAAATATCTATAACTATAACGCTAAAGCTTATTTTCTATATATAAAAAAATTGGTTAGATTACAACATTTTAACAACCAATACTTATTTAGTTTAAGTTTAAGAACAGGATATACAATACTTTCAAAGACAATTTGAATCTAACAAATTATTATTATTTACTACTAAATAATATTAATCCATTAAAAGGGCTGCTGGGCCAATTTTCTCATACTTAGAATTTATTCTATCACTGTTTATATATTATTTATATATTGTAGATTTTAGGAAAATTAATAATCACCATTATGACATAATATAATAATGGAACCGCTAAAAAGTTTACGTTTTCAGCAAGTCATATACTTAATGTGACTATTACGGCATACCCCATGCTATGGAACTTTATTCCTTGAAAACTCTGAAAGTAGCGAAAAAGCAAAGTTATGAGCCAGTTACGATTATTAATGTGACGTCGTCGCGTAAGTAATAAGCAAGTTAGCTAACTATGTGCTAGGCGCTTAAGTTATCCAATCTCTGGGGTATTGTGGCTCCCAACTTTGGTCACACTAACATACATTTGATACTGCGAGTCGCGACGTCTCTAGTGGGAAAACTATAAGTAGTAAAGTAATGCCCATGGTTTTTCGTAATTGAATGAATATACTGAAATAACAATCGTCTTTTACGCATGGCTCGAGAACGATCCTAAATTCACACTTAACTTAATCACATAAATCTCACCATTGGTTATGTTATGCCAGCTGTCATTACGAAGTGTGTTAGTCGCGCAAACCAATCAACCAACAACCAATCAACTAACCAACCAACTAACTAACTAACCAACCAATCAACCAACCAATCAAAATACAGTTCGTACCACGGTATGGTTTTTTATAATGCTAAAAATAATTGTATCATAATTGCCTTTTTCAATCAGTGCTGCATGGGCATGCATGCGTGGAAAAACTTGTAACTATTAGATAAAGGGTAGGTACTTTACCTGTCTTCAGATATGAATCCAGTGTTGTCTGTGTCCCAACGGGAGAGAGCCGCAATGAGGGTTTCTTCAGAGTCCAGCTCCAGAGTCTTATAGCCCAGCAAATTCACAAATGCGTCAAAGTCTAGTGGGTTTGATGCCTGCAATGATGATAGGTGTCGAGTCAGATTCTTTATAGATATTTGAATCCACGAAGACGCGCCCCACTCTGTCAAAATAGCTTATGTTTCATTCGATTCGTATGGAGTTTGACAGAGTAGGGCGCGTCATCGTGGGTTGAAATATCTATAATTTCCACGGAGGATGCCCAAATCAGATTGAAACTTGCCCACTTATTAGATTTTTCCCCAAAATTGATATTAAAATTAGTAGGTATATTTAACTCCAGTAAGCTAACCAATTCAACCCTCACGATCAATCTACTATTTGTAATAATCTAGATTTTAATCTCGGGTTTCGAAATTAAAAGTAGTTCATGTGTTAAACCGGTATAATTTACAGACCAAATCATTTTAACGAAATAGGCAGTGATTATAGCGATGTTGTGTAACAAACATACAAAGTTCCACATATTATACCTACTCTTATTAAAAAATAAAGAATTCATTGATTTCAAACTAAATTGGTTTTAATTTTGGTGCCACGTATAAATTTTCCAAGACTAAAATAACATTAGATATTTCAGTTTGTTATTTAGAACTTAGTAATTGTAAACATTTTAGTTTCTGACACAAATAATAACGATCCACAACTTTTACTTTTTGTGATAAATATTTATATTATAAAAAAACTAATTTTACTTTTAGTGTAAAATATTTACATTATAAAATTAATGTGGAGTTTTAAAATATTCGTTCCAAGAACAATTATGGTGTTGAGTACCTACTAGACTGTAATTTAAGTGTGTCAATAAAAACACTACGTAATAAATATGCAACTTTGAAGGGTTATATTTGCATCAAAAGTAATCCTACTTATGCCAAAAAAAATGATTCCGACGAATTGAGAACCTCCTCCTTTTTTTTGAAGTCGGTTAAAAATGAGATTTACGAACATGACAGTAATTATAGTAAGAAGTTTCTCAAGTTCAAATATGAATTTTGTTATACTGAGCTCAGAGAAGTATAATGTTCATTTTCTAAGGAACTCAGGGTGTCAAGTAGGAAATCCGTTAATCCCGGAATAAATTCATCAACTATTTTCATTCCAAAATCGAGTCAATCTGATTCTCCATCACTGCGTGATTGATGAAAAACCCAACAAAGATTGCATGTATACTTACTAAGAAAATGGTTTCATAAAAAAGCTATTAGAATTTTCAATACAAAAATACTGAGTAGTCCGCACTAGCATTTGAATGAAAGAATAAAGATAAAATACTAACCTCAGAGAGCATAGTTTTAATGAGTTGCTCATCGATATTCTCTCCAAGGCTAACCAGCGTTCCCCTTAGATCATTGTGGTCAATACAGCCATCGCCATCCAAGTCAAAAAGTAGAAATGCCTGTTTAAACAGTTTAATAATTTAATTTTTATTAGGTACCGCACAATCAAAAGTCAAAGGTCAAAATATCTTTATTTCACTTAGGCCTAACGTACAGGCTCTTGTAAAATGTCAGTATGATATTTGTCGCATATGTATGGTGATAACTACAAGACGACTTAAAACCCACGAAGAAGAAGCCCACGACAAACTCAACAATTAGATTTTTTTTTAGGTAGTAGTTTAGAATTTATAAATGTAGTCCTAGCTTCAGAATGACGGGAAGATTATAAGTCTCCAGAACACTAGATTTAACATCGTGTATTTCGTACTCCAAACAAGAATTACACAGGACTGGCAAGTGGTAACAACCATCTGCTACGTAGTACGCTATCGAATGCCCGGCTTGCTTAATCTGTTGTAGAGCCATACCACAGAATAATCTACCACTAAATTTTAATATTTTTAAGAATATACAATTAAGACTTAACTTACCTATACAATTTGCAATAGGCTTACATAAAGTAATAATCAAAATACAAAACACAACAATCCACATTCTTCACTAAACATTTAGGTACCAAACCTACTTAGATGCGAGCACACACAACAATGATTTTACACACACCTAGGCTACGTTTGTGCAATTCTACAAAGGAAAAAGCAAAGGAATTCGTATAAATAAACGTGTAAAATGTACGGTAACGGCAAACATAAAAGTCAACATACCTCTTTCAGTTCGAATATTTTGTTCTCGTCGAGCTCTGCTAATACATTGGCTGGTACGGAGAGAGATTCCCGGGCTTTGGATAAGGAATAAGATCTCGGTTCCTCCGGGAGAATATCGCTGCTTTCAGATAGAATCGATCTGGAAATATTGATGCTTTTTTCAAAATTGCTCCAAATATTTTAAATCTTTGTATCTAGATTCTAAATTGCTTAATTTAACACCGTAACTTAGGTAATGTGAAGTCAGATTAGATCACGTATGGAAAGACAGAGGAACCGACAGTGCGTTTATTTTTATTACGTTTAAGTAATGATAAACTTATATAACATGAGGATATGTATATGAGAAGAAAAATTGTATAATCACTGCTTTCATAATATTGGTTGGGCACAAACATGTTTGTCGTGGAAGTCGTGGCTTAAGGTATAAAATATCTATATAAATACCATCTACGAGTCTGTCGTTTTAGTTAATTTGTTACTCACTCCCCAGCAGGAGCCGACTGCAAGAGATTTTCCTTGAACTTCTTTATTTCGTCTTGCGCTGTATCCGACTCTTTTCTCCGGCTTTTCTCGCCTTTGCTTTTCTTTAAAGGAAAATTAATTGCGAATATTGTTTTCACAGACAAAGACTTTTAGTTCACTTTATTAATTACATAGCTTATTAATGAAATTCTACAAAAGATTTTAAAGATTATCATTAGCTTTAAAAACTTAATCTTAGCTCTAACTATAGAGCTTAAAAAGCTCTAGTTTAGCCAGCGAAGAATACCTACCTACTGAAAAAGTTCTAAGATACTACTTAGGTACTTAGGTAGGTTAGGTACTAGCATATTCTGGGAATAGGTACAACAATAGTTCTACGGTCTGATTTTATCCCACTTAGGCAGGCGCACTTTTTACTTTAACACTAACATAACACTATGCTAATTGATAATACTTCTATAGAGTTATAGACTCTCCATTCACTTAATCTGTCTATATCTGTAGATAAAAAAAATCTGCAGTCAATTAAAACAAAGAAGTCATTGAATTAAAGAAAACTTAAAAAGACATAATTGGCACCTACGAATGCAATAACCAAAAATCTTTAAACAACTCACTTTAGGTTTAATATTTGCAGGTTCGTCTTCCATGTTTATTTATTGGGGTAATATCGTGTACAGGGCGGGCTACGTGTGATCTGTATCCAGCTGGAGTTCTTACTAAATAAATTCGCAGAGCTAAAATTCTCCTCGCAATTCCAGAGGTTGAAGATAATCATTTATTACGCTTGGCTTCACGCAGATTTGCGATAACTGTTTGCGTCCACTAATTAATCTTTGGACGGAAATTGCTCTTAAATTTTTAGATGGCTGGTCTCTGCATTTTCACTTTACGATTTAGCTGGATTACGTGCACACGAAATCGGTAGGTGGGAAAAAAATTACGACCTGATCAAAATATAATTGATACCAGAAGTTGAAATTATTTCTGTTATGAATTGGCATTTCCTTTTTTTTATTAAAATGTAAAATATATTTTATTTTAAAGATTATTTTTTGTCTAAACAAAAAGTAAATAATTTAATTATATTCGTCAACTTTTTATTTGGTCCTTGTTTTAAAAAACAGCTCCTTGATTGTGTAAGAAATGTTTCATGTTCATTGTAATTGTTTACAAATTCTGCCCGCTGATTGGTTCTTTGATTTACGTCAGCCAGTCGTGGGGCAGAATTTGCTAACGATTACGATAACGATGAATACTTACGCTTTTCTTACGCAATCTGACCTCTGGATTCAAATATAGCACTTAAAACCTCATAATATCAAAAACATTACAACGTCATTTAATATCACATAGTAATTCATTTGAATGTATGTCAGTGATGTGTCATATCCCGGACGCATATCTGTTCCACATGAGAGACTGTTCATTAATTACAACCGGGCTACTAAAATATATTTATTACCTACGCTACGATCTACCTGATGACCGCAATTTTGAGTGTACAAGGTTCTTAAAAAACCAAAAATAATACATATAGTATTTTTTTTCCGAATAGACTTATAGAGCATAGCATTCAGCTATTGTTTAAGATAATTTTAAGAGTCGGACCAAAAACTAAAAAAAAATCGCGTTACAAAAACTACTTCAAAAACTATAGCAAATTGTAAATTATTGTTACTTACTTTCTAGGATTTTCTCGCATACTGTAGGTAAATAAGAAAAAGCTTCCAATGATACACATACTGAGTTTTAGGTAATTTGCAACCTAAATGAGCTTGCTCCTACACAATACACATACTTTCATTAATATACCTACATCTTCACTCATAAATGATTAAATTAGAAGCTTTTGTATAAATAAATACTCAACATTATATTTGTTATTTTTTTGTCATCCCTAAGTCTATAAAAACTATGGAATATTTATATTTCAATAAAGAGCTTTCAACTTATTCGTAACATTTCATAAGCCACATATTTGCTTAGCAACGTTTCTGTCTCTATTTAAATTTGTTACTAAATGCTTGAGAGTCGAGACTTAGTTGTTACAATTAAGCTCATTAGTCCTAATGTCTGTGAGTAGCTTTCAAGACGCTGTGGCCGAGCAAGTAAATCTAGACTCCCTCGTAACAAGACACTAAGAACTTCTCTGTGACAAGAACTACAGTTTCCTCTAAAGAAAATCTGTTCAGAAGACTGGAAATAGTGTAAAGGTAAAAGTAAGACGGTGTAAAAATATTGGATTTTTTTAGTATTTATGAGTGTTTTAATGTCAATTTTAGCCAAAACAACGAACTGCAGTCTCGTGCAGATTTATTGTTTTACCAATATTGGGCCATTGACAGTGGACATATTGCAGTGAATGTAACACAATTAATTAATGAAATGTATCAGGGAAGTGCAATGCCCTCTACTGGGTTTGATTCTCCTCTAAAGAGAATTGGCTTTAGCACACAATTCTGGCCAAGTGCGAGTTGACAAACGAGGTTTGACCTAAACGTACCTACTTGAGGCATCGTCCAAGCTTAGTCCAATAAAAAACAATGGCACTCCTAGAGTGCTGACAGAAGTTAAAAGCGGACTACACTACAGATTTACAGAGATGTCGGTTAAGGTGCTGCGAGTTCAATGGTTTTTTGCCATCTCAAAGAATGCAAAACCCGTCTAAAAAAATTTAAATTCAAATATTATTTTATTAGGTACTATCATTAGTTTATGTCGATAACAACCTAACTATGTGTGTGTGAAGTTCTATATTTTATGTTCACGTAACGTTCGGTAACGCATACAATCCAAAAATAATAAGAAATATACGGTAAATATTCCAATTAATAAAGTCAAAAATACAAAGCTCGGCTCGAAAAAACAAAGATTTTCCTCACGTCAATTAAACGGCTCGTGAAAACGTTTAAATAAAGGAAATATAACGAAGAATTTAATCAAAAGAGGCATAAAGGACGTGCAGTTAACATTTCCAATTACCGTACAATTAAATATACGGATCAAGTATAATAACGATTGAGTGTAACAAGCTATATGCGATACGAATACACGCGAAATTATCCAATCGGAGCAAATTTAACAATCCTTTTGCCAATTGAACACTCCGCTAATAGCGTGCTGGGTAATCATTATTTTTTTAATTAATCCTAATGCGCAGTTAAATATTCGGGTGAGACTAATATCCGAATAAAATTTAATTTCTTATTTCCACTTAGTAATATAATATTCTGTATTTTCTGTTTCTACCGAGAACTTTTCGAAAGGATAGCACTGTTTTTTGACTTTTCGATGTATTTTATTTTGGAGATATTTTAAACACAAATGAGGTATCTTGTCTTGACATTATAAAATACTAGCTGTTGCTGCGTGAATTTCGGATTTTCACGAATCTCGAAGAAGAAATTCTTTCCCAGGATTAAAAGTAGCCTATGTGGTGATCTAAGGACCTGAATGAATAACAAACACACACTTACATAAACATTTATAATATAAGTGTACTCGTAAATAGATTCCATACAGGAACAGCAAATATCTAATGCATCGGTAGATATTACCAGTCAATGGGAACACCGAAGGAAATAAATATGATGTAATGTGATACTTTCAATATTTAGGCGGTGTATACGTTGAAACCCGCAGCTCATTTTAGTCCACTGCTAGACTAAGGCTTCTAAATTTGCACGCCTTCATTCTCTTCTGTTTTAGATTGTTGTAGACACTTCCTTCCCTCTGCCTTAATGACGTCATCCTGCATCGTACAAATGGTCAGTCAATGCTTCTTTGTGCAGACCGCGGTTGCTATAGTTATTTCTGTAATACCCTGCTCCAACATCCGTCTTCTCTACGACTCAGGTGACCCGTCCAGTTCCACTTATCTAATAATCCAATTTTTGTTTTAAATTAAAATGGTTTTACCAATTTCATAACATAGAATATAATATAAGAATATTTTTCTGCGTTCCTCATTCATATCCGAAAGCTCTTGATACATTCACACGCCTTTGAATTTACATTCGAGAAAGAACACGGAAGCGTTCATAATTACGGAGATTGTAAAACAAAACGAACGGAATGTGTCGAAATGCTCTTACGAAGTATGTAGCAATTAAAAATAAAAGCGACATAATTCCGAAAAGCTTGCATGTTTACTACAAAGGAAGCTATGCGAGAATGTCAAAACTGAAAATGTGCTTCCATTGCTGGGTTATCATCAATATTATTTACTAACTAGCAGGGCTCGTGTGATATGCTTAAGGTACTTTTCTTAGCAGGTATTCACATCATCGTCTTCTTTGTATCGTCGTAGTCGTCGTCGTTTCAGCCGATGGACGTCCACTGCTGGATATGGGCCTCATGAAATGACCGCCAAACCCCACGATCTTGCGCCGCCTAGCGCCAGCGACTCCCCGCGACCTTTTTTATGCCGTCCGTCCACCTGGTGGAGGCTCGACCGACACTGCGCTTCCCGGTGCGTGGCCGCCATTCCAGCACCTTGGGTCCCCAACGTCCATCGGTTCTACGAGCTATGTGCCCCGCCCATTGCCACTTCAGTTTTGCGACACGTTGAGCTATGTCGGTTACTTTGGTTCTTTTGCGGACCTCCTTATTTCTGATTCGATCGCGCAAAGAAACTCCGAGCATAGCTCTCTCCGTCGCTCGCTGAGTGACCCTGAGCCTTCTTATGAGACCCATAGTTAGTGACCATGTCTTCTTTATATAGCACAATCTATCCTATGATTTGAGTTGTTTAATAACTCGATTAAGTATCACTCTGTAATACAATGCGCAACGGCGCCCTATTGCCCTCACTCTGTCATCCGTCTATCTGTCATGCCAGGCTACCGACTCTTTACGAAGTATAATTCTTTGAATTTCGTTCCATAAACAAAAGCCATCTTATAGAAATAGGGTCATATGGGTACAGCTGCAGAATTTAACAAATTATATTGACTGTAATTATCTGTGGTTTAACTAATCCAACGCCATTTCACCTTTATTTGTGGATGGTAACAGTATGAATACGATATTAAAACGAGGAGCAATATTTCTGTGGGCAAGCACTGGAATCACTGATTAATGTTCTTCCCATGGGATCAGTCTGGAGTATTGATGGTAAAAGTTACTACGTGCAACGAGTTGAACGAGATTTTTTATAATTAATTTTACCTGCATTAATTAGAGTTCTAATGGAAAGAGACTTAATTAAAAAACCTGCCAAGTGTGAGTCGGAATCGTGTGCTTACGGTAAAGACGGAATCATAGTCATAGTTAATTTATTGGTATCGAAATAATACGAGTCATAACAATATATTTAATATTGTACACAAAATATTGCATAAAAATCCTCAGTGAATTATTTTATCGTCCGTTTGTCCTTTTTTCGCAGGAACGGGCAAAGCTCTTAAGTTAAAATTCATATACTTCAAGTCTTTGGTACCTACTTTGGATATATAAAAAGTTCAGGCCTCTAGTCAACCCAGTCTAACGGCCATTGATGTCATTTTTAAAACTCAAAAAGTATAGTCTCTTGGTTCAAAAATTACGGAAAAGAAGCAATATAATATAGCAAAAACCAACCAAATATCGTTAGTTATAAACAAAATGTGCTCTAAACAGAGTTGAATGAATTTTTGAGAACAATTTAATGCGGAACTTAAATGCGCTAGCCCGAATCGCACTTAACCAATTTTTAACTGTAAAAACGCTGTTAATTATACTATGCATATAATATAGAAGATTTTGAATACAATAATTATCAAAAAAATAGCTTTATTTGTTAAAATATCAACATTAATTTGTGTATAATATTTTTTTTATGAATTCTTCAATAATATTAATTTTTTCAAACACTTTTTATACGCGTTTTAACATTTATATTATTATTTACTGCAGCTAAATTAATAATCCCTTGTATGAGGTATGAAATAAAAAAAGGTGTTTGTGCTTAACATGAAAAAAACCTCTCTTTTAAATACTTCGCATTCGTTTTCATGAAAGCGAGGCCGTGGGGTAACTTCCGTTATGTTGTGGACAGAATTCTGCTCGGCTTGGTGTTTGTGATGTACCACTGCATTGGACGGAATATTATGATTAAATGCTTCTTCATTTTATTTTCTATTACTCGCGACTTTTACAAATTCCACGCGAACATTGAATTTTCCGAGATTTATGGTGTTTGAGTCCCGGGGGGTTAGTACAGGGTTTTGTACGAATTTCGAGGCCACTCGCATCGCACAAGCGAATCGTATTCAATGTCAATAGATGGCGCTGGCTGTAAGTGTATGGAGGAATTCGATTCGCTTGTCTCGCGATGCGAGTCGACTCACAATTCGTACAAAAACCTGTACTAACTCTACCGTACTCCCAGTTGGTTCATTGAAAAAACAGACAATATTGGTGGGTACAAGCCCCATATTACCTCCTGTAAAGGTACTTGAAATCTTAACATTATTCTAATCTTATTTTAGCAATAATTTAATTCGTATGTTTATCCGTATCCTATCTGTTGAATTCGATGAGAGATTTTGAGTTATTGATTTAAAGATTGAAATTAAAATTTTTGCTACATGAAAATCTGATTTGTGGGAAAATATTTTTCATTGGCGTAATATTAGTATAACTATATTGATCACAGATTAATAAACATATTTCACGGACAAAACAATGTAATCAATTCCGTATCAAATAGAAAGCCGAGACTGAAACGAAATTCGGTAAGAGCTTTGTAAATAACAAATGCGAGGTATGATATCTCTGTGTTATAAGATTAAGCAATAATAAAAAGGAAAGCACTTATACATTTGTACGTGGGAATTTCCTTCTTATTTTCTGTGGCTAACATTTATTGACTTTTTATTATAACCTACAGTGGGACAAGCCGTGATTCTCTATTCGATACAGAAGATTGGTAATGCTTGAAAATACAATGGAATTAATATCTAATATTAAAAATGTCTTTATCACAGTGTTTGTTACCAAATTCCTCCGAAACGACTTGACCGATTATTATGAAATTTTCTGTGTACCGGTTGGTCTGAGAATAGGCCGTAAGGTTTTCCCCGATTCCCCAAGCAAAACAACGTTTGCCGGGTCAACTAGGATCTATAGAAGAAAACTATTGATTAGCGAAAACATTTGAAAACTAATGCCCCTTGCTTTAACATCGAAGCTGAAAAATGTCAGAACAGATCAGAGATTTTTATTCATTGTAAAATTCTGACAGTCGGTGCTGATAAACAAACTAAGGGCCTCCAAGGCGAATATTGAAGTGCATATTAGGTACTGCACCCGGAGATTGTTTAAATAGTCTAACACTAGATAGCTGTCTGAATAGTCTGCAGCTGACGTCAAAAATAAAAAAGTAAAAAGAAATCACGGAACCTCTTGAAAGGAACTGAAGTTCCTTTGAACGGCTATGTTGCCTTTAAAGCTGTTCCGTTTTGAACTCATAGGCAGTGTTCATTTGATTTAGATTTATCTTTAAAACTGTTCAAATGTGACTGTATAGGAAACAGGTCACCTACTAATAGTTACTTTACTACTTATATTAATAACCAAATACTGTTTGTGTGACCTGGGATTATGACGCAATCACTATTCAGAAATGACAAGATTCAGAAAAATCAACTCCGAAAAGGGGAAAAAAGGAACAGCAAATCCGTGGGCTTTCGCTAGTAATCAATCAATCCTATAAATCTGATAACTGAAACATACAGAAAAACCTCTGAGTGCAGCCAGTAACCTTTCTAGACGGGCAACAAAGTAATCTTATAAAGGTTCCGTTTTATTGTTCTATTCAGGTATGGAAAGAACAATAAAACGGAATTTCCCTAAAAATAAGAGTTTTGATTTTGAGGACACATACATTTTACACGAAAAATATCCTTTGATCCTGAAGCTAAAACTTCAAAAGACAATTTTGATCGCACTAATATTATAAAGCCGAAAGTTTGTGTGTACTGTGCTTTAGTTTGTTACTTCTTTACGCAAAAATTTCTGAACTGATTTGGAATGTACCTATAGACAGACTAACTGTTGCCTGCGGCTCCGTCCGCGCAAATTTCGTGTATTCACTAATCCCGTGGGAAGTATGATTTTTTTTTAATATAAAGTAGCTTAATAGTAGTAAGTTATTCGTTTTGAATATACGTGTTAATCGAGATTACATATATTCCAAATTTCAGCCGAATCAGTTCAGTTATTTTTGTGTGAAAGAGTAGGTATCAAATATGTAAAGGAAATGTATAGGTACATATACATACAAACTTACGCGTTTATAATATTAGTAAGGATTACCCCCAAATTAAATAATAGGCTACTTTTATCTCGAAAATGATCATGGCCTACGGTATTTTAGGAGTGGACTGGAGTTCATAAAATTTTAATGCAAAAGGTCAGGCAAATTGGATATGCTAAAAATGATATGCCAAAAAGCTAAAAATACCTACCTTTCTATACTTATAGTACGTAGGTAGATATTTCAAGCTACTGCAAATCGACCTTCACTAAAATGGCTTGGCTTTAGCAACGCCATACTTTTGTAAGCTAAATTAATTCCCCTTATATTCCTTTGCTCAGTGGTTCGGAAAATAAAAGGGCGTTTATGTAAACATGAGAAAAAATTCTCTTGTTAAATACTTCGCGTGTTTCAGCATCCTCGCAGGTTTATCTTGTCTCTATGCTTTTTTTGTCTTTTCCTTGCCCATGTTTGTTTATTTCTTCGAACTTTTGTTAGATTTTTTTATTTGCACCTTTTTAACCAGCCAAATATTTTGTTTAGAAGTGATAAAACTTGCCAACTATAGCCCTATTGGTACTCCAATATTGGAGTATTGGAGTAGAGAAATATAATATCTTGCTAGCTCAACACCCTATAACTGATAATAATCTATCTCAGGAAAACTAATGAACCAATTTTAAATTTCCGTAAGTTGAATTATTAAAAGCCAATAAAAGGATGATGATTATAATCCAATACTTAAATAGTATTGTAGTATTGTAGTATTGTAGTAATTGGGAGATATGCGTGAAAAAACAATATCCTCATAGTATGTGGTATATTTAAACCTAATAGAAAATTGTATGCTTATTTAGAAGCCCTGATAGACTATCATCAAGTAAACGTACGTCCTTTAAATTATACATTTAAAAAATACGTGTCGAATTCTCATAGTCGTCTGCCGTGCACTTTTCTCTTGTTTTTTAATATAGGCTATTGTTCTCGTTGTCTGTTGGTTCTGCTACTGGGAGAACAGATGTCTCATGTTCGCGTTTCCGATTTTATTCGAGGAAAGATATTGCACATTTTTTATACTGCTGCAACACATCTGCTTTTATTGTAAGTTTCAATTCATAAACCAATCTATTATTAAGACACAAATATACATTATTTACTTTATGAGGCCCTTACAGCCTCCGTGTTTCCAGCCAAGTACAATCTGGGTGCCTTCAAGAGAAGACTGAATAGGCATTTTCTAGGCAAGCGCGCTCCAACCTAGACCTCGTCATTGCTTTCCATCAGGCATGATTGTCGTCAAGCGCAAGCCAATAAAAAAATGAGGTACGTTAACTCGAAAGTATCTACAGGAAAATTAGGAAAATTTGTCTAGTCATTATTGACCTTAGATCTAAGCATAGAAATCTTTTAATAGTTAAATTTATTTTCATAATAATGTTAACTCAAAATTCATTGACCTTTTTCTTGGCCTCTATTACGCGTTAATCTTATAAAATAATAATATCATAGCTTTGAACTGCGTCAATCGTAAATTACGGGTTTAATATGACAAGCAGGTTATAATGAATGGGACATTATAATTACACCTACCGAAAACTGCGTAGACGCATTACAAGATGTACTCTTAAAAGTGACTCAATTTTAATCTATTCGTCATAATTACATAGATCTTAAAGTGAATAGAAATCTAGACTCATTCAACACTCATCAGCACCCAGTCATAGAAAAATTAAGATTTCATTAAATTCCCACCGACTTGTACATGTATGAGCGCAGGGTTAACTAATTTTAATTGTCTCTTTAGATCATTATACTATGTCTAATATACAAAATTCTCGTATCATAGTGTTGACATTTTTTATGAAATCTTTTGTATATATTTAGACGACTATGAATAGTGGGTACACTATTTTCTATACCCCAAAGTGAGAAATAATTGAAATGGCAAAACAATGTGTGCCCGGCACTAGAAAATGGTCCTTCTTGAATTCTTGAATATTACTATTTATTAAAGTCGTGACATGATTCGATTTCATTTGCATATTAGAATTAGTCCGAGACACGCTTTGTACTCTTTGTAGTAACTTTTCAAAATAAGTATCTTTAAAGAATTACACAAATGAATTATGGCTTTGCAAAACCGGCTCCTGTATTTTTTAACAAGAAAATCGGGGAAATTGCTGAGATTGTATGAGTGAACGGCTTTATTTTCCATTCAAACAAGAACCTCAGCTGAATTGTTCACTTTTATGGGACTATAAAATAGGCACTGAAACTCGAGTGCAGTCATGCATTAAACAGTTATGTACCTTGTTAAGAGACGTTTTAAGTACCTAGTCGAATAAACTGAAATAACTGTATAGGTACGATGTCTACTTCCCGAGGACTTGAGTATTTTCTAGCTGAAAAATCTGTATCAAATAATAACAAAAGCTAACTCTTTACTCGTGTTTTGGCCGGTGCATGCCCGACTAATTTCAATTTTCGAGTCTGATTGCGTTAGAAAAACGTATCTTAAGCAAATGCTACCCCCCGATTGGCTGACGTAAATCAGGGAACCAATCAGCAGACTTGTAAACGATTACGATAACAATGAATACGTTTTTCTTAGACAATATTTTAGTTAGTTAGTCTTGATCTAAGTATGTAAGTGCGATGCATTAAGTAGGTATTAACAATATTATCATTTAAGTTTTGACGAGGGAAGACTTCTGTAGGGCAATCACAAAAAAATAACTTGCTTAACTAAAGCTAACAAGAAATTTTATGTGGTACTGTTAATTTTTTCATACCTTGTTAACTTGTCAATATTATCTGGAAATTAATTAAATTATTTGTTCTTCTACTGATGATGACTAAATGAGAAATATTTACAAGCGAGTTAAAATTTCTTCACGTGGCATGATATCACTTTGTCATCAATTTGGTCTTTCACCTTTATTTACGTTTCATTGTATTTTATTAAGTCCTGTTCAAATTAATTGATTCTCGATATAGGTATGTATACCTACCTACTCTACGCCAATTCGAATTGACACTCAAATTACAAGTTCATTCCATTTACATACAATTGCTAAAGTATTCATATCCAAGTTTCGCTTTTCATTCGGAATTGATGAAAGAACAATATTGGAGTGAAAAGTTACGTGTGGAATATATTCGCTTATGTCTAATTCAGTTATGAATTATTAAATGATGATTCATGAGCCAATTTTCATTATCTTGCTATTCAGCGGTGTTCAGCAGTTCATATTTCTAATTTGCTTAGAGATGTACTTACTTACATATCGAAAGAATAGATGCTATGAACAATTAAGTATTTTGTAGGTTTTGTTTGTTACTTTTTTACGTGATACCGTTTAATAAATTGATGAACACCAGCAACGCAGATGAAAAATAGTAACGTTCCGCGTAACGTTCTACCTGAGCCTATGCGTGCAAGCGGGAGCGCGCAACAAGCGATAGAGAGGCACGATAAAACAAACGATAGAGAGGCCAATTAATGACGTTATCACGTAAATCTATCGTCCGTAAACCGACTTTACAGACCACCAATTTTTTTACAAAAGTAGTGTCTCCTCATTTATAATAATGCATATTATACTTTTTCAATCAAATAATAGAATATCTGACTCTCACTTTAGCCCGTTTTTCCAAATCAATAAATCCTTAAAACGGAAATACCTGACAATTCAACCATTGATTTGTTTCTGCTTTAAATATTTTTGTGAATGCATTCATATTTCCATATTCCATATAAAGTTGTAGGTACACATTTTTTTCAAAATTTTTTATTTATAAATGCACCTTATTTAGATAAGATTAAGCAAAAAAGGAGCGGGTCCTCTAGTTTTCCAATTTAAATAGATTGTGGGCATCAACTCCAGCTATTCATGTTACAAAAGCTTAAAAAATATCGATAAAAATCGTTTTCCCGAGGTATTAGTTCTCCACGTAAGCTATCAATCTCCGTACCGCGAGCGGATAAACCCGCGTGGATACGTGACGTTGTATTAACGTTAACCTGCAAAGTCGATTGCTCGCGTACTTTATATTTTGTGTAGAGCTATTGGTAAGGGTAATTCGATGTGAAGACCTTGGTTCGTGGGGCGAGGATGTCCAGTTTTTTCAAGGGACTGTCATCTCTCCTTAATAGCTACACAGCTGATCGGAAAGACGGCCAATGGCTGCATTTACCTTGCCAGAACAATATCAGTGTGGTAATACAAAGAGAATAACTTAATTACATCTTACGGCCGAAGATTTTTACCTATCCAGATTTCCTCTGTATTTGAAATTGAACAATAAAAGCTCCATACAATTCATGTCTTTCTAAATTAATTCATGTCAAAAGCAACGCAACCATTAGGGAAAAGGTTAGGATAATTTTTATTATTATTAATATCGGTCGTTAATCAATCGAGTGATTGAATCTCAGTGATAGTGATATTTACAAAAATATAACGTGGAATGTGATTTGAATATGAAGCAGTTAGCAGAATATGAAATATGTCTTTATTCAGCTAACCATCACCTACCATTAAGGTTTTATTATATTTTAGTGAAAAAAATACAGATACAAAAGTGACACAAAAAGGGAAGTTTATTATTTGTGTGGAAAATTATTAATTCAGTCCCGCGGTAGACAGAAATCCAAAGCGGACTACTGACGTACTACCTACAGTTTAAAGCAACTACTACTCTTGCTTTTGACGCTATATGAAGCTCAAGTTCGCTCCGGCATGGAGTACTGCAGTCACCTATGGGATGGATCTGCCAAATACCAGCTCGATGCATTGGACTCGGTTGATCGCCGCGCACGCAGAATAATCGGCAAGGAATCGCTAACACGGGCGAAACTGCTCAGTTTAGAACATCGACGCAGTGTTGCCTGTTTAGCGGTTTTTTACAGGATATATTTTGGAGAGTGTGCTCAAGAACTCCACAACCTTGTGCCACCTTCACCTTTCTACCATAGAACCGCGAGACGTCGAGAGAATTGGCATCCTTATGTGGTTGATGTCCAGCGTACTCGGACGAAACGCTTTTCTTCTACGTTTTTGATTCGAACCGCTAAGGTGTGGAACACCCTTCCAGCTTCCGTGTTCCCAGCCAAATACAATCTGGGTGCCTTCAAGAGAAGAGTGAATAGGCATTTTCTAGGCAAGCGCGCTCCATCCTAGACCTCATCATTTCTGTACATCGGACTTGATTGTAGTCAAGCGCAAGCCTATCAATTATAAAAAAAAAAAAAAAAAAAAAAAGGTACCTATTATTCGTACTAACGAGTATTAAGAGTCTGTTTCATAACCGCCAAATAAACTTTATTTAACGATCTTGACATTTTGACAGATTTCGAATAGAAAAATTATCACAACATCAAATAAATTCGATAGATAAAATTTTACTGGTGATTGTGAAATAAGCCCTAAGAATAAGTAACGTTGCGTTGAGTATAATAAGAAAAATGTAGCAACAAAACATCTTGTATGTCACGTATCCACAGAGCCACGTAGACGGTCACTTGGTAATGGATAGCTTAGGTACAAAGCATCGTTTTAAAATGGATGAACACTGAATCGACTCATGAATATAATGTAGATGATTTTTAATGTTTCTTAACCCTGTTAACCGTGTTATGTACCTAACTATTGTTCTTTTTTATAAAAAAAAACAATTCAAGAATTCAGTTCCATGATCATTCTGTGACCAAAGTATCTAATACTTTGAATTTAATAATATTCTAAAATTTAAAATATACCTTGAATTAGATAGGTAGGTACTAGGTACTCAACAAAACTAACGAGGTCCGTCATAACGAATTGCACTTCACTGTTATATTATTTCCTAACAAAACCTCGCAATTCTCATATGAAAGAATAATTTCGTAATGTATTCAAATGAGTATCTAGCAAATGTATAAAAATATTTACCTATACAATGAATTGCATGTATGTAGATAATTATACTTCTTCCAAGTACAAATCATTAATGAGAAAACTTGATTGAAAAATACCAAACAATACTTTGTCTGGTGGGAAGCTTCGGCCGTTGCTTGTTACCACCCTACCAGCAAAGACGCACCGCCAGGCGACTTAGCGTTCCGGCGCGATGCTGTGTTAAAACCGTTAGGAGTTACTTTCTCCTGCCATGTTAGTACGATGACATCTTCGGCTGCATCGTCATTTACCATCAGGTGAGATCGCAGCCAAGTAGGTGTTATCTTGTAGTGCCTAAAATAAGCCAAAAATGCTTGAACTGTGAAACCTCAGATAGCAGCATTTCATGGAGCAACTTATAACTAGTCTATATTCTGCTAATTAATCCTTTAAGTTTTGTTATTTCGTGATTGACAAGACTTTTAGTATTTACAGCTTGGCAACACATTCTCTTTGTACCTATTTATTTTTGATAATAGTGAAAACTTCATGTATGCAAATGCATGCAGTTAAAATGCCGATATAAAAAGACGCC
This sequence comes from Coenonympha arcania, assembly GCA_036785405.1. Lineage (NCBI taxonomy): Eukaryota > Metazoa > Arthropoda > Insecta > Lepidoptera > Nymphalidae > Coenonympha > Coenonympha arcania. The sequence goes on from CM072065.1 coordinate 11,679,460, forward strand.
TTATGTTTTACAAGGACATAATAGATATAAAAAGTTAGTAGCAATTAATTATTTTTAACGAAAGACAGAAGTTTGCAAGTATGAATGTCTCCACGGTGTTTTATGTCTGAGTGTGTGCTCATAAAACTTGAAGTCACGCATAAAGCAACTTTAACTACCGTGCAAGTTTTGTAAAACTTAGTAAGTATGTAATTTAACATACGAGTTAAGATACATGGTACTATATAAAAAAGATTCCGACGAATTGAGAGCATCCTCATTTTTCTGAAGTCCGTTAAAAATAGGTTCCAAAAACATAGGTTTGGGTTTTTTTTTTTTTTTTATAATTGATAGGCTTGCGCTTGACTACAATCAAGTCCGATGTACAGAAATGATGAGGTCTAGGATGGAGCGCGCTTGCCTAGAAAATGCCTATTCACTCTTCTCTTGAAGGCACCCAGATTGTATTTGGCTGGGAACACGGAAGCTGGAAGGGTGTTCCACACCTTAGCGGTTCGAATCAGAAACGTAGAAGAAAAGCGTTTCGTCCGAGTACGCTGGACATCAACCACATAAGGATGCCAATTCTCTCGACGTCTCGCGGTTCTATGGTAGAAAGGTGAAGGTGGCACAAGGTTGTGGAGTTCTTGAGCACACTCTCCAAAATAATAATATCAAAAATGGGTAACCTAATAATATCAAAAATATTGTGAAAATTTGTACGTTTATCACTCAATCACGCCACAACTATACAGATTCAATTTATTTAAGGATAGAAAGGAGATAGGTTACCCTGGGATTCCCATGGGATTTGTGAAAATCCGAAAGTGACATACTAGGTCAAAAGTAAGAAATAAAAAACAATTTGTCGATATTTTTGGGTCTCCTCTCAGTGTGTACATACATCACGAATCAAAATAGCAATATTAAATCACAAATTGTAGTTTAAATGTAGTTGCACGTCGGTCTAACAATGGAATTACAGTCGATGATGGCAAATCAAATTAACACACAATTTCATTGACATTCGCGAGAATCTTCCTAAATAATTATAGTTGCTAATCGTGGTTACATTTTATTAGGTTTGGTATTTGGACGAAATTTATATTTTGTAATATACTTTAAACTAATTAAAGTTTCTTGGATAATGAAATACCTACAATTTAATTTCCATATTCGTTATGCTCTGCTTCCGTTAAAACTTTGTAATTAGAATGGGGAAAACAACAAACGAAACAAAAGTAGAGAAATATGGAATTATTAAAAACCGTCTAAGTGGTCTCCATTAAAAGCCGGAATTAATTATTTATTAATGGCATTAAAGAAAAATATTTTTGGTACATTTTTAGAAAGCTCTAAAGAAGCTGATAACTAACAAAATATAATACAACTAGCTGATGCCCGCGACTTCATCCACGTGGGATAAAAACTATTCTATCTTTTAAGTTGGACCAAATGACAGATATTCACGAAGTTTGAACTAAATCGGTTCAGTAGTTTAGGAGTCCATCGCGGACAAACATCGTGACACGAGATTTATATATATTACTAGCTGACCCGGCCACGCGTTGCTGTGGCTAAAGTTTTTGTTATATTAATAAATAAAAATTGCGACTATAATTTGAGATTTAAACTATCCTATCTCTCAAGTTGGATCGAACTGCACATGGTGTGCGAATTTTATTATAATCGGTTCAGTAGTTTAGGAGTCCATCGCGGACAAACATCGTGACACGAGATTTATATATATTAAGACTAGCTGACCCGGCCACGCGTTGCTGTGGCTAAAGTTTTTGTTATATTAATAAATAAAAATTGCGACTATAATTTGAGATTTAAACTATCCTATCTCTCAAGTTGGATCGAACTGCACATGGTGTGCGAATTTTATTATAATCGGTTCAGTAGTTTAGGAGTCCATCGCGGACAAACATCGTGACACGAGATTTATATATATTAAGATATAAGATAAATATAAGCAAAAGTATAACAAGTTATAACTACGTACAAAGTTATGCATCTATGTTGATTTAATTATATTATTATGGACCTGTATAATTGGCTAAAATGACGGGACCTGTCTTGCTCGTAGCATAATAACTCAAAATATATTAGTTATCATTAGTGATCATAGTACACGACTGTGGTTTGTGGTATTCACTACGCAATATTAAGCTGATCGCATACTCCTGCCTTAAACGCATTGACCGATCCTATACCAAATGACTCCTGCCTTATACGCATTGACCGATCCTATACCAAATGACGGCTGATACCAGTCATTGTTAAAACGACGACCATAAATATACTGGATAGCGAAGTTGTATTAAAATAATGGTCATACTTATTATCAGTATAAAACAGACACCATTGTACCTAATCTCTAGAGCAAACTTGTGTCAATGCATCTTTCTCACAGAACAGCATAGATGAGGATGGTCTATGGATTGTCAGTTTAATGAAATACGTCGAAAACGTACGTCGAAGACTTACATATAACGATTGGCCAGCATGTCAGAAGTTCTGTCGGATCGTATTGTAACTTTCTGTTAACGGCGTACAAGCCGTATTTAAGCGATTTTGAATGAAGTTTTACATAAAAACTATAAAGACAATTACTTTCAAATTTGAACGTCGTGTATTTTGAGTCTTTAATCTAAAATCGCTTACAAGCAGAAACACGATTGGATAAAATTTTCTCGATAGAAAGTTCCCCCAAAAATTGCTCCAAAATCTCAGTTTTCCTGTTTTTTTTCGGAAACTACAATGGATGTAATTGTAATTTTTATTTTAATGAGTCGGTAATAACAATATCTAAAACGCTGAGAAACCGATTTTCGATAACTGGCTTAGTTTTTGAGTAATTAGGTAAAAGGTCGTTTTTCTGTTATATTCTTCCGCGACGCTGCATGTCGCACCTAGCAACGTATCCGTGAGAGTAAAAAAGACAAAAATAAATTAAATAAATCCCCTTAAAGTAGCTTGCGGTTCGAATGGGTTACATTACTGATTACAGTATGCATTCTCGTGTAATCGCATTAGCACCGGCGATGACGCAGGAGATGTGTGTACAAATCAAAACCTCAGTTCCGTTCCGAATCGCCGCAAATTCAACACGGCTGAATAATTGCAGTGGGTCCTAGCGACGTTTCTCTATTTACATAATTTATACAAGCAGGTGCGTCTTTGATACATAGTTCATGTTCTGTTACGTACAATTTTGATTTATTCAATACTACTAGTACTACCACATGGAGATAGACTGTAAATAGTGCCTAATCTCTTTGAATTATGAAATAGCCGAGGCCTGTGTGGTGGTTGACTTGTTACTAAGATCAATTAAGACTCTTTGAAATTAGAATAATTTGTTTGTCAGTTTTAGCTCTTAACTGAATATGTAAAATATTTATACTTAAAATAAAAACAAAGCACCTAAAAATACGTCTAACGTATCGCGAAGCTGAAGTGGCAATGGGCGGGGCACATAACTCGAAGAACTGACGGACGTTGGGGACCCAAAGTGCTGCGGAATGGCGACCCTGCACGGGAAAGCGCAGTGTTGGCAGACCTCCGACCAGATGGACTGACGACATTAAAAGACTCGCGGGAAGGCGCTGGATACAAGTGGCTCCTGCGCCATTAACGTGCTGGAAATCATTGCAGGAGGCCTTTGACCAGTCCTTTGTTTGGACGTCCCTCGACGTGAACGTGTGATCCAAATGGACCTAGTTTGGTATTGAAGATATGTGTGCCTTCTCGACTATCTAATATCCTACATACGAAATTTTATTACATCCTACCACTCGGTAGGTAGCTAAAAGACCAAAGTTTATAGGTATTACACGTATTTATTGGTCTAAGATCCGAACCTACATCGACCTTCATCCCCTTCACCTTAAGAGGGGGCTGAAAGCTAGCAAAACTTGTCATGCGCAAAACATCGTTCTGGTACAAAAGAGCATGGCGTATTACGCGAAATAAGGATGTATTTTATAGTTTACTGTAATTACTTTTAAAATACATAACTTAGAAAGAAAAAGATAATACACGTACTTCGTAATATTTATTGGAATTATAATCATAAACCTTGGCTCTCTAGTACGTATAAACATTGATAATAATTTGAAAATTGTAAAAAATTGGACGCAACTTAGGGATTTTTTTTTATCGACAAAAAATTATCTTATTATGTTTTCACTATTACAGTTTCTCGAAAATATGATGTAATATTCGTGTGTTTTATTTCAGGTAGTTTAGACTTGATTTACTACTGTAAAAATCAAATCTTGAACTGACATCTTCAGTTTATACCCATTCTTAAGTAAAATCCCACAGGCTTCAATGAGAATTTTTAAGTAAAGTCTCTAATACCTCTAAATTTTAAACATAAACTCCCGAATGGGAGCTTCCTATCCAACTTTTACCAAAAATAATTTGAGAACTAACTATGTAGTTATAACAATTGAATCCCAAAGCATTTGCAAACATAATAAATTCATTGCTGAACAATAGAAACTTGTTAATCTATATAGAATGCGGACCCAACTTCAAAACTCGCTTTATATGCACAACTATTAATCCACTATTATTAAGCTAGAACCAAACAGAAATTTCAACTAGTACAGAAGTTTCGAGTATCCCATATTAGCATTTAGCTCAGAACTTCGCTTTTCGAATGTACATGACATGCCTGTTATTAGTTGTATATTATTTCAAGGAATTAATTATGCTTTAATATAAAATACTCCTCGTAGATATTGGAAGCAGGCGTTATTTTGCGGAAATCCATAATTAGCAGGACAGATTAATTTGTTTTGCGATAATCCGCTACTTGAAAAGATTCTGTATGGTACAATATGCAGGAACACTGCCCACATGAAACACCACACACAATTTTCCAACACTTTCTTCGACACACGTTTCGTCCCGACACCGGGACAGACTCAGGAGATGTTGACTTCACAATGAGAAATCGTAGAGAATCGAATGCGATATCTCTGCGATTTCGCATTTCGGATTATAGCAAAAAAAATTAATCGGTCCTACTCCTGCCCTCTGTTTCGTTAGTAGTAAGTTCACGTACAATTTTATTTTTAAATAACAGTCCCTCCGTCTCTACCTACTTGTAATTACACTTTGTATTTTTCTATTAAAAATTCAAAAGTCTTTTTCTAATACATGAAACTCTGCTACCAATTTTTTTTTACCAAACTCTTCCGAAACGGCTTGTATTATTTATTAAAAAAAAATTATTACTCATACTGTCCGGAAAACATTTCATGCGCCAACATAAAAAGACATGTTGACAAAAAATAATTTTAAATCAACAAATAAAATAAAATTAAAGAGTTTGACAGTGATTTCAATTAAGACTGTTCAAATCAGTTTGTTGTCTTTTTATTGAAGATGTGTTTCCGATAGGTTTAATTACGAACAAAAATAAATACGAAATTAGCTGTGACGGGTAGGTCCTCTACCTAAATAATTACGATTACTAATTAATATTATTGATACGTCCGATATTCAATACAATCTTTAACCTGAAATGGCCAAGCCGCAGAAGGAAAAAATCAACACGCCTCATAAAATCGTGCTCATAAATTGTAATTTCCCGTCTGCCTTAGGGAAGTAATCCGTATTTATTTTCCACTAAGTCCTTTAAAGTCTGATAGAGCGTCGCATGGTTTAGACGTTATCCCTACTCACTGACAGGATTTACTTTGATTTACTAACGTGTGACAATTTATACTTAGTGCAGATCTTTTTGGATTAAGCACCCACGGCGAGCTTATCACTGAAAAATAATAATAAAAGCTATGTTTAGTAAAGGTTAGAAAAATAACTTTATTCATGTACCTAGTTGAAACAAGTTATACTACTTAGTATAAATTTTTTTACCCAAGACGGAACGGAGTACGGGTATATGCGTTTAGGGTGAGAGACCGTTTGTACATTACTCTATTAAAAACATTTTATGTTTGTTTGTATGTTAAATTGTTCACAAAAACCAATAATGCAAAAATATTTTTGTTTGTTTGTTTGTGTGTTCGTTTGTGCACATCGATGTTCCCATTTATTTCAAGAACGGCTTGACCGATTTAGATGCAGTTTTCTGAATAATGTTTGGTGTTCAGCGGCAATGGTTCTTAGATAGTTGCTACGAACATCGATCACCAGGGGGCGCCATAAAATACATTTATATAGCCAACGAATATTCCCATTTATTTCAAAAACGGCTTGACCGATTTAGATGCAGTTTTCTGTATAATGTTTGGTATTCATTGGCCAGCGTGGTCTTCTCCGAAGGGAACGAGTCTCTTCGGGGGTACGGGCCTCGAGGCTTGCCTCCTTACCCGGGCGATGTGTCGCAGGGGACCCTTGATCCCCCGGTATTGTTCTTTTAGCCCCGGTAAGGGGCTAAGGCTTCGCCTTCCTGGCTTGAGGCCTGTTGGTGTGGAAGAGCTGGTTGTCCCGCGCGGTCAGCGATCGTGTCGCCGCCCTGCGCGGGGATGATGGGGTCCGATTGTGTAAACCCCGCGTCGTCGTCCTCGTCTTCGCCGACGGCCGCGCGGATGCGCGCAGGGGACGGGGACCGCAGGAGCTCGCGAGGTAGTGGACGCCCCGTTGGTGGTCGTTCTTCTAGCGGTGCGATACCGTGGAGGTGTTCGTAGGGTCCGTTGTCCGCGCGGGCGAACAAGCTTCTCGCAAGGGCGCGGACAAACTCCTCCACGGTGGGCGTCTTAGTGTCCCGATGAATGACGTCATTTCTGACGTACCTCGGAGCTTCAACGATCAGGCGCAGGCATTTGTTCTGCACAACCTGCAGCCGGCGCCTCTGGGTGGCTGAACATAGTGCGTACCAGGCAGGTGCCGCATACGTCAGGCGAGAACGGACATACACCCCGTAGACACGGAGCTTGGTCCTCGGTGTGAGTCTGGAGGTCAGGACTTGGCGCAACATCGACACGGCGGCCTTCGCCTGGTTCTCGGCGTGATCCACCGTGAGTGCCATGGTCAGCTCCCGGTCGATGCGGCACCCCAAGTAGCACACCGAAGTCTGCCACTGTAGGTCCTGTCCTCGGAGGCGTAGCTGACGTAGCGGTTTCCACCTGCCGAAAATGATGGCGGCCGTCTTGCCCACGTTGACGGCCATCCTCCATTTGTCCAGCCACTCCGGCAGCAGGTCCAGCACGCGCTGCATACGGTTGACGGAGACGATTTGGTGATACGACGACGACGATTCATTGGCAATGGTTCTTAGATAGTTGTTACGAACATCGATCACCAGGGGGCGCCATAAAAAACATTTACAGTGCAAACGTATGTTCTCAATTATTACAAAAACGACTGAACCGATTTGGATACAGTTTTGTATAAAATATTAGTGAGTCATTGGCAATGGTTCGTAGATAATTGTTCTTGTGATTGAACAGCAGGGGGCGCCACAATAAACGTCTCTTTATGACTTGGAAGGGATGATGCCTTAAAACGCTGCTAGAGGAGCTAATGGCTAGTTTGAAGATTAATTTTCATTTTTTAATAATAATATAATTTAAATTACATTAATATATTAATCGAAAACTATAAAACAAGTGGAAAATTAAAAAATTTTAAAACACCCACGACTTTTGCAGACTTGTAATTGAAAAAGGATTAAATAATTTATAATATGGACAACGTCAATATACAGTCAGTCATTTGGAATTAGTCGGGCAGTCCGTATTTTGCGTCATTGCAGTGATTTGATCACCTAGTTTCGCGAACCGCATTAATTAATACAAGAACATCACATTACGGTACCTGCTCTGCATCTACATTAGTATGCTTTAACCAAGCTTAAAAGCATATTAGATGCTAGTACACAAATGTCTCATATCTATCAAGCCTCATCTGTTATTAGTCTTTGGGTTTTTTATGTAAATATCGAGAACCATGACTTATTCTCTGCCATTGCTATTTTCGTTTCCAATATCAATTAATGTAATTAGTAAGTAATGATAAACTGCCGGTACATAAGAAGTATCAAGAAATTGAATTAGTCATCAACTGGTAAACAGCACCATCTACACCGTCATAGGCAAAACACAGCAGCTCCGGCGGATTTTCTTGGATTTGTAATTATACTGATAGGTTCTTAGTTCTTACTTTCCTTTAGTCGGGGAGTTTCAAAAAAATTATTTAATCCTTTTTCAATTACAAGTCTGCAAAAGTCGTAGGTGTTTTAAATTTTTTTAATTTTCCACTTGTGTCTTATAATATAAATATAAATTTATATAAAATTGATAAATTTATATAAAATTTGATAAAATCTCTACTATTACGTAACTGAACCTTACCCATTTCTGAAAAAAAGGCTAGAAGTGGCAGACAGGCTAAAAAAATGTCCACATCAAAGAAAATTATCAATTTTTATTCGTTGTATTTTTATTTGTACCTCAATTCCGGTTTGCTTATATCTTTCATAAATTTTCTACTATATGTATCTCATTCTTGATAGAAAAGGTCATAAGTAGCGGACAGGCGAAACAAAAGGTATCCACATCAAAAAGAAAATATCAATTTTCATATGTAAAATACGTTTGATTTTATTCGTTCTTCAATTCTAGTTTACGAAAGTTTGACCATGACTCTAAGAATGACATAAAGTTCTCTCTACTCGAGTAGGTTACTTTTAAACTACCCCAAAAGCAATTTAACAAAATACCTTATCAAGTCCATAAATTAGGGTAGAAAGTTTAAGAAAATCACAAATCATGATCGTGATTCAATATCGACCGACGGGGGAACGTCTCAATATTTTAGCTACGTTCGTTCTAATCACGATGATTAATCGAAAAACGTTTCGCTCTCGCCCTTTTAATTGGTTGGTCGGGATAAGTATTACTTTTTTTTAAACTCCTATTATCCACTCAAATTAGTTCCCCGGAGAAGTCATTAATATCAATCAATGTTTGAAGACTCGGGTCGGAAAAGTAACAAATTGCAAATGAATTTGGTCGGTTATTTTTTGTTTTATTTTAGTATTGGAATTGTTTGAGTCATTGGTTTTCGTTTTATGAATGTTGTTTTTAAAGCCTACGTATTACAGAACTTTTTTATTTAAGAAAGTTTTTAGAAAACTTGAGCCCAAATTCGACGATGAAAACGAAATCAAGCTTCAATGAGATCTGAGAGAAAAATTAAGGACGATAAAAAATAATTATATGATCATTCATTACGTGGCTCGCAATCCTTGATTTTCTACACCAATGAAAGATCTTGAAAATCGCCTTCATTCCAAAACTGTCTACAAAGCATTTAAAGAATCCCCTTTGTTCCACAGCTCGGCTCTCTTATATCCCATTTTCAATAAGTATCTTGAGGCACATCGCAAAAGTGATTGCTTCCCTTCCAAAATATTTTATTCCCTTTTAATATGTGATATCAAGTAACGGATTCTTTATTTGAAGGATAATTTACTGCGACGACGTAAAGGTTTGTCATAAAAGCCATATTGAATTATGATAAAAATGTTGTGATTCCTCGTTTTTATCAAAATAGTATGTTAATTAATAATTACATACAAAAGTTTACAATTAACATTTTTCATTTTCTTTTAAACAATTGGAAAAAACAAAATAATCAGTATCATTAGGAACATTTGATTCGTTCTATATAATTATGCGCATTGCAGGATTCTACACCTACAAGGTTTAATCCTGATAGGCTTAAGCTATGCTAAGAATTATTTAGGTACAGTTACAATAAATACTTTATTATTATTTTACCTAATGAGAATTACACTCATTCTTTACATAATATTCCCAAAACATCGTTTAAAAAGATTTCTTTAAAAAAATCTATTTCTTTTAATGATTTGTCCTTATCAAAATCGGTATAGTTAAGGAAGCGTTATCCCTTATCAGTGACAAGTGTAAATAATAAAATAACATTTTTTTCTCATCGTGCCATTTTTTGTAATATCTATTAATTATCAGAACCGCTTGCATGAATTTACGACCACTCATTACAATTAATAAATCACTCATTACAATTAACAATCACATATGAAACCGCCCATTTGTCAAGGTATACGATGATCATAAAATCATTTTTATTTATTACGCGCTTACTCAACCTGGCATCAGAATGTATTTTCAAAGTATAATTTTGATGTTAAATCCGTCATAACACTATGACGAAGGAACGCGCGACATACGATAAGTATGATTCTAAAATCTAATCCATACGTTTTCGTGAGTGAGCATGCCACAATGCGTTGCATTCTGAATTTAAAATTCATCTCAAATCTCTCCGCGACTGTACAACCGTCAAGATATGCAACTCGCGTCAATGGATGCAACCAATCGGAATATTCGAAGCGTCTTGCGAATTTAGATACACCAACATACTGCTGGCTCCTGGTATGTACAGTAGGGTTAGTACTGGTTTTTGTACGAATTTCGAGTCGACTTGCATCGCACAAACGAATCGAATTCCTCCATACATTTACAGCCAGCGCCATCTATTGACAGCCACATGACAGCGACTGTCCATAGATGGCGCTGGCGCTGGCACCAGAACGCCCACCGTGGAGGAGTTCGTCCGTGGTCTTGCGCGGAACCTGTTCGCTCGCGCGGACAACGGGTCATACGAACACCTCCACGGGATCGCACCACAACAAGATCGACCACCAACGGGGCGTCTGCTACCTCGCGAGCTCTTGCGGTCTCCCTCCCCCGTGCGCGCGCGCGTGGACAGTGACGGAGACGAAGACGACGACGCGGGATTCATGCTACCGGACCCCGGCATCCCCGCGCAGGGCAGCGACATGATCGCTGACCGCGCGGGGCGACCAGACCCGCCAAACCAGCAGGCCTCAAGCCATGAAGGCGAGGCCTTGGCTCCTTACCGGGTCTAAAAGAACAACACCGAGGGAGCGCGGCTCCCCCGCGACACATCGCCCGGGTAAGGAGGCAAGCCTTGAGGCCCGTGCCCCCGTGGGGACTTGCTCCCCATGGAGAAGACCACGCAGCTGGCTGCAAATGTATGGAGGAGTTCGATTCGTTTGTGCGATGCGAGTTGACTGGAAATTCGTACAAAACCTGTACTAACCTTACTACATACACACAGGTACACCATGAAATATGAGTGCTAATATGTGCAGTAATGTACGTGCCGGCGCTTTTGCGCAATCCGCATCACGTTGAGACTTTAGTTCTTAAGTGTTCCAGGAAGTGCTCAACAATTTACTTTAACATATGTAGCATAACACTTTGTGGTGAAACAAAAGAAGTTTTATGAAAGGAACAAGTTGTACTTTCAAGTTTCAATTACATAAATTTTATTGAGCTCTGATGATTTTCCTATTGGGATCTAAACTAGTCATTAATTGCTACATTAAATGAGTTTTTTTACAACACTACTAAATCTAAAAATGCCTTAAATAAATGTGCAGCAGTTAAGATAATAATTATGTCCATTCAAGTCAATTAATCAATCCATAAAATACCAAAAAAAATGAATGGAAACATCAGTAAAAACAGTTATTAGAAAGCCCATGTAAGCTACAAAGGTGCACCAAGTACTAAATTCAAAGAAAATATACAAAATATTAAAATTAGATGAGCTACATAGAACCCTGCGAACTTAATATTTCTATTCTAACAAATTTAAACCAGGGTCTATCAGACTCAAGAGCCAAGACAACCCCTAACCTCATTTATTTGGAAGCAATATATGAACATAACTGCCCGAGGCCGCAAAAGGCACACCATAAATTGGGGAGAATATTCGATGGACCCTTGATAAAGTCACATTGTCATGGATGAATATTATGGCTATTCATACCATTGGTGGATATTTATTGAAAGTTGCCTCAATTGCGGGCCTTATTGGGTCTCTTGATAGATGGTTAGGGTTGCTAAGGATTCCGGTGCAATTTTCTCCCAGTGTAAATGGGGGACATGGTAATATTTATTTTTATGATCTTTTTGCACATTTACAAAAAGAGATTGTACCTACTTCGTATCCGTAATAGTAGCAGGGAGTAGTACTGCAGGGAGGTTTCAGTTGCATTGCAGGTACAAAAGCTATAAGTACATAGCGCAAACCGCTCAGCGGGTTTTATCAGGACCCCTGTAGCAAGCCGAAAAGAGATACAGGGTAGATAAAGTAACGCGACAGAAAGAGAGCACAACGTTTAGGTTACTAACGACGACGTAGGAATAAGGCGCTGTTGAGAACTGAATTGCACTTTATTGTTTCAGTGGTAGAGTAGCTTTTTATTTTAATCATTTAGCGGAGCGAATCTTCTACACCGAAAGGATTTTATGGTATTCTGTGATAATACTGCGAACACAGGCCACAAGTCACTTACATAAATGTTTCATTAAATAAAATAATACCTTGATTTCCTTGTTCATATTTATAATAACTTAAACTGATGTTATAAATTATTACTATTCTTATTTCATTTAAAGGATATTTTCAAAGAGTTCATATGAGCAATATACGTAGAAATAGAATTAGATTTTCATTATTTTTATTAGATTTAAAAAAATCAAATTAAAGTCGCAAATAGCAATAAAGAGCAAGACTAAGGAAATAAAAGGGATTCATATTATAGCCGATCTAATAAAAATGGCCTAGCCAGCTGACGTGAGTTAGATCCATGCAATAAAAACAATGCCGAAAGCGAAAGAAATTATTTAGCTCTATTGAAATTGCTTCCACGCTACTAAAACATTTTGAAACCTATTGCTGTGGTAATAAAGGCTGCTATAAAACTTTTTTTACCGATGTAGCTTGGTCTTGTAAGCCTAAATGGATCCAGTCCTAGGCAGACTTCATGATGATTTTAATTAAATGACTACTGTAGTCTTTAGCGCAACAAATTCATTTCTATTCGATAATAGCTGAACTAAACTTTCGTTTCATCTGATTTCGTTCTGATTTTGTATTGTTAAGCTTTGAAATAAGCTGAAAGACAAAATACAATAATTATATGTGTGACAGGTGCAAATTTTTATAAATTCACAAGAGGTTTTAAATTCACGCTGCCGTTGACATTATTAGGAACCGCAACACACACACACACACAACAAAACCATTTACATTAAAATAAATTGATAATTCAATTTATATAGTTTGCACCAAAGCGGAGCGGAACAGTGTTTGAATAACCAATCAGATTTCGACATTTCGACATCTCTGTTTTGGAGATTTAAAAATGACTAAATGTAATTGGTTACTTAAACACAGCTCCGCTTTGGTGGAAACCGGGCCGTAGTCTGAAAACTGTTAATCGGTTTTAAGTATACTCAAATAATAAATGCAGTACAAATATTTTCAATGGATATTAATAACCATCACCTAATATGCTAGAAGTCTGCGAAGCTACTAAGACGGTGCTATTAAATATATCCAATGGATATATTATCGTTTCATTGTTCGGTGGTAACTGAGACTCCCCTGTCCGTGCTATGTCAATAGCTGTGTGTGAACAAGCGAACGTAAGCTTGCGAAACACTCGTTTGCACAGTGCGGTTAACTCGAACCAGCTATGACATTCTCGTAACTTTTTCAAATGAACTCTACACCTATTGCCTTACAGTGTAAAATTGAATGTATTTCATCAAAGGAAATACAATGTTCGACTTTGACGCGCTTAAGTAATTTGAATCTCAGAACTGTTGACCAACATGGTGTTTTGAACTACATTCAATTTTACGCTCTATGTCAATTGTATTAAAATTAAATTTTCAGTGTTCGTAAAAAATGTATTGAATTCAATATCGTCTGCTTATGTACGTAAATGCCATCACCTTTTTAAACATTTTACATCACGAAATGTAGCCGACACGTAACGTGAATAACCTGGCAGTATTGACACCGGCACTCTATTGTGACCATTACTAGAATTTGACTCGACAGTTTTTTTCATACAATGCGTATCAACTTGTAAAAACGCGGTTAAAAAAATACACCCAGACAAATTGAGCGGCCCAGGTTCTGTATATAAGTACAGAACTGCTAATTAAGTTACATGAGAAAGTCATTTATTTCAATTAACATTTGGGGCTTTGTTTTGTTTCCAGTGTTTTATGAACGATGTTTATTGTTTATGATCTCCCTTTATAAAACTAGAATTAAATTGTTGTACGTAATCATTCGTACTTGAAAATCTTTCAAGTATTGATAATTCTTTTCGGATAAATCGGATAAAGTTTAGAAATATTAAGAAGAACAGATTAATTTATTTTGCTATAACCTGCTACTTGAAAAGAATATGTATTCTGTATGGTCCAATATGCATTCGAATAATAAAAATATGCGTCGAAGAAAGTGTTCTTCCAACACTTTCTTCGACGCACGTTTCGTCCAGACACCAGGACATCCTCAGGAGACGTTGACTTCAAAATGCGAAATATTAGAGTCGCGAGTGCTAATTATGAAGTTCCGAAAATAACGCCTGCGCCATTAAAAATTCAAAAAGATTTATTTGTGTGAAATAATACCCTAGATAATGTCTACAAGCGACATTATAACATACAACAAAATACAGTTTGTAGGTGTAGGTTTGCGCTAAATTTGGAATTCAGAGAGTATTACGCGCTTAGTAACCTAAAGAACAAACATACGTGAGGCAACATTTGTGTTGATTACGTGCTAAAGTAAAGTACCCTTTGGAGCGTTTGCTAAGGCCTCGTTCATACATGCGTGCTCGTACGCTGGGGATAAAAAGTTTCATTGTACATAGTGGCATCCCAATGTGGTTGATGTTCAGAGAACTCGAACGAAACGTTTTCCTTCCACGTTTCTGATACGTGCTACGGTGTGGAAGAGCCTTCCAGCTTCTGTGTTCCCAGCCAAGTATAATCTGGGTAACTTCTAGAGAAGATCGTGAATAAGCATTTTCTAGGCAAGCCCGCTACAGCCTAGATCACATCATTTCTGTCCATCAGTCTCAATTGTAGTCAAGCACAAGCCTATCAAAAAAAAGAAAGTGTCCTTGAATATTAAGATGATACAGATATAACTATTTTACCGACGGCCGAATGGCGTAGCGGCAGCGAACCTGCCGTCTGCGTCGGAGGTCGTGGGTTCGATTCCTTACTTACTTTGGGGCTTGATTGCGATGTGTGTCCTGATATATATTTATTTATTTTACACACATAGCTGAAACATGTGATACTGAAAGACGTCATGGCTCATGAATGGTTATACCCATAGATATGGTTATACCTCAGCTCCTACCAGCACTAGCATAATCTAATCTTGTGACAACCTACTATTTTCGACAAAGGTACTGTAGATTTGTCTCTTTCTAGCAACCTACCAAGAATATAAGTAAAAGAGTAGATAAATAGTGCATGTCATGCTATTTTAGAAAGGGATCTATTTGTAGGGATCTTAATATGAGGGTTATACACTATTTTCTGATTTGCATAAATAAAAGAAGAATAGAATTATCTATCCTGTTGTAACGAGACTAATCGGTAAATATATGAACACTTGTTGTCGCTTGCGATTACTTATATTTTTGGTTTTTCACTAATTCCAGGCCATAATAAATATTCCTATAAATTTAAATACGAATCAAGATTTTTCACTCGCAGCGGGATTTGAACCCGCGTCTCCCCATCTCTCGCGGCTGGGTGCTCTTACCACTGAGCTATACATAATAAATATTTTTACCTTTAAAATATATGTAACTTTTGCCATAACTCTTTATAAGAATAGCTATCCATGCAATATAAACATTGCAAGATAAATAAAATCTTGTAAAAAATTATCAATAGTGTCGAAATATGTATTCATTCAATACCTAATCTGAAGCCTATTGTACCTTCTTTGTTGTTCACAGTGATATTTACAAGAAGTATGACTTGTGTAAATATTTTATTTACCTAGTCATAAAGCAAATTATCATAATGCGGATGTTGCTTGATCAAATTGGACGTCAACAAGCCATTTGGCCCAAATAAACATAGCAACGCGCTCACACACATTTCAAGATCAAAACCGTTTATTTTGGACGCACGCAGCAATTAACAAACTAATTATAACGAACATTAATCAGATGCAATCTCAGAATTATGAATTTCTAGACTAGATAGTAATATTAGCTTGTGACTAAGAGTTAGTCATTTAAAATTGCATAGGTAGAAGAGACTATATTTTCAGCTGGTATAGACGTAACCTCCTCCGTGTTTCCAGCCAAGTACAATCTGGGTGCCTTCAAGAGAAGAGTGAATAGACATTTTCTAGGCAAGCGCGCTCCATCCTAGACCTCATCATTGCTTTCCATAAGGCATGATTGTCGTCAAGCGCAAGCCTATCTTCAATTAAAAAAAACGTAATTCACGTAACGCATCGACTACATAGTTTAAAAAGGTCATGGAATTTGGTTATATTAACAGACGATATTGAAACCAAAAAATGTTTTGAGAACACTGAAAAAAATATTTTATAACTATGTACTGCCATAGAGCATAAAATTGAACGTAGTTCAAAACGCAACATCGTGCATCGAGAGCCGTGAAATTAAATTAAAGGTTGAGGCGTTGTATTTTCTATCATGAAGTACTTTAAATTTTTTAGTGTTAAATTTTTATTTTATTTGTTGATTCACTTCACTCAGTGTGTGAAAACGTGACGTGAATCGCTCCCCAGTCCTTGATTGTTCTCTTTCACGGCATCCAAACGTTTCCTTTTTATCAAAATTAATAAGTGTAAATATTTTTTTGTATACGATAACATGGTTAACTAAATTACTTAAAATTAAATCAAGGAAAATTATTATCTTAATCAAACTAATTATTATGTTTACTCCAACTGACCGATAAATCACAATGATAAAGTACACCTAATGTTTGAAAAAAGGATTTGCTTTTCCTGTGGATTAATTGGTCATTTGGGAACTAAAGTTATTTTAACATTTTCATGATACATTTTCAAGGTACTTCCCCTCTATGTGGCATCGCCGTGATGCCACATAGAGGGGAAGTACCTTAAATGTACTTCCCCTGTATGCTGGCCCGACTCGGGGCTCGAACCCACGGCCTCACTATCATACAGTCTACAAATGCTCAGTGCTCACCATAAGACCAACGGGGCATTAGCAACGTGTTAGCAATAAACCTAACATTATAATTATAGTGAAACGTTTTTTGTTAAATTGGACAAAAATTAAAAATTCTGTGCATTTCGTTAAAATGTAAAAGTTTCGCCTTAAAAACGCCGTAAATCAAGCGAAATGCATAATGCATTAGCCGTATAGCTGCAGGGAGACCAGATAAGTTCGAAACTATAGCCATTATCTTTCGCCTAATACTTTAGTGCGAAATAATCTGCTACAGACTAAGAACGAGGTTTTAATAGCGCAAATTCGCAACTTAGCACTTAGTACAAAATTAATGTTCAATGAGAATAATTTTGACAAAAACAAAATGTTTATTTGTGGTCACGGATGAAGGGACTTCGGAAACTGCCTTAGTAATTAGTGAGTAGTAAGTAGTGTAAGTAGTGCCTGCCATAGGTTTTGGGGAATCAGTCCTTGAGATGAGTCTAAAGTCCTGTAGACAAGGAAGGCACCCGTGAGTTCTTAGACGAAAATGTCCATATACCTACTCGCGGTTGGCCACCCAGAAGATAAACTGTAAGAATTTAACACGTGAGTGACGTTAAACACACGGTAGAAATAAAGTTTGAAATCACACCTACGACAAAACTCCACTTTTCATTTTCATATGTGATTTCACCCATCGCTCGATAGATGACGCTGTCTTCAGTTAGCTCGCGCAAACGAATTCCTCATATCATATCTATACGTGATTGCTTTTGACTATATATTATAGAAAGGTAAACTTGCATTCTAGATTCATAGATTTTCTTCGTGAAGGGGTTCTATTGTGTATTCCGTGGTGAAGGTAAAAATGCAGCTTGTGTTAACTCAGGGTTTAAGCTATGTCCATCCCTAGATAGTTTCAAATAGTTTAAAGTGTAGGAAACAAAAATTTAATATTTTCTTCATAAAAATGACACGATTCTACATAAAAATTGAAACTAGGGTTAAAGATACGACGATGTAAAGGAGGGACGTGGAGGGACCTTACAAATATTGAGTGAAATGAATGAGTTGGCTTCCGTTTGCATGAAAATGAAAATGAAAATGAAAATATTTATTTTTCACATAGGCCTAAATAACAGGCTCTTATGAAAAGTGAAAACTCTACCGCCAGGTTCGGAAAGCAGGTTTGCACCGAGAAGAACTGGCAAGAAACTCGGCACTTGCTCTTTTCAAAAATGTCATTGTTATAATACAAGATTTCTTATAGATTATGAAAAATTATAACATATTTTTAAGATATCTCGTGAGGAGATGGAAGCATATTTCTATCATTCCAAGAATCATTGTACCTTAAATGTTGTAGATAGAGACTTTCAATAAAAGAATTCTTAATTTCAATTTCGAAAACAATTTTAACTGACCCAGGCTTTTAAATAATTGTCTAGTTGAACCGGGTTACGAACCCGCCATACAAAAAAACTTTTAGTTTTATCATACCGATATGATACATGAACATGATCAGCCCTGTGTATAACAGTATTGAGTTTTGCCTTCAAGACAATCTGTATGCAAGCCCAAAGTTTTAATTACACCATCGCGCCTCATAGAGCACGTTAAGCCGTCGGTCTCGCAACTAATCTCTCTCTGGTAGTATCGAGATGCTGTTTCATTGGACTAAGAACGTGGTGGTATAGAATATAATATAATATAACTATTTTTTTAATACATTTGCTCAAAAAGTTGACATTTCCATATGTGTTTCGCGTGCGCAAAGTTATTCTTTTCCGCACTAGTGCTTTTGTGTTTTCCTCGTACGCGGCACCGGAGCGGGCGCACCAGGAGCGCATGAACACGAACACGGCATGCAAACACGGAGCAGGCACGTAAAACCAATTTTTTTTTCGCAAATGTATTAAAAAACGTCGTTCAATGCACGTGCGGAATTGTCATTTTTACTCGTCCTTATAGTTGACCCTCGCCTTCGGCTTGGGTCAACAACCCGGGACTCGTAAAGAAATGACAAACTTTCCGCACTTATATTGAAATGTACTATTTCCTATGTAGTATCTGGGGACACGGTAGTGTCCCCGCCAGACGAGTCAAGCGAAGCGCGAGGGCACTACCTATCTTTTCTCGAAGTGTTTCGCCGTATTTTTAAACCCTTATAACTTAGGCCAGAATTATTCCAGATAGTCAAAATTCTCGGGAAATGATGTCGCCGGTGAACTTATTAAACGTACCTAGTTTCAATATCACAGGTCTTATACTTTAGATTTTATTGACATCTGAAAACCCCAGATTTCGTCACTGACTGACTGACTGACTGACTCACTGATGATCATCAAAATTCCTAGGTACTTCCTGGAGTCCTAGAAAGCTGAAATTTGGTATGTAAGCTAGAATTAGTACACAACCAACAAAAAAATTCCAAAAGTTGGAAATTTAACCCCCCAACCCCTTAAATTAGGGGATGGAAGTTTGTATGAAACTACGGCAAATATGGATGCTAGAGGTCTCAAAATTGACATAGGGACTCTTTGTAACAAACAATTAAATACGTGTTTCAGGATTTTTAGTAAATCACCCCACATCCATCAAATCAGGGGGTTGGAAGTTCGTATGGGGGGATGGAAGTTTGTATGAAACTACGGCAAATATTGATGCAAGAGGTCTCAAAATTGATATAGGGACTCTTTGTTATAAACAATTAAATACGTATTTTAGGATTTTTAGTAAATCACCCACATCCATCAAATTAGGGGGTTGGAAGTTCGTATGGGGTTTCCCATACGTATATAGGTACAAACTTAATTTCATGTTAGATATCTGCTAGTATACATCTGGAAAAACACGTAATTTTTTTTCGGTAATTATAAGCGCGATTCCAGTGCCCAAGTGGCCAAGCGCCCAAGTGCCCAGTGCCCCGTGCTCAGTAGTATCGCACGTTTCAAGCCCAAGTTCCATGCATGTCATGTTTAACAAGCCGAGTTTCACTGCATGTCGAGTGACCAGGATCCAGCGCTGAATGACAAGAACCCACATTGAGATGAGTGCCCAGTGCCCAGCTTGAGCTGTCGAACGTGCTAAGCGTCTAATCTCTCTGATTTCGAAGAGCGTTATAGCTCATAAATACCTGCTCCGTGCCCAAACGGACGCGTCAAGCCCAAGTTACATTCAGGCCCCGTCCAACGAGCCCAGCTCTCAGTTCCCAGTGCCCAGGGTGAGATGAGTGCCCAAGGCCCAGTGCCCAGTACCCACAGTTAGCCGACAGGCATGCCAAGCGTAAATTATATGGATTTTAACAGCGCCCCAACGTCAGTGTGCCCAGTACCATAGTGCACGCGGCAAGCCCGAATTCCCGTACCGAGCTCCGCGTGTTCATTGCCCAGAGTCCAGTGCTCTGTGACCAAAATGAGTTGTCAAGCGTGTCAAGCGTCAAATTTGAATTTCAAGAGCGCCTCAGCGCCCACCGAGAATAAAGACTATAAATAAAACAATAGTTAAAAAACTAATAAACACACAAATCTCACCGATACCTTCCGTAGATTTTTAATGGATAACAAGTATATTAGAATTAAGACTTCCGTGAGTAGACATAATAATTTTACTGAAAAACAACAAGTAGTCTGTGTTAGTCCAGGATATAATCAGTCTACATTTTAAATTTCAGCCAAATCAGTTCAGTGGTTGTGTTGTGATTGAGTAACAAACATCCAAACTTTCATTTGTATCTGACTTTGTGTTTTAATAGGTAAATTTTGAAGTTAGAAATTGAAATTTGGATCTATACATTACGTTTGATTATCATTTTATCTTGATAAATGTAAAAT
Organism: Coenonympha arcania; assembly: GCA_036785405.1. Taxonomy (NCBI): domain Eukaryota; kingdom Metazoa; phylum Arthropoda; class Insecta; order Lepidoptera; family Nymphalidae; genus Coenonympha; species Coenonympha arcania. The sequence goes on from CM072065.1 coordinate 11,700,322, forward strand.
TAGTTTCAGTTTCGGTAGGCTAAAACTACTAACTTTAAATCCACTATAAGTTTTTTAAATTTTCAGAATATACTTCTAAGCAAAGTACGTATCTACTCGTAATACAAACATATTAGAGAGTGGGCTGTGAAAAGAGGCGCACCTGAAGTGCAAGAAATACACAAAAAAAAAGAAAAATTAAGTTAATAAAAAACATTGTTTTAAAAAACTTACAAAAAGAAATGAAATCCCAACAAAAACATTTTCATGTTAATGTTGCCTGACGTTCATATGGCTCACACTGACAAAAAGTTATCAGATCTCATATAGGGCAAGACTTCTGACCTTAGACACCCTTAAATACAAGCTCTAACTTCATAAACTCTACACTTTAGTTACAATAATTTCTTGACCATTTGGCTACCGTTACATTGGGCGTAAAATCAAAAATTAATTCACTTTTCAGTACTCTGTAAGTTCTGTTAAATCAAAATTTGAAATCAGGAAAATGAGTGGGATAAATTTTTCACTTTACGCCCATGTTACGGTAGCCAAACGGTCAAGACATTATTGCAACTAAAGTGTAGAGTTTGTGAAGTTAGAGCTTGTATTTAAGGGTGTCTAAGGTCAGAAGTCTTGCCCTATATGAGATCTGATAACTTTTTGACAGTGTGAGCCATATGCTTGTCTGGCAACATTTACATGAAAATGTTTTTGTTGGGATCTAGTTATCAGAAAAAGTTAACATACTCGTAGGTAGAACGAGGAAATAAATTGGTTATCTTTTGTGCTGCTTCCAAAGCAGGAAAACAGTGAAACTTGCGACAAAACCTTTTCACTGCGGACACAAAAGAGTGTCAATAGTACTTCACCTTGACCCTTGTACATAGGTACACTCACGAAATCGCTTTACTGTCGGCCTGTTTATTCTATCCGTACGTTTCATTCGCCTGCGTAAATAATAAATATGTCGGAGCATGTGTATCTTTGAACCTTGTCTATGGCGTTAGATATTAATTGCGTAGGTATAACATGTAGTGTACATTTAACTTTAAACTGTACGGTGTACCTACTTAATACTTATCCATTTCCAGGGTAGGGATTGTCTAGTATTTCCGTCCTCCGTCTGTCTGTCTGTCACAAACTATTAAACCTGAAAGAAATAAGATTAATTTCACATATGTACCTAATAAATAATAATGAGTCAACGACATTGGAATAAAAAAGTCTTACTCCGGGAAAACTTAAAAAATTACGTGAGGTGTTGGTCACGGGAACAGTATGAAGTGTTAGTTACGGGCGGCAACGGTGTCCTGAATTCAATGGGTTTTCCCATCTACAAAAACGCCTGACGCGCTTCATAAATTATTTATTAATTATTATTTAAGACGTATATTTGTACCATTGAAGTTCTTATCCCTTTCATTTACATTTACCAAAAACAGTAATTCCTTAGCATTTTAAGGATTGTTCAAAGTGTTTGTCAAGCATAGTCCTACTCAGAACAACAACTTATCACAATGCATTCGAGTTGGTACTCAAAGATTTGTGTTCCAAATTCTCGTTACAAGCTAATTAGGTCACTGGAGATGAATGCTGAACAGTTGCCCTGAAGCTTTCGCCTGCTTCGTACTTACTTGTTTGCAGAAATGTTTACAATTTACGACAAATAATATGTACCTACTGGTTACTATTTAATTGAAACGAGCTAGCAGCGGCCGACAAAAAATCTAAGTTAAAACGTGCGGGCAGCAGCAAGAAAAACCTTAAAGGGTCGAATCTCCACCATATGAGGTCAAGATTCGTAATATTGAAGTTCTTAGGCAGACCACCATCTATCATGCAAGCTTCGTACGAGAGATGACCGAGGATGACACCTTGCCGATTTTTATACTAATTATCTTTTTGATTAGTGTTTTACACATTTAGGTCAAGGTTCAAATTATTTTTTTAGTCTGTCCCATACATGTCTGGGCCAAAATATATATGGGGTATATATGGGGTAGTATAGATAGGGTTCCAGTAACAATTTGGCCCATTTTTGCCGACCTCCTTTAATATAGAGCTTCGTACTGAAGAATATTTAATACAAAAATGGGCAAATCTCCACCATATAAGATCAAGATTCAATTTTTTTTTAGCGTGGTGGACTTATTTTTACTTTATTATAGAGTTTCATAGGTACTGAACATTTAATACAAAAATATTTTGTATGAACTTGTCGTCTCATCTCAATGTCTTTTTATGCCCTGCTGGGATCTCCTCTTAGTACGGAGGGGGCTTTTATGGAGTTTAAATTTTAAATAAATATTTCAGAAAATCGGACTCCGTGGATGTTCCCGTTGCGTTGAAAACAAAGGCCTTAGTTACGTAAAAGTGGATATAATTAGACGGACAACAAAGTGATCCCATAAGAGTGCCGTTTCCTCATTTGAGATACGGAACCCTAAACAGAGATCTGATCTGAGAGAGGTTGAAAGCAGCATTAGTTACATACTAGCTAGGTATAAGCCACCTACATCACTGTAATCTCACACACCTATCTTTCGTTGGTGATGACAGGTCGTTATTAAAACCTCCGACCCAACTCAATCGTACAGAAATGACATGTCCGCGCAATGTGTGATTTCACTCGCTGACCACTGAGCCCTTTTTAGGGTTCCGCAACTCAACACGAAAAACGGATCACTTTGTTTTCCGTCTATGTATCCGTCAGCCAATTAGTGCATGATTTCGAAATTAATAGCAAATTATACATTGGTCTATTGTGGTGTAAAAATTCATATCTCAATTCAGCCCAACGAAAAGTTAAGATAAATAATTTTGCGGCTTGCTTATATTTCCTGTCATGTAGTGGACTATATACAGTAGGTAGACATTTTTGTTTTAAATAAACTGGGCTCTTTTGAGTCAAAATCACATTATGAAATACTAACTGCGTAAATACTAACGTTAATATTCTCACTTAGGGCTATAAATAATGGTATAGGGCGTCCTATTGTAAGAACTACAGAATATACACAAAAAATCGGTCAAACATTTTAGAGGAGTATTGTTACAAATACTGTGACAAGAGAATTTTATGTACGTATTAGAGATTTCAAATATGAGAGAGAAGTTCATCGAAAGCTTTTAACTATTTCCAGGACTAGACTTACAAAGTTGATGGAATTTCTGTATTTCCTTAACGAATCTCTGTACAGAGTAATTAGGTCAGCAGAGGAGGACCGCAGAACTGTAATAGGATTGCCATTCCTTAGTTTAACAGCAGAGACTACATTACATTGAACACTTAGAGCATAGTTGCTGTAAATGCTACTCAGAATATGAATTACAAACAAATTTTACTTAGTAGGTACACACTACGATAAAATTTTAAATAATAAATCAAAATCTATTACAATCTTGCTAAGAAAATTACAGTATTGCCCACAATCTTATTCCCGTGGCTTCATTGGAGTTTATTTAAGAAAATCCCATGAACCGTGACATTTCCCGGTATCGGAGTAGCCAACCTAGTGCGTAAACTATCTTCATTCCCACACAAATTTCGGCCCAGTCGGTTCATTAGAAGTAACAAACATAAACACACACAAACTTACATCGTTAAATCACAAGTTTCAAACTTGCAAGTTTATCGTAGAGTAAACTATGGTAACAAGAAAAAAAACAATTTAAAAAATCGCTTTTCCGTAATGGTACCCTTAATGTAAAAGTCTGACTCGATCTTAGCCACTCCTTTGACCCGTACGTTTCGTTATAGGTATATGTATGTAAGTATGTTTGTCCGCGATTATTTCGCGTTTGGCTGGACCGATTTTTTAATTGTTTGATGCGATTTTTGAGAAAGTATTTGTCACATTCTGCCACATACCAATATTTTTAATATATAAATCCGTACATGGAGCATTTTTCGTTGTGCTAAAATTTGGTTTAGTGTACCCTGATGTTATCAGAAAATTATTATGTGTTTTTTAGTGGGTTTGTTTTATGAAAAAGTTTTGATTGTTTTTTTTTTTTTTTTTGTGTTACTCGAAAAATATCGATTAAGTACTTTAATTCAGAACATCTCTTATCTCTATTACGGGCAAGACTCGTTTCGCTATAGTTATAGGATCCCTGCTCAGTTTTACAGTGGAATAAATAACGAAGAGCTACACCGAGTACCGCTGTAAATAGCAGCTCCGAGAATAGAACCTACCTGAGTGTCGTGCTAAAATAACCCAGCCTAGCGCAGCCCGTGATGAAGAAAAATATTTGACGGCACGAAAATGGCGTTATATGCTCAGGATCAAAGAACTTTCATTAAACCTAGCTAATGTGTGTTGTGAATCTAATATTTAATTTTAAAATTTTAAAACGGAATCTTGGATATAAATATAAATAAAAGTCCTGGCTCATTGATTCCTTCATTTACACAAACTTTACATTATCATTGCCCAGCCCAAATCCTTCATAGAAAGCTGAAACCTTGCATAGAGGTAAATGATGTAGACAAGGAAAATTAAAGGGTTTTCCAAGGGATCACCTACGTTGGCTAGTTTGGTAAATCATCAATTTTCGTAATCAGTTAGGTAGGCTTTTATTTTTATAACAATACTATCTGACCAGGCAAACCGACCGGTTTTGCCATTTAGGGGTATGAAAAATAGTTCTCAGAAGTACCGAATGTATACAAAAAATTTCATAAAAATCGGTTGAGCCGTTTTGAATGAGTTTGGTTACTAACACTGTGACACGTGAATTTTATATATTACTAGCTGACCCGGCAAACGTTGTTTTGCCCTGTAAATTGGAACACTGTCGAACGGAATAAATAGTATCCTATGTCCGTCTCCTGGCTCTAAGCTACCTCCTCACCTATTTTTAGCCATATCGGTAAAGCCGTTCTTGAGTTATAAATAGTGTAACTCACACGACTTTCTTTTATATAGGTAGGTATATAAGATAAGAGATTTATGATTAAATGATATTTTGTTACAGCTGCATACGAGGTGACTACATAAAGGTCTACTGGGAAGTCCAAGGTCCTGGTCCCCCTGGCGCCATCAACGAGCGCTCCGCGTGGGCGCGGGCTCTGTGTGGCAGCAGGGCTGACGTTCCCCCAGCGCTCTACTCGCCTGGACCATCACTGGTGTTGGAGTTCCACACCAGCTCCAGGCCAAACAACGCTACGGGATTCCTTGGAACATACAGCTTTATTGATAGGCGTAAGTCATGCATAATACTACTAATTTCTAAAACATCTCGGAAACTACCTTATTACTTCTTGGAATACGTTTCTAGTTCTCTTAATGTTATTGTGTTGCGACCGTTTATATTCGTTCTTAATAATGATAGTAGATAGTAGTTGCGGCGTACAGGAGTATCTCTCCATAAAAATTTTGGACATTCTTCTCATCTTCTTTAGAAAACTTACCCAGTTTTAAAAATACTTTTTAATGCACCTATAAACCGAATAAGGAACCAATACGCCAAATTTGGAAATCGTTTCTTATGCTGTGCGTTGATGTCAGTCAGTCACCAAGCAAGCAGTCAGTCAGTTTCTTCTTTTATAAATGTAGATAATTTAGGAGAAATTTCGATTCCTAACTTGTGTGAATAAAGACTTTGGGCTTCAACTCTTTGAAAATTGATCATTTTTTCCCTTGATATAAACAATAGAGTTAAACAAATACATTCCTGAAAAAAAAATACGGTTACTACAAAAATAGAAATTGCCTCCAAACAAAATATTATTTCAACAAACAAGACAACACGGTTCTAGGCACGTTTTTTGTCCACATTCAATAAAAATAATCCGTTATTGTCAGGGCACTTCAATAAATATTAATACAGGCCTATGCCTCTATAAATTGATATAATACACCCTATTCTAGAATTTCTTAGACATTCAAAAGCTTTGGCTATAAAAGCGACGCATATTGGAGCCAAATGGGTTAACTCCAGATGCCTTGAGTCAATTTGACTTGGCATCTATCCTATCTTTTCTTTGTAACAAATGCAAAGTACCACCTGATATTATATTTTTTGTATGCTTTAAAGTTGAAATGAACTTCTTTTTCTTTGGTTTCTCAGAATTCAGACTGTAATAATTTTAAAAAATACGTTCCTAATTTTTTTTTACACTCTAGAAGTTAGTAGATTGTGAAAAAAATTAGGGGACAGATATTTACGGTCTTGAATGCAATCTCACCTGATAGGAGGTGATGATGCTGCCGAAGATGATATCGTACCATCTTGGAAGGGATAAGCAATCTCCCCCTAACGGTTTCTATACAGCATTGAGCCGGAATGCTAAATCGCTTAGCGGTGCGTGTTTGTTGGAAGGGTGGTATTATTAACCACGACCGAAGCCTCCCAGACCAAGGCATTATTCTATATCTCACTGTTGATCATTCAGTGATCTTCATAGCTTATTTAACATATATTTTCAAACCATTGAAGGTTTTCCATAAAATCTTATTTTCGGTTCTCTTAGTATAGCAGCAATGTATATCGAACCATAGACAATAGTTACTATACACTATACTATATCACTGCAAGTGTCGATTTTACAGAATACGGGCCCTGACAATGAGCCAATTTAGAAATAATTATAAAATTCCAAAGTGTCCCGTGGAGGAAATCAACCCCGCGATCTCCCAAACGAATTAGAGCGTGGGTAAACTGCGTCTGGAAGGCCGTCTATATAAGTATCTCTTTGTAATCATATTGATTTTCTCTAAAAATAAATAGTCTAAAATTGCTGTGTATGAGCAGAAAATTGTACAAAGCTCTACTTATTAGAACAGTTGGGTTAACACTCAGAATGTACAGCCTGGGTGTATAAATCTTCGGCATACTTCCTAAGCTATCTAGCCGCAAAGCCGTTGCCTCTTATTGCGCTATAAATTTTATTGATCAACTTTACACATGAAACTGGCTCTGGTATATTTTCTCCAGTAAACGGAAAAAGGATATAGCTAAGTATTTCTCCAGATCAAAATATGATGTAATAAAGAACTATACTTACCGTGGTATAAACACGCGAATTTCTGCAATTGATTAGTTGATCTGCATGATTGACACACCGCGCGAGTCGGCCTATCACTACTGTGCATCATCCGCACGCCTCAATTCTGATACCTTTACGATTTAATTAAGTTACCTTAGCAGGACAGATTAATTTGTTTTGCTATAATCCGCTACTTGAAAAGATTCTGTATGGTACAATATGCAGGAACACTGCCCACATGAAACATCACACACAATTTTCCAACACCTTCTTCGACGCACGTTTCGTCCCGACACCGGGACACGTAGAGAACCATACAGATCTTTTCAAGTGGCGGGTAATAGCAAAACAAATTAATCTGTCCTGCTAATTATTGATTTCCGCAAAATAACGCCTGCTTCCATTCAATATTTAAGTTCCCTTGCTATAAGTGTCTTTCGCAGAAGACAATGTATAAGAAACGGCAGCGTCTACAGTTTTGTATTCACTTTATTATTTCGCCATACAGTGTAATACTATACTCTTTATTTATCTTTTCGCTGGGCCTCACCTCCTCTTCTCATGGGTAAATTTTATTCTTGATAACTTCATTGTCTATCACGTTTTGTTTACAAAATACACAAAGAACAAGCTCAATAATTATATTAAGTTCATGAACTCTTCTATCATTCACATTTCCGTACAAATACATTATTTTAACATGCAATATAGGTACATACATAGAATGTAGGTATTCATGAATACAACTTCGGTTTTAACTAAACATGTTTAAAGATCGATTGATGAGCAGATTCGCTTTGCATTCTATGATCAACGTGTCGTTTCAAGCTTCATTTTGTCCATACACCCTTTGTCCCGAAAGCCAAAGCCGATAAAACGTGGATCAAAAACCATCAAAGTCTAGAGTATATTCTAAAACCGGCTAACAATGCCCTCGGTTTGTGTACTCCAAAATGTACCCTAAAACTTGGGAATACAGCGTCTATTGGAGATACTAAATCTCGATTAGAGGACTTATCATTAAAATCGTGGCAAAGCGATCAATGGTCGAAGTTGGCAATCAAAATCCGAGCTTAGTACAACTAAGGTTTATTAAAACGGTCGTACTAAATATTTTAGTAATTGAATTTGGCTAGGAATTTCATGTTATTTCAGTTAGCTACGTTGCTACACCCGAGGGGCTAAGCTCGGAGCTCAAGGTGAAAAATCATACTTATTACGCTTCTCACATTTTCCGTACTTTTTTCCGCTTACGATGTGTCTTGTTTTCCGCTCTATTCGCCACGCGTACACATATTATAAGGCCCTCTGCCATCAGCAGATGAACATGTAACTGGTCATGTTGTCTTTCGATAATCACCAGATGAGAGTTTTCTAATGTCCCGGTACGTAATCAGCTGGTCACTGAAACAGTGAAGCAACTCAATCGTCTCAACCGTTCATCAGTCCTTAGAGCTATTGGATAACTTCAGCTTCTACGGATCTCCTTAATTTCAATCCAGTAAAGATACTATTGAACATTCACTGGACAGATTACATTGTTTTGCTATAATCCGCTATTTGAAAAGAATCTGCATCGTAGATTCTCTACGAATTCGCATTGTAAAGTAACTGGATTTCCCGGTGTCGGGACGAAACGTGTGTCGTAGAAATTGTTGGAAGAATTGTGTGTGGTGTTTCATGTGGGCGGTGTTCCTGCATATCGGGCTATACAGATTCTTATAAATTCAATAGTCTACGTCTAAAATTCAAATTAAAGCCAATATTGTGGTTCAGGCTAAGTACCTAAATTGAGACAATAGGTAGTTTGCTCCCTTAATAACTTTTAAACGATATTCTCTTTTAGCCTTAAACAAAAAAAGCTATACTCGTATTGTTCGGTGTAAGGGTTAATGGGATTCCAATGTTTTTACGAAGCTTGATAAATTGAAATTTTAATGGTTATGCAATAAGGGTATATTCAAAGTTACATAATGTATGAATATGCTTTATTCCACATGATTGAATAACACATTATCTAGATAATGCGCAGTTGAATGTCCTGTATATCAGTCATCCATTAATATGTCTCATCTGTCACTGTCCATATGGAGCACTGTGTGGAGTCGAAAATGCCGAAAATTACCACATTATGCAGTGATCAATCTTACAGAGACAAATTATTTTACGAGTGATATGACTTAACAAAATATCACAGTGATATCAAAATATCTAACTAGAGGTTTTTGTAAGAACTACTAGTTTATCACTTAGGGCCGACTTTTCGATTGTCAGATAAACGTTAACTAAGGAATAAATATGACGTTTTGACAGATATATTCCACAGATAGTTTAATTATAATTATGACGATTGAAAAATCAGCCAATCAAATAAACCACCACTAGTCTCCTCTTAAAGTGACAAGGTTTTAAGCTACGCTCACTAATTATTCTACGCAGGTAAACTGCGGATCAACATGCTTCACACACCTTTGAAAATAATTTGAGGGGTTCTCACGCGTTTTCCTCTCTCTCCTCGCGATGTTTTAAAATTAGTTTCTACAAAACGCACCGAGTACCTAATATGTAAAACTGGGAATGAATCCCCCAGCCGCCGAGGGCAAACGATTCTATAATTGGGATATAACTGGATTTGTATAACTTTATCATTATAATATTAACTTTGTCAAAATTCATTTCATTACAAATTTAATTATTTTGCGTTAGTGGATTCTCATTTAAATAAAAAGTTATTGGCCATTCTTGCGAGCGAAGAAAAATATCTTGGATTCGTTAATATTCTTTGTCATTATGCACTTTCTGCTCTTAGATTCAAAGAAAAGAAAAATCAATTTAAGCTGAAGAACTAATTTAAAAAATCTTAAAAGAGCGTTAAAAATAATGAAATTGCGACTAGGCATTTTTTTCACTATTGGATAAAAATTTAAATAATAAAATACTAATTTACTGTGAACCTTCTTTCATAATGAATTATCGGAAAAGTAAAAAAAAAAAACAAAAGAACAAAGTTAATGCAATTTTCCAACTTTCCGAAGGCTCACCAAACATCTCGAAGATTTTTAAGAGGTATTTTACCTATGTGTATGATTAAAAAATCGGCTAAGTGCGAGTCGGACTCGTGCACGAAGGATTCCTTACCATTATTTTTGTAACTTGGTGAAATGATGATGCAAAAGCCAGAACTCTCAATACCCTACCACTACCACTATACAAGTAGAACAATATTGCAAGTTCTAGACCATCGACCAAAAACGACAATCACGTTTGTTGTATGGGAGCCCTTTAATCTTTATTTTATTCTATTTCTTAGAATTTGCTGTTATATAGCGGCAACGGATATATATCATGCGTGAAAATTTCAAGTGTGTGACTATCACGGTTCAAGAGACACAGCCTGATAACAGACGGACAGGCGGCGAAGTCTCATTAATAAGGTCCCGTTTTTTTTATTCTTTAAGTACGGAAACCTAAAAAAGTTTCAGTGTATATCTCTAGCCAACGCATTGGCAGATCCAGGATCACTCCTCAATACGACTTCATTTCGTAAGGAGAGGATGGTTCATGAATAACAATCGCCACCTGAAATACGTAAATTTGCTAACAAAAAAGATAAAATCGCACGGCGCCTAATGAAATTTAATTTGCTATTGGAATAAGAATTATTGTTCTCTCAGGTGGGACGTGATCGAATTTCAGGTAGGTAGATTAGGGCTGCGTTGAATAGGTACCTATATATTCCCATCTGACATCAAATGTTCCCCACGACGTAGAATCCAAGAGCGAGTCCAAATTCTTCTCTTTTTGCCTGATGCCTTATCTTTTTCCCGTTTTAGCTCTTCGATTAACAAGTCTGCGACAATTTCGATACTATTTCGCACAAGATCCATCATTTTTCGATGTTGACTGTGAAAAATAATTGGAGAATGAAGAAAATGATCCGTGTCAACTATGTTCATGTCAACAGCTATCCTACGATTCCACTCCTACGAGTCCACTCGGTCCGAGCATACTCTGACTGTGTCAACGCAGCTTTACATTGTATGAAAGTGCAAAATAGACGTAGAAAGGGCACCACCACCACCCTACACTACACTCTATGCATGGGATGTGGATATAGGATATTGTTTTAGAATTTAGGTATTTTAATTTTGAATAAACTTTATACTTCCGCACTATAAGTTCAGACACCTGACGTTGGTCATTTATCAAAAACTTTACCGATTTGACGTCATTTTCATCGTTCTATGAGATTCTATGTCGTGTAATAATCAAGTTCATATATCCAATGCAAATAAGGCAACGAGAAAATTGCAAGAATCCCTATCATCCGAGGAAGGTACGCAAATGCAGAATGTAAACTATATTTCCGGGGCAATTCGAATGCATTGCAGTGACGGTCTCCTGAAATTTTCATACAAATCGCCCAAAGTGATTGTTCGATTATCATATAGATAGATAGCTCCTTTTGCCAAACTGCTCCGTTTTCTCTGCAAAAATAAAACGTGTTGAATAAAACTCGCACGCGTCTACGTTAGTAATATTATGTATTCCATGCTTCTAGTGTGCATATCTCCGATTACCACCTACTTTACACTTTGTTGCCTTGAATAGCATACAATACCCAGCCCCCCAATCACGTAATCTAAAGAACTGCATCTAATTTCATGTGTTTCATGTGTATTGATTGGTGAAAACCCATGTTTTGAAAATGATACAGTTCTTTAATGATTCATACATGTTCACACGATTGGGCGACAATTATTTTTCAGATCTAAGTATGTATAATGTATATCATAACATAATAACTTATGACGCAATTGTTTCCATCGTTTATTATCAGAATGACGATTTAGCTTTTAAAAAATAAAACGCAGATATAAACGCTTAAAACTTCGTTAAAAAGAAGAATATTTATTCAATGAACTAGCAGATACCCGCGGCTTCGCCCGCGTAACTTTTAGTTTTCCCTATTCTCACGGGAACCATCGATTTTTCCCGAATAATAAAATGGAAAATTCTTTCCAAAAAACCAACTTCAAATGCCACTACAAAGAGTGAAATAATTTTTAATGTACACCAATTCGAAGTCGGGCAATGTTTTATTCAATCATTTCACTTAATGTGCAAAGAAACGACAAAATTATCGTCAATACGGAGGACTATTAGTGAATGAACGAAACATTGCCCGACTTCGAATTGGTGTACATTAAAAATTATTTCACTCTTTGTAGTGGCATTTGAAGTTGGTTTTTTGGAAAGAATTTTCCATTTTATTTTTTACTTTTTAGTGGAAAACAAGTAATGCGCAAGGTATTGGAAAAAATGCCCAAATCGCTGGAAGTATGCTTCTAAAATCTGAAGAGTTCCCTCAATTTCTCCAAGATCCCATTATCAGATTCTGACTTGATGAATACAGTCATTACTTGATGACTGCTAGGAAATGCAATAGTAACTATAAAAAATACCTAAATCGCTTCAAGTATACTAGCAAAATTTGAAGAGTTCCCTCGATTTTACCAAGATCCCATCATCAGATCCCAACCTGATGACCATAATACAACCTGGAAAAAATTACTCTTTCAAACAATACCCAAATCACTTCAAGTGTGCTTATAAAATTTGAAGAGTTCCCTCGATTTCTCCAGGATCCCATCATCAGATCCTGACTTGGTGACAATGGGACCATCTGTGAACTATACCCTTTCAAACAAAAAAAGAATTTTCTAAATTGGTCCTCGCATCTTCGAGTAATCGGGGAACATACATAAAAAAAAATAAAAAAAATAAAAAAAAAAGATTCCGACGAATTGAGAACCTCCTCCTTTTTTTGAAGTCGGTTAAAAAGTAACCTTTGTGTTAATTTAGAGCGAAATTTATCTCCATTTTAACTTTAAACCAAAAGTTTTCAATAGTTGCAGCGTGGATGAGTATTTCTCCCACTGGAACAGTGAAAAACAAATATTCACGCGGGAGAAATAACCATTGATTTTCCCGGGATAAAAAATAGCCTTCTCTTTTCTAATTTTCAGCCAAATCAGTTCAGCAATTACGGAGTGAAGGAATATTTTTCCCGCGTGGATATCTGTTTTTCACTGTTCCCGAAGGAACCATGGATTTTTCCGAGATAAAAAGTGGCCTTAGTATTAATCCAGGATATAATCTATCTTTATTCCAAATCAGTTCAGTAATTACGGCATGAAGGCATATTATCTATCACTATTATCATGGAAACCATGAAATTTTCCGGGATAAAAAGTAGCCTATGTATTAATCCAGGATAAAATCTATCTTCTTTCCGAATTTCAGTCATATCAGTTCAGTAAGTGCAGCGTAAAGTAGTAGTAGTATTTTTCGCGCGTGAATATCAACTTTTCAGTTTTTCCGCGAAAACCATGGATTTTTCCGGGATAAAAAGTATCTTTTTTACTAACCCAAGATATCATCTATCACCATTCTAAATTTCAGCCAAATCGGTCTTGTACTTGCGGCGTGAAGATTTTTTCCGCGTGAATTTCGGTTTTTTACTAATCCCACTGGAACCATGGATTTTCCCGGGATGAAAAGTAGCTAATGTGTTAACCCAAGATGCAGTTCATCGCCATTCCAAATTTGAGCCAAATCGGTTCAGTAGTTGCGGCGTGAAGGAGTATCGAAGCTTGGTAAAATACGAACTTTGGAGCCCCGTTTCACCCCTTTAGGGGGGGAATTTTGAAAAATCCTTTCTTAGTGCACCCCTAGACCTCACAATGAATCTGTGTGCCAAATTTGAAGTCTCTAGACCCAGCGGTTTGGGCTGTGCGTTGATATGTCAGTCAGTCAGTCAGTCAGTCAGTCAGTCAGTGTCTTCTTTTATATATTTAGATATCATAATTAACCTCTTAATGCTTTCCGAGCGTAAGGTTGTTAGTAACCTATTACTCCGAGATAACGCACAAGTTTAATTCCACAAAGGGAATAATAACTTCCCAAAGCAACTTCTGTTCATAAGAACTTGTACATGAAATAAGGAAAGGATGAAGCTCGTGAGTCATTAAAGTAGAAATTGAACAGATCAAGTAAGTTAGAGAAACAGGAACCCTTCTCAAGTTCCGTTTTATAAAGTCTAGTAACGTTCATTTTGCTGTAAATCTAAAACATGATAAAGATTTTAATCACTAAGCATTGTATGGCCCTATATACAATACAAATAACCCTGTATACGTATGCACTACAGGTTTGGTTCTTAACAAAATAAATGGTTATGAAAACTAGAAACTAGAACGTATTTTTTTATTGAAGGTAGGCTTGCGCTTGACGACAATTATCCCTAATGGAAAGCAATGATAAAGTCTCGGTTGGAGCGCGCTTGTCTAGAACGTTTTGAATTGGAGAGGTGTATACCTAGTCTAACTTGGATTCACGTCAAATTGACTCAATTCTATAAAGTAAGTAAATTATAGAGTAGTGTGACAACTTTGACAACTCAATAGTTTACATTTTTATTTACATACATAAAATTTCCTCGAAGGTCCTCAATCGAAACTAAATTTTAAATCAAAAATTTGCCTTGTGTAAAAGTACCCGCTGATAATATTTAAATAGATGTACGTTACTCCTTCCGGTTACGTATAAGAATTCGGAATTTTCATGTATTCGAATTTCCGGGGCTACTTTATTATCTAATAAAATATTCTCGGTGGTCGCCAAAGTGTGCAGGTGGCTTTAATATGCAAGGAGGGTGCCGATAAGCCCGCCTTACAAAGCCTGTTCTGATCCCGTTTGAGCTGCGAGGTCCGTCTCTAGCTTTTCGCAGATTTACACTTTACACCATGCCTTTGTTCTGTGTCTTAAGACGTTGATATATTTGCGCAAGATGTGCCTACACACTACACAATGCTGTACACAGCACAGTTTAATTCACAGAAAAACCGCAGGAATGTGCGTTTCTTAGTGCAAAGAGCATGTAAGTAAGCTCTAAATTAATCATTATAACTTTTAGTAGAAACTCAGTAACAAGAATCCCAAAAGGATCGTTTAAAACAATGGCCACACTCATTACCATTTACCTATATGTATTATTATTGTCATACCTAATTTTAGAATTGAAGAAAATGTAAAGACTTTACATTAATGTTTGCTTTGCATTGATATATATTAAGTATATGTCAATGGTTTGCTACGATTTACTTGACAATGTTTCATAGGCTCTATCACCACTTTCCATCAGATATGTTATGATTTTCATACTTTACCGTTAAGTTAGCGCAATTGCCCACGTCTTTTTTTATGTACATTTTATTACACTATTAGATTGTGTGACATGATATCCTATATAATAATTTTCCAATCATTTTAATATTTTTTATCATGTATAGTAAATGCAACCTACACTTTTTTAACATAAACCTGCATACGCCGTGTCGACGAGCATAATTGTTCAGTTGGATTTAAAATATCAGTTATCAATAAATCCATTAGTTACTGTCTAACGATACTCGTTTACATTTGATACGCGGAGTTTATCGCATTCAAAGTTCAAGAACGTTGATTATACTCGTATTATCAGTAGAAAATAGAATTTCTGCATGACTTAGTTTAGATTTATATTATCTTCCATATAATTTATTCGCTAAAATTTGTGTGAAATATTTTTTGCAGAATTAGAAGTCCAAGGTTTTGCAAAATTATGGTTCCAATGGACTGAAGTGCAGAAAACTAAAATTAATGCTCGAATTTAGAGGCATGAGTACTGTAAAATTGCAAATACTGTATAATATTGAGTTTAACGTGAAACAATGAGGGTGAAATATTCACAAATAAAACTAACTGATCAATTAATAAAATAATTTATTGCTAATTGTATTTTATTAATAAAAACAAATGTCATTAAATCAGTCAGATGTTAAAAGAATAACGCAGCTATGCGAACAGGTAGAATTTATGAAACGCATAGATAAGCTTATCTTCCAAATAAGGGGTAAGAATAAGCTTATCAAAAATTTTGACTTAAGCCTTAGGAGCATCTGCTTTCGGTGCCAGTGACTTTGCCTGAAATAATGAAAACAAATTAGGTAAGTAATTTTAATTAATGAATACTAGAAACAACATTATATTGTATTAAATAGTATTTTGCTGGAAGATTAACTACCTATAAAAATATGAATTTTATTACCATTGTGAAACAAGTTTGAACTGAGGATAAAAAGTGAGGTTGTATCAGGATAAAACCTATCTTCATTCCAAATTTCAGCGAATCAGTTCAGCATTTTTAGCTTTAAAGAGTAGCAAACATACTAGGTGAGTAGTAAACATAGCATTGATATCGATAGCATTTGCCTATTTCAGATTCAATTCTGGCGCAACAAATACACGACCTCTTGATCTATCACATCGCACAGCGTACCTGGTATATTATCATTAATGGTGTTATTGATCGCCTGTATAGCATGTGCTACCAGGGAATTAAACTATTAGGCCATTTGTCAGTTAACGGCACCTCACTAAGAACTAGCAGCAAGCGCTGAAGTATAACCCTTACGTTTAACAGCCTTGTATGAGCAGTTTGGCCAACATCACTTTGTCATGGCGTTTGTTTTGAGACAGAACTTATCTCGTTCATGGATGCAGTACACTAACTGCCTTAGTACAAAGACGCACCATGCTGAAAGTGTGGCGTCGATACTTCAGCAACTGAATTATCGGTATTCGGCTGGCCTGATACACCAAACGCGTCGAACAATCAAACGGGATGCTTAGTTTGATTAGGGTCGCTTAACGCGTCGCGTGATGTGTCGCTTGCTATGCAAAATACATTGAATGCGTTCTAGCCGAAGTGATCAGCCGAAGAAAGGTTAAACGCTTCGCCGAACGCGTTTGAAACTTGGCAGATGTGTCATAGGTAAATTAAAAAACATTGCAAGCGTATTGAACCGATGAACATAACTTTCAGCGCCGCACTACTGGTAGGTGTGTCGCCACACTTAATATATACCCTAATAAAAAAAAATCTTTAATAAAAAAAAATAACTTACCGCTTCATTGATCTGGTCGACCAATGCGTTAAAATCAGACTTAATCTTGTCAGGGTCGAAGGTTTTGGCGAGGCCGTCCTTTATCTTGTCAACGTCAACGCTTTTGGATAACTGGTCCTTTATTTTTTCTGCAAGACTGAGTATGTCTTTCCCCATGCTATCCAAGGAATTCGTTTCTGCGGCCGGAGCGGCGGCGGTGTCGCGCTTCACGAAAGCGTGTACCTGTTACCAAAAGGGATGAGAATACTACAATAAAAAAAAAAAAATCCCAGTCACATTCGCAGTCACAAATCATTTTGAGAACGCTGTTTACAAATTTTAACTAAAAAACTAAAATGTTGGTATGGCACCGACTTAAAAAACTAAATAGTTATACCCCGATTTATTAGAAAATTATTTTGTGCTTTTCAGTGGGTTTAATTTTTGAAGGTGATTCCCTTTTTTAAAAAAAAAAATTGAAATATCATGTGTTTGATTGGGATTTTTTTTATTTTTTTTTATTCCATACTTTTTAGTGATTAGTAGATACTTCATCTATCTTAGGTTTTGGGCTAATTACTAGCTTATACATTTTTTAGTGGTAGGTTTTTAGTGATAATCTTAGGCTTAATACTAGCCTAAAACTTATCACTAAAAACATATCATATCATAGAATAATAATAACTTAGACTGTATATCTAATGACGAGGATGAGGAATGGTCTTCTCGATATATAGATCGGTTCACAGCCAATAGCGATATAATCGCGCACAAACCTAAATACCAACATAGGGATTTACCTGAGAACCTCATTTTTTGAAGTCTGTTAGTTAAAAACATTATTGTCAACTTGAGAATCTTCTTCTTTTTTGAAGTCAGTTAAAGGCAACACTGTAAACTATTATACTGATCGCAAGCGATTTACTCTTTTCCGTTGAGGAGTTCCGCTCTCCATCTCCGAAGATATTCATTAGATCTCGACCAAATTGAAATGAGACTACCTCTAATGTATCGCCTACCTAACAAAAAAAGAATTGTCGAAATCGGTTTTGCCGAACTCGAGATATTCCTGGACAAACTTAAATACAAACATATCGATCAAATGGAGAACCTCTTACTTTTTTAAGTCGGTTAATATATTAAAACCTTCTCTAGAATGTAACAAATACTTTTCTGAAAACCGCATCAAAATCCGTTCAGCCAAACGCGAAATAATCGCGGACAAACATACATACATACATACATACGGGTCGAATACAGAACCTCCTTCTTTTTTTTAAAGTCGGTTAAAATGCAATTTTTTTTGTTAGATATTTATGTTAAACATTACTAACGAATATTTCAATTTCTCCAATGAGTACAGTAAATATAAAGCTACTTCTTGGTCTGTGGCGCAAACCATCAAAAAAATTGACAACTCTTGTGATATCTTGTTTTGATGGCTAAAATTCTATAATTCAAAGTCTACAGTCCACTGTCCAGTAAGTAACTTGGCAAGTTTTGTATCGCCAACGTATGTTTGTGACAAAATTTAATTTTCATTTGAGAGACTTTCTCAAATGAAAATTAAATTCAAAATCTATCTCATAGTTTTTTTCTATCAAGACACTGTTAAGCGCGAATCTATAAGTAGAGGATCCGAAGTAAGATCGACATTCACCCATCTGTATAATGGATAATTTTTTTTTTTAAATTTAATGTTAAAAATTGTAAAAAATATGTTGCCTGAAAAAATCCTGGGCTATAAAAAGTTATTTTAAATTTTTTAACTAATTAATAGCCTGGCCGGGATATCTTGAGGCACATTTTTATCCATAAAAAATGAATAAGAATAATAATAATAATAATTTATAATTTTAAACATACTACTACAAAATATTTTCATACATTAAGCATATGGGTTGAAGGTCGATTCTACTTCGGATCTTAAACTATTACCTATACCTACTGAATAAAAGTTTAATAAAATATTACTTACACTGACAAGGCAGACAGCCAAAAGTACTACTAGCAGTTTGTTCATCTTGAT
Organism: Coenonympha arcania; assembly: GCA_036785405.1. Taxonomy (NCBI): domain Eukaryota; kingdom Metazoa; phylum Arthropoda; class Insecta; order Lepidoptera; family Nymphalidae; genus Coenonympha; species Coenonympha arcania. Next base: position 11,719,316 of record CM072065.1, read on the forward strand.
ATTTGTTCTTCGCCCTGTGAACTGTTCTAAATCGCACTCGAAAGTGTTCCTCACTCCGCTATCCTGCGCTCTCTATATCTGAGGCGGTGATGTTTGCCCGTCTTATCGCTGACCAGAGGTCACTTTTTATCGCAGACTATAGAAAAAGTATAGACTTCGAATAGAAATGTAAATTTCCAAGGAAAATCAATTGTACCTATAACCTATTGTTAACGATTACTCAATCTGATTGCTTGGTTGCCCTCCACATTTTTGCAGACAAGACAGTAAGTATATCGAATATTCAAGATCCAAAGCTATTTATAATATACTAGCTTTTGCCCGCGGCTCCGCCCGCGTTAAATAAGATTTTTTACTAATCCCGAAAAAAAAATTGAATTTCCTTTTCAATAACACCTACTTTCAGGAAAGATTGTCAAAGTAATCTACCTATAGCTGTAGCTATAGATTACTGTTGAAAATTAGGGTTTTTTAAACATCCCATGGGAACTATGTATTTCCCGGGATAAAATGTTTGCCTATGCCTTTGTTATAATCCGGGTTATAAGCTATCTATGTTCCAAATTTCAGCCAAATCGGTTCAGTAGTTGCGGCATGAAGGAGTAACAAACATACACTTACACACACACACACACACACACTTACACACAAACTTTCGCTTTTATAATGTTAGTGTGATTTCACTTATGACGGTTCCCAATATTGTATTTATCTTCCATTTGCCCCACTAGAGATATCAATGTGACATAAGCTCCATACAAGTTATGTCAAATTTCTTTCTCTAGTACCTAAGGCAAACCCTGGATAGAACTAATATTGAGAACCACCATTATTATATCGAGGCACCCACAAAAGTTAGAAAGATACCTATTATTTTTATAGATTAATCTTGAATCTGAATCATTATTAATGATCGTAAGGTTTATCATTTGAGATCAGTAAAGTAAGATAATATTATTTATTTGTTGGTTGGTATTTGGTTGGTTACAATGATGATAATTAGGTGATTAAATAAAAAGACGAATTCATAAAAATCGTGTTTTATAGGTACCTATAAATCGTTAATTTTATTTTTGCAACATTTTTCTTCTAAATGATTGAGAATACTATTCCTTCTATTCACTGTCTTAGTCAAAACTATTTTGAACGTAAACACAAACAATAATTAGTAAATAGGTTTGCAATCATCTCTAATTGGAATAGACTACCCATAACTATACTCTCGTAATCATCTCGTTACTAATAATTTTCCCCTATTGAACGTACAATATTTGCTCGAGAGTTCCTATACCTACCCATCTAACTTAAAATTGCCTATTTCTCCTTTCACTGTTACTAACTTTAAAATTTTGAATATATTATTTTTTGCCCTGTCAACAATACCTTAACAAAAAACACAAATGAACATTACGTCTACAAATGGTCACGTCACACCCATATTCCATATGTTTTTTTTTTTAATTTCGTTGCAAAACGCCTGTGTAAAGTATTGTTGCATCAAATGAATGGGAAAAATGATCACTTTCATACAAGAAAATGGCAGCATAAATGGGGCTTAAGTGCAAGACAATAGGAATGGATCGTTCCCACACTAAACATATAAATCACTTTCGACCGTTAGGGCCATCTATTGCAGAAAAACGTCCGTGAAATATGTTTCCGCTGGCGTCCCTATATTTTTTATTGGATTCGGATTCGTCTTTCTCTAATTTATTATTATTTATTACCTATTCATGTCAAAATAACTGCCTTGTTTCTAGCAATTTTTCTACAGTCTACGTAAATTCACACGTGCCTTGATGCTAATGATTTGTCAGAAAAGGAGCTCATCATAACAGAGCGAGGGGCCGAGGGCATATTAAATAGATTATTTAGTATCTAAATCTGCTCCAACGAAGCACAAAAAATGTACCCCTCGAGTCCTTGGCCCTTTGCCTTTAACCGTTGTCAATGCGTCTGTCACCAACACGCTAAATATTTAGTTGCTGATAATAATAGGTATACAATCATAGATCGTTCGTAATACGTACCCTTTCGACCAGTGGGTAGATTATCTAGCAACCATTCACCCATTTATAAAATCATCTTACATATGTAAGAGAGATCTTTTTTAATTAAATTATTTTTTAATACATTTGCTCAAAAAGTTGACATTTCCATGTGTGTTTAGCGTGCGCAAAGTTATTCTTTTCCGCACTAGTGCTTTTGTGTTTTCCTCCTACGCGGCACCGGAGCGGGCGTACCAGGAGCGCATGAACACGAACACGGCATGCAAACACGGAGCAGGCACACAAGTAAAACCAATATTTTTTTTCGCAAATGTATTAAAACACGTCGTTCAATGCACGTGCGGAATTGTCATTTTTACTCGTCCTTATAGTTTGTTACTAACCAATTTGGGCCATTGTAGTCATCAATAAAGAAATTTATTTATTTATTATTATTATTTATTTCCGCACTTATATTGAAATGTAACTATTATTTTACAAATTTTATTTCTTAAATATTGCAAAAACCTTGAATTTATTCAACGGCAGCATCAGAAATATCCAGGATTCCATACTCTACAGTCGTAGAACGTTTGTCTCACTGGACTGGCTCAAATAAATAGGTTTTTAAAAGTAGTGTGGGGATTTTTGGATTCCGTGCCTTGCACACCCAGGGTTTCGTACTACCTGTTGTTACTACGGAACCCGGTGTGAGGGCCTGACTCGCGCTTGACCGTATTTTAGTTTTATTACTTGTACGACGTACGTGTTCTTATTTACTCGCAATGTTTGATCTGCACTAATCACGTAAACTACGAGTAGCTAGCATAAGAAAAACAAATAAAGTTAATCATGGCGATACAATATAGGAGAAGGAATAAAATATTAACAAACAAATGGTATGCTCGTATAATGGTATAAATTAAAAGGTAAACAAATAAATGGTATGCTCGTAGATGGGTTCATTGAAATATGTTAAAATTCATCATACTAAAACTATCCTTTTTATCCATTAAGGCGGAAGAAATCAAGCCATTGTCTCTACAAAAAAACGAGGTTGGATACAATTTACTTTACAACCATTCTTTTCTATTACTAGAGTGCTACAAAAACTACCCACCTTTATTGTTTTTGTCGTATTGCTATAGTAAAAAATACTTGTATAGTAGTGTTATTATCTCGCTGCAGACTCGGTCATAAATCATTCGAGTGTTTCGCTTTTGTTGTTCTGCAGTAATGCACAACTCAAATAGGAACAACAAAACACTCGAATGATTTATGACCGAGTCTGCAGCAAGATAATAACACTACTATAGTTGCGGTACAATGTTATGTTTTTGACTGAAACTGCCATTCAAAAAGTTCATTTTTTTTAGATATAAGGGCATCTTATCTTCTTTCTTATCTTAATATATATAAATCTCGTGTCACGATGTTTGTCCGCGATGGACTCCTAAACTACTGAACCGATTATAATAAAATTCGCACACCATGTGCAGTTCGATCCAACTTGAGAGATAGGATAGTTTAAATCTCAAATTATAGTCGCAATTTTAATTTATTAATATAACAAAAACTTTAGCCACAGCAACGCGTGGCCGGGTCAGCTAGTAATATATATAAATCTCGTGTCACGATGTTTGTCCGCGATGGACTCCTAAACTACTGAACCGATTATAATAAAATTCGCACACCATGTGCAGTTCGATCCAACTTGAGAGATAGGATAGTTTAAATCTCAAATTATAGTCGCAATTTTAATTTATTAATATAACAAAAACTTTAGCCACAGCAACGCGTGGCCGGGTCAACTAGTACGAGTATATAATAGAAAGAAAAATCCTGGCCTAAATCCTCAGACCTAGAAAGCTGATATTAAGAAAATAAAATGATATAATTACTAGAATATATCTTATTCCCACACCCTTTCCCAATCTAATATCAAAGGCATCTATAGTTAGATAGATCTACATATCGCTGCAGCTCTAGATTTTATAGCAAATTTCAGTTTTTTTTCAAAAAAAATCCACGGGAACTGTGGATTTATCCGGGATAATCCAGACTATAAGCCTAAATGTTATAACTGATTTTAAGCTTTCTACGTTCGACAGCCGAGTTTGTTCAGCAGTTGGGGCTTGATTGAGTAACAAGGATCCAAAAAATAAAACAAAGTCACAAAATTTATAATAATATATCGCCTGTATAATATTCGTTACAATTATGATTAAAATAGGAAGCAGTAATTTGCAACCACAGGAAAAACTTAAAGTTAAGATATGTATGTATAATGATAAATAGATATATGGTAAATGTTTTGATGCCATACTTAAGCCAAAGACTAGTAGATAATACCTAACGTGACATCACGGCTTTGTTATGACGACCTCCCTGGCGCAGTGGCGGCGCGCTCGGATTCGAGTGGGAGGTTGCGGGTTTGATTCCCGCCACGGGCCACTTTGGGATTTTATAATTTCTAAATTGGCTCTGGTTGGAGGTTCGGCCGTGGCTAGTTACCACCCTACCAGCAAAGACGCACCGCCAAGCGATTTAGCGTTCCGGTGCGATGCTGTGTAGAAACCGTTGGTTGTAAATTTACTTACCCTTCCAAGTTAGTACGATAACATCTTAGACTGCATCATCACTTACCATCAGGTGAGATCGCAGTCAAGTACTAATTTGTATAGAATAAAAAAAAAAGAATGAAAACAAATGCTTATTTACTTTATTATTTAACCATTAGAGTACAAACATGCATTGACTTTCAAGCTTAGGTGCTTCAACTTGTTTAACATTTATTTACTTCAAACAATGAACAATTAATATACCTACGTAAGATTATATTTTTCGTATAGGTACATACAATTGTGATAAAAATAATATCAGATTAGCTATTACTTATAGCGTTACCAATATTCAATATCTATAGAAATGTATTTTGAACCACTAAAGTATAACCAATTTATTTTAATACTACGTTTTACCCCACAGATTAATTTAAGTAAACCTTTCTGTTTCTTACGAATATAGATCCCGTGTTATTCTGAGATAAAAAGTATTGTATAAACATCAGCATGACTATATCAGCATGACTATAATATTCTTTAATACTAGTATTGCTTTTTAAGTTTGTTTTAAGTAGGCATACAAATTATTATTTCATTGCTATATTTACTCAGCGATTCCAGCGAATTTGCTCTTGGTGTCTTTTGACTCTTGAGAAGTCAGGATTTCAAACTGAAAATAAAATGATTAGTGTTAACGGTTTTGACGTTTAATGATGACAAATAACGATTTAAGCTCATGTATTTATTAAATCTAGATTTTAATACTCTGTACTACCATTTTATTATATCAAATGTCTTCACTAAATACAATCCAATAGGTATATAAAAAAAAAAAGCAAGCTTTTGCTAAAAAGTAAGACGATCAAATACCGGTGTCACAATAATAATATCTACTTATAATAAGCTAAATACATATAGCAATATCATTAAAAAAGTGAACTAACCAAATAACACATACATAGATATTATAAGTAAAATTGTAAATATTTGATAGTCAATAAAAGGTATAAGTATCATGTCAAATTTCTACGTTATTATTTTTGACTAAGGGGGTGTTTCACAATGACTAAATAACATGTATCTGGCGAATATATTTGATAGTGTGACAATTTTGTATTGGGAATCTGTCAAGTTTATTCGTCAGATAAAGTTTATCTGACGATTGTGAAACAGGCTCTAATTTTAATTTTATGTAACTAACAACATTAACAAAAATAAGATCTTCCATATCGAATTCTGCATCTCAATTAGCATGCTAATTAGAACGGTTATTATAGATACCTATTTCGAAAAGTAACCCGGCCAGGTTACTTTGAATGAGTATTTTTGAATGAGTATTACCATCCGCAAAAAAATTAAGTAAAGACTAATGTTTGCCTCTTTTTTTACGCTACAATTAGTCTTTCTCACTGTTTTATTTTAAGGGTCGATGGAAATCACCATTTACAGGAAGTTTATCAGTCACAGTTTTAGCACACAAAAAACGGAAAACACAAGTGCATGGGCAAATGACTCACCGCTTTGGCAAACCTATTTAGTTGGTCCGCTAGGGCATCAAAGATAGGCTGCAATCGTTTTACATCAACCTGGTCCGCTAGAGTAGCCAGCGACTGGTCGAGGCGTTCCCGGAATTGATTTAGATTCTGCTCCATTGTGTCTAGTATATTGGGATGCGATGCCACGGTCGCGTCCCGTATGACAAAACCGTTAACCTGAAATTTGTAGCTTCCTTTATCTTACTTGTTTTATAAAAAATACCATATCGCTCTCGGCTTGTAGTTGTACTAACAACTACTTTTTAAATGGTTATTGGGATATATCAATCAAGTTTGGAACTAGAAAATTTAGGTACCATACTTTAGGCGCATTTTTAAACTTAAAAACTTATCTAATTAAGTAAATATCTTTTGTTTTTATAACTTCTCCATCAAAATTTCACAAAACAAACAAGCCCTTTTTAAAAGAAAAATTATACGTGTAGACAGTACATTTCAAAGTCTAATATAAGTTTATTAATTATATTTTATGAGGAAAACACTTTTAGTACTTAACCAATTATAAGGAGAAAAACATTTTTATTGACCAATTAAAAGGAGAAATATCACCAGATCTTTTCATTGGAAAGTCATGAGAAGCGTTTACATATTTTTTTATTACTTACATTGTAGATGAGTAGCACACAAATCACATAAAGTAAAAACATACAAGCATTTCTAGAGTCCATGTTGAAATGTCCTTACAAGGTAGAATAAACTGTTATATACTATTCATTGTGATTCCACCTTATGTACCTTCTTACTCACGGGTGCATTTACTTGTGTAGGTAGGTAGGTACATAATACTTTAACGAGATATAAAGACTACCATTTATTGTAACTGAAGATTTTTACTATGGATGTTGATTTTTAAGCAGTTTGTTTTCATTAGTTTAATTCCTTAACATAATTCCTTTTATTTTTAATCAAAAGTTGATGATAGAGCCACCGTGCTTTATTTTTGTTCCGGGTAGGATTCGAGGTCTCATTTTATATCGAATCAATAGTGCTTTTCACTTTTGAAGTATTGAACCTTATAAAACAGTAGTTACAAAAAAGTAACGCCATTTTATTTCATTCATAGATGTTTAGACAATCCCGCATACCAGTAGCTCAGTCCAGAAGATCGAAATAAACGAAGATATTTGTTCGACTTCAACTTCAGGGATAGTTGCCTTTCAAGTGTTTAGATTCTTGTAGAGCTGGAGCTCTTTGTGAAAATAGTTCGAGTATCGGGCTTTTGTGAAATCTGTGAAGGAATCGTGATTGGCCTTTCCTTAGACATACTTAATCAATATAATTGCGAACTGTCGTATTAATTTGATGGTGAGAATGGGCTGTGGATCAAGAGAATATTTATCAAAGTCACAGCTTTGATTTCCGGGTAAAAAAGTTATTAGATTTTTATTTTATGGAATTAGAAAATTCTCGAACTATTTTCTATTTGCAAAATCGCGTTTTGAAAAAAATACAAATCATTTGAGCAGTTTTTGAAATCCACGAAATAATTGAATATACTCAGAATTGCTTGTATAAATTATCTTAACAATCACTTGGTCGTTGACAACTTTTTAATAATTTTTATGGGGTTACTGACCTATCATTCTGACAATGATGTTTTATACTAGCATCCGAGTATTCTACGATAATTATACATGACGATATACAAGTTTTGTACGTAGATTACCTTTTCATTATTATCTTTGTCAATTTTCCCAATCATAATCATCTTATTAGGAATTCTGAAGATTCTATTTATCGTGCAATACTATGTTCATAAAATATTAATATTTACAAAATATTTGACCGCTTTTATATTTACTGACGTTGTTGGCCTTGCCATTGCTATAAAATATATCTATTAAGCGTAAGGGTCTTTTGGTCTTACTGCACCATAAGTAATAAAATATTGTGTTCGGAGCTCACCTTTTAAATGGTGGCCTAATAATTATATTGTAGGTTCTGAGTGCTAGTAATAAAAATACAAAAACGACGAAAATAATACAGTTTTATTTATATACTACATTTTATTTAATAATTATTAATATACTCTGATCGTTATTGAATATATTTATCCAAGTACATTTTTACAATAATAATTCTGAAACCTTCATAATATTGATAATACCTAGATTTTCTTTTAAATTTAAATTAATTTCAAAGGTATTTTTAGTATTGGTGACCTTTTTATTTAGTTTTTGGATTTGGTGGAACAACCGTCGGTTTCTCTGGAGTCGAAACTTCTTCTGGTTTTGCTGCAGGCTTATCTTTAGATTCGTCTTCGGGTTTCCCGATGGACGTAGAACTTGGTTTTTGATCATCTTCGGCTTTCTTTGACTGTGTTATGTTCTGTGGAGGCATCGCAGTTTCATCTGGGACTAGCTCTATAACCATATCATTGATACAGTCGTCCGCGTCTGCGTCTTTTGGTTGATTAAGCAATGTATCGAACTGGAACAGTAAAAGTTAATAGTTCAATTTAAAACTGAGTTTTTTTCTGTATTTACAGCTATGAAATCGAGTTCTATTGTTATTATAGGTAGGCATATCAAATGCTACCACGGACAGAGTCGATAATTAGCTCCCAGAAACACACGTCATGTGCTGATTAATTTAAATGACGCAATGATGTCAATATAATTAAAAATATTTCTAAAATCCCTGTTAAATAAAGGTTAGATATTGAATATTTGATATTTATTAAAATATTTAGGTAAAAAAGTAAAAAAAAGTTGTTACTTTTAATGTAAACAACTACAGGTTGAGAGCGATATAGTATTTTTTATAATATAACCTTGCATTGACGTCATCGAGTCTAATGCAGAGCTGTATTGATCGGCTGTTAAAATAAGATATGTATGTATTATGAATCAAATAGATAGGTAGTAGAATCTTACAAAGAAGTTGAGATATGGTAGAATAGCTGTGAGCTGTTCATCTATCAAGCGGTCTACGTCCTCCAGTTCACTCATCACTGGGGTGAGGTGGTAGTCCGTGGATTGGGTAGAGTTGTTCACGAAAAGATGGAGCTCGCTCGAAGACGATGACTCGCTGTGAGACACGTTCGTTGGAAGACATTGTGCCTAAAGAGAGAAATCGTACAAGTAAAATAAATTTTACAAACAGTTTTTAGTCTACATCTTGAAAATTTCAGAAACGATTTTGATGAATCTTGCACTGATCCTTGTATAGGAAAATATTATTCACAATTTAGCTCTTAGTTGCTGTTATGTACCTAAGTACATGACAATCTTACATAGAGTACTTGTACTCGTATGGGTACAAATCTTTTATACATAGACTAATCTTATCTTTATTTTTCGTATTATTGTTAAAAATTAAGACAATTTTGACAATGCGAATCACAGAGCAAGGAATATCTTTATATTGACTAAATATCTTTATAGATGCGCATAGAACAACCATTACAAATGTCGTTCAATTAATTTCTACTTTTAAAAACGATTATAAACGGGCCAGTTTAATTCGCACATCATTAATCGTCCAATGTGCAGCAAACTGCTGAATTTTTAATCGCAAGCATCAGCATAATTATATTTAATTTTATTAAAATGAAACGGAATTGTGGAGAAATTATCGCACGGAAATAACCACAAACATCCTAAAGTGAAATAATGATAAAATTTTAAAACGCTTACGCAACCAAAAATTGCCAAAACAAACAAAACGGACTTGTACATTTCTTCTAAACAAATATTGACTTGAACAAACAACAAATACTGTACCCTCTCTGACGGTGTACCTGTTTAAATACATGATTTTTTTATCATTTTTTTAAACACTAAAATTGTCACGTCCGTTGATGCATATATATTAATTTCAATGGACTGGTACGCCTATTCCAGTAAATCGTTACAGTTTCCGATGATAACGTTATTTGTATGTGCCGTATTAAGGTCAGGACTGAAGTTTCCTTGAAAGTTATCAATTTACACGGAAATTATGCCGTATATAATAATACAAACATTTAAAAATCTTTAATCTTTTATTTGGAACTTTTTGCACAGCCTGCCATGTCGGCATTGTTGTGTTTCGGTTTGAAGAGCACTATAGTCAGCGATTACAGGGCAAAACAAAACTTTAGTAATCGTATCTCAGGATGACGAACGCAGTGAGGCGCAGTGCAGTGCGTCGTATTAAATTGCAAAGAAAGGTCCTAGGATGCATTACATAGTTGGGTAGTAGTATTGTATGTATGTATGTATGTAGGTATGGTTAGGTATGGGTGGTAATAGGTACTACTCGGTCACTTATTTTTAAAAACAATCAAAGTGTACTAAACTTGTTTCCGAAGTAAAGATAGTAATATGATTTTAAAAGCAATAGTAAAACATAACTTCTATTTCTTGCGAAGATTTTAGCCGGATTTTTTATTACAACGGAGTGGAGTAGCCAAAAACCAGAGCACTCTCTTAATTACGTACTAACTAGGGACTCTCCTCGGTCCTCATTTATTTCAACGACATCGCGGTGACTGCAGCGTCAGTCAGCTTTGAATCTTGCGCGTTGCGACCCTTTGAGAAAAAGTCTACCTATACATTCCACACTACTTAAACCACCTTGCCTTTAGTCAAATTACAACTGTGATTTTTTGAATTATTGCGATGTCTTGTTAGTTTATCTTTCAGTCACGTTGGTATGGAACAGATTGATGCTATATTTTTGTGTACAAAATTAGTTGAAATAATGGAGAGTACCTAAACTTTATTTTACTTTATCTACCCACTACTAACTTGCCCAGCGGGCATTGTTCTGCGCTTTCCACGCCATGAGGTCATTGATGGTTTGAATCCCCTTAAACTCTTACCCAGAGCATTTAATTAAAATTAGTCATACTAACAAGTAAGTACCTAGTATGTATACCTTATTGTAATTACGTTTACAATATACATATCTAATACATTGTATGTTCAAAAATCAATGAAATGCTTGTGAGTGTTAAACAAAGAATAAAACTTTATATTCTTAATCGTAGTACATTCCTGTAACTTTTAGGTAGTTTTTTTCTAGCTTTTAGAGGTTATGGCACAAAACGCAGAGCGTACGCGGCGACTTCCGACCCGGAAACTGGGGCGTATCAAGCACTGCCTAATGTGAGTGCCGCTTCAACCTTTTTATCTATTTTCTATAGTCCAGTAGTTCTGTTATATTATTTAGATGCCGTATGCCGCTGAAAGTGATGTATTTTGCTAAGCTATTGTTAAATCATAATTAATTTAAAATGAAAAAAGTTTCAGTTATATGAAAACGTCAAAAACTTCGTCTGATTCTGATAAATATTTTCAGTGTATTAATTATTAAGTTCAATTTTTATAATTGCTAATTTAGTATTTTATCATTAGTCGCATCTGTTGTGAATAAATTGAAGAAATTAATTAGATTACATTTTAGTGTTTTCAGCTGTCACCTGTCGACCCTTAGGTACAATTACAGAGCCTCGTATCTCGAGTCACGTAAACAAAGCCGTGAGCGTTTGCTGGTCAAATAATAAATATCAAAATATAATATTTTCCAGATTAGTAGTAAATAGTGTGTATCTCAGTACACTAAATACATAACGTGCGCTCTGCACGATGATTTCCCAATCGGAAACTGGACCGTATCGAGTAATAGCGCTTATGTGAGTGCCGTTCCGACCATTTTCACTTTTTTCTATTGTAGTGTTTTCGCCTTGGGAGAGTAATTAGTGTCTGTGTTTTCAGTTGTCGGTATTAATAAGCCACTCTAGCTATGTGAACAAAGGTCATTCTCTACTTAATTAATAAACATCGAAATTATAAGTAGGGAATAGTGTGATAGTCGGGCCTCAGCACTCAAAATACACAATCACGATTCAACGAAACGAAGAGCTACGGTGACTTCCGAGTCGGAAACTGGGCCGTATCAAGCACTAGCGCTAATGTGAGTGCCGCTCCAACCTTTTCACCCTTTTTCTATTGTCGTGTATGCGCCTTGGGAGAGTAATGAGTGTCTGTGTTTTCAATTGTCGAGATTTACTGAGCTCTCCAGTTTCTTCAACTGCTCGCAAGCTACTTTAAAAGTTTAATGACCTTTTGAGCATTCCAAAACATCCATTTTTAATAAAGTTTATGGTGGTAATAAACACCTTGTATTTAATAAAGTAATTTAACTATGAACCTAAAAATAAAAAAAAGAAATAAAATTAAAGCACTAGAATAGAAGTCACGTCTCTCTTGACTTGATATTGGCGCTATATTCCTGAAGTTACGCAAACTCGGTTAAAGTTAAAACGGACATCAATTCCACAAGTTTTCTTTCAAGAAAATTGAATATTCACGATGAAAAATGTTCTATCCCTCTCCTTAGCAAGGCACCTTTTAATGTATGGATGATCTTAAATACTTTTTACTCTATGATTGAATCTGAATAACTTCATTATTATAAAGCGTGAGTCTGATAGATATTGTTCCTTATCTTGATGTTAAATACATTATTACCTACTGTTTTGCAATAAAATACGGATTCTTTTTATGGTTATTGGAAATAAATGGTAATAATCTATATGAAACCGTCGTATTGGCTCATGCCAACAATAACTCATGCATTCAATTTAATCAGTAAGATATAATATAGAAGTTCCCATAAAGATATGATTTGAAATCGCGAATGTACCTAACTATATATCAGAGAGGTGGTATACATATAATGCTCTGATGCGGAGTTATTTTGATTGAAGCTGGCTTTAGAACGAAACAGATTCCTTTATTTGTCAAATAAATTCCAAGCACAATTCACGAAATTTAAGGAGATATTAAAATTTCACAGGATTATTGAAGACCTAGATTCTCTAAATTGACATCCAGGCATGGCATGGCAGGTAAAGTGCTATGTACTCGTACCTAATTTGATCAAGTTTTAAAGCATAGCAATTTATGTCGTAATTATATTATAACAACACGTTTGAATGTCTATTGGTAAACACTTGAAATCCCTTGCATTTAGAGAAGACTTCAAATGCCGACATTATAGTTATCGAAAGATAGTGTTGGCCACATACTGAAATTCAGATTCAACAAAAGCTAATGCCGGCAGGATGAAGAGATTTCAGTAGGCCTAATAATGTCCAGCTGTAGTGGGTGTTCATATTGGATAAGACAATGATCAATTTGAACATACTTCCTGACCTTGTCAATAAGATAATATTATGTTTAATTTCTACCTACTTCTCATAAGTTTCGAGAATATCCCAAGGGTAGTTAGCCACGCACTCGGATTTGTGTCGGAGGTCCCGAGTTCCGAGTATTCACGCCATGGGCCAGTTTGAGTAATGTCTAAATTGGCTGTCTGTTTAGTAAGACCGCTGACGATTACCGCCTTGTTTAGCATTCTGTCATATGCTGCCTAGCAATTATTGTTACAAGTTATTTAATTTTTACCCTAGTAAGATAATCCTCTAGACACAACAAACACGCTTACCATCATATAAAATAGCTGTAAAGTACCTAACTTTTTGGAAATAAAAAAACACATACTTATCATAAAGACGTAAGCCATACCTGCGATCTCATAACATAATACATACTCGAAAAATATTATTCTGATGCTGAGATATCCTGTATGAACAAATGTCTATCTGTGTACATTGTTGTGACAAAAGTTTTACGTAGGTTGTTAGCCCGAGTTGAGATTTAATAAGATTTTCTTAGGACCTCGCTCGCACGTGTCTGAACAGTGAACACAAGGCACTAACAATGTTGCTGTAACTTTGAAACTTGCTTAGATTGATCTTTTCTAGTCTAATTGAACTACCTAGTTGTTATTAAACTTTTTTATCGTTAAGTTCAAAACGTTGTTTGAAAAAACGAAAACGTGAGTTTCTCTATGATTATTTTTTATAAGTATTATAATGAACAAAAAAATGCTTATCTGGTGGAAGGCTTTACCCGCGTAGCATAACTTACCAGCAAAGACAACTTACGAGAGTACTATGTAGCTGAAATAGATTACCCGATAGGAGTTAGGTACTTGCTCCTTCAATTACTACGTTAGTTCCTTCTACATACATCTTTGATTAAGTCGTCACTTACCCTCAGGTAAGATTGCAGTATATTACTGTAGTGTGTGCAGTATTTTACTAACTTTTAGTGTGTGAAAAAGTCTTAGATATTCCAGTTTCCTCAAGATGTTTCGATTCACTGGCAGGCAAGGAATATTTAGCAAGGAATCTATACATACTAATATTATAAAGGTGAAAAGTTTATTTGCATGTTTGAAAGCGCTAAAGTCAGGAACTACTGGTCCGAATAAAAAAAAAATATTTTAATTTTGGATAGTAAAAAACACGTTATTTTTTAATACCTGTTGCAAAAGCGACAACAGAAACACATCATCTGTGAAAATTTCAAGTGTCTATCGCGGTTCAAGAGATACAGCCTGATGACAGATGGACGGACGGACGGCGAAGTCTTAGTAATAGGGTCCCGCATTCACCCTTTGGGTACGGTACCCTAATAGCTGGTAGGGCTCCAGCTGAAAATCAGAGCTGTGTACTCCCATACTTACATGGGGTACACAGCACCATGCTGAGTTGGGGCCCAGTTGTAGTTTTTTTTTTCTATACAAGTTAGTACTTGACTGCGATCTCACCTGATGGTAAGTGATGATGCAGTCTAAGATGTTGTCGTACTAACTTGGAAGGGTAAGTGAATTTACCCCAACGGTTTCTACACAGCATCGCACCGGAACGCTATATCGCTTGGCGTCTTTGCTGGTAGGGTGGTAACTAGCCACAGCCGAAGCCTCCCACCAGACCAGACCTGAGCCAAATTAGAAATTATAAAATTCCAAAGTGGCCCGCGGCGGGAATCGAACCCGCGACTTCCCACTCGAATTCGAGCGCGCCACCAATGCGCCAGAGAGGTTGTCAAAGGGTTGAGCCCCACAATCCCCATAACAAGCGGTGTCTAGGGCTTTCGTCACTTGGGCAATATTCTGTTATTTGTTTGGCCAGGTGGTGGCAGTTTCAGTCATCGTTTTAGTACATAGGTAAGTGTGTACATATTTCTCTTTCTTTCTTTCTAATAAGTGTTAATTTCAAATTATATTTTCTTTCTCATTCAGCTTCCAATAATCGAGTGCCTTATTAATTGAACCTGCAGCCGTCAGTTGCAGGTGGATCCGATAAGGCACGTTCACTTAATGAGATTTACACTGTAGCTCCAGCCGTTGAGTGCTAGATGAAGACGTTACGTGACGCGATTGAGTTATGCACGCTCAATTTTTAGATAAAGTTGCTTCTGCTTAAATATGTTGCAATAAATTATGACAATCGTTGTTCTTTGTACCTACTTGCTTAATCCCTTGCAAAGTAAATAGGGCTCGTTGTACCTAGATAAGATGCTTGGGCAAAATTAGACTAACAAATCCAACTTTTATTTAAATCTTCGCAAATTCTAGACTAATTGCAACACTCGTAATTTTTGACGTGACAACGTCTTATAAATCGATAGAGCCGGTTGCACGCACGAAAAAACATGACTCATCCGGCGTTACCGGCGTTACCGGCGTTACCTCGCTCATGCGGCGTTACCGGCGTTACCTCGCGAGCGCGGAACGAGCGACAAAGAAAACGTTGTCACGTTCAACTATCGTCAGTAAACCGACTTTACAGGCAACCAATTTTTTTATAACAAAGAATGATGATCTCCTTAAGTTAAAAGTGATACGCGTTCCGACGTCAGATGCAGTGATTAGGACCCAGCGGCCCGCGCTTAAAAAATGTCGCCAGTTTACTGGTGTCAAAAATGTTTAAATTTGACACCAACAACGTCAGTAGTAAACCGACCGCAGTATTTTCTAGATAGACAGCCCGCCACAGTTCACTGAACTATAGTAGTGTTATTATCTCGCTGCAGACTCGGTCATAAATCATTCGAGTGTTTCGCTTTTGTTGTTCTTTGTTGAGTTGTGCATTACTGCAGAATAACAAAAGCGAAACACTCGAATGATTTATGACCGAGTCTGCAGCGAGATAATAACACTACTATAGTCAATAGTAATCTGCACGCACGTTCCCAGTTAGAAGGTTTCCGCCATATTGTCGCATATTAGTGGGAAATGACAGACGGCGCTAGTATTTCCTTGTATGAAAAAGGTTTGCGTAAAATGTTCTGATGACCATATCCGCAAGTTCCTTATCGGTGAGCGCGTCCCATAATTTTACTTTTTTTTTATCATCGATAGGCTTGCGCTTGACTACAATCAAGTCTGATGAACAGAAATGATGAGGTCTAGGATGGAGCGCGCTTGCCTAGAAAATGCCTATTCATTCTTCTCTTGAAGGCACCCAGATTGTATTTGGCTGGGAACACGGAAGCTGGAAGGGTGTTCCACACCTTAGCGGTTCGTATCAGAAACGTAGAAGAAAAACGTTTCGTTCGAGTAGGTACGCTGGACATCAACCACATAAGGATGCCACTTCTCTCGACGTCTCGCGGTTCTATGGTAGAAAGGTGAAGGAGGCATAAGGTTGTGGAGTTCTTGACCACACTCCCCAAAATATATCCTGTAAAAAACCGCTAAACAGGCAACACATGCGTCGGTGTTCTAAACTGAGCAGTTTGGCCCGAGTTAGCGATTCCTTGCCGATTATTGTGCGTGAGCGGCGATTTACTTTGGCAATATTATGGACACACTGCACTGCGGCATCATCATCATGATTATGAGACATCAGTTCTTACGAGTAGGTCCTATTTTTCTAAGAAATCCTGTCATCGAGAGAAAATATAATTTTGTGGCAGTGAAAATTGTACAATAAATAAAGACCTACATTGTTTTACATTATAAATAGATTCGAAATTTCAGCCGCCTGAGATGAGCTAGTTCTTTCAATAGCACGAGTTTTGTGGAGTGGTCGAGTTTTTCATTACTTTTTCAATATGGCCGGCGGCTGCGGAAAATAAAACTGAGTTATTGCGGCCTGGATTGTATCAGAAACAAAGATCAACTTTGTTTCAAACACTCGGTGAGATGTAATCGAGAGGAATATATTTTCATGTAATATTTTTTTTCATATTCATCTGCATATCTTCAATGTTTGAGGAAAAGAATTAATAAAACAATTAGTTAACTGGAACATCATAAAATCAGAATAGCTCCGATTATTCTTAGCTGGAATCAATGAACAACTTCTCTAGATCTTTCTTATAACTTACACAATTCCATTTTGTTTTTTTTTCTTTATTGTACTTATATTGAATAATTCACGGGTGATGAAATTGAAACGAAATGCTTGGGCATTTTTTTGAGATGAGTTAAAACTACTGAACTCGCGACACTGTTATCATGACCACCGTTACTTTCAACTCTGTATATAATATCTGTAGTACTTATATAAATATTATGTGTAAGGATATAACTTATTATTTGTAGTTTTGTGACGATTACTAAAATACATCTTTCCAGTTTTTACTTCTGGAGCCATACAACCTCTTAAAGCAGTAACGCTGCAGTACTATTTTAATATTTTCATACTAATATTCTTAGTAAGAAACTATCGAAACAGTACCTACTGCTAGCACTCCCAGTGCGCCATTGTTTATTTTTACTATGATTTATCTATCTAGGTTATTGTATTCAACAGCTTTTTCTATCGTACAAATTAGCAAACCATTGAGACTTTCTCAAAAGAAAAGCCGTAATTTTTTAACCCAAGTTATAAACTGAATGTTATTCCAACAATTTCATAATACACTTTGCAAATTAACTTCGCATTCAAAACAATAACTTTCTTTTTATTTTGCCTAACAAAGCCCGCTCAAATAGTCTGTAAGAAAATAAATTGGAAATTCTTTCACGCGCTAATTAACTTATAGTCTTTGTTTTATGAGGGGTTTTTGGGTTCCGTATTACAATAATCCCCATTGTCTAACTTAAATCAACTTCTTCTGTAACTATTTCGCTGCAATTTTATTCGATTAAGGTAAAAATAAAGACAGGCTCATAGGTTTTATTTGATAATAATTGATAAGTAATTAATAATTGTGTAAAGAAACTACACACTAGGTAGGATAGTAATATTTTTTCAGATTTTCCAGGATAAAGCATAGCAAAATTTTTTCAAAATTTTATCGCAGTCTTGGTATACGTATGTACACTGTAACGTTGAAAATGATTATGTTAATATTATATAATAGGATGTGTGTTATAATATAAGCAATCGAATTTACAGAGTTATTAAATGTCGAATTGTGCTGAGATAAATATAATGTGTAACTCCCAACGAAACACCTGTACAGTGTACAATAAATCAGTACCTACTGTAAATTTTGGCAAACGTAATTCAGATCTACCTCAGCAGGGTCTGTTTATCTGTGTTATCTACAGCGCCCGGCCAATTAACCTGGAAACCGTGGGATCCTCGTAATTTAATACAGTAACGGGCATTTTATACACCGACAGCGCAAAGACAACAATGATAGGACGAAGTTATCTTATTGTACCTGCACCCTTGTTACATTAATATGCAATAATAATAGTGATAAAGGCATCGCCAATGCACCCCTATAAAGTTGACGTAACTTAGATTTTTTTTACAAAATATACGAGTAAGTACTTTAAGTCTATTGTTTTGGTAATTTAATTTTGCAACCTTATCGCGCAAAGTAAATTTTATTTCACGATTCTCGACCATGTTGCGTTTTGAACCACATTAAATATTACGCTCTATGTCTATAGTCCTTAAATTAAGTGTCCTTTTCAGTGTTCGCAAAAAATGTTTTGGTTTCAATTTCGTGTACTTATACCTTTTTAAATGTTTCACTTAACGAATTGTGGACGACAGATTACGTAAATCGCCTACCACTTATAGAGAAGAATTAAAAACTGCCCGTTGCGGGAATCGAATACGGAACCTCCTGCTGCTTAAAACAAATTACCTATACCAGTTGATCAAATACATTTTGACTTTAAAATTTCAATAGTTGGAAAATCTAAATGTCAGTGACAATAGGAATAATTTAGTAAGTTTCAAAAAAAGTTACCGCCGGCGTGAAATAGTTATTCAATAACGTGAATTTTGTGAGTGGTCGAGTTTTTCATTAGTTTTGCAATATGACCGGCAGCTGTGGAAAATAAAACTGAGTTATTGTGCTCTGAATTGTATCAGAAGTTTCATAATAATACTATCAAGGCAACATGTTAAGATACATTTAGTAAATAAAAGTTAAATTGTTGTCAAGTATTTATTAAAATTAGGAATCAAATCAAAATTTACTTTATTTTGTATAGGCCTATTATGACGAGTCATATTAGATTATCAGGTCTATAATGGTGATAACTATTTCACGCCTTAAAACGAAGTTAACGAGGGTTCGGAAAGGCGCAATGCCACTGCAGAGAAGCTGAAGTCCACAACAAACTCAGCCGGGTAGCAGCAAGTAAATTCAGAGCAATTCAGTATCACTCCCAAGCGTTTGTGTCGCTAATATACTCCTTTATGTTATAGTATGCCTTGTTTATGAGTTTAGGCTAATTTAGATAATTCCAGTAGAAGGTCTTTACTTTCAATTATAATTTTTGAATTGACTCTGGTGCGGTGAAATGGAGGATTCAGTACTTCTCTCCTGGCAAGGATAAACTGATTCGCTTGTTACCTAACTTATTCGGTACAGATAAATGCTTGGATGCTAAACATGATATTATGAGGGTTCAAATACCGGATAAAATCCCACTGTCCATCGATAGAAACCATTTTTTCTGACAGGAGACTAGTGTACAAAGCAGTAGGATATAAAAAGGTGTTCGTGCAATTACCTATGGCCGTAATATTTTACAGAAAATGAAGAAGTTCGACTTATACAAGCATATTATAATATAACTTCTATACCTTTGATGCTAAAGCTGAAAGTTCTCTTGAATTGTCCGGAACCAGGTGTGTTTGCTTTTCATTACCGACCAGAGGGGCTATCTCAAAAGAGAAATTGTACATCACAGGCACTTTCAGGTGTTTGTACACGTGTCAGGGCTCGGTCATTCTGGATCTGGGTATTTTAGCCAGGGAAATCTGTGATTGTGTATGAAAAATCAGAATGATCCGTGTAATCGGAAAATTTATTCCCTGAATGGCTGAATTTTAAAAGCGAATTTAACCTATCGGAGGGTAGAATCTACTGGCGATAGCGATGAACCACAATTAGCAGCCTGATTGATGTAGATAAGTACCTATGTCGTATTGCATTTGCATAATAGCAGCTATATAGATATTTCAATGCACGAGCCACGAACACGCGCTCCACTCTATCAAAATCACTTAAGTTTCATTCTGGGATATATTTATGATGTGGGTACTTTAAATTACAAGTTGTACCAATTGTCAAATGTCGCTATGCACAGATCAGTCTCGGATTAAACGTACTTCAAGAACTACGTGTTTCATTTACGCCAATATATCACAGTGGCGCAGTCGGTTTGTGTTCAGTTTCAATGTCGTCTAACAGCATGCCAATCGGACGCCTAGGCGAATTCAATCTCTGTTCGGATAAGTACATGGACTACCTACTTACGTGGAGAGAATGGAGCAGTATTTTTTTGGCTAACGACGTAAAAGTGAACCTACAAGTGGCCACGTTGCTCGCGTGCGTCGGGGACGCGACGTACTGTAACTACCCTATACCTACCTATGTTAATGAAAAGAACCGCTCTTGACTCTTGATATGTAAGAACAATACAAACATTTAGCTTGGCAAACTGTCTGAGTAACGAGGGGTGATAGACCCGAAGCAATACTAAGATAAATAATCAAACTTAGACAAAGTCATAATTTGACTACTTGTTCGTGTAAAGGAGCAGAGCGTGTTCGTGTATTGGAAAATTCTAATGACCTATGGAAATAGGCTTGATCGATGAGGTAAACGAAGTACTATCGCATGGCAATATACATTCCATGATGTAGAGATACATGGTTTTCACCATATGCGCGCAGTCGATCAAGATCGCCGCGCGACATATATGAGGGGACGCGGGTCGCCGAGAGCGCCTGTGTCCGAGATGATATTGGAGCGAAAGACATAAAGACTTCTGATGGCTTGTGCGTCATGTTGGTGGTCATGACGTATCTTATGAATAATAAATAAATATGAATATTAGCAGAGTCTAGTGAGACCCTTCTGAGATGGCTAGCACAGCGAATGCCCGTACTATGGTACTATGGGAAGACGTCCTAAGTGGCGCATCTTGTCTGTATGACGTCGAGTGTATTGATGTGTCGCAGCTGGCTGTTGCACTATAAGTTAATACGGTAGGCTGCGCCTTCAGGCCTCGATGTTTGCAGATTGTCTCTTGGTTTCTAGTATGCGTAACACCACGCTTAAGGTGCTGATCTCTTATCCTCACCGGGATAAGAATATAACACAATATATCTGGGGCGGTACAACCGTTAGGGGCGCTCTTGTAAGAGAGTGCCCCACCTTATCACATAGGTGTAACCTCCACCTTAATGAGGCTCTTTATCTCATATCCTTACGAGGATGTGAACATAGGTGAAAACCGCCACCTTAATGCGGCCGGACTTACATCTCTTATGAGAGATGAGGGGGAGAGCTCACCCTTCGGGGCGCCTTCGGGTTCTGGGCGGATGCGGGAGCTCACCATCCTGGGCGAGTGCGGGGCCTTGGATCATCTTTTTCATAAAGATGCCACTATCCGAACACTTACCGAACGCAGTGCTTGGAGTATGGAGGCTTATAATAGTTGAAGTACGCCGGGCTGCTAGTAGGGCCATACATAATAACCTTATTATGAAGCAAGAACCTGTTATAAGGATCAGACATTGCGTCTGCTCCTATTTTTATCACTTAATAAATTATGGTCTTGGGTTTGGCAGTAGCCGGGTCCAGGACCTATTTTTATCACTTGATAAATTATGATGGCTTTGGGACTAGTGGACTCATGACTTCTGACGCTCTAAAAGAATTTGGGATACTACTATGAACACAACGTATAAAAGGGTCCTACCGTTAGATAATCACGTGCCAACCTGAGAAAGATCAATATTTTGATGAATTAAGGAAGTATAGGGTATTTTATAAGTAGGACCTAGTTGAAACAGTTACAGTACGAACTGATGGTGGATATATGTCCTCTGAGAAAGCCTGCCGATTTGAAATTCAGTGAACTTATGCATATAGTACACATTCGATTCGTATGGAGCTTGACAGAGAGGGGCGCGTCTTCGTAGATTGAAATATCTATACCTTGTTATTGACCGATGTAAATCAACTACGATGGTCTTGTACCATGCAGGTACTGCTTGGTTTTGATGTCGTTCGTCCACTCGGTAGGGCTCGATCAAAACTGCGATAAGAAAAGATTGATTGCGTTTTTCAGCTGGTTATGATTATAGTTAAAGATATGGTTACCAGAATATTTTAAGTTATGGTATCAGTATTATTGCATAATACATTTAATGTCGCATACAATCATTGTAAAAAAAACCATAGGATATGTCAAGCTTGGCCTTTATTGCTGGTCTGATATTACTCAGTGCACTGGTGACCCACTTTACATCTCTCACCTGAATTTAATGCAAATAATGCTAAAGGATAACAATGTTATTATACGTATATTTTTTAACACAATAACAAAATATAAAAAAAAACAAAATATGGAGAAAACTACACATATAGTATATATCTTTAATCCTATACCTTTAAACGAGCAATTCTTGTATATATATATATTTCTATATAATCTGAATCTCGGACACGGCTCGAACGATTTTCATGAAATTTAGTATACAGGGGGTTTTGGGGGCGATAAATCGATCTAGCTAGGATTCACTTTTATAAAATGTCGAATTTACCAAAAAAAATATGAACCCTGCTGCTATCTATTGGCAACCGAGCAAAGCTCGGTCACCCAGATATTGTTTTTTAATCGAGTCGTAACCTCTACATCCCAGCCCCCATATGTATTATGCCACCATGAAAAAGAAACTAAAACACACGTATTGAACTATTGAATAATAAAACCTTCTTTTTTAACATCGTCCGTTTATTTTACGACACTAGATCGTTGTCCTTATCATGAATATTCAATATCCCAAAAGGAAACCTTGGTAAAATTTTATGTTTTAACCCATATCAAGTAGAACCGAATTCATTCAACGTCCTTGTATCTAAATTTATTATTATCTTGTATCAAGATACCTTCAAACGTATCTATTTCCCGTCATATACCTATTGTGTTAACCTACATGAGGATTTTTGTCAGTCTGTTCGGTCTATGCGTTCAAAATTTCGATTTTGTAATAACTTTAATACTTATACCATCTTAAACGGTAAAAGCCGTTACATAATAACGGCTTTTACCGTTTAAGATGGTATTTTGAACAAAATGAGACGAAACTATAGTATGATCTCAGTTTGACAGAAACTATTCGATAATGTTAAAAGCTTTTAAAACAGAGTCGCGCTTAAATCCACTAAACTTGTCTACTGCTGAGGTGGCTTAATGGATATTTGAGATTTTGTTGATGCATCTATAGGAACATCGACTGAATATCCTGGTTTTAAACTATCCAAGATTCAAATTTACGCCAATTCGTTTCAGTGTGTGATCGAGGAATAAACATTCCACCACTGGTCGCGAAGCTTTAAAAGCCCAAGCCACCAGTGGTCAGAGATACAGAGTGAGGAATCTCCTCACAATGCGTGCCGTTTCCAGGACCACTGCCTTCTGTATACGGCCCTTGATCCAACAGTCGAGCGAAAGCCTCTTTAGATGTTGATCGAAGCTTTTCGCTATAAGACCGTTAACTGAAACGACTATTGGAACAATAAGTCGTCGAGTTCACTTTCCACATGGCGGTAATCTCATGAGCAAGGTCTAAGACTCTAAGTACTCTATATTGACAACAACTTCTTGTAGAAGTTATTGTTAATATCAATAAAAGTGCCTATAGTTAGAGACATTATAATAAAACACTAATGATTATAATTATCATTACATATAGGTTTTTTGATCGGTAACTTCGGAGTAGATTGGAGTCCGGTAACTTCGGAGACGATTGGAGTAACGGACTTTACTTTTAACATTTGCCTTATAAATCAAAAACGCACTTAAATGGTTCCATTTCATCATTTTAGAACCCTAATGAATAAAATGTAGTTATGATAAAAAATAATTTCCAGGATTGTTCGAGACAGAGGGCGTCCGGATCCCGGGGACGGCCTGCGACTACCAGTTCAGCCGGTCCGGGAACCGGCCGGCGCACGGCCGCCTCTACAGCCCGCAGTACCCGTCCATTTACCCCAACAACGTGCGCTGCTCGTACCACTTCCACGCCAGGTGCGTAACTCTTGACTACTGTTAACGTTATAACAGTCAGAAACAGAAAGATTAGTACAGGTTTTTGTACGAATTTCGAGTCGACTCGCATCGCACAAACGAATCTAAATCCTCCATACATTTACAGCCAGCGCCATCTATGGATAGTCGCTGACGTGTGGCTGTTAGTAGATGGCGCTGGCTGTAAATGTATGGAGAAACTCGATACGTTTGTGGGATGCGAGTCGACTCGAAATTCGTACAAAAACCTGTACTAACCCCTCTAGTTCGGCAGTCAACTTCGGAAAGCTATACGGAAGTTCGCGCACGCATGGCATAAAGGGCGGAAGGGCTTGGAGTGGCAGGAAGCGAATCTTTGCTGTGGACAGCGACGGAACGAGGCAAATCCTTATTGTATTGTCCTGCCACAGAATGGGGCCATTTTATTGCCCCGCGGGCATCGACTGCGTTTGCTACTTATCCGCAGTTGGCTCATCGTTTTTCCATTGTCCCTTCTGTCATCCGACATGTCGGTTTGATGTTGCGCATTTTACGTTCCGATGCGAAGCGGTGTAACTGAGGGGTCCTTACTCCTTGCAAGTTAGAACGATTAGACTGCATCGTAACACTAGTCCAATATTCTATCAAAAGCAGCCTAAATTCTCCTAAATTACGTTTTATTAGGCAAACATTTCGAAATGTGTATTAGCTTATCTTTAGTTCAAATAATAAAAAGAGCATTTATTTTATTTGTTTGTGTACTATAAATAAAGTCGCCCAAGAGGCCAAACTGCGTGAAAGGTACAAAGATTTTCTTTTTGACAAATCTGCGATTTTATGTAGTTTTGATGTCAGAATTCCCCCGCGCCCTTCTCGCTTAAAGCAATTCATCATACGCTTTGAGGCAGAAGAAATGTCGCTGTGGAATTTGTTCTCATAAATATCTGAAGCTATACGCAAGAAGGGATCGAAAGAATGAAAGAAAAATAGATTAGTTTTTCTTTGTTTACTATACAAATACATTAATCATCATTGTTATTAATCTAAAAAAGTCTGGCTGCTTGGGCATGAAGAGTTGTTTCTATTCATTGCAGTTAGTGGTAATTCTCTTTTTCAAAAAAGAGAATGACCACTAACTGCAATGAGTGTAAGCGCACTTCATAACTGTACAAAATGATGTAGTAAATCAGGGTTACTCTACCGTTGAAGAATCCTTAAATAATAATAGAGATTCTTAGAATGTTATGAAATTATATACCTATGAAAAATTGTATATAAATGACATTTTTATAAGAGCAAGTGCCGAGTTCCTTGCCTGTTGTTCTCCTTGAAAATCTGCTTTATGATTCTGATCTGATCTGATCTGCTGTAGAGATTTTACATTTTTGGCAGGCATATTATATGAAAAATAATTTACATTCATTTTCATTCATTTTTTTTATCCAATATACTTAAAGCTTATTCAACATCATACATTTTAAGATTCAGTCAACTGTGCTAAAACATCCATCATATACGAGATGAATGTAAAAGCTAGATTTTCTCGTTATCCTATATCGTAAAAATGAAATGTAACACGGGTGTTTCGTCGTTTTCAGGCCAAAGGATCGCGTGAAGGTAGTTTTCGAAGAAGTGTCCCTGCAGAAAGGAGATTTAAGGTGCGTAGAAAATTTCTATTTGCCAGCGACGTCGCTTCGTTTATCCTACTATGAATATTGAATTCGATATTGAGTACATCTTCCCCTGACGAAAATTTTGTTACATACGAATGCGTCCTACGTGTTACAGATATAAAGATAATCCGATTGTAATGAAACTGTAGTGAGATAAAAACTATATATTTGACATATTTTACAAAAAAAACAGTTCACAAAATCGGATTAAACAATATTAATTATTAACGTAGTATAGGGTGATTGAAGTTTTTATTTTATAAATTTAATATATCAGCTAGGCGATTCGCGAATTGTTTTGACACACTGAGTGAAATGACTCATGAAATGAAATGAAAAATAAACAATACAGTGGTCGACTTATCGCGCTTAGTAAATTCAATTTCACAATTCTCGACCATGCTGTGTTTGACGTTATAAAGTTTGACGTTTTAAATGTTTTAAAGTACCTAAATATTTTTTCTGAAAATTAATTTCATTAATACTGCTCATAATGAATTTAATAATGATGAATTGTTTTTATTCTTCTTGGAATCTCAACTCTACATTTTCTTGGTGCATGCGTTCTGCGTTGACTACAAAGAAAACGGAATAAGATCCAATATTCCACTGAATAAAGAAGGATTAAATCAAACCACAGTATACCTAACTTATAACATAGTAATTACCATCTTTGCACACTAAATTATTAACGCTCCAAATAACACGCGATGTCACAATACGATTCAAATGAGAATACATTGGGATGTAAATTCAATTATATAGCGATGCGTGGGTTATGCATTTAATTAAACAACTGAGTACGTATATTCGCAATAGTTGAGCTCATTAATGCATGTGAGCTTTCGTAATGGTGTTTCAAGTGCACTGATGAAAGCATTGTTTGACTCAGCTGATATATACAATTGCACTTTGAATTGTATCCTACTATATTAACGGTAGGTACATAAATTATTTAATTCAGAAATAGATTATATTCAGAGAATAAGCATCTAACCCTGGACAGGGCGGACGCTGGACGACGCGAAAAAATTTCGCCAGTTTACCGGTGCTAAAGATGTTTGTTTTGACACCGACAGCGTCAGTAGTAAGCAGACAGCGGTTTGTCTAGAGACCGCGGTTTCCGGCACAGATCACTACCTTCTACACGCACGATTTCATGGATACGGTTACTGCCATATTGTGGCGTGCATAGACTTATAAGTCTGTGATGGCGTGTTAGTGAGAAATTTTGACAGATGGCTTTACTGTTCTGCGGGGCTAGACAAAATAACAGTCGTTTGGCGTTAACGACAGTAGACACAAGTGGAAAATTAAAAAATTTTAAAACACCCACGACTTTTGCAGACTTGTAATTGAAAAAGGATTAAATAATTTTTTTGAAACTCCCCGACTAAAGGAAAGTAAGAACTAAGAACCTATCAGTATAATTACAAATCCAAGAAAATCCGCCGGAGCTGCTGTGTTTTGCCTATGACGGTGTTGATGGTGCTGTTTACCAGTTGATGACCAATTCAATTTCTTGATAATTCTCATATACCGGCAGTTTATTAATACTTACTAATTACATTAATTGATATTGGAAACGAAAATAGCAATGGCAGCTCCGACGGATTTTCTTGGATTTGTAATTATACTGATAGGTTCTTAGTTCTTACTTTCCTTTAGTCGGGGAGTTTCAAAAAAATTATTTAATCCTTTTTCAATTACAAGTCTGCAAAAGTCGTGGGTGTTTTAAAATTTTTTAATTTTCCACTTGTTTTATAGTTTTTCGATTAATATATTAATGTAATTTAAATTATATTATTATTAAAAAATGAAAATTACTCTTCAAACTAGCCATTAGCTTCTCTAGCAGCGTTTGAAGGCATCATCCCTTCCAAGTCATAAAGAGACGTTTATTGTGGCGCCCCCTGCTGTTCAATCACAAGAACAATTATCTACAAACCATTGCCAATGACTCACTAATATTTTATACAAAACTGGATCCAAATCGGTTCAGTCGTTTTTGTAATAATTGAGAACATTCGTTTGCACTGTAAATGTTTTTTATGGCGCCCCCTGGTGATCGATGTTCGTAACAACTATCTAAGAACCATCGCCAATGAATACCAAACATTATACAGAAAACTGCATCTAAATCGGTACAGCCGTTTTTGAAATAAATGGGAACATTCGTTTGCAATATAAATGTATTTTATGGCGCCCCCTGGTGATCGATGTTCGTAACAACTATCTAAGAACCATTGCCGCTGAACACCAAACATTATACAGAAAACCGCATCTAAATCGGTCAAGCCGTTTATGAAATAAATGGGAACATTGATGTGCACACACAAACAAACAAACCAACAAACAAACACACAAAAATATTTTTGCATTATTGGTTTTTGTGAACAATTTAACATACAAACAAACATAAAATCTTTTTAACAGAGTAATGTACAAACGGTCTCTCACCCTAAACGCATATACCCGTACTCCGTTCCGTCGTGGGTAAAAAATGTATGGACAAACCACGTGACGAATGAAAACAAATGAAAGCAGAATCTATACTTTATGCTAAGCGTTATTCACTGTCAATTGTCATGCGAAGTACGCTAAAGTTATCTACAAGGTCTACGAGAACGCCAGGGAGCGTTCAAATTGTCGTAGTCGATTATCAAACACAGCGTGTTTTCCTCTATTCGGTCACGTGGTTTTTCTACAGTCACTTGGTTTGTCCATACATTTTTATCTACTGTCGTCAACGCTAAGCGACTGTTACTTTGTCAGCCCCGCTGATGACCGTATCCTCAGGTTCCTTATCTCATTTTGAGAACTAGTGAGTCATCAATTTCCTAGCTAAGTAGGTAGGTACATAAATACGGATGTGTCTAGATTCATTAAAGCGTACTTACTACAGATAGATGGATAGTGACGACCGCAACCACTACAGGACCGCGTAAAGCGCATACCGCACTTCTGATGTTGCATTACGTACTTAATACATTAATATTAATTAAATTCAATGATACTTCTCTCCTATTGGTTATAGCGTGATGTTTTATAGCCTGAAGCCTTCTTCGATAAATGGACTATCCAACACAAAAATAATTCTTCAATTTGGATCAGTAGTTCCTGAGATTAGCGCGTTCAAACAGACAAACAAACTTTTCAGCTTTATTATATTAGTATAGATAGTAGATACTACTTTTGTGCTTTGGTACTTTTGTCTTATTTGTTCAAGGTATTTTAGAAATCCCTCTAACTCATTAAGTACCGTAACTTAACATTAACATTAACGGAAAAATGGTTATTTAGGCAATTTTTTGTGACCTCCTTTTTTAGTGTACTTTAATTACTTTCAAATGTAGGTTACTTTAAAGACAATTACTTTCAAATTTAACCGTCATGTATTTGGGCCCAATCTAAATTCGCACGATTGTATAAAATTTTCTCAACGGAAAGTTAAAAGTCGCTCCAAAATCTGAGATTTTTAATATTTATCGGAAAATACGATGGATCTAAATTCTAAATCTAATTTTGGTTTTAATGTGATGGTAATAATATCCAACGCAAAAACGCTCCAAAACGGATTTTTGATTACTGATTTCGTTTTGTAGTAATTACGTAAACCGTCGTTTATG
Source organism: Coenonympha arcania (assembly GCA_036785405.1). NCBI lineage: Eukaryota > Metazoa > Arthropoda > Insecta > Lepidoptera > Nymphalidae > Coenonympha > Coenonympha arcania. The sequence goes on from CM072065.1 coordinate 11,749,011, forward strand.
ATATTCTTCCGCAACGCTACATGTCGCACCCACCAACGGATTAGTAGTGAGAAGACCTCTATTCAAAATAAAAATAAAAAATAAAGTTGGAAGTGATTGCCACAATACGTGTAATGTATTGATTTGATCGAAGCCAAATAACCACAAATAGCGCTCACCGCAACCACAGTCGCTCGTATAACAAAAACATTTTAACTCAAATATTATAATAACTATTGGATATTCAATTAAGTTGGGTACACATTCAAGATTCTGTATTGAATATTCAGTAATTATTCTACCACTAGGTGGTGCCTGCGTCTTCAGGCAGCTTTTTTAAACCCCGCAAAAACACTAGATTTTCTGGGATAAAAAGATTAATATGCTGGTCCAAGATAATAAGCATACTGAATTTCATCCTTGTTTTATGATCGAGTAGCAAACATTAAAATATCCAAAGTTAATTTTTACACGCTACATAAGTACAACTTAGGCACATTTTCATATTTGATTTATTCATTATATTTCAAAATATAACTGGATAGCATATAAATAAAACATTGATTTAATAAAATATGTTGCCTTTGCCTTTATGAAATGGAAATACTTTTCAACTTTGTTCGTAAAAAGTTGTATTGAAATTTTAATGATCGCTACTGAATAAAGTGAACCGACAGAAATTAATCACATTGCTTTAATTGCACAGTATAGGTACTGGAAATACTACGCTTTTATTTCATTTGACCGACCGACGTCCGTTTATAGTCACATATTTTGTATTCAGTAATTTTATATCAAAAATCAAGTCAATAAAAATTAGGTACACAACGGACGTACAGGAGTATATTTTGGGTGAATACATTTTAGAAACATCGAACGACATTTTTTATCGTGATAAGTTGCCAGTCATATTAAAATACTTTTATAATAAAAACCTAATGAAAGACGCTAGAGTCGTAAACTCATGAGGCTATAAAATGAATATTTAAATTCTGTATATTGCATTAGTATAGGTTTTTTAATAAATAACTGTAGTTAGGCTGCTAGAGTATCACAAAGTAGACAGAAATTTGTAAAGGCAAATGCTTTGATTCATTAGCAAGTATTGAACGGAATCAAAAAAGAAACTATCTGAAATAGATTGCATTACCAACTTCGATTGAGCGACAAATTCTGTAATCTAATTACTGCAGCACTCTATCTCTATAACGGATTTTATCGTGATTTGCAAATTAGATGGGAAAAGTTTATTTTTGTTTCATACACAAACATTTTTGGGTAAATAAAAACCTAAATAAATTATGTTACTTGATTTTCATGACAATTTCCCTGAGCTGAAGCGCGTGAAGGCCGGGATTTAAATCGACCTTCACGCATGGATCGGGGCCCGGGCGTCTTAATATTAAAAAAAACTTGAGAGGTTTCAAGGTACACCCGGATGGAACGACGTATATCTGGCTTGCTTTCTATAAGAGAGAGAGACAGACAGAGAAACATGCGCACGCCGCACGACTTACAATAGCTTACTATAGCAAAAAGTGTCGTTACAACTTTTCGTCTTAATTTTTTCCGCTTAGCCCCCTTTCGCAACGCGCGATAAGCAAGTTTTTTTCAATTCCAAAAAATTCATACCAAATTTTTTTTTATTGATAGTTCGTCTTGTTTTCAGTTGCCTGCGAAGAGCGGACATCATCAAGGTGTTCGACGGGAGAGACACCAACTCGCCGGCCATCGCGATGCTGTGTAACGAGCTTACAGGTACCTACACCGAAACGTCTCGTAGTATACCTATAAACCTGGAATCTCGTGGTACATAGTTTGATAGTATGTTCAGTATTCAATCTCACGATGGCAAAGGTATTATGGTATTCTGTGACGATGGTCAATTTAAATTTTGACTATTTTTTCTTTATACTTAATTAGCAATAAGCCGATTTTTTAACTTTTCTTTAATTTTACTTTATTATAGGTATGTTATGTACAAACTTAAAACGATACCAACTCGGAACTAAAATTCTTCGACATACTTAGTCGGGGACAGAAAATTCTTACGTATAAAATAAGTCCAATGAGTACCTACCTAAGTAGTATAATTCTTCCGAAATAAAAAGTAGCCTATATTTTATTCCAAGGTATGGTATATCCCCATTCCAAATTTCAGCCAAATCAGTTTAGTAGTTCCGGCGTGTAGGAGTAACAAACATACACGGACTTACACACAAACTTTTGCCTTTGTGATTAGTGTGAACTGTGAAGATAATCTATAACCATTGTCACGAGAATCACCTCTAACAGGTGCTATTATTGTTAGCTTCTATCTCGGAACCTGCAAAGTGGGAATAAATGTAGCATGAAGATACGCTAAGGCTTCCATACAACACTTTGGCGACAATTTTTCACTGTGACATTTATTGAGCACCGACTACCGTATCTAGGCTTGCCAACTATACTGTTTTCAACAGTATTATACTGTTTTTCACTAAATTATACTTTTTACTGTTGAACAAAAATAAAGTATACAAAATACTGTTTTCAGCGTGCAAACAGATTATTTATTATGCGTAATAATAATTACTCAAACAAATTAAGAGAATGGTTCAATTTAAATAAGATTAACTAGCTTTCTTTAATTATGTGTTTGTCATTAAAGTCATTGGTCACATATTTTTATCATTTTGAGAAAATTATAGATAATCTTAATTCGAATAGACTCAATGTTCGTATGGATGATTTGTGTTCAGAATTTATAAATTTCAAAGTAAGTTATGAAAAAATATCAGAAGACAAAATTTTTATTGAAATGAGTACTGATAAAAGTGGAGCCATTAAAGTACACACTTCAGAAGAATTTAAAAACATACAGGTAACTAAAATTGTCCCATACCTACTTTCAGTTCAGTTTACTGAAAGGGGTTTTTCAGTAATGAATGCTAAGTGGCAGGAGGATAGAAATAGAGCATCTATAAATTAATAAAAAAAAGCTCCTCATTTGTTTTAATAACAGTTATAATGTGGTGAGACGTATGAAGTTTTTAAAAAAGATTATAAATTAGTAAATTGTGCGAGAATTTCTAAAAAATATGTATTTAAAACAATAAATAAATAAAATACTGTTCATTTTTCTAAAATACTGTCTAATAATCTTCACAGACCTGAATATACTTTATTTCTTGTAAAAAAAGTTGGCAGCCCTAACCGTATCCCTCTAACGTTTTCCAAGGCATCGGCGGAGCGCAGAGTTTAATATAAACTCCTGTATCTACAAAGCAAGCTTTAACAATCCATCATTTTGTCGAGTGGCGCTTACCTCCTTTGCTAGCTGCAATCTTTCATGCTGCCGTAATGAAATGCTTCTAAATGTGTGTGAAATTTCCACTGTTGGTAAATATTAAAAACTTACGATATTAATATTTTCTACCTACATACAATATGCCATACATATACATAGTCGACGTACCAAAGATACGCACTACACATGCCTGGAATACCCTCCCAGGTACTATCTTTCCCGCCACTATACCTGGGCGCCTTCAAATCAAGAGTGAATAGGCATCCCCTAGGCAAGGTTGTTCCATCCTAGACTGTATCTTTACTTTCCATCACTTAAAAAAGACTATATTAGTGTTATTATCTCGCTGCAGACTCGGTCATAAATCATTCGAGTGTTTCGCTTTTGTTATTCTTTCTTGAGTTGTGTGTAAATCGCTTAGCGATGCGTCTTTGCTGGTAGGGTGGTAAATAGCCACGGTCGAAGCCTTCCACCAGACCAGACCCTGAGCTAATTTAGAAATTATAAAATTCCAAAGTGGCCGTGGCGGGAATCGAACCGCGCCACGGAGGTCGTCAAAACTTCAGATATCGACATGGAATAGTTGTAGGTATTGCGCGAGCCCGACTCGCACTTGACCGGTTTTATTTCAGTTTTATCTAACTAACTACAATGTCTTAAAAAAAATTGGTGACTACCAAAATGGAACTCCAAAACTTTATTATGAACGTAGTATTTATTTTTATCAAACATGCAATCAAAAACCAATTTCAAAACTTAATTTATGAACAGTTCAACGGTTCAAAATCCCACGAGCAGACATTGTTTCAATAATAAGCTTCGTTGAAATTATAATGTTCCCCCTATTCCGTGCCATTCAATTTTATAGACCCACAACCATTCGCTTTCATACATATGAAATGAATTATTCCGCAGCAATATATAGTTTGAAGCGATTTCATTGTAACCAGTCGATCGATGGCTGGGTACGGAGTGTGCTATTCAATTCCTATACCCGTCAGTCCTTGGTCACCGTCCGCTCCTGAATGAATAATGCCGCGTCAGTCGAGTTTTTCTTTTTAATTATGAAAAACCGGCCAAGTTCGAATCGGACTCGCGCACCGACGGTTCCGTACTAGTTACTACTATAGAAAAAGTAATCCATAAGAATCACTTTTCTTACCCAACCGCAAAGTTAACTTGGTTTTTTTGAAGTTACACTACAAGTTAGTACTTGACTGCGATCTCACCTGATGGTAAGTGACGATGCAGCCGAAGATGTTATCGTACTGACTTGGACGGGGTAAGCAAACCCTAACGGATACTACACAGCTAGCTAGCTAGGGTGGTGACTAGCCACGGCCGAAGCCTCCCACCAGACCAGACCTGAGCCAAATAAGAAATTATAAAATTCCAAAGTGTCCCGTGGTAGGAATCTAACCCGCGACCTCCCATTTCAATCCGAGCGCGCGCCACTGCGCTAGGAGGTCTAAGTAGGAGGTATTAAGGCTGAGTGTCGTTTCGGGGAGTGTAGGAGTTCGGGACCAGGGTATTAGGGACGCACTAATACGCCGATACTACGAGGGAGGTCGCTGGTTCGATTCCCGCCACAGGCCACTTTAGAATTGTACCTATAATTTCTAATTTGGCTCAGGCACAGATAATATAATACTATACTAGTATCAGGTCTGGTCTGGCGGGAGGCTTCGGCCGTAGCTAGTTACCACCCACAGCAAAGACGCACCGCCAAGCGATTTAGCGTTCCGGTGCGATGCTGTGTAGAAACCGTTGGGGTAAATTTAATAATTACTCTTCCAAGTTAGTACGATAACACCGTAGGCTGCATCATCACTTACAATCAGTTGAGATCGCAGTCAAGTTCTAACTTGTATAGAATTATAAAAAAAAAGATAACCTCTTAAATGAGTTTATTAATTTAATCCGATGTTATTAACTTCCACCTTAGGTATATGCAAATAAATGATTCTAATTGCTTATCATTTTGCCTTTGCTGAATCTTCTATTGTGGTACTTATTCACTGAATATGCGACATATGCAATATTTTGAAATGTGATTTTTGTTCGGTACAGGATTCGAGGTGCTGTCAACGGGCCCGTCTCTCCTACTGCAGTTCACGGCGAACTCCGCCTCGCCGGGGCAAGGGTTCGCTGCCACCTACCACTTCCAGCCGCCACCTGACTCCACGGCAGCAGGTACCATTACCACCACTAGTTTCACTTGTTTTACCAGCTGTGCAGTGGCTTTTGTTCGATGTTTCTCTGAAAAACATTAAATAACTCAACGAGATAATACCCACATAGAAATATCAAAGTTATACAGCCCATTGATTACCAAATTAAACTGACAGGAGGCTGCTAATTTTTAATACCGATAAGGCGACCTGTAACCTCCTGCCCGTTGGCTTGATGGTGTGAAGAAATTGGATCTAGTACCTAACAGAGGTGCCCAAGAATTGTATCTTTTTTACGATCTCTAAAGCACTGCGTAAAATAATGAAGTTATTTAATTTCTTCATTTATTTAATTTTCAGTAAAGTTCTACCCATTTTTTCAAGTCTTGGTATTTGTTATTTTTTTTACAGCGCCATCTATGTATTGAGCATTAACTACGTAGACAATAAGAACACGATGTATTCGTTGTGTTACACCACCCAACATTCATTTCATAACAAGGTTTACAGATAGTCCAGTAGATGGCGCTGTTTGAAATAATTATGTACTAAGTGAAATAATTATGTTAGATGGCGCTTATTCAGATAAAAAAAAATTTCCACAGATTCTGATCGGCTCCTGAAACTAAGTTTCGGCAAGGCGTTCGAATCGCTCGGGCCTGAAGTTAGCGCAACAAGTAAGTGGTAAATTAAGTTATTATTGTTATTGCAGACTAGAATTACTTGGTACTGTCATGATTTAAAGATGAGGATGAATCTTTTATGAGATTCATTTTGCTAACATAAGTGAAGGTGGCCGAGGTATTTAGTGTCTGAAAAAGTTGTTGCTAAATACGTATTATGTAAGTACCTAAGTACCTTAATCCTGAAAGTGTTAAGTGAACCATCTCATATTCACAAAAAAACTGGATATCTATTTTAATGTTATTAAGATATTGATTAACAATGCCTATTAATTATGGGCCTAGTAGGTATATTGTATTTGTTCCTCAATCACTCCAACTACCGGACCGATTTGTCTGGAAATAGGCTAAACCTAAGCTACGTATAGGAGCGGTATATTTTCTAAAAACAAAATATCTTATGGGTACCTACGTGGGAGAAGTTTGAGTTTTACGTTAAAACTAATTTAAATCTAAGCGGGTTTATATAACTATTTTTATAACAACGACAAACCAAAGAAAAAACCTCAACAAGCATAAAGATAGGACTTAGTTATTATTATTTATATATTGAGCTAATCTCACATTATTAATCAATTACTATGCATTACTCACATGACTTTAATCACTCCAGTTTCCTTCATTTTAATTTTTAATGTATTCGGTATTTCGGTAATGTAAAATGGTACCAACATGTTTGATTGGTACCATTTTGCAACACAGTGTCGGATCAATGGATTTTCCATTTTCATTCACATTTCAGACCATGACATACATATTTATAAATGAATAAAGTTTAAAATAACATTTACGAAATCTCATAGACGTCTAACCGCTTTCTTAGTATTTTTCGAAATAAAACTGCCAATCAGGTATCTGGGTATAGGACCTGAAAATCCCTCGATGGCGAATTTTACAGGAAATTGCATTTTTCCTTTACTAAAAGTGTCTACGTCACTCTTTGACGGCGCTTCGGGGCTTTACCTTAATCTCAATTAAGCTGCCACTAGAGTACATAAAGAGAAAAGCAAGAGAAAAATTGGCCAAGTTCGAGTCGGTTGACCTTGTGCACCGAGGTTTCCGTACCATCAGAACTATTTAAAACGTCTTTTTACGAAAATAATAGCAGCAGTAATATACAGCTAAAACGATATTATAAGGAGCTGGAAAAATTTTGCTTAATTGTCCCCTTATTTTGTTCTTTTTAATTTTTGCTTATCTTCACGCAAAAAATCTATTTTCTTTTACGTCTGCGTCATAACTTCTGAATAGAAATTTGGCTTCAAAAAAGCCGTACGAATATATGCCAGACAGATGCACAACAAAGTCATGGTACGGAACCATGAAAATTCAGGTAGTTCTTATAAATCTAGAATTCGCCCTTGACATCTTTCCGTGTTTGCTTCAAATGAGCTCCATCTGAGCTCTAAACTATAGCAGCTTTTAGCATTAAAATATTAACTCCATGCATTTCCATGCTTTTGAATTTTTCCAAGGATTTTCAACAAAAAAACTTCATTTTCAGCCGTTAAATAGTTTTCATCATTGAAATATGAGTCAAATATTTTACTGATCGTTTTTTTGGCTTGACCGATATTTTGAAACGCAAAATCTATAACTATAAAAGGCTTTGTCCTGAGTGACTGACTGACAGACAAGCTACAGCCCAAACGGCTGAACGTAGTGACTTGAAAATTTCAGGGAAGATTCTTTGTGAACCCAAACCGCTCGCTAAGAAAGGATTTTTTGAAATTCTACCCCTAAGGGGGTTAAATAAGGGATTTAGGTTTGTATGAAAGTCCTTCATTTTTCAAGTTAGATAGAATAAAAATAAGAGAATGGGTGTCCGAGGGATTTTGGAAATTTCACCCCTAACTCTCTAAAAGGGGGCTGAAACTAGAAAACGCTTGGTCCCGGCGGGCTGGCTTTTGGACGGCCCAAACGGTTGAACGTAGAAACATGAAATTTTCAGGGAATATTCTCTTAACACCCTAGATGTGTACTAAGAAAGGATTTTTTGAAATTCTACCACTAAGGGTGTTAAATAAGGAATCAGGGGGCACGGTAGTGCCCCCGCCAAGTCGAGCGCGAAGCAAACACTGCCGTACCATCCTTTACTGGAACCATTTCGCCGCATTTTCAGGCCCCTATTTGAGAACCTCTGGATAAGACCAGAACGCTGAAATTTTCGTCATCCAGTAAGCTGCAATCACATACTTAAATCCCAAAATTTCAAGACTGTAGGTCATTTAATTCCGAAGTTAAGCGAAAGCAAAGTTTCGCATTTATGTAACTCACTCACTCATGATCATCAAAATAGAACTAGTACTTCCCATAAACTCAGAAAGCTGAAATTTGGTACAGAGTTAGGGTTTAATGGCCACATAAAGGGAAAACTATAAAAACTAGGTTAATCGAAGACCTGGAGTACCTGGTGACCCTGATTAGAAAACACAAGAGCCCAACCAAATCTAAGGGCGTACCGGTGTATGGTGGAATCAAACAAATTGCACATCAAATGAAAGAGCGTTAAAAATTACGCGATCCGAGTCGACAACTTATATGCGGAGAATTAGGATCATCGAGTATTTTCAAAATAAAAATAAAATTAATAAATTGATTTAATGGCGTTGCTAAGTAAACATTTCATTAGTGTCACTTGGGTGTCACGTCAGAACCTATGACAAGTTTGTTTCGAAATTTGTAGCTGGAGTATGAGGTCCGACCTCTTTGGTCTATTTAAATCGTGTTCCACCGTGAGTTCCGTCAGGCTCCGATCGATGCGACACCCTAAGTAGCGCACCGAAGTCTGCCATTGTAGGTCCTGTCCTCGGAGGTGTAGCTGACGCAGCGGTTTCCACCTGCCGAAAAAGATGGCGGCCGTCTTGCTCACGTTGACGGCCATCCTTTATTTGTCCAGCCACTCCGACAGCCTAACGTCATATTTATACTATCGGTATTTCTGATTTGTTTTCCATATACTAAAGGACGTTGAGTATTATAATTGCAACAACGTTGGGTCACTATTTCCTAAAACTATTCCAGATTTTAACTCGATAGCTTGACAAATACTTGTTACTGAAATATTCGAGGGTGACAAACGGACGGACGGACGGAGAAAGTCTCACCATAAGGGTTTCAATTTTACCATTTTGCTATGGAATCCTAAAAATCTACTCCTGAAAAGAAAAAACTGTGTCAAATAAGAAAATCTTCTAAAATAAATTAATATGCACACGTTTCTACAAAAAGAAGTGAAATCCCACCAAAAACATTCAGTAAAAACTAGCCAAGTCTCGATGAAGCTGCTTGTTTATCTCTAAAAAGTAATGAAATCTAGACAAAGTCGTACCAAGTCTAAGGTTCCTTACTGCGATTTCTTTATTATTATAGTTAATGTTGTGTGACTTGGCCGTTGAAAGGTACACAAGGATACATACTGTGGCAGTGGCAATTTTCCATCATCAATGGGTAGCGGTTCTGGCGACAGATTGGTGCAATGGTGTCATGGAGCACCTGGTTTTGTACCCTTGTGTACCTTTCAACGGCCAAGTCACACAACATTAACTATAATAATAAAGAAATCGCAGTAAGGAACCTTAGACTTGGTACGACTTTGTCTAGATTTCATTACTTTTTAGAGATAAACAAGCAGCTTCATCGAGACTTGGCTAGTTTTTAACCGACTTCAAAAAAAGGAGGAGGTTCTCAATTCGTCGGAATCTTTTTTTTTTTTTTTTTTTTTTTTTTTTATGTATGTTCCCCGATTACTCGAAGATGCGTGGACCAATTTAGAAAATTCTTTTTTTGTTTGAAAGGGTATAGTTCACAGATGGTCCCATTGTCACCAAGTCAGGATCTGATGATGGGATCCTGGAGAAATCGAGGGAACTCTTCAAATTTTATAAGCACACTTGAAGTAATTTGGGTATTGTTTAAAAGAGTAATTTTTTCCAGGTTGTATGATGGCCATCAGGTCGGGATCTGATGATGGGATCTTGGTAAAATCGAGGGAACTCTTCAAATTTTGCTAGTATACTTGAAGCGATTTAGGTATTTTTTATAGTTACTATTGCATTTCCTAGCAGTCATCAAGTAATGACTGTATTCATCAAGTCAGAATCTGATGATGGGATCTTGGAGAAATTGAGGGAACTCTTCAGATTTTAGAAGCATACTTCCAGCGATTTGGGCATTTTTTCCAATACCTTGCGCATTACTTGTTTTCCACTAAAAAGTAAAAAATAAAATGGAAAATTCTTTCCAAAAAACCAACTTCAAATGCCACTACAAAGTGTGAAATAATTTTTAATGTACACCAATTCGAAGTCGGGCAATGTTTCGTTCATTCACTAATAGTCCTCCGTATTGACGATAATTTTGTCGTTTCTTTGCACATTAAGTTTAATAATACGAAGGACTATTAATGATTGAACAAAACATTGCCCGACTTCGAATTGGTGTACATTAAAAATTATTTCACACTTTGTAGTGGCATTTGAAGTTGGTTTTTTGGAAAGAATTTTCCATTTTATTACTGAATGTTTTTGGTGGGATTTTATTTTACATAATATATGGGAATCCGTCAATTTTCAAGTTATGTTCATTAAAATCGGTAAGTAGGCTTTTGGATTAAAATAACAAAGTTTCTCGATTTTTTAATTCCACCCCTACTAACGAGACTATCTCCTAGGGGGGTCCAAAGATATTACGAAGAAATGCTCCTTCACGGCGCAGTTACTGATCGGAACTGGCTGAAATTTGAACAAGACTTAAATTATATTCTGGATTAATAAATGGACTACTTTTTATCCCACAAAAATATATGGTTCCCGCGAAATTTGTAAAAAATAGAAATATGCGCGGGGGAAATACTCCTTCACGTCGCAATTTCTGAATCGATTTGTCTGAAATTTGGGATAGAAGTAGATGATATCCAGGTTTAATACATAGGCTACTTTTTATCACGAAAAAATCCATGATTTCCGCGGGATGTGTGAAAAACCAAAATTCCTGCAGGATAAAAACTCCCTTACGCCACAACTACTTAAACGATTAGGCTAAAATTTGAATTAGAAGTCCATTATATAGTGATCTAGCACTTAGGTTACTTTTTATCTCGGAAAATTACACGGTTTTTGCGGTATATTTGAAAAATTGAATTCCACGCCAGATTAAAATCGTTCACGCCGTAATTACTGAACCGACTTGACTGAAATTTAGAAAAGATATAGATTATATCCTGGATTAATGAATAGGCTTCTTCTTATCCCGAAAAAATCAATGGTTTCCGCGAGGTGTGTGAAAAACCAAAATTCACGCGGGAGAAAAACTCTTTTACGCCGTAACTACTGAAGCTATTTGACAAAAATTTGGATCAGAGGTAAATTATGTAATGATTTAGAACTAAGGTTACTTTTCATCTCGGAAAAATCCATGGTTTAACGGGATTTTTGAAAAATCGATTTCCACGCAGGAGAAAAATGCTGCGATTACTGAACCGACTTTGCTGAAATTTGGAATGGAGATAGATTACATCGTGCATTAATACATAGGCTACTTTTATCCCGGATATATCCATAGATTCCAAGAAATATGTGAAATATCGTAATTTTCGCGGTAGAAATACCTTTATGCTGTAACTACAGAAATTATTTAGTAATATGGATAGTAGATAGACGATATCCTGGATTATTATACAGCTTATCTTTTATTCTGGAAAATCCGTGTTTACCGCAAAATTTGTGTAAAAACGAAGTTCACGCGAGAGAAGTAATACTCCTCCACGCCATAACTACTGAACCAATTTTGGGGATAGATTGTAACTTGGAGAAATACAAAGGCTACTTTTTGTCCCGGATAAAATTTGGAATGGAGAGAGACCCTCGTCACCAAATTTAATGTTTAAGACTAGTTCAAACAAACCCGATCACTAACACAAGGAATTTACTAGAAAGATATTAAAACAGAGAATTTCCCTTCCAAGTCATAAAGATACATTTATTGTGGCGCCCTCTGCTGTTCAATCACAAGAACAATTATCTACAAACCATTGGCAATGACTCACTAGTATTTTGTACAAAGCTGTATCCAAATCAGTTGAGTTGTTTTTGTAATAATTGGGAACATTAGTTTGCACTGTAAATGTTTTTTTATGGCGCCCCCTGGTGATCGATGTTCGTAACAACTATCTAAGAACCATTGCCAATGAATAACAAACATTATGCAGCAAACTGCACCTAAATCGGTCAAGCCGTTTTTGAAATAAATGGGAACATTCTTTTGCAATATAAATGTTTTTATGGCACCCCCTGGTAATCGATGTTCGTAACAACTATCTAAGAACCATTGCCAACAAATATCAAACATTACACAGGAAACTGCATCTAAATCGGTCAAGCCGTTTTTGAAATAGATGGGAACATTCGTTTGCAATATAAATGTATTTTATGGCGCCCCCTGGTGATCGATGTTCGTAACAACTATCTAAGAACCATTGCCGCTGAACACCAAACATTATACAGAAAACTGCATCTAAATCGGTCAAGCCGTTTTTGAAATAAATGGGAACATTGATGTGCACAAACGAACACACAAACAAACAAACAAAAATATTTTTGCATTATTGGTTTTTGTGAACAATTTAACATACAAACAAACATAACATCTCATTAATAAAGTAATGTACAAACGGTCTCTCACCCTAAACGCATATACCCGTACTCCGTTCCGTCGTGGGTAAAAAATTAATTTTGGAAATTTTGATATGGGAAAGCTTTTTATAGGTTAATAATTTTTTATCGATCCTGTTTCTGCCGCAAAGCGAATTTATATTTAAGACCCAAATACAATATTATGTTTTTTTAACCTGGAGGAACCTGGAGGTCACTAAAATCGCTTAAATAGTAATCAGTTACCAACATAATTCTCAAATAAATAGAGATTTAATAAATCATTGTAGTATGGTTTCTTGTTATTTGTATTTTTTGATCCAGTTTTGACATTTAGTATAGCCTTACTATCCCATATCCTATTGCTCATCTGATTATTACTATCACATTTCAGATTCCAACCTCATAGCACACCCCCAACTTACCTAGTCTCCTTGAATGTCACTCTAATAAAAATTAAAATAATTATCATTTTTTAATCCAATAATGTTGAACCACTATTACTTATGTCATGTAATGTCATGACATGTCGATAATAAATAATTATTGATATAAAGGAATGTGGCAGACAGCCAGAGCACGGTAAAAGAAAGTCGCACCAAGAGGGTTTCATTTTAACAATTTTGGTACGGAACCCTCCAAAACCTACTATTCATGTATAATTTATTGGTAAATTTTAGTGCTAGTAGATTTGGCTTTGGAAAGTACATCAAAAATATGCAAAACATCCTGCTCTTTACTTTATCTGTTCTCTCTAGAAATGCATTCGGGGAAAATAGTAGCGGAGTAAAACATCCGACACGGTGCTAAATAAATAATCAGGCAACTTGCTGCAACACTGCATTAAGCATGTTGGGGCTCAAGAAGTGGGTTAAGAAAGAGTTAAAATATGATATGCCCAAGCCAAGTTTTTTACATACAAGTTAGTTTAGAAATTGCAGTCAAGTAAATGCAATTTCACCAAATGTTAAGCGCCAAGGGCCAAGGAGGTTTTTATTTCTGTCTTCCTTGCTCTTATGAATACGCTGGTGGGTGCGAAAGGCACCGCTGCGGGAGAAACTGCGTTACTAATTACTAATAAAATTTGCCCTAACTAACAAAGGTATAAAAAAGCTGCTATTTCATACATAGATGCCTACAAATTTTTCATTTTCCTAAAATTCATAGTAGATGTTGTATTTAGCAGCTGCCCTTTTCAAAGTATTTTGTGCGCACGGCTCCTGTGAATTTAGCTTTTTCATAAAATAGCCTTTGTTTAATAAAAGTATGATCTACCTATCTCCATTCGAAATTTCAATCAAATCGATTCAGTAGTTTTAATGAAATTATGAATGAGTAATATGTAGTTTTATCTAGAAATTATAATAAGAATAAACCGTTATATTAGTTTCAAAGGCGGTAACTTTATTCAACTTGGTAAAGTTTGTAAACCCGCCATAAAAAAATGTTAAAAGATTTCATTAAGTCTTCATTTTAATTAAAAGTACACTTCTCGTAAGAATCCGAATAATTATTCAAAGATTAAGTGTTATTCCTTTTTTTACTCCGCCTGAATAAATGCAGTCTAAGTTTTTTGTTCTTGCAAAACGGAGATGGAGAGCCGTTTTTAATCAATTTGCTATTAAATAGAATTCTTTTACGGTAAATATCTGTTGGTATATTGTTTATCTCATGAACAACGAGTCAAGAATAACGGTCAATCGGTAAAACCGCAATGATTGCTAGCGTCCATCGATTTCCTTTGATCCTTTGAACAGACACGGAAATCCGCTTTACAAATTAAATTTTATTCTATAGAAATTCCGGGCATTCTCATTAAAAACTGTATTAAAGTTTAAATTACTTCTTTTTAACGTTCCAATAAGGAATTAATAAATAATAATTAAATTGCAGTTTTTCCATGTCTTCTTTTATCCGTTTTATGCGTTTGATATGTAGACGTGCTTTAACCTATTTAAACTTTATACCAGAAATGGTTTAACCATTATTGATTTAAAAAATTATTGTTAAAGGAAGGTAGATACTTAAGATACACGATTGCTCAAAAATAGGAGTGAAATGTTTTTAGGTTTCATGTATGTAGGTATATATGTAAGTTTCTTTATTCCACCATAACTTCTAAACGGTTGAAGTGATTTGGATGCATGATGGAATATGAATTTAAACTTTATACCAGAAATGGGTTTAACCTTTATTGATTTAAAAAAGTATTGTTAGAGGAAAATAGATATATTATATACAAAGTATGTTATAACAGCCTTGTCAAATAAGTTATTTACACGATCGCCCAAAAAAGAGTGTAATGTTTTTAGGATTCATGTAGATTGTAGGCATGTATGTGAGATTCTTTAATCCACCATAACTTCTGAACGGCTAAAGAGACTTGGACATGTGGGGTCGTCAATAGCGTATTTATTTTCTCCTCAAAAACAAATAAGAAGTCACAAAGTGTTGCAAATTTAACTCGTATATCTAGAATGTAGGTAGGTGCAGGTACTTTCCTAGCTTCTATCAGTATTGTGATTGGTTTATCCAGTTAGCCCGGAGGCGGTGGAGAGTGGAAACAAAGCTCGGGCAAAACCTCTACGACTTTGCAATTTCACGAATGATTACGTCGCATCCAGTGTTTGTACCCGGATAGAGGTCGGGAATGTTTGTTTCGTATTGTGCTGTAGCGAAACCAATGTTTGTTAATTTCATTGCTTAGGTATACTTGTAGGTATGAAGGTAATTTCACGTGCCCAGGGGCTTTTAATCTGTGGTGTCGACTAAGCTTTTTAAAACATATTAGTGTTAGTTAGCCTTTATCTGAACGAGTGGGTGAATAGTCAACCTTGTTGATCAAGTGCGAGTTGGCATGTTTCACACACATTTGGCAACATTATAAATGGTTTAGTAGGTACCGAACGAAGGTTAAAACACTCCTATGCGAAATTAAGTTTAGTTAAAGAGGCCTGAATCTTCATTATTAAATGATCAATTTCAAATTAAAACCTATAAGAAAAAGGGCCCTTAGGTGGCCTTTGAAGTTTAAGTGAACCTAAAAAGGTTTGTGTTACATTACGTATACCTAATAAAAAAATTACTGGTATCTATCTATACACTGGTACATCATAATATTATACTGGTATCTTTGGACTATACAATAAATTTAAATTGTATAACCAATAGTAACCAATTTAGATTGTTTTATTTTGAGTTTGCTCAGTGGACTGTTAGTAACAGGTCTACAATTTGTGCAATAATCGATTCGCATTCAATGTTGCTACGAGGGATATCGGCTACCGGGATAGGGATGTTGGCTTTGTTAATGTGTACGGATATTCAATATTTCCCCAAAGGCTGGTGGACTCTCACACAATGTTAAAACAATAATTACCCACCTTATTGATCAACTTGTTCTTATTATATCGAGGTTAGGTATAATAATATAGTGTATGCGAATAATCTCTTGGGCTACATTACATTGCATCGATTCACAAGTAAGGATTTCTGCGATATAAAAAAATGGTCAAGTGCGAGTCGGGCTCGCGCACTTAGAGTTCCGTACAAACCAACCAAAAACACCTCAAATAACAAAAAAATACCACAAATTCCCCTCCCTCCCCTTTCCCCCTTAAATGTATGATTTTAACACTTTAAAATGTGAATTTTGGAAATCCCGTTCTTAGTGCACCTTTATGACCTAATATCAATCTAGGTACCCAGATTTCTTCGACTTTTAGTTTTCCGGAATAGCTAGAAGTAATGAAAAAAAACCACTTTCGTATGGGAAAATCCCTTAAATGGCTAATCACAAAAAAAACCCTTACTAGATCTATTGAAGTTTGCATGGTAATGTGGATCATACCTATCCATAGATATCCCACACCTTGGCTTTGATGAAAAAATTTTTTTTTAGTTTCAGTCCTAAGTATGGGGAACCCTAAAAAATTATTGTTTTTTTTCTATTTCTGGGTGTACCAAGTTTCAACTGTATAGTACTTATAGTTTCGGAAAAAGTGGCTGTGACATACGGACGGACAGACAGACAGACAGACATGACGAATCTATAAGGGTTCTGTTTTTTACCATTTGGCTACGGAACCCTAAAAAAATAATTAAGTTGTATAATATGATAAACTGTAAAAATAGAGTTTCGTTTGAATTTTGTTTTATCGAGTAACTCGTCGTATAGAGATAACTGTCTTTTCATAGCTCTCAAGTCTCGACCTATAATGAAAGCATCATATAATTTATCATGTAGGTAGAAACAAATGTCTCTTTATGATATCACTAGCTTTTGCCCACGGCTTCGCCCGCGTGAATATCGGGCTTTTACAAATACTGTGGGAGCGATGGATTTTCTGGAATAAAAAGTAGCAGATATGTGTTAACCTAACTTTGTTCTAAACACTCAAGTACGGGGCTCTACTAGAACACACATCGGCTTAGTAGTTTTACTGCTATACTCTAGGTTAGGTTAGGATAGGTTAGTATGCAGTGTAGCGGAAAAATATATCAATAAGTCTTTCGGTACACCATCTCTCTCAATGCAGTGAGACATGTCGAGAGACATGTATGAGCTTTTTCATCCAAATTTCAAACACTTTTCAATTCGCTTGTTTTGGCCTCTGAATAGCACGTTCTTAATTTTCAGAAGTAAATATTAAACAAAAACGATCCTCGTAATTTGAACCGATTTTAAAAGCATATTGAATAATTTTGGAGCTGAATTTGGTTAAAAGATAACCTAACCTAACCTAACCCAAGAATATGCTTTAGAAAAGCTGTGTACAACTAAAATAATGTATTCGAGCACGTGGGCCAGTACTTTAACAGGGAGTGTGTAACTGCAATGCTCGAGGAAGAGAACGCATAATTTTCCCAAGCATCTGAATAATACATATGAGGAAAACTCGCAACTTTTAATTGGCCGCTGGAAGTTTCGTTACGGCCCCGCTGTTTCAGATGGAGCAGACGCTTCATGCATTGTTGCATTTATTTTTAGTTTGTTGAACAAACTCGCAATATTCATTATTTCCTCATGCTTGTGCCCACGCAGTTGGGATGTAATGAAGCTGAAGTACAAATGCTTTCATTCTATTATTTTTATATCTACCTACATACTACCCCTAGAAATCTTATAGAAATAATTAAAATTTCATTTATTTTCTTTGTCACACTTTATTAATAGTAGATTGTTGCACAAAGTAAGTTATAAATGCATGAGAGTTACGTTGATGCTC
Organism: Coenonympha arcania; assembly: GCA_036785405.1. Lineage (NCBI taxonomy): Eukaryota > Metazoa > Arthropoda > Insecta > Lepidoptera > Nymphalidae > Coenonympha > Coenonympha arcania. The sequence goes on from CM072065.1 coordinate 11,767,011, forward strand.
GAGCGTAACCGAGGGCATTAAATTATTATATCAATATACGTATGCATATATTCATTTACTAAAGTTAACGGGAGACATCTAAACTATTGTGGTAAACGTATGACGTATGTAATAAATAAAAAATAAAAATCAGTTGAGTAATGAGATTTCATATTGCTTTTCTGTACTGCGGGGCTAGACAAAGTAACAGTCGTTTAGCGTTGAAACAGTCGTTTAGACAGTAGATAAAAATGTATGAAACAGTAGATAAAAAGTATGAAACAAGTGACTGTAGAAAAACCACGTGACCGTATAGAGGGAAACACGCTTTTTTTTTAAATTCGACTGCGACAATTTGAACGCTCCCTGGCGCTCTCGCAGACCTTGTAGATAACTTTAGAGTACTTCGCGTGACAATTGACAGCCGTCAGTGAACAACGCTAAGCATAAAATAGATTCTGCTTTCATTTGTTTTAATTCGTCACGTGGTTTGTCCATACATTTTTGTCCACTGTCGTTAACGCCAGTAGCCGACATTAGACTGTCACTTTGTCTAGCCCCGCTGTTTTGATTCTAAGCAAAAAATACGTCTTTTGTGATTGACAGTATAGTAATTAATGATAACATAGTACTACATAGTTGGAAGAAACAGTAGGTACTTACTCTACTCACTGTTGCGGCCAGCGAAATAGGTATTGATGGGCGAACGTGTGAACATGGGCTGTGGCAGCGCCGAGGCACACATACGAGAGTCCATCAGTGCCTATTGTGGCCAAGGCTTGTATAAGACTTTTCTCAAATAATGCGCGGATATTCCCCGCACTTTCATCGAGATGAACTATCAAAAAGTAGTAACTTCAAATACAACTGCATTGTTTCAATTATTCAAAATAACAAAGCTATCAATATCACGTTTATTATATTTTAATCAGAACTTAAAAGTCATCTTCTTTCGTTATCTGTAAAGTTACAGATTTTGGAAAAAATGAATTTATATTGCATAGATAGGCTTACGAAGAAATAGGAAGGGTTAATTTATTCAGATTGTCAAAGATAATACAACCAGTAAAATCCCAATACAAAGTGATTTTCCAACATTGGACATGTGATGCAGTAAAGTTTTATTGAGCGTGAATTTCGCAGGCACGTAATATTATTTTGCTGTATCAGAAAGTACCTACCTATCTAGCGGTTTTAAATCGCCACACACAACAAAAGAAATAGTTTCAACTTTTATTTTGTTCCCACGTAGGTTGCTAACTTGGTACCTAACTTATAATTGGTTATTTCTCTCGTAAAAAAAACATAAGCTATCTAAAAATATAGACTACAAAAATTATACCGAAACCATGCCACGTATATATTTTCAAAATCTCTAATCCCTATTATAAAATTCTCGTGTCAGTGTTTTTAACCTCTGACATGACATGACTAATTTTCACTATTTTTTTTACATAAACGCTATATGTAATATGTAGGTCTGAGAATAGGACGTAAACTAGTTTTCATACTTCTTAATATTTGGCAAAATAACGTTTACCGGGTCAGCTAGTAATTACGACAATTCCTGTAAAAAAATTCAACCTACGTCGCAACTCCGGAGATTCATCGGAAGATTTTGACATGACGAAGTGTTTTTATTTATGTTATTAACATCTCATAACACTTGCTTCAATCTAAAAAGATTCCGACAATTGAGAACCTCCTCCTTTTTTTTGAAGTCGGTTAAAAATACTGACTTACCCAAATTCAATATGTTGAGTAAACTTTGGTTAGCTAACCAAGCAAAGTTAACCCACGCATTATATGTAGCTACGTGTTCACATACGGTTCTCAAATATACAAGTTTGGACAAAAATACCCATTGTTAGTTCCATTAAACCCTTCTTAGTCAGCATAAAATTAATTGTGGTTAAACTAAATGCTGTTTGTAAAAGGGCAAATTTCGTTTATATAGATTCTAGACATCGCTTTTTTGTTCGGTTAAGGACTAATTAATTACCTAGCGCTAATGCATCTGTTCTTATAGCAATGAGAAATGACGTGGAAAAAATTATAGGTAGTTATTATTATTGCACATACTTTTTAGGGTTCCGTAGCCGAATGGCAAAAAACGGAACCCTTATAAATTCGTCATGTCTGTCCGTCTGTCCGTCCGTGTGTCACAGCCACTTTTTTCCGAAACTATAAGAGAATACTGTTGAAACTTGGTAAGTAGATGTATTCTGTAAACCGCATTAAGGTTTTCACACAAAATTTAAAAAAAGTAATAAATTTTGGGGGTGCCCCATACTTAGAACTGAAACTCAAAAATTTTTTTTTCATCAAACCCCAATTGTGTGGGGTATCTATGGATAGGTCTTCAAAAATGATACTAAGATTTCTAATATCATTTTTTTCTAAAATGAATAGCTTGCGCGAGAGACACTTCCAAAATGGTAAAATGTGTGTCCCCCCCCCTGTAACTTCTAAAATAAAAAAAATATATGATGTACATTACCATGCAAACTTCCACCGAAAATTGGTTTGAACGAGATCTAATAAGTAGTTTTTTGATATTTACAATAAAACCTCTAAAAACAAAGTTAGTTTTGCGGTTCGATAAGAAAAGTGGTTTTTATGGTTTTATTCCTCCGGTTGAAGTAGAAATCATTGGTACGGAACCCTCAGTGCGCGAGTCCGACTCGCACTTGACAGGTTATTTTTCTAGAATTTCTCGTTCTGATAAAGCGCTACATTAGATATTCTGTGCTCTTGCATGGATTTCGGTTTTTACAAATACTGCAGTATTACAGATTATCATACCTGCATACCATATCACATTTCAACGGCCAAATGGGCTTAGTAGTTGTGACATTATTGAATAGCAATTATTTAATTAAACATACAGACTCACACATTTTTCCGACACAACAAGTGGACACATGCGAGGCTGTGGCTTTGCTGTCATGAGTTTAATATTTTGGGTGGACTTCATATCCATACAAACCACAAAAGCGCGTTATAGTTCCTATGCGAAAATTAAAAAAAATGCATTTTTAATATGTGCTTAACTCATTAAGCACATATTAAAAATGCATTTTTTTATAAATTAAAGCATAAGCAAGGAATTTCCTTGCATAAATTTTCTTATTTCTGGATCTGGGCCCTTCTGTATCTCAGTGATGATCACCCAGTGCCCTTCGACGAGCTTCTAATTAACATATATTCTTTATTCATTGACGGTTCGACACAAAATCTTACTTCCGTTTTACTTAATAAAGCAGCAATGTATAACGAACCATAGACAACAGTCAGTCAACGATCACGGCAAGTGTCAATCTTACAGAATATGAGCCCTGGTTTTCCACAAAAGCCAGTATTAGATTCAATACTTGTCAATATCAAATAAAAAACGTATTTTTTGCAAGGTGCCACAACCTGTGACGGCATTGTCTAGGGAGTTTCTTCTGCATATCTGTACACAGTAACAATTCATTAGAATTTTATATTTTTTTAATATAGTGTGACTGAGCGTGAATTACGTGTGTTGAGAACCTATTTTTGATCAATTCACTAAATAATCTCTGTAATCAGTATTCTGTATTTAATAAGAAGATCATTATAGTATCTAGGATTAGGTATTCTAGCGAGATTTAATTCGAAAACATCAACCTTGTCCAGCGCAAAAAATAAAAGTGGACTCACGAAACAGTTTAATTTGCAAAGTAAACTGTATTAGCAATCAGGGCGCTCGTTACGGCTTTCCAGTCAACGACGCGATTAATTGCATCGACGTCGCTGCACACTGCACTTACGAGTGTTTGAGAGACATACAGCCATTAATAAACCCGCCATACACATGACACCAGAAAATAAAATAATAAATAAAATTAAGCTTCTTCTCAATGTATATTTTCAGTATTTTATAGACCTCCACTTGTATGTGGGATAGACCTCCAATTGTATGTGGAACAGATCTCTAACCAGATGGACTGACGACATTACGAGGGCCGGAAATCGCTGGATACAAGAACCGTGTCGGTTGGAAATCATTGCAGGCCTTTGTCCAGCAGTAGACGTCCGTCGGCTAAAACGAACGAACGAACGATGTGGAATTGGATGTATACTCTTTTCATTTGTTTATTTTCTGACACATGAAATCACATGAAACAGATATAGCAATAGCGAGGTACCAGAGAAAGATAAAGGTAAAGTGGTCTCTTTCTGGTCCCTCGCTATTGCTATATCTGTTTCATGTGTCAAAGAGAAAATAAACGAATGGGAAGAGTATAATTGTATGGTAATAGACCGGTGTAGTAATGTAACTCACTATTTTTCCTTCTTTCACAATAAATTCGAACATTTCGGCTTGATACATGCATTCCTTTAGTAGGAACCTACCTGAGATCTTATAGTATTTTGATAAGAAATAAGAGCAGCCTTTTGATTTAAACTTTTATAAAGGTTAATAGAATCTACGAAGAATGTCTCGTCATAAATTCGCAAAACTATCCCGCTGTTTCAAGCTTTGCAACTTTAAATTGTCACAAAACTGAATATTCGATTCACGCTGAATAATGAAGTAGGTAGCTACCTAGTGGCTACCTACGGCTTTTTATTAGCTTTCTTCTCTCTAGAAAATATATATAAAGCCTAAATATTTCTGTGTCGCGATAATTAGACGGTATACGTATTTCACACGCAAATACTTGTAATACAATCCATTAATTTTTTGCAATAAACAATTGTCTTTTTGCATCATTTTTTTCTACAAAAAGGGTTTCTTCGAAATCGAACAATATCAATATTAGTAGTGTACCTATGCAAGCTTATACTCAACAGCTTCTTTAATTTTTCCCAACCGAAAATGAGGTTGTATCGCTGTTGCAGCAATCTCGAAATCTTGCAATGCTCGAAATTGGAAGAATGCAGACTTTTATTTATCTTTTCCTTGCCTTTACGAACTCTCTTCAAGTATACGTATGCACATGTGAAGAGAGTCCTGGCAAGTTATAATTGGCCGTTCAAAGTTCAGTTAGATAATACAGTCGCATCTGTTTTCAGCACATGCGAAACATTGTTAGGGAGTTGAAGTAAAATAAATATATTCTTTGTCGGACCGACTACATATGCAAGTACGGACATGGGCATTGGGCAATGCATGAAGTAGCAGGTTTCCCTACTATTGAATAGAGTTACCTACCTATGCAATTCTATAGTAGGGCGTACCGCTAGACTGAACTATTATTGATGATCTTCCTGATGCATTGTGTGCATAACATTATAGGTAGATTAAGGTAGCAATTTAGTTAAAGGTCCGAGGTTTAGTTATAATTTCTAGGTCTTCGAGGCTTAGTAATAATTTGTAAACTGGCTCAGAATTTTATGGAGAGAGGTTTTAGCTGCAACTGGTTACAAACTCATCAACCAAACCTTGTCAAGTGCGGTTAAACCGTTAAAGTACCGTTTGACATACTGATTGAGATTTGTTAACATTCTGCTTATTTATGTTCTTATCTTGTGTCTTAGAGTGCATGATCGCAGCAACATAACTGAAATTATGTACTGAGTTACACACTCCAATAGTTCCACAACTACTCAATAAGTTAAGCCCGACCATATGAGCTTTTAGTCCGTACCTACGGTAATTTTGCTCTTATAGGACGGGTTACTCGTCCGTTGATTAAGGTAAGGTTACAGTTATAGAGTGAAGTTTAAAGTTAAAAGTGACTTTTGACATAAGTTAAAATTTACATTATGTAATGCCAGTATAAACAGTTACAGAGCTGGTTACATTAATGTAGGTACCTAACTTATAATATAGTGAAACTGATGCTCCTAGTTAGAGCCTCAGACACATATCTCTAACTTTAAGGTTTGTGAATTTGAGGCAACCAAATATTCTCAATTACCCGTGAACGGAGATAATTTTAATAACTGGAAAAAATATTCGTATTGATCAAATTAGTTGGACAACAGTTTGACCACGCGGACGAAACGGCGTAAACAGAATACTTATGTCCATCATCTTTTTAGACGCGTGTGCAAAAATTTGGCCAGCTTGGAAAACTGAATTTTATAATATGTTTTAAATTTTTAATATATTTTTACACATATTAATCAAAATATGATTACTGTTAGTAGCTTAGATAATAAAATTGTAGATATTTAATACATAGGATCTCTTTCTATGACAGTAGACACCGTTATTTTTAATTACCTAATAAGAAAAGCTTGGAAGACTGCTGCCATAATATTATCTCCCTAAGTCTAATAAGTTATAGTAAGCCGCCAAAGAGTCCTGAGTTTCTGAATTCTGACGTTGACCTTACCTTAACCATCTTACGTGAAACCCGGCCCTATTGTCAACTTTGGCCCCTGTGGACATCGCCCGTAACATTTGCATAGTGTATGTGAATTAGTACCAAACTAATCAGTACCTACATACTATGTACCATATAGAGTTTCTGCATTACAACAGCGAGCCGTTCGCTCCTAAACGGGTGTAATTAATGAGTTGTGATCATCTGTTATTTAGATTAATCTTTGTGTTCTACTTGCTTTATAAGTTGCCTCTTTTTGGTAACAGTTAATTTTTAAAATACAGGATAAAAACGTAATTTTTAAAATCATATAATAATAGTAGACCCATAAAACGTTGTTTTGCCATATACATTATTAATTTCTCACTTTGGGGTATAATAATATAGACTATAAAATTTTCATAAATATCTGCCGAGCGGCTTTGGAGGAGTTTTGTTAAAAACACTATTACTTAACTTGCCAAAGTAGGTAAAGCAGTACAAAGCTTTGTGCTCTACCTACAACACTTATTTAAACAATTACATCATTGCATTTTGGAATAAAACACTAGGTAACTGAAATACCCATACAAGTATTATTACTTATTAGTACTTATTATTATATTATTGTGTAACTGTGTTATTTTTTCGAGCTGCAAAGAAAATGTACGGGCACGTTGGGAAAATATTTTCTGATGAAATGAAACCACATTGTTTTGGTTTCCGTCGGAAGCTTGATAGCAGAGATACCGTACCGGTCTTGCTTGGTTACGGAAAAATTGCATTTGCATTGATATTAAAACCGTAAATGATTTTTTGTATATGTGTGGATAGGATATTCTCGATTCTCGACTGACCGAGATCAATCGAAGTACGTGATGGTACCGGCCCCCAGGTAAGCCTAAAGCCTCTTTACCCGTGCGTTTACTCAAAAATAGCTCCTTGATGGCTCCTTGCAGCTACCTTGTCCTTTTTGCGGAGAGATTCTCTTAAGTAAAACTGTACACAGCCATTAAGTAACTATGTATTACCGTCAATAATCACAGCCAAAATATTGCCCGGCGTGGTGGCACAAATATAAGTAGGTACCTTAGCAGGGCAGTCGGTTGTTTTATTTAATTTTTTTATAATTTTTTCTAATTATTTACTTGAATCGCATAGCCGTTTTGTCGGTAAGCTTTGCGATTTTCGTATACGATTACCTTGGGTGTGATTGTACTGTGATGTTGTGGATCTATAGGGATGGTTTGGATTCAAAAGTCAGTAGGGTGTGCTGCAGTCGCAGAACAACGTTTACCGTCCCAATATATTTTTTTTTACTCTGCTGCGATCTCACCTGATGGTAAGTGATGATGCAGCCTAAGATGTTATCGTACCTAATTGGAAGGGTAAGTAAATTTACCCCAACGGTTTCTACAAGCATCGCACCGGAACGCTAAATCGCTTGGCGGTGCGTCTTTGCTGGTAATTCCAAAGTGGCCCGTGGCGGGAATCGAACCCGCGACCTCCCACTCGAACCCGAGCGCGCCGCCACTGCACCAGGGAGGTCGTCAAAAAAAAAAATTTGGAAACTAACACGAATAGACACTTTTCGAGCAAAATTTTAAAAAAATCTTTAAATATTCGCGTTTGAAGCCTCTGGTGAAAGCTAGCCTGAATATTTCAAGCAAACAATTTCATATCGCTGTTAATTCAAAGCGGTAGGCATCAGCGAGATTAGTCTAAATAAATAATCGCGCATCTAGTTAGTAGCGTTGGCTTGTGAGCGAGCTAACACTTTGCATTTGTATGTAAACATCCGCTTATAATGTTTTAGGCGCCGTTCAATTAAGCTTAGATATTTATATAAAAACAAAAGTGCATTTCATACGAATACTGATCCAATTTGATAAATGAACTAACCGACTCGGCAAACGTTATTTTGCCATATAGGGGTATGAAAAATATAGCAAACGACCTATTCTCAGAGTTACCTACCTACAGAATGTAGACAAAAAAAACATAAAAAATCGGTCTTGCGTTTTGGAGGAGTTTGATTACAAACACCTCCGACACTGTGACCCGAGAATTTTATACATTCAAAAGACTAGAAAGGTTAGTAAATGCCAGGTTTAATTCACGTAACCACTTACAAAGAATTTTGACTTCTATTCAAAAAACCTTTTTTAATAAAAGGTAATTTTTTATAAGAAGCTCATATGGTGCCTCTAAAGTTTGAAGGCTCATAAATAAATGTCATAAAGTAATGAATGCAATATTTTCAAAGAAATTTTTATTAGATACTTGGAATAGGTAAAAAGTAGAGCAAGCTGTATTCGTCTTTTATTTCTATGGAATTCATAATGCACTCGTGATTTCCGTTATTTGTAAAACCTAGAAGTAAAACCGACTCTTTCAAGTATGTGTGTGTAACCACCTTCAGCTTATAGGACTAGGGAAAACATTATTGAAAGTAAGATAAATAGAACCGAAATTAAGCTCTTTGTATTTTGAATTTGAAATATATGCAGATAGCGGTTAAATACCGAGACAATGTCTGATAAAAAAGACGAAACGAGGTTAACGAGCGCTCCAGTTAACTCTTTCAGATGCTGATTTGAATATTTAGTCGATACCTATTGGTGAAACTTTATGAAAATCAAATTGTGCTACTCTTTTAATACGCAAAAAACGTTCGTACCTGCATGAAAATTTTATGTCGAACTGTAAAGTATTTCGTTTTGCGATTTTATTAACGGCATAGAATATATTTTAAGCGATTACGTTTTTAAGCGATTTTGAATGAAGTTTTAGTAACTAAAATTACTTTCAAATTAAAACGTTATGTACCTACCTACCTATTTTATGTCTTTAATCTAAAATCGCTTAGAAGCAGAAACACGATTGGATAAAATTTTCTCGATAGAAAGTTCTCCCAAAAGTTGTTCCAAATTCTTAGTTTTTTTACAATTGATGTAATTTTAATTTTTGTTTTAATGTGTCGGTAACAATTATATATCCAAAAACGCTTACGAACAGATTTTTGATTACTGGGTTATTAGTTTTTGAGTAATTACTTAGGTAAAAGGTCGTTTTTCTTACTGGCTTATTAGTTTTTGAGTATTTAGGTAAAAGATAAAAATAAATTCAATATACTTATCCCCTTAATTAATTGGGCTCATACGCTACGCTACTACTATCGTAATGCCAATAAACACCTTTTACGATTCGCTGCAATACCGCTTCGTATGCGGACTTGGTAGGTAGAATATGTTCGTGCTCGTATTGCTCTCGTCGTACGCGCGGATTACGATATACTTACGCTACGATACCGTGTGCAAAAGAACTAATTATTCATATTTTTTTCCACTTTTTTACACCTTTACAGGAAAATAAATAAAATATGTTCAGTTAAATCCACACAATGCTGGGGCTAAAGAAGTCAAGTATTTTCTGCTTTGTACATACGCACTGCAGCTTCCATTTACGGCGTTCACTCTATATAGATATTCATTTTTATTGTAGAATAGAATAGAATAGAAAATACTTTATTTCATGTAGACCTTGCATAAAGAGACTCTTATGACAAGTTATTTCATTTGACAGTCTGTGTTATGGTGATAACTATTTCTCGACAGGCCCGGTTGCTAGATTTGTCTTTAACCGAAACTTTATAGTTAAATATGGCAGTCTGACCCTTATTTCGAAAGACATAGCTACCGAGCCTTAAAACTTAGTTTACGAGGGCTCACAAACGCGCCCAGCCGCTGAGAAGGAGTCGCTAGGTTCTTTATTTAGAAAAATCTATTCATTTCCCTTTATTGTTTTTTATTTAATTTTGTGAGGCTAAGATGAATCACAGAGATGAATAAAGAGCTGTTCACGGGAGCAATACGTTTATTGTACTTAGAACCTGTTTCACAACCGCTAGATAAACTTCATCTAATGAATAAACTTGACATTTTGATAGATTCCCAATACAAAAATTGTCATTCTTTACGCATAATTTGACGTCAGTTTAAAAAAAATTTCCGTGGGACTAAAGTTAAAAGTGACTTAATATGACAAATGAGGTAAAATAACGCCTTTGCTGGGGGATTATTTGGCTGAGGGGGATTTTGGGGGAAGGAAGGCTGTATCGGTCGATATTTGACGTCAAACTAAAGTATTGCTCAAGCTAAGCCAAACTAAGCTTGCGTGGTCCATCGATGCCGGCTTACGTAAAAATACAGCTGTAATTTATAAAGACTTTTACAGTTTTTGCTTGCGGCTCCAAAACGGCTTTTATCGAAACTTTACTATCATACGACTGAAAATACCAATTCCAGTGCGACAGTTCCAGAAAAAATTCCAGTGCGAATCGGACTCGTGCACTTAAGGGTTCCATGCTGCAATAGTTTTAAGATATTAAGTACCAAGGACAAAATTCTTAATATTACGTACCTATTTGAATCTATTTAATTCTTGGAACTGCTAAACATTGCAACAATTCTACAACAACATTTTTTATTTTGTTCTTGTGCTATATAAAAGTGCTTCTTTCCTTCTTTATTTATAATTTGCTTAAGTTAAAGGCTGCTTTGTGTGGTTCCGGGAATGATGGCCAGAGAGTGTAAGGAGGTTTTTAGTCTATAGGTCGCTGTGTATCTCACCTCACCCAGTGGAGTCGAGCATGTCAAGTGACATTCATGAGAAATTCGTCCTACAGGGGAAAAAAGTTAGTTTTAAATTTCCTATTTATTCTAGAGACCTGCATATATAGTTAGGTATGAATTTTAACTGGATATATATCGTAGCTCTACCCGTTCCTGATAAAAAGGGCTATAAGTGGCCAACAGATGGACAGCAAAATGATACTTCATAAGGGTTCCGTTTTCTCATTTGAGATACGGGCGATACGGCCCCTAAAAAGCAATACATTTTCTACTATGAAACCTTGCTATGACATAACAGTTTAAAGTAAGTGCAAAATCCGTTTAGTTTTTTGATGTGAAAAGATGCCTACCGAAGTCGAAAATACCATTCCATCTTCGATCTATCGGTTAAAATAATACAAAAAAACAATCTCAATATCATATGATATTGGCAATTACTCTCGTTAATAAGACTGCTTGCTACACGCGTAACGAATCGTATGATTGATGCTAATAATAATAAACTGTAATATTATTCTACAGGCTATAAATAAGGCGATTTAGGGGCGAGCAATAGTCTGAGTAAACGAGCTATTTTAGTCGTGACTAGCAGAATACTGAATCATACAGAAATATGTAGTTACACAAGCATTAAACACCTCATAGTTTGATTAATTTTATTTTTAGTTTATTTTCCAAGTAGAAAAACAATAAAATCATGTCCGCCATAAATTGCTTAAAAATTCCTAACTGTCAAAATCGAATTAATGTTGATGTGTCAATTTCCAGCGATTTTTTTCAATGATGCATGAATTTAGAGCAATTCGGAGCAAAGATAATTAATGAGCTGGAGAAAAATTGTGTTCATAAGTTTTATTATACGTTTCATTTATCTACTTGTCAATTAATTCTTTTAATATTAAAACGCCTGTAGTCCGCCCGTCTAGTTGCTTTGTTCCTCTGATAATTTCTCGAATTGCAGCGTTTTCCCATTTTCGACTAATTGCTTTAAAACCTCCTCCGGTCCGGTGAGCGCATCATAATTTTTCTGCAATCTTAACGCGATTATCGTTGTCTTATTGTTAATTTTATCTTGCCAACGGTCAACGAATTAATTGCATTGCTGCTTATTGTGTTTTACCAAATACTAATTATTAAAATACTAAGTCTTAACTCAACGATTATTGTTTCGATAGTGGTCTTATAGCGAATAGCTTCCACCAAAATCTCAAGAGGCCTTTGCTCGAATGTTGGATCAAGGGCTGCGTACAGAAGGCAGTCCTGGGCTGGGTACTGAAGGAAACGGTACGTACGGTGAGGAGGTTCCTCAGCACGTGGTTTAAGCCTTTAAAGTGTTTTAGTTTTCATTGGTGTATAAACATTATAAAAATTATTATTTAATTGTAGAAAAAACAATTAGAGACTATAACATACTAAGTCCTAAAATAACCCCATATTTAGACGCCCTTACTTAGAGTGTTTACCCAGAATGCCGTCACCATGTAATTTAGGACTCATATAAAGCAGTTGCCAAGAAAAAAATCTTCATTCAAATTGTTTTGTATGAGATTTTTTCAGAATATACACGTTTTGAACTACGAAAAAAAGATATAATAATTAATAACGTAAAAGATATAATACATGTATCTCATTATTGGCCGCCACAAAATTGTCATCCGCTGAAAATCTGCCGATCTCTTTTCACATTAAAACGCAATTTCACATTGAAACTTTTAAACGATCTACTCATAAAGTAAACTGAATAAAGCTACAATATATTTTTCATTTTATTGGCCGTCACAAAATTGTTAACCCAGTAAAATCTGCCCAATCCCTTTTTACTATAAAACACAATTTTACTGTAAAACATTAACTGACGTTAGTAACTATTATTCTGTGATTTAACTTTAACAAAGGGCCTTTTAACAAATAGGTCAAGAGCCTCTCGCTGAAACTCTGGCGTACCTAATACGTTTCATGCACATTGTAGCTTATTACTGCGTTACTTTATTTTACATGCATGCTTTCAAAAAGTTACCATATTACAATAACGTTAATGCATTATCAAAATCAAACGAATTTATACCAAGTGAAGTTCGATGATAATTATGCGAGCAGCTTCTTTCGACGCGATTTATACACAAAAAGTAAACTTAAATCTCTAGAAAGAAGCTGCGAAGCATAATAGTGCGTATATCACTTAGGTGTTAAACCCCATCTAAGTTAGTAGGTACGATTCGATTTTTAGCTCCATCAGAAATCGTAAAAGTACAAGTAAGATCAGATTCTGACATTGTGATTTCTGTAAGAGTTATTATTTTACTGCTTTCTTACGATTTAATTTCTGATGTATCTCACGAGTAGCTACTTTTTTACAACTACGCGCTACAGAAAACCGCAATGTTGTACTAATTTAGTCTTACGGAAAGTTTGGCGTTTCACAGCCATACCTACTCGTACGTAGGCAAATGATGATTTTAAGCTGCGCGCAACGAAAGACGGAAATACATGCAATATATTATTACAATTCAACCACGTTGATAAAATGCGGGTTGACGGGCTTCGCACACCTTTGAGAACATTGAGGTGAAATCTCGGGCATACAAACTTCACAATATTTTACTTCACTCCTAAACCTGATGAGAAATTGAGATCTAATAAGGGACTATTACTGTTTGGATTATAAAGAAGTCATAAAATAAACAAAACAAGAATATAAACGCAAGAGTGCTACTATGACTGAACTAAAAAAATATCTTGTAGAATTTCAAATAATACTACGACTACATTTAGCCTAGAAAAGGTCTTATTTACTAGCTTAGCCGTGTACTCTGTATACTACTACACGTATGTAGTACGTGTAAACTGTAGTGACTGTAGTGTTAAAAATTCTACGAGCTTTCATTATTTATTAGGCCAAGTTCAGCGTTATAGAACACGTGGAGGAGTGAGCATTTTTTGTAACCCCAGTACTCGTATATATTCAAAGTTGGGGCCATACATAAATTCAAAGGCTCAGCGACTTCGTGGTAACATGGAAACATGAGAGCTTTCTCTGTTGCAAATATAGATCCGATTTCGAGGTGAAAATATATTTACAGCAAAGAATCTCGAAACAAGCTGGACCCTTTCAAGAAGAAGCTATGGATCTTATGTTAATTGATACTCCTGCCCATATCACGTGTGTGATGTCGTACGACGCACTTCACTGCGCTCGGCATCCTGACACATCATTTCTTAAGCTTGTTTCAATATCATGCTCAGTTAGTTTGCCAGATACGGGACGAGAGGGATGTGTTTTGAACAAGCAGTCAGATTTCGTTATTTTGACATCTCCTTTTCGCCCAGTGTCTGTAGAATTGGATTTCGATAAATCGTTCTTTATTTCTTGTGTACAGGTTATACTTATACCTCTAATCAAAATATCAAATTACTGCGTCATTTTGTACTATTGTGTCGATGTCGATGAGTCAGTAAATTAATGAATAAGTCTGTTATCATGATTTACATAGATTTAGAAGAAATGGAACGCATTGCAGAGATAGAGGATCAAATTTCCACTGCTGAGATGGAAAAGTTCAGTAAAGTAATTTCGTGTAAATTCGAACGTCCATCGGTAAATCTTAGAAAACCCAGATTGATACTAGTAAATTGTTGTTTTCCAATGGAATCTAGGCCAACAGAAACTAAACTCGACCGATCCCTACGTATTGTTTCTAACTTTGAAAATAGAAGACATTCTTTCTCTAGTTCCGTTAAAATCAAATCGGTCAAAATCACTTTGTCCAGTTGTTGATTTCATGTTCTACATGAAATCAACAACTGGACGAAGTGGTTTTGGCTTTAAATAATTCTGATAGGTTCATACTTCCTTTTAATCGCGCACTACACCTAAATAGTGTACACTCGTTAACTAAACAGAATCAAGTACAGAGTATTACATATGTCCTGAACCACACGTTTTAGTCAGCTATACCACAGAACAATAAATAGTACAGCTATACGTACTACGTACACAAACTCACCAGCAAACGCAGCCATCAGGCCGTTTAGCCAACTGGCAGAATGGCGCCTGCCGCCTTAAATCAAATTTCCACACCCATTTTGAATGGGTGAAAAAATTCCTGCTCCACAACTGCTCTCAAACAAGCTAACGTACCTACATAAAGCTAAGTTGTATATATTCACAAAAAAGTAGCTAACTTACTAGCTAGATTCATAACAAAATTAATATTGGGATCTTTTTAAGAAATATTTGAATAAAACTTGGATAAAACCGTAGGAAACTAATCCATCAACAAAAATACTTTACAAGAGAGAAATTATTTTGTCTGTCTCCAAAATGCAAAAACCTTCAACCTTTTACAAGGCAGTATGAATAATAAATTCAAGCCCTCTTTCATGTTTAATTTTCAGAAAAGCCATTGAGGCGTTAGGTATTCGGGAAACAGAATGTTTACCTATGTATTTACCTACCTACGTATCTTAACCTTTTTTATTGTAGTTTGTGATCCTCTGATAGAATAAAAAATCGTTTATCCTAGTATTTAAATAATAATGTGTGTTTTCAAAGCTAAACTATTTTATGTTATTTATGCATTCACTTCTTTCTGAACGCTCGGTAATTGCATTCCACCGTACGACGCGCGATGCGAAAATACAATTTCCTTTATGAATTTTAAGTTCCATACTATTTAAAATATCTATTTACATAACATACTCATAGTCTACGTAACTTTGTATGTCCGACTTTCATGTCAAGTATACTTGTAATTAAAATTCCACGCGGTCCATTGATAATTGCACAAGTTAAAATTCATCCTTGCAAACTGCTAATTAGGCGCAAAAACACAAAAAAATTAAAAACAAACATCCTATTGCTGCGCACGATACGTACGTGTCCGTATTATTCACCATCAAGGTGGTTCATTTTTGACCAACATAATACACATTAATATTGTGTAATCCTTTAAGTATAATTACTAATCCAAAAAATATTGGTTGCTACAGCAATGCCTCAGACACCCTCCTGTGACTTAATTTATATTCTGAGCTGTTGAATTTTCAAAAATCCCTTGTTAGCGGATGTCTCTGATAAAAAAGAATGCCAATGTACGAAAAAGCATCCGTAACTACTGACTGACTAAATTATCGATCAGAAAGACTAAAATTTTTATTAGTTTTAGCTATATAACTACGAATACAGAATCTTTGTCCACTACTTCTCTCACCTACGAAAGAATCTTTGCTTTAAAAAAACATCGGAAAAACGTCCTTATCAAACCAGTGGGAGCTGATTCTGTTACTAACCTTTAGTGGGTTATTAACTAAGAAAACGGAGCCAAAAATCCAATTTTTGTATTTTTTCCACAAGTCAGCAACTGGCAAGGTATTTTGACATGATACCATACCAACCTAGGTTGCTAACTTGTGCAATAAGTATGCAAAATAGGATTTTTGCCTACGTTTTCCTAGGCAATAACTTATTGAGGGTTACTAACTGAACAAAACAGAATCAGCCCAAAGGATTTTGATTTCAATATAGTTATAATGATGAAAATGAATGATAACGACAGTCAACTGACAGTCCACATGCAGCATAGCGTGTCTATTTGTAGCAATTAAACAGCGCCTTCAACCCTGAAGCCACACAGGTTTTCCGCCGTACGGTACGGCCGGAGGCTGCAGTGCGCCGGTACGGTTTCACCCGTTAGTAGAAACATTTCAGTCGGTGCCGGGGTGCCGAGAGCACTCGACCTTGCAAACTATTCAACTTCTACTCAAGTGACTTCCCATTCCGAATTTACTAAATTAAAAAACCTAATTAAAAAATGTGACTAGTCTGACAAGAGCTTCTGCTTTTAATATGTAAAAAGCCCTTCACGTTTAAATTAGATACTTGATAATAACTACGCTGTCAGTTAATATGTTTCGCAAGTAAAGTTCGGACCAGAGTGAAGCGATGATCAGAGAAACTTATCAAGGATTGTTCCTGAGTTTTGTTTCCCTTTCCTTTTGCTGTCAACTGACGGAAACTATGGCGAAGAGCGCTAGCAGATATATAGGTATGTTATATTTATTATCTACCATTGTAGTGATATAGCCACAGGTGACAATCTTTGAGTTTTACCGGCTAGATATCATTTTTTTTGCATTTTGTTAGCTTGCAAAGTTTACATAAATACATCTTAAAAATTGACAGAAGCTTTTAATACGCTTTTATTGTACCTAATAGTAAACGGAAAGCTACTGGCGAGGGAATATTAAGTGATAAAACTTGTAATATTATTTTATACTGTTAAGGATAGCGATAACTTACAAAGTTTACGTTAAAGTAAAACACTTAACGAAGTTTGTTAATGAAGTGAATTCATTTGCCTGATATCTGACTAAAAAGAGAGCAAATAAAGTGAAGCAAAAATGTTGCCTTCTCCTTAATATTTCACAAGTTTAGAGCGAATTGATGAGGTTCATTTAGCTAACAAAAGTTTCACCCAAACTGTGAACGTTCACTGCACTTGAAAAGGACTGGCTACAGGAAAATTCTTTTAAGTAGATAAGATTTTTGTTACTTTTTGCGTTCAAAGTGTGCGAAATACTAAGAAGTAGATAAAGGCATTTTTGACTACATCTACGTAGGTCTTCGTTTTTAGGGTTCCGTACCAAAATAGTAAAAATGGAACCCGACGAACAGTACGAATGGAACAGTACGAGTTCATCTGTCTCTCACATCCATTGTTACAGTAACTATTAAAGCTATCGACATGCAATTTGGAACATTTGTTAATAATGTCACATTAATTATTTCAGTAACTGTTATGGAAATTTAGTTGTGAATAACAGTGACCTATTGTCATAGAAAAATGTAATAAAAAAATTCTAACATGTAATAAAAAAAATTCTCACAGGAGATCCAGTAGTGGTTGACACAAGGCACCTATTTCGAAAAAGATAAGATATCTTGTAGATCAGACACGTGTTTTTTCTTATAATAACATATGAATATAGATATAGTCAAGTACATATAGGTATAGGGTATACAAAACAGTATTTTCATGCCCAAGTAAAGCAGTGATGGAAGACCCTTATCTTATCTAGTATTGTTCTCATGTTCATTGTGCCGTCAACGGATGTACTTCTCGTACCTCGAAAAGCGTCTCGTAGCATATAATGACGGAAACGGAGCGCGAGCGACGACGTTTATAAATCTATGGACGGAAACATATTCGTACTTTCAAAACGTAACTCGACCCAATGTTAAAATAATGAAATTTTCATTAATTCCAATTAAGACGAAATCAACGAGTCTACCCGCGAAATCCAAAAGTTGTTTGTGTTTTTTTGCAATTTGCAGACTAATTAGATATAACAGGCTTACCGTAGTCAAATTTCGGGAAGGGCAGTATCGTCTTTAAATATTTCTGTTAAAATCTCTTCTTAAAACTGTCCATTTTAAAAAATTAGTCCGAAATACGAGTTCGAAGTGAGTTACACTTAGCAAACATTTTTATATAAGCACGCAAGGATGATACAAGCATTCTCGCAATTTTACTGACATCCTATTTTGTCGTATTAGCTTGAAAATTGCGAAGAAACAAAAAATTGAATTTTGCAGGCCCCGCAGAATCGTTGTTTTTATTCAGAATGTTCTGTCACTTAATTCGCCTTGCAAACAGCCATGGCCTTTGCAAATATCACGGGCTGGCGATTTGCATTTTAGAAGTTCATTTGAGTCTGCATCCGGACTTAAAGTGCAATTTCACAAGTGGAGCGAAAACGTGACAAAGATACTGGAAGACCAATCTAAGTTAGTTATTGATACGTGAGGTGATAATTTTCTCTCTAGAATCTCTCTTTCTACAATCAATAATAGTGCTCTGCTCTGCTCTCTAATTTTAAAAGGAACGTGGTCTCATACTTATTATCTACCTTCTATTTTATTTTATTATATCTTCTAAGCATCACCCTCATTGTTAGTTACATTATGCGAATTTTAATTGCGGTTCATCCCGCTCAAGCGTAATCAAGCTCATAATACACAAAATGAGTATGTTTCGTGGCTTTAGACATGCACCCTGGATAGGGCAGACGGCGCGAAAAAAATGTCGCCAATTTATCGGTGCCAAAAATGCTTGTTTTGCCACCAACAGTAAGGCCACTCTGTATTTCGCTCAGCGGCCACCTAGATATAGATTTTGATAGATGGCGCTACTGTTTGCTTGTACGAAAAACGTTTACGTAGTTCGTTCGCTCGTTCGGATGCCCATACCCAGAGGTTACTAGTCAGTGGGCGTGACACATACATGAAAATACAAAATGGGTTTAATGTTTATACATAGATCTAAATATTCAGTAAAAACTCGAATCTCTACCACCGAGTTTGAAAATTAGGTACTTATTTGCTTTACACACGGTGCAGATTTTTTTTTGTAATACCATAATATATAAGTACCATAATATAGTACCTAGTAGCTCAAAAAACAGAAGGACGTTTAGGCCTTTCATTACACTCTACAGTGTAAATAGCTTTCCATCAAGTGAACGGTTGCCATCAAAACAGTTGTGAGGACTAGGTGGATTTTTATTCAGCATGAGGGCAAACTTTTATCGTATCTGTATAATACCTACAACTGCTTACAACCATGGTACAGTCAACAGAATAATTAGGCAGTGCTGAAGATGACTCCAATGAGATTTGGGTAAAATTTTAGAGAAAAATCTTGTAATAACCAAACTTCATTTAAATATAAGCGTAAGTTTTTGGGGAAAGAAGACGTAACTCTTGGGACTGTTACTCTAATTATTGTTTTGTTGGCGGTACGTGAGATGTAGCAAGCTTTTGACTTTAAACGTTGGTCTAGCTGAGGTCTAGCTGTAAAGATGATAGGTTGATTAACGCGGCCTTGAGCTTGACAAGCCTAATAAGGCCACACGGGTGATCAGATAAAATATATTCTAAACTAAAATTAAAAATATTTATCAATTTGGTTTCTGCCAAGCGAGGCAATTTTTTTCTCTGTAAGTATTCCCGCACATGGGTCACTGGCCTTAATTACAAAACGCCGCTGCCGGCAAATTTTCTGTGGTTACTAGCTGACCCGGCAAACGTTGTTTTGCAATTTAGGGCTATAAAAAAGAGCTTACGACTCAGACCTACTGAACATACACAGAAAATTTCAAAACAATCGGTTGAGCCCTTTCGGAGGAGTTTGGTAGGAAACACGAGACACAAGAATTTTATATATTAGAGAGATGATTTGCCACACACGTTGACGCCGGTGGCCGCCTCACGTCCGCCACACACTACACACCCCGACACAAAAGACACTCTTGGGATTCACGCCACTAAGGTTACGTCTAATGTCATTTTGAAAGCATATTTATAGAGGTTGGTCATGTTCAACCTTTTGCATTTGCAATCCGGTATTTTATGATCGGAACATTATATACCGGGGGACCAGTACAAGATACAATAATGCTTCGTTAATTCGATATCATTATTCGATTTCGATTACTCTCCGAATACAAATTATATGGTGATACGAATCGAGATTCGAATCGTGATTCGAATCGTTTATCAAACAACTTGTACTAACCCCACAGTTGAGCGACACTGTCCCTCGGTTTTGAACTTTGACATTTTGAATAATTCAATCTTTTACCTGCTTATCCCGCTGATTATTTGGGATTGGGGCTCTGAAAGTAAAGCAATCAGGGAGCGAATTTGTACCTCTTTGTCCAATCATTACGTCATGATGAAAACACGGGTAAATAGCTTGTCCGTTAATAAATCACCATTATATTTACAAAGGCATTCAAAAGTTTTTCAACTGAACTCCTTTATGTTGAATGAATTGAATATTCAATGTTTATTATATTCAAATTGCGAAACTTTGGTAATTACTCACGGTTTGTTAGTTCCGAACATCGATTGAGATGATTTATTGATGCTGCGCCTAACGCCTGAAATATCGCACTATTTATAGTATTTCCATTCGCGGATTGTTTATTTACACAGCGCGAAATGGTAATAGTGCGATTTAACGTCGGTAACAACATAAAAAATGCGTGAATGTGTGGAAGACTTGGTTGGAACGAAGTTATTTTCGTATAGTTCCATTATTTTGCTTCAGTTTGAAGAACACTGTAACTGATATCTTAGGTTGACGAGCGTAGTGCAGTTCAAACCAAAATCCAGTTGATGTAGTGATAATACTCTATATAGCATCCTTTATTAAGACTTTTATGAAAAATATTAGTATACCTAATTTCCCAATGAAGATTTCATAAATCCAATTATGCTACTTTTTATCAATATTATAATATGAATTGTAAAATAAAATCCTACACCTCTATTTGCACTGGAGTTTAACGGACAATTTAGTGTTATATTGATGCGTATACTACAAAATATCAGTTTAGTCTCAGTTTAGGATTTAGTACGAAAAACTATAAAGCTTACCGAGATAGGTGCTGAAATTGAATCACATTGGATTTGAAACTCCAATTCACAAACTCTTTCGCATTTGTACCATAGTAAACTGGTTTACCTTTACCAAATAGTTTATTTTTTTTATATTTGTAGTCAAATGTCGACTTTTTAAGGTTTCTATATTCTCTAACTCTCTTTAAAATACAAAATGTTAGAGCTGATAACCTTTTACTCCTTTTGCAAGTTGGTTAGTAACGCAACGAAAACTCCCTGAAACAGTTTTGTTTGCTTAAAAATTTCCACTCAATGCACTAATTTCTAGGAGTATGCATCGTTTCGCCAATAGATTTCCCTGAAGAGCAAAACAGCTATTTGGGAACATTTTCAAACCTTTGAATTTGCCTGAAAATTATTACCGACCTGAATTTTTCTCCGTAGTTTTTACTCTGAATTTGTAATCAAAATACGAGGCAGCCTGGTCGCCAAGAGGGCGGTGAACGGCAACACACCCGTTTTGTTTATATTTACACGAAACTTTTCACAACTCCTTTTAAATCAGAATCTATTACTACTTCGGCGTCTTCAGCGTCCTTGCTGTCTGTTCTACTTAATATGCTTCTCAAGCGCTGTAACTCTTCTAATGCCGTGGTATTGTGAGGGTTACTAAAAAGTTTTTTTTTTATTTAGGTCAGTAATTACTATGCCGTCTAGAGATCTTACTCTACTGAGAGCTACATACGCTTGCCCTTTGGCAAAGGTTTTTGGTCCGAGATAAATGACCGCTTTGTCCACTGTAGTTCCTTGCAGTTTGTGTACTGTTACGGCCCAACTTAGTATTAGAGGGATCATGACCCTTTCTATTTTTCCGACACCTTTGTTGCCTTGAAAAGTAACGCTTCTTGAGACTATTCCAGCCCAACCATTTTCATTTTTGTATGTTCTACCAATGAAGCTATCAACAAATTGAATAAATATTGTTTTGGGTAGCTCGCCATCTTCTAGTTGGTCTCTTCTTAAGCCTTGCCATTCAAATCTCCAAACTACCCCCATGCTACCATTGACCAAACCTTCGCTTACTTTTATGTTCATTCGTAGCATTACACGCGGGTACCCACTCCCAACTTTATTTGTGATACTAGACCTCCTGTATTATTTGGGTCCACTGGAACAGAAGCGGTTGAAGGTTTTTGTCCATAGTTCTTTGATTCCCTACACTCGTCACGCGCGTTAATTGCATATAATTTCGTTCCAAGCTTTGATAACATTTTTTCATTATATGCGTTGACAAGTAGTAAGGTGGGGAAAATTCTTACAGCTTCTCAATTGGCAAAGTTTCCCTCTAGCGGAACTTGAGTCCTCTCCAAAAGGAGCTGATATTGTTCCATGCTTAATTCTCCCACACGTAAATGGTTGAGTAACTCAACAAATTCCATATCATTTTGTTGACGCATGTTACGGTTGAGCTCGCAATATCCAAAATACCGCCACAAATGTGGCTCTCCTTGAAATGTTTTTGTTAATTTGAAACAGTAACTCCCTTTTACAGGTGGTAACTGCATTAAATCACCAAAAACGAGTACATTAACACCCCCAAAGAGGGTATTATTATTTTTTAGCTCCTGAAGTCTCAAATGAATGCAGCGCAACAATTCGTAAGAAACCATTGATATTTCATCGACAATTAACCAGCGAATTGTTTTCCATTTGCGTCTCATATCTTCTAATCGCTAACCTGTTAGTTGCCGATGAGAGACCACTGAACCCTTTTCGATGCCGAGTGATAATGCACTATATAGAGTTCGTCCATTAATAAGGCGAGCTGCTACTCCGGTAAAGGCTGTAACCTCAACAAAACATGGTTGAAGTAGAACACATATCGTTGGCTTATAACATTTTTTTATTTGCTCAACGATTGTTTTCAAAATAAATGTTTTCCCAGACCCTGCTCCCTCAGTTATAAATAATTTGATTGCATCGTTCGGTGACTCTGGATTTCGTACTTCTTCAGTGATTTTTCTTGTAATGGTGTTCAATAATTCTTTTTGCTCTATGTTTAAGTTTGTAATCATATTCAAGAATTCGGCATCTGACATCTCACGATTGTCAGCGTCGCCTATATCATCATCTTGTATTTCTATGTCTGCTATGTAAGGAATAAGGATCATAGCCTTCGATGATTGGACCTCCGAGATTATTGTTCATTGTTGTGTTTAAATGTAAATTGTCTTCATTAAAGTTTTTTAGCGCTAGAACTTGAGCAATAATTTGTCGAAGTTCAGTCTCTAAATTTTTAAAATGTTCGAAATTCCCTCGAATTTGTAACGGCTTAGTTCATTCCTTCTTGCCATAAACGCGTCTTTGGTGTTTTCATAGCCTACTAGTAATGATTCCTCATCCCTAAAAGGAACGTGCGATACTAGGAAGCTATAAAAGTAACCTTCTCTATCAGCCGTTTGGGCATAATACTTAGTCCTTAAAACTGCATTTCGCTGTCGTCGCTTCACATAATATGTACCATTCAAAAGACGGATTCTTTCCTGTTGGTGTTCATTACATTCTTCGTATACATCTTCATCTCCTTCATCCTCGTTTTCTCGGTGTTCATTGGATACGTAATCGTACTGCACAGCAAACTTAGCCAAACTCAAATGCTCTAAATTTCTGGGCCTTTGTTCATAGCGATCAAATATATTTGAATGTACTTCGTTACTATCTAAGCGAAGCATGCGATAGCGTTCCTCTTTTCGACAAGTTCTAACTCTCTATAAAATGGTTAAAACAAAACATACGAGTTGATAACATTTTACTTATTTTGAGAGTTGGTTAGTATTAAATGTAAACGCAACGAAAACTCCCTGAAACAGTTTTGTTTGCTTAAAAATTCCACTCAAAGCACTAACTTCTAGGAGTATGCATCGTTTCAGATTTTGCCAATAGATTTCCCTGAAGAGCAAAACAGCTATTTGGGAACATTTTCAAACCTTTGAATTTGCCTGAAAATTATTACCGACCTGAATGTTTCTCTGTAGTTTTTACACTGAATTCATAATCAAAATACGAGGCAGCTTGGTCGCCAAGAGGGCGGTGAACGGCGACACACCTGCTTTGTTTATATATTTCCACGAAACTTTTCACATCTCCTTTTAAATCAGAATCTATTACATTTGAGTTTTCGGTATTTAGTTCGTTTTCAAATAATTATGTATGCAGCCGGCCAAACCGCACAGTGGTGGGCTATAGAAAAAAAATTGTTTTTGTATTTTCACAACCTGTACTCTTCTTTACTAAATTGATTTTTTGTAGATTTGTTTTCTGGGTCGTAGATAAAATCTGGGAAGCATGCATACCTACGTGCATAGCTAGTAATTTTATCTTTCATTAGAGTTGTTTCACGGCAGGCATCGTGACGAAATACAAGCCTAGAGTCAAAATGCCCCTCATTACGTAACAGTGCATTAAAGGCTATTGACTACGGTTAAATATTGCGTGTTGCTAAAACAATATTCTCTTTTTATAAAAGAAACATTAATCCATATTTTTTAGTATGAGATTAATGTTTTATTTCATAGGATCACCGTTGAAAAGGTAAGTTAAGGTTGTTCGGAAGTAAAGTGGCTCCGTAAACCAGACAAGGGTCACAAATCCCACACTTGTCTTACGCAGACATCTCGAGAAGCTAGCAACGACATAAAACAATCATTTTATAGCCCGCTTGGATATAAATGTGGATTCAGTGTGACGTTATATTAGATATTTAAGTCCTAAAAAAATCACTTAAAAGGTGCTGGTAAAATAATCATGACACCTCTTTCTATTGAACAAGTACAAAAATATAATATTATTGATTTCACATGGTATATACAAATAAAAAAGTCAGAGAAGTCAAAGAACAAATACATAAGCAAACTAAAATATATTACTCACATATTACTCACATGCGTGAGAGACATCTTCAATTGGTACGTATTCATAAACAACTCAACTCTATAAAAAATATTTGTAATGAAATTGTCAAATAGTAGATAGTAGCATAAAATGGGTTTTAAACACTAACTGATTTTCACTTTGATTGTGAGGAAAATATTTCCACTAAAGTTATTACATATTTGTAATGACAACTTAAATTTGAGAGTTAAAGAGTTGGTTCAATTTATTCAATTTTGTTTTTTTTATATTGATACTGAAAATAGGAAAATCAAGGATGCCAGAAAAATAATTTGGATATTATAATTAGTTATTTTATTATTATTAATAAATGTATAGGCGCTATTTACTTTATATCTCAAATTAGTAAGAAAAAATATATCTCTCTATATATTATTGGATACTAAGTGGTAGTGGTAATATGTCACTCTTATATAATTAGGAAGATGATAATCTTAAAAGAGTAAACAGATGAACTGTAATTCTGAGTTCCGACCTAGAACAGGCTTGGAGCGCTATGTCCTAGGCTAATGCGAGGAACACATTAAAAAAAAAGTGGTAGTGGTAAAACGGCAGTTTTATTGTTATTTGTGACCCTAATCCCAACGAATCACGTCTTATTGGTACCTATAGTACAAATGAGGACAAACCTTGTCCGTTTTCTTTTCAGAATCAAGGTTCATCATGTTTGAATTTGGAAATACTTTTCCGGCCTAGGTAATATAGTAGCATTTTCCGCCTGCATTTTAGAAATAACATATCTATTTTCCAAGCGGGTGAGATGAAAAAGTTGTTTATAACTACATACTTTTATGCACTTTTACATAAAATACTGTTAGTTTATTCAACAACTGTACAAGCATGAGAAGTAAAAAATTTTTTTTGAAAATTCACACAGGGCAAACTTATGATCACTATAAGTCAATTACTTTGTGGCGTGTCCACTTCGGCGTCTTCAGCGTCCTTGCTGTCTGTTCTACGTAATATGCTTCTCAAGCGCTGTAATTTTTCTAATGCCGTGGTATTGTGAGGGTTACTAAAAAGTTTTTTTTTTATTTAGGTCAGTAATTACTATGCCGTCTAGAGATATTACTCTAGTGAGAGCTACATACGCTTGCCCTTTGGCAAATGTTTTTGGTCCGAGATTAATAACCGCTTTGTCCTCTGTAGTTCCTTGCAGTTTGCGTACTGTTAAGGCCCAACTTAGTATTAGAGGGATCATGACCCTTTCTATTTTTCCGACACCTTTGTTGCCTTGAAAAGTAACGCTTCTTGGGACTATTCCTACCCAACCATTTTCATTTTTGTATGTTCTACCAATGAAGCTATCATCAAATTGAATAAATATTGTTTTGGGTAGCTCGCCATCTTCTAGTTGGTCTCTTCTTAAGCCTTCCCATTCAAAACTCCGAACTACCCCCATGCTACCATTGACCAAACCTTCGCTTACTTTATGTTCATTCGTAGCATTACACGCGGGTACCCACTCCCAACTTTATGTGTGATACTAGACCTCCTGTATTATTTGGTTCCACTGGAACAGAAACGGTTGAAGGTTTTTGTCCATAGTTCTTTGATTCCCTACACTCGTCACGCGCGTTAATAGCATATAATTTCGTTCAAGCTTTGATAACATTTTTTCATTATATGCGTTGACAAGTAGTAAGGTGGAGAAAATTCTTACAGCTTCTCCATCGGCAAGTTTCCCTCTAGCGGAACTTGAGTCCTCTCCAAAAGGAGCTGATATTGTTCCATGCTTAATTCTCCCACACGTAAATGGTTGAGTAACTCAACAAATTCCATATCATTTTGTTGACGCATGTTACGGTTGAGCTCGCTATATCTAAAATACCGCCACAAATGTGGCTCTCCTTGAAATGTTTTCGGTAATTTGAAACATTAACTCCCTTTTACAGGTGGTAACTGCATTAAATCACCAAAAACGAGTACATTAACACCCCCAAAGAGGGAATTATTATTTTTTAGCTCCTGAAGTCTCAAATGAATGCAGCGCATCATTTCGTAAGAAACCATTGATATGTCATCGACAATTAACCAGCGAATTGTTTTCCATTTGCGTCTTATATCTTCTAATCGCTGACCTGTTAGTTGTCGATGAGAGACCGCTGAACCCTTTTCGATGCCGAGTGATAATGCACTATGTAGATTTCGTCCATTAATTATGCGAGCTGCTACTCCGGTAAGGGCTGTAACCTCAACAAAACATGGTTGAAGTAGAGCACATATCGTTGGCTTATAACATTTTTTTATTTGCTCAACGATTGTTTTCAAAATAAATGTTTTCCCAGACCCTGCTCCCCCAGTTATAAATAATTTTACTGCATCGTTCGGTGACTCTGAATTTCGTACTTCTTCAGTGATTTTTGTTGTAATGGTCTTCAATAATTCTTTTTGCTCTATGTTTAAGTTTGTAATCATATTCGAGAATTCGGCATCTGACATCTCACGATTGTCAGCGTCGCCTATATCATCATCTTGTATTTCTATGTCTGCTATGTTAGGATCATAGCCTTTGATTATTGGACCTTCGAGATTATTGTTCATTGTTGTGTTTAAATGTAATTAATTGTCTTCATTAAAGTTTTTTAGCGCTAGAACTTGAGCAATAATTTGTCGAAGTTCAGTCTCTAAATTTTTAAAATGTTCGAAATTCCCTCCAATTTGTAACGGCCTTAGTTCATTCCTTCTTGCCATAAACGCGTCTTCGACGTTTTCATAGCCTACAAGTAATGATTCCTCATCCCTAAAAGGAACGTGCGATACTAGGAAGCTATAAAAGTAACCTTCTCTATCAGCCGTTTGGGCATAATACTTAGCCCTTAAAACTGCATTTCGCTGTCGTCGCTTCATATAATATGTACCATTCAAAAGACGGATTCTTTCCTGTTGATGTTCATTACATTCTTTGTTTACATCTTCATCTCCTTCATCCTCGTTTTCTCGGTGTTCATTGGATACGTAATCGTACTGCACAGCAAACTCAGCCAAACTCAAATGCTCTAAATTTCTGGGCCTTTGTTCATAGCGATCAAATATATTTGAATGTACTTCGTTACTATCTAAGCGAAACATGCGATAGCGTTCCTCTTTTCGACAAGTTCTAACTCTCTATAAAATGGTAACAAAACATACGAGTTGATAACATTTTACTTATTTTGAGAGTTGGTTAGTATTATATGTAAACGCAACGAAAACTCCCTGAAACAGTTTTGTTTGCTTAAAAATTTCCACTCAAAGCACTAACTTCTAGGAGTATGCATCGTTTCAGATTTCGCCAATAGATTTCCCTGAAGAGCAAAACAGCTATTTGGGAACATTTTCAAACCTTTGAATTTGCCTGGAAATTATTACCGACCTGAATTTTTCTCCGTAGTTTTTAAACTGAATTCGTAATCAAAATACGAGGCAGCTTGGTCGCCAAGAGGGCGGTGAACGGCGACACACCCGCTTTGTTTATATTTACACGAAACTTTTCAAATCTCCTTTTAAATCAGAATCTATTATATTTGAGTTTTGAGTATTTAGTTCGTTTAAAAATATGTATGCAGCTGGCCAAACCGCACTTAACCAGAGTGGTGTGCTATAGAAAAAAATGTATTTGTATTTCTATATTTATTTTATTTTTTATTTATTTGGGTTATCCAGCAGGTTTACATGATTCTTAAAATAATCACATTCAAAATTATTGGCAATACATTCTAAGGGTATGTAAACCCATTTTAAGGTAACAACTACTTGCTAAGTTCTTTGCTTTGCTTGCGAAATTGTATTTCTATTTTTCCTATCTTTCTTAACAAGTTGATTTTTCGTTTTTCCTGGATTTATTTTCTTGGTCGTAGATAAAATCTTTAAAGCATCTATACCTACGTGCATAACTAGAAATTTTATCTTTCATTAGTTAATTCGTTTCACAGCAGGCCTCGTGTAAAAAAACCACTAAGAGTCGAAATGGTCCTCATTACTTACGTAACAGTCTACAGTTACCGTTATTAAGACTACGGTTGAATATTACGTGTTGCTACAACAACATTGTCTTTTTTATCATTGTCTTTCTTATCTCATACTTATAAATATTGATAATTGGAAACAATTATCAATATTTATAAGTATGAGATTAATGTTTTATTTCTTAGAATCACCGTTGAAAAGGTAAGTTAAGGTTGTTCGAAAGTAAGAGGGCTCCGTAAACCAGACAAGGGTCACAAATCCCACACTTGTCTTACCCAGACATCTCGAGAAGCTAGCAACGACATAAAACAATCATTTTATAGCCCGCTTGGATATAAATGTGGATTCAGTGTGACGTTATATTGGATATTTTAGTCCAGATTTGTTTTTTTTGTATGTGGTTTCCTTTTACGTGTAAGTATTAACACTATTGCCACGTTTTGGTTTTATAAACCTAGTTCTTCGTTCTTAGTAGCTTGTCGTTGGCGTGTAGACACACCGACGTGAGCATTTGTTTTTTTTTCTTATAAATCACACTTCACAGGCTTTCAACTATGTTAAACATTCGTTTAAGATACTGAAAGACAAGTGAACAAACAAATACATTATTTATAATGTATGATCGTGAGTTTGACTTTGGAGCTTCTTAATTAATATGGCATTAATTTTCGAAAGTTAACTGTTGTGTTGTCAGTAGAGAGACCGAAATAGTAAGTGTAATATTAAATGTCATCTTGATAAAGTATTGCGCGTTGTGAGAAAAACAGGTTTTAGATAGACAGACCGATACAGATAACAAACAGACAACAGAATATCCCACTGGCTAATTCTACCAATAAATATAATTATGTTAGTTTTATGAAATATTTAATGGCAATTATAATTATTAAAATGTATTTCAGTGAAAACCTCGCAATGGGAACAAAATTTTCGAAAGCTCCATTCAGTCAGCGATTTCTCTCGTGAATGAAATAAAACCTTATTATAGAAACTCGGTAAAGAAGCCTTAAGACAGATTAAAGAGACATTTTACAACTTAGTCTGAGAAACGGTTATATTAATTTCATATTAATACTCGCATCATATTTTACGGTATTTTTATGAAAATAATGATGAAGGGAAACCCCGACGTGCCACATTTTTTAACGATGTGACATTTATACATAGGCAAAGTATTTTAGTGTGGGTATTGCGAGTTAGAGTCAAAGATTCAAATGATTAATTTCATATCGACCTAAGATTACAGGCTTCAGTACCTACATTTTTTTTTATTTTATACAAGTTATTACTTGACTGCGATCTCACCTGATGATATGATTATACTTAGTGATAA
The DNA here is from genome assembly GCA_036785405.1 of Coenonympha arcania. Classification (NCBI taxonomy): domain Eukaryota; kingdom Metazoa; phylum Arthropoda; class Insecta; order Lepidoptera; family Nymphalidae; genus Coenonympha; species Coenonympha arcania. Next base: position 11,797,545 of record CM072065.1, read on the forward strand.
CTATATTTTACAACTTAGGATTCTAAACTTCTAACGCGCCGTGAACTGAAAATATATTATTAAAAGCCTTCAATTTTAATTTAGGTTGTTAAGTTATGACTTCGTTGAAGTGACCTTTTTATTTCAAATTTATGTTCGTACAAAAATAGATGGCTATGCAGTTATGTCGTTTATATCCAGTAAACTCAAACAAAACGTTTTTCTTTCACGTTCCTAATACGAACCGTGTATTAGGAACCGTGTTAATAACTCCCTTCCAGCTTCTATGTGCCCAAACAACCAAAATCTGGGTGTCTTCAAGAGAAGAATTACTAATTCATTTTTCAGGCAAGCGCGCTCAACACTAAAGCTCATCATTGCTTTCCATTAGGCATGATTTAAGTCAAGTACAAGCCTTCAAAAAAAGTTTCATCAAGAAAAATCTCTTTAGGGATGACAAATTTTAGCCCGATTCTTCTAAAAAGTTTCAACTAAGCGTTGATAGAGCAGTCAAAAAATGAGTCAGTTACTTTTTGGTCCTTTTACAATATGTACAAAAGAACAGGAGAGGCAATATTTATCAGCTGTACCTAATCCCCAAAAAAGTAAGTTGTATCACTGTCTCATGATTCACCAACCGTGTACCTTTGCAGTCTACAATGTACATGTTACATTTATAAAACTACGTAAATAAATATAACAAAATCCTTTTAAAACTTCTCTAACAATGTGTTGTGTGACAATAAATATTTTGTGAAATGATGAAGTTTACACAGGACCCGTCTGAGGCGTTTATTATGCATGGAATTGTCACAGGCTGTTGTTTATCATCAATTCTGACCTGATTGACAATTACTTATGAATGTAGTACGTACACAAATTCTGGTAGAAATTTCGACGCACGGAATAAATTAACATTAAGAGAACCATATAATCATAATATCTTTTCTTATATATAAAATTCTTGTGTCACATATTTGTAACAAAACGCTTCCAAAACGGTTTGACCGATTTTTATAATTATTTTTGTATATATTTGGAAGGTCTGTGAAAAGGACGTGAAGTATTTTTCACACACATAAGTCAAACATAATTAATATGGCATAACAACGTTTGCCGGGTCACCATTGCGAGTATAGGCTAATGGATGCCATGGTAGGAGGACATCCTGTATCCGATTACCGACTGATAGTCTCAACATGAGAAAGAGTATTAGGGCTATACGTATGATAAATAGTTTTTATTTAAAGATATTTCTTTCGATCAAGTTATTAGCCATGTACAATGTACATACTATCGATTTTCTTTTAAAGATCGTTAACGCTTCAGATGCTAAAATAAATTTTACGGATGACCAATCCATTCCACAGGTTGATCATGTGACTTATCGATAATGAATGTTCTTGTAACTTTTAATAACTTAATAAGCGATAGCGATTGTAGAAAAAGAATCTGTATTAATAAGTCTACGGGTGCGTCAGTACGCGTAGCGCTTCGTAGCCGATGCAGCTACGTCAGCTACGCATGTACAAACTACGATAGACATATACCCTGGACAGGGCTGACAGCGCGAAAAAATGTCGCCAGTGTATCGGTGCCAAAAATGCTTATTTTGTCTCCAAAAATAAGGCCACGCTGTAGTTCGCTTAGCAGATACCTATAGAATTTTGACAGATGGCGCTACTGTTTGCTTGTACGAAAGAGGTTTACGTAAATCTTTCGGAGGCCCATATCCAAAGTTTTATTATCAGTGTTCTAAGGAAAGTTTTTAGTTATTATTTACAAAACTAAAAAGGGCTCCTGGAAGAAATCTCTCCAGTAGAGATAAGCTGTCCTTTGCCACGTCTTTTCTTTGTATAATTTTAAGTTAAGTTTCTGGTACATAAATAAATAAATAAATAAAACTAAGAGCTTTTAAGAAGTAAGAAGATAATATATACTTCGTATTACGTTACCAAACCGAGTACGAAACATGAAATTTTCCAGTAAATTAAGAGGAGCGTTGTAATTAACGAGGTCTGAGCCTCGTCCCTGCATAATAGATGATTCGAGCGGACTTCACCAGATGCACGGAATTCACCTGATGAAAGGCAATGTCATAATTACATTAGTGTAATATTTCTGTTAAAAGTAAAAATTAAAATGGATTTACTTAACTGAAATTTAATTATTACTAAGGATATCCTTAGCAGTGAGATTGAAAAGTTAGTTTCATTTTGAATTATATCACCAATAACGTATAAGACTCCTTTTTTATGAATGATTTAATTCTATTAATTATACATTATTCTCGCATAGTTATAATTTTAAATTTCATTATAGTATTTCTCTTAATACATACCTTTGTTATTTTGTCGTAAATTTCTTTATGTACACCGATTTCTAAAGACATTAACTTTTTACAAGAAATCCCTGAAGAAGAAGAAGACTGTCAATCGGCCACACATGTAGATCTATAATAATAATAATCCCTTGCCGATTTCGGCTACGGTGACTGAGTTCCTGGAGCAGTGTTAGGGCTTTGTTGGTGCGCCCTATGATAAGTATGGCTTATGTACCCTATCTTTGCACTGATAGTGCGAGCGTAGTGCGGACAAGTTAGCGTATCGCCAATATAGATGTAAGTAATGGCATTAGAGTGTGGCCTACTCGAAGCTGGTCACGTTTATTGTCCAACTCATTTCTTCTATTTTCTCTAAATTTGTGGGAGCTCTGTTGCATCAAGCGTCTCCACTCATTTCGTGTTTTGGCCAAGTTTTCCCAACTAGAGGGGTCTATCTTGCATGTTTACATGTGTCTCTTCAGAAGATCCTTGTATCTGAGGAACTGGCCACCTGGTTTCCGCTTGCCGTCCTGAAGTTCTGAGTAGAAAATGCGCTTAGCCACACCAACGCATTGGTGCATTGTAGATCTATGCTAATCCTAAATGCTTGATACTAATAATTACAAACAATCGAGGATCTCATTAAACATAATTACACATGCCCAACCAAAACAGCACACATAATATGTGCTCGAAATTACGTCGGCTTTAATAATGAATGATTAAACCTTGTGTATTCGTCAGTCATCATGAATAAATAATTGGGTGATAATTAGTGCTGTATACACTCGGTATACTACACTAACTAAACTTGAGGGTTGTTTGGCCTAGTAGATACGGCGGTGTAGTAACATGTGTATCAATCGATTCAGTACGAGTATAGGTTGAATACTATAGTCCAGTCAATTTAGACAATTGAAATAACTATAATTCCGACAGAGCCAAATCTTCGTAGAGACCTTAGGTTTACCACAAGGAATAAGGTGTCAAAAGTCCCCATCAATCCTATGTGTGCAACAAAAGTTATTCGGGGTCAAACGTCAAAATTTGACGTTTTTTGGATTTTTCTCGAAAACGGTAAGTTTTCTCAAAAATAACTTCAGGCCAACGTTGTAGATCTTAGAATTATCTACAAAAATGGTTCTTATGATTTTTTTCCTAAGAGTTAACATTCCTGAGATATCGCGATTCTAAGAGTCACATTATACATGATATGCACATATAAGCCACATATATACATGATCAGGCAATTACAATTGTAGTTGGTGAAGATACGAATTTCTTAGTAGGTACTACTTACTGCAAGGACTCCAATGGATAAAATAATTTATTTTCTGAAACTTTCTAACTTAAACCGTTTACGCAGCGTAAGCAATGGAACTCTCCATAAGGAACAAATTTTCCCGTTTTGGCAACATTTTTCATTGATGCTCCTATTCTATTGGTCGTAGCGTGATGTTGTATAGCCCATAGCCTTTCTCGATAAATGGACTATCCAATACAAAAAGAATTTTTCAATCAGGACCAGTAATTTCTAAAAAAAATCACGTTGATCCGCTCCTTCGTTTCAGCGTAATGGCGATTGCCATAATTCTGTTGCGTACGCTGCGTAAACGGCTAAAGTCTCGCAAAAATCATGTATGGCGGAGTTGATCTCCTTTAATAGTTCTAAAAAATAATCCATAACAGCAAATACCTATCTCTTAAGTTTGACTCGCTATACTTTTTTTATTATGGCAATCGCCATTACGCTGAAACGAAGGAGCGGATCAACGTGTTTTTTTTTTTTAGAAATTACGGGTCCTAATTAAAAATTATTTTTGTGTTGAATAGTCCATTTATCGAGAAAGGCTATGGGCTATAAAACATCACGCTACGACCAATAGAATAGGAGCATCAATGAAAAATGTTGCAAAAACGGGAAAATTTGTTCCATATGGAGAGTTTCCGTTGCGTACGCTGCGTAAACGATTAAAGTTAGAAAGTTTCAAAAAATGAATTATTTTATCCATTGGAGTCCTTGCAGTAAGTAGTACCTACTAAGAAATTCGTATCTTCACCAACTACAATTGTAATTGCCTGATTATGTATATATGTGGCTTATATGTGCATATCATGTATAATGTGACTCTTAGAATCGCGATATCTCAGGAATGTTAACTCTTAGGAAAAAAATCATAAGAACCATTTTTGTAGATAATTCTAAGATCTACAACGTTGGCCTGAAGTTATTTTTGAGAAAACTTACCGTTTTCGAGAAAAATCCAAAAAACGTCAAATTTTGACGTTTGACCCCGAATAACTTTTGTTGCACACATAGGATTGATGGGGACTTTTGATACTTTATTCCTTGTAGTAAACCTAAGGTCTCTACGAAGATTTGGCTCTGTCGGAATTATAGTTATTTGACCACTAATTTTATGTCTAACTTGACCGGAGTAGTAGTTACTTTGCTAATCGTGACTTAGATGCAAGTATATTTGGTGTTTATAAATGCAAGCTTACGGTAATAAGCAAAGGTCTTTTGATGACTTTGATGACGACACCATTTAATATATGTTATTGGTTTAGAAACATCATATAAAAGAATACTACCACAATAAACTAAGACAGCACGTCTTAGAAACTAGGAGCTAGTACTTGACTGCAATCTCACCTGGGCCCTATTCATCAAAAGTTACAAGCCTTGTATTACAAGCGATTCTCTTATAAATTTACAAGAGAATCGCTTGTAATACAAGGCTTGTAACTTTTGATGAATAGGGCCCTGATGTTAAGTGGTGCAGCAGAAGATGTTATCACAATGTAAGTTGGTAACCCCTTACGATTGCTATACAGCATCGCACCGGAACTAATACTTCTAGTTATCAGCGTTTAATTTTATAGAGAGAGAGAGAATAGGAAAGGTGGCTATATCTAATTATTATATACCTGAAACGTACGGCTGATTCATCACTACTTGAGAACTAAGCAGACAATCTATCTCGAAACTAATTTCTCCGCAAGAGATCGCCCACGCCAGTGCTGTGGGCTAAAATATACGTGACGCCGCAAGTTTGAGGGCAATTTTTGTTATAAAACGGCTGTCAGCTTATATTTCTTGTTGGTTCAGTGTTGGAGTTATTTTCGTGCAAGAAATTAATAACGCGATTTTGACTGCATGCAGTGTTCCCAAGCCCTTTGACTTTAAGCCCTAAGCCTTTTTTTCTTTTGATCTCTCTCAACTTGTCCGTTTTATAATATACGGTGACCTGACTGAGAACTTCTGTGACAATCTTCAACAAATGTCCAATTCTTATTGATGTTACTCGAAATTCTATTTTCATTCGAGAAAAGAGCACTCTTGATGATTAAAGTTCTTTTGTAATCTTTTTTGAATTTAGTTTGCGTTATAAAGGCGACTCGACCAGCATATAGGCTGGGGACAACTTTTGCACATTTCCACTGTTTTGATGAATGCAAGGATAAAAATAATGTACCTACCCCGTGGATAAAATGAGGGAAAGACTTCTATTTTGTCCTTTTGCGAGCTTCAACCAAAGTAAATAATATTTTTATCCCGTCAGAGGACATTATCGCGGGATATTTTTTTTGCACTGACATGCTAGGAAAGTGGGGGGGGGGGCAGTATTAAAGCCTAAGCCTAATGTTTCCTCAGACCGTAAATGATGCTTACATGTTAAAATTTCACAAACACACACTACGCAGGTATTACAGGATCAGCCTGTAATCTTGTTTACATAATGTGTTGTGTGGGTAACACCTGATGGTAGAAATTTTAGGAAAGTACGTTTTATATAAGCTTTTTGGTTATGCAATAAGCTCTGTTATTGGCTCGGTACCCTGGTTATAGGTTGATCGAGATTAGGTCTTGATGTTCACGGTAGATATTCATGAATTTATATATTCAGATACCGAATGTTCAAGTTAGTTTAAGCTTGAATTTAACATTTTAAGAACTTGAAACGTAATACCTAGTTCGATAATACTCGGCAATACTTTATAATGGTCGCTTATGTTTTAGTACGATGTAATAAATATTGATGGTACGGTATACCAGTTTGCAAAACAAGATACATGAGATTATTCAGTGTGCAAGTTTTCCTCCATTCGTGAAAAATTTTCCTTCATCATTAATACACTATGTGTATGAGTTACTTAAAACATAATATCAGAAGGCAAGGCTTTAAAATCTACGAGATTTGTTGGCAGAAGTATAAAACATTGGACTATTATAACTAAGAAATGGTATGGCAGTTGTGTATAGAGCCATGCAATTAATTGGCTTCCACGCAGCGACGTATAGGAACGGTATATCACTCATGACTTTGATCGATTTTCGTAGACATGTGTCTACAAATTTTGGCTCCGTCGGCGAATTATCTCGTTGAAGAGATTTACGGTATTAAGTATTTAATCCCCTCTCAATCCCCTTTTTTATATGGTCAAGTACTGGGCACGATTGTCTTATCTGAAAGGGGAAAAGATTAAATCTGATTTATATTGTGTATGACAACAGTATACTGAGAAAATATTGCGCAATTAAATATAGAGATAATATCATGGAGACGAATATAGGATACTTTTTCCGCGAAAAGTGACTGCAAATTTAGTAAATGGCAACTACGAAAAGAAAAAGAGGTTCCAAATTATGTTCTGTTACCGACTACTCGAAACATAAAAAAACCGAGCCGAACCGACGACCGAATGGCGTAGCGGCAGCGAACTTGCCGTCTGCGTTGGAGGTCGTGGGTTCGATTCCCACTACTGGTAAATGTTTGTGTGATGAGCATGAATGATTTCTAGTTTCTGGGTGTTTTTCAATACATTATATTTATGTATATTAGTATGTATGTATATTTATCAGTCATCTAGCACCCATAACACAAGCTATCGCTTACTTTGGGTCTAGATTGCGATGTGTAAAATGTCCCGTTTATATATTTATATTTTTATTTAAAAATATTGAAACTTTTCGGGGTTTAATTATTCCCCGTGCATCGTTAATCTGCTTCATGATTCTGCAGGAAAGGTAATTTAAATTTTTGGTACATAAAATATGTATGTATAAGACATCCCAGGAATAGGTAGGTACCTATAGGTCTTTAAACGATTCTGCAAAGGAAAAATTTAGCAAATGCTAAGGGCGAATACGGAAAAAGTGGGACCTGATAAACTAATTCCTGTTTTTAACTTGCTTAAAATATGAAAAATATTTTTGATGAAGATTTTTTGATTTTTGACTTTTTTGAGTAAAGAACCTTAAATCAAATACCTACCTCATGTTTTAATATGGTTTTACCGGGTACTTGCAATATTTGTTTTATAAAAGCATTTGTTTATAAAAATAAGGATTGGGGGTAAGTGTATAAGATATAATTCTAGAAATATAGGTCAAATTAACCGGCTCCGAGTTCACGCTGCAATCAACATAGTTCCAGATGAATGTTTAAACAGAGACAGGCGCGATAATGACCTGATTTCGCTAATTGCGCCTCATTATGTAAATACTGTTAACGCGAGGAATTCTGCCAAATGAGTCGACAGTAACTTATCGAATCGTACGCTGAGATTTGTGTACACTAACTCAGCTCTCTACTTGATCAATTAGGTACTTTTCCTTTGAATTCTATCAACCAATTAAAAGGGCATTAATGATTATTAACGCCATTTCGATTGGTTAATATATTGAATATAATGAAGGTTTGCCTAAGCCTTTTTCTGCTTACAATTAATTATTATTAATTCAATTAAGTGCCATAAGCCTATAGGTACAATGTGGCCTAATCTTAAAAAAAAAATTGAATTCGGCGGTCTGACACGTTCAGATAATAACCTATCTCTATAGTTATTTGTCACTATTTCATAAATGTGTTGAAAATCTTTGTACTATATTATAAAGACAAAGTCCAGTAAAATTCATAGTTCTCGCGGGATTTCTGAAAAACTGAAATTCACGGCACGTTGTGTAGTCTCGGCCAAAGCGTATTTTTTTTGCTTTTAGGTATTCTGTTTTTGTTTGTACCTAAGTACTTTTATTCATAGTTCATTATTTTCATTTTTCTTCTTATTCCAGCCATATACCTCTGATAAGAGTTCTAAAGCATACAAGTATCCTCGTAAAGTTTTCTTGCACCTCTAATCAAGTAATTAACTAAATTACTCACATTACTCACATTACACACACATTACTCCGAACGGTCAGATAGGTTCGACCTATGACCCGCTTTAGATGCGTCTAAATTTGAACTGCTTTGTTCTATCACACACGTTGACTAGGACGGGTTAAACCTCAACAGAAAATTAAGCTGTATTCAAGTAAGCCTATACGTTGCGAAACGTGCGTAGGGTATATCCCCGGGGATAATTTTGTGTGGTCTAGGCACGTGATGTGTTTGTTTTCCTGCATTTGGGCCTAAATGTGGGAAAGCGGGCCGTGCGTACTACACGTTGCTTCACAAATTCAGCCGTACGAAGTCTAAATTTAAAGCTGTTTTCCATGCTTGAATTCTGTGAATCAAAGTTAACAATTATTATTTCTTGGAAATGCTGTGATTTTGTTCTGAGTTTGTTGAAATGTTTTGTTCTAAAGGAGGTCGGCCAAAATGGGCCAAATTGTTACTGGAACCCCATATATACCAAAAAATAGTAGATTTTTTTCTGATTCTATATCACTATAAGTTTTAGTAACTTTCTATGGGAATGTGCTAAAATCATGATTCATGATCATTCGTACTATTGCATAAAATGAAACTATTTATTGCCATATTCTAAAGTCTTTTTTGTCCTTGGTTCGTGGCTCTGGGTTCTAGGCATTTTGAGAGTAATGAAAATAATAAATAATTCAGCGTTTTTGCGATTAATGTGATATAATGTTCATAGGAATTTCATAAAAATATTATTTGTAATATAAATAGCACAGATTAATAACGATTTTAGACAATAACGACGATATTTTATGAATTATAGATTGTCTATGGATTTCGATCTTTAAAAAATAACTGTCAGTTGTCATTGTCATTTCTCAATTGTCATTCACATTTCATAATTCATACGTCATTCGTTCACAGACCAACACAGATTCGTTTTCGTACTCGTGTGCTTATGCATGTGTTTTCATGATTTTTACTCTATTTTTAAGGACTTTGGCTTTAGTTTTTGAACTTCGATTACCTTTTCTGTTGCGAACGACCTCTGCTTGTTTTCTTGGACACCGATTTCGCTCAACGATAGAACGATGAATTGTGTTAATTGTGGTATCGCTACTAACCAGTTAGTACCTACTTGACTGCAGTATCAACTCACATCATTATACATATGACGTTTGTGTCTCCACAGATAAACAAATCCGTGGAGAAAGCCAATGTAGACATTTTCGTCTTAGTAATGGTTCTCAGAGTACATTGTTTTCATCCTAACCTAAGTCTATCAAAATATTTTTTTCCTCCTGATTCCCATAGAATTATAAAAAAAATCTTTTTGTTACATAAATGTAAGTTCTTTGCCTATTTAATAACACAAGAATCATTGCTGTAACGTTTTTGGCCCAGACATGTATGGGATTCTGCCGGCCTCCTTTAACGCATGTACTAAATTGACACCAGTTTCACGAAGATTGTCTTGCTACTCAGCATAGGCCTCCCCTAAAGTTATTTACTTAAAGGTCTTTAAAACGAGTTTGTATGAGAAAACCTTAAGCGCACATAGAATTTCCCAAGCTCAGGCTCGCCGTACATTTTCAAGGTTAGCATCAACTGTAGGAAACGAGCTTTCCGCTAGGCTCGATGCATATTTAAACTTTGAATCTTCGTGTTTCTGAATATAAACACAACAAATGGGCATATTCGAAGAGCCACGTGGGGGTTGAAGAAACTAGTTTTTGAATAACTTCTGGACCTTTTCCAGCTTCCTAGATGCTATTTTCTTTAAAGCAAACATGCCTGCATTGCGTTTTCAGAATCCATACATACGAGTCATAATATAACATAATCAGCCGCTAGTTATGAAACCAAGTCGTTATGAAATTGGGTTGGAAAATAAATTACGTCGTTTTTAAACGGGAAACAATATGAATGTAACTTTCAGCCACCTCCGTCAGTCGCGTTAAATATCTAGATAACAGCATTATGTCAGATTTTTCTCAAAAGCCACTTATGACCTTCTTTGCTGTATGGTTGAAGCAGTGTAAAAGACGCACCGCCAAGCGATTTATCGTTCCGGTGCGATGCTGTGTAGAAACCGTTAGGGATGAATTTTTTTTTATTGTAGATAGGCTTGCGCTTGACGACAATCATGCCTGATGGAAAGCAATGATGTGGTCTAGGATGGAGCGCGCTTGCCTAGAAAATGCCTATTCACTCTTCTATTGAAGGCACCTAGATTGTACTTGGCTGGAAATACGGAGGCTGGAAGGGCGTTCCACACCTTAGCGGTTCGTATCAGAAACGTGGAGGAAAAACGTTTCGTGCGAGTTTGTTGGACGTTAACCACATATGGATGCCACCGCTCTCGGCGTCTTGCAGTCCTATGGTAGAAAGGTGAAGGAGGTACAAGGTTATGTTGTTCTTACTTATAGTATAGGTTAAGTTTACTTATAGGTACCCCTTTTAAGTTAGTACGATAACATCTTCGGCTGCATCATCTCTTACCATCAAATGAGATCGCAGTCAAGTACTAACACGTATCGTGTAAAAAATGTTTTTTATCTGTATTAAAATTAAACAAATGAAGATTAATAGATTAATCAACCCTTACATTGAACGGTAAAGAGAATTATTATTTTATAAATATTAATTTTATTTTTCAATAATTTTTTTCATACTAAATATGAAATGATAAAATAATAATTCTCTCGCGTCATTTTTCAATAAGAACATTTGGATATTTTCCTAAACTAAATTTAAGGAAACAGGAATTTAAAAGGCAACATTTTCATGTATGAAATCTTTCAATACACGTTTCCATATTATTAACAACGATGGAAACAAGCTCCCTTCTGGCGCATGTGTGCCGAAGAAATGTGATCTTTCTTGGCAACGGTTCAGCTCATTTCATTTTGTGTGATTCTCTTTAAACTGCCATATCCAGTTAGTGAGCCGTAACTCATAGCCACAGTTAATAGTGTCTGGGGTCCCATAAAGACAAATTATGCGTTTAGATGATATCTAGCTTTATTATTGTCTAACTAAATAAACTATTGTTGGCTGTCTAGCGTTATTTACTATAATTAAATTAGTTCCATAGCAAATGCGGATATTATATAGTACCGACATAATATAAAATTCAGTCGGTGTAAAATTATGGAAAGCATTCCATTGTATGTGCAGCTAACGGAAATGTCCAATGTACTGCTAATAGCACCGATCCGAGTATGTCTTTAGAAAATAAATATCAATTGTACCGTGAAGGAAACTAGCAGTGAAGGAAAACTTCGTCAGAAAACCTGACAGTTCACCATAAAGTTCTCGAAGGTTTTATAACGGTTAAGGCTTAGCAAACGCCCACCAACCTTTACTTGGCTATCGTGTTGGACTGTGAACAGAACCTCCCTCATGTTGATGGGAGACCCGTTCGTTTATACTATAATATTATGTATTTTGTACTTATTCGGTATCTGTGCAGCAGTGGGTCATCAAAAGCAGTTATTGAAAGGCTTTATAAAGACAGTAATTAGGAATGAAAAACCAAGGTTATATTTTTCAAAGCCTCGTTCGGGGAAAGCCTTAAATATTCATGCGGGGAATTAAAATAAACTTCCTTCATGTTCTTGATGTAACAATTTCAGTCCAAAGTTGATATATCGTTATCTTGTACTTATACATAATATATAACACGTGAAATACACAAACTAGGTCAACGAAATTAAAAATTCTCGGCAGCTGAAGCTGAAAGATTACGGCTGCTAAACATGCTTGTTAATTTTAAAAACAAAAGCGCGCGTTTCTGTAGATACTGCCTTAGGTAGGTACCTTCATAGATATTTACCTATTCATAAAGTTGTGATATAGCAGCTACCAATTTATTAAGTTACTCGTAGTAAATAGAATAGGTAAGTCGCTACTTTAGAACAGTACTTTAAACTAGCCCGGCACTTGAAAAACTTAGTCCACCACTTAGTAGGTACCTATAACTAGGTACTTGGTTAACATTGAAAAACTATTCAGTAGTAAATCTGAATGAAAAGAGACTTCAAGCTACGATGTAGGTGTACGCTAATAAATAGTTTGACCTCTTACTTTATAATTGGATGTGATTTCTATTTTCGAAACTTACGAAGATAAACAAACGTAGATAAAGGCTTCACGTTTTCTTTGAAGCAAAAGGCTAGCCCAAAGCAAACTCGTAGCAGGTAATGAATTTGTTCTATTTCCTTATTAAATTTATGCAATTTAAATAGGTAGTATTAGAAGTTTGCTAACAGCTTCCCAAAGACTCAAGCGTTGAGCTACTTTTATAATGTTATGCCGTTGAGATATTCTCATATTATAACTTCATAATACATACCTACCTAAACCTAAAGTGTATCAGATGAGACGAGACGGTAGGGGGCATATTATTTTAGGGCGCAAATTAAACTTTAGCTTGTCACAACCCCTTCAGACCTTTAAGGGTGGATAATATCTTAATATCGCCACAGTGTCGCTTCAACTCCGAGCTTAATATATCTCATGTAGATTAGGTAACACGCTTTGCTACGAGACGTTTTCTTTATAGCCACTTAAGAAAATTGCATGAAAAGTAGAACAGTTTTACGCGAGGAATTATAAATTATTGCAGAAATAAATTGTAAATAATTATGCAAAAGAAAACTTATTGTGTAAAATTTCGTATCCATGCCTGAGATCTCTCTAAAGAAAAACCTTGTGGTTATTAATGAAAAATGGACAACTTCTTGTATGAAAAAAGATGATTCGAATGAAAATTGTACCACTTTACAATTAATACTCTGATAGGCTTATAATTATGTACAATAATCAATACTGAAAGCTCCATTTCAATGATTTCTACGATTAAATAAAACGCGATACAGCTCACTTTGCTTTGCGATAGCTACTTCAGTTTGAACAAAATTGATTGACTCACAACGATACTACAGCATTAATAATATCCGATTCGAAATCATAGATAATAATTAACAATTACTAACAACTAACTTTGCTCAGTCTGCTCAAATGATCTCTTGGAAACTTCAAAAAGTTCTTCTTTATTGCTTGATAAAATTAAATGTAAACCTTTTCGCATTTTTGCATTTGGGTTTAGCTGGCAATTCTCGTTTGAACCTTTGACATAAAAAACGAGTATAATTTTTATGAAGCAATGCTTTATTGTTTATTCCTGTCCTACATTACATCTGATTATAATGTAAGTGGTAAAAAAGTACAAATTATTTATCAATTTCCAGTTAATATTCACCACCTAACTTGCGTGTTTTCAATGTTTAATTAAAAGATTTGTAACAATACGATTAGAAAAGATCGTATACATACCGTATCGGACAATATAAATTTCTCCACAACAGCAATCCATTAAAGTTCAATTTTTCTCAGTTTCTCGAGTGATCGCTCCGTACTTCACGAAAGCTATTGAAGTTGGTAACTAAATATTTATGTTGATCGATGCTTCAATGCTACAACACAATATATATACTTTCTACAATTATTCATCCCATGACTATAAAACACCATATATATACTTATACAATTTTTATACGATACTATATATATGTACATATTTAATGCAATATTACAAAACGCATTTAAAAGTTTTCAACATACTCATATATAGACTTCATTATTATTGAGGAATAACAATTTTCAATACGCATACACAGACATTTTAAAACGTAGAATATAAATCGACGTGATTGCATTTGAAAAGTAACGAACTGCAGAACACGCGGGAATAATCATGGCGATAAATTGTGAACCAATTTATTATTATCCAGGTTTTTTGGATAAAAATATTTATGTTAACAGTGAAAAAGAATGCCGTTCCATCCTACGTAACTAACCGCGAAATAAAAATGTTAAAGCCAATACGTAGGTACGACTATTTTAGTCCGGGTTGGAGTGGGTTGTTTCAATTGGAATTTGTGGGCCCTCAATGGAGCACTGGATAAGTACTTTATTCAGATTTGACATGAATGAATATTGAGTACCTACGTTTTTAAGCTTCGTTTATGAGTGGTAATTCAGATGCTAATAAATCGGGGGTTAGAGTTTATAGTGTTGAAGTCAAAGATTAGAGTATACGTCAATAATTTAATTACACTACCGAAAGGATCAAATGATTAATGGACTATTACTTTGAAGTCACCGTTGACTTGAAAGTTTATCGGGACGAAGCTTCTGGGAAGATCAGAGAAAATTCTTCTTAAGCTTGTTCCTTCCATTACGCATAAAAATACTCGCCGGTTTCGAACCCCCGTCCTCCAGTTAGTACTAAGTTAACACGTTAGTACACGTGTAAGTTACCGAAGAGTACGAAAACTCTCATACGTCAGTCCTTAGATATCACAGTTCTGTAACAACATGTAATAGGACACTTTGCATTTTTCTATCTACTTTCTACACCATTCACTCTATTGATACTATCCTTCATTTTTTTCGTTTTTTACTGTTCCTGTGTTCTGTCCCTGCTTCGCTAGAGACCTTATAGAAACTATGATTCGAAATAAGCAATACTTTTAATTTCCTAAGGCATAGTAAATTTTGAAAAATCTGAACCTACATTATTGCTTTCTCAGATCACTTCATTTTTTCTGTGATCTGAGATTGCTTTCTAGGTGAAAGAGTTTGGGATGGGCGATGATTGTTAGTTACTGAGTGAGTTAGTGAGTCAGGAAGCCGTTTATAATAATAATTTAAAGCTATTTAAAACTAGCGGGCGCCCGCGACTCCGCATATGTAAATTTCGGTTTTTCACAAATCCCGCATGAACCATGAATTTTTCCGGAATAAAAAACAGTCTATGTTTTAATCTCGGATATTACCATTTCAGCCAAATTTGTTCACTTGTTACGGAGAACAGAAGTAACAAACACACACACACACACATACTTACACACAAACGTTCGCCTTTATAAAATTAGTGTGATATATTTAGATTACCTATCCTCCAATAAATCCACGAATACGTTCCACCAAGTGAAGCTTGAAGCTTTCATTCGAACCAATCAAATTACGTGCCCCGTCCGACGCTGTATAATGTAATTTAAAAGTTCTATGCTGTTCATGCGGAAACACGTTCTTTTATTCTCCTAATACTGCAGACTAAAGGATGGAGTAATCACTTTAGATTAAGATGTACCTACGTTCCATCGATGGGTTTTAAAAAAGAATTGAGCCCTCGATTAGAGTGCTTCCGGGTTCGATTCCCGACACAACCAGCTTGTAATTTTATATTTATTGGATTTAGTGGATATTTCTGACCAGTGCGATGCTGTGTAGCCACCGTAGTAGTTGCTAACCTCTTCCAAGTTGATACAATAATATCTACGACTGCATCGTCACCTTACATCTACTGAAATTGCAACTACTAAGAGTTCAATATAGAAAATTTATTATTTAAGGTTTGAAATAGTTATGAAGCTGGTTTTACAGGTATTATGTCCTAATAAATGACAGTTAAAATGGTATTAAATGCTGAATTTCACATAGATCAAAGCTTTCTGCAAACGTTTTAGCTAAAAGCTCGCGCAAATTATTCCATGCACAAAACTTGCAAAGCGGCATATTTTATGTATTATCAAAATTCACTTAAAAGTTCAAACCACCATATCGCAACGCAAATCGTTCTAAAACCTTTTTTTAGTCATCATTTACTTTACTATGAAAAAGTTGAGCTTTGAAAAATAAAAAACCATTTTTAAGTATATGTATTTTCTCTTTACTCTTTGTTTTTCATTGTTTCAATGTTTTACGTACATATTTCCACAAACAATACATTATATTGTAATATCAATTGATTGCCTTTAAGAACCCTGAAGAAATAACACATAGGTAATAGATTATTAAAGGTAAACCTACTACAAACTAAGGTCTAGAAATCTGGAACCATATAACAGTAAGTATTAAACAATATTAAATTGAGATACTTGCAATAGACCAAACAGTAACAAGTATCTCAATCTAAACTAGAATTTAGAAAGCACGTTTCTGAAATAAATCAGCCGGTACATAGCTGAAACGAATCTACAGAATAGTTTCTTTTATTTCAATTTGTGCGCACAATGTGAAACTCAATACGAATTTTCACTTGGAAGCTTTAGGAATTTCAAATAGGATACTCAGAGGATTCTAAAAGAGACGATAAAAAAGCCTTCCAGGTGTGCTGGAAGCAGGGTGTTAATAAAGATGAGTTATTCAAGCATTCAGGCTGAAAACGCTCCAGCGTAAAACGTGAGTGGTGTCATGCTGAACAAGCTATCGTGGTTTCGTGTCGTATTTTCCCGCTACATTTGAAATTTTGAACACATTTAAATGTCAGAACTTGAAAATGATACATTATATCAATTTTTTTAAATTATTTTTACAAACCAACGTATATATACTTGAGCAGTTTCGCTGATACATTATGTGGGTGCAATTTTTTCAAACTATAACACGTTTCTCAAATCAGCTCACGGTTTGTCTCCTGCATATTTTATCTGTGAGGCATGAGGGATGTATAGATATTTCATTCCACGATGACGCGCCCCACTCTATCAAACTGCAAACGAGTCCAATGGGCGCGTTGTCGTGGATTGAAATATCTATAGGTTAGTTTCAATAATTTTCTGAGATCTAGATATTTGAACATTTGTAACCGTTAATAGTACAACTTCACTCATATCCAGGACTTTCTCATTCGAAACCATTTTTGATGATAACGATACAAGTTACCATTTCAAAATAATTTTAATCAATCTTCACTTCTGACTATTATCAGGGTGGGAACAGGGAAGTTAGAAGGGATTTCCTCACCTTAGCGGTTCTTATCAGAACGTGGTAGAAAAAAGTTTCGTTCGAGTTTGCTGGATATCAACCTCAATGTCACTTTTCTTGGCGCCTTCTCTTCTCTTCTTCTCTTGGTAACTTACTTTTCCTTAAAATACACCTTTTCTATTCTAGGGCTTTCCAAATCCTCACATTTAAATATCAGCAGGCGTCTTGTCTGTTATATATTTTAATAATGAAACTTTTCGCTTACGACGGTTGCGGTAACAAAAGGTTTTTCATATAGTGCAGACTCCGAGATATCATTTTCTCCATTACATACTACGAAAATATTTACGAGATCCTATTCTATTCTAGTTCAGACTCACGAAATAACGTCTACCTATTACAGTGAGATGATATTTTGTGATGATGTGCCCATTTGGCGTAGCTGTGCGGTCTTAT
Source organism: Coenonympha arcania (assembly GCA_036785405.1). Lineage (NCBI taxonomy): Eukaryota > Metazoa > Arthropoda > Insecta > Lepidoptera > Nymphalidae > Coenonympha > Coenonympha arcania. Next base: position 11,815,227 of record CM072065.1, read on the forward strand.
ATGCACGTAGATTTGGAGTAGTTCTTATTGAATTAAAAGAAGCATAAGCCTGAAAATTAATAAAATTCATCATCACCTCGTACCTATCTGTATCTGTCTCATTCATATTATTTAACTAGTAGGGCGCGTGAGGGCGCGGGCCACATGTGGCCCGCGTGCTGTCTTTCCCCCTATTCGCCTTCCAACTTTTAGTCTCTGCAACATTCCCCATACATTTTCTATGGAAAAAAATAAATTCCGCCATTTTGATTTTTTTTTCTTTCTATCAAATAGACCTCAAAATCCTGATCACTTCTTGTCAAGAAACCGTTCTTCCATCTTTTATACTTTCCGAGATATCGACAAAATTCGAACGGCGGCCATTTTGAATCCGCCATTTTGAATTTTTTTTCAGCTCACTGCCAATTGGATGACGTTTCGAATGACATTTGGTCGAGCACCCCCCACCTATCTTCGATACCCTGGCCGTGCTCTTCACCCGTCTCCGAAATCCTCAATCATCAGCTTTCTCCGTATTTTTCCTCCGAATGAATTTTTCCCTTTTATACGAAATGGTAATTGAAAAAAAATTTTTCATACAAAATTGTTCAGGAGAGGTGATCAATGAGTCAGTCAGTGAATCAGCACGAGTAGCTATATATATATTAACTAGTAGGGCGCGTGGGTGCGCGGGCCACATGTGGTCCGCGGGCTGTCTTTCCCCCTATTCGCCTTCCAAAATTTAGTCCTTCAACATTCGCCATACATTTTTCTATGGAAAAATAAATTCCGCCATTTTGAATTTTTTTTCAATCCATAAAATAGACCTTTGGGTCCTGATCACTTCTTCTCAAGAAACCGTTCTTCCATCTTTTATACTTTCCGAGATATCGGCGAAATTCGTTTGGCGGCCATTTTGAATCCGCCATTTTGAATTTTTTTTCAGCTCACTGCCAATTGGATTACGTTTCAAATGACATTTGGTCGGGCACCCCCGACCTATCTTCGATACCCTGGCCGTGCTCTTCACCCGTCTTCGAAATCCTCAATCATCAGCTCTCTCCGTATTTTTCCTCCGAATGAATTTTTTTCTTTTATACGACACCATCTTTGAAAAAAAATTTTTTCATACAAAATTGTTCAGGAGAGGTGATCAATCAGTCAGTGAGTCAGTCAGTGGCCAATCAGCACGAGTAGCTATATATATAGTAATGAAGATTATCAATAAAAAATGTTGCTAAAACGGAAAAAAATATGATTCGCTATAGAGCTTTCATTGCGTGCGCTGTATGAACGGTTAAAGTTACACAAAAATCATATATGACGGAATTTTTTCGCTTTAAAAGCCCTAAAAAAGGATAGTCGTGGACAGTTTGGTTGACTCACTATAACGTTTTTGATTTGAACATCAATGATTCCCACAGGATTTTTATAAAATCGAAATGTACGAGGCCGAAGCTGCGGGCAACAACTATTTTTTATAATAAAAGTCGGGAAAACAAGCTTTATCGCATTCAAAATCGGTTCGTCTCAACAATTGATTTTACTTCGGACATTCGGAACATCAAGTTTTCAGGAGTTCGGCGATTTGGGATTTGAAGATATACGTTTTACAACTTGATCTTGAGACGGCAGACATCTTACAAAGTTAGACCTTAAATTAAATTATTCATTCTCCAACTGGCATTGTTTCAAGTTATGTAGGTGCCCATCCTAATAAATAAACTTTGGTTTAGTTACGTTATTAAATATACGTACCTACACTGTGGTGCACTGATATTTTATGCAAAATAGCCCCTATACAATTTTTGAATACCTAGTCTTTAATAGAGGTTACGCGAAGGAAGCTGCAAGCGTCAAATACAATAATATAACGAAGTATATAAAATCTGAATATAACACTGAAAACAAAATTTCAAGCAAAACACTTTAAAATACTTTTAAAAAAACATTTTAACACCCAGCTCGTTTGCGAAGCGAAATAATACATAGACTGGAAAAATGTTAATCTCGCGACCTGTTTTCCTCTTATTAGTTGCCTTGGACGTAATATTTTCCGGAAGATAATCCTCCGTACAGAGCACACAAATGCTAGATGAAGCATAAATCATGCCAGCGATATAAAAGAAAAATTTATACCGAGAGCTTGCATTCGAAACTAGCAAATTCGTTGCGATAAATCATGCGGCCTCAGTAAAGAATATAAATCAATAGTTATTTGTTATGCAAGGCCGCAAAATGGATTTTTGGGCCGAGTGTCAAATTTGAATGCTGAGCGGCGAAGGATTCTAGGGTTGAACCCTGAGCGCAGCGAGGGGTTCAAAATATAGAATCCTGAGCAGAGCGAGGCATTCAAAGACACGAGACCCAAAAAAATTTGCGGCCGTACGTAACACAAAATTTTTCATCTCACCACAGCGAGGAAAATTACTAGAAGATCACTTGGATCGGCATTGCGAGTAAGTATGTTAGATGTTGTCTTTAGCAATAACTTCACTCACTTTGCAATAACTTCACTCACTTAATTAAATCCACTTTAAATCTTCAATCATGTTATTACTAAACAAAAACAAGATATTATCATCGATCACGATTAGAAGAAAAATTGAGAAATTCTTTTTTCTATTCTACTTTTTTTTAAATGCGTTCAGAAATGTCAATTTCTAAGAACCAACGATAATAGAAAATTTAAAAAAAATAACAATAATTAGATAAACAATGGGTAAATATCATGAATTTAATCAAGTTTCCTTTATTTTTCATAAAACTAAATAGGAGTTATTATTTTTATCGATATTCTAAGAAAAATGTAAAAAATAAAAAAGTAATGTACCTATACAAACTCTAAGGTCGAACTTCGTTACTGACCGTATGCGTGATTAAAAAAAAGTCTTCATGACATTATAGACGCAATACAAGAGTACGTTCGTTTTTGGAAATGCTTTGCGGCCCTAGGGCGGAAAAGGATTTTCATACTACTTTCCCGCCCTAGGGAGAAAAGAAAATTCTTTTGGGCCCTAGGGAATATAATAGCATTTTCCGCCCGCATTTTGGGCATTAAAAATGCCTTTTCCGCGCGGGTGAGATGAAAATAACATTCTTTATCCTTCCGTCTTTTAAACTCCATTCCGTATTCGCGGGTGACCAGTTTATGCTACAAGGGTAGGAAAGTTTTATACAATGATCAACCTGCACTGTTTTATTTTCCAAGTTTTTTATTTCGAACTTGTAAAGCGGTAGAAACTTTTGCGCTGGACAAAAACGTAAGTATTGTTTTTTTATAGAACTTTACCTTTCAGTTTACTTATCTATGCTCGCTTGCTCAGTTTTACACTCGAAGCGAGCCTTGAGGACAAACCTTTGTGAGAAATACCGTTTGACGGTTTTTTGGTTATAAGGTTTTGTAAAAAATTACCACTTCATTTAAAATACAAATTCATTGTATTGAATAGAAGAAGGCGTTCGATCTAAGACTATAGGTACAATCTTGCGATGTGAATTTAACATCCATGTATGTTAGTCCATGTAAAATTCTTTTCAGATAGCAAGCAAGATAATTTACTATTTTTAATAAATACATTGGTTTACATTTAGAAAACTTCGTGTCAGTCTATGGTAGAGACTAGAGTAGCCACAGAGAAAACTGATTGAACTTTCTTTACATTATTTAACAATTACGTTAGCGTACCGTCCCTAATGAACCTCGAAGAGCTGTTATGCCTCAAAGAATATGCTTGTAAAAAGAACCCACTAATCGGTTTCCCTATAAAGGCAATAAAGAAAGAAAGTCACACGGTTTGGGCGGCCACCTGTAAATAAAGATGAGATATTGCGCGACGTGAGTAAGGGCTTTACAAATGTAGGTCATGCACTAAAGGATTCCTGTACCAGCGTTTGAATATAAAAGTGGGAAACATTGGCGTACGCTGGTAGGCTATTTGAAATTTTAATGCGATGATGCATCTCTATTTTTTAAGTTACGTGCTTGAAATTCAAATTCTTTTTGATAGCTTTTACACGTGTATTCCTTTCAGTAAATTAGTCTGTGTTCGCCACAGTTGCTTAACTTTATAAATCGACTTATACATTTTGTTAATTGATTGAGATGACTTGATTAAACCATTCAGCCGTTAAAATGTAAGCCGTTAATTGATCTTAATTAGCTAATACAAACAAAAGGTGTTCATGCAAACATTTATCATTGTTCATTTATCATTTCATTTCTTCGATTTTTTTAACTTTTCTAATATTCAATACGTTTTAAACCATGTTAGCACTATTTGGAAAATGTGTCTTATTACCTCTTACACAAATAAAAAAAAGCAATATTATCAGAAACCGATAACCTAAAAGCTATATGGACTTCAGGCAAGCATTAAATTTTACGTTTCAAAGCATCAACGTTTCCACAAATTAACGTAACAAGATTTCCGTAAGCTGATTCATTCTCATACTGCTAGATCAGTAAATTAGGTAGACGTGTTTTAAATTAAGATAAGTATAGCTGTTCTAGTACTGAACAAGAATTTAGGTATTTTATTTCCTGTTTATACCTTTAGACTTATGTTCCTATTTTCGATGGTTAAGGTACGTGGTATAATTTGATCGCCGGATTTAATTTTTTTTGATAATATTCGAGGAAATAACAGTTGCACATCTACATATTGTTTTCAAATAAAAACTTTGCTCAAAAGTCCTCAGTTCTCGAAGACTTGAAATCTGATATCTAATACGAGGTTTATGGTCATTTTTGAGCAAAGTTCTTAATAAAAACGTGTAGGCATGTTATCACTAGTTATTTGCGCAATTTTGATTGTCGTAAATATTTGCGAAAAACTAAATGAAATTTGAATTTGGCGGTCTAAATTTGCCGAACCACTATATGTATTTAGACCTAGGTATCGCAGCCCAGTTTTTATTCTTTTTCTGCTACCGACTTACATTCTACCAAATAAATGAATCGAAGCCAAGCCTATTTTGCTGTGCTGTATCCATCGCAAGCAACTACAGCTACAATATTGGCTGTCCCGGATTTTATTGCGCTAATACAGTTAACCGATTTATACTTGCGGCGCTGTTAGGCGTTACGTAATTGCTTTAATGCAACCGATGTTCTAGAATCTAAAGTCTAGTCTAGAACATTACATGTAATGTCGGTGTACGGTCCTAGACATAAACATAAAAAGTAAATGTTATTGGGTGGGGAAATTTTTAAAATCTCCGTTTTGAAAAATTTGAAAATCTCCGTTGTTATTGAAGAAGATTCACTGAATTTATTTTCGTCCTTCCCACTTTTACGAATACGTTGGTGGGTGCGACATGCATCGTCGCGGATGAGCATAACAGAAAAACGACGTTTTAATTACTAAATAACTAAGCCGAACTTATGATCAAAAATCCGTTTATGAGCGTTTTTGGATATTATTGGTACCTACCGGCGCATTAAAATAAAAACTACAATTAGTAGTTTCCGATAAAATAACAAAAATGAAAATTTTGGAGCAACTTTTGGGAAAACTTTATATCTAGAAAATTGTATTCAATCGTGTTTCTACTTCACAGCAAATGAAAGAAAATACATGACGTTTTTTGATGGTACATTTCCTCATATATTATCCTTATATTTTTATCCGACTTCATTTAAACTGCAAGTCACTAAAATCGCTTAAAACGACCATATACGCCGTTAATGGTAGCAAAGGCGTGGGATGCAGTGCTTAATGATATTACTTACTCGTTAACATCGAGTGAATGTCTAGCGCGTCTCATGTCTGTAACTACCCTATATCTACCTATGTTCATGAAAAAGAACCGCTCTTGACTCTTGATACGTAAGAACAATACAAACATATAGCTTGGCAAACTATCTGAGTAACGAGGGTGATAACCCGAAGCAATACAAAGATAAATAATCAAACTTAGCTAAAGTCATAATTTGACCACTTGTTCGTGTATAGGAGCAGAGCGTGTTCGTGTATCGGAAAATTCTAATGACCTATGGAAATGGGCTTAATCGATAAGGTAAACGAAGTATTATCGCATGGCAATATTCATTCAATAATGTAGAGATACATGGTTTTCACCATATGCGCGCAGTCGATCAAGATCGCCGCGCGACATATATGAGGGGACGCGGGTCGCCGAGAGCGTCTGTGTCCGAGATGGTATGAGCGAAAGACATAAAGACTTCTGATGGCTAGTGCGTCATGTTGGTGGTCATGACGAATCTTATGAATAATAAATATAAATATGAATATTAGCAGAGTCTAGTAGGACCCTTCTGAGATGGCTAACACAGCGAATGCCCGTACTATGGTACTATGGGAAGACGTCCTAAGTGGCGCATATTGTCTGTATGACGTCGAGTGTATTTGATGCGTCGCAGCTGGCTGTTGCACTATAAGTTAATACGGTAGGCTGCGCCTTCAGGCCTCGATGTTTGCAGATTGTCTCTTGGTCTCTAGTATGCGTAACACCACGCTTAAGGTGCTGATCTCTTATCCTCACCGGGATAAGAATATAACACATATCTGGGGCGGTACAACCGTTAGGGGCGCTCTTGTAAGAGAGTGCCCCACCTTATCACATAGGTGTAACCTCCACCTTAATGAGGCTCTTTATCTCATATCCTTACGGGGATGTGAACATAGGTGAAAACCGCCACCTTAATGCGGCCGGACTTACATCTCTTATGAGAGATGAGGGGGGAGAGCTCACCCTTCGGGGCGCCTATGGGGCGGGGCGGATGCGGGAGCTCACCATCCTGAGCGAGTGAGGGGCTCTGGATCATCTTTTTCATAAAGATGCCACTATCGAGCGCTTACCGAACGCAGTGCTAGGCGTATGGAGGCATATAGTCGAAGTACGCCGGGCTGTTAGTAGGATACTATCGAACGCTTACCGAACGCAGTGCTAGGAGTATGGAGGCTTATAATAGTCGAAGTACACCGGGCTGTTAGTAGGGTCTCTTCGAACGCTTACCGAACGCAGTGCTTGGAGTATGGAGGCTTATAATAGTCGAAGTACGCCGGCCTGTTAGTAGGGCCATACATAGTTAACATATTATGAAGCAAGAACCTGTTATAAGGATCAGACATTGCGTCTGATCCTATTTTTATCACTAAATAAATTACGATGGCTTTGGGAATAGTGGACTCATGACTTCTGACGCTCTAAAAGGATTTGGGATACTACTATGAACACAACATATAAAAGGGTCCTACCATTGGATAATCACGTGCCAACCTGAGAAAGATCAATATTTAGATGAATTAAGGAAGTATAGGGTATTTTATAAGTAGGACCTAGTCGAAACAGTTACAATTTGGTGCCGTGACCAGGATACTGGTCAAACGGCAAGTTAGAGATTAGGAAAGTAGGCGAAAGCCTACAATTTGTTGTCCGTGAAATGGAAAGAGACTGAAGAGGTCTACGAGTTCATGATGTCCCGAAAGTCATACTGTCAGGGGGTTGAAGGAAGAGATAGTGATATCAAAGCCGTTGGATACCAAGTGTGGTTTGGAGTTGTTGAAAGAGAGAAATCGTTATCATAGTAAGGCTTAGGCCTGAAATGAATAACGAGTTGTGGAAAGAAAGAAATCATTATCATAGTAAGGCTTGCAAAGGCCTGAATTGAATAACGAGTTATGAGAATTATACCTATAAAAGTTGACGTGTTGCGTTAACTTACTAAGTGCAATATTGCAACACCTGTTGAGCGCTATCGAAGTAATTGGAAAGACATTCTTATACAGGCTTTTGCCTGATGGCTCATTTGGATGTGAAGGCAGATTATACTATGAGCCTATTCTTGATGATACATTTTACTCATACTATGCGTAAAGCATAAATACATATTTAAATGACTTGTAAAATACTGCAAATTTGAAAGGCAACAAGTCGAACTTGTCTTAAATATTTATTAATGGCATGAAATGGCGAGTGTGATGCATTCATGGTGAAATATTAAAGGTTTGGGTATGGCCTTAAGATGTGAGATATATGCAATCAGTATGTGTCCAAGTTTATAATGATAAAAATAAATGAGATATGAAATTGCAAATATAAGTAAGTCGTACAACCCTTGAGGTCTGGGGGTTGTTATAAATACAAAAGATAACAAAATTGAGAGGTGGATGGTTATTAATGTTATAAGTTATGTGCAAGAAATACAACCTTTGAGGTCTGGGGGTTATATTACACTAATTATGTGAATTGAGAATGCCGTGACAGGCATCTGATGTCAAAACATGTTTAGCTAATTGTCTTCTATCTGTAGAGGCGTCATCTCTACTCGAGACATAAAGTGGAAGTGGAAAGAAGGTGATTACGACTTGTATAAAGTTGTAAAAAAAAAATTAAGAAACCCTTAAGGTCTGGGGGTTGCTATGGTTATAAATGGACATTGAATCTTAATGATGCTTAACGCCTGGTGACTATAGGAGATGGAGTTTGATGGTGTGTACATTGAATACGTCGATAAGGCAGCATTGATGTATGATACGAATAACTAATGTGAGGATGCGAAGCTTGTGGGTGACGAGGTCCGAAGGTAAAGTGAAGTTGTGGTATTCGGACCGAAGTTGTTGAATACCACACAAAGTTGATAATGACATGTAATATTATTACATGATTTACAAAAATGAGTTGTGTTGGTCGCACGCAAAGGCCGTAAAGAGCGATGCCCAAGAGGGCGGTGCGCTGAAGCGGCTTAGATGTATTAGTAACCTAGGAGGATGTGTAAAGATATAGATGTGTTGACTGTGTATTGAGTCGCAAAAAGCGATGCTCTAGGGAGCGGTGCGCTGAAGCAATTATGGTTGACTTACTGATAAAGCAAGTTATTTGACACAGCAACACAAGGTTGTCAAATAGAGTTGAGAAGTAGTGATGAGACAGCACATTGTGCTAAGACGTGATGTAATGAGTATGGTTCGCTAAGAGTGATGCCCAAGAGGGCGGTGCACTAAAGCGACTAAGTTATAAAGAAGTAATGTGGAGATACATGTAGAGCACATGATGGTTGTGTATTTTGTCACTAAGATGGCTCGCTCAGAGTGATGCCCAAGAGGGCGGTGCACTAAAGCGACTATTGGTGAAGAAGATGTGTGGAGATCGACACATCACACACATTGTGTGGTAGTATATATAGTCACAAATAGTGATGCTCGAGAGAGCGGGGCACTGAAGTGACTATTGGTGAAGAAGTTGTGTCGAGATCGTCACATCACACACATTGTGGTAGTATATTGAGTCACAAATAGTGATGCTCGAGAGAGCGGGGCACTGAAGTGACTATTTGGAAATGCAATTGGTTATCTTTTGTTGCTTGGTGATGCTACATCTAACAGAAATAAGCGATTAAGGAGAGTGAAGGTGTATGTAATAAGATGCTCAATGCGCAGTGCGCCAGAGCGATTGATATATTAAAATATTGATGAGTGGCGAGTGGAGATTACTTGTAAGACAAGTAAAGAAACGCTCAGAGCGCTGTTCAAGCGAGCGGTGCGCCAGAGCGATTGAAATATTACAATATTGATTAATAGGGAATACTTGCAAAACAAGCAAAGGAACACTCGGAGCAATGCTCAAGCGAGTATTGCACTAAAGCGGCTGTTTATGGCAGCTTTATGGAATGAAGAAAAGTTGTGTGTGGAGGAGAAACGTAATAATAGTATTATCGATGCAATCGAAGAATTATGTGTAACTTGTCATGACGATATTTAATATCGTCGTATGAAAAATGAAATTGGTTATTAAGTGTGTGGAGAGTTGAGCAGTACTAACAGTACTTGCATTGCCCATATGGAATATGGGTCAAAACAAAAAAAAAAAAATAACTTGCATAATTTTATGCATAGACTTACACAGCGCCGACCGATGGGACTTTGATCTCATTAGTGTTCCTAAGGGAACCAAGCGGTCGTACCAAAAATCTTGTATTTATTGGCAAAGTATCACAATGGTGCAACGCCTGAGTCTGACTCTCTAGTACCAATGACCTATGAAAAACATTTACAAGTTATTGTATGGGTCTCACACACAATATATTAATAGATAATGATTCACGGAGCGAAACAAATTAAAACTACTGAAGGAGTATAGCTCAAGTAGTGTTTGAGCAAGCACTATAAATTACGTGAAGGAACGGCACGTACTCATGATTTCAAGTGAAATAACAAATATTACTAATAAATAGGTCGCTTTTGAAAGCACCTTAATAAACGGAGGATACAAGACCAAGGTACAATGTTATAATGCATAAGAGTTTTCGAACTCAAAAGAAATGATTAATAGGGACACCTGGGGGCATTCGTATTGCGACGGTAGAGGTGAAATTCTTGGATCGTTGCAAGATGTATGACAGCGAAAGCATTTGCCCAAAGGTGTTTTCATCAATCAAAAATATATGAGAAAAGGTAAATAGGGACATTTGGGGGCATTCGTATTGCGACGGTAGAGGTGAAATTCTTGGATCGTTGCAAGACGAACAACAGCGAAAGCATTTGCCAAAAATGTTTTCATTGATCAAAATATAAGCTTTATCTCTTAACTGAGATTTTGATGAACACAGTATTGAAAGCAGTTCCACTGTGAGTAGATCAGTAAACATTTATGTATTTTGGCTCTCGCAAGAGGGTACAGTATCGAAAGCAGTTCCACTGTGAGTAGATCAGTAAACACTTATGTATCTTGGCTCTCGCAAGAGGGTACAGTATCGAAAGCAGTTTAACTGCGAGTAGATCAGTAAACGATTATGTATAAAGCCGATAAGCCGATGGTGCAAAGATGAGTTGTATAAGCGAAAGGTTTAATTCTCTAGAGTAAATTCTATTCCACAGGTTACATAGAATTTAGGGGGTTGGATGTAACTACCCTATATCTACCTATGTTCATGAAAAAGAACCGCTCTTGACTCTTGATACGTAAGAACAATACAAACATATAGCTTGGCAAACTATCTGAGTAACGAGGGTGATAACCCGAAGCAATACAAAGATAAATAATCAAACTTAGCTAAAGTCATAATTTGACCACTTGTTCGTGTATAGGAGCAGAGCGTGTTCGTGTATCGGAAAATTCTAATGACCTATGGAAATGGGCTTAATCGATAAGGTAAACGAAGTATTATCGCATGGCAATATTCATTCAATAATGTAGAGATACATGGTTTTCACCATATGCGCGCAGTCGATCAAGATCGCCGCGCGACATATATGAGGGGACGCGGGTCGCCGAGAGCGTCTGTGTCCGAGATGGTATGAGCGAAAGACATAAAGACTTCTGATGGCTAGTGCGTCATGTTGGTGGTCATGACGAATCTTATGAATAATAAATATAAATATGAATATTAGCAGAGTCTAGTAGGACCCTTCTGAGATGGCTAACACAGCGAATGCCCGTACTATGGTACTATGGGAAGACGTCCTAAGTGGCGCATATTGTCTGTATGACGTCGAGTGTATTTGATGCGTCGCAGCTGGCTGTTGCACTATAAGTTAATACGGTAGGCTGCGCCTTCAGGCCTCGATGTTTGCAGATTGTCTCTTGGTCTCTAGTATGCGTAACACCACGCTTAAGGTGCTGATCTCTTATCCTCACCGGGATAAGAATATAACACATATCTGGGGCGGTACAACCGTTAGGGGCGCTCTTGTAAGAGAGTGCCCCACCTTATCACATAGGTGTAACCTCCACCTTAATGAGGCTCTTTATCTCATATCCTTACGGGGATGTGAACATAGGTGAAAACCGCCACCTTAATGCGGCCGGACTTACATCTCTTATGAGAGATGAGGGGGGAGAGCTCACCCTTCGGGGCGCCTATGGGGCGGGGCGGATGCGGGAGCTCACCATCCTGAGCGAGTGAGGGGCTCTGGATCATCTTTTTCATAAAGATGCCACTATCGAGCGCTTACCGAACGCAGTGCTAGGCGTATGGAGGCATATAGTCGAAGTACGCCGGGCTGTTAGTAGGATACTATCGAACGCTTACCGAACGCAGTGCTAGGAGTATGGAGGCTTATAATAGTCGAAGTACACCGGGCTGTTAGTAGGGTCTCTTCGAACGCTTACCGAACGCAGTGCTTGGAGTATGGAGGCTTATAATAGTCGAAGTACGCCGGCCTGTTAGTAGGGCCATACATAGTTAACATATTATGAAGCAAGAACCTGTTATAAGGATCAGACATTGCGTCTGATCCTATTTTTATCACTAAATAAATTACGATGGCTTTGGGAATAGTGGACTCATGACTTCTGACGCTCTAAAAGGATTTGGGATACTACTATGAACACAACATATAAAAGGGTCCTACCATTGGATAATCACGTGCCAACCTGAGAAAGATCAATATTTAGATGAATTAAGGAAGTATAGGGTATTTTATAAGTAGGACCTAGTCGAAACAGTTACATGTCTCATCCTTCTTTTGTATAAAATAATAAGTGCAGCTCTTTAAGAAGAACCTAGAGTTTTGAACAAAATTGTATTGTGTATTTAAAATACATTTTTTTTATAATATAAGTTAATTAATTAACAAAAAACCCGATTTCAACTCTCGTCAAACTACTGTTGAATACGTCCTTTCCAATGAAAAATTTATGCCTTGTATGGTTTTCTCATGGATAGCATTAACTACTAAATTACACTAAATTGAAATGGGACCACACGGGACGCGTCAGCTTTCTAAAAAAAAAAAGAATCATCTAAATCGATTCACCCAGCCAATATAAAGTCATTCCTTGCTCTGTGATTCACCCAATCAAAAATTAACAAACAGAAAAAAAACATACAGTCAAATTGAGAACCTCCTCCTTTTTGAAGTCTGTTCAAAAGAAGTCCTATTACTCTCAATGTATAGTAATTAATCTATCATGCTTCAGTTTGAAAAACTACATGATATCCTTTTTCGAATTCTTATCCAACAAATACTAAGCCAATAGCTGCACGGGCGTTGTTATAAATTCCGTAGAACATTAATTACGAAAGTAACAAGCTACGGGTGTCAGATTTATTTGTAGTAGGTACTTCATTGGATGAGTTTCAGCTAATTGCTGTATTCAAGCTACATCCTAGTTTGCTTTAATTAAGCAAAATTTTGGAATCTAGCCGTGAGACTAGTTTGCTTTTATTATGTAGCTATAGGTAACTACATTTTCCTGAATAAAAATCTACGTTTGAAATACCGAAACATATATAAACTTCCATATTTTAAAAGAGATTTTTTTTTATTGTTATGAAAGTTTTAAACTAAGAGTCATTAACTATTCTAATTTAATGAAATACCACTTAAAATCACAATAGACTTGTTACATGTATTCTGTGCTTTGAACATCATAATTTCCTTCCATTTCCTTTGAGTCAAGACATTGTTGCAGCCGATGTGAATATTTAGTTGAACATGGAGATTTCAACAAGGGTTATTTGGATTTACTTTGTACTTGCTCTTCGCTCTGCACTTTCCTTTTGTACAGTGAATTGTTTTAATCTACACAGAGCTCTCCTATCACATCTATTTTATTTCGTAGTTCGGATCAAAGAGATGCATTCTATTTGAATTCAGTGAAAATTTCGTGGAATAATGTTTGCATATCTATTCGTTGGACATTTACAAATTACTTTAATTCAGGATATTTTTTGTGCTTTTATTGTTTTATTGCCTATATGTTCATTGCAATTAGAAACCAGTTTCATTTATCAAGTGTTTAAAATTAAAATGATTAAAAAATAACTATTCTGCATATCGCTTAGCTTAACTTCACTCTGGTGACAGAAAAACCTACCTAAGTAGATTATGTACTAGAGTCCGTTCATCAAACAAATCAACACATTTACATTTCCGTGTTTTCAATCTTTACAATTATAATTTATGTGTTGCAAATAATATAATATATTATGAAATATCGCCTAAGTTAGTTTAGTATGCCCCAGCTTGATTCAGTTGAGATGCATTAAGCTTTCTTTATGAAACTCTAAACTTTAAAGGAATCCTCTTTTAATAAATTATCTTATAGTTTGTCTAGTACCGTACCGTATAGTTTTAGTAGCGTGATGGCTTCATTGTTGACTGTTGTTAGCTTAGTGACAACAATTTATTCTTTGAGTCAGTTGGCATCAAAATAATAACTTTAAAAATATTTTTAAAAACACGATTTTATATATCAATTTTCTTCTCAGCAAACCCCTTCATTTGATACCCATATTGTCATTTGTCCACCATCTTGGGCGTTGCACCATCTTGGGCGTTCCGCCATGTTAGATTTAGAATGACATCAAACACCTAACAATGCATTGTCATTAAAACTAAACGCGTTAATACAAAATATCAGCTCAATCGGTTAAAGATATCTGCTTGAAAATTTAAGTTTCAAGATTTCACCCGGACGAACATAAATTGCAAGTTAAATAGAAGTTTGTAAATAAATAAAATATTATCAATAGTATCAAAAGTACATCCCTTACAACTCTCTTGGCCTACCTACCTACCTACGTCTGCCTGTGGGATCCCCCTACCAAAACAACAACAGGGCCAATTTCTGTGTTGGAAATGGATTGAGAATTGACCACAGGTCAAAACTAACAGGATTAAGTACCTAGGTACCTATTTAATTGATCCGATACCACAAGCAACTAAATTCAATAAAGTGTTCGAACGTTATAGGGAAATCAGTCCTTTGTTAGTGGGATGGAAGTTGAAATAGTGAAATTGCATTTCGAATCGCGCATGGCTGCCATGTTTGCTTCTGGCAAAGTTAACATGACGTTTGATTTTGCTGCCTTTGCGGTGACTGTCAAAAAGAGCCGGAAATGGGGGAGCGGTTTTGTTCGTTTTTATATCATTTGTTGTGGGTTGTGACAAAAAATATGACCTTTGACATTCGCGCGAGAAAAAATAAAATGTTTCATCAATTCAAAGGGATAAAATGAGTATTTCGTGCTTCTACGTTTTTGTAGCTTTACACATTGGTACCTATATGATTTACCGAAATGCATACCAACGTATATACTTACCGACGGGTTGGTAGGCATTTTACTGAGGTCATGGTTGATAAATTAATATCCCTGTGGAAGCTGTCGGTATTTCCAGTCTTTATAGTTTTTTAACTCTTTGTTATTGGTTTGGTGTTGAGCGCAAATGACGTAGGTATCAATAAATGCATGTCTTCTTATAGTTATACCCTTGTTCTACTGACCTAAATTCTAAAATAATAAGAAAAAATCTTAAAATTTATAGATATTTAAATCCACGAAGACGTCAAATCGTCTCTCTCTCTCTGGTAAAATAGCTTATGTTTCATTCGATTAGTAGGTATGGAGTTTGACAGAGTGGGGCGCGTCATCGTGGATTGAAATATCTATAACTCAAATAAAATGACGTGAAGGTCCCACTATGCGAATTCTCGGTAAAGCCTTCTAGACAAACGCCGCAAGTTCGAGAAAATCAACCGCAATGTCAACTTTAAATTCGTAACTTTTGCCGTAGCGCGAACTGCAGTGTTTGCTATTCTAAATTTGGACATAAACTGTGGTTTCAGTTCGCCTCCAACTTCGCTAACAACACGTACTTTAAGAGATGTTTTATCGCCAATGACTTCTATGTTTATCGCATATCATGGAAGGTATTGAAACGTGTAATATTAATTCACTATTTGAATAGGTACCCAAGGATGTAGGTACGTAACTATAAGTATCTAATCTTTTGTACGATTTGATAAGTAACGTTCTAGATTGGTATGATAATATGGCGTGATTTAGCTATTATACATACTTAGAAGTGGAACTACAAAATATACCTTACGTTTACATAATCTTCGAAACTTCACTCGTATTTGGCCTGCGTTGTATGACTATGGCCAAAGCCGAATCCTTTTCACTCAGGCGCGATCGTTGAGTTTATTAATAATGGAGCAGATATTATAATGTAGGAGATGCACTTCTCACGCCTTGCTTTGTGTTCTACACAGGGTTCAACTTATACGCCACCCTGCACCCACTATAGATACCTTTTTGTAATTGAAAAATAAATAAATATGGGCACTAGGCTGGCATTTAGAATTAGTGACCCATTATGCTCGTTCTTATAATATCCAACTTTAAAAACTACGTAGGTAAGCATAGTGCCTAACAACCTTACAGTTAAGGTCTAAGTAGGTATAGATATAAAGTAGGGCTGAGGTGTATATATTATTGTTTTCAAGGTTTCCCACACAACTGTCACAAGGTCTCATCGCACCCCTCATATACACATCTCGCTTGATTAGGTACCGTTGTATTTAATCCATTTTATAACCACCACTACTTTTATTACCTTTTACTTTAATACCTAACCTTTTAAGGTACATTTCTTCTACGTCCTAATCTAGGCATCTACTGCTGGACAATGGACATAGGCTTCTTAAAAGCATATTAAAACCTCACAAGACTTGAAGCTAGCAACTTCCCGCGACTTTTTTATTAACGCTCTACAAGCTTGACTGCGATCTCAACAGACGGAAAGTGATTATGCAGCCGAAGATGTTATCGTACCTACTTGGAAGGGGTAAGTGGCCCTCAACGGTTTCTACACAGCATCACGCCGGAAAGCTAAATCGCTTGGTCATGCGTCTTTGCTGGTAGTGTGGGAAGTAGCCGCGGCCAAAGTCTCCCATCAGACCAGACCTGAGCCAATTTAAAAATTATAAAGTTCCAAAGTAATCCGTGCCGGGAATCGAACCCGCGATCTCCTACTCGAATCCGAGCGTGAGACAACTACGCCTAGGACTCTCCTCTCCTCTCCTCTTTCTGTTGCTTGTGAGGTCCGCCAACACTGCGCTTCCCAGTAAATCCTCTTGCCGGGGTCCGTTTCTGCAGACAATAGGAAGACTGAGCTCTGTTCATCATCTTCTGATCGCCATCTTCATCGTATCATCATAATTCGTTTATTATAGGTCAGTTTCCCTATGAAGGCCAGATATTTTTGTGTTCCATATTTAAATGGTAGATAAATGGCACCGTTACAAGTGCAGCTTTGTCCGTTTGTTCATCTATCATTTTAATGGTAGGTAGGACGGTAGGTACTATACTTTAACGCAGCTCAAGTGAGCGGCTAGCTTTTAACTTCCAGAGCACGACAGATTCCAGACCCATCGTAATCTTTTACGACCGTTATACCGCCTTCGATACAAAAATTAAGACGTTTAAGTACCTAATTACCTAGGAGTAGGTACTTCTCGTAATGTCCTTTACTTATTTTATTTCGTGACTAAAATCCGCATGACTTTCTTTTTCTCACTCTCGGAATATTGTATGTAAGTATGTAACAATTTCTCAAAGCATCATCTCAAATACCTAGTACCTGGGGGGGGAGGTGTACCAAGTATTCTTTACGAGTGCCCGAGTGCTGAATACGCAAGTGAATCCCGTAATCCGCCAAAATGATTTTAGTAGCTGCAAGCCCTACATAACCACTTTGTTTCTCTGACGGAGGGGTATGCGTTAGGCATTTCTTGTGTATAAAAAAAATAAGTAAAAAGTAAATGAGTAGTGTAAAAGTAAAAAGTAGATGCAGTAAAATGATGTTTATAACAGTAATTTTGTAAATTAAATATAAAAAAATTATATCAATAATATTTTAAATTATAATATTTTAAATTATTTTGGTTGAATATTAGTATTTTATGTAACGGTTACACTCGTGTGATACCATTAAAAAACTCGCCTGCGGCTCGTTTTTTAAACTCACACTCGTGTTTTAATACCTAATTATGTAGAGTTTCATACACTACTTTATCTACGCTCAGATTAATATCATAAATCCAAATCATAAAATCTTGCTAACGTTTGTCGTAAATCATTGCAACTACTAAGATGTCAGGTGGAGTGAAATTTTCTTTAGTAGGTTTCACTGCTAGACATTTTTCAGCGCAAAGTTTTGACTAAGTAACAAAAAAAAATTGGTTGTCTGTAAAGTCGGTTTACGGACGATAGATTTACGATATAACGTTATAATCGTAATCGTTATCGTAATCGTAATCGTTATCGTAATCGTAATCATAATTACAGGCCCAGGTGGAACGTTACGCGGAACGTTAGACATTGCAGTGTAGTTGTCTATGGTCAATCATGGCCCATCCATACTCTCGGCAATGACTACCAACTATATGTTGACTGTGGATTCACTTAAAAAAATAGGTATTACATAAAAATTATTACCCCAGATACAAATACAGGAATCCAGAGCCGTGTATCGTAATGGAAATTAAACAACTTTCTTTAAATATTTCCATAGTAGAGCGATGTTATAATGAATAACTTTTTAATAATTATAGAAATCTGTGAATAAAGTAGGTAATTATTTGACATATTTCGATTTCATAATTCGAACTTTAAGCAATGAGCGTAGATAAAGGAGTATTAAGGTAGTTTAGTAAGATTTAACAGCATCGAATTAAAAGTCAGAGTGGGTATAGATTAGATTACGGATCACCATTCACCATAGCTTCTGCAACGTCAAATGATTCCGCCCTTGGGAGGTGAATCGGTGTGGTCGAGTTAACATTTTAGCTACCTACCTACACGCCAAAGCACCAGCTATACTCGTGAAATGTTAAAATATTTGATAACAGAGCCATTCGGTAGCCACTACACGCTCCCTCAGGGCCAGGTTAGTTGTTACATGCATCAGTTACCTATATTAAAACTTGGTTCGATTCGGGACAAGCTAACATGAACCTATTAAACATGAGTGAACAGCGGGGCTAGACAAAGTAACAGTCGTTTAGCGTTCACGACATTAGATAAAAATGTATGGACAAAACAAGTAACTGTAGAAAAACCACGTGACCGTATAGAGGAAAACCCGCTTTTTTTGAAAATCGACTACGACAATTTGAACGCTCCCTGGCGGTTCTCACAGACGTTGTAGATAACTTTAGCGTACTTCGTATGACAATTGACAGCCGACAGTGAACAACGCTAAGCATAAAGTAGATTCTGCTTTCATTTGTTTTCATTCGTCACGTGGTTTTTCCATACATTTTTATCTACTGTCGTGAACGCTAACCGACTGTTACTTTGTCTAGCCCCGCCACCCCGCTGTTCGGCATGGTGTAGCGAACTGCGATCGGTTCAAATCGGCTCCAAATTTAATGATTAAATCAGCTGACCCGGCAAACTTTGTTTTGCCATTAGGGATATAAAAATATCTTACGACCTATTCTCAGAACTACCGAACATACACAGAAAACTTCATAACAATCGGCCAAGCCGTTTCGGAGGAGTTTCGTAACAAAAATTGGCACGAGATTGGTTTCCCCTGACGGAGGGGAATGCGTCAGGCATTTCCTGTCGATAAATAAGACCTAATTTTCTGATCACATAATTATTATGTAATACATTTTACGACCTTCCTGGCGCAGTGGCGGCACGCTCAGATTCGAGCGTGAGGTCGCGGGTTCGATTCCCGCCACCGGCCACTTTGGAATTTTATAATTTCTAAATTGGCTCAGGTCTAAGTCTGGTGGGAGGCTTTGGCCGTGGCTAGTTACCACCCTACCACCAAAGACGCACCGTCAAGCGTTTTAGCGTTCCGGCGCGATGCTGTGTAGAAACCGGTGGGGTAAATTTACTTACCCTTCCAAGTTAGTACGATAACATCTTAAGCTGCATCATCACTTACCATCAGGTGAGATCGCAGTGAAGTATTAACTTGTATAGAATAAATAAAATTCATGAAAAGAAGTACTGGTGCTTTTAGGGTTCCTTACCTCAAATGGGCTTCCAACGTGATTTTTCGGCATGGTGCGAATGCCGAATATGAAACCCTTCGTTTGCGAAACCGACTTTCACTTGGCTGATTTTTATCTTTCAAAAATAACTGCCGATAAAATGTAGGTACCTATCTACTAAGTACCTACAATATCATTAAACCGTACCTATCTAGAATTTGAAGACGGCGCTAACCAAAATAGACTTCATCAGAAATCGATTATGATGTCTATACTTAGTATCAGGGTAAGGAACCTAACCTGCCTAACTAATTTCCAAAATTTTTGCTAAAAATATAATAAAATATAATATTTATATTTCGGTACTTAAAATATAATTATGTAGGTACTTAAGCTTGAAAAGTATGTAAGTGCATAATGCCTAATTAATGCCGACTGAATCGCGCAGTGGAAGTGCTCCTGCTCTCAGCGTCGGAGGTCGTGGGTTCGATTCCTACGACTGGATACTGGAACGTATACACTCATGATGTAAATTAGCACTTTACATCCCTCATTCCCGTCGAAAGTGAAATTAAGTAGATAATAAACATGTCCAAAAGCAGTCGAAATGAAATAAAATTATTATGTAGGTATGCGACCCGACGAAGCGTATATCAAACGCTTGAATTTGAATTCAGGCTATTTTCAAAGGCCGGATCTGTATTTGCATAACGAACATAATCCCAATTTCAAGTTTCCCGAAGTTGGTCACATTTGAAGCCGAGCGACGTTGGCGTGTGTGTACGTGTGTTAATAATTAATTTGTTTTTACACACAAGCGGGAATAGGGTTGCTAGATTTGTGAAACGAAGTCCCCAGTACCCTAGTAACTAAGTAGGTACCCATAGTTATCTTTACAAAAATAAAAGCCTAAAACTGAGGGAGAAATTTAATGTCTTTCTAGGGCAATAAGAGTAAAAAAATAGTTACTGTCAAGTCAAGTCAAGTCAATAATAGTTATTTACAGTACTAAATAATAATTAAACTTTAAATTTTAGGCTAGCTCGATTAGATTAGTTTCCATGCGAGTTCATCGTGTTAATATTACTTATACCTATAGTATCACTGTATCAAAGTTTTTGCTCTCAAAATTGGGCATAGATGATAGACGTAACTATAATAATAATTATTTTTTCTTTGATTCATTTAAACTTCCATAGCTCGCTAATAATAGATTTCGTTGTTTTGTGTCTATTAATTTATTCTCCTTAACTTTGATACAAAAAATCAAATGCAAAAACAAAATAAAATAAAAATATTTTACTAACAAAAAAGAAACCTGGATTTCGTTAGCGATTTAACCTTCAATCAGATTTAATTTTAGACTTCCAAGTTTTTTAAATGCTGATTTTAAGTGATTCAAAAATGCTGGGATAGTTTCTTGCACGTTGCAACCCTAGATCAAACCTTGCAAAGTTTGAAAGCCGTTGAAAATTTAAAGCGGCCGTAGCTACCACCGCTACCTACATTGCCTAAAGGTGTTTTCAGCGGTTTTACCGTGTTTAGACTGTTTGTTCCTCCCCCGAGGACAAAATGTTTCGCTCAAAGAAAACTTTCTACAACTCCTCTGGTATTTGACTTCAAAATGTTACTTCAAGTACCAAGTAAAGCTACATTATTCTGCTAAGTTTGAGACAAACAAAAGCTGCAATAAGTTTGACCTTTTTCCTTAAAAAAAGTTGTTTTTAATTTAGCTATCGCTCGTAAATAATAATGGACTGGGACTTTGAATCCCGGTATTTCCAGTTTGTTTAGGTATCTGTAGGTCTGTGTGGGAAGTAGGTACCATCCCATCCTACCCATCTACCTACTGAAAATTCTTTCTAGCACGTAACTAATATAATTTTCTCAAAAGATCAAACCACAATATTTTCCGATGTTTTCTTCTATACTTACTGTGTTGAAGTTGATGGTCGACCAGTGTATGATATTTCAATCCAAGGAAGATGCGCCCCACTCTGTCAAAATCGCTTATGGTTCATTCAATTCGATGGAGTTTGACAGAGTGGAGCGTGTAATCGTGGAGCGCTTCAAACACTGTACATAAGTAAATTAAACTTCATACAATGACACTAAAGAGTTAGATACTGAGTATAATGAAGGCAGAAATATAAAAAAGTACTTACCTACATTTAGATATTATGAACACAGTGAGATCCTTAAGAATATCTTTAAACTGTGTTATGAGGCTGCAAACTTTTCAATCTACCCAGGTAAATAAACCTGTATAGGTATATAGTATAGTAATCTACCAAACTATCCTAGTAAACACTTAGCAACAACAACCAAAATTCAAAGTTAAGGACCATACACAGTTCAAGTACCTACATGACCTAAATATACCTAACCTACCAGTGTATAATATATTGTGTGCGAATTAATTATTTTATACACACTCGCAAATCGCAATTCGCAACACTGCAGCATTTGTTTGCCAGTTTAAAATTTAAATCGTCGTATCAGTGTTGCCTCAAGGCGTTTACAGCGGTTTATTACAATTTGCAGCGCAGCTTTTAAGTGTTTACTTTGTTCCTACGACTCGGCTTCGGCGACGAAATGTTTAAGTTTGGGGCAAGTTTCTTGAACTGTGATATTAATCTTCTGAAACTGAATGCTTACAGCTGCAGTTTTATCGTGACAGAGTGGCCTGTTAAATGTTAACAATCTCCTTACCTAAATACGTAAGTAATGTGTCAGTTAAATTAAACCAGTATAAAAATATATTTAAACGGTTCATAAGTACAACAAACCTAAATTAAATTAGGTAGGTACCTTAGTGTGTCAGTCGTAGATTTGGAGAAAGGCTCGAGGCAGCAATAAGAGTTAACATTGTGGCTACCAGTGGCGCCACTAACTAGAGAGGTTATACTAGTGTTACAAGTTTACAACCCACATTGTGCATTTTAGGTGCCTACCTACGTATCTCGTGGCTACATTACTCAACACAAGATCAAATAGAGTATAACTGCTAACCCTTTAAAATTAGACCAAGATGATAATATGACTGCATGATAAGCCTCTTGCGAGGGCGCGTTCATTCCCTAATCCATGTAGGCACTATTAGCCCTAACAAGTAATTTTTTTATATCCCTTATGGCAAAACAACGTTTGCAGTTCTGGACTCCACGCCGCCGCCTCCTATTTTCCTACTTTGATATAGTTTGGCATAAAGTAGAAACAATTGCCCATTAGGTACCTACCTACAGAGTCGCCTATTCAAGCAATTAAGTAGGACTACAATATACCTACCTACTTAATGTTTACGATTTGATTTTTAACCGATTTCAAAAAAAAACCGGACAAGTGCGAGTCGGACTCGCGCACTGAGGGTTCCGTACCTACTACTACCGGAGGAATAAAACCATAAAACCACTTTTCTTGAACCGCATAACCAACTTATTCAACATTAAACAACTTCACCGCGAGTTAAATACGTGCAACGCCATCTGTCGTCATCAAAGTTAAACAAAATATTAGACTTGTCAACACGTATTAAAAAAAACTACTCACTAGATCTCGTTCAAACCAATTTTCGGTGGAAGTTTGCATGGTAATGTACATCATAATTATTTTTTTTAGTTTTATCATACTATTATTTTAGAAGTTACAGGGGGGGGGACACACATTTTACCACTTTGGAAGTGTCTCTCGCGCAAGCTATTCATTTTAGAAAAAAATGATATTAGAAACCAATTATATATCATTTTTGAAGACCTATCCATAGATACCCACATATGGGTTTGATGAAAAAAAAAATTTTGAGTTTCAGTTCTAAGTATGGGGCACCCCCTTTTAAAATTTTGTGCACCACTTTTTTTAAAATTTTGTGTGAAAACCTTAATGCGGTTCACAGAATACATCTACTTACCAAGTTTCAACAGTATAGCTCTTACAGTTTTGGAAAAAAGTGGCTGTGAGATACGGACGGACAGACGGACAGACAGACATAACGAATTTATAAGGGTTCCGTTTTTTGCCATTCGGCTACGGAACCCTAAAAAGGAGGAGGTTCTCAATTCGCCGGAATCTTTTTTTTTTTAATCAATAAGCAGTATCTGCTGAGACAGAAATACCTCATTATGTAGTTCTGTAGACGATTTTGTCAAGCTATATACTTACTCCGTTTTGCATTTATAACATGTAAGGATAGGGTGGGCAGCAGCAATTTAGATAAAAACAAACTCTTCACCCAGGACCCACAATCTATTATTTACTAGTCACCGTCGGTCGTCGGTCGCGTCGGTCGTTGCCGATGGTGCGAATAATCCAATTTGAAAGTTGAACCACGCCATAATTAACTGCGCGCGGACCGGCACAAACCGCTTGAATAAATAATGATATGCATACGCGATGACTGCGAAACAACTGTGTGGTTAGTACAAGTTTTTGTACGAATTTCATGTCGACACGCATCGCACAAACGAATCGAATTCCTCCATACATTTACAGCCAACGCCATCTATGGACAGTCACTGACATGCAGCTGTCAATAGATGGCGCTGGCTGTAAATGTATGGAGACATTCGTTTGTATGTGCGATGCGAGTCGCCTCGAAATTCGTACAAAAACCTGTACTAATAACCCCTCTGAAATGTGGACGTGGAAAGTGGAAACCTTGACTTGGGCGCTCTTGTGTAGCTTTTGGGCTGAATTTTAAAATATGAGGGCGGTCAATCGATTCGCTTCTCTCACACTGTTTAGTATGATCAAACGAGCATACATTTCATAATCTCAATAGAATAACGGCACTATTCGGATTGAACTAAAGCAAAAGATAGCAGGCCTAGGAAACTTTTTTGTTATTGTGGATAGGCTTGCGCTTAACGACAATCATACCTGATGGAAAGATGACGTCTAGGTTGAAGCGCGCTTGCCTAGAAAATGCCTATTCACTCTTCTCTTGAAGACTCTACTAACTTTAAAGTGTGTTGCCCCTATCGGTAGCTACGCAGCATCGCGCCACAACGCTCAGGAGAACACTAACCCATATTTTAAATTAATATACAAGCAAACAATTTTATAATAAATAAGTAATACTTTATTCATAAAATGTACAGGTACTCGTAATTTGTAAAAACACACACAATACAAAACTAAATTAACAAAAAAAAAATTGAAAATCAGAAGTTCTAGTATTTTTTTAGTAGTATATTTACACAATTTATTAGTACATTTCTGAAAACAGATAATTTCATGCCATACATACTCGTTATATTCAAGGTTCGACAAAAACAGCGAAATCCCTAGTATCACACAATTCAACACGATTTATACATTTAATCAACCAGCCCTTACTAACATGTCTGACACCTTCGGGTACTTTGCTCCTTAATTTTTTCATTTTCTTAAAATCTATCACATCATTTTTATGTACAACGTAATCTACGTCCATAGATTTCATTGATTTTACAACAATTCCTCCATACGCTATCCAATGCCTTTCAAAACTGTTTCGTAACTTTTCTGGTATACTTATAAAATCTGGATAGAAACCTAATCTTTTATCTTTGAAAACATCAGGCAAAGGATTTTCAGGTAGTGGCAAATCAGTCTTTTTATCGTCAAAACTGCTTGCATTACTCTGTGTATCTGAACTGTAATCTAGTTTCTTTCTTTTTCTATCTAATTTTTCAGAAGAACTACTTTCACTAAAGTCCTTTCTTTTCTTGTCTGGCGTATTTTTTTCTTTTTTAGGTGATACAGCATCGTTGACGGTTGGCGATTTGGTATTTTTCACAATAAATTTGTCTAGCAGACCATTTTTAACAGGACTGGTGGCCATTTTCTTAATCTGCTTAGGACTCTGTTTGGTTTTCTTCTCGGGTGGCTCATAATTATCGTCTGCAACAGCTGCCAATTTATTCAAAAGTGTAACATCGGTTTTTTCTTTCGAGGTTTTGTAGAGGTGTTTCAATTCATCTAGATTGGTGGCGCTTTCCCAGTTTTTGTCGTCTCGTATTCGCGTTACTCTTGGGAATCTCACTGATATGCCATCAGCTGTGTGGAGATTGGCTTTTGTTAGTTCAGTACCTGAAAATAAGTACATGTGTTTTGCATTAAAAATCCTTTTGAGCTTATTACATAGTCTTACTGCTTATACTACATACTTTTTAACTACAAGTGCTGTATATAAGAACGCGTTGCTGACACGAGAGTCACTCTATAGTTTCCATTGTGAAGTCAACATCTCCTGAGGATGTCCCGGTGTCGGGACGAAACGTAGAAAGTGAAGAAAGTGTTGGAAAATTGTGTGTGGTGTTTAATGTGGGCAGTGTTCCTGCATATTGTACCATAGAGAACTTTATCCGCTACTTTTCAAGTAGCGGATTATAGCAAAACAAATTAATCTGTCCTGCTTATTATGAAAGTTTGTATATGTTTGATAGGTTACAATGTAGATACTTCTTTCTGTGGCAATTCCACAACTACTGAACTAAGTTGGCTGAAAATTGGAGGTATCTTGTAACCTGAATGAATATTCAACTTAGGTTACCTACTTATTTTCCTGAAAAACGTCGCAATAATCTTTTGTCCTATTTTTGAGTCTAAATAAGACTATATTACAAAACCATCAATGCACTTTGAGCGGTTAGTGATTTACCTCCTTATTCCTAAACATGAAATAGTGGTGGAATAATGTTGACAAACAAAGACAAAACAGAGTATAACAGCTATTCCAC
The DNA here is from genome assembly GCA_036785405.1 of Coenonympha arcania. Taxonomy (NCBI): domain Eukaryota; kingdom Metazoa; phylum Arthropoda; class Insecta; order Lepidoptera; family Nymphalidae; genus Coenonympha; species Coenonympha arcania. Next base: position 11,841,632 of record CM072065.1, read on the forward strand.
AACTACTGTACGTTTATGAATAAGGGGGATAGAGTTCAGATTCTAGTGGCTAATGGCACTGCAATCATAGCTACGGGCCCTTATTCTATATCTCAGTGATAATAACTGTTGTCTATGGTTCGCTATACATTGCTGCTTTATTAAGTAGAACGAAAATAAATAATATTTTGAGGCAAACCTTCAATGGGTAAATAATAAATATCATTGAAGGTCACTGAGTGATCATCACTGAGATACAGTATAGAGGCCCAGGACGACATATCGACTTATTTACTACTTTTTAAAATACATTAATAGTTTTAAAATACACACCAGTGATCTCCCAGACGGGTTGCTTCTTAGGGTCAATAGCAACAAAATCGGGAACCATTCCCTTATTACAGTCCAACCAGGGTGGTATCTTATTATAGTCCTGGGATATTTTGACCATCAGCGGCCCCAGCTCCTTCTGTAGTCGCTCCAGTGTACTATCATCGTGTCCAGTGTGAACTTTGGTCACTGTAACCCAGCGGTTCTTATGTTTGTCCAGACAACCCATTAGGAACACTGACATCATCCCTCCCTTTTTGCCGGTACCTGAAATATAAAAAGAATTCTTTTTAAATGCTCAGACAAAAATCAAAAAGTACTGAATCACTCTTTAAGTTTACTAATTGTTTGCAACTAGTTTTCAATACTGAATCAGTAGTTCACAACCACAGAAATAGTAATAATACGGCAATTCACAACAATATGAGTTAGGTTACTTTAGCAATAGTCTATACCCACTTTTCCAGGCAGATTAAATATTCTATTTTTCTTACAAAATTATCAGTTAGATTACTTGAATTTTTTGTTATATGAATATGAAATTATAATAATTATACTTAGTAGCAGTAATATTATATACCACTAAGAAAACTGGATAAGACAGTAGGCATTTTGTCTAAATATGAACTGCCAAAATGAATTATAACAGTTTATCATCATAATTTGACTGATTTTTAATGGTGATTCTAACATTTATTGGACCCAAAAGTACTCTGTTCCAGTAAACCATAAAACCACCTATCGGAAACGCCAAATCCTATCAGGCCAGATGGCAGCTAGTGGTGCTAATTCTGTTGCACAAAATCTCTAAAATAAACTAATTTAAAATAGTGCTATCCTTTTCAAACTGTTGGAAAAGGATAGCACTATTTTAAATTAGTTTAGTTTAGAGATTTTACACAACAGAATCGACCACAGTGTCAAAAAACTAAATACTTACCAAACCATGCTCCTAAAACCACTAAATCAGCAGTATCAGCCATGGCACCGTCAAACAGGTAGTCTTTCTTCACCTTCAACCAGTGCCTCTTACCCGGCTCATAGGTTGATTCTAAATCTTTCAACACTAGCCCTTCCAGGCCATGCTGCAACACCTGAAATTGTTACAGAAAAAAATTAACTTTAATCAGAAAGATAATTAGTTAAAAAAACTGCAATGTGTCATCTCTCCTTTGAAGCTTGCTCAATTTGAAATTATGGGTCTTCGAGAATTAGTTTGAAACTGTAAAGTTACACAATAAATAGCCCTGGTTCTGCCTAAGGACCTCAACATTATGATAATAATATTGCTCGCATAGCTCAGCAGTAACAGCACCCAGATGCGATACCTAGGGGACCCGGGTTAAAATCCTGCTGCGAGTGAAATTTATAGGAATTATATCCTAAGTGCGTAAAATAATAATCAAAAAACTAATTAGTTAAAAAATTAACTTGCATATTACATTGGTATTTTAAATTTTTGTTCCACTCAGTAAAGAAAAACTCAGTGCAATAAATAGCAACAGGTCACACAACTGTTACTAGAATAACACAATTGACACAACATACTAAACTCTACTAGTAAAGTCGACAAACACTCAATTCAATGTGAAATGATGGAGCCATAGATTATAGTATAGGTCATACTCAGAAAACAGGAAAAGGATAAAAGTATTTCTTCCAGTCAAATATTTTGGACTACAACATGGAAAAATATAAAACTTTTGCATCATAAGTAATGGATGACTAGGAATTGATGTGTAAAAAACAGTGACTTCTATGCTTAAAAGTACATCTTTAAATACATAAAATATACCTACTACATGACCAAAAAATAAGAATTCACTATGTAATAACTTTCTGTAATGTCTTACCTCAGCTATCATATTTGCCAAGTCAGCCGGCTTGTAAATAAGCTGCTGTTCCGAAAACATTACGCGATTCTTGACTTCCACCATGTTGTCATGAAGGATTTGCCGCCTCTTCTTTATAGGCAAATCTATTAATACCTCCCCATTGTAATATAAGCAATCAAAAATGTACAAACAGACTTGGGCATCCTTAAACTCTGACCCTTTATGGACACCCAATGTGCCAAACGGTAAAGGCTTCCCTGTATTGTTATCTACCATCAATACTTCTGCATCCAATATCAAATCATTACCTTTAGGAAAAGCTTTCGGCAAGTAATCTTTAAAATGATTGACTTTATGCGCCATAACTGGTTTTAATGCTCGCGAGAAATACTTGAATTCATCACCCTTTTTATGTACTTGTACTCTTTCTCCGTCATATTTGATTTCTGAGAACATTCCATTGGGACACTTTTTCATAGCCATTTCGACGGACTTGCATGCCTCAGCTAACATTGGTAACACTGGTGTCATAAGACTCAGTTTTGCTTGCACATTCTTATGTATAGCATCCTTATGTTTTACTGCACTGCTTTGAGGTAACACTCTATTCAGTACCATATCAAGATCCCTAGATGTCTGAAAGATGCTGTAAGCGTCAGGATGAACACCTTCTAATATGTGTTTAGGGCCAGCATTTATGCGTAAATCTCCGTTTATTAACCTTATTACCATTTTTAAGTCATCCAACGTAGTTCTCCTTAAAATTTTCTTAAAGTGAAATACCTGCTCATCTTCTTTAGTTAATTTTGATAGTTCCTCCAAAAAATATTCAACTTCATGTATTGTTAATGTACTTTCAGATAAAGGCCCGTAAGTAATGGACTTAGAATAGAAATGTCGAATTGTCTCGGCTACATCACCTTTTTCCAAGTGTGTAAACATATCGTCTTCATCAGTACGAAATATTCTTGAAAACAACTTAATCAACTGTTTACTTTTAAGGTTATAAACTCTCTTAGTTACTTGAGGAAGTAGCAACTTGCACCACAATGCGAGATCTCCTTTAAATGTTTTACTGTCAGTGCCTTTTGTAAAGAAAGTGTTAACTACAGCAGTTTTTTCTGTATATGCAGCAACTCTTGATATTTTATGGCAAAGTGAAGAAAAAGTAGAGAATTTATTATCATCATTATCTGTTCCCATATCATCGTTTGAGTTATTTCTATCACTGCTTGTATTGGAGGCATTTTGTATAGAAGAAACAGGTGTATCTTTAGGTGCCTCATTTTTTAACACCTTAGCTGTATATTTACCACTATTTTTCTGCTCATATAACTTTTCCATTTCATTGATTTTCTTTAAGATGAATTCCTGATCTTCCTTACTAATGTTTTCCCAGTTTCCAATATCACTGATGGAGTCTATTCGTTTAGTTGTGGGGCGTTGTTTTAGGAGAGCATTCATCAGGCAATCTATATGGTGCCATGACTTCATCTGTTGGTTTTCTCCGTATGGACTGTAAACTAGTTTAGCGATACGTAGTTCCCCACTTGGGCAGTTACCTTTACAACCTTTGCACGAAGCCCGACCGCTTTTGGCGCGGTCCACGAAAAATGGTGCAGTCTCAGACATTTTTGATATAGATTATTACCAAATATAGAAACTGAGGACTACTATGAGAGAAGAAGATACCTGCAAACAGCACTATTTAAAACTATAAAACTTGTAAACTCACGGTATAGTGTTTCAAATGACTTACGCAATGTTTATACAATGCATAGAACTAAATAAATAAACAGCTATATGAGTTAAGAGTTGGCACCTCTATATTTCGAGCATTATTTTCGTATGCTAGAAGATAAACTTAGAAAGTAAAAAACGAAAATACGTTTTCAAAATTTAGGATTTATTTTTTGTAAATACCTATTGATGATGATGACAGGCTGACAAGTGACAGCCGACAGATTGTGACATGACATTGACATTTGACGTGACTTCGAAAAGTCTTTCAAGGAAAATATTACACAATGCTCCGTGGTGCATAGGGACCACAGACATTGCCTGTGATAGGAACTAATCTATGACTACCTAAGCACTTAAGAATAGTGATGTGTGACGATGCATGCGTTTTATTTTTATGCGTATGCGTAAAATTCAATAATTATAATAATATGCAAAAAATTCCGAGTAAAATTAATAAGGTCAGTTAGGGTAAGAGGAACACAGGGGAAAGAGGAACACTAGATCGTAACTCATAAACTACAGCTTTTTAACTCTGTAGCGTCCCAGTCGATAAAAGAGCACAGTAAAAAAAATCAAAAGGTTGCTAACAGATGTCGCTACGACGTTCCACAGCCGAGGAAAAACCTATAAAAGTTTGGCAGTTGTAAAATTAAGAACACAAGTCGGCCGCATAACTTTGATTCACGCTAAAATATTGAAAATTAAGTGGTACGGATAATTTCAAGGAAGAAATACTAGGATATAACGGTAAGTTTTATGTTGTCTTTGATATTATAGACTAAAACCAGCAAATAATGTAAGTTTCATCAAATTCAAAACCATAACCCCCAAAAACTTTGTTAGGGTAAGAGAAACGGTACTTACAGGGAAAGAGAAACAGTATGTTCCTCTTCGCCGATATCAGGGGTGGTAAACATAATGAAGAATAATTTCTATTGACATAAAGACTATTATGTCTTGTCCCTATTGAGCTTGCTGTAAGTTGGCTAATGAAAAAATTTAGAATGAACGCATAGAAACTAACATAATACGATTATTTCTAATCTACCTGCAATATGAGATTTGGGTTTGACCTATTATCCTGACCTATAGTATAACTAATTAACTATTGTCTTATTAGAGTACTATTTTTTTCAGGAAAACTTTGAAACATGACAAAAACTCATACAAGAAAATCTAATAGAGGCCTATACACAAGAAAATTTAAAAGATGCAGTCGAGGCTGTAATTAATGGCACAATATCTGCCTGCATATGCAGCTTCAAAATTGTACGGCATACCTAGACCAATAATAGTTAACCGCCTAGATATATAATAGAAAAGGTCTAGGTAGTTTGTTCTCCTTATATGTTGTAAAATTATTTTAATAAGAAATAAACTGATTTATAATACTGATCACTTTACATGGTGCCGTTGCTAATTTATTGCAGTTTATTAGGGAACGTTTGTTTAGTTTTTATTTATAATCCTATCTTATTAGGATTAAACTGAGAAACTAAAATACATGCAATACATTTATCTCCAAAGGATAATTGTCCGTTATAAATAAAAATTAAGTTTTTATATAACTTTTTTGGAGATAATACTTTTGATTGTTAAAAGTTGATTTTTCTGCAGAGAGAGGGAGAGAGTGGGTGATTTTAATTATTGATTAATTATTTATTAATCATTTTTTCCTCTCTTACTTGCGGTAAAAAATATATAATTTGCACAACAAATGACTTTTTATTTTTAGTTTGTCACCCCTGAATGCCCCTAGCTGAACTTTTATGTTTCTCTTACCCCGACTTTGATATTTCTTTTTTTTTCATAGAAACTGTGGCTTATTACAATTACTTAAAGATCAAATTCGATTGAATTAGTGTTACTTAAAAAGTAGCAACAGGTATATCTTAATAAACATAACATTATTAGGAGATACGATGAGTGTTCCTCTTACCCCAAATTTGGGGGAAGAGAAACGTTAGCACAACCTACACGATTTGCCTGATATTGCCGTAAGTATTCAAGTTAGCGTTTTGATTCATAACAAACGGAAAGCTAATAAACAAAGGCAAGTATAGAGTATCTCAAAATTCCTATAAAATATTATCTGTTTTTCCTGGAGCTCAAAACATCTGACTCAAAATAAAGTATGTTCCTCTTACCCTAACTGACCTTATATAAAACAGTAGAAACCCAATTAATAAATTGAAAACACTATATAATATGCTTATATTATACCTATTCCAGCAAAATGATAACAAATACTGCGGTCGCGGCAAAAGGAATCGGTGGTAGAGACTAGCGTCACAATCTTTAGATATTGACTTTTCAAGACATGGCGCATGCGCTAATAGCGGTTTGAAAGGCGAGGGTTGAACTGTTGTATTTTTATTAATAACAACTTATATGTATAGGTACTACTAAGGTCTACCAACAATTTTAGGTATTGTTCCTCATTCGTATACTATACTAATGTACCTACTGAAAATTTTATTTACACTGAAAATTTTATTTTTTATTAATTAAATATATTTTTTTTTAATTTCAGCTTCATCGTGTCACCAAGAGTTCAACAGCGATGGTTCAAAACATGGTACCCTCACTTCACCTCACTATCCAGCTGCATATCCTCAGAATACCCACTGCCACTATGAGTTCTTTGGAAGAGGAAAGGAGAGGATTAGATTAATATTTCAAGACTTCTTTTTGTACAAATCTACGGACGGATCTACTGGGTAAGTTCTCACGTCATGATTTAATAAACACACAGCTATAGTCTGTTAAATTAGTCAGTTTATCAAAGTAAAAAATCGCAATCGGGCAACATTATACTTCCTATTTCTGTAGAACGTCGAACCTTGTTTGATACTTGATTATTAGGTACTTCATTTCTGTTTTTTGTCAGTACATATTAATAATATTAATATGAATAGGTAAGTAGTTAAAAGTTAAAATTATTGAATTGAATGTATATAAATAAGTAAACATTGCCATTACCATACATTTGCCATACAAAATCTGTCAAAACGCTATTTATTCCTTACATCTGGCGATTGAAAAATCGGCTCTAAAAAAAACTAGATATTAAAAATTCGTTCTGAGGGTTTTTGGATATTTACTATCACCGACACATTAAAACAAAATTACACCTACATCTATTTTTCGATTAAAATTAGAAAAATGAAGATGTTGGAGCAGTTTTTGGGAGAATAATCGTATTCCTGCTTCAGAGCGAATTTATACTAAAGGCCCGAAATAAATTTGAAAGTAATTGTATTTATAGTTTTTAAACTGCAGGTCACTGAAAACTAACGTCTACACCGTTAACAATGTGTGTTAAGTTTGAACCTATACTGATTAAGGACGGAAGCGGAGAGAGCAGTAAAAGCCGATGTTTGTTTTAGTTCTAGTAGTTAGTAGTTGACTGTTTATCTATCCCGTATGCTTCCTTTTATCCCAGAAAATCCTTGGCTCCCACGGTATTTGTAAAAGCCCGAAATTCAAGCAGGCGAAGCCGCGGGCAAAAGCTAGTCATTCAATAACAGTAACCTACTAAATGCAGTACCTACCTACATTTGAACTTTAATATTTGTTCTGTCTTAGTTGTTTAGTGTTGAGTAAACCACTGGCCTGGGAACCAACTTAAACAGATTATTATTAAATTAAAATAGCTGCATCCCCATTTTTGAAATTATTTCATGTTTGTGCCTTCTGGAGTAAAAAATGAAGAATCTCATGTAGGTACCTACCTACCTAGTTCAGTAGCTAACAAGGTCGTTTATTCAACAACATAATTGAATATTGATTTTTTAACGAGATTTATATTCTTATTTCAGATGCACGAATGTAGACTCGCTTCAAGCCTTCGTTAACGTCGATGGACGGCTAGAAAATGTAGCGACGTTTTGCGGAGTCGACCTCCCTAAGCCAATTATGTCGAACGGACCCAAACTTATGCTCGAATTCCGAGGTACTCAGTCTTCGAGGCACTCAAGAGGATTCAAAATTTCATATTCCTTCGTCGAAAGTAAGAACACAATACATATTTTTCAAAAATATTTTCCATATGCATTATGTTATGTATAAATAAGCGCTGAAAAAGCTTCTTTACTTCTAAATCTACAGTTTCCTGTCACTTTTAATTGTTTCAAAAAATCTGCTCCGAAACATCTTCCATACCGCACCGATACCTAGTAGATTTAAAAGCGTGCATGTAAATTAACAAATTGGTTACTTTTTAGTATAAAAAGTCTAATGTTACTGCGGTATCTGTGAAAACCCGAAGAAGGTACCATGTGGGCAAAAACTAGACAAATAACTAAATTACTGTACTCATGTCTAAGAGTTAAAGCATTACAAAATCTAATTGCTTAAGGATTATCTTTTAATATGAAAACTGCAAAGCTGGCAAATCAGAGTTATAATGCAATCAAATTAAGCATTTTCGTAAATCCTTATGAACATCAAATATAATATATACCTACAGAATAATTCCGCCCATGTGTTAATCCTGCCATATAAATATTTATGCATGATAATTGACAATACTACGAGTATTTGAGCCTTCATATTCAGTCGTGTAACTAACTATAGTACGTTCGCTTTCATTTTGTCGCGCGGTCGGTTGCGGCGTCTGTATTCTCAAAATACATCAAATGACGTTAGCTTCTTTAAAAATTGGCTGTTGCACCCACGTAGATAAAGGGTTTCTACGAAAACCCTTAGCTTGGCCATTTATGAACGTGAGTCATGCATGAAAAGTTACATCATCATTCATGAGGAACGAAAAAAACGATGAATAACTAGTATACATATATAAGAACCACACTGTTTCTTTTTACAGATTTTGGTATAACAACAGGAAGACAGTTGAAGGAATTCCCTTGCGCTTTTGTGTATAATAGTAGTGAATCGCGCAACGGAACGTTCGCTTCACCAAATTCACCTGGACCATATCCAAGGGACACAGAGTGTTCTTATTTCTTTCATGGCGGGCAGACTGAGAAAGTTCATCTGTACTTTACCCACTTCGACGTGGAAGGAGTTTTACCGTAAGTATATTCATCCATCCCATTATAGTGTTTCTTCTTTCTATCCTCCTCAAAAAGTTTTTATGTTGGTTTGAAGGCTATTGTATGCCAACGTGATTACTGGGCAAAATGAGATTTAAGGTCTAAGTAAGTAAGGTCTCAAGACGAGTGCAGTTCATACTATAAATATGCAATACAAAAGCCGTGGAATGCACTCCATGGCATTGTCATGGCCAGGCGTATCACTTACCATCAGATGAAGGTCTCGTCTTATCATTCATACGTATAAAAAATCGATCCCAACGAGAATTTTTCTTGCAAAATGACAAAGGTACAATACTTCAGGTCACAGGTGTGATTAAATAAGTTTTTTTACTGTTTCAGATGTGAAGCAGTCTCAGCGAGTGATTACGTAGAATTTTCTAATTACATGACTGAAGATAGTAAATATGGCAGATATTGCGGGCAGATGAAAGAATTTCATGTAGAATCGGAAAGAAATTTTTTCAAAGTTACCTTTCGATCAAATGATAGGCTGGATGGCACTGGCTTTAAAGCTATGTATCAATTCCTAGAGGCCACAGACGAATATCAAGCACCAATTTATGATGAGGCTTCCAAAGCTTTCCGTAAGTACATGCATTAGCATAAGCGAACTTACTAAGAAAACATTTTAAACATATCAGAAAGATACTACTATACAGGACCGCTATGTCCAAATGTTACGAAATAAAGAACCCTACTGAATTTCACTATTAAACACCTATTAGTATTTTGTTACCCACCAATTATATTATGCCTATTATTTGTAGTCTTTACTGGACATTTTTTTAATCCTCTCGTGCTTATTATACATTCTTTTACATGATGTGATATTTTTTTCTTTTTAGGTTTATTCGAACAACTGTTGCTGATATCTTTGGCTGCGACACTCCTGCGTCTATATCATTGAAGTGAAGTGATATTAGAATAGTTATATAATTATAAATAAATACTTTAATCCTGTACATTTTGTACCATAGTCTGTGCCATACACTGTAATTTAAAACGTAGGCGTGCAATATTTTCTATAAAAATAACTTTTATTTATGTTTTCATCTATTATTACCAACTAAAGCAATATAACACAATAAAGTTTTATTCACGCAGGCACGTTACTATAAATATAAGTTAATAATAAAAGTATGTGAAAATTATTGTTTTTGTTATTTCAATTTCTATCACACATTAGATAGGATACCTATATATTCGAAAGTACGAGCATAATAAATGTATAAAGAAATTATCAAAATGATATGAAGGAAATAATAGGTATTATAACTTTTTCATTACGGCAATTCTTATAGGACACAAAGCTTTATTGAAGTCTTGAGCAGGGCAATGTCGTAAAAATGTATCAATTGATAAATAACTGTATCGAAATTTGGCTTTGACCAATTAAATACTTGAAAAATCACGTTTTGACATTGATGCAGTCCTTTAAAGACTGATATTTTTTTACGCGATACATGGAGCAGACTCAGGTAGGCCGGTGAGAATGTTGAAATAAAATGGCAGAAATAAACTAAAACATTTATTCGCCGTATGTGCCTCTCGAGTCTTGCACAATCACCGCGCTAGCTCAGGGAGCACATAATTTGTAGGGAGCGGGAAGCCTTCCTGTATTTTGCTTAGGTCGCAGTGGTTAGCACTTCCCTGGTTCGTAGGCGGGAGTGAAGTAATCGCTCAGCGACGGCGGTGAGGTGGCGGGCCCTGGCAAAGGAAACTGCACAGCAGCCAGCACAGGAAGCTGCGCGCCAGGAGTCTGGATCCAGCGTAGAGCCCCGACGTAAGTTGTAAGCCCCGGCGTAAATCCTGGAATTGATATTATAACCAGACCTGAATTCCGTTCCGATATCTTCCACTCCGGCGTGCAAACTCAGAGAAACTACTAAGGCGCAGTATATAGTTTGCCGGCGTGGTAGAAATCAGAACGGAGTTACAATTGTGTCAAGGCTGAAGGCCGGGAACATAGAGTATATTGAATATGCCGGGAAATAGAAAAACAACAATCCCTTCTTTTACTCCGACATTAAAATCACAAATCACAATTTCTGTACAAGTTCTTCATAGAAGATTTTGGCTTCAACCCCCTTTTCACATTGTTCTGTAGGGACAATTCTGTTTGTCACCGGAACAATTGACCCCAACCTATGACGACCCGGTATGCAAATTGCATGGATATACGAAATTTCCGTGGGTACCCGAACCCATTCTCAAACCCATACGAAAATTTCATACTAAGGATAAACCGCACCTAAATCTCTTGTAGCCAACAATTGAACCACTAAGATCACCGGTTATACCCACACCCCCACCTCAGAAGAAGGGCGACCGCATTGTTTTCACTTCAATCGTAAAGGAAGGCGCTCGAACATTAGAAATTATTACCCGTCGCCTCCACCTCACAACGTCAATAAAGTGTAAGAACAATAAACACGTCGCAATCATACTTGATTCTTTATTATTTCCGTCACACAACACCATTACAATTCAATCTCAATGAATCTCGCAATAAGTAAATTTTAAGAGGCTTATAGTCAAAACAAGTAGTAGTTAAAATTTTGCCCCGATCTATCAATCTAAAACTTAACCGGATCCCAATCTTGTGGCACTTCCGTACCTTCACAGTCTAAAACTGAACAATCAGTATGATTACAGCAATGCACCACCATACTTAGGGACTTTTTTGTTGCTTTTAAATAATAATACTTTATAGAAAACAGAAGACACAGAGAAAAAAAAATTCTCCCATACAGCAAGAAAAAGAATCGTATATCAGTATTTGTAGTAAAAAAAAATTGTACGTTTTCTTTCATCCAGTAGGCGTGACAAGAGAATAATAAATTTTCTCGATTATCCTTCTGACCTCTAAGGGTCAGGTAACCGGGCACCAAACACAACCTTCTTCCTGAAATACTCGCAATATTTATTCACCTTCAGCACATTTGTAACACCATTTTTACCCGATTTTGATACACCTTCAATTCACCAAATAATACCTGATTGCCCAACTCTCAATAAACCCTCGCCCTTTACTAAATCTCCATTCTTCTCTCCATTCGCTATGTTCGCTAATGCACGAATGACCGCGCCGAGGCCGAGCTCGCAAGTCGCAAACACAGAACACAATAATAGATAGATAGATAGATAGATAAATACTTTATTGTACACCACAGAATAAAAATATAACAAAAAGAAGAAATAATGAAAACACAAACTTAGGAGTACAACTTGGCGGCCTTATCGCTACATAGCGATTTCTTCCAGGTAACCAATGGCGTGAAGGAATATTTTACATTGGATACGAGGTAGGTGGTGCCAGAATAAATAAATATAATAAACTACTTACAATAAATTACTTATACTAAATATAACAACGATAAAACTACAACAACAATATTAAATATACTTGTACCTACACATCGCTCCTCCCACCGAATTAAATCGTTATCGATTTTTTCAAATTTTACAGGAAAAATAAAACAGTGGTCTTTTACGATTATCTTAAACACTATCCAGCCTAGGAGTATGAGTTATACATCAAATGAAAGCTATTTTTTACAGAATCATTTTAAATAGAGTTATTAATTATTTACTGCATTAAAATAAAGTTATCGAAGAAAATATATTTTACTGGAAACGCTAAACAAAACAAGATTGCGCAATACAACATTGCGATATTGTTCGCGTAAAAACAAAAGAACAGCATGAACAATAATATAATACTATCATGTTATTCGCTAAATAAATCACACCGAACACAAATGGTACCTAATAGATTGAAGCTAGGTTATTCGACGATATAGTGCATATTTTATATTACAGTATTGTTTTAATACTATTTTTATTCTTCAATTGCTTATAACATAATATCAATAAAAGGTAAACAAAACTATGGTTTTGTGTTAGTTCAAAGTATTGATTATCCTAAGTTTAAAGTATAAACTAGACTATATAGGGATAAGAGTTTGAGATGATTACTTCTACGATTTTAGTCCATGAGACTTTACTACCTTGTGTATCTGTAATCTAGTGTTTACCAGTGATGAGGTATTTGATATTCTAAAAATCAGTTTGTTTAATTTCTATTACATGGGGGTAATGGGTGCGAATTTCCATTATTGCGCCCCAATCGACCTCACCTGCACGCCGTCCCCATGTCGATCAACGAATGAGTGAAAGGCGGTTAAACCGTTCCGGATTGGCTGCTGTGCTGGAAATGCAAACAGATCGGTGCCGGGCAGCAGCGTCACCAGTGCGACCAGTAAAGATGCTGGCGATCAACCCGTCTGCGTAGCGTGGTCGCCTATTGGACAAACCCCTTTAATGATAAGACAGCCCTAACCACGGGCCCCAGTCCCTGGCAGCCACCCTAGCCCTGGCTCTGGCTGCGATAAGGGTAACGGCAGGGCAGGGGGAGCTAAGAATCTCCAGTACAGATTCCGCTGCCAACCTAAACTACTCGACCTGGTAACCTACAACTTTGAGCACCGACGAGAACTCGAGAAGATCATCGCGCTGAAAGAAGCATTCAACTAGTTGCATTGGGTTATCATAGAAGTTCGTTGTTAAGGGGAAGACTCGATAATACTTCAATTCAGCAACTTGCTCTACTACCGGGAGGGCGACCAGCAGTCCCAAGGTGGTGCCGGGTTTATCGGCCATAAATCCCTCGTTAACAGCGTTGTTCAAATAGAAAGTGTGTCGATCAGGGTAGCGCACCTTATATTCAAAAATACCGAAAGGTATTCAATGAAGTTCATACAGGTTATCCACCGACAGCGGCACATCCAGACAAGGAAATCGAGGAGATGAGGATATATCTAGTGCCTCCAGCACCTACTACAATGTTCTGATAGGGCTAGTCAAGCGACTTGATGACGAGGAGAGAGTGGAACGATTTTGCTATGGGCAACGTAATAGGGGTAAGGGGCCGAGTGATGACTGATTTATGGGTAGGAGAGCCTCTTTATGATAAACTCATTCTTAAAAAAATAGCCGCAAAGTAAATGGACGTGGATGAGCCCGACGGTTCCACGAGAAATGAGATCGACTACATCATGTCGACCAAGCGGTATTTACATTGTACTCGTATTCAACTATTCAGTGATGTCTCTGTCATCAATAGGTTGAAAGCCGGTAGCGATCGCCATATTGATAAGTGGCGCATTAAATATGAACATAAAGCCGAAAAAGACTCGCTTGGTGAAGTTTACGCTCCAACCTACTCCTTCGCATATCCAAAACCCGAGAGCTTTCAACTCGAATTCCAAAACCGTTTCGCTTGCCTAGAGGACTGCGCCTCTATGGACGATCTGTACGGAGGTTGGGTCTACGTTTTATAAGGCTCACCGTAATCCTAGAACCAAAAAGTTCTCAGTCCAGACCCTCAAGCTCATGAACTAGAGACATGAAATGAGACTTCAGTCTTCAGCAGACGCTTCCTATTACCAGCGGATTAATAGGCAAATCTACAAAATTTCAGAATCGTGATTTGCGTAACTTTAATACTAAAGTATTCACAAGAGATCTGTCTATCGCAAGGAGCCAGCTGATGCGAAGACCGTCGCAGTATCATTTCCTTGAAGCCTGAAATCTTGAGGGAGGTTGAGAAGTTTTACGGACAGCTGTTCACGTCATCTCGGGAGCCTGTATAAGATTTGGCTACAGACCCTTGAAGGCTGGGTCCCACGGCCCGTGTTGTCACAGGCCAGATCGCACTAGGCCAGACCGACAGGCCATGGGAACGATCGCACCCGATGAAGCCTGTTGTCGCCCGTCCATGCCCGTCCGATCCGTCGGGAGTCGGTAAGTTCAAAGGCGCGGCGTGGCGCGGCGCGACGGTGCCTGCCGCGGCCTGTGCGGGCGCGACCGCGTCGGTTCTCTCATTTATTTCACCAGCGACGGCGCATGCGCGTACACGCACGTGATGGAGTGGCCGAATGATTTAGTTTTCGAGTTTTTAACTCTTTATGAAACTGAGCCGGCGATATGGAATAGCTCGTCGCCACAGCATAAAAACAAAAACGATGTGCATGATGCATGGTTAAGAATAAAAAATAACTTTAAAGATGGAACCATTCTTCTGCTTTCTGTTTGCTTGATTTATCAAATGTTGACCACTGAATAAAACCACAGCAGCTGCACACGCAGCCATGCGTTCCGTACCTATCACTTATGTTGAACTGGCAGTAACGACAGGCCGCTACAGGCCGACACAGGCCTTGGGAACGGCACTGCGCGAGACGCAATCAGACGCACAGGCATCCACAGGCGTGGCACGATCCGGCCTGGCCTGTGATAACACGGGCCGTGGGACCCAGCCTTAAGCCAAACTAACCTGGCACTATACCGAAGATATTCCGGACGAGATTAGTATATGGCTCTAGATCAATTAAAAACAACGTGCCAGGTGATGATGAAATCATAGCAGAATTCCTGAAAGCTGGCGGAAAACCGGTACTGGAAGTCTTTGAGCGCATGTTCAATTCCGTCATTCATGGGGGTACAATGCCAAAGGCATGGCACAGGGGCGTGGTGGCTGGAGCGCGAGCGACGATCTATTATAAATGGTGGTGGCTCTTTTGTTCAAAAAAGTTTTTGATATCTGCTTTTGGCTGCCAATAACGATTGCCTGTGACTTACTCGGATTTACATTAAGGCCAAAAGATTTGCTCCACTCAAGGACGGAGCTAAGATCTGAATTCATTGTAGCTATTGCATGCGGCAGATTTTCAAATGACGACTGGGTATAAAGCTGGACATCATCTGCATACATATGGTAGAGAGAAGAAAGGTTATGACTGATTGAGTTAATGAAGATGGAAAAGAGCAATGGTGACAACACGCCGCCTTGGGGCACGCCAGCAGAGATATCGCACCAAGAGGAATGAGTTTCCTCAAAGCGAATACGCTGCCGGCGGCCACCAAGATAACTCTGAAACCAGTCAATAACTGATGGAGATATGTTAAGAGAACGCAACTGACTCAATAAGATATCAAAATTCACCGTGTTAAAAGCATTGCTAAAGTCCAGCAAAGCCATACCATGAGTTGCTTATTGTCCATACCCCAACGTATGTCATCAGTAACTTTTATTAAAGCTGTAACCGTACTATGACCAGGACGAAAACCGGACTGCAAAGAATTAAACAAACAGTTCCTATTTAATTGCTGATAAATAAGCTTTTCTAAAACTTTGGAAAGGAAAGGAAGGATTGAGATAGGACGGAAATCAGAGAAGTTAATAGGAACAGCCTTCTTTGGAAGAGGTATAACATGAGCGCTTTTCCAGAGTTCAGGAAATTGGGAGCAAGAAATACATTCATTTAGAATATAGGTAATAACAGGAGCAACGATATCAAGGACAGGGATAATCACAGTACGGCTAATGTCATCACTGCCGACAGCATTCGAAGAAATGGACAACACGTTCTTCTTAACATCACATACAGTGAATTGACTAAACTCGAACGGAGGATAATTAGGAGTCGGAGTTTCAGCAAGTGAATGAAGAGTACGTAATTTATATGAACTGTCAAAAAAGTTCGAAGCAGCAGAAAAATGTTTATTTAAAAGCTCCAAGTCAATACTTGGCGGAATCGAAATGTTATTGGAAGGTTTACCGACTCCGACCGTTTCTAGAAATTTCCAAACTCTGGACGAGTCGCCGTTCTCGACAGAAGAGTGAATATGGCGTCGTTGTGCATCTCTACACAATGTATTGCAGCGATTCCTGGCTTTATGATATCTTCTTCGATTTTCATCGGAGTTGTTATTTTTGAACTTAGTTTTAGCAACATTTTTCTTTAAAATCATATTTTTTAATATATACTCTCTAACGAGAGCAAGGACTTTCATTTAATTATTGTATGTAGTCTGTGTAATCAATAAAAGTCATTGTCGAGTCTATGGCGCGGACCAAAGACAAGCATTGACTTTAGAGAAGCGCGGTGGTCGATCAGTTTGATGGGATTCAGGATGGCGGAAGGCTTGAGCTTGGACTTGGACTCATAGTCATATTATGTACCTACCTACTAACCGGGAATCTCACCTAGCTAGCTACCTCGTAATTCCTGTAGGGTTTGAGTTGGTGTATTGTTCTTTATTATCATATTGTGTTAATACAATTATTGTTAAACTCAGTGAAGTCTTTTAAACCTGAAGAATGACTCGTGGATCATGATTAAAGAATAACGAAGAAAATGGCCGTTCCGCGTTGCAATCTATGGTTGCAATAATCAACAGGTGTGGTGGCGCTAGTATCGCGTCCGTTTCATTCGTATAATGCGGCCTCTACACATAGACCAACACGTTGGCAAACGCGCTGGCCCAGCCACTGGCCCAATGTCTTGAACGGGCTTTGGCCTGCTTTGGCGCATTGGCGGTAGGTATCTGAACGTTGGCTGGCGCGCTTGTGAGCTTGCCGCGCGGTGTCAGCAACGTCAAAGGATACTTGTCGCAAGCTTTGCGCACCATCCTCACATTGGCCGCGCGATTAGTTTGCCCGGAGCAGCAATCAAGAGGGCACGTTTTAATTTTAATAAACATTTAAATTTATTGAGCTCCATCAGAGTGAAAACTGCCTATGAAACCCAAAAATAAGTACCATAAAAATAAAAATGTTGTAAGTATAAAAAGTGCTAAATAAATAAGGTTCTTCGACGTTTTCCTTACGATGTTTTACTTCACAAAGAGCATCCTACTTTATTATTATTTTAATATTATAAATGTTAAGGGGATTTATTGAATTTATTTTTGTCTTTCTCACTCTCACGGAGATTTGGTAGGTGCGACATGCAGCGTCGCGGAAGAATATAGCAGAAAAACGACGTTTTACCTAATTACTCAAAAACTAAGTAAGTTATCAAAAATCTGTTCTAAGCGTTTTAGGATATTATTATTACCGATACATTAAAACAAAAATTACAATTACATCCATTGTAGTTTCCGATAAAACATAGAAAAACTGAGATTTTGGAGCAACTTTTGGGAGAACTTTCTATCGACAAAATTCTATCCAATCGTGTTTCTGCTTCTAAGCGATTTTAGATTAAAGACCCAAAATACATGACGTGTAAATTTGAAAGCAATTGTCTTTATAGTTTTTGCATAAAACTTCATTCAAAATCACCTAAATACGGCTTGTAGGCCGTTAAAGGTGAGTTTATTTATTTTTTTGTTACGTTTTCACGCCTAAACTAATTTCTAATTTTTATTTCGAGAATATTCAACCAGCTTACATATTTCGATGTATTGATAACATCCACCACCTTCTTTTTTGCCATTTCTTTTTTATCACCCTTTTCTTGTACACATTTACAAAGTAATTATAAGTTGTGAATACAGCTGCAGCTGTTAGCGTCCATCCATTTTGAATCCGTCCGCACATTGGCTCGAAACAAATCATACTGAACGACCTTCCAATGTGTGGATTACTCACAAGCGCGTTGGCAAGCGCACCGCCAGCGCGCTGGCCTATGTGTAGAGGCGTATTAGTTCCCTGTCATTGCACCACACCTGGTCAGTATTGCCGTTTTAGTGAATTGGTTCCTTGATTTAACTAAATTTGAATATTCTCAGCGGCATATTTTTAATAATTTTGGGAAAATTAAAATAAATCTAGCGGCATTCAGCTATTTTAAAAGTCCCTTGCAAGTCTAAAATGCTTGCGATTATTCTTTAAACCCCCTTATCACAAAGCTGGCTTATGAGAGTTGCATGAAATATAATGATATACTTTTTTATTCCATCATTTCAAGCTTCATGTCTGTACATAATATACTCGTAGTAGCATCGTTTGGTCAGATTAAGGTCAAAGTCCAATACCTAAGTTGTTGGGTGCGACGAGGGTGCGACAGACAGCATTACGTTACGGAAAAATACTTATCATAGACAAACGACGTTTTACCTAATTACTAAAAACTAAACCAGTTATCAGAAATTTATTTTTGAACATTTTTAGAAATTATTACTGACGACACAAATAATCAAGAAATAAACAGACATAAATTGTAATTTCCGATAAAAAATAGGGAATTTGGAATAATTATTGGGAATTGTTATAAATTAAAAAATAGGGGATTCAGGAGCAATTTTTGTGAGTCATAGAGAATTCAGATTAAAGATCCAAAATAAATAACGTAAGTAATAAAGAAAGTAATTGTCTTCATAGTTTTGAACGTGCAGGTAATTTAAAATCGCTTCAAACCCGATGAGCCCCTTAAGTTGAGACAAAAATAAAAACAATGGTTGGGTAATCTAGTCATATTTTATTAATTTAATTAATAGAAACAACTTTGCAACATATTTCGCTAAGGCAGTAGATACTATCAACTTCTCTTCCAGAAAAATCTGTTTAGTTGAGGTTAAAATTTGATACCTAGGTTGATATTAGGAAATGACTTCTATGTACTAGACGCGCTGTGTGGAACAAAAAATGTGCTCTAAATCTATATAACGCCATCTAGTCTGATGAGCGGGAACTTGCTTGCAAACGTATTGACGTCACGTCGATGAGTGGTCTTATGGTCAAAGATTAAAAAATAGATATTGCAATCATTGCAATCGCTTGCAATACCTACACATCGTTTAACATTAATTTTAAATTATAATAAATAATATTTTACGGATAAATTACCAGAATTAAAATAGTTTTTAATATTTGACATACTGAAACTTATATAATAAATTAAAAACTGTTTCATTTCTGAGTCTTTACGATTTAGACAATAACTTCTCAGAGTTTGCTTAGTTTTTATTGTGAATGTTATAGTTATTATGAACTTAAGTCCATCCAATTATATATCTAAAACACAAAAATAATAATCAAGTACTTAATTATATACCAATCGAAATTATTTTCCTACTGGCATATACGCTTTGTCACTTAACATATCTGTTCAAATAATTCTCATAATTTTTGTCAACGTGTCGGTAGTACCGTTCGCTCTCGCGTATTTCTACTAACGAGTAAGCGTGATGGATAATCATGATGGGAGTTGTGTATTTATTTACGATAATATTTGTTTTTAGACAAAAACGAAATAAATTATATTTAGTACCACACTGCGCGTCTAGTACATAGAAGTCATTGATATTAGGTCATGAATTCGTACTCCAACGGGGATTTTTTAAATTCAAATTTTGAGGAGGAAAATTTTCGAACTTTTTTGTTAATGGGCTGATTGCTTTGAAAATCTGATATCTGACTATGGAACTAAGTTTAGAAAAGAAATTTGTGGTCAAAATAAAAATTTTGAACTTTTGGCTGCCATTTTGAACTTTTGCTATGTGGAACTTCTGCTTTACGCATGAGGGAGTAAAGCAGAAGTTCAACGTGAGCAAAGCCGCGGGCGTTTGCTAGTAAGATTAATAAACTGCCATTCAGTGTACATGTGTTGACATTTCGCTCAATAAGTTCAAAGCTTTTGTCAATAAGGCAGATTATAGTATAAAAGTTTACTTGAACGAAAATAATCCGTGGGAGTAATAGTAAAATGTTCTTATTTTATTAGCTAGTTCAAATTTATATTTGTGAAATAGTGATTACAAAAAAACAATACCAGGCTGAGTTTTTAGTGGGTTTCTTCTCAGCTCAGGGCGCGTTTGGACCCCCGTAAACATAGTTTTTAAGTCGTTAACTAGTTATCACTAATAAATAGGTATATTTTATTTTATTTTACTGACTATTCATGACAGCCTACAAGTAAGGCCTGTATGAAATAAATAAACTATTATATTACCTATATGAAATTATTTTAGAAACCCACTTGATTTTACAAATTGCATTTATAATATATATACATATTTCTTAATACTATATCATGTAAACGTGATTTTATGTATAGATTTTATGTATTTTATGTATTCTGGTGTTTCTTTCATATCTAGGGAATATATTTTTTTGTGTAAGCGGCAACACTGAGCAGAGTGCGCGCTTGCTTATCCACTTTCTATGACGTCAGTCAGTCTACGTTGGAGCGCCGTTCACTTTGTGTTTATCCGGTTGCAGTAATCTAAACTTTAGAACTTTCGTCCGTAGAATCGCGAACTTGAATCAAACTTTTTTATATTTTCCGTGTGAGGTTATATGGACACTTTGAGGAGTATATTGGATTATTTGTGCGGGAGGAGACAGGTTTCTGTAGGATAAAGACGTGTGAGGTGTGTTGGCTTGGCGCAGTGTTTTGTGGTCACAGGTGTCGCATTCCATCGGAGACGCCGCCACAGCCTCCGTGGTCCGCACCTACGAAGTTCGTAACCTACTCTCCCGATTATAGTCCGAGTGGCAGGTAGAAAACCCTATTTTCAAACAAGTAAGTATCGTTTCATTTATAATACTTTACTTACTACCAAAAACATTTTCATGATGTAGGGCTTTGAAGTTTGAAATACACACCCTGTGGCCTGTCTACACTTAGGTAGGTATATGCGGGGGCACTACAGACTACAGTGCGCCCATTTATACGAGTAATTTACATGCATATCTATGTTAAAACAATCAGTAAGTAGGTAGTTAAATATAGGGCCCTACCTGCACAATTAGGGCTGCCAGAGATTTGGGTAAAAATGCTGGACACCCTACATTATTGAGGATATTGTAGACTAATAGGACCAAAAAATTGTGTAAAAAAAATCAGAGTTATTATTAAGTACCATCATAAATCTTGTTCTGCTACTCGGCGCTCGCTCATTTGCGAAATGTAAAAAGCCTGACAAAAGCCGGACACGCAATATCAAAAAGCCTATTTTACGTCCGGCCTTATCGCCGGGACACCTGGCAACGCTATGCTCAATATACCTACCTACCTAACTTACCTAGTACGAAATTAATAATTAGGTATTTGATTGCCAATACCCTCTGCTCCATAGTCCATACCACTAATGAGAAAAAAAGAAACCCTTAGGTACAGGGTCACTTTTTTCTTCCAGTTAAGCGGAGCTATCAAGTGCTTGACTTCAAGCTTCAAGTTATTCAGTTAGATATAAACCTAGGTTTGTACCTGGAAAACGGAACCTTGGTAGATATTTACCTAAGTATTTCAGTGTCTGTCTGTTCATCCTCTTTTCTGACATAAAGCTTTATTTATTTTTGTCCAAATATAGGTAGGTAATACTCTTCATCAAGCACTGAGAGATATGTACCTAGGAAGTAGGACAAGAGGAGATATTCCTTCTCGTACTTACTTCTTACTCTAGATAGGTACGATAAATCTTGCAATTTGATTGCCATGAGCCCATTGTGCCTAAAAGCTAAATAAAAAAAAATGGGACCCAAATAATTAATTTCCAAAACCATTAGATTCAGTGAAAAGCTAGTCCATAATACGTAGGTACATAATATAAGTATACCTACTTAAATAATTAACAATAAATAATACGAAATTGTATTACAGAGTCATCAAATAAGTAGGTAGATAGGTCTTTCCATGTCAAGACAATCAACTGTTATTAAATACTTAGTTGTAGGTATATCACAATTGCATTATGTACGCCCTTGCTCTATATTATTGAATACATTTGCAATTCAAACAATTGGTTGTTAAAATTAATAATGCCGATTCATTGATGTATCACTTACAAATTCGATATGGGTCTTTGATTGAAATTTTCGGGTCGAATAACATTTTTATAAGTCCCTTATAAAATGCTTAGACAATTGTGGGTTTTTTGCTATTGAGGCTTTGTTATTAATATATCCCATTGTTCATTATTATTACTATTGAAGGTACTTCCATAAGTTATGTTATTATGGGTGGCGTCGGCAGGCGATAGGATACAATTAAAGTCAAAATACTTAGACATGGTGTCCGGCCAATACCTAAGGGCTAAGGCAATCACGAAAAAATTTAAATATTAAGGTCCTAGACGGTTTTTGTATTTGTCCGCCTCGCTCTTACGAATACGTTGGTGTGTGCGAAAAGCAGCAGAGCAAGAATATGACAGAAAAGCCGGTTATCAAAAATAAAATTAAGAGCGTTTTTGGATCTTAATAGACTACCGACACAAAAAAAAATATATAGGTAACTTAAATCAATACTTAATTGTAGTTTCCGATAAATTAAAAAAAAATGGCGATTTTAGAGCAATTTCGGAAAACTTTCTATGTAGAGACAATTTTTTACAGCCGTGTTTCTGCTTCTGAGCGAAAATTTAATCATGACCCAAAATACATGACTTTGAAATTTAATCTTTCTAGTTTTTTTAACCTGCAATTCACTAAAAATCGCCTAAATGAAACCGTTCAGTCCATATGGCGCTTTAAGAGTATCCGGCATTGTCCAGTTATCATCATCATCATCATCATCTCAGCCTGCGGACGTCCACTGTTGAACATAGGCCTTCCCAAGCGCGCGCCACCACACTCTGTCCTCCGCCTTCCTCATCCAGCCGCTTCCCGCCACCCGCTTTATATCGTCGGTCCAGCGGGCTGGAGGTCGCCCCACACTACGCTTACTCGTACGCGGTCTCCACTCCAGGACTTTCCGGCTCCAACGGCCATCGCCCCTGCGACAAGCATGACCATGCCCATTGCCACTTCAGCTTGCTAATGGTTTTGACTATGTCGGTGACTTTGGTTCTCCTGCGGATCTCCTCATTTCTGATTCTATCACGCAGGGAAACCCCTAACATAGCCCTCTCCATAGCACGCTGAGCGACCTTGAATTTGTGGATCAGGCCACTTGTTAGTGTCCACGTTTCAGCGCCATAGGTGAGAACCGGCAGGACGCACTGGTTGATCACTTTCGTTTTCAGGCATTGAGGAATTGACGAAGAGAAGACCCGACTGAGTTTACCGAAAGCCGCCCAGCCCAGCCGTATTCTTCTGTTGGCTTCTTCATCGAAATTGTTTCTATCTTCTTGTTGTCCAGTTAAACTTGCTGGTTTTACAGGCTTCTTGGATTTACGAGTAAGACCTGGCGCAGTACCACCATCTCTTAAAGCAGTAATGTTGCAGCACTGTTTTGACATTTTCAGACTAACTATGTTTGTATAGAAATATTAAAAAAGTACTGCAGCTGTTACTGCTTTTAGACATGGTGGTACGGCCCCTGGTCACCCTTTTATTGGGTAATAGGTATCTTTTTATGTGCACCATTTCGTAAATGCTCTAAAAAAATATGTATAAAGTAATCTACTCACAGTGGACGGGGACGACATAAAGAAAGTTGCGGGGAGTCGCTGGCGCCAGGCGGCGCAAGATCGTGGTGTTTGGCGGTCATTTCAGCAGGCCTATGTCCAGCAGTGGACGTCCATCTGCTGAAACGACGACGACGACGTACCTACGCTGCAATGAAAGCGTGTTCATTTCATGATGCACGTCATGTAGAATAAATATCATTTTACAGCTGCAATGAAAGCGTGTTCATTTCATGATGCACGTCATGTAGAATAAATATCATTTTACACTGTAAGGTCGGATATATATCATATCTAAAAGCACGCAAGGGTTCTAAATACAGGAAGCTGTGGGGTAAGCAGATATCGCGCAGCACTAAATCTGTCGAAACGACAACGCCTGCGGGTCTAGATATCTCGCAGCGTGTCCAATGATAGAAATGATTTATACTGTTCCAATGCAATTTAGCTAA
This sequence comes from Coenonympha arcania, assembly GCA_036785405.1. Lineage (NCBI taxonomy): Eukaryota > Metazoa > Arthropoda > Insecta > Lepidoptera > Nymphalidae > Coenonympha > Coenonympha arcania. Next base: position 11,866,169 of record CM072065.1, read on the forward strand.
TAAATCGACGAATCAACAAATATAGAATTATTAATTTAATAAATAAACCAACCGCATACGAATATATACGTCGTGCAACTACGATACGCTTGGTTTAGGCTATAGCTAAGGAATGGCTCGTATTCGTAGTCTTGAATGTAGGAGCTTTGCGTCGAACCAACAAATCAGTAGCCCTGAGGCTTACCCTATTAGGTATTTTTATAAATATATTTACATTTATAAAAAAACCTAATAGGGTAAGCCTCAAAGGACTGTGCAATTAAGTTTTGTTCTGAAAAAGCGCCTATCACGTAAACTATTTTGTATTCTTCACAGTCCCAACATTCACAAAAGTGCAGGAAGAATATTTACATGTAGAAAGTCCTAGTGATAGATTCACTGTTTACTCAGTAAATAGTAGTGCACATCTAGCACTAGGAGTTAGGATTAGGAGTAAAAAGTAAAACTGTACAGAAAAATAGTATGTGCAGTAAACTGTAGGTTAGGTTAGGTTAGGTATTTATAATTACAGTAAGTATTTACTTTTATTGCAAGAAAAGGTTTCATCTACGCCTCTTTGGTTTAGTTGCCCTAAAAGTCACTCAAGACATCATAAGGATCTATTGCCTACAAAGTTATGAATATCTTAAAGACTCAGTTGGCAAAATATGAGCTTTTTAAAAAAATATGAACTTTGACCAGTTTTGGAAAATAGGTAAACAAAAAATATAAGGGTACCATTAATCCTTCCTCCAACCTCCTCCACAATCTTCTTGTTATGAATGTAATAAAGTTATTTTGCTCAGAGAACCAGATCTAATAGTAGATCAAACTGTTAAAATGTGTGCGGTGGAGGCAGGAAAAAAAAATAAAAACCAAAACAAAATAGTGTAATTGTTGAAGATAGTGTCACTTAACTTCAAAAATAACAACCAACTGACAATTTAAAACTAAAAGCAAAACGAAATAAAGATTTGTTCTAGGAACCCACTCTAATAGGAAACGTTATAAGTTACGTTACTGAAAAGTGTAGTTCTCGTAAGCGTCTAGTTGAAGAAATGTTAAAACACCATGACATTAAGATAAGAACTATATGTCATGAGATATATCATATAGGTAATTATGTCAATTTACAATGCCAAATATTTGGACATTAAAATCTATTCACGCATAATTTTACTTAACTGGTAATGGAATGCAAAGGCCGGGCCTAAATGCCTAGAATCTAGGTCCTAGTGTAGATATATCTGATTTATGCTAAGTAGTTAAGAAGAGGTCGGCATAAACGGTTAAATTAAACCACATTTTAAGCGCCGTGTATCCAGTAGTTTATAACTTACACATACTTGAGTATGTTAACTTGTACTAACTAATTTACAGAATTAGTTAAGAATGCATTAAATAGTCGTGTGTCCTTCAAAACAAGACAGTTATGTGCCTCATGTATGTGTCTGAAGCTTAAAATAAAGCCACCTGAATCTTCCTAATTTCTGTGTGGGAAAACTCGATACAAAAGTGTCCTTGCTTTGGAATTATTAAACCAAAAAGTTAAAGACACAGGCATCATTGTTACCGCATCCACGTCTATAACTATATACACGTCTATAGCTTCATAGAAACAAGTTCAGAATATAACTATTACAAACATTTTAATACCGAGAAGAAATAATCAGAGTTTAGACCCTCCAATGTAACCTCAATGGTTAGACCATTAAGATCTAAGAGGTCCAGAGACCGGACTGATTGCAATCAAAAATGACCTTTACCGTGTCGCAATAAGGGTGCAATAGTAGCCCAGCTTTACTATTGTCGTGATTTTATACTAATTACCTAATTTGTCATCCCGACCGTTCGTGCACCGCAAACAAAACCGTTGCATTCACGTCTAACTCACTCATACATTGTGCATATTTCAAGTGGTCCCGGTCGTTTCCGTTCTCAGACCTGTCACGTCATACAAATTAGGCATTTAGAATCTAATTTTAGTGGGCGTTCAAATAGTTTTAAACGTAATTGTTGTCTAAATAATGTAAACCTTTGAATAATGGACAACGTTCATAATATTCTGCTCTAAAAACTGCGTATCACTATCACTATCACTACATAGTATAAAACAAAGTCGCCTTTTCTGTCCCTATATCCCTATGTGCGCTTAAATCTTTAAAACTACGCAACGGATTTTGATGCGGTTTTTTCCAATAGATAGAGTGATTCAAGAGGAAGGTTTATATGTATAATACATGCATCATATACCAAGGCAACATTGCTAATTTTAGAGGTTTCTAACGTGATGTCGTAAATTAACCTATTTTTTTGGGCTTATTTAGCAATTTAGCAAAAACGCTGCCTAAACCCTACGAGTTAGATCAAATTAATGTACTACAGTATTGTACACCATAAAAAGGTCTACAAAAAAGTCCGCGATGTTATATGTTTATATTTTAGGGATAACCCACATTAACCATTTTTATTGTTTACTTTTTACGTGAAAAAATGGCTTATTTACGAAGCTATTTTAAGCAATACGGCATTAATCCTTATCGAATTAAGTACCTTAAATACAGTGTCCAATTAATATAGATCAATATGGTTCCTCACAGCATGTAAATTAAACAAATATTTTCGGAGATATTACAAATTTAAAATTTGCGTTTGCGGCGGGCGGTACCGGTCGGACGGACGTTGCAGGCTTAGATTTGAGCGTTGACTGTTTTTCACATGGCCAACTGTATGTCGCTCTTTCAAGAGTAACCTCAAGAGAAAACATGTTTGTATTGTCTAATGACAAGAAAGCTGTGAACGTTGTGTATAAAGACATCCTGTAATATATTAATTGTTGTAAAAATAAAATAAATACCTAGGTAAAAACGTAAAAAGTAAATAAGTAAAAATGTGTAATGTAATAAATATTGTATGAATTTAGATATTCCAAAGATAGCAGGAAATCTTCATAGTAAGTATAGGGAAAGAGGAATTTCTTTACTCCAAATTTAATGCGTGCAGGCCAAGGGCAGTAATGAATGAATCAAAAATACTGGATCGATTTAAATCATGTTTTCATTGAGTGACATAGGCATATACCTATATTTTATGCCCGTGCAAAGTCGGAGCGGGCCGCTATGTTTTTATATACAACGTTCATAGTTTTTCTGGAGTGTATTTAATTTAGTATCAGCATTGCACCCGTGCGAAGCCGGGGCGGGTCGCTAGTTTTTAATAATTGCAATAATTTTCGTGTCACGCACAGGTGTCACGATTCATCGCCAAAGCCTAGTTTAAACGCTTTCTTATGGCCTTCAAGTGTGGTAAGTTAACAACTGGACGATATCAGCAAGGTTGGATTCAGATGATGTGATCATAATTCGGACATTCACCGTGAGACCAGGTCTCTAAAAAGCAGCGTCATTAAAAACTGCGACCATAAAGATAAAAAAAAAATAGCAGAATTCTTAATTTTTATGCTGCATAATCCTAAATATGTTTTTCTTTAGAATTGAGCATATATTCCAAATAAATATGGAAGTAGGTTCAAAGATTGAATTAACTTTGGGCCTTACTTTGAACCAAACGACAGAGCATTGTATCTTTGGATCCCAAAGCAGAGATAACCAATTTGTCGTCCTACTAAAATGTGGTTCTACTTTTACTTGTCAAGGTTAATTCAGTTGTCAGTTTGTCACCTGCTGTACAAAGGCGTAGTTATTTAAAAGCCGGCTGTATTACATTTTTAAGGATTCCTGTTGTTACGCTCTGGTACTTGTATGGTTTTAATGTGACTGATTCTTGTTCTATTTTTAATTTCAAAGATTTGTTTTTCCTATAGTCATGATTTAGTGCGTGAAGATTTATATCCTATCATACAGTCTTGTATTAAGTATTTTTAGTTTGTGAAATAGGCAAAAACATTCGTCTTTAAAAGTGTTATGTGCTGCCTTTGAAATAAACACTAATTAAAACAATTCATTATGTATTATTATTATAGCTTCATGAATAATTGAATATGATAGCCATGTCTGGGTCACTTAAAGGCAAATATTTTATTTTTTGTTAAAAGGCAGAGGTAGTCATTAGGACTAGGTAACGACCCGTGATTATTATTTTATTATTTTAGTTCCCTGAGGTGTCTATTGAGGTTTAGAATTTTGTAGTTGAGGAAGCTTGTTTGCTACTAACGAAGCCCTCAACAAAAGGCAATCCCATAACCAGTGCTTGTACCTTTGTACCCTTTCGTGACTTGAAAATTTAGTATCTGGCACGAGTGACGTAAGAATCAAATTATCTGGAAATAGTTATCCGTCCGATCGATAATTTTACTTGTACTATTTTGGTATTTCACGTGGGCGTGTTAAACGTTATAATGATATGAAATGCTATAAGGCTTCAGATTTGGGTGGTCGGTTAGTATCGGACTTTTGCGTTGCCCCTATTATGGACACATAATGGTGGCAGGACAGTCTTGCGTAACTGGTTTTGCTTAATAATAATGTTGAAATATCAGTCGATTATTTCCAATCATTAAAAACGTCTGGGTTTCGTTGCATGAGCTTTGCTAAAATAATTATGAAATTATAATTGCCAGTTTCGTCTTAAAAATTTAATACTCCGATACCTATCCTTTACATACATTTCTTTAGCAAACAATAAGCTCGTGCCGTCCGTATAAATAATAGTTAATTAAGTACATTCGAAGTTATAATAACCCGACTCAACGACATATTATTAAGGACGTAGTTCAGGAAAACCCTGATCACCAAGCAGTATCTATAAATTTTTCTAGTTGTCGTAAGTAGATTTGTTCTTAAGACTCCTAAAGACAAAAGTAATGAAGAAAAAGAAGGAAAGGCAAATTATTAACGGCGTAGAAGCCGTATTTAAGCGATTTTGAATGATGTTTTATTTAAAAACTATAAAGACAATTACTTTCAAATTTAAACGTCATATATTTTGGGTCTTTAATCTAAAATCGCTTAGAAGCAGAAACACGATTGGATAAAATTATCTCCCAAAAGTTGCTCCAAAAGCTCAGTTTTTCTAATTTTTATCGGAAACTACAATGGATGTACCTAATTGTATTTTTTATTTTAATGTGTCGGTAATAATATTATCGTAAAACACTTAGAAACAGATTTTTGATAACTGGCTTAGTTTTTGAGCAATTAGGTAAAAGTTCGTTTTTCTGTTATATTATTCAGCGACGCTGCATGTCCCACCTACCTACGTATCCGTGAGAGTGAGAAAGACAAAAATAAATTCAGTAAATCCCCTTAAGTATACTGTTTGAGAAACACAAGTAAAATAAATTTAAGTTTTAGGCGGTCAGAGCTCCTATTTTTAAAATTAGAACACAACTTTTTATCAATAATACAATAACAACATAATGGGCGAAGGAATGTGAACTGTGATAGTTGTTGGCCTTAACATCCAGTAAGGGCAGGTGGCTTGAGGACGGACTTTTACTGAACAGTGGCAGCAAATAGCTATCGTACTTCAAGAAGAGATCACAATTAAAAATATTTTATTACGGTCTCTTTGTGATCGTTATATATTTTGGATTTCCCTCATTTGTTCTTACTAACCTAATTAATCCAGAAATATTTCGCATTTGCAAATATATGCATATGAGTTACACAAATTGTGAGAATTAACATTTAGGAGGATGGAGAGAACAAACTAAATACAGACCCTAGGCAGTTACTATAGCCAAGATAGGACTTCTACTAGCATCTATAAATGTTGCAAAAGTTTACAAACGTTGAGTTGAGGTATAAAATAATTAAACTGTACCTACGTTTATTAGTTTCATGAATATACCGAGGGTTGTTAGTGAAACACGTAATACGATAGATTTAATAAAATAAATAGATAGTACATATTTTATTACTGGTAAAATTAGTGGGGAACCTTATAATTCACATTAAGAGCCACTAACTCGTGAGTTCGTGATTGTCTTGTCCTTGTCTCGTCGCTTTAATGCAGCCAGAGTGAGTTATCTAAAGTTTGACAAATGGACTGATTGCTCTTTGTTTTGTTTAGAGAGCCGACACACTCTCACAATCAAAGCAGGAAACAAAAACTTAAAACAAAACTAAAATATTGTCAATTTTTGTAAGTACAATGATAGGTTTTAAATTTAACTTTTTATATTTAAATAAAACGTAGACCGAAAATTAAACATTATTTTTAACCGACTTCAAAAAAAAAGGAGGAGGTTCTCAATTCGTCGGAATCTTTTTTTTTATGTATGTTCCCCAATTACTTGAAGATGCGTGGACCAATTTAGAAAATTCTTTTTTTGTTTCAAAGGGTCACAGATGGTCCCATAGTCACCAAGTCAGGATCTGATGATGGGATCCTGGAAAAATCGAGGGAACTCTTCAAATTTTATAAGCACAGTTGAAGTGATTTGGGTATTTCTTGAAAGAGTAATTTTTTCCAGGTAGTCTTATGGTCATCAGGTCGGAATCTGATGATGGGATCTTGGTAAAATCGAGGGAACTCTTCAAATTTTGCTAGTATACTTGAAGCGATTTAGTATTTTTATAGTTACTATTGCATTTCCTTGCAGTCATTAAGTAATGACTGTATTCATCAAGTCAGAATCTGATGATGGGATCTTGGAGAAATTGAGGGAACTCTTCAGATTTTAGAAGCATACTTCCAGCGATTTGGGCATTTTTTTCAATGCCTTGCGCATTACTTGTTTTCCACTAAAAAGTAAAAAATAAAATGGAAAATTCTTTCCAAAAAACCAACTTCAAATGCCACTACAAAGAATGAAATAATTTTTAATGTACATCCAATTCGAAGTCGGGCAATGTTTCGTTCATTCACTAATAGTCCTCCGTATATTAATGATTGAACAAAACATTGCCCGACTTCGAATTGGTGTACATTAAAAATTATTTCATTCTTTGTAGTGGCATTTGAAGTTGGTTTTTTGGAAAGAATTTTAGATAGTAGGTATGCTGTAAAGCTAAGAGTGTGAAAATGCAGATAATATTAATGCGACATTAAATTAAAAAGGTGGGCAAATATAATTTCCAGTTAAAGATTAATTTTATATGCAGTGATTCAAACAATTTACATATTATACTAGATTAAATTTCCATCCTATAGAAAATCATCATGCGTCTCCAAATGGGGACTCGCAAACGTCTGAAAGCTTCATTGTCCATTCACCGTCTACTTATCTCTTTCCGTTGTTTATTTCAACCGTTGATTTGTATTTCCTGTCCCTTTCGTCTCTGATTGGTACGTCAACCTGTCTTTTCCAATCGAAGCACGATTCACCAATGCCAATTTTAAAGTCGTGTGTAACTTGGCCTTAGTCATCTTCAAAGCGGTTCTTTGAAGCGTTTACTTGGCTTCTAATTGCAATGGAAACTTTTAATAGATGTTCTTTTTTTTACTCTTTACAAATTAGTACTCGACTGCGATCTCACCTGATGGTAAGTGATGATGCAGCCTAAGATGTTATCGTAACTTGGAAGAATAAGTAAATTTACCCCCACGTTTTCTATACAAGCATCGCACTGGAACGCTAAATTGCTTGGCATTGCGTCTTTGCTGGTAGGGCCACGGCCAACTACCCACGGCCGAAGCCTTCCACCAGACCAGACCTGAGCCAATTTAGAAATTATAAAATTCCAAAGTGGCCCGTGGCGGGAATCGAACCCGCGACTTCCCACTTGAATCCGAGCGCGCCGCCACTGCGCCAGGGAGGTCGTCAATCATTTATATAAACATTCAATTTTATTGGGGTTTGCCACTACCAATATTAGTTAAAAGTGTTAATTTTATTTATGTAATGCACTTAGAAATATCAAGGACTTTGAACAAGTTTTTAGCATAATACACTTAAAACTAGATTAACTGCCAAAAAAAGAAGATTCCGACGAATTGAGAACCTCCTCCTTTTTAGGGTTCCGTAGCCGAATGGCAAAAAACGGAACCCTTATAAATTCGTCATGTCTGTCTGTCCGTCTGTCCGTCTGTCCGTCTGTCCGTCGTATGTCACAGCCACTTTTTTCCGAAACTATAAGAGCTATACTGTTGAAACTTGGTAAGTAGATGTATTATGTAAACCGCATTAAGGTTTTTATACAAAATTTTAAAAAAAGTAATAAATTTTGGGGGTGCCCCATACTTAGAACTGAAACTCAAAAATTTTTTTTTTCATCAAACCCATATGTGTGGGGTATCTATGGATAGGTCTTCAAAAATGATACTTAGGTTTCTAATATCATGTTTTTCTAAAATGAATAGCTTGCGCGAGAGACACTTCCAAAGTGGTAAAATGTTTGTCCCCCCCTGTAACTTCTAAAATAAGAGTATGATAAAACTAAAAAATATATATGATGTACATTACCATGCAAACTTCCACCGAAAATTGGTTTGAACGAGATCTAATAAGTAGTTTTTTTGATATTTACATTAAACCTCTAAAAACAAAGTTAGTTTTGCGGTTCGATAAGAAAAGTGGTTTTTATGGTTTTATTCCTCCGGTTGTAGTACGGAACCCTCAGTGCGCGAGTCCGACTCGCACTTGACATGTTATTTTTTGAAGTCTGTTAAAAATTCCGCTAAGAAACAACATTATACGAAATGCGAAGTAATTATTGTTTAATACGTTACAACATACATTCTAGACATATACCTAAGTGCAAAGTAAAATCTATCATGACTGTTTTACTCCTACTACTTTAGCTACAACGTACCTACTTATGAAAAACCAATTGTAAGAGTAATGTTTTCGTTGAGTTATCTAATTAAATATGGACTCGTAAGACAAGGGTGGTCTTACTCAGATCAACAGTTAAAACATCTAGATCGTATCTTCAGTTTTCTTCTTATTCGTATGTCCATTCTTTTCAATGCGATATCCTCATTAATGCTCCTTATCTATGTATCTAATTGATTGTAAACTCGTCTCGGAAACTTGATACATTGCCCTTTTATTTCTCAAAGACTTGTATATTAACATACCAACAATTATTTTATTTTCACTGTCGTCGCCCTAACGTTGAGATACTCAGTGCAAGAAATAAATCTTGAAAGGAAAACACATTTCTTTAACTCATTTATAGACGTCGGGCGTTGTTAGTTATAGTGTTCACCTCTCAATTAGAGCAATTTATTGGCCCTAGACTTTCCTTTTGCAATTCTTAAGAAAAAGTATAGGTACGTTAGACTAACGTTAGGTAATTCTTTATATTGTATTTAACGAATGATATATGCTTCAAAATGTTGTTAAAACTGTCTTGAACGATTAGAATATGACTCGACAATATCAGATTAGATCATTTTGTGTACTCTTGGCAGATGTTTGGTAGACCTCTGAGTCGCATAATCAAGTTTTAGAGGTCATTTGATCGCTCTAAAGCTGACACGTTCTTATAATATAGCATTCGATATCATGACAAATATATGTAAATCAAGCAGCAAAATGTTTTTATTTGTTTGAAATTTGAAAGTGATTTTCTGTAACAATTGCGCTGCAACTTGGGAATTAATGAAATTCATACGAAATTGGAAAATGAGATGCCAGACCCTTAAAATTTACTGAGTTTATAAAAATATTAAATCCTGGTCTATTAATTCTATGTGTATGTACCTACTTGTGTATGAGTTTCTTTATCACTAACTTAGGATCTTTAGACGGATCGCGTAGCAAAGGACCGACCAATACGTATATTGAATCGTTATTCAAAGAAAATCAAGATATTACAACAAAGTTTAATAATACTGCTGTATCAATTACCATTGCTGATGGTGCAATCAAGTGGCCAAACTTGATATACGATATCTTTCATACAGCTTCCTACGCGACCAGTGCCGCAACCGTCAGACGGTGTCGTCTTTTGACATTGAGCGCTATGTTAGACATCAAGGAGCTCTGACGGCGTATTATGACAACTTTTGCAGTAGCCATTTCAATTTATCGCGAACTTGGACGAATATTTTTTGTAAAAATACGTTATGTACCTATAATCAGTGTTATGTTTAGTTGCGAGCAAAATTTGCGCTACAGCATTAAAATTAATGTTTTATTTTGATTTATTAACTAGAGAAGATTTGTCTGATTCGCCACTAATTTGCTTCCAACTTCCAAGCTCGCATACATTTACAGTTAAAAAAATAAGTTACGATTACAAAAAGTAATTTTTTTAAGAGGTTTTTTTAGTATCCAAGTTATAACGTAGACATATTGTAACATTTTCATGTGTATTTAATATATTCTGTAAATAATAATATCTTCCTAGTTCGTTTGTATTAGTAGTTAGAAGATACGACGTATAGGCTCAACAAAATTTCGTCCGTCGTTAATTTTATGCCTATTTTCGATTTTGAACACCCCATTTCTATTAAAAGATTACTCATAATAGCCGGACATGCTTAGGATAATACTCACAAAAACTCTTAGTTAATTCTTAAGTCATGGGTTCATGACTCATGAATCGTCATGCTCATGGTACAAGTGGCTGGCTTTACTTTAATGATGATATTCCAAGTATAATCAATCTATCATTCTAATTTTATTTTTAAACTCTTTGAATTTGCACTAATATATTGCAGTGCCTACTTGTAATGAAGCTTCAAGTAGGATGTATTCCTTATTTTTAGACATTGCATTTTACTAAGACTTTACCTACTGTCTGTCTTTCAGTAGCCAGTATGTCATAAACCTTCCGTGGGAAATATTTGGATCCGATATATTATGTAAACATCAAATCAATTGAATTCTATTTAAAAATTACTTCAGTAATAAAGTTAAATCGACAATTCGATATACTCCTGAGCCCTGAGGTCTTACTATAGTAACATCTTCGTCTCGTAAATAGTCTAAATGATTTTTATTTTATGAAATCTAAAAGTATTTGTTTTAGCAGTACAAAGCTTTTGCGGTTAAATTTAAACCAAGTAAATGATTATTTGTTTGAATAAACATCAAAAGTAACTGGCATTTCTCAACCACCGCCATTCCACCATAATTTACACGAACAAACAAACATAATTCCGGTAACATTAGCGCCGCAAGATATTTCTAAAGTAGAAGTACCCAAGTTTGTAAGCAATTTCCTTATCCCAACACGTAATGCGGAAATTATTCCGTGATTTCGACGCTCCACTATCTTTATTGTTATACAAGAAGCATTATTTCTCGATATTCTCTCGGATATCTGCATAAAGCTCGTGTTGAATGCGGTTCGAAGGCGAACACGTTACTTAAAGGGTAAACAAGCAACGGTCATTATTACTTGTATCGAAAGTCAATAATTGTGTGTGCCACTCTTTTTGTCTTCCTCTTGGACTCAATTTATTTCAATAATTAATTTTCTGATTACCTCTTACGGTTGTTGGATACTCAAACATTAACAAAGCTAGTCAACCATTGCACATGTTGTTGGTTAAATGTAACTGAATTAATTAATAAATGTAACTTGGCCTTTGCCTGACTAGCAAGTAGCAATCTATCCTCAGATTTAGTAGTAACTAATAATTCATTATTTTAAGTCCATGCAATCAAGTAAGTACCTACCTGATCATCCAGAGTTCTAAATAAATAAGACAGGCTCATTCTTATTAAAATTACAAATTAATTATACATAATTTTTTATATTTCTTTCATTTCATTTGATCTATAAACAGTGTTTACATAGATACTTAAGTGCTGTTGAAATAAAAGTAACAAATGAAATAATAATATAGAGTTCCACCTAACTCACTTATACACCTATCGGAACCAACACTTTGATCGCTAACTTTAACTAAAAATACAAAACCATTTCAACTAACTTCAGCAAAAAATGCGATCGAAATAAGAAAATAAAGCCAAGGTCAAAAATATAACTACAGCACCAATTGAAATCGATATCAGGAATTGTTTTGAAATAAAATCTGATTTCAGAAACATTCCCTGTCTGGCGTGTTGAAAACAAATATTGGTCATAAGGAACTTGTACCTGAGGAAGAAATAGGTAAAGTGTGCGCAGCTGGTGTCGTGACCAACGGTTGTGTTGGGCAAATAATGTAAGGACTAAGACCTGAAAACGTACACAAACAAATCCTAGATATAGATAGGTACATTTCTGTAAAATGGAGTGCATTGGTTTATGTTTTCAAATACCTCGTTTATAATATAAACTCGATAAACGTAGAACAAGACATGCTAAGTACTTTATTTATAAAGGAGATTACAAATTAATTGATCTCTATTGATATAATGATCTCATGAATTCTATGTTGAGTCCGATCAATAATTTAATGCTTGTTGTATAACATGTAAATCCATTAAAGCGGATTATTATGTTCACCTTCAAATTTTTTATATGGGTACAATAATAAATAATTAATTATTAGCTTAGTAAAAACTAGTCTATTCTGAACTTTTGAATCTGCAAAAGTGTTTAGAAGTGCAAAAGTATTTATTCGATAAAAAATAAATTCGATATTCAATAAAAAATAATTTATTTCTGAACATCGTCTATGAGTATCTTAAGTGTTTATTTATATTTATAGCCTTCGTTCTAAAAATAAACAGTAAGCAAAACAAGTCAATTAAAACCAACATCAACAGTTTTATTTCTTTACTTAGTCCCCATAATAAAAGTGTTTTGGCTATCAAAGATTGTCGCTTCCTGCCCTCAAAAGGTTTGGTTGGCGGCTCTTTTGAATGCGTGCACGCACCGTATCGTATCCCCTTTCCCCTCTATCTCCGAACCTCGACCAATTGCCTTTTGTTGGTTAAAGACCCAACAAAACCGACACGTACGTGGAATCGGGCACGGTTCTGCTTTTGTGCTTTTGTTTTTACTTTTTCCATCTCTTTTTATAGCCCTCGTAGTGTCTGTACAAAATTGTGGGAGTAATCTGATGTTTGGTCGAGTTTCGGACATTCTTTGTTTTCTTTTTATTACAATTTAAGTTTATATCAGCAGTAGACTTAGTTTTATTATAAATTCTGAGTAACTATAATACTAGCTACTTAATTTTAATAATATAGCCTGTCGAAGTACTCAGATTTAGTTATTTATTTATGGCGCTTAAGTATTTAAGATAACTTTGAGTATTTTAATCACAATAATCTATTGCCGTACCTAATTTTAGTTTTTCATCAATACAATTTACAGTATTAAAATCTCAACCTCAATAAGTTAAATCTACCCACGATTCTCCTAGATTTTTCTTTGTTTTTAGATCTTTAGCTATATCATTAAATTATTGCGTGATGTTTTATCAGATCTATTAAAAATATCCGAAAATATTTCACGGTAAATCAATTGTCTACTGTTTGAATAGAACCGCTATGTCTTCAAAATCGGGCCTCATCAAGGAAGGTGTCAGAGCGAGTAATCGATCTGTCCGATAAAACAGCTTACTTCTATTACAGTTCAATTCATCAAACGAATAAAGTTCTTTTGGAAACGCCGAGATTTTTTACCCTTAATAATATAGTAACATGAACCTTCTGTATGAAATGGATACGACGTTCCGATTTAACTAAGAACTATATTGCATTTTTAATTTTTATTACTGGTGCCGGCGTTTCATTTATTAGATCAGTCTTTTTTTTTATTTACATCTTTTCTTGTTTTTCTTCTAATCTCTGAACACCTGAGAAAATGTATATATGAAACATTTATGAACTTAACTGTTGCGTTGAATGTTTTTATCTACTTAGTTAAGCACTATCGTTTACAAAGGTTTTGCTGAATAAATAATATTTTATTTGATCTAACGAGAATACTGACTTGTGTGGTACATCACTAGTTACCAATAGTGCCAATTTAGTTACCAGTTTGAATAGCTTGTCTAGTAGTCTTAGGTAATATTTATCTGTGACTGGGCTTTTGATTTTCCTCCAAGTAGCGATAATTTATTCAGGAAGAATCGTGTCAATCGTTACAAGACTTTCGCTTTTGCTAACGAAGAAACCAAATTGGATTGTCGGTTGCATTTGCATGAATCAATTAAGGTTTTAGTTTCTTGCCTATAACTCTCTATTGCGTATAAAATTTATGTTGATATATGGTATACTATGCTTTCTCCTAGGAAACTACGAACGAAGGATTGGTCATTAAATCTACGATGTCTATAATTTTTGTTTCTTCGAAGATATTTCGCCCACCCATTAGTCCGATGACTAATTTCGAAATAATTGTTTTGTTCCCATTTGCTGGAATGGCCGCCGGCTATGGAACACTTGTTTCGGTAAAATTTTACAATTCAAAGTCAGTCATGCCTTTAGGTAGGCGTGGGAAGTCGAAAAAGTCTCGGTTCTGATTATGAACTAAAATGTCTCTATTAAGGAATAAATACCATTAGGCTATCTGTGATCTTTGATGCAGTAAAATAACATTTTAGTTGAGAAGTTACCTACAGTCTACGATTTAAAGAATTTGCCATGATTTACTAAGAATTTGATATTTTTTCTTCTTTAACCATAAAGAATTGAAATAGCGTTACTGATCCAACTTGGAGTCGCTTTATTCAATTTAAACGACCATTTTCAACGTAAAACTTCTTGCTAAATACCTTCTTGTATGTTCATCAAACTCAAAATTAAACTCAGAATTGTGGGGCTTCGAGTTATTGATGGTTTTGCTTTTATTGTAAGGCTTTATAGGTACGCAGAGCACTGAAGTGCAGCTGTCATGCGATATGCATGCGTCAGTGACTCCCGGATGTGGGCTGGCATCTCCGTAACATCATACGGTTGACTCTGCAACCGGTTTTGAAAGTTTTTGTTCCCGATTTACCTCGTCCCATTTGTTTGCGATATCTTCTGGCCATTAGAGGGTCCTATTAGAGGTACCTGTGCTTACGCCTTAAATGCACAGAACTCGGAAAAGTCCAGAGTTGCGTGCCTCGAACCTAAGGACTCCCGAATATCAGGCTACAACTTAGTATCACTGCTATATTCTTATATTTTGTTATGATTTTTTGTTTTAATGTTTCTAGGATGCACAAAAATTTTCAGATTTGTTTGAATGCGTGTGTGGCTTAAACTAAAGACTTGGTGTCTTTCAGATGTTCTATTTCGTCTTGGTTTTAGGTTGATAAGCATTTTTAGAGGAAAAATAATTGCTTACTCGTAAGTTTACAGTCCTAGTTTGCAATTCTCCATCAAACAATCAAAACTAAATCGTCGTAAACGTTCGTAACAAGCTCTTTAGATTTGATTGTGGGCACGGTTCACATGTTCTACATTCTTATTTCTCCCACGTCTAGCACGCTATCCTTCATTCAATCAATCTCGCCAGAGCCAGAACAATGGGCCTCTTGATGCGTTCCGTTTTATGTTGCGTTGCGAATTTATTTAAATTAGTTAAACGGGTGTGTCTTTGGCTAAGAAATTAGAAGTTATCAGCGAAACGGCCACTTTGCAAAAGTTATTTCACACTATTGAACAAACTTATAATACTTTCTTAAAATTGACACTTTTAAGCATAGATTTAATATAAAAACTGTCAAGATGATTTTCCCATTACCGCAATTTTGATGTCTTAAACCTACTTTGTCGTATTATATCGTTTATTTTTAGTTATAGCAAATTGCGCAAAACTAAATTACATTTTAATTTTGCGGGCAGACCGTTGTGTTCAAGTTTAACCAATCAAAATGAATAACTTTGATTTGTTAATTAATTGTATTGTTCGAAAAACGGATACATTGTTTAGTTATCGGCAGCAAATACTGCCTGATTGACGTAATTTGATCTTTTTTACAATTAGTTTGAATCGTATATTTTTCTTACGGTGTCAACTACCAGCCCCCTGATTTTTGATTCCGTGATAACGACATTAAGACGTATTTTCTGAGTCTGACTATTATACACTTGCGAGCAAAACTATGGAATCACCGACTTGTATTTTGCTACGAGCGATTTTAAAAACTATTTGACTTATGAAGATGAATGAAAATGGTACCACCTGAAAGGCTATACTGTTGACTTTAAATCGATACCATATTCATTAAAATTGTACTTATCTGTATTTCAGGAGCTGTCCTGGTTTAAGTAAAGCAGAAAGAAAAAAGACAGTTTCGATTTCACGAGTCCTGGCGAGTTGCGCGACATTAATATCCTATAACAGCTCTTGGTATCAGAATTCTCTTATCAGTCGCATGTTACACTTTGACCAGTACACATCTCCGCTAATTTCGACTCGTGACTTTGGACCATAATGGATACCACACCAACAGAAGCAGCGCAAATTGTTACCCTACTGCGACAAGGGCTTAGCCAGCGAGTTGTGGCACGGCAGCTCCAAGCTCGAAAGTTTACAAGCGCTTTTGGGAGACTGGAGGCTTCATGCCGAGACCAAGATCTGGACGGCGCCGATGCGCTTCGGACAGAGATGACCATTTCATCACAACAACTTCACTTCGAAATCGCCATTTGACTGGTGTCGACGTTCAGCACGAGCTCAGACAAGTTCGTGGGGTGACTGTTAGTGAGTGGACAGTTCGGCGAAGACTCAAGCAAGCGAACTTGACTTCAAAAAGACCTGCCACAAGCCCAAAACTGACGGCAGGTCACCGACAAGCAAGCCTTCAATTTTCTCGTGCCCATCTTGATTGGGAAGTCGAGCAATGGGGGCGAGTTCTGTTCTCAGACGAGTGCCGAATGTGCTTGCATGGTAGCGACCGAAGTGGCCGAGTCTACAGGCGGCCTGGAGAGCGATTCGCTCAATGCTGTATCGCTGAAACAGTAGCCTATGGGGGTGGTTCCTGCATGATGTGTGCCGGCATTTCATTTGACGGAAAAACGGAGCTTGTTTTCGTGCCTGGTGGGGGACGAGGAGGCGGTCTAACTTCAGACCGATACATATCCGATATTCTGCTAGAACATGTTGTTCCTTATGCGGGATATGTTGGCGATCGCTTCCTCCTAATGCACGATAACGCCCGTTGTCACACCTCACGCGTCACATCACAGTTCCTAAATGAAGTCGGTATCGCCACGTTGAACTGTCCAGCTCTCAGCCCTGACTTAAATCCTATCGAGCACTTGTGGGATGAGCTGAAAAAGAAGGTTCGATCCAGAAATCCGGCTCCTTCAAGTGTTGATGAGCTTAAATCGGCGTTGATAGAGGAATGGGAAGGTATCTCACAAGATTCCATCAAGAAGCTCATAAGGTCCATGAAGAATCGACTTCGTGCCGTAATTAGGGCCAGGGGAGGCAACACAAAATATTGATATCAAATATGCAAGACTAAATAAAAGAAATCTCTAAAAATTTATTTAATTTTCCTGAATCTCAATGCCTTATTACTTCACTTTTTTCTTTCTGATTCACTCAAACTAAGACAGCTCCCGAAATACAGGTACAATTTCAATGAATGTGGTATCAATTTAAAGTGAACAGTATAGCCTTTCAGATGGTACCATTTTCATTCATCTTCATAAGTCATATAGTTTTTAAAATCGCTCGTAGCAATTTACAAGTCGGTGATTCCATAGTTTTGCTCGCAAGTGTAGCAGGTGTTGAGAATCAATTTGGCTTCGTTACTGATTCAGGAAATTCTTGGCTGTAGGCTGTAAGGCTTCGCTCGTTGGTAGCTTAGGAAATTTTTACGCTTTATTGACACCACTATTAGTACTTCTACAGTACACTACAGATTCCAGGCAACAAATAAGCAGTATCTTAATTATTTTTATGATAAAATTTGGAGAGTGCCACAGGATAACCTTGTGTTTCTTCAATTTGACGATGCATTGTCTACAACATTGACAAAGTTCCTCAGGGTTATTGGACAGTTCATTAAAAGTAAATTGCGCAGACTATAGACTATGTCAATATCTTTGGCACAAAACGGTAATAAAGACGTTGCTTATTCCAGTGCTTCAATTAAAGGGACTAACTCCGGTTCACCATTTCTGCTTGCATATTCTAACAGTACGTTTGTTTGTGCATTTGAATAATAGATGGCTTTGTTGGAATCTCCCACGCCATCGTCTAACGGCCCCCGAGTTAATAAGAACCTTTGACGTGCGAAAACGCGTTGACGGGACATATTTGCACGTGAGAAACTAGACACGGGTCTAGACTCTGGACAAGTTTATTTAAACCTCAATAATTTTAATTTATAGGATAAGTATATGAGTACCTTATGATATATTTAGACGTCAGTGTGGCAATGTTAGCTGAGAACATTTTCCATTCTTATGAGGAAGCTTAAATAAGAAGTATTCAATACCTGAGCCTGGATAGGTAAGCTTTCAAGCAGAGAATGAATTGTTAGAATCGGTTCAGTAAAACCCAAGATTCCTTACGAATAATTTATCTACCTCTTTATATTCCTTTTAATATGATTTTAGATGTAGATAGAAATGCAATGATGCTAGATGAGTTTGGTCTGTTTTGAAAACATGTCTAAAATGTAGTAACTAAAAGTTAGTACGTATTAAAGTAAGACGGTAGAGTGGTAAGAAAGAAATACTGACAAGAGTAGGTTAAATTTTATTTGTAACTAAGTAATTATAAGTGAAACTTATTTCTTAAAAATTTTCAACTAAATAATTATATTCGCTAATAAACTATCAGAAATAAAATCGTTGATTACTATCCAAACGAAGATACATAAGTAGATAACAATCTTTCAATCTCCACAAGACTTGTATTAGTTGCACAGTTAAATTGGGCAACGCTCAAAGGTGAAACTATCTAGAAAGTAAAATACCTATAGCTATGACTAGTAGGGCGCGTGGAGGCGCGGGCCACATGTGGCCCGCGTGCTGTCTTCCCGCCTATAAAAAAATCGCCGTCATCTCGAATCATTATTCGCTATACATTTTCTATGAAAAAATAAATTCCGCCATTTTGATTTTTTTTCTGTCCATCGAATAGACCTTCGGGTCCTGATCACTTCTTGTCAAGAAACCGTTCTGTCTTTTTTTTTTTTTCTTTTTTTTTTCTTCTTCGTGCTGTCTTCCGCCCTATTTGCCTTCCAACTTTCAGCCTCTTCAACATTCGCCATACATTTTCTATGAAAAAAATAAAGTCCACCATTTTGAATTTTTTCTCTATCCATCGAATAGACCTTTGGGTCCTGATCAACTCTTGTCAAGAAACCGTTCTTCGATCTTTTATACTTTCCGAGATATTGACGAAATTCGAATGGCGGCCATTTTGAATCCGCCATTTTGAATTTATTTTCAGCTCACTGCCAATTGCATGACGTTTCGAATGTCATTTGGTCGAGCACCCCCCACCTATCTGCGATACCCTGGCTGTGCTCTTCACCCGTCTTCGAAATCCTTACTCATCAGCTCTCTCCGTATTTTTCCTCCGAACGAATTTTTCCCTTATATACGAAAAGGTTATTGAAAAAAAAATTTTTCATACAAAATTGTTCAGGAGAGGTGATCAATCAGTGAGTGAATCAGCACAAGCAGCTATATATATATTTACTAGTAGGTTGCGTGGGGGCGCGGGCCACATGTGGCCCGCGTGCTGTCTTCCCGCCTATAAAAAAATCCCTTAAAAAATCCCCTTTCATTTTGTATGAAAAAATAAATTCCGCCATTTTGAATTTTTTTTATATCCATCGAATAGACCTTCGGGTCCTGATCACTTCTTGTCAAGAAACCGTTCTTCCATCTTTTATACTTTCCGAGTTATCGACGAAATTCGAATGGCGGCCATTTTGAATCCGCCATTTTGAATTTTTTTTTTCAGCTCACTGCCAATTGAATGACATTTCAAATGACATTTGGTCGAGCACCCCCCACCTATCTTCGATACCCTGGCCGTGCTCTTCACCCGTCTCCGAAATCCTCAATCATCAGCTTTCTCCGTATTTTTCCTCCGAATGAATTTTTTTCTTTTATACGACACCATCCTTGAAAAAAATTTTTTTCATACAAAATTGTTCAGGAGAGGTGATCAATGAGTCAGTCAGTCAGTGAATCAGCACGAGTAGCTATATATATAGTAACTAGTAGGGCGCGTGGGTGCGCGGGCCACATGTGGCCCGCGTGCAGTCTTCCCGTCCATAAAACTATCGCCGTCATCTCCATCGCCAATTGGAATCCGATTCGCAGCGGGCTGAAAAAATTACCTAGGAGCACGGTCATGGTTTTAAAGATAGTTAAGGGCTGTTCCAACAAAAAATACCGCTGAACCTCATCGTATGAGGTTCAGCGTATTTTTGTTCGAGCAGCTTTTAACTATCTTTAAAACCACGACCGTGCTCCTCAATCATCATCCAAATCCTAGATCATCATCTCTTCTCATATTTTTCTCTGGCGGTTCTCCGTAGAACTGCGTCAATGACTTGCATGTACATTTTCCATCGAAAAACTTTGAATTAAATTCCGCCACTTTGAATTTTTTTCCATTCATCCCGTAAACCTTGAGATCATGATCACCTCTTGCTAAGAAACCACTCTCTTATCTTTTATACTTTCCGAGATAGAACAACACGAAAAATATTCGTATGGCGGCCATTTTGAATCCGCTATTTTGAAATTTTTTTCAGCTCACTGCCAATTGGACGAAGTTTCAAATGACATTTGGTCGAGCACCCCCCACATATCTTCGATACCCTGGCTGTGCTCTTCACCTGTCTCCGAAATCCTCACTCATCAGCTCTCTCCGTATTTTTCCTCCGAATGAATTTTTTTCTTTTATACGACACCATCCTTGAAAAAAAATTTTTTCATACAAAATTGTTCAGGAGAGGTGATCAATCAGTGAGTGGCCAATCAGCACGAGTAGCTATATATATATTAACTAGTAGGGCGCGTGGGTGCGCGGGCCACGTGTGGCCCGCGTGCTGTCTTCCCGCCCGTAAAAAATCCCTTCAAAGTTCGCCATACATTTTCTATGAAAAAATAAATTCCGCCATTTTGAATTTTTTTTTCATCCATCGAATAGACCTTCAGGTCCTGATCACTACTTGTCAAGAAACCGTTCTTCCATCTTTTATACTTTCCGAGATATCGACGAAAATCGAATGGCGGCCATTTTGAATCCGCCATTTTGAAATTTTTTTCAGCTCACTGGCAATTGGATGACGTTTCGAATGACATTTGGTCGAGCACCTCCCACCTAGCTGCGATATTCTTGGCTGTGCTCTTCATCCGTCTTCGAATTCCTCAATCGTCAGCTTTCTCCGTATTTTTCCTCCGAATGAATTTTTTCCTTATATACGAAACGGTACTTGAAAAAAAAAATTTTCATACAAAATTGTTCAGGAGACGTGATCAATCAGTCAGTGAGTGAATCAGCACGAGCAGCTATATATATAGTAACTAGTAGGGTGCGTGGGGGCGCGGGCCACATGTGGCCCGCGTGCTGTCTTCCCCCCTATTGGCCTTCCAACTTTTAGTCTCTTCAATATTCCCCATACATTTTCTATGAAAAAAATTAAAGTCCGCCATTTTGAATTTTTTTCTATCTATCGTATAGACCTTCAGATCCTGATCAACTCTTGTCAAGAAACTGTTTTTCCATCTTTTGTACTTTCCGAGATATCGACGAAATTCGAACGGCGGCCATTTTGAATCCGCCATTTTGAATTTTTGTTCAGCTCACTGCCAATTGGATGACGTTTAGAATGACATTTGGTCGAGCACCCCCCACCTATCTTCGATACCCTGGCCGTGCTCTTCACCCGTCTCCGAAATCCTCAATCATCAGATCACTCCGTATTTTTCCTTCTCATGAATTTTGCCCTTCTATACGAAATGATCATTGAAAAAAAATTTTTTCATACAAAATTGTTCAGGAGAGGTGATCAATCAGTGAGTGAATCAGCACAAGCAGCTATATATATATTAACTAGTAGGGTGCGTGGGGGCGCGGGCCACATGTGGCCCGCGTGCTGTCTTCCGCCCTATTTGCCTTCCAACTTTCAGCCTCTTCAACATTCGCCATATTATATTTTCTATGGAAAAATGAAATCCGCCATTTTGATTTTTTTTTCTGTCCATCAAATAGACCTTCGGGTCCTGATCACTTCTTGTCAAGAAACCGTTCTTCCATCTTTTATACTTTCCGAGATATCGGCGAAATTCGTTTGGCGGCCATTTTGAATCCGCCATTTTGAAAAGTTTTTTAGCTTACTGCCAATTGGATGACGTTTTGAATGACATTTGGTCTAGCACCCCCCACCTATCTGCAATACGCTTGGCTGTGCTCTTCACCTGTCTCCGAAATCCTCACTCATCAGCTCTCTCCGTATTTTTCCTCCGAATGAATTTTTTTCTTGTATACGACCCCATGCGTGAAAAAAAATTTTTCATACAAAATTGTTCAGGAGAGGTGATCAATCAGTCAGTCAGTCAGTGAATCAGCACGAGTAGCTATATATATAGTAACTAGTAGGGTGCGTGGAGGCGCGGGCCACATGTGGCCCGCGTGCTGTCTTCCCGCCTCTAAAAAAATCCCTTTAAAAGTCCCCTTTCATTTTCTATGAAAAAAATAAATTCCGCCATTTTGAATTTTTTTCCTATCCATCCAATAGACCTACGGGTCCTGATCACTTCTTTCCAAGAAACCGTTCTTCCATATTTTATACTTTCCGAGATATCGCCAAAATTCGAGCGGCGGCCATTTTGAATCCGCCATTTTGAAATTTTTTCCAGCTCACTGCCAATCGGATGACATTTTGAATGACATTTGGTCGAGCACCCCCCACCTATCTTTGATACCCTGGCAGTGCTCTTCACCTGTCTCCGAAATCCTCACTCATCAGCTCTCTCCGTATTTTTCCTCCGAATGAATTTTTTTCTTTTATACGACACCATCCTTGAAAAAAAATTTTTTCATACAAAATTGTTCAGGAGAGGTGATCAATGAGTCAGTCAGTGAATCAGCACGAGTAGCTATATATATATTAACTAGTAGGTCGCGTGAGGGCGCGGGCCACACGTGGCCCGCGTGCTGTCTTCCCGCCTTTAAAAAAATCCCTGTAAAATTCCCCTTACATTTTGTATGGCAAAAAATAAATTCCGCCATTTTGATTTTTTTCCTATCCATCGAGTAGACCTTCGAGTCTTGATGACTTCTTGTCAAGAAACCGTTCTTCCATCTTTTATACTCTTCGAGATATTGGCGAAATTCATTTGGCGGCCATTTTGAATCCGCCATTTTGAATTTTTTTTCAACTCACTGGCAATTGGATGACGTTTCAAATGACATTTGGTCGAGCACCCCCCACCTATCTACGATACCCTGGCCGTGCTCTTCACCCGTCTCCGAAATCCTCAATCATCAGCTCTCTCCGTATTTTTCCTCCGAATGAATTTTTTTCTTTTATACGACACCATCCTTGAAAAAAAATTTTTTCATACAAAATTGTTCAGGAGAGGTGATCAATCAGTGAGTCAGTCAGTGAATCAGCACGAGTAGCTATATATATAGTAACTAGTAGGGTGCGTGGAGGCGCGGGCCACATGTGGCCCGCGTGCTGTCTTCCCCCCTATTTGCCGTCCGACTTTTAGCCTCTTCCAGATTCGCCATACATTTTCTATGAAAAAAAAAAATCCGCCATTTTGAATTTTTTTTTCTATTTATCGAATAGACCTTCGAGTCTTGATCACTTCTTGTCAAGAAACCATTCTTCCATCTTTTATACTTTCCGAGATACCGACGAAATTCAATTGGCGGCCATTTTGAATCCGCCATTTTGAAATTTTTTCCAGCTCACTGCCAATTGAATGACGTTTCGAATGACATTTGGTCGAGCACCCTCCACCTATCTTCGATACCCTCTCCGTGCTCTTTACCCGTCTTCGAAATCCTCAATCATCAGCTCTCTCCGTATTTTTCCTCCGAATGAATTTTTTTCTTTTAAACGACACCATCCTTGAAAAAAAAATTTTTCATACAAAATTGTTCAGGAGAGGTGATCAATCAGTCAGTCAGTCAGTGAATCAGCACGAGTAGCTATATATATAGTAACTAGTAGGGCGCGTGGAGGCGCGGGCCACATGTGGCCCGCGGGCTGTCTTCCCCCTATTTGCCTTTCAACCTTTAGTCTCTTCAAAATTCCCCCATACATTTTCTATGGAAAAATTAATTCCGCCATTTTGATTTTTTTTTCTATCCATCGAATAGACCTTTGGGCGCTGATCACTTCTTGTCAAGAAACCGTTCTTCCATCTTTTATAGTTTCCGAGATATCGACGAAATTCGTTTGGCGGCCATTTTGAATCCGCCATTTTGAAATTTTTTTCAGCTCACTGCCAATTGGATGACGTTGCAAATGACATTTGGTCGAGCACCCCCCACCTATCTGCAATACCCTTGCCTGTGCTCTTCACCCGTCTTCAAAATCCTCACTCATCAGCTCACTCCGTATTTTTCCTCCGAATGAATTTTTCTCTTGTATACGAAACGCATAGTGAAAAAAAAAATTTTCATACAAAATTGTTCAGGAGAGGTGATCAATCAGTCAGTCAGTCAGTGAATGAGCACGAGTAGCTATATATATAGTAACTAGTAGGGCGCGTGGGGGCGCGGGCCACGTGTGGCCCGCGTGCTGTTTTCCCGCCCATAAAAAATCTCTCCAAAATTCCCCATACATTTTCTATGAAAAAATAAATTCCGCCATTTTGATTTTTTTTTTCTAACCATCGAATAGACCTTCTAGTCCTGATCACTTCTTGTCAAGAAACCACTCTTCCATCTTTTATAATTTCCGAGCTATCGACGAAATTCGTTTGGCGGCCATTTTGAATCCGCCATTTTGAAATTTTTTTCAGCTCACTGCCAATTGGATGACATTTCGGATGACATTTGGTCGAGCACCCTCTACCTAGCTTTGATACCCTAGCCGTGCTCTTCACCCGTCTTCGAAATCCTCAATCATCAGCTCTCTCCGTATTTTTCCTCCGAATGAATTTTTTTCTTCTATACGACCTCATTCACGAAAAAAAAATTTTTCATACAAAATTGTTCAGGAGAGGTGATCAATCAGTGAGTCAGTCAGTCAATCAGTGAATCAGTACGAGTAGCTATATATAAAACTAGTAGGGTGCGTGGGGGCGCGGGCCACATGTGGCCCGCGTGCTGTCATCCCCCATATTTGCCTTCCAACTTTAAGTCTCTTCAACATTCGCCATACATTTTCTTTGTTAAAAAAAATTCCGCCATTTTGAATTTTTTTTCTATCCATCGTATAGACCTTCGGATCCTGATCAACTCTTGTCAAGAAACCGTTCTTCCATCTTTTATACTTTCCGAGATATCGACGAAATTCGTATGGCGGCCATTTTGAATCCGCCATTTTGAAATTTTTTTCAGCCCACTGCCAATTGGATGACATTTCGAATCACATTTGGTCGAGCACCACCCACCTATCTTTGATACCCTGTCTGTGCTCTTCACCTGTCTCCGAAATCCTCACTCATCAGCTCTCTCCGTATTTTTCCTCCGAATGAATTTTTTTCTTTTATACGACACCATCCTTGAAAAAAAATTTTTTCATACAAAATTGTTCAGGAGAGGTGATCAATGAGTCAGTCAGTGAATCAGCACGAGTAGCTATATATATAGTAATGATTGATTATAAACTCTTAAAACATTTGACGGCAGGGAAGAATAATATTTCACTTTTTTCTCACTCTATGGGTTATTTTATTGTTGAAGATCGTGTAGATTTTGCAACCTTCTGCGGATTAATTTCTTTCACCACAGGTTCAATCACAGGTCAGTCTTGCAATCGTGTAAAATTCGCATTTGCAGTCCATCAGCTGATTTGATCTTCCAGTTGATGAGCGATCTTCTGCTCTCAGTGTCACAATAAGCTTTTCTAAGGTGTCGTTACTACCTCGCATAATATGTCCGAAAGAAGAAAGCAGTCGTTTTGTTTATATTTTTTTCTTAATAATAAATAATGTTATGTTACTGTCTATTTGGTCTAAGGTAAATGTTTAGTACGTAGTCTAGTAATCTTTTTGAGTGGTTGTGCTTCTAATATACCAAAAATTTAACAGATATTATTGAGTGTATTACAATCGTTATTATCCTATACCAAGTTATTAACAGTGTAGTCCTACCGATATGGTGTTTAATTCGGATGCTCGCCTTGGCCAAAAATTTCTACGAGAGCCGACATGAGTCTAATAATATTTAATCGAAATAATCAAATCCTTTACTTGAAAATCAGGGATTACACGTGTATGTACCCAATGAAGAATATAATTAGGAACTAAATACATAGTTCATATTTAAATTAACAAGATCTACTTGTAAGACAGGAGGTCGCCAGAACATAACGATGCGCTTTCTAGCTCCGAGTACCTACTATCTTGTTAATCGAAGCTCCCGTGAATTATTTGAGTAGGATTACAAAATGCAGTTCCAACCTTTTAACCCCGTTGCATCGCCGTTAATTATTTAAAATACATCACGTAGACGATTCACATCTCCGGGTCGTGACTCTTACGCCAAAGTTTCGTAGGCATTAGACGCGCAGGTATGCAGCAGTGTAGAAGGTTTTAGAATTAAGATCAATGCATTGTACGTAAATTAAGTAAAAAATTTACATGAATACGTTGTTACAGATTAACGTCTCGTAGGTAATGGTTTATCAATGATCCTCCTAATATAAACTATGAATATTCACCAGTACAACTTTAGGGTATTTTATGAACCGTTCGCGTTGACTTCATCTCATTGGTCTGTTTAATCTACCCACTTTAAAACATTATAATATTATGATAACTACATAGTTAGATTTACATCCCAAATCTACTCTCAATCTGTGTTTTTTTTCACCAAATGCTTGTAGGCTGACTAAGCCTTAACAGACTATTCCCAAGTTTCAGCAAGAATATGTAAATCGATCCAATGACAATCATTGCGACAGTCGCATCATAATGCGCAATCAATCACTATTTTCACAATACATTGACGGACTATGTAGTGAATAGTCAATTTATTGTATAAGTTTTCCTTTGTGGTGCATGAAATTAGCATCTCGTGATTTGGCCATGTTTATTTTATTTGTTTTACTTGACGAAAATATAAGTTTTAATACTACATGCGGTGTTTCTAATGTAGCGTCCGTTAGCCCTTTCGCATTGCTCATTCTGTAATCAGTAGAGACAATCAAAATCTAACCTACATAATACCTGTACCATAAAAGGACAGTTAGGGCTCGTCGTGTTCTCCGAAATGAATTTGAAATAAAATATAGGTATACACCTTCATATAGTAAACCATGGTATTATATACTTTTGAGTAAATACAGAGAGACAGCAATTTTTAATCAACTTCTAAAATCAAAAGAGCGATTAGGTGAAGACTCTGCCATGATCTTGTTAGTAACAGTTCCAAAGATTTTCGTGAGATCTGTTAATTCTCGACCAATATTATTTTTGAATTTGGTGACGATGTTGTGATAAAGATCTTCGGAGATAGAACAAGGATCTTCTTTATATTCGTCCAAAACTTAGTTCATCTTTAACTGATGTTAATGAATATTCTCATTTTAAAATACATTTTGTAACTGTATATTTGGTTTTATTTTGGAACCCTTTAAATATTGCAATATATAATATTCAGATTGGTATGCTATGCCGACACCTGTATCTGTATAATATTATGATGACGAAAATTATATAACATCGTTTAGAACTTTCCATGAAGGTACGATTATAACTTAGGTCTTAGGATATTCATGGGTTCAGATTATATTGGCCCGTACTATCTACTGATGCAAGATTATGCTTTTCCGTATTGCTATACTCTCAAGTCTCGGTTCTATATTTATAAAATGGTTTATGTTGATGCCAATAAACATCAATTATGGGCGTTTATGGTTATGATTACTTAATGATTAGACTTTAAGAAATGGCACTGCTATACTTAAAGCTTTATGATATTTGTTGAAGCAACCAGCAGTTTGTTGTTAATTTAAATGGTATTGCAAACCAGTTGCCATTGCCATATAGTTATAGCTGATAATAACTAGGAAGATCCAATGAAAGCATACCATATTTATGTTTCCTTTTATAACTATATCCTTTCCAATCCTGTGAGCTAAAAAAGGTTGAAGCTGAAATTATTAAAACCCATTTTTGAAATAATATGAGATACGTAGCTCATAAGTCACAGATCAGCTTGTAAGTTTATATGTGCTGTATACGTTTACGGTAGCAGATTTGTGAGAGCGAGAGACAGAAGTAGAAGTTTTTAAATGTGTGCATTTTGGAGGCAATTGAGAATACAATCTTAGATGTGGAATACATTATCATAGTGTTCTTGAAGCCTAATGTACGACGTTAGTAGGTAGTGTGAGCGAGAACATCATCGCGTTTTGTGACCACGATTGCCATGAGTTTTTTTTTTATCAGATCATTATGCACATTGCAATCTAGCCCCAAAGTAAGCTAAACCTTGTGTTATGGGAAATAGATAATTGATAAATATCCATAATATTTTAATAAACATAAATAAAAAATACCCAGATACTTTTCTTACTTACGAAAACATTCATGCTTGTCACACAAACATTTCCACTTGTGGGAATCGAACCCATGACCCCCGACGCAGACCACAGGGTCGCTAACATTCATGCTCATCAGTCATCACACAAACATTTACCAGCTGTGGGAATCGAACCCACGACCTCCGACGCAGACGGTAGGATCGCTACCGCTACGCCATTTGGTCGTCAAACTGTAGTCACTAACGAACAATGTAAGCTTCTTAAAACTGTAAACTGTCGTAAATCACAATACTGATCGTAAGATTATGCCACATTGCTATTTTAGCCTCATTCCGCTGGTGCAGTTGTGGTTGACGCCAATAATCAGATCCCCTTCGGGCTGCCAACTTGCTTCCGCGTCCATGGTGTCGTTTATATGTAAGTAGGACCCGGTTTAGACCTACACGAACTAAATCTATAAAGGCGATTGTTCAGTCTCTATCCTTTATTGTTGTTTATTTCAATGTAATATCCTTTCTCAGAAAATGTTTATGTTATTTGGCTCGTGGGTATTCAGTTGCAAATAATAATTTTTGGATTCTTATATTACTTACTTCATTTTATTAGCCATAGAAGTGTTTTCCGTATTTTTAAATATTTACGGTTCTGTTTCAAACTTTCAACTTTAAATTCCATAAAATCGTTAAGATTAAACAGCGAGGCTTCTCTAATCATCTTATTCGTTCTAAAGTTTTGTCTACAAATGTATATTTTGTTTATGATATTAGTAGAGATGGATTGTAATTTGCAAAATATAAATTTAAGCAACTATTCGCATCAAGATTGCGAAACATTATTAAATGCCGGTAGCACCTACATTTAAGACGTCTTTAAGGTCAACATGTGATCAGAAAGATAGATGAATTAGTTAAGATACAAAAACAGGTAAGTAAACAGGATACTTTCCAGAAACGGTATTTTACTAAATGTATGTTCAACAAATATTTTCTTATTCTGCTGTTCAGTTAGAGAGATAGCCTAAACATTGCCATTTGTACAGTAATTTTATCCATATCTTAAGCAAAACTCCGTACTTTGTATGTGGAGCTGCCTACTCTTATGAGGTCTAGTAGTTCTTCAAGTGTTATGCGAATTTCAGTGGTTTTGTTAATTGAAATTTGGGTTGGCAATAGAACTGATCGATTGTTTACAAACATCGATGCTTTTTAAGAGTGAAAAATAGACTAGAATAATTTGCTCAATGCGTAGGCAATGATTTAAATAGATCGAATTGAAGATGTCATTGTTCAAAAAAAGTAGAGCAGTCCAATTTAGGCCTTTAATCCACTCGCAATAATAATATATCAAGGTAACTAGGACCTGTTATTACTCTGCAGCAAACAACTAATCTAGACTTTATTGCTTTGAGCTTTATGGGGCTGAACCGTTATCGTAGGGAACATTAACTGTGAATAAGCTTTTCAGGCTACTAAGTTCTTGGGAGTGCTAATGTCTATGTTTTCCCTTTGATGGTACTTATATCTAAATAGCCTCGATCTAGAAATCCGCAAAGGTGCTAATACTTATTTTCTTTAAACTAGTTATACGTCCGGTCTCTCCGATTGTAACATTTAATTTACAATTGTTTTGTTTTAAACAACATATTTAAATAACCCATTTTTGTTTGTTTTCAGGTAAGTCACTGCTTCTGTTTTGATCCTTGGATAACCTTTTCCAGTTTTATTAGAGGATTGCAGGTAAATTCAGTCAAGTTAGCTGTACACTGTACCGCTTATCCATTATGCAACTTTTGTATTGTCCCGCTTAAATTGCATTTAAGGAAATTGTTATAGTTACTCTTACTTTCAAAGATCGCGTGTAGTTTATTTTTTAATGTGAAACATTGGCCTTAATTTGCAAACAGGCAAAGTTCACAATATGTATCTGCTAATTTCATGTTTGAGTATTTACTTAATGGTCATTATACGTACTCAGTAATGGTAATTCCTCCGGCTAATGTTGATTGAGAACTATGCATGCTGCTACATTTATTTAACAATCAACTAATTTTTCCATAACTGTGATCAATTGCGATGCTTTTTTGGTCATTATGTTCTTAGCTAAAAATTCTATGGAAGTCTCAGGACTACGTCTATTATATATCAGCTATTTTCCAAGACTGTTTTTACTAGCTGTAATGTAACTATTTACCCTAGACACGTGAGTCGAGTAAATCATGCAGGTAGATATATTTACTTGTTTGTATTCATCACTGTGACGTGTGTTTATGGCTTTTCGTGACTTGTCAATGGATTAACGGTATAGTTAGTCAGTGACTTCATTGATCTCGAAGCTGTTTGTTAATTATTAGTTGTCGTACCTATTAAGTGGCGATTACAAATAAAGATGTTGAATCGAACATTATGAGAACGTTGCTAAGCATTGTTACATTATAATTTTTTTAATGAATTAACAGACCGATATGCCTTAAAATGTCGAAAAAGTTAAGAGCTTTTGAGATGTAGGTATACCGCCGTATGCTCAAAGTTTCTGGGACAGACCGCGTTTGAAACAGCACTGTGCTTCAGAGAATGGGGAGATGTCTAGAAGTGCTGAATACTATAAAGAAGCGAAAACTACAATATTCGGCCCATGTGATGCGTAACACCAAGAAATATGAGCTCTTTCAATTAATCATGCAAGGGAAGGTGGCAGGTAGGAGGAGGCCTGGCCGCAGAAGAATATCTTGGCTTCAAAACTTACGCCAATGGTTTGGAAAGAGCACCCGTAGCTTATTCAGAGCAGCTGTATCCAAGGTTCAAATCGCTATGATGGTTGCCAACCTTCGATAGGCACTCAAAGAAGAAGATGCTTGACTGTAGAAGTAAATTATGATAGTTGACGACTGATAGAAGGAAAGGTTAGATAAAAACATCGTGCGGTGTACCGAGCCGAAATATTCGTTATTTGAGAAAAGGGTAAGAACCGAAAGTTGAAAATCGTGAAAAACCATTACTTAAAAACTAAGTCATAAATCTAACAAAAAGTTTCTCATTGCTGTTTATTTGTCCCATTTACGCAAACTAGTTTTGATCATCACGAGATATTTCTAAAATCTGTACCTCTAATTAATCGCATTTTACAGTCCGAAATCACGCTTAGATTACGTATTGTTTCTTCATTTGCAATAAGTTATGATATCTTTAAGTTAATTTAAAGCATTGCGACCAGGTTCTGATATCTTATCGAATTATTTAACGAACAATGCTGCCAACGAGCAAAATCACGCGTTTCATAATGTTTCCCGCTAATATTGGTCCATTCAGATAACAATCTTCATAATAAAATGGTAATTGCATCACGATTACCCCTTTACAAGATATGGTAAATAACGATCTAAAGAACTTCAGACATTTATAGCGATCAAAACTGACTACCTAATAAAATAATGAGGCTACCATTTAAAATATCTCTTGCAAGGTTGACGTAAAATATCGGTCGGTTAACGCAACGCAAGGACTGCTATTTTAACCTATTAGCAGTTTGTATCAAGATACGTAACTAGTGACAATTTTCCGTGAAGATATCACGAAGTTGTAAAGCTTCCCACAGCTACAGATTGGATAGGTCCTTTTACTCGTGTCTAAGGTAGACGTCCGATCTCACATAATATCTGGGGTTATGCATCTAACTTTTTGAACTCATTTTACTAAACATGGTTTAATATAGATGCGCATAATGCATACGCAATATGCAAGTTCTTATTAAACTTATGGTAATTTAGTCCTACCGTACCTATTGTTTACTAACGTTCATCAATATTCCTGGTATTGTTTACTGAGTGATTTAAATATAGCGTAAAATACGATTTAGCATTGCACATTCGTCCAGTATAACGTAATCCTTCTATTAGCATGCGTTGCTTGCTCCTACATCATCAGCATGCATGCCACGCTTGCCCCTGATAACATCGCTATGACACTTGCTGTAGCTCTTTTCCCCTTTATTGACGTTTTTATTTGACTTTTTTTATTCATTTTTATATTCTACGTGTAAGAATATTTCGTATTTTTTTGTGGTGCTCGTACTTATTCTGTTTTATGTCTTTTTTGTAGTGTCTCTATTTAATTTTCCTAAAATTTGTAAAAACTAGTAGCTACACCGTCTGCCATTTATCGGTCAACGTCTTGAGGTAAATAAACCTTTGATAGTAAAATATAGTAGTGACAAGAATTTGAGCAGACGAGAGCTGTCTGCCTGATCATTATCGCTGTTGAAAATGTCTTGGCAACTGAATACATTAGCCTTTGTCTGAGATTTTGTGAATTTCATGAACTTTAGTTATTTCCTAGAAGCTGAATCTGGTCGAATATATTGAAAATGTAGAAATCGCATCATAAAATCAGGTTTTGCTTGTCTTGCAACTTTAAATAGCAAATAAAAATTTAACTTAAAAGCCACTCTTGTGTCTTCTTGTAGCAAACATTTTTAACCACTAGGTTGCAATTAGTTATCACTTATGTAATAAATGTTCAGTCAGTTATTTTACTATTACAACGTATAATCTGTATACTCGTACCTTTAATTATAATTTTAATAACTACGCTGTTACAATCGCTATAAAAGAGAAACAAAGTTGCTTTAATAATAAATTGCAACCTCATTAGTAAATTGTATGAGACCGATAGAGCATCATTACCGGGTATCGACTTCATAGTTGCACTCCCTTTATCCCTATCGCCATGTATAAAATGTCGATCATTGATCGTGATCGGCATGTGTCCCGACTTTTAGTCTTATTCAAGACAATGCTCTAATCTATGGCTTTAAAAGGAATCGCTTATGCACATTGCACAATCAAATCTAGAAATTCAAATTATGAGGAATTACTTGATACGCGTAGGTACATCAGAGTGAAATAAAAGGGGGTATGCAAAACATTTATCAATATCAACTGTCGAGCAGTCCGATATATCTGTCAAGGGAAAGGATGATAAGTAGACACTTTAATATAGGACTGGTAAAACCTCAATTGGATGTAGTTAAGTCATAAAGAGGTGAATTGGTTTTATGTTTGGATTTATTGTTTAAGCACTAAAAAATTACGAGTAGTTATTGCTATTATATCGAAGGACAAAAGACCTCTGATACCAAAGTAGTATCTACTCGTATTATGTGGATAGCTTAAAATCATACAAAAAGTAAGAAGGATTAGATCAGTAACGCATTTGGAATATTGTAAAGACCGTGGCTTTTGTGTTGTTCTCTAACGATTTTATCAGTAGTCATGTAACTTTCTATTTGGTTTAAAATTGAAAGTAATGATGTACTATTAACCAATTGAAAATACAATAGTAAGTAGTTTTTGCGTGGTTTTTGCTGTTCTTTAATTCTTTCGTCTTCATGTGTTATATTATTGTTTGCTTTGTGATAATTTAGCAGACCATTAAATCTTTAAATCAGGTCTTTCAAATCAAATCGTCCCTTTGTCACCGCCATTCTCTATCATCATTGAGGTGAGATTGTGGTCAAATGTACGATAATATTGTATAATTTGCTATAGATTCCATGAAAATATATGCCCATCATGTTTCCATTTCTGCTCATAGATTTTCTTGAAATCTTTACGTAATGACCCCAAAATGTGTGAATGTAAAAAAACGATTTCAAGATTTATATCTGATACAATAATTAACACGGTCATCTGCATGTTATAAAGTTGCGTTACGCTCTGACGTTTTGCCGGGTCACCGCCCGTGAACTCTGTTTCCCTCAAACACTGTATTACTGGTCCAGTGTGGTATGTCGGTATATTTGGGGCGTGAAATTATACGGTGCTTTATTAAATTTCCGTCAATCTTTAATTTATGACTATTCCCAAAATGTAATGTGTCCGTTTTCAGGAATCTATGGTTTGACGTAATATTTGTTTAGGGTTTTATTGTTTACTATCTTGCTTTGATTTTTGATTTCACACAGTATTTGGCTTTCTACTTCTAGTTCAAGCATTAGTGTACACATATTATGTATTTCAGAGTTAATCTAAACACCTACTTGTATTTAAACATGGTTTCATGCCACTTTTGCCCAATCGCTCGTGATAGTAGAACTTATGTTATGAATGATGATCTGAATCGCTGATTGACAGGTGTTGTATCATAATTAATCACACATGCCTTTGAAGATGTATTAAAGAAGATGAAGATGATGCCGTTCGGAAATGTTTCGACGGTTAACAGTGTTATGTTATCAGTAACATTACCATATAGAGCTCAAGTAGAAAGTGAGTCCCAATTCCCGTTCGCGCCGAACACAACATAGCGAGAGTTAATCTTGAAAGTCTTGTAGATGTAGACACGCCTTATTGCTTATAAAGTGCAGAACAAGATACCGTGATGTTTGGTGGTAACGGAGCTACGATTGCTAAGATGGAGGCTTATTATTTATTAAAGGATAGATAACAGTGTAGTACTTAGTGGACAATCAAAGAGATTGGATAACGCTAAATGATACCTACTTAGAATGGGTTGTCTTATTAGATTGCGCTTTCGCTTACTTATAATTAGGTCTGTAAAGAAAAGAGATTAAGTTAGGTTAGGTTGTTATAAAAATCAGTCTATACTTTCCTAATAAGATTATGATGTAGGTTACATTGCAATATTAATTCTGGCCCTTGCAGGTCACTCAAACGAACCCTAATTCAAAATCAGCTAGTTATTTGTATCGCGCAGTTAAGTTTACGTCGTTGCAATGAAGAGATACCTACTAAATTAGCAAAGCACAAAGTGATCTGCATACTATTAAGCTTTCCCATAGTAAAGGTTAGCCTTTGTACCTTTTATAGTTTATATTTATTAATATTTACAATGGCACAAAGTTCATCTCTTACACACCGCGATGCAACTTAGATGCGGCCCGTCGCTTGCAATGTTTCCGCATGTTTACGTAACAGTGCATTACGTTGTAATATCCACATATTGTCCGCTAAAGATCGAAAGTGATTGTTGATTTGTTCCGCTTCTTAACGTTTATGATCTGAAATTGCACGCTTCATCTATATTTAAATTGCTCGCTGTTCACAATTATTCATTGTCGTTAGCATATTGGCAAAGCTTCCACAGGCTATATTTTACTAACAGAGCAACGGAAATAAAACAAGTTAGGTTAGTCCGACGATCGGATACAGTGGAATTGATTTCTATCTTTTTATAACATCCGATAGTTTCGAAAAAAGAGAGTCTTTATCTTTAATTAGAGGCTTTATTTACTACGATGATTGATTGGCTGAGAAACAAAAGTGAATGTGCTTTTGCGCCTTGAGTATTAAAATTGCAAATTTCTAATTTAAAATAATTTAAACAGCATGAAATGGAATCTTAGTTTCCAGTAATTTATACCCTTTCAATGAATTAATTATCAAGCTTTAAAATATTTTCATTGATAAATGAAACGATGTAATAACATGATCTTGTAGAAAACTCGAAATTGTGAACAAATTATACATGAATTCGCATAACGACATAGACATTCAAATTTTATCGAAACATCGGTGCCTTTGTGTAGATTTGACCTCGTAAAGGTCAAACTACCTGGCAAGTAGTCGACAAAAGAAGTTATCCTTATAAAAG
Organism: Coenonympha arcania; assembly: GCA_036785405.1. Classification (NCBI taxonomy): domain Eukaryota; kingdom Metazoa; phylum Arthropoda; class Insecta; order Lepidoptera; family Nymphalidae; genus Coenonympha; species Coenonympha arcania. Next base: position 11,902,162 of record CM072065.1, read on the forward strand.
TCACTGATTACATCTGAGAAGCCAAGCCCAAATTACAATACATCCAAATGAGATTCTGTGTACAAATGATTAGATAACGTGAGGCCAGGGTAACATTACATAAATAAAATACGGCATATGGCAGTTAATAAAAAGTTTTATTTGAACCTTCTTTTAAATACGAATACGAAGATGGATTGATCGGTGATAGTGATAAAGCTTAATCAACAAATGGCAACTGTGGAATATTAGCATGTCTTTGATCCGTCGAAAGTTCATCTTACTCAGAACATTGAAAGTTGAGGTTAAAAGTCGGCATACATCACTAATATATTATACTAAGAAAACTCATTATATGGTGTACCCTGTAGCTGTATGTATTGCCGTACCTTTAAATATTGCCCACATAGAATCTGTTAATAGCAGTTAACAGTGACAGTTAACAGATAACTTCTAAAAAGATTACCCCGGCAATGAAAAGTAATGTTGCATTCTTCTCAATAAGAGTGGACTTTTCTGGCCTCACCTCTGTTTATGTCAGTGTGCCGCAGCCCGCAGTGCACTCAAGTGGTAGGTTTCAGTTTCGCTTCCTTTTTTCCCGATTTCCGCATGCCGCAAGATTAAGTTATAATGGTTGTGTATCTTGTACCATCACCTCATTAAACAATTTTGTTGAACGTTCAATAGATGGGTTTTAACCTTGAGTAACTACTGAAGTTACTGTTTTGGTAATCATTGTTATCTTGGTAAATTCTGCTTTTCAAACTTGTGGGTAAAGTCAATGTAGCTAGACAGGCGGTCTTGACGTTTCAAAAGAGTCTTTCCCTGAAATTCCCATTTGAAATAAATGTATTAGCCGAGGAGATGGTTAGTTGGTGTCAAAGGTCGTGTTTCGTAAGAAGATGAGCTTTCGCACGCAAACACTGTAGCGACTAGATCGTTAGATGAACAATCCGGTATTATTATGGAAAACATAATGAGCTGATATTTAGTATCTCCAAATTGTGGAGAAGCGTATGGTGATGTTACGTAAAGTTACATAACTGGTGGCGAGAAATACCTTATTGACAACAATTTCTACAACAGTCTTGTCTTGTAAAAGGGGTGATTGTTCGTAAATTGTTAGATAGTTGTAAGGTGGTTCAAATCCACAAGATGATGCAGTAAGATGTGACAATTTGATAAAGTAGGAAACCTAACCTACCAAAGAAAGGTTGAAGATAATTATTTTAAGTATATCTTCAATAGTTTCTTATTTTCATCTGATTTGCTCTGAGTTCTTCTTACATTGAACAGATCAATAAAATAGTCCATGTTGAATTGTCAATTTAGTTTAGGCATAAAAGTGATTTCGTGAAATAGAATCAGCGCTGTTATCGAATTGGCTTGTAGAATTTACGATTTAGCTTATTTTAATAGATCTCATGCTTTGTACATTAGCATATAATAAAGACAAAAAGCCAGTAATATAGCAGGTATGTACCCGGTAAGTATTGAGTGTTCAATTTCCCAAGACCTTCATATCTGTCGCATTCACCTGCTCAACTTTGCAACACAATGGGCTTCTTAGAAACTATTGATCTTGATTCTTGAATTATTACGAAACACAAGTTAAATGGAATACGCAAGTAGTATTGACAAATGTACAGCATAGGTTTCTTTCAACTGTCTTCATAGGACGCGAATGCCATCTTCTGTTAGTCCTTTTTGGTTTGAACTTGGTAAAATGGTATTGCTTTCCTATTTCGGTGTTGCTTATGGAAATTATGTTAGAATATTATGTTTTTATGTTATTGTATTTTTATTTTATTTTATAGATTTATTTGTTTACATCGTGTACCCAATCTTTTCTATAGTATCGATACCATGCACCTCATAGAGAATGTAACGCCTTTGAAAAAAAAATGTAAGATTGCGATTTTGTTTTAATTATATATTCGAGAATCTTTCTTCATATCCTTTCCTTTGACGCTGATGCTGGTGGCCTGTAAGAGATCACCATTCATCATGTAGCATAAGGATAAAAATATGTTTAAATAGTAGGTACTAAATCTACCCAAAATACGAACATACCATTGACAAAGCCCATGGAAAGTAAAGTAACACAATTTAAACGCACAAAATCCATAGAGGTAGGATGAAAGTTTTATTGAATCTTCTATCTGACCCGAGAAACGTTGTTTTGCCATATGAATTATTTCTCAATTGGAGGTATTCAAATATTTTACGTCCTATTTGCAGAAATTTATATATTGCTGATTCGAATAAGTTTTGTTACAAATAGTATGACACGAAAATTTTATATAAGTTTTAGGTACCTAAGAAGAGATGCAACACTTTCAATAATAGTATAAAAACCATTAATCTTCCTATCACATTGTAAAAGTCACATTCTTACTGGCTTTGCACCTAATTCGATTTAAAGTGTTTATATTACAACGCCGCCCAAAGCGACCGTTTCAATGAAGATCGCCGAGATTAGCCTCTTGCATTAGCCATTAAACTTGCCTAATCCTATCTATTTGCCTAATAAGTATAACATGAGAACTTATTTTGTAACCATTGTTTATTGAGCACATTTCCTAGTAGGTACCTGCTTACCTACCTTTTATTTGCCATGTATTTATAATTGACGTTTATAGTCAATTTGGTGAGATGATTTGAATACGCTTTAGTCGGGTTTTACGACTATGGTAACCGCATGCAAGAATCTCTTTTAATTTTACGTAACAAAACTATAACAAACTTTTATCGGTATACATTTCCAAACCTCTCCTGAGAGTAGTAAATATGTGCATAATAAATTTTGTATAATCAGCATTTAATGCACGTACTAAATAACATAGAAGAAATATTAAGAAAAAAAAAAACAAATATTTTTTCTACATTTCTTTCTATTTTATGTAAGGAATTAAGTTATTGAATAAAGTTGCGAGTTTATTTTTTGCGATCGCGGTAAATGCATTGCTTTGAAATGATAATGAAGGAAACGTTGCAGACTTTTTCACATCTAAGTTAGATTGTATCGTAACAACTAAACTTGTTATTTATAACGTCTGGAGGTTTGAGCAAAACCTAGAGATGAATAGATACATGTAATTTGACAGTGATGAGACTGCGAAGATTATCGGTGCAATGAGAATCAGAGTGTTCAATCATAGTCAAGTATAGTTGGGTGCTTTGAGCTTCAATGTGACGTTGTATATCCAGAAAGAATTGAAGATGTTCGACAAAACTTCAACACAAATATGAACACAGCAAATAAAGTTGAATTGACGTCTACTTAAGATGTTATCAAGAAAAGCAGTTTAATATAAGCTTGTTAGTTTTAATCAATATTTCATAAAAGCTAGCCTCAAGAGACTTCAAACAATTTAGTAATGCTTACGAGGTAAATTAACATAAGAAATTGGTTATGGAAATATGATTCTGTATCATACTTAATTAAATTTTAAATCTGTTAGATTATGACTCAACAATTAGGAAGTTAAGCGTGTAATTATATTAATGATAGGTAGATTGAGTTTGTGAAAAAAATATAATGATCGTATTTAAATGCAATAAACTAAGATTGATTATCTTAATTAATTGTATACTAATATTAGATAACACCATGTAATAGTAACGTTTAACAATACTGATTTATAAGCTGAAGATGCAGTACGTAATAAACAGATAGAGTATACGGTATTGTACTCGTAAAGGTTACAGATATTATAACGTTATTGCCCATAAATATCAGCCAGTGCTTAGGAAGTTAGGATGCACTACAAAGGCTTCTTAGGTGAGGCTTGGTTACGAACACTCGAAGAGTGATTTAAAATAAATTTTCTTCTGACATTCCATAAATATGCAGTTCATTTATATAACTTAAGAGATTAACAACATTAGTGACTTTCGGTATTGTTCTATTTTACTTTTATTTGGAGGGCTGAGGTCACTTAAATTTAAGAATGAAGCTAGGGAAGTAGTCAATATAAAAATTTTGTTTATTAATTTTTTGTATGTACAACTACTTCTATAGCATTTGCAACATCGTTTCACTTTCGCAAGGTCTTTTGTTGTGCCTGAACTATGTTTTTGCTGCAAAATTTCAAAAGCCATCCTATAACAACAGTTGAATAACTTAGTTTACAATATTTTGAAAACTTGCACATTTTCACGCAAAATGTAAATAAAAAATAAACATTCTGACTGTAAGACATAGGAAATTAAGTTTAAAGTACCTACTGCTTAGGAATCTATCAATAAGGATAATCCCAGTGTTGCTCTGGACTCTATAAATGTTAAAAGACTTTACTTATCCCGATAATCGCAGAAAGTTTAACCTTATAACCGACTTAACAGTTTTCACACCTTTCGCCAAGCTCAGCTAGAACTCTGCACGCCATTATTTTATATGCACTTTGAGATTTAAACCCAATGATTTATCAGTTTAGAAGGCCTTGTAAAAACTTCTTGAATAAATCAAAGATTTACTCACTGATATGATATAAGATACCGGGATATGTCGAAGAGAGATTGGCATTGAATAGGCTCTGTAATGTCTATCTATAACGTATGCTACCCCGGATGCTGTCCGATCTTAGATGATGGAACAGCTTGTTTTGGCATATGCATGAGCATATGCGATTTTATGGTCGATAATGGACAAAAAGGAAAAGATGAATGTGATGCATTTTGTACATCAGAAGTAAGATCGAATAGGAATTTGTGGAAAAATGTCGTTCTTAGCTTTATATCAGACCCAATACCAAAATTTACTTGATTGAGTTATTATTTATTAATCAGCATGAGTGAACTTATTTCATTTGATTAGGGCAATAAATAATTATGACTTGAAATTTTATATTCTTTAAAGAGTAGTTGATATGTACCGACTTCCTTGATCATTTCTTTGAATTAGTTATCAACGCTAGTGACAGGACAAGAAGTTGTGATCACATCACCGAAGCATTTGCGGACGATTGTAAATGTACACATTTGATTTTCTGTGGCAAATTATAATCGTGCTTTGTAGTGTCGCTAAGTCACGTCAAGAGATACACGACTGTTCTGTAATTATCATGTAGTTCAGCAAGAAATAGAATGTCAGACATTTACAATAGGAAGTGAGTCTTTTAAGGAATTGCTGTTAACATAAAAATGCCAAATTGCATTATATTTACGTAAGTACTTGACTAATAACTTTAATATATTTGATTGAATGTTACTTTTAAGTCTTTGGACCCAAGTACATTATAACTTCTTATAGAATTACTTGTAGAGACATTTAAGTTGATTACACATTTCCGTTTTATAAGACTTGCTAAATGTTTACAGTATTTGGTTTGGCGACCGTCTTATTTATGGCAAATCCATTTCATGTTTATATTCTACCATTACCGGATCAATATTTTTTTAAACTCACTACCGTCGCATTCATTTGTCTCACTTGTATTAAAGTTCATAAGTGTCTTTGATAAATATTTCTGTCTTTTGATAAAATAAGCCTCACAAAAAAATACTATTGTATATTTTAAGCCCATCAGCCTAAAAGTGTGTTTATGTAAGGAAACATTTTACGATACAATAAAACTGAGTCAAAAACTTTCAATCTCAAACTGGTTTTAATTGTTTTAATTGTATTAAGTTGAATAAAGTGGATATCGGGATGTAAATAGGAATGAAAAGAAAATGTTTCAACCATTGAGGAAGTACCGCTAGGCTAATGTAAGTAAGTAACTATAGCGTACCTTTAGCCTATAGCCTGCAAATTGCATTCCCCTTACAAACGTGTTGCACTCATGTTAGTACACGCCTTATCGTTGTCAAGGGCTATTGTGCATATGGCAACGCAGAATGAACATACTATTCCCTTAGTTCATTTCGTTCTGTTACAACGTTGACTCGGGAATCAAAGGAGCTAGTATAGTGACACAGATTTTTGTAAATTTACTTTTAAAGAATTCACAACAAAATATTTTGTTCCTATTTCACAGTAACGGCGAGCCGTATGCGCTATTATTTATTAGCCTTAGTATTTTTATTAAATTAGAAGACAGATAGAGATTAGAAGAAAGTGTACCTACTCGTTTTATTGCATAATATACCGCAGATTGTATCTTTGCTTTTGCAGAGCCAGAGTGCAGAATCATACAGAGTTTTAAAGAGAAACTGATATTTAATACTTAATTTATTGTTATATAAATTCTAAGTACTCGTAGCTTTCGTCGACATACCTATCAACGGCGTAAACAGCGTTGTAAATAACATTGCAATAGGTGGTCCGTTTGGTTATAGACTCGCCATCGTCGTTCACGCCTAGCTATAAAAGCAAGTTGAAGTACTTTTGCTTTGTTAGAGTTTCAGTCGAGATATTAATGAGACGGCAAAGCTATGAAAGGTGCCTTATCCTTTGTCACTAATGCAGACAACGCAAAGGCACTAGTGGATGTGTGGCTTCGCGCCTGATTACCATTGTTTCAAAGATGACACAAGAAGCTAAGGACCTCGTACGCTCCTTTGTCTTCAAAATGTGAATACGCATACCTACAGTAACTATTGAGATAGAGGTTTTCACATTCCCTCACTGTATATATTGAAAAATACTGTGGCTTGGTTACTAAGAAGATTTACGAATCAAGATTATAGTAAAACAAAGAAATCTTTACAAAGTAAGAACCTATTCGGAAGTCAATATTTTTGATGAACATCGTATGAAATTGAGGTTGACTGTTAGACGGAATCAATACAATTATGTATGTAAGTGTTGCTCTATAAAGAAAATGGACTGCGTTTTGAAAGCCACAAGTTCGTGACATGAGCTAGATGTAGCGTTGTTAAACCGTGTAATGACTTGACAAGAAGTTTTAGAAAACTAGAAACCTCAAGGTAACAAAAGTTTGATAAAAAACAACTGACGTAGCTTGGACAAATTTATGTTGAACAGAGAACAACAACGTAAGATTTCAACGCATTACAATGTTGATGTTAAACTAGATCATAACGTACGTAACATAACGTCTTCAAATTTATTTCACAGTCACTACATAATGCTTAAGTAGTTCGAATTCACTTTCAAGATCACGAATTTTGCTTTCAGAACTACTCGCATTATTAAAATCTTGCTATTTGTGTGAACAGCAGTATATTTTTTATTAATGCTACATAAGCTTTTATACTTTGCCAAAAATACAAATGTTACTCTTCTGTATCACGACCATCAATAAATATCTAATTTGAATACCTACCTACCTGTTAGTGATTTCCATTTTAAATCATGTGATGTTTATAAATATGTGCCCATTTACCTACCTGCTTTGTCTTTATTTGGTGTTAGTTTATAGAGCTGGTTTAAAGGTTGCGTTTATATACATATACATTTTAGTAGTATGAGAATATATGAGAAGCAATAAATATTAAATTTTGACAGATCCATCTGACAAACAGCGGCATACTGTCTCTTATGTTTGCGAAGTAACTTTTGGAATATATTATTAAAACAAATTGCAGAGATATTACACAAAAATGAATTTTAAATATATGCTAATAGTGGTGAATTTGAAACGGATCGGCAATGCGATGCGTCATCGATATGCGGTCCCGTTAGTAGCTCACCTGCGCCCGCGCTTCTCTAGTTATGCTAATAGCTAAGCCGGCCCAACTTTGTAACGAAAACATCGATTTGACTACACTGGATGTTTCTTATATTAAGTCACTTATGAACTCGTCAAATTACTATACGTACAAATTGATCCACCAAAACAAAAAAAAACCCACGTGGTACGTACAAATGAAGTACATTGGCTACCTTTGGCACCGAGCACCGAGCAAGCGATGCAATATAGACCCAAAATGAATCTCACAAAATACCCAGATAACACTTTGCACGTTTCGCTCCTAGGTACTTCGGAGCTTCTTCAGAAAATGTTGATAGCAATACAAGCAATTTTGCATTGCATTGCTAATGCAAACGAACGGAGTATTATTACCAGGAGTTTTTTTTTTTGAATCACAAAAAAGAACTCCACGCAAAATTCTATGATAATTTACCAATAAATGAATAATTAATTAATATTTTGCTTACTTCTCTCCACAAGTTGACAATGTAGGTACATTGTCATTTCAAAATGAATTTTTTGCCTTTTGCTTTCTTTAAGTTTGACATTTTTGGTGATTAATCACTTTATATTCTCTCTCGACTTTCATCCAACTTTATCTAAGTTAAATAAAATATGAGCGTTGTCTCGATAACATCTCAATCGTAGAAATGTGAATAGTAAGTACACTTTGGTTCTTTTATTTTCTCAAGTTCACTTTTTGACAACTTGACACAAGCAATAATTGCAACTAATTATGCGTAGATGTGTTATTGTCAAGCTAATTAATAATCTTATACGACTTTACGAGTTTATTTCGCGTGGGTAGTCTCAGACATCAATGAAAGAGTGGTCAGTTACATAAGTGGGCGTATTTTCTCCAATAACTTGATTTATTTTACATCTGTGGCCCAATGGGGTACGGGCAAAACTCGGTAATACGCTTCGAAAGGTTCCGTGGGTGGACACTGGACTTTCAGCAAAATCGATTCGAACAGCACGTCGCGTTAGGAATACTCGACACTGGGGTTAAGTGTTCCCATATTGAATAAGATGTTTCGGTAGTTTACAACCACTAGTAATATCGATTCTCACTTGTATGTTAATTTATCTGTATCCGCCGCTTTTCTTTAATTTATATTAATTAAACATAGGTTTTATTGCTTCTTCATTTGTTAGTTCATTGATGTTAAGATATGTGGGAACCTAATACGATTACGTAAGTCCATGAACCGTAACGTCATAAACCTTACCGGTTGTCGAATGTATGGACAGTTAAATAAGCGTTAATGAACTGGATATAATCGATATTCGTATTAAAGTCCTTGGATTTGAAAAAAGATTAATTGATGTACAAACTAAGTAGTGCCTAATAACTTTAACAATAAATTATTGTAAGCGGCTGCTTGAATTTTGTATGATATAAAGTCAGATGACTGATGACTAGTCTTTGAAATACAAATTACAACGCTGATTGAGGTCTTTGAATTTAGGCAGCAAATTCCATTAAGCCGCACAAAGAATGCTTTCATCAGATTGAGATTAGCTTGCTACTGATACTCGCAAATATATTTGTTGAGTCATCTAATAGTATTAAAATATATTTCGTATTTGTTCTTAATTCTAGAAAGTATTAAAACACAATAAATAAATATCAAAGACTGCTATGCCAGATGAATTCAATCAATTGCTATCAAGTTTCTTAAGCTGTTCTTGAAAGTTTCATTCCACTGTCTTACTGTCTGTATCTAATCACTATATTATGTATCATTTGTAAGCGTCTTTATCCCGCATTGGATAAAATATTTGCTTTTCCAGACAGACGGTATCCGTTTACCAATGCAATTGTGATAATCTTTGATAAATACTAATCAACTTCGTCTAGCTTATACTGCTCTTTAAAACCCGGAGTTAGTATCTTTCATTATTGCCGCATTCGGCAGACATTAACATTTATAATTTTATTGCGGAAACTGTCTCAGATCTCGATTCAACTAAACCAATATTTAACACCATTTTAAAAACAGTCTATAAAATTATTAGAATGTTAATCTAGCATTGTTTCAATGTATTTCGATTACAGTATACGAAAAGTACTATAAAGAAGCAATAGATATGGAGGCTTCCTCAAATTGATCTCGGCCATATAATGATAGTTATCGATTTGTGTCGTAACTTTTTGCATCTTGCCTATGGTTATAGATTTGTAACATTGATCCGAAATCGTGTTTCGTTTACAAATAATACAGTTGCAGTTGTCTTATAAAGATGTAACAATATCTTCTATTCCATCTTATACAACATGCTTCGTAGATTTTAAATTATTTTGTCTACTATTTTGTGACCGTAAATTGAGCTTTCATGTAGCAGCTGTTTGCTGGTCATTGTGAGCCTTTACAATCAGAAATTTGGATTGTTAAATGTTTAATTCTTTTTTGGGTTTTATGTTTTCTGGTGTTTAAAAGATGTCTTTGAAATTAATTGCTTTCGTCTTCGACTTAACTACCGTCCCCTTTGTTAGTATGTAACGGGTTTTTATTTTATTTTTATTTTATTAAACGGGTTTTGACGTTTACAGGGTTGTTTATTACTACAAAAATTTAGCTTTATTCACTAAATACTTATTAGTTATGAAATATAATTTATTAAATTTTCTGAAATAAATTTGAAATCTTAAGATAATTAATATTTTCTGAGCAAGAATACGTGTAGATTAGGTACATCTATTGAGTAACTCAATGTCTGCGAGCAATTATATTTGTGCTTGTATTAGCAGCTTTAAGCTCAACTATTTCTTTGTGTTAACAAGGTAATAACAAAGCTTAGTTTTTACTCTTATATTGTACTACGGAGGCTACGAGACGGGCGTGGTTGCATTTTCCTATCATCATCTGTTAAGAATTCAACTTATTAAATAGCAGCATGACATATCGTAGCTGTAATCACAACTGTTTTTGTTTTTGCTACTATTTATTCATTTATTTATTTAAATATCTTTATTGCTTAAAATGAGTACATAAAATTACAACGAAAGGAAAACAGAGAAACACAAAGGGCGACCTTATCACTAAAGTGATCTCTACCAGGTAACCCACAATTACGGACCTTTGATCTGAAAAACGACGGGACTACTATTGCTACTAGTGATAATAGCATAAGATTTGAAATTCAAGGCCTATTCAGCTGCACTTTTCTAACTGTACTTGTAATTGCCTATTGAAGACATTCTGAAGATCGACAATTATATCAATATAAAGCTTTTTTATTAAAATAATGTATTAGATACTATCATTGAAATGCTTTAATTGAGAACGCTACGTACAAAAACCGTAGTTATCACGTAGTGTCAAATCCAATTCAATAACTTTTTGTTACGGAAACTCACGACAGACGGTCGCATCCGTCAGTCTGTTTTTCGTGACTCGTTATTCGTTGTACCGTCGTGAGTACAGGCCACCCAGCCGGCTCGCGCCCAACAGTTATATTGGATTCCATCCCTCAGAACTGTGCCGTTATTATCCGAGTGCCAATTAAGCTCAATGTAATCTTTATAGTTGTCAATAATTAATTACTCTTGTCTTTAATACTCTACAATGACCTCGCCTGGCTTTATTGGTTTAGAAATCTAGGTCTACGAGTGTAGTTACCTAAACATTTCCTGAAACCACATTTGTATATCAATTATTATCAACTGATTTTATGAAGGTTGAGAAATAACCGGTAAAGAAGATTTCTATGATATTGCCCATGACCATAGGTACTTTACCTGATAGATACAAACATTTTGTTTTCGGATTTTATGGACTTTCGCTAAGTAACAACTGTTACTTTTGAAGATATAATGAAATCTACGAGTGTGTGAGTCAACATTATAGTTAAAAGATTGTTGGGCCTAAATTGAAGCAATTTTATGTGACGTAATTGTACAGTGTAACATTACAGAAATTCCTTAGATTATACAGAACACTGAGTTCATTGACGCCAAGATTTTAATGTTGACACTCACTGAGCAACTTTACGCCAGTACCCATAAAGTATGGTGAAATATTTAAACATTTCCTTTCAAATTCCTAACGCAAACAATTTGGAGAGACAAGCCGCCAATTTGCGCAAACGCGTCATCAAGAGAGACGGACGCGGACCTGCGTCTTCGACTATCCCGTTTATTTATTACACCCACATTACACCTATAGCCGTAAACGTAGAACGTCTCTATACAGAAGTAGCTTGTAAGCTTAGAGGCTAAAAGTTCACATCAGATTGCCAATTCTTGGAAGTACACGGTTGAGGATGTAACCGGTTTGCTCGGCCCCTTTCCGCGTGCAAGCAACACAGAATATGAGGGATTTGTTGCAAGTAAATGCGATATTGATGTCACAAGATATACGTCTGCTTGTTTAGGGTCAGTTGGCAAGTGGCGAGTTTTCTAGTAGCTATAACTCCATTATATTCACACATCATGTGTCGATGGTTCTAATTGTCTCACTTAATGGCACCAAATATTTTTTCTTACAAAAAGAATATTAAGATACTAAAAATCCGCTTAAATTATACTTTTGCAACAATTTTTTTGTAATTTTCTACAAAATTAATAAAACCACCTTAAACCTTAACATCCAAGTCTCCAAGTATTTGGACATCCTCGTGATTATAAAGAAAGTCTAAAAATACAACTAATCGATAGTCAATATGTAGAAACTGATCTCATTCAAAATTTCTTAAACAGGTGCCACTATATCGATTGGTATGTTAATCCTTTTGTACAAAGTTCATTTGCCTCTAATTTAAATACTATTCGTATTAGAATTGGCAAACAGTTGGATCATCCACCTTAGGTATTCCACACCGGTACCAAATGGCTTAGCGTTTACTGCTTTTTATTACGGCTTCTTGCAATGTTGGTACTCCTTTTATGTAATTTAGTTTTATTTAGATTGTTTGATAGCGTCAATTGCCACTGGTAAATTTCGCTTTAGATTGCTTCTTAGAATTGCATCTGTAAATTCTCTATACTTTATCTATTAGGCCGAGTTTATAAATGTAATTTTCTGGGAATTAGTCCTTTGTTTACTTATTTTTTAACAAAAGTTATTTAGTAAGCGAAAAATCATTTGATAGAATCATTATGACCAATATGGTGGGATATAGTCCAAGCCCTTTTATTCTGATCTCCACCCGTTTGCAAAAAAGTAGTGAGTTGCAAAAAGAGGTTGAGAATAAAACGTTTCAACCACATGACAGTGATAATATTATAACTACCTAAATGCAATAATTATAAAAAGCCTTCCATATCCATTTCTAAATAGTTGTTTGTTGGTATTCCAGTCAACCTTTTACGTAACCATTGTGGAGTTAATGAAAGTCAATTTCATCGTATTCATTGAAGCCCTAAAGCCAAAAGATTGATACAAACCGTTCCGAATTGAATTAAAAAAAATCTAACGCGCGCTTTATGCGAATGCGGGAGAAGCATCTCGCTGTGCCATTGACCCACAACAGCTTTTTGTGCGTGTAACGGGACAGCACACTCGATTTCTTATTGACATTTAGGTTTAATGGCTTCGGAGTATAGAACCTAGTCGACACGCTTGGAACCTTGTCGTTGCCGGAAGTGTGGAGTTGTTCATCATATCATGTTGTGGCTGCCAAAATACTTATCATGTCGATTGATATGCCAGGTTGAACTTTAAATATAAACACAGTGTCTATTGTGATATCATAATTATGTTAAACCTTTATTATTATTTTAGACCAAGCAAGTAATTTCAATGACTATCTAGTTCTTTGTTAATCTTGTAAGTCAAGAACCAAGATACATGTTTTAGCTTAGTTAAAGGTTTAGGTACGAGTAGAGTCTGAATTGTGTCTCATAAATTAATATATCGCAATTCTGTTGTAAAAAATCTCTAAACAAATTTAAATAGTGCTATCCTTTTCATACTGTTCCCTATGGAAAAGGATAACGCTATTTTAAATTAGTTTAGTTTAGAGATTTTGAACAACAGAATCGACCACAATGTCGACCTCCCTGCTGGGTATTGCTTACATGCCATTTCTCTCGTATAAGATAGATTATTATTAGAACACTATTTCTCTACTCGTACTACTGTTAGGATTATTTTTATTTTGAGTACACCAACAGCTGCTTACAAATTACAACGATTAAACTAACCCTTTGTTAGGCGGTAAACTAAGCGCGATGTAATAATTTCCATCTCAGCTATTCCATCTTCACGATGTTTCCACACCATCGATTGCTTATTGGATACCTGTTTCAACTTTAAAAGTGGTCAGCTGTCAATTTGGATATTAATTATAGACCGTTAGAGCCATCAAGATGATTTCTTATAATTTGTGTGCTTCGGAATTTCTTAAAAGCTATAATTACGATGTTTGCTATTATTTTTTATGTTCCGTGTTCGGCGTAACAATGTTAATCTGATTGTTTATAAATTCATAAGAAGACAGGAAAAATACATTTAGATTATACTTAATAGGTATTAGAACTATTTACCACATAAGCATTTGAAATTAATCTGCGGTATTTAAATCATTTTCATTTTGCGTTAAAATTTTTGGAGGAAACTATTTTTTTGTAAACTTATTTTTTTTATTCCGAATTGCATTATATAATAAGATTGCAACTGGAAAAATACATTATCTATATTCATTACTTACATTTGCTACTAAATCAATAAAATGTTCTATGATTACTGAATCTGAAACATCTCTGTAAATCTCAAAATGCTCTACTTAAGATCACACTTGGTCGGTTTTATTTATAACGTTTTTTTCACCGTTTACCCAATCGTACCCAAAATAGTACTGCTTTTCCATCTGGCGGGAAACTTCCATTGACAACTGTTAATGGACTAAAGAAAAAGGAACTTGTCAGCACGGCCCGGTCGCTACCTTATAGTAACTTTTAAAACTTATTTCAATATGAATTCCACATTATTTTCTATAAGGTTACAGTTAACATCTACATAGTTGGTCATTGCTTTAATTGTAATTGTCATACCAATTAAGTTATTTGTAATTTATTATGATTGTATAGATTTAATACAAGATAGCTTATGTTTATTGACAAGATTCCAATTGTATGAATTGCGTGCTTACGTCCAGTGTTATACACGTGCATTGCCATTATTTAGGTAGGTACGGTATTAATTAAATAATGAATCTTATTGGTTTTGAACCGAATTCAAAAAAGAAGGGGGTTTTCTTTCCTACAATCATAGTCCTTCGTTTAAAACCTACCTACTCGCCCGACTTCGAATTGGTGTACTTTTAAAATTATTTCACGCTTTGTAGTGGTACCTATTTGAAGTCGGTTTTTTGAATTTTTCATTTTATATTGTTTGATATCAGTATTTAAGTACTAGATGATTTGTCATATTTTCTTCTTCAACTTTTATGTACAATTTTGGGTTCCAAATGCAACAAATCTAAAAGTATTTCTTCTACCTACTTGAAAACGCTCTCCAATTTTAGCCTTTACCACGGAATATCGTAATAGTACCTTACGCTTTTACTCACTATCTCTACTTCTGAAAAAAGAAATCTGTCGATCCTGCTCAATAGCTTTGTTATATAAATAGTTTTCTCATTCTACTGATCTAAACCTTGGTTGTAAATCCCCATATTGCTCTTATATAGAGTTTTGAACAGCCCTTTGATTCTGCAAAAATACATAAAGCAGCGACGAGCTAAGATCTATGTGAGCAGCCAAGGCGACAATTGGCTGCTGATGGCTGCGTTACTATTTTTTACCGTCGATGGTTGGCCGATGTTCAATTTCATATTTTCGAGAATCACACCCCAGCACTGGGTCATCAGTAAGCCGATGATTACGATGATGTAAGAGTTATTGTGAGAATGAACTTGGCGAAATACAAGTCGTGACTAACAAGTGGATGCATTACAAAAACAATAATATTCAAATTATACAATCATCAAAGAAATTGCTCCGCCTTGCGCGTGTCATGACAATTAATCATGCAACGAGCATTAACATACCATCATCCACCATAATGGCATGTCATTACAGTTTACTATTACGTAAGCGATATTTCGCCAACTCAAGAAATTTTGAACCAGCTTATCGTTGCCGTGAGAATTGTTTGTAACTCGCAAATCTATAAACTTAAAGTACGTTTTAATCCAAACATATAACTGTCATGACCTACGATTTTATTTAAATTTAGGTTGTTTTGAGGTCAACAGTGCCATATAGAATTAAGAACAAATATTTACTGTTACAATGATTTTTTTATGTATTGTAGTCATGGTGTTATTAACATAAGGGCATTAGTGATAAGAACACAATATTTTGTGCTCAGTTTAAAGTTTTTGGATCGTTTGCAAATGTTGCAATTACTAAGCTTCTTTAGTAAATCGGCTTTGATACAAAAATGTACTCGTATAAAAATAATCACAATTAAAGAAAAGATAATTTAAAACCTCTGTTTAACTGTTATTAGAAGTACCTAATCAATTTAATACACTTCGGAAAACTTCTTTTTATTTCTACCTGCAATGAGCAAGAACCTGAGTTTTTTATTTTAGATAAAAGTAAATATCTTGTCTTTTGTATCAAACACTGGTACAATTTAAATGTGTTAACCGTCGTTTTGCCATAGCATCCTTATAATTTTAATGATAAAATCACGTTCGTGGGAGAGCATTTAAGCATTTAGAGCTCGTAACTCCGACGGTCACGTTATACATTCGTCAAGCTCCAAGCCTCATTTTCTTCCTGCTTGTTATGAGACTGTTTGTCGAGGAAGTTGTTCAAACGTTTCGAATATCTCACTTCACGCATGAATGTAAACGTGTTGAGAACAAAAACGTACATTGGAATACTTATATGGTAGCTTTTTTTTTAGTATTTTATATCGTAAACGTTAAGATGACTGGCAATTAGTTGGGATAAGCTCACAAAGCTTATAGCAAGCCAATTACCAGTATAAGCTCCGCGTGCGTTTGTTTTTTTTCTTTAAATTCCACGATAATAATACTTTTCAAATTAAAATAGCCTTTGCCACTCTCAAATAGCCTTTTCAGCCATTTAATGACATTCAATTTAAGTCAAAGGTGCACTTTTGTGTGTATAATCAATAATTTTATTGTTATCAGTTTAGCTCTTGTGAATTGGTATTGTTACAATATTATTTTCAAATACTTGAACTTCTGAAAAAATATTTTCTCTGAGAATTATGCAGTTTGAATAACATATTTTCATATTTTTTTACCACTGGAAGTCGCCGTGGTTGAGGGCCCTAAGACCGTAACTGCAATTAAAGTCTGCGATATACTCGTACCTAACATTAAAATATAATTATAATGAATTTAGACTAGAAGAAAGTTTTTATTGAATGTTTATTGTCGTAAGTGTAACTAAAGTCGTTATGATACATGATTCAAACAAAAAATTAAAAGTTTCATCGACTGAAAATTTCAAATAGTAGAAAATATATTATGTTGATCAGTCTATAAATTGGGCTAAATACGAAATCTTTAATATTACAAACAATTCTAGAAATTGCAACTGGATTATATTTAAGTATTAATTGAAATATTTCAATTAACAATCTGTCTTTCCCAGTATCGCCCATTATGTTACGTACCCTTAATTTAGAGGTTGACATCGTATTTCGTATTCCACTGAATACTAATAGGAATTTGAATTTGAATAATTTAAACAGTTTTATACTGTTTATCAACTTCGTTACTCCCGAATTCCTTAACTTAAACTTTACATTTTGGTAGACGAAACTAAACTAGCTTAATCTCTCTATCAAAATGTCTGGTATAGTTAATCTAATCTGAATATTATGATACTAGATATAACTGGATGTGTAATTTGGATTTTCGACATTAGGAATGGAAACTATGATCTAGTTAGTAAGCAAATTGTCAGTAACTATATTTGATTTTTTAAAGTTGTTATAATTTTTAACGATTAAAACTCAGAAGTTTACAAAACCATTGCCATAGCAAACTATAACTATTAACTACGTATTAAAATTACGTTCAGGATTCTTATAATAGGAAACAAATGTGATTTCAATATATTAAAATTCTTCGAGATTCGTTTGGGTCAATTGACATAGGTGAGTAATTAAGTTATTTTATAACGAAGGTTAAGAGCACAGAAAGATCAAACATAATTACGAGGAAGAACAACCATGTATACGGGCGCACCCAGACGTTTTAATTATACGATATTACACTAAAACGTTGTTTAACATATTTCGTTTTAGCCGTTCTGCATTACATTTGCTTACGATTGTTTACATTTGCTTGCGTTAGTCACGTAGTTGTGATCACGAACCCGCGATCAAGATTCTCGTATAATTTTGCAACTAGGTGTGTCCGAGTTTAGCCTTTTTAGCCATTTAATGACATTCAATTTAGCTTTGGTGCACTTTTGTGTGTATAATGTCATTGTTATCGGTTTGTCTCTTGTGAATTGGTATTGTTACAATATTATTTTCAAATTTCTATGAACAGCATTCACAATTTTTTTATCTTAATTCTCGGTGTACAACATTGCTTTGTCTTTTGTTGAAATAGATTAATATTATCAAAGAAGCTTTCTCGTTTACTTTTTGGATCTTCATGGGTCAAATGTGCTTATCTTTTTTCTCAGTAAAAGGTAAAGAAATTTCTGTAGCTACATTTTAATTTTCGTATCTATCTTGGCAAATCTACAAATACAGTACTCACATAAAAGTAAGTGACTCAGACCTATTTTACTTCTTAAAAAGGGTTTTAATGTATAGAAGATACGTTTCAAGATACGTGACCAGAGTTAAGCAAAAAGTTTAACCGCATATGAAAGGACTTATGGGTATATCTTTGACAAGAGCTTTTTGTGATGGAAGCGTCATCGTCTTGCAATTTACGACGGTGGATCTACATGACTGCAGTTAGTAGTTACTGGTGGTATGGTGCACCGACAAAAGTGTTTTGCGACGCCGCACACTGCAGATCGGATCTGTCATTATGCATTCCGTATTAAATTATTTCAAACCACCGTGAAAGGAAATGGTGCGGGGCAAAAAGTGATTCGTTTCAACGTGATCCAATGCGTCTGAGAGCAAACGCTTTTTGATTGATATGCTTACTTCAATCGCATTTAACTCTACCTTTGCACGTCTCGCTTACGCTTTCATCTTCTCAAATATCCTGTAAATAATTTGCTTACAAGTTTTCTCACGAGATTAAAGTCACGAGATTTATGAACGTTTTGGCTGTTATTTTTTTAAGAGCATTGCAAAGTTAAATTGATATTTCAAAACATCCTGCCAAAACTTTTCATACGTTGTAATTTTTTGAAACATGAATTGCTAATTTTTCAAGGGTCTGTACGTATATCGAATACCGTATTTCGCGTAGATATACCGCGCATCTCCGCTTCGCATAAACGGTATAAACTCAAGATAGCATGTCAGTAAATGACGCAACATACACGTAGGTTCATAATGTTATTAGATTAAACTCATGTACGGAATTGCAGAATTTATCGATACAACTGCAATGAATTTGAAGTGTGTGGGATAGCGCATTTTACCCGCATGTTGGAAGTTGGAACTTGAAGGCTAATAATTTACGTGAGGGAATTCGACAGATAAGATGCAATGATAGCTTTTATAAAGTGCTTAGACAGCTTTACGTACTATAACCCTGGGATCGGAGTAATGTATATGCGTGTACGCGTAATGCTGATTGCACATCGCACGTCCCGAGGACAACGAAGATGTCGACATGACAGTACTAACAAGTTAAATGACGTCATCAAAACAGGAGCGTCCTCATCATCAAATGCACCTATAAAATTTTAACAATGCGTTCTTTCTTAGATACGGTTTCACCTGGGCTCTGATGCTGTGTCGGTAGAGTCACACTTCACAGGGATTTAAAGATTTTAATGTATTATTCTTCTAAAGCCTTGAAATCCTTGAATCCATTTGTATGGATCACAGACATCTGATATGCAGAAGGCGCATGAAGATTCCTGGCGACAATTCTCAATGAGTTGCACGTTGCATGCTTATAAGTGTACGGGCAACTTAACACGTATTGCAAGCGATAAACAAGTTTCCTTATTAAGTACGAGATGTCAGAAGTGCTAGTCTACCGCAAAACGGCATTCGTGTGATTTTGATCCGGATTAAACAGAAATACCTATTTGTGTCGTTAGTGTAAATCCATAGAGGTGTCGGGATTATCACTTTTGCAGAGATTAATGTTTCATTCCACTCAGGTTTTAGTTAATTGAAAGCTAAATTTATTTTATTTTTATTTCGTTAGTCCCGTGCCTTGAAGGTTTCTTTAACAACTGTATTTTGAGCGTTTCAATATTTCTACTATCTTTTGTAATAAGAAAACTAAATGTTTCTCTTTCCTTTATTACAGATTGCAATGACGCGGTTATGAAGAGTAAATCACATTTAGGTAAGCCAGTAAACTGGAACAATTGCACAATATTATGACGTCATGGCTTAATTTCGAAATTAATCGTTGATGTATTATGGATGAATTCTTTGACAGGTGCGGCTCGAACGTCGAATAAGTCCACCGCCTACACTTGCTTTGTTAGAAGTTGAACTATTTAGTCAAATTGACGCGTTAATTGATTTACTGCGGCACTGTTTATTAACACTACAGTACACGCGCCTCTAAAACGTACATTAGTGCTCGCGCGGGCTACACTTGTAGCCCATTTTAAATTGAAATATTCTGAAATATAATCGTATGATTTTTAAATAAAACACGTTTATTATTATAAATGACATGTATTTAGAAAACCCAAATAAAAAAAGTATCTTCTCTTTCTTATAATTAAAAGAAAATTACAAAATTTCAGACTTCTCAAAAAATCACCTAATTTTTACTGACTTGAGATCAATCAATTTTTGGTGTAGTTGTATGTGCACGCGCGGGCTACATACGTAGCCCAACAACTTTAAATCCTTATTTTTCGCACATGCGCGAGCGTCGAGTGCTCAAGCCACACTGAACACGTCGAGCAACAACCAATCGGAGCTTATCTAGAGACTCGTAGTCAAATCGCGTGATTTCGCAAAGTTATGAACAAAAACAATACCCTGGGCTACATATGTAGCCCGCGCGTGTACTCTAGTGTTAAGAAAGTTGAAGATAACCTTCCTACATATATTGACGGGTTGCTGGCCCTATATGTTGCCTTTAATTTGTCTCTATCCACTCTTCCTAGACCGTTTATACACTGCAGCCTGGCCAGTTTATCTGGACGTATTGAACTTCCCGGTGATGACTGTGGTGTACAAATGGCCTTAGACTATGACTATGTTCTCATTCTCTCCCATCTGCTAGTGCATTCGAGTAATGCAGTGCTAGTGAGTCTTAGAGACCTGTGCTAAGCTGTGGAGCATATTGATTTTGTGACCATCTCAGACTTTGGCTCTCTTTCTCTTGATGGAAATCTGAAGCCTTTTACGAAATATTTACCATACTAGTTGTGATTGCGTACGTTGGAAAATTTTACAATACAAATCATCAATTTAAAGCGCGTTTCAAAACTTTACACGATATTGACTTAAGCAAAGGTCAAGTGGTTCCCTTTTTGAGTGTTCGTACTTGAGTTAAACTTGATATCGAGAGCCCTTACTTTGCGGCATTACACTTCAGACAATTGCTACAAATTACGCTGTTACGACAATATTTAAAGTGGTGTAGAAACGTAAGACGTGGGTATTATTGCAATCAGTTAGATATATTTTTCGCTATTGATATGCGGAGATTTTCGCTATAGAGAGCGGATGATCGGAGTATGGATTGGTCACTAAAATGTTTTAACCAACCTCTAGGCTATGCTTAATTAAACGTTTCTGCTTGACACAAAAAAAAGAAGCGTAAATTCGTTAGAGTAGCTATAGATATTTCAATCGACGAAGACGCGCCCCACTCGGTCAAAATAGGTATGTTTCATTCGATTCGTATGGAGTTTGACAGAGTGGGGCGCGTCATCGTGGATTGAAATATCTATAACTTTTACCCATTACTTTGTTAAACGTTGCTCAGCATTAGCTAAGCAGTGCTTTGTCTTTTTCTTTCTTAAGTCCTAATAGTATGAGAATAAGCATTATATATATAAGTAAATGCCACTTAGTGATGGTTCATCAGCTGGTGGAACCTGTAATACATTGTAATGTTGTTGAACAAAGACACTTAAAAATCATATATTTTTTTTTAAATACACTGCGGAACTCGAAAATCTTGTCTTGATAAATTATTTATCTGTTAAGTAGTTATACTAGTATTTAAAAATTGTTGCGACAATAGTGGAAACAATAATTTGTTAAATAAATGTTTATAGAACATAGAAGCGAGTAAAACTTACAAAACGTTTATTGCCGTTAAACGTTTACGTTACCTATGTTGTATGAGGCTGGATATTTTAAAATAATTTCGACCCATTATTTTGTGCCTATACCGTTCAATAAGATTCATGTGACATTTATGTTGTAAAGTTAGTGCGCATGCTGTTTGAATACTGAGCCCGTAATGTTGCAAATCCGCCCAGTTTCACAACACTTGCTCCAAATCACAATGTATACGCGTTTTATCGTGCGTCGGGAACAAAACCTTACGGTTATCATTCATAAATCAGTACGTTAAACGCACGTTTATCTATTTCAACACGAGAAAACGAACTGTGTTACGATAGGGAGCAAACTGTAATTTTGATGTTTCACATCAGAGTTCCAAAAAATCGCATTTCCGCAACCTGACGAAAATTTCATAATCCATTTTTACACGATACTCAAGTATCAATGTACAAAGCCTGAGAGCGCTGGCTTATGTGAGTGTAGATTTGAGTGTCTGTAGTATTTAAAAAACAAAATAAAAACACAGGACAAGTCAGCAAGATTTTGTAGGAAACGCGCATAACTCAGAAGACCTCTGACTGCCTTGTCTACACCAATAATTCTTCAGGTTAACATCAATGTTTCTTTTGTTTGCACTTACAATGCTTTGCATACAACTAGCGATATCAGCAGAGTACGATGTTTACATAGGTCAAAGCGTTCGTGCCTCACAATATGTTTAAAGTGCAATGTAAAATACAAATTGCTGTTGGCACGGGGACGGTATCTAACAGGCCATTTGTGGGTGGTGTTACAAATACAGCCTGTAGGCTCTTTGCTAACAACATGCATTGCACAATCTATCATTGCTTGTGACAAGATCAGACCGCTTCGGTTGCATTCATAACAATGGATCATCAACAGAAAATCTTATCAAACTTGTAGAGTATTTCTTACACTCCGTACTCCTTCGGTACTACGTCATATAATTTTGATGTATCATGCCGATCGGCTTTGCAAAACCAGCATAGCATAGAATAAATAATAGATAAAGCACTATATCCCTCTTTTCTATTAAATATGTGACCAGTGCCCTGTTTTAACTTTTCAATGGGAAAGAAGCAGGAAGCCACCTTATTATTGTTTTTTCAGTCTAGAAGAGTAGGTATATCAACTACATCCTGTAATCCTGTTACGGTGCTATTGTCAGCTTTAAATTGATCACTATAAAATGTAGTTTGAGCATATTATATTTTGTAGAAACTTTACGTATTTCGGCACTGCTCATATATTAATGCAAATCTTTCCCTGAGTTGTTCAAAAAAAATTCAAATATTTAAGTTGTACTCAAACTATTTTAATCACAAGACTTGCATTTGTTGTGATTAAATTAGTTTGAGTACTTACCACTTAAATTTTTAAATTTGTTTCAAACAACTTAGGGTTAGTTGTATTAATTTCTTCTATAGTTACCATCGAGGATTTAGTTTGAATCATATGATTGCATGAACATTTCAATATTCTCACAAATATTCAAATTTAAATTGTACTAGACAGCTTCAGTTAAATTGCCTCATTGACTACCAAATCACCAAAGACCACACGTAATTCTGCACGCTACTCTGAAATCTCATTAGGTAAATCTCTGGTAGAACACGAACTCTTTAGTTAATACAATCTTAATAAATTATTTAGTATAGAGCCAATTAGGATAGTAATTTAAAGTTCGTTTAGATAGTTACTAAGAACTTTGACTGTACCCTTGAAGGATAATTATAATAATCATGAGCATTTAGGATTTACGAGAATACCTCTATGTTGTGCATCCCAAATATTTTAAAATAGATACATAATATATTTCAGTAAAAAAATGCCAAGAGAAGATACAAAATTAGGATTTCAGAATACGTGTTGAGTGATGCTAATTACGTATGGATCGAGACATTGTTATTAAGCCTCTAATTTTATAGGCCTCACAAGGAAGCTCAGTCATTCAGCGGGCGATGAAGAAAGCTCAACAAAAGTTTCTTCTCAAATGAAGCTCATTACCAAAGCTTGCTAAACCAGACACGATTATTTAGGACAGATTTTATCTCCTGAATCCACACAACCAGCAATCAAATCGAAAGTCTTGCGTAAAAGACGAAATAATATTATCGCTCTGATGTTCCATCGAACCTGTCGAAATAGAATAAACACACCATTTAGTAAACGTCGTTTAAAATAAACACTACTTTTAAACAGCGGTTAGTAGAGAGCCATGTTTGAAGTGTTTGGCCGTATGTTTAGTATTTGCTTCTCTAACCTATTCATAGGTAGCGCAAGGAGTTTTAGGAATTTATAATAAGTTCTAAAAACATGTGCGCCGTACTTATTTGTGCCTTATTTTCTTTTACTTTTGAGTAACTTTAAGTAGAAACGTGAATGTCCCGAAAGTTTTTAAAACTTGAAAAATTGTAAGTAACTCACTGAGCATAAAACACAGGACGTTAATAAAAGAAGAAATTCTTCCTTTAATATTTTAATTTTTAATCTTTTGCAAAAGGTAGCCTAAACGGTCTATAAGGCTTTAGGTGTAACAGAATAATATAGTGAGGAAAATGGAGGAGAGAAATAAAGGGGATGTTTCCTCACCACGCCTTCCTCTACTGAGATATGAAGTGAAAAAAGTAACTCAAAACACAAGAATATGCACTGAAGTGCATATATCCTTAAAACGCAGACCATATTGGAGATTAATATAAAAGTTGCTAATGTAACCCTGCTCCCCAAGTAGGAGGCCAAGTTTTAACCACTATGCTATTGACTGCTTCAGATATATTCTCCTTTTTAATAAATCTAATGCAGCTCTCAAATTATTAATATAATTTTGATAAGACATTGTGATAAGAAAAAGCACGTTTAATCTGTAGAAAAAATTCGTCTACACTAGCGTCTTAGGAAGCTATCTGGTGTGTCTACCGTAAAATTAATGATTAAACGAACTTACCTGTACGTGAAGTTCAATCATAATTACTCGAAAGTCGACTCCAGCACGTTATATTACAGTAGTATCACCGTTAGCCGCTCGCCATTTCGTCACTTTTTCGGAGGTAGGCAAAAGAAAAAAACCTCGACTCTGCATAAACGACGGCCGGAATACCTCATTTAGTTTAGAGAGAGCAGAGCTGTTGAGAATCACAGATTCTTTGAAGAACAAATCAAATTCTCACTTCAAAGAATCTGTGCGTAAAATAAATTGATTATTTTTCAACTTATGTTTCACGCCCAGGGCAATGGCATGTCCATCTTGGGAGGGAGGGCCGCTAACGTGCTGGAGTCGACTTTCGAGTAATTATGATTGAACTTCACGTACAGGTAAGTTCGTTTAATCATTAATTACTCTTTGTCGACTCCAGCACGTTATATTACAGTAGATGTTGAGAGAAAGATAGTATCGTGAAACATAAATTTCTGGCATATCAAACAAAGTAATTGATTAATATTTCTATCAGAAAAAGAACATTTCATAATAACCACAAACCAGAGTATTTTCATAATAACAGCTACTTTCATAATAAACAGAAATATAGCAAAATCACGTAAGTAATACCCGAAACAATGGTCTTAGAATTGGTTGTAAACAACTCTACATTAAGTACCTATATTACGAATGATCTATTATAACCACTTGTAAAATATAATATGAAGGTAAAATAACAAATTGAATTAAATTCTGTGTTGATATATTTTAAACAAATCCTCTAATTAACCTTCATGTGATACTATACTAGTATAGTATTTTTCCAAAAGCCAAAAAAAAAAATTAATGTCAATCATGCAGTATTACTAATACTGCCTGTACTGTAATAAACTAACTGCAGACTTTCGAAATCGACGCGTACCTAGTAATGTGCAGTGAATATGGGTTTTATTATTACTCAAGTTTACCAAAGGTTTAAATGAAAATGAAAATGAAAATGAAAATGAAAATGAAAATATTTATTTTTCACATAGGCCTAAATAACAGGCTCTTATGAAAAGTCAAAACTCTACCGCCAGGTTCGGAAAGCAGGTTTGCACCGAGAAGAACTGGCAAGAAACTCGGCACTTGCTCTTTTCAAAAATGTCATTGTTATAATACAAGATTTCTTATAGATTATGAAAAATTATAACATATTTTTAAGATATCTCGTGAGGAGATGGAAGCATATTTCTATCATTCCAAGAATCATTGTCGTTAAGAAATTCTTCAATGGTATAGTAACCATGATTAATTAAATGTTTCTTGACAGTGTCTTTAAACCTGTGCAAAGGTAAGTCCAAAACAGACTTCGGAATCATATTGTAGAAGCGTACACTCAACCCCACAAATGACCTCTGTACCTTACGCAAACGGTGTGGCACTATAACTAACTTATGTCCTCCATTTCTAATTGGACGATTACTTATATCTATCCGTTGCTTATAATTATTAATATTTTGACGAACAAATAGTAAGCAATTATAAATGTATTGAGATGCCACTGTAAGAATACCTATTTCTTTAAATTTTTGGCGAAGAGATTCGCGTGGCTTCATTTTGTATATGGCTCTAATTGCTCTCTTTTGTAATACAAATATGGTTTGAATATCAGCAGCTTTGCCCCACAATAGAATACCATAGGACATAACACTGTGGAAATAGGCATAATAAACAAGCTTGGCTGTATCAATGTCTGTAAATTGCCTAATTTTTCTCACAGCATAGGCAGCTGAACTAAGTTTACCTGCCAAAGTCTCAATATGAGCGCCCCATTGTAATTTATTGTCTAAGGTTTATTAATGGTACCTTTGACCCAACTACTCAATGTTTAAGAAGAGTTTTTACCATGAAGTTTTTTGAATGAAATGAATAACGTAGATAGATTCGAAGGTCCTTAGTTCTTTTACCATAGATATATTAAAGTTAAATATAAACTTTGTGATATTTGCACCTAGCAGCCGTGAGGTCTTTATACAGTTTGGAATTTTTATTACTACTTCAGTATTTGTGAAATTAATATTATTTATATATATCGCAGACAGCGTTTTAACTCTGTGAGCTGCAACAAGTAGGTGCCCATTTTTAGTTGATATAGGTTGAGGTACTTTCATAAAGGTACGATACATCTGATGAGCAGTCCGAAACTTGGTCAACATTAATTAGTGTTAAATTAGACATTTTTGCAATTCAGGCCTTCAACAAAAACATTTTTGGCCTTAAACAAAAAGCAATTTAAACCTTTAAGTATTTTATAGAAGTTGAAACATTAGCTATATCTTGACCTAACAAAAATAAAACAAAATATCTAGAAGTAATTGTTGTTCCGTGTCTAGCCATGTGGAACAAAAGAATAGAACACCTAATATGTTCTTAATCACATCATTAAAAATATGTAAATCCCACCATTAAAAATATGTTTTACAGTAAGTAATTCAATCCCCTATTTATGGCTTTCAGCAGCCATAAGTAAATCGTTTTATACCACAAGGGTCCTACTGTTTAAGAGTAGGTATTGTCTACAGGTGTCATCATCCAGGATGGATGACTAAATAAGACTCCTCTTCGGAGTAGTGAAATCCGGATAAGATACCTATTCCACACAATCACGGTGGTTTAACAGAACACTGCGCGTTCGTTACATTAATAATTATTATTATCAAAAAATCTTGTGATTTTAAAATTAATGCTTAAGTATTGGTGTTATAAGTAGATATCTTATAGAGGGGGTATCACAGCTATGCAGGCCATTGAGGCACTACCATAACATAATCCCTGATCTTTACCGTTAGTTAGATTTGTATTCAAAATTTATTTGTTATATGTGTTTAAGCTGATTATTTATTTATAGATAAATAAGATAAAATAAGAAAAGATAAAATCTCTCCACGATATAGTATATATGCGTTAACTGTAAAGATATCGGAATCCTAACACCATGACACATATTATTACGTTTATACATTTGTGGTTTTTCCTACTTGCAAACAAATCTGTCGAGGGATTAGGTACCAATTATTATCATCGTGATTGTTTTATTTGTATAAGCTCAAAGCGATAGTTAGATATTAAGATGCGGTTTTTGTGATTCTGCATCCGCGATTTTATTGTCAGAACTGCATAAGTAATCAGCATGTGCAATTATAATAATCACTAATAAGTAAGAGTAATTATATTTTACTGATTATATGTATAAAAGTGCCCGTAGGCCAGGCCTATATGAAATAAGTCTTTTGAATCTTTGACCCATAGACCGTTATATTATACAATCTTCACCATTATTATGATTCCTGTGCCTGTGTATTTGTCAAATTTGAAAATTAGATGTCCCCATTCTATTGATATTTTCATATTACAATCGCGCTGTCAATACGAGGCGCAATTTTTTTTTTTTTTTTTTTTTTCGTTCTGAGTCCAAAGTCTGTCCAAAGTCCTGGTCTGAGGTCCTGGTGACTGTGTGCGTGTAGCTGTCATTCCTGTTCTCTCTATGGTCCACAAGCATGATCCCCAGTTATTGAGCCACGAGTAAATGTTTTCATGGCATAAGTACTACCTTTTGTTTTTCATCCATATTATTACTTAACCAGCATTCGTGTAGATTTAAACATTTACAGCGCTCGGAATATTTTGTGTAACACCAGCAGTAGGTATCTACGGTTGACATTCTTAATTTCTTTATAAATGGTCACATTGTTATTATTATATTGTTTTTATATTTTATGTTATGGCTTTATTGAATAATTATTAACAGAATTAATTTGTAGTTAACACACTTTTATTTGTAATAAATAGAAAATAAATCCTTAGTATTTAAGTGTCGGATCTTGTATCGGCCACATTTCGTAAACAATTATTTTAAACCCCATTAAAAATGAATATTTGATAAAAGATGACAAAGTATACATGGGTCGCAATACTTTTGCAACAGGCTTAATTTTAGTAAATACTGGAGCTGAATTGAATCCAAATGGTAACACATTAAATTCACAGAGATTGCTATTTCCCTGAAAGCATTAATTTTTTTTTTTTTAAATTGTTATCTAAATATTTATTTACTTAAAAAGGAAATTATTATATCTTTATTCAAGGTGTACACATGACGTAACTATTTTTTGATATTTATTTAATACTTATTCTTAAGGTCTTCTACTTTAGAAAAACTATGTATTTATGAGTTTATTTATCCAATTCCTTCATATTGGAAGTAAAATGGTTGAAATAATGCTCCTATGTAAAAAGATTATCTACAGATTACTTTTAAACAATAGGTATTTAATATTCTGTCTAGTAGTATATTTTACTTTTTTATATTATATATAGTCACGAAGTATGGCAATGGTTATGACATGACATAACCTGATATCCACTATGAAATTGTAGAATTATTGATACTAAATCATAAACATGAAATAATTATTAATAATGATTGGCATTAAATTAATAGTCAGCCATTGTAGAAATAAATTAAGCGGCCTCCCGGCTTTACCGTTCCTTGTGTGTCGTGGAAGCTGCTGCCACGATGTCTTCTTCGAGGAAGCGGGAAGCTGCGTCGATGCGTCACGTGACTCGTCGTCCGCCTTGCCGCGCAAGCGGCCGAGCAAAAACGGCTGCCTGCTGGTGGCTGTGCACTACAAATCTTGCTGTAGATCTTAATTATCTGCGCTTGACTTTAAGTTTCAGTCAAATTGTCATAAAAAAAAAATAGTCTCCTCAGGAAGAGTCGATATGTAGAATATAATATTATGTTTAAGATTCAAACCGAATCACTTTAAGCAGAATCCGCTTAAGCAGGTATCGATTTTTCATCTTTACAGGATAAGAGTAAAGTACCTAATAGCTACGCATGGTGATGTACAGCGCACGAAGAATTAATACTTGCTTATTTTCTATCCTATCGGCTCATTTTTTAACATGCTCAGAATGGGTCTAATATTCTGTAGGTAAATCCGTCACAGCAGCAATCGTACAGCAACTAGTAACAGGTAACTGGGACAAGAGGCACGCTGGAGACCAAAACAGCCGATATTGCAGCGGGGCCGATGTCAGCAACGTCGTACCTACTTACATTCGTTCCAGTAAGAGCATCCTTCGTGACGTCGACATCAATGGCGGCGATTGGCTCGCTGTCTGCGTAGCAGTTATGCTTCGGTTATCAGTAAAGGGTGTATGTGAGACTCCTAGATGAGAAACACGCAACCCTGTATAGTATGGGCGTATGTGAGACTCCTGAATAAGAAACACGCAACCCTCTATTGTAAAGGTGTATGTGAAACTCCTAGTTGAGAAACACGCAGCCTGCTTGTGATCTGTTTCCGTTGCCGGGAATCGAACCCGAGCCTGCTGAGTGAGAGTCAGATATCCTAGTCACTATGACCATATCAGATGCTGTTAGGTACTAAAAATATGGAATGCTTCACGATTTTGCGTGTCATCCTTGCGCAGGGGCGTTCCGATTTTAGTATTTATTATGTACTGCCGAAGCGAGTACTTTCATTTTATAATTGAGTAGGTACTCACGGCTCGGGTTATGCTGCGTACTAACGCTATCCGGTGAAGATGCTCGACGACAGTATTTTCACTAAATAATCAAAATCACAAACACCTTTTTTATGATTCTTCCTTTTTGGAATGATAAAAAAAACTATATACCTCCTTCTTATCTCGAGAGAAAAAACAAAACATTAATTATGATTTAAAACGTGCGAAACAGCGATGCACTAAACTGTGAATGAGGTATTCCGGCCGTCGTTTATGCAGAGTCGAGGTTTTTTTCTTTTGCCTACCTCCGAAAAAGTGACGAAATGGCGAGCGGCTAACGGTGATACTACTGTAATATAACGTGCTGGAGTCGACAAAGAGTAATTACTAGTTATCACGTTTGCGTGATTTGTATAACTCAAGTACGTGAAAGAGAATTGATTTTGATGCACGTACAACTTTTTATTAGAACTGGTTATCATCGATTTTACACAAACTGATAATGTATGCAAGAAGTTTTAAAGTTCAGTCAGTGGTTTTTATCTTTTTCTTTTTGACACTTTCGTAAAGATTTTAATGAACACATTAGGTGTACTTCTTATTTACAACACTTTTTATTTGCATCACATCATTTGTGTAAAACTGAATTGTACAAACGTGGCTTGCGTCTATAGCATCACAGAGTTTTTGTGTCCTCAGTGAAACCTTTTTCTTACGCGATGTTACTTTACACTTTACTTGCAATCATAAGGCTCCGTTCACTCTTGCACCAGTCTCAATATATTCTTTACAAACAAGTTGTTGCAAGTCAGCAAGTTGGATTGTCTTTCCCTTAATCCGCCTTTTGTTTAATTTTGACTGTGCAATTTTTGAAACGTGTGGATGGGTCTTTAGAATTGAGGCGGGGCGCTTGTCTGGTATGTCTTAATAATTCTGACGATTGAACCGTTATGTTTGCATAAGTAAGATGTTTCCATTCAAGTTTTTTGATTAGTAATTACATACAGTTTAATGGCTTTGTTAAACAAAGTGTGAGAATATGATCGTAATCAAGCTATATTAGTTCGAGTACATCAGTGTCAGGTATATGTATTTCATTCATTAACCTTCCATTAGCTTTTAAAATATAGATTTATCATATTTTGAAGGCTGGGTGATAAAATTGACTAGACGGTTGCACTTTATATTTAACGACCGTTTCCTGGCGGGCTTTAATGTTTTTGTTAAGAAGTCAAACATTCCTTAAATATTATCTTTGTTTTTTTTGTAATGTATTTCCTTATATTTTGCAGTGAATAACTCCAAAAAAACGTAAACTTAATTTCTTAGAGACAAGTTCAAAGGTGGTGGACATGGCAAAGCGGGCATTTTTGTTATCAGTGCATGAACTCAACATAACCTTTACAAGAGATTGCGTGGTATTCAAGAACATGTGTTTCATATGTTAGGACGCTTTTATACACCATCACTTTCCATCAGGCCATTGCTTGTCTAGTTATTACAAAACAAAAACTCTTATTACACTTGTTTATTATAGATTATCTCTTGATACCGGTTCTTGTTATAGGCGTGGTGTTAGGAAAGCGGTTATTTGAACGTCTATCAACGTGCTCGGGATCTGAGGCCGTGTAATTAATTTACCTTCCAAAGTAGAGGTCTGCCGAGCCGTCAATGCTACCTTCAACTATAAGCATCCGACTGAAGTAATTCAATTACATAATGCTGCAAAGAGATTTTATGAAATCAGTACCTATGAGACTATCTTCAAAAGCGAAGCGATTGCGATGATGTTTACGTGGGTTCATCAACTATGTCTTCATCTTATCTATTTTGTTATTTAATAAAAAAATTATGGTCCTATGAACACTTATCAGCACGTATTAAATCAATACTTTCGAAGCAGATGTCAACATAATCAATGAACCACAAAATCATTTTGCTCAACACTGCAAATATTGGACGAATTTTTACCCAAACCTTCTAAAAAACAAAACTTTGTTTAGTAAAACAAGTGAAGTCTGTCTAACTAAATTTGTAGCCAAGTGACAACGTTATAAATTGGGTTAAATAGTAAAATTTAAGTTTGATACCATGTTCGCAATCGCCGTGTTCTCGGCTTTACGTGTAAAGTTTGAGTAATGCATCATCTAAAAGGGGCGGTTCACTTATCACTCATCTCATTATACAATTACATCTCTCGTCAATCTCATCTCTTTTTTCTGAATCATCGTTAATTGTTACACAGAGCTAATCTTACATCAAATTAACTTCTAAGATATAAGAGATAGACTCCATATAGGAAATCGCTTAGATATCGAATTGTGATAATTTTGACTTGAGAATAATTTCAATAGAGCAGCGGAAATCGTTATTAATGAATTAGTTACATTATGACGAGTCATCGTTATCAATCAATATGAGAACCAACTAGTAAGCAGCAATGATGTAACGGTGTAAAATGGTTCAAATAATAATAATGTAATTTGAAGATGTACAATGTACATATTAAAAAAGAATTAAAAAAGGTCGCTTAAAAATATTTCGATTTGAAAATAATTGTGTCTAAAGTCAATAATGTGTTTAGTGTTAAAACGTGGAGAACTACAAAATCAGCACCAGAATTTAATAGTTTAGACCAAAATTAATGATAAATTGCCGACAGGACTTCCTTTAGCAGATAAAGCATGCACTCAGGAATTTTACGAAAGAATACCTCTATTAGTAGGTGAATTACTAAGATAGCTCGCTTCGGTATTCCAACTTTAAATTCCGATCGTGTTGATTCTAGATAAGGTATTGCTATACCGATCTTTCTTCTAGTAGGTACCGTTGTGGTATCGCTAAATTATCGCTCACGTTTCGCTACCGCTGGCGCCCTATACCCCGGTTCGCTGGAATAACATTCTTAAAGATGTAAACATAGATTTGAATATACAATAAATCTTCCAGTCGTGTAAGAAAAGTATGAAAAATAACAAGTTCTAAAATACTATATAACCTAAAATATTGCGCCTTCAGTTCTTTTAATAAGAAGAATTGAAGAATAAAGAGTTGTGAATGCAGTTTCTAGTGATTTAATTTTTTTCAGCAGTACCTATCGGTGCCTCTGATCTTTAATTGGTCCTTAATATAAGCTTTAGCGTACCTACTACTTACAATTTTCTAATATAAAGTAATCGATTGGATTAAAATGATTTCATCGTTTTTCATCACTAAAGGTTTTTGTTAGTTATATATTTTTGCCCCTCTGCACTTATTGACTTAATTG
Organism: Coenonympha arcania; assembly: GCA_036785405.1. NCBI lineage: Eukaryota > Metazoa > Arthropoda > Insecta > Lepidoptera > Nymphalidae > Coenonympha > Coenonympha arcania. The sequence goes on from CM072065.1 coordinate 11,935,825, forward strand.
CCCTTAAAGTGATCTCCTGTTTTCTGTTGGATTTCCTGTCACTTAATTCACTTTTATAGTTTGAAAGTATGATGCATTTCCCGGCATTACGGACATTGCCAATTATCTGTTAGTCTTCCTTGCCGCTATTATTGCGGTTGCTCTGCGGCCGGCTGATAGGTTTTCAGTGCTCGTTAAAATTGGTCTATGCCAACACCGTTATAGGAACGGTGAAATCCGCTCCGTATTGTTTATCGATAAAAGTAATAAATCTAAAGTAATAACGCCATTATTCTATTGTTGCGCCGGTAACGTTGACGTTAATTTTGTTCAGTGGATATCGTGTAAAACACGCTGTATCTGATCGTTTGTTACTGGGACTGACTTTCAGGGGAGGCTTGTAGTAACAGCAGTTCTGTTTGCTTTGACGTTTGTAAGGCTTTTAAGTGGATATAAATCTGTGTGTTATGATTTTCTATATTTATTTACTGCAGTTTCCCAATGCTTCATTCGTATGATGCAAAGAATTTTAACCAAAGATTACATAATAATGTTCTAAAATACGCATCGAAGGGATTAACTGAATCAGCAGCTTTAGCCATATAACTTATCTACGACCGTCATAGTCTTCCGATTAAAACCTGGCTAAGGGCGCTTTTTAGAACGTTAGTACGACCTTAAAGTGAAATGGAATTTTAAAATGTGTTAACAATAAAGGATGTTTGTAATTTTGCGAATCCAGCTATTTTATTGCTTTACTAACGTAGTTAAGACATTAAATTTATTTATGTCACTAAGATATTAATAATTATGTAATTTAGGTATTTGCTTACAACACCTTGTGGACAGACTGTGTCTCTGAGTTTTGAAACGAAATCCTAGACCTAACTGCAATAGACTAGTTGCGTCATATTATAAAAACTTTCGCCCAGTCACTATACCAAGGCAGAAATAAATTGCTGAAGACAAAGAAACAGGGGGTATAGTGATAATAATTTGTCTTATATGAATTAAAAAAATATACAATACAATTGTATTGGTAATAGCTACACGTCCTTATGTCTTAAAGTTTGTCGTTTTTTTCTTTCTTTGGTTAATCGAGAACTATTTAAAATAATCAATGAGTTTGTCCTAGATGGCTATGATGAGATTTTTATAATTAATTTAATGTTTACAAAAGTTTGATTGGAATATAAAGTTATTGTTGTTGAATTGAATAAATAAATGATAAGTATAATTACTGTAAAGCCTTTATTGAATTTAAAGTTAATGCTAACATTTTGACGGGTTTTAATGGATCAGTTAGTGTTGGGACAAATTTTGCAATCAGCTTTCCGCTCGATATTATTGAGGCTTTTTATTATGTTAATTTTACGGTACACAGACATTAATTTGTCTGATTCGAGATAATTGAATCAGGCTACGCAGTTTTGAAACAATGACATCGCGTTGATTTCATTTCGATTTACGTGAATAGTTTAGTTTCATATTACTTTAATGAAAATTTTTGTCTAATTTCATTTAAAATTAATATTGACATAGTTAGGTATTGGGTTGTCATAGTTTCATCTCCGTTCCTATCAGATGTAAGTGTTACCTAAGTTGTACTGTGACACAAAATTATATCTTCTACGTAACCTTTTATATCTGTCAGATATGTTACTACACAACGCATTGTGGCTATCACCTAGAGTACAGTCTCGTTGTCGTTATTTTGTTGCTTGAATGACCGAATGCCAATTTCTAGCATCATTTTTTTAAAACACTAGATGCTTAACTGTTTACCTATATGGTTCCTTGGAGGGTATGCTATTGCATATTGTGTTTGATCTATTGAACAGTGCCTTATACCAAGGCCTTATCATTTCACTCTATTATTTTTATAACATTTTTAGTATTTTATCTAATATTGAATCTTCGGTTACAGTGCATTCTGTGTGTTTTTCTTTATTTCTATGTAAGGCGTTAATTTCAAGTCCAAATATAGTCTATGTAGGCTCACCCGATACAGTTTTATTATTACACGCTACAGTAACAGCGTGTTGCATTACATATTAACTGTCAGATTCACGTTTAAATGGTGGAACGTGTCTCACCGGGGCATCACGTTCGTTTCACACATTTGTTACATTACGAGTAGATTCGTGTTCCGCAAGATGCGCCCCGGCTGTTTACAATGTTACCATTGTCACGCCTATTTACGAAACCTTTTTGGAGAATTTAGTTACCAAGGATGGAAAATTTAAGACATAAAATTCTGAGAATACAATATTGTATTTTTCCTTTTACGTGGTTACGGATTATGATTTTGTCTCAAAGCCCTCGCTGTCGGTGGCCACAATAATTGCCAATATTACAGAAAGTATTCGCAGAACTCGTGTTTGCAGTTTTCTGTTTCGATATTTAATTTCTTTAGGTAATTGTCCGTATTTATTATATTTATTATGTCCGTATTTTATTATGATTTGAAATAGAGCTGTATTTTGAGCAATAAATCAGCATTTACCATCCAGCGCGCTGCGGGTCAGCGCAGCTAATATTTTACGCACGATGCTTACTTTTGGAATTAGAGTAACGTTTAATTCATTTTATTTTATAGTTAAGATAATTATTAAATTAAGTAAAAAACTCTATCAGAAAGAAGGCAACAGGCAAGAAATATTAATTGAAACTGGATTATCCAAATCAGTAAGTGGCGACTTACTGATTTGGATAACCCATTATTGAATGACGTCAGGATATCGCATATCGTTCCCTGCACCATTGAATGTAGTAATCTGCTAAGTAACTTGTTAGTTGGTGAGGAGTTACGGCTGATGCACGTGAGTGTCGCGTCGTGATCATCGACCGACTTACGATCGTGTGACATCATACGTCTTACTTACATTCAAGTGTAGTGCAGTTGCTAAATTGCTTAATAGTTGAAGTTGCATGCTCTGTGATTGATGTTATGGTAATTATAAGATCATCTTTTCGTGTGCCCAATTAGTTACTACAATGTGTAAGTACCTAACCTACAGAGAAAGATGAGACTAGCAAGACGTTCACCTGATGTTAAGTGATACGCATGCCTATATGTTCTGATTAAAATTAGTTTCTGTTTATGATCTTTACAACATTAAGAAAAAAGTTGCGGAATTTGGTCGTTCGTTAGATGTATTACTATATCAAATTGATTTTTTATACTTATCTTTAAGATTTCTTAACTGAAAAAATGTTGTAAGCGACAAAATTAGGTATAATTATGTCTATTACTAACTTTTGCCACCTACTTCGTCTGCGTCCCGCGGGAACTAGCTGGTTTTGTAATTTTATTTACGCAAACCTTGTCCACACAATTACAAACAACAATCCATACGAGCATCCGTTCTAACTTCTAAGTTAATGTGCTTACAAACATTCGGTATTTGTTTTTTATTAACTTTTATTTACAATAAAACTTATCACTAGCTTATTCTAATTACTATACAAGTCTTGCCCGCGTGGAATGGTGGCAAGAATATACTGGCTGCATTTCCGCGTTGAACAGCTATAGGCTGATACGTTGCGCAAAAAATGAGCCAGCCCTTGTGTCACCAGTTGAGGTTATTAAACGCGGGGAAAGCTTTGGAATGAATTTTTTGGCACTATGACTCCATGGCCCCAGGGTCTCCACGGCAAACAGGACAAATATGTAACTCTCTAATAGAGAGGCATATTTGCGACGCTTACCTGATTCAGCAGTTTCAGCTGCGGCTCCCGGCTTTGATTATATAAAGTTTTTTATTTATATAAAGTTACCCGTACTTTAGAACTGGGTAGGTCCAGAACTCCAGATTCAGACATGTGTGGCATTTCACAGCTGCACATACCTCGCAGGGCCGTTACGTAGCAATGTGGTAATGCCATTATGACGGCGCGTTATATCGGGCTTTGCATATCGAGCGCGCATATCGGCGGGATTAATCAAATATTTAATGAATCAATTCGGTATGTTCCCGGTGGCCTTTTGCGTCGAGATAACTTGCATTATATCAGAGACAATTGAATTAATTACATATGGGGAGCTCGGTTTAGCTTGGACGCAGGTTTATATCGCAGGATTAACGGGAATATCAGTAATATAATCTTGTAAGTACAATTGAGTATGGGTTTTGGTACCCAATCGATTTTAGACTTTAGGTTATTACTTTGTATTTGGTTTTTTTTACTATCACATAGTACATTTAAAGTTTGGTTGGGGTAGTTTAGAAGTTAGTAACTTTAATATTTTGGTTTGAGTAAAAAGTCAATAGGAACGTTTCACGTGACGTATGAACTCGCCTTGCTGTCTGACACCTCAGGCTAAATTTATGGACTGCCTACATACGGTAGTAACTATTAATATTAATCTGTGCATAGTTACATTATGTTAATTGCAGTGGTAGGTACTTATCAATCTACATATTATAGTCCGGAAGTTATAGCATATATACCTATAGCATGTTCTAAGTTCTAACATTCCTATAAGCATAACAACTGCCGTAATAATATATTTCTATTCATAAGTTATTACTGTATTTACACATGATTTGGCGTAACCACAGCTGATGTTATCTTAGCGAAGAGTTTATACTCGGATCTAAGTGGTTACTACCACGTATGACGTAATACACGGCGTGAAGCGATCGGCACGCGTTGAAGTTCTTTGTATGCTTCGCCGGAGGCCGACAAAATTTCAAACGTTCAATACAACTATACAAGAACACACCTCTCAATTTTATTTATATAGCTTTTTTGCACATACATACTGAAAACACAGATGGAGAAACAAAATACAACGGAACACAGTGAGCGCAAAGGCGGCCTTAATGCTAGAGCAGTCTCTTCCAGGCAACCAAAGGCAGGAAAGAGGTCTTTTATGTTCGGAATGAGTTCGCAAAAGTTAACTAATGCATTTTTAATGCTAAGTTATTGTGAGTAAGGTTATGTTCATATAAAATTAATTTATCTAATTTGGGCAATTACTGAAACAACAGTCTTTACTAGTACAGGGGGCGCACAAACCGCATAGGTACGATTTTCTGCTTCGATGCATAAGTATTATTATATAGTTTAGCACCTTATAAAAATTGTGTTTTTTGAAACTTTTTAAAAAGTTATTAAGTTAATTAATTCAATCATAATGCCTGTAGTAAACTGCCCGCGAGGCAATAAAATAGGGAATCAAGACCACTCCAGTGCCCGGTAGGACATTAGATTTTAAATCAAACAAGCCAACTAGTTAGCAGTTATCTCAATACTCCAATGTAAAGAAATCGCGGAAGTGCCAGCCTGGTATAAATCATAATAGTTGACATCCATCATAAATATCTCCCCGGCATCCTAATACGATGGAATGAAAAAGAAGCAAAACGAGAACCGTAGCCAAAGCTTTACTGAACTGTCAAATGAATCATGAACTAAATGCGCAATCAACTGCAATCCTCGCCTTCTTGCTCGCCTCTATTCATAGTGCCTCGTACAATATCTGCTTGGTCCAGATTTCTAGGGAACTGACAGAGTGGACACTTCGCTTTCTGTTAAGGTGCAAGCAGACACCGATAGGTTGTTTCATTTGTATGAATTAATGGCCACTTATTAATCATTCCGAGTTATTTGTATTGCTTTATGTCGCTCTAATTTCCTAACGAAATCTCGGTCTAATTATACAACAGCGATACACTCTTAGTAGCATGGTTGTTTATTTAATTCTGCGTAGATGATTTAAAATCAATCGATCGATCAAGATGGAGCTTATGTGGGTACTTGAAAGCATTTATATCACGCAGAATTTATATAAGTAACCAGTATAGGTAGGTCTACCTAGGTACCCAATGGTCCAACATAAATTTGATAGATCTTTTTTTTTTAAATAAACATTCCATTGCTTCTGAAAGTGTTAAAAGTTGAAAGTCGTTGGAAAGTGCTGTCCTTGCTTACATTGCTATACCTATGCGTTTGAAAAAAAACTGTGTAACATTTTAAATAATTAAATTTACCTAAAGTACCTAAAACCTATTTACAGTCATAAATGGTATATCCTCTTTAAAAATACAAAATATCTATCCAGTTCTTGGGGTTCTCAGCGGTTCCACATTTAAATCTAGATAAAAATTATTGACTCATACTACAATATCTTTAGCTGTCCATGTTATAGAGCCACCTGCCGACACCGTCGCGTTCTGCATAACGAATCGCAGTTTATGTAAGCGGTACGTAGGCGGCCTGGGTAGCTGAACATAACTCGAAAGGAGTATTGGCTAGTGTAACATGTTGACACTTTTCGTAAGGATACGTCCTGAGTTTTAAAAGCCATGTATCCTGTGAAAATCTTGGGTTATGTAGCCCAGTCACCGATATTGAACCTAAGGATAAGGCCATCTGAACATGTAAATGTTTTTCATACAAGAACTGTGTGAAGACTGTGAAAACTGGAAACGCGTGTGTGGACTAATAACAAGTATAAGTAGTGATCATTTTCGTGGACCACGTCGTCTATAAACAATACAGCCGTTAGCATACTACTGAGGCAGTTGGTGTCAAAATAAACATTTTTGACACCAGTAAACTGGCGACATTGTTGCGCTGTATGCCGGGTCCTGCTGCAATTCTATTCGATTGTATTGAATAAAACCCTCCTCATTTTAGCAGTGAGACAACCGTGAGTGTGTTAAACTTTTTTCAAGCAACCAAGTTTCCTTGTTCGCTTCTCGTGTTTATTATTCAGATAGTTAAAACTTTTGTTTAAACAGAATTTTCTTGTGTTACGACTAACATAAATGATCACATAAACAATTTTCCCTTATCGATAATTTAAGGTAGGTACTTATCCTTTTTCATACCTTTTATTCCATATGCTTTTCAGTAATTATAAGTTGAAACCTAAAATTGCTTCTTCCTATACGGTACTCTCTACCGTTTTAATAGCAGTAAGAATTAAAATGAATGTAAGAGATACCTAGCAGGAAATATTCTCTAATAAGCGTTGATTATCCTTCCCTCCACGCAAGTATGCATTAAAACAGAAAAATTGAGCTAAATGTTATGCAATTAGTTATTCCTTGCGAGGCTTGGTAGTTACTCCGAAGTTTACGGTTATATCTTGTAACCACAGTCCAGACTTGTTTACTTGCTTTTAGATAAAGAACCTTTGCCTCACTTTGAAACACCACAAGATGCCTCAAAAGATGCCTGCTACAAAAACAGTAGGTAGGGTCGATGTGCCGGATTTCGGCCTTTTAGTGCTCCTATCAACTTCAGGACATCAGGAAAAAATGTTGCAGACATATTATAGTTGCATTCACTATCTTATATGAAAGCCAGTATAATCAATTTTATTTTTAAAAAACTGTTTTATGCTGGAAGTTATTAATTATTTTTATTTTTAATTTAATCTGGAAAAAAGCTAAAAATTCAGTTTTCGGCCACAAAATTTAGTTTTCGGCATGGGGTATTTCAGTTTTCGGCCACTGCATTGCGATGGATTTAAAATGAATTGGTAAGTCTAAAATCATATGAAATTATATGAAAACTTAATCATTATTTTCATAGTATATCCAAATATTATTAAAATGACAATCAACATAATACAATAAACTTAAATAAACAAAAAACCCGAAATACATCATTACCCACTAACAAGGCAGTGAAGAAATATTTCTTCCGCGTGAATTCCGTTTTTTTGCAAATCTCACGGGATCCATGGATTCTTCCAAGAAAAAATAGAAAATTCTTTAAAAAAAACGACTTTTGGAGTCATAATTTTAATGTACACCAATTCGAAATCGGGTGATTGTCTATGATATTATCGTAGTTTTACGCACATCGAATAGGTATTACGAAGAACTAAGATTTTACGAATCATTGCCCGACTTTCATTATTTCACTCTTTGTAGTGGCATTTGGAGTTGACTTTTTGAAAAGAATTTTCTATTTTATTTCTACTTTTAAGTTGAAAAGCACCTCTGTAGCTTAAATCGAGTCATCGTTTCAGCCGATGGACGTCCACTGCTGGACATAGGCCTCCTGAAATGACCGTCAAACACCCCGATCTTGCGCCACCTGTGACCCCCGCGACCTTCTTAATGTCGTCCGTCCACCTGGTGGGGGGTCGACCGACACTGCGCTTCCCGGTGCGTGGCAGCCATTCCAGCACCTTGGATCCCCAACGTCCATCGGTCCTGCGAGCTATGTGCCCCGCCCATTGCCACTTCAGCTTTGCGACACGTTGAGCTATGTCGGTTACTTTGGTACTTTTGCGGATCTCCTCATTTCTGATTCGATCGCGCAAAGATACTCCGAGCATAGCTCTCTCCATCGCTCGCTGAGTGACCCTGAGGCTTCTTATGAGGCCCATAGTTAGCGACCATGTCTCTGCTCCATATGTTATCACTGGCAACACGCACTGTTCGAAGACTTTGTTCTTCAGGCACGGAGGGATGTTGGACGAAAAGACAACGCGGAGTTTCCCGAACGCTGCCCAACCGAGTTGGATTCGGCGGTTCACCTCTTTCTCGAAATTGAACCTACCTAATTGTATTGTATTATATGTCCAAGGTATATGTACTCGTCAAAAATTTCGAGTGCAGAGTTTTCAACAACTACTGGCTGGAGCGAAACATGAGTATTCGACATAATCTTTGTCTTGCTCATGTTCATTTTGAGTCCAACTCATTGAGAACCCCTGCTGAGGTCGTTGAGCATTGTGTTGAGATCCTCCAGAGTCTCTGCCATGACGACTATATCGGCGGCAAATCGCAAGTGTGTGATGTACTCGCCGTTAAATTGAGTACATACTTGAATTTTTTTACTTCCAAGAGACTAGCATAAACGTATAAATTAAATTTTGATGAATTTAGAACCACCTCCTTTATGAAACCGGTTTAAAAATTGCTTTCTGGAAGCAAATGCACAAGTCAATGTAAAAAATACCCAAATCGCTGGAAGTGTGCTTATTGCAACTGAAGAGTTCACTCAATTTCCCCGAGATCCCATCAGCAGATTCTGACTTCATGACTATTGCCATTAAGTCAGCATCTGCAAGCAAATGCCATTAAAATACCCAAATCCTTTCAAAAGTACTTGTAAAATTTGAAGAGTTCCCTCGATTTCACCAAGATTCCACGATCAGATTGTGACGTAATGACCATATAACAACCTGGAAAGCATACTCTTTCAAATAATACCCAAATCGCATCAAGTGAGCTTATAAAATTCTCTCAATTCTTAAAGAATTCCCTCAATTTCTTAAGGATCCCATCATCAGATCCTGACTTGATGAACATGAGACCATTTGGTAAGTATACCCTTTCAAACAACAAAAATAATTTTCCAAATCAGTTCAGGCGTCTTCGAGTAATCGGTGAACATACATAAAAAAAAGATTCGGACGAATTGTAAGCCTCCTCCGTTTTTGAAGTCCTTTAAAAAGTCGCCTATGTGTTTATCTATGATATAATCTATTTCCATTCCAAATTTCTGCCAAATCAGTTCAGTAATTGCGGCATGAAGAACTATTTCTCCGGCGTGATTTCGACTTTCCACAAATCTCGCGGTAACCATGGATTTTTCCGGGACAAAAATTAGCCCATAATATGTTAATCCAGAATACGATCTAACTTTATTTCACATTTCTGCCAAGTCGGTTCAGTAGTTGCGGTGTGAAGTAGTTGGTATTTCCCATACGTGAATTTTGTCTTGGATTTTCCGGGATAAAAATTAGCCCATGTGTTAGCCGGAACATAACTTAACTCCATGCTATATTTCTACCAAATCGGTTCTGTAGTTGCGGTGTGAAGGAGTATTTCCCCGCGGTTTTTCACATATCTCACGTGAACCATGGATTTTTTGGGAACAAAAAGTAGCCTTTGTGTTAATACAATCTATCTCCAATCTAAACAGTCGAATCAGTTCCGTAATTGTACCTGAAGAATAAATTCCCGCGCGTGAATTTTGGATTTTCACAAACCTCGCGGAAAACATGGATATTTCCAGGATAAAAAGTAGCCTATGTGTTAGTCTTTACTTCAAATAATCGATCGGACATGTGAAAGAAAATAAGAAAGGTACAATCGCCAAGTAGTAAATGAGTTGATGATCTTCGGACGCTTGAACGCTTGAAAATCATTATAGCTAAGAAGTAAGAATTATTTTAGCTTATATCTGCTTGTAAACGTTGATTCGGCCCATTCTTTTGGGAGTTGGTTGTGATTTTACAAATAGACATAGTTAAAGACACACGTTTAAATTACTTACTTTTAACTTTTTACATTGTATGTTAAATAAAATAGCTCTTAAAATTTAAAAAGTATAACTTTGGCGTATGATGGCCGAAATCTAAGGTGATATTTAATTTTTGGCCCCATTCATTTCATACAATTTTAACTTATGCCGAAAACTGAAGTACCGTTTCATCTACCTTTTAATTTTCGGCCACCCCAAAATGGTCTTCCTAGTTTATCCATATTTTTAATGATTTCGACATAAACTGACGGCCGAAAACTAATGGCCTGAGTCTTCACATTAAGTACATTATTAAAAGAAAGAATCGTGAGAAAAAATATTTCACCATTTGTAGAAAAGACATGAAAGTGTGGAAGACTTGATATTTCAGATCTCGGCCCCTAGGCCGAAAACTAAAGTTTTGAAAAAATTTGAATGTTAGTTCCCGGCCCCCATCATTTTTGTTGTTTTATACAAAATATTCCAAAAGTTATATTAGGAATATGTTACCAAGTTATTTTTGAAGTGCATTATATACTTATTAATACCATTTATTTAGAATAACTACACAAAGTTTACTTTGGAATGAAACGCGCGGCACTATTTTTTTTTTAATTTCTGCAGTTTGCGTTACCTCTAATCGCCGCCTCCAAAATGAACAAATTCTGTAAAATCACTCGAAGGTGTTTTCTGACCAAAAATGTTTTCATTTAGAAAGCAAACATTTTCAAATATCTGGATAAAGATTTTACTTGGAAATAGTATTTCTGAGTGATATTTTCTCAATTTTACGGCATCGTGTACGCGTAAAGGCCGAGAACTGAAGGTGGCCGGCGAACCGGCACATCGACCCTACCAATTCATTTTCAAAATCTAATTGGCAATTCGGATTATGCTCAATGTGTGTTTTCGGTCCTATGAAGCAACTGATATATTACGAGTGTATCACTTATTCTGGATTTGTAATTTTGGATAAAAACTTTGGACGTGACTTCTTAGTTGAAGAATATAAAGCATACTTTCAAGTTCACAAAGGTTGTTTCAAATAAAATACTGAGTCCACAAAGAGTAATAAATTCTACAGAATACATTTACCGACGCCGTAATAAAAATCTATTAGTTATCACAAACAACGGATAACGTGAAGAGAACACATGACGGTAAGTAATAGCTGACACTTCAATACACGATGCTCGGGCCATAAGCTTTCGACTGGGTCTGAACAAAAACCAGTCCATACTGTTGTCAAGTTGTCAGCCGGCCTCATAGTGCTTCATATTGCGGCGTGTCTACATTATCCGACACGATATCGGACACCTAGTTAGCCCATAAATGTCTATAGACGTGCCAACTTCCCGGCTCTTAACTTAATATCCGATCTAAACGTCCCCTGTTTAGCTCTTGCCTGGCTTACTGTACAAAGTGGAATTTGGGTTTTGAAAATGTGATAATATTATGAGTATTGTCAATAATACTTTGTTATTGTGTATTTATGTGAAATTTTTTGTTATGAAAATGAAAAATCTTTATTTTCACATAGGCCCAATTAATAGGCTCTTATGAAAAGTCAAAACTCTACCGACAGGTTCGGAAAGCAGGTTTGCACCGAGAAGAACTGGCAAGAAACTCGGCACTTGCTCTTTTAAAAAAAATGTCATTATATACAATGTCTTAAATAATATCAATAATTAATACATAATTTTTAAGATATCTCGTGAAGAGATGGAAATATATCCCTATCATTCCAACAATTCTTGTCATTGAAAAATTCTTCAATAGTATAGTAACCCCGACTTATTAGATGTTTTTTGACAGTGACTTTAAACCTGTGTAAAGGTAAGTCCAAAACAGACTTCGGGATCATATTGTAGAAGCGTACACTCAACCCCACAAATGACTTCTGTACTTAACTTTACGTAAACGGTGTGGTACTACAACTAACTTGTGTCCGCCATTTCTAATTGGACGGTTACTTACATCTATACGTTGCTTATAATTATTAATGTTTTGACGTACAAAGAGTAAGCAATTATAAATATATCGAGATGCCACTGTAAGAACACCCATTTCTTTAAATTTTTGGCGAAGAGATTCGCGTGGCTTCATTTTGTATATAGATCTAATTGCTCTCTTTTGCAATACAAATATAGTTTGAATCTCAGCAGCTTTGCCCCATAATAGAATACCATAGGACATAACACTGTGGAAATAGGCATAATAGACAAGCCTGGCTGTGTTACATTTTAAATGTTTTATTGTACCACCTACATTATATGATCCATTAACCGTTTCTTACGCCGCGGTTGCCTATAAGAAGAGATCGATAAATTTACATTAATTTAACAAAAATTCATATATTCATATTAGGTATATTTCATATACCTAATATGTTGTTTTTCATGTTTTGTGGTGTACAATAGAGAATTTTCATTCATTCATTCATTCATGTATCCGGCACTAAGCATAATTTAGGGTAAATGTGGGATAGACGCCTCAGTGGGATAGTTGCCTCAGTAAACACGTAGCGACAGATATAAACATTAGACCCGTTGTGTTTTGTTTTAATGTTACCCTACCCTCACCCGTCCTTCAGTCAGTGCCACGCACTTAACTGGAACGGACGTCTCGCGAGTTGTGAGACAACGAATATTTTTTGCGGCAATTAATTCTTGAATTTGGTGCATCTCAAATTTTGATGCGCTCGAAACTTTTGATTTTATGAGGTAAGTGTCAATATTTTTGTTTTATATAAGTGTAGATGTATCAAATAAGAGATTTTGTTTAGTATTTGTGTATGTTTTAACATATTTACTTCAATATTTTGAGCGGCGTCTATCCCCACGAAAAAGGATAGATGCCTCATTTTTTGTGAGTATAGATGCCTTTAGAGGTATATATCCCTTATTAAACTTTAATCGATTTTTTTATTGTAGATATGCCTCGCAAGTACGTGCGCAAAGTAGGGGCAAGCCCTCGGGGCGAATGGACGGAAGATTCGCTACGAGAAGCTTTTGAAAAAATAGGTACCTACTTGTGGCTTGAATGAAATATCAGCTCGTCGTTATGGAATTCCTGCCAGGACCCTGAAAAGACGATTCGTAAAACAAGATACTACGAAACTTACTTAAGGTACTTTGTATATTAAAATAATTCTTAATGAAACTACAAAAAAAATAATAAATAAATAAATCCAAAATAATCTTTTATTATATGCATAGGGCATCTATCCCACAAGCCAAATCATCATTATGGCATCTAACCCACACTTTAGGCATCTATCCTCGATTATAAAACTTTCTTTTTTTTATTGTACCAAAAAAAATACAACTACTAATGTTAAATTACTTTAATTATTTATTTCATTAATAAGTACACAACACATCAAAATCATGTAATTGTTAAGAAAACTCATATTCTATAATTTATTTGCCTATTTCAAAAAGTGCGGCAACTATCCCACATTTACCCTATTTTAAATTGATAATTTATTTTAAGTTGGGCATTAACGTTAGGTGTTCATTCATGTGTTAACTTTCGGGTAATTAGGTAGGTATGTGTGAATAATAGTAAGTCGGATCGTATAATGTAGAATCGGTGTTATTGATGTTTCCAAAGAGACCGAATAAATTTATTGGATAGTTTGTCTTCGGCCAAAGGAAACAGGTTCAGATCTGAGCTCAACGTACAACTAAATAATCTAGTTTATTTATTGGTTATTTATTCGTCTATCGTTGTCTAACGTGGGCGTGGCTCATTGCTGAAGTACAGAAAAGGTACCATTTTGTTAGTAATGCCGATGTCTGCCAATAGCCAGTTTACTGCCTCCTACTTGTTACGGCAATATCTTTTAACTGTACCTACACATATTCTATGGTTAGTTATTGAAGTGTTTCACAATTTTATATTGAGTAACTACACGTGAAACATGTCACATTGATATTCTAGATCGTTATGGGACTTAACATCTGTGAAATGTCTGCATAGTAGGACTTCGGTTATCGTAACTGCTATCAGTCCTAACGATTCTAGTCTATATCTCTCTTAAAAAATTCTTACTCACTGACTTATCAGTATTACTGCTCAGTGCTTAGCCCAAAACTTTAAGCCTAGAGTGTAAAATTTTCAACTACGTTCTTTTTATAAGATATTTCAATCCACGAAGACGCGCCCCACTCTGTCAAAATCGCTTGTATTTCATTCGATTCGTTTGGAGTTTGACAGAGTGAGGCGCGTCATCGTGGATTGAAATATAGACGACCAGTCAGTTAGTTCACCTTTAGTGAAGTTGGAGTCAATCAATCGTCTTATTATGTAAAACATCAAAATAATTAATTAGTTGGTTGTAATTCAATTTAAACAAAGCTATTTTCAGCAAGGGAATACGCTAGGAAGAAAAATTTTACTGACGATAGGACCTTAAAAGAAACTCGATAACGTTACAATTTTATAAAAATACGTCGAAAGTGGACTCAAAAGTATAGAAGGTATTATGATATTTAATCATACCTAAGTTTGTTATTAATGAAAGATAATAAAATCAACACTTCAATAGCATTTAAGTCGCTATTATGATTTATATTGTGTTACTCGACTTGTTTGGTATCGTTCCGGATTCACTTGTTGATTTAATGCCATTGTTTGTTGCTAACTATTAACATAAACTCTTAAACAATGCAACTCCGCTAGGACTGTTAATAAATATTGTAATTGATTCACTATTGAAACCGTTTTAAAATAACGATGCTCAGAATTCCCCGCGGTTTACATGACCTGAGGACCCTTAGTCATTAGGAAATAGTTTACTGTGAGAAGGATGCTACCTTCGTGCAAACTTTATGAAAACATCCGGATATTATTCGTCTTCATATTGATGAACTTTAAGTTAATCGATATCCATTAAGTTTTGATTCAGAAATTATGTAGTTACCTTATGCTTCTATTGCTGTGAAAGATTTGCTTGCTCGAGTATTGTGATTCTTGTTGCATTGCATTGTACTGAACTTTGGCATAGATTTAAATATTTTCTTAGAGAAAAAGAAAGATTGCACATGCAGGACCTACTTCAACATTAAAAGAAGCTTCACAAAGCTTGTTTTAAGTCCACAATCAGACTTAAGTACCTATGTTCCGACTTAACGCAAATCGAAACATACTATATCAATACCATACATATACCATATGCAATTATTTCCATAGAAATAATTATACAGAATAAATACAAAAAAAAACATTAGCAATTGTTATTAATTCCTAGTAGGAACTTGAAGACATCGTCATTGTTCAAATATGGAACAAAACAGGAACAAATAGAAATAGAAAGATCGCACAGACAGGACCTACTTCAACATTATGAAAAGCTTCACAAAGCTTGTTTAAGTCCACAATTAGATTTAAGCACCTATGTTCTGACTTAACGCAAATCGAAACATACCATATCAATACCATACATATACCATGAATGCAATTATTTCCATAGAAATAATTATACAGAAAAATTACAAAAAAAAAACATTATCAATTTTTATTTATTCCTAGCAGGAACTTGAAGACATCGTCATTGTTCAAATATGGAACAAAACAGGAACAAATTAATAGTACCCGAATCAACACCGATAGCACAATAGGCTGAAACAGTTATTTCAGCTAAGCATAATCGTATTAAATATTGTTATTCTTCGCCTTTTAAAATATTAGAGCACTTGTCATATTGCAGTTGCGGAGGCACAAATCCCGGTTATGGAATATTACTAACAAACGAGACATTGTAACGTCTGAATGCTTAACTGTAAGTGATTACGCCAAGCTTGCTATTCTTTGAGTATACTGGCTCGCCTACAACGATGATGCAACGATGAAGTAAAAATCATCAACTAATAGTAAAAATATGGTCTGAACTAAACAAATTAGCAGGAATTTCTTCTCGGTGCAAACCGGCTTTCCGAACCTGGCGGTAGAGTTTTGACTTTTCATAAGAGCCTATAGCCTATGTGAAAAATAAAGATTTTCATTTTCAAATGTCAACCTCCTTTGTAAAATGTAGGTACACAATGTTCAACAAACACTTGTGTCGTCTTCAATTAAGGTACCCAGTAGCTAGTAGCTACGGGATACTTATAGTACTCAACTGTAATTTAAAACTGGAATACAATAACGATGTACCTACAACTGTAATTTAAAACTGAAATACAAAGGAAATCTCAATTTGAACTGCGAGAAAAGGATACGGGGTAGGTCGTGTTTAGACCTTATTCGGTGATTTTTACTCTACCTAAAGTACATTAAAAATATTTAAATTTTTATCATCGAAGTCTCCATCAGCGAACTCGACGGCGAGAGTGGCATTTAAGTGTTTAGAGAATAACCCAACTGTAAGCTGAATGAGAAGCCTAAATACATACATTATTTGTCTATTACTTCAACGAACTAGCTTTTTGCATAAAATCCGACTAGATTTACTCCTAGTTCATTTTTGTCTTGAAATCTAAACCTATTTAAATTTATTTCGTGGTAGCAACTACTATTTATCAAGAAAAGAAAGGTACAAAAAAATGTGAGATATAAAACTCTAATCTAGAATTCTCGCATTTACACGTGTAGTTATTTAAGTATTCTAATCCAGAATAATAAAAGCAAAATTTCCCAATAAGTTTGCTGATAAGGTGGTAATTATTGCGAGTAAAGAAGTACAGAAAAAGGTTAAAGGGTTTCGCAATGAGCTTATGAAAGTATCTCTTAAAGCAAAATTGTCAGTCTGCATGGATTGTTTATGAGGCCTTTGTTTGAAGATTTTATGCATGCACTCGCATTATGAAGACGTATTGTAAACACGGGAACAATAACAGAACGTGCCGAGCTTTCTTAAGCGGGCAGATGCTAAGTAACGGCTTTATCTGCCGTATTCATAAGTGAAATAATAAGTACTTTGATGTTACTTAGGTGCTTTGAGCTTTCCGAAGGGTATCTCACAATGGGAAGTTTTAGTTTTAGTTTAGCTTAGATCTACGCAAGGGTACATACCATATTAGTACGAGTATACAATATTAGATATGGATTTTGTTTAATATAGTTCATTGAACTATCGTTAATTAAGATCATTAAAATACTGTATAGTGCATACTTATTGTAATTATCACACGAGTCACATTACCTAATTTAGAAAAAACCTTAGGTATATGTAAATCCAAAATCCAAGCAAAAGCAAAAATTGCTTACTATCCACTTCATTGTTCCAAATTATTTAATACTAGCTTTTGCCCGCGGCTTCGCCCGCGTGAATTTCGGGCTGTTACAAATACCGTGGGAGCCAACGATTTTCTGGGATAAAAAGTAGCATACGGGATAGACAAACAGTCAACTACTACAACAACTAAAAGAAACATCGGCTTAGTTGTTTTACTGCTCTTCCCGCTTCCGTCCTTAATCAATATAGGTTCAACTACGGGGCTCAATGTATCTACCCATTTTCTCATTTACAGCATTACTATCCCATATCACATTGCTCATCTAAAACATAATATATTCATAACGAATTTTTGATAACTGGCTTAGTTTTTTAGTAATGCGGTAAAACGTCGTTTTACTGATATATTCTTCCGCAACGCAGCATACCAACCTATTCTTACCTAAGCTAACCTGGAGTTCCTGCAATTTCAGCAGCTGTGTACCCATTTTCACATTTAGCGTATTACTTTCCCATATCCCTTGTCAACTAAAACAAAAATTATCAGTAGCAAAACAGTTATTAGTTTAAAACCTATGTTATATGGGTACCCGTTTTCACAAATTTAATATTTTTAACCTGTATCTCATTGACTCATCTAAACTCATCTATCTCAACTAAAACAAAAAAACTGAACAGTGAAACAATGGTAAGTCAGAATTTATATAGGTATTTAATGTTACAGTTACAATATTACTAACCCAAAATCCCATTGCTCAACTAAAACACACAATGTAAATAGAGACCTATTTAAGTACCCATTTTCACATTTATAGCATTATAATCCCATATCCCATTTTTCAACTAAAACACACATTGTTAATAGCGAAACAGTTGTAAGTTTAGGGTCTGTATTGGTACCCATTTTCTCAGTTATAATGTTATTAACCCATAACCCATTGCAAACACACATTGTTAAAAGCGTACAGTGCTAAGTTCAGAACCTATATGGTGCCCATTATCACAGCTGTAGTGATCAGTAGTAGTAGTATCAGATCTGTAGTATCATTAGCTTTTGCCCACCGCCCTGCCTGTGTCAAATTCGCTTTTTGACAAATCCTGAGGGAAACATAAATTTCCCGTCCGCATTCAATATTACAACCTTATACCTACTTTCAAAGATGTTTGCTTTAGCTACGTACCTATAGATGTAGCTATAGATTGCTTTTGTGCCTTAAATTAGTTTATTATGTATTTCTGTTTTGTACAATTTCTTGTGTGGTGCAAATAAAGTGTATTTATTATTATTATTATTATTGCTGTAAAAATTTCCCACGGGAACTATGGCATTTCCCGGAATAAAAAGTTGTGTAGCCTATGTGTTAATCCGGGTTATAAGCTATCTATGTTCCAAATTTCAGCCAAATCGGTTCAGTAGTAGCGGCGGGAAAGCGGAACAAACATACAAACAACTTTCCCATTTATAATATTAGTAAGGATACATTCCTAATGATTATCGTTACGAAGTATTTTATTTTACTACGTAAGTATGTAGGTTAGTTGGAACTTGGAAGTCAAAAACGACCTTATTAAGTTAACCTCTTTAGTCCCTTCTTGATACCTATACTTTTACCACTACCACTTCCACTAACTTCTTCTTCCATTTCTTCCGTCAAAACTTGTGATTAACTGTAAGATAATTAGATGTAAGACTAGTCTGTAAGATTTAACTTCCAGTTTTCCAATGAAAAATAAAATAAATATTTTAATCATCCTTGTTTCAAGTTTTTTCTAAATGCACATAAATCTTTACTTATTTTTTTTTTTTTTTTTTTTTTTTTTTTTTTTTTTTTATTTTATACACAGATTTTTAACACGCAGACTCTGCACTAAGATTGAACTTGTACTGCAGAGGTCTGCATACCCTTCGGGGGATCTCGTGAAGCCAATATTAAGAAAATAAAAATAAAATAAAAAAAAACTATATATAAAAATTACATATTAATTTCTATTTTACACATGTGGTATGAATAGATGTATGTGTGTGCATGTGTATGTGTGTTGTGAATGTGGTTTGTGTGTGTGTGTGTGTGTGTGTGTGTGTGTGTGTGTGTGTGTGTGTGTGTGTGTGTGTGTGTGTGTGTGTGTGTGTGTGTGTGCGTATGTGTGTGTGTTTGTGAGTATGTGTGAGTGTGACTGAGTATGAGCATGTTTGTAAGTTAGTGAATACTTTTAAGTATTTTTTCAGTTTCGTCATAGTTCAGTGATTTTAGGAAATCCGTAACAGCAATTTTGAAATCCCTATTTGTAAGTGATTTTAGGTTTTTGACATACTTACTGACTTTGTTGTAAATAAACGGACATAAATACTTTGATTGATGTTGAGCTAATCTAGTTTTTACCATAGGGATGTCAAAACATTTATCTTGTCTTCGCTTTGTTTTTATGTTAGATTCAACTAATTGGGATACTTTTGCGTGTTGAGCCAAGATTAAGTTCAGAATAAATAGCTGTCGTACAGTTAGTACCTTACATTCTCTATATAGATCAGCAGTTGGGTATCTAAAGGGCTTAAACGTGGCAACTTTTAAGACAGCACGTTGCGCACGCTCCAAAGCTAGCATGTGAGTTATACCTGCGCCACCCCAACTTGTAATGCAGTACGTCAAAATTGATCTACAAAGAGCATCATATACTTTGAGTACTATTTCATAATTGGTCACATCCCGTAGATTTTTAAATACAAATATTAGTTTTCTAACTCTTGAACAGAGTGATTCTATGTGTGCCTTCCAATTTAATCTGTTGTCAATAATGACTCCAAGATATCTAAGGCTTAAAACCGACTGTAATATAGGGCAGCTACAATTGTCAGATTCAGCAATACAGTTTGAGTGGGCTCTAATAACCATATGCGGTTTTTTTCCACGTGAGCTAGTGAAGGCAATATATTTTGTTTTACCTACATTAAGACTCAATAAATTACGACGTAACCATTCAGTGACAATGGAAAGACCCCGCTCAGCACAAGATCTAACTTCGTTCCAGTCTCGACCACTAAATATAAGCGCCGTATCATCAGCATAGGAAAATATTTTTCCACCATTTAATTTTAGGTTGCAAAGGTCGTTGACATAAACTAGGAAAAGGGTAGGCCCAAGAACACTGCCCTGAGGAACACCATAAGTTACAGACTCTTCTCCACTGCACGTATTCCCTACTCTTGTTGTCTGGGTTCGATCTTTTAGATAATCTTCAAGAAGACATAGCGTTTGGCCTCGTATTCCAACTTTTTCCAGCTTTGTCACAAGAGTGCGTATCGAAACAGTGTCGAAGGCCTTAGCAAGATCAAGAAATATCCCTATCACCTTATTCTTTCTATCAAGTTCGTCAACAATAAAACTGGTAAGATCTAATACCGCCTTTTCAGTAGACCGAGCTTCACGGAAACCATATTGAGTTGTTGCTAGAATACCATATTTTTCTAAGTAAGAAGTTAGTCTTCGATTAATTATTTTCTCTAGTATTTTAGACAGTATTGGAAGAATGGAGATTGGTCTATAATTTTCAATACAATTTTTGGGGCCTCCTTTATGAACAGGTATGATGTAAGATTTTTTAAAGACAGTTGGAAACTTTCCAGACATAAGGCTAATGTTACACACATGAGTTATAATTGGAGCTAGAGTTGCTACCGACTGTTTGAGGACAACTGTTGTAATCCCATCAATTCCAGCTGCACAATCATTTTTTAAACCCCTTATTAGGTCAAGAACCTCATAGACATTTGTTTCCAGAAGGCCAATAGTGTTAACTTGCCTCTTCATAGATTCATTTCCGAAACTAACAGGTTTAGTCATTGGTAATTGATTTTTTATGCCTTCACATAAAGATTTACCCACACCAGCTTAACTTACTTACTTATTAATATGATTAACGGAATCTCGGGGAGTTTGCTTTAGCTTGAGTAATATACTTTCGTTATTGGATTTTGATTTATCAGTGTTCGTGATTTGTCTAATAGTCTGCCAAGATTTCTTTATATTATTTTTGTTCCTGTTAAGCTCAGATTTATAATAATCTAATTTCAAGTTTTTTAACAATTTGTTGCAAAAATTTCGGTACCTTTTATAAGTAATCTCTAAAATCTTATTCTCAGGTGTAGCTTTTAAACTAATATGCATTCTATCTCTATTTTTTATACATCGTAGAATGCCTAATGTGATCCATGGTTTGATAAAGCGATGTCTGTTAGAAATTTTTAAATTTCTAGTGTTATATTTTATGACTTCAACTAATCTATTGGTTAAAATTGTGGCTGCAAGATTGGCATCTTGTGTTTTCAATATATCTTCAAAATTAAGCGACTTAATTTGGTGGGCTATTTTGGGGTAATCTAATTTATTTATCGTTTTTACGTTACTAAAAGTTCTGGTTTTTGTTTCAATATTTAAGAGAATGGGGCGATGGTCGGTTATATATGTATTTAAGACTACTGTTTTACATTTAAGATTGCTTTTTAACATAATATGATCCAGACATCTATCTCCTCTAGTTCCGAAGTGGTGACTAGGTAGGAGGCCATGACTCGCGGTTAGTTCTAAGTAATTAGCAGAATTTCTATCTGTATTGTTAGGGTGTATGTCAATGTTCAAGTCACCTAGTAATATTATATTTTTGAATTTTTTACATGAATTTAAAATACTATCTAGTGAGTGAGAGAACTGATCAGTGTTATAAAAGGAAGGAGAGCGATAGATAGCTATTATAACAATATTATTACCTAGTTTAATTACCAGGCAGTTTGCGTCTTGAAAATCAGGTTCTTCAACTTCAATACTAAGATGACTTTTACTGTATACAATAATACCACCATTTTTATTGATACAATTTCTAGTATAAGCCGAGGTGTAGTTACTTAAAACTGGAAAGGGCTTATCATTATCTATCCAACATTCAGTCAATATTAATATGTCACATTGGAGGCCAATTCTGTGAAGCAGCAGTTCAAAGGGCACAATGTTACTGTTCACACTCCTAATGTTCATAGTGAGTATATTGACTGAATTATTGTTACAAGTGATATGTTTCCGGCATGTTTCTGGATCACATATTTGTGCGGGAGCAACCGTGAGGTCATCTATAAAGTGGCATAAGTTATTTTGTTGAACTATATCCATAATTGTAGATAATAAGAAGTATAGGGATTCTCAAAGTATTTACAGATTGGAATTGGCTTGTAAATAAACGCAAAAACAGCTGATAGGTCATCACTCTAAATAATGTTAGTTTGTATGAGCTAGTTACAATAATCGTGATAGTGTGTAGTTTGGAGTTGTTCAGTGTGTATGATAAATATATGTGTGTTTCTTGACAGATGTAAAAGTGTAACTTATATGTATACCACATCGAATAATATAATAGACACCTTAGGTTAAATGTAAGTCCATATAACATTAAAACAACTAAAACTAATCGAACCATTGTAATATTCCTTCTATGGGCACCGTACTTCATAGGTTTTTTTGCTTAAGATTCTCCAGTTGAGCTTCATTGGTGATGTTAATGGCTGGGAGACCTTCGGCTTTTCGCAGAAACACTCTACCGTTTACCGTCCAGCAAAAGTCGTAACCACAAGTTTTTTGTACATCACGGGATAAAAAATACAACCTTTTGGCTTTAGCTGATAAAAATTCAGAGACGAAGACTGGAGTTTTCTTGGAGTCTACGTCTAAAGTGCTGGTGTTCAGTTTTTGCGTAATATTGCTGCGATTGTATTGCTTCACAGCTAGCAGTGTGTTCGATTTTGTGATGGTAGTGGAGAAGTCTACCACTATGGGTCTCTCGCCATTTGGCTTGCCTTTTAATCGAAACACATCCCTGATTGCATGCGGTTGCACTTCCATTTTTATCTTTGATTGCAGCTTTTCCACTAACATACAAAGGTCTTGTTTTGTTTCATTTGCCTTACAAGGAATTCCTCTTATCTCCAGGCAAGTGCTTCTGGTCTGCCTCTCGTATTCATCGACCCTATTTTCTAAATTTTTAATTTTCAACTCACGTCTCATATTCTCTTCCTCTAGTTTGTTAACTCGCTCGTTTAGTTCGTCACTTTTTTTTATGTAAAAATCCAGGCTTTTCTGCATTTCAACATTTGTTTTTCGTATTTCAGTTATTTCTTCCAGTACTTTGGTCATTATAGACATCAATTCATCATGCTCTTTTTCTTTTTTTGAACTAGATGGAGGTGAACTGAGTGTACGTTGACGTTTGGGGCGAGGTAGTGAAGCAGGAGATTGGACCGGGTCATTTTGACGCGATGACCCCTCTGATTCTATATGCTTAGGAGGTGTGCGGTGCATATTCGTTAGAAGTTTACGTCTGAATGAATCTTTATGTACCTTCTTCTGTCCTTATTGCTAAAAGATTTCCGTAGTCTTCGCTCAAGGAGTCAAATGTACCAGGCAATCATATCCGTACAGGGAGTTCGCCTCTAACTTATGATCGGATGTACTTATTGTGCTTGATTTAAATAACAGTCAACATCCACTGTGATTTTTGTCGTCTATTATAGACTCGTTATGAATATGTATATCAACAAAAATCGAGCTCCCTCAAATATCTCTGCAAGGTACTAGGCGCTTAGCAACTTGGAAGAGTAGCGCCGTAGCGCTATGTAGCTGTTTTGTAGCACTCGTAGCGGTTGTAGGCGCGCGGCGCAACAGGTAGGTTGCGGTCAGCGTACGCGCAGGCTAAGCGGGACAGCGCGAGTGCAGCGTGTCTTTGTTCTGGCACAAATAAGCGGGACGGAGGATGGGCGGTGCTTCTTACCGACTAAAGATGCGTTGTGTGGTGAATATCCGGCACGTTATAATGGCACACAAACTGGACAAGAAACTCCTATCACTTTCTGTAGCCCTATTATTTTGTGCTAATTAAATTTCTTAATACTTTATTTAAAATTTAAATATATTTGGCTAGCACTTTGTGATACGTCTGCTCGCTACCGAGGTCCGGGGGGAAGGCATAGGACTTAGTTAGGTAGTAGGTACATCGCATACTCATTTAATACGTTGGATAGTGCAACGAAATAAAAAGCCGATGTTTTAAAGTTCAAACCTTCAAATGTAAAGTTCAAACCTTTTCAAGCAGCGAAAAAAAATGATCAACTCAAATCAACCTCCGAATAAATCCGTACAGTTTCAAAGCAGACACATAAACTTATCTGTTTAAAATAAAACTACAGTAATTGGGCCAAATTACTCCGTTTAAAGTTTCTATATTTTTTGCTCGTAAATCTTATTTTGGCTCGTGACTTTTGTAACCGCGACATTATCGTGCCGAGCCGAATGTGCTGACCTCGCCTTTGAACTAAAGAAACACGACAATTTTGTATCCGAAACAAAATCGAAACTTGTGAATGCAGCGCACTTAAGTGAAGTTGACAACAATATTTATAATACAATTCGATTTTATGCTCTGTGAAAACTGATTCGAAAAAGTTAACCGCTAATTTTTTATATTTCTACTTACTAAATAAAATACTTTTGTATTTAACATGTTAAAAGGTGACGGCACTGCGTGTTTGAAGAATTACTCAGTTGTCTTTGAATGCAATTTCATTCATGCAATCAAATTGAGAATACCTACTGAGAATTCCGAATTAAAATACTTCAAATTAAAATTGTTTCTAGTGAGTACGTACACGGATAGTTTTAGCCGCTGTGATGATATTTTAATTAAAAAAAACTGAGTCTTTACTCTTGGCTCTAGCACAAGAAAGCAATACTATAATCACAGTTTCAAAACATATATAAGTCTTTAAACTGTGCCATAAGGCAATACTCAAATCAATCTAATTTCAATCAAATGTTCTCATTCTATGTAAATAATAAATTTAATTAAATTAATTAAAAATAAGAAATGCAATAATAAACGTCGTTACGAGTTACCTTTCACTTTCAACTTAAATCAGAACACGAAAAAATTGTGCCCAGCATCGATACTAATGAATGCAGTCAGGCTCAACATTTTTAATTTACTCTATTGCTCAACCTGTCCTAATTGAAGGTGTCATTCCATTTCTAATTAACACAATCACAAATATTATACCAAATATTGAAAATAAACAACAATCGTTTTCGAGTAAAAGATATCTATGTCTTCTTATTGTTCAATATCAAAGGTAAGTTAGCTTGAAATTATACACATTTCTCACTACATTTAACATTAACAGAAATTTCTCGGTCCATGCAATAATAACCATAGGAAATTAAATTAAATTCAAGTAAATAACAAAATTACTACTCCAGTAACGTTTACAGTATACCATTAAATTCTTACATGGATAATGGAATTAGAAATTCTGTAAAATCGCTTGAAGCGATTCCTACTGAGCTTTTAACATGAGAAGCCAATTAATTGGCCTAGCTTAGCGATGGTTTTAATATAAATGCACATGTTATTAGCATTATTTATTGGACATGTTTAAGCGTAATCAATACTTGTTTCTTCGTTAGCAGTATTTGTTTTTATTCTTCTCAACTTCTGATTAAGTTTTTTTTTAGATGTTCAGTTGACTTGGAAGAAAGTTGATCCTAAATAATAGCATTAAGACTTCCGTGAGTAGACATAATAATTTTACTGAAAAAAACGGCTAAAACTCACTATGACTTGGTCAGGATCGCCCGACCAGTTTCGGACCCATCAGGGGTCCTTCTTCAGGGGCATAGTGCACGCGCGGACGCCCGAGCTATACATAGTATAGCTATATATAGTATAGCTCGGGCGTCCGCGCGTGCACTATGCCCCTGAAGAAGGACCCCTGATGGGTCCGAAACTGGTCGGGCGATCCTGACCAAGTCATAGTGAGTTTTAGCCGTTTTTTTCAGTAAAACTAAATAATAGCATTTATAAAATACAATTGTTTATGGAGGCTTTAGTAATAAAAGTACAATTGTATATGAAGGCTAATGAGTATCTCTCAGTGCACAATATTTTGTAAAGTTTATTACACTACACTTCAGTGTCAATAAACATACATAACACCTCATAAAAGGATTTGGTTTTTAGCTGAGAAACTTAGAAAGATTTCCTTACTTATGTAAAGTTGGTACAAAAAGTGAATCGTGAGTGTTTGGTTAGTTAGTATCTATGCATTCTAAGTTCTATTCTATATTGGTCCTAATATATCTTTTACTTGTTCCACTGCAGAAGTAATAAATAAAGTGATTGATCAGAAACAACACGAAGATGACCCATTGAACGATGTCTGGAAATAAACGTACTTCCAAAGGGTTCACGATTCACAGGGCTCGTGACCACGTTGTCCCGATAACGGTTCCCTGGGACCTTGGAGACTTGGACTTGTCTCAATGTGCTAATAAATATATAAAATAAAATAAAATAGCCTTTATTTCACTAAAGAGCTTACATGAGATACATTTAAACAATTAAATATCTACATGATACACCTACTTAATTTCAAGTTAATTTAACAGAAAGAAATATGTAGGATGTAGGTAGGTATAACAGAAACAAGTGCTAGTTTAGGTATAACTAAAATCTAGTTACAATGTACAAATAGTTAGGATATTCGATCACTGTTGAAGAATCACATGTTAATTTTTATAACTCGATAAGTCAGTCATTTAACATTTTTATCTTTATAGGTAAACATTTTTGGCTTATTCTGTTGTATTTAATTTTTTCTCATGCTTAACAAAATATTGAATGAAATTTCTCCGAATGTCTCTCAGTAACTATACTTTGGAAATATCTGTTGATGTTTCTTATCTTTACAAAAATTTAACGTACTTACCATTTAGATCATACTGATTCCCAACAGTAAATAGATCCTAAATAACTTCGCTTATGATATTTCTTGTATTGTGAGTAAAATTGATTACGGGCTTACGAGTAAGATGGGGAATTTGAACAATGAATAGATATAAGCTAGATTTATTGAACTTGGATTGTCGTGGTTTTCCTACACGGATGGCCCAATACTTCGCTGAATTTCTATAGATTTTAAATGTCACTAAGACCCGATCGCCGCGTTAACCTGTAAGCGATGAGAAAGGTCTTCCTTTATCAGGGATGGCATTTGATGTATTTTATTACTATTTTCTATGAAAATAATAAAAGTTTAGTACAAAATAAACTATTTACTTAACGGTTATGGCTTTAGAGTATCGTAAGAGCTTCCGTTTTGAAAGAGAAGGGAAATTCAATTGAAGAAATAATACCCTTTATAACTGAATAGGTATTTTTTATCAATTATTTCAACTCTATCTGCATTTTTATAACTTGGTTAAGCTAATTAATATTAATTAATTACGGCCTGTTCCCGATAATCAAGTTTTTATTTACTCATCGGCGATATGTTTATTGTTTTCCTTTCAAAAAATTTCCTTTTAAATGATCATTCCATGTAAGATAAAACGAAAAGAAATGACAACGGCAATATAAATTCATCCATTAATTGGTTTTTAATGGTAATAATTCACTTTAACGATAAAGACATAAAAATAGTATGAGCATAGAGACCCTGTTTTTCATTTGTCTTTCCATCTAGTTAAGTTCTTACTTATGTTCAAACTTCAAGTTGTATTTCAGAAGTTTCATCAAAACAATGAAGGAAACCTGCTTATCTTTAGTTGTTTATTAAATTACCTCTCTTCAATAATCACTCTTTATCATAAAAACAAATCAATAGACTTCATGGGTTTTAACTCATACTGATAAAAGTGACACTTAACTAGGTAGACCAGGGTAGATCCCCTTTAAAATAATAAAAAGTGAAAAAAAAAATACAGTAGGATGAAACCCATTAGAAAAGGAGGGGAATATGATTAAAATGAAAGGAAAAATAAATTACGGTCGATCCGAGTTCGGGAACAGGGGGGAGGGTGGGGGTTTAAGGGTAAAAAATGGTTTTCCTTGATTTCCCGCAAAACTACTCAAACTATGCATAAACTACTACAAAAACTACTAAAGTCCTATGGAAAAAAGTTGAATGGCAAAGTTGTAGGTAATAAAAAGATCTACAACTTTTGTATTTGCAATTTTTTCACATAACCTTAAAATTTAGGTAAAAAATTCAAAAAACCAAGTTTTTGGTTTTTTATTTCTTTTTTAAAAAAAAAATTTTTTTTTCTACGAAATTTGGTGACAACTTACCTTATTATGTCCCAAATACACTGTAATTTATTTGATTTAAAATATTGTTTGTTTTCACCTTATTTTGAATTAATATCGAAAAAGCACCCTAATTTTCAATCGAAAATTGTGACGTCAAAATATCAGCTTTTTTCAAAAAGTTGGTATGTTTTCTGTTAGTTGAAATCTCTACTTTCCGATGGTGTTACTATAGTAAATCTTATTAATTAGGGCAGAAACCCCCCCCTCCCCCCTGTTCCCGAACTCTGATCGACCGTAATTTATTTTTCCTTTCATTTTGATCATATTCCCCTCCTTTTCTAATGGGTTTCATCCTGCTGTAATTTTTTTTGGTTTAAAAAATTGTCGACCGTGGTCTAATAAGGCACTAAAATCCATCTATAACAGATAACCTAAGCAGCGTAACATGCACTGGAAAACAACCTCTATTCTAGGGAATTTGGGTCATAATATGGCAGATGATTATTGTAAGTACCACGTATGGGTAGGTACTACTTAGTACTGACTTAACCACCGTAAACGCCGTTGCGCAAGAGTAATGGCAGCTCAAGTAGATACGTAGGAAATTTATAATTTGCGGTCGATGCAGGAGATGACTTGCGACAATCTCGATCTGCAATCGTGCAATCATTGTCAGTTATGTTGGGAGGTTAGGACCATTTTGCGCCATGCCTAGTTACCCACCTCACAACTTTATATTATGAAATGTGTGTGAACCGTGGTCGTAAAATATTAATAACCTCAACCCATTACTTTACCGTTATTCGTAACTAAATATTTAATCGGTTTCATTGGTCATAGAATCTGATACCTTGTATCCATTTTTGATGACTAACAAAGTTCTTTAAAAATACGCGAAAGCAGGTCAAACATTAAAGGGTATTAAATGGACATTTTTATAAAAGAACTAGCTAATGCCCGCGACTTCGTCCACGTGGGATAAAAACTATTCTATCTTTTAAGTTGGACCAAATGACAGATATTCACGAAGTTTGAACTAAATCGGTTCAGTAGTTTAGGAGTCCATCGCGGACAAACAACGTGACACGTGATTTATATATATTACTAGCTGATGCCCGCGACTTCGTCCGCGTGGGATAAAAACTATTCTATCTTTTAAGTTGGACCAAATGACAGATATTCACGAAGTTTGAACTAAATCGGTTCAGCAGTTTAGGAGTCCATCGCGGACAAACAACGTGACACGTGATTTATATATATTATAAGAAGAAGATTAATTGTTACTTCATCAAAATTTTTAATAACATAAGACTCTGTTTCACCATATAATTGACAAGGCAAAATAGCAGACAGAGAATACCAGGCCGAAGAAGAATGTTCTAACTGAGAAACTAATGTCAATAGGACAGGAGAAGTTCCTTGTTCATGTAAAAAAAATGTTTTGCCATTCTTATGTAGACTAAAGTGGACGACTACACTGCAAGAAGCAAAATTCAAAAGTCATATAACAGATGTTTTGCTTAATGAAAACTCTTAAAATACACACTTTGTTTTATTTTACTTCTAAGCTTATGTCAAGTAATAATTTTTTAATCCTTCCTACGATGCAGTTAGTTTCAGGATTGGATCTTTATTTCTAACGATAATGACATCATCGTTAATTGTTACTTAATCAAAACCGTCAATTACTTGTACTTCGAGTTAATTACGTGAGGTAATTTTTCGATCAAATGCCTTTTCGGTGTCAGTTCAGTCAGTGTAAGGACAACGCTTGCGTACGAAGCACGTGTTGCGGCAAAAAGAGAGCGGTCGAGTTGATCGGACTTCGAACCCATATAATATGAACTCTTTTTTTCTGAAGCAAGCTTAACGTGTTTTATGCAATAAGGCAATAACTGGACTTGATTACGTTCGGATTTTAGTGATTGAATGTACGGTTTCGCGATTCTGAATCGTTGTTATTGGTGCTGAGAACTCGGTTAATGTGTTATCTGTTATGGATGCTTGATCGTGTTTAAGTGCGATTTGGAGGTGCATTTGTATTTAAGTGTAGTGTGAATTATCTGGATTGTTTGCAACTTTGATGTTGGTAAGAATAGATACTTTTTATGTTATTTACCTGAAATCAACCTCTTTTTTATCAAATTTTACATACTATGGGGGTAATCTCTCATTTCCATGCAGTGCAAGACGATTTTGTCAATTTTTTTTCTTCGCGAATTGGAATGTGCAGTAAGTGATGTGACAAATATTTTCATTTCATGATCATTTGCGTGAATGCGAATGCTATATGTATATTTTATTATACATATTTTGTTATACATATATTTTTTTATAACAATAATAAATAAAATATATGTACCTTATATTTTATTTATTATTGTTTTGTTTTTCAAACACATTCGCTAAAAATGTTCTCGTAGGTTCTTGCGAATTCAAAAAAAATGCGCTAAAACTCTCGAAGTCGAATACGAGTTCTAAATTCAAAAACTATTATTAAGATTATCATCAGTACATACCTATTTATAAATGAGTTAATGTCTTATTAGTTTTTGCGGAAAATCAAATATTTGAATTTGGGGGTAAGGGCCGTACACCATAATATTATGTCGATCCTATACACTTGTTTTTGCTTTACATATTCGGATATTTGAGATATTTCTGCAGTACTGAGGTCTGAAATCCAGGGTGTCAACTTATCTATCTGGATTTAATTAATACCTGGTAAGCTAGCACGCGATGCTTATAATGTTTTATTGATGTTGCGGCTTTCAGATGATAGTGCTAATAAAACGTTCCGACGTAAAATATGAAACCAAGTTCCGACGTAAAAGACGAGATCTACAAGCGTTGTTTCTGTTGTGAAAGGTACCCGAGAAAAGTTATGAAAAAAGTGATTTGAAGATTGATACATCAAGCTTTATTATTGTTTAAGATAGGTCAGATACTTCCTATGTACCTCACGATAAAATTATGGAAATTGAAGTGACTTAGTAGGTAGATATTAATGTTTTGAATTTTGCAAAAGATCATTATTCAGTTACACTAAATAGAAGAATCAAATGACTATACAAAAAATAGGCACTCTGGAAGCGACGACAGAAGTGAAAACTTGTACAATACAGACTATACAGTGGTGTCCAGTGGTTTTTCCCATCTCTAAAAATGTCCAAGTTTAAAGAAGGAAGCGCCTAAATAAGTTTTCACTAAAAAAAATATTATACCAAGAATGAATAATAAGTTGGACAAGTGACAGGACTAGCTAACACTTGATAGGAAGTAAAACTTACAAAAAAAAATTATGAAAAAATGTCTATCCCAAAATATGTACGTACCGGTAGACAGTTTTTGATTTCATCAATTATTTTAAATTAGTATAATGCCACACCGCGTCTACGATAAGTACATAATTAGCTTAATTGTTTATAAAATGGAATCTTAATTGCACTTGAGAACGTTGCGGGGCTGCAGTAGACCCACCGCTTCCCTATTATCACATTATTGTCGATAATGATAATGGCACGGACCGGTGTTTAGCTCGGTTCCCTCCTGGGTAATTTAAATAGTTCGATGCCATTTCTATGCGTGTTATGCTGGCTGCTGCCTAGAGAGACGCTACAGGTAGAATTGTGCCTATAAAGATGACAATAACTTGAGTTTGCCGTCTGCTGTCGATAATTTTTAGTTGCGATCGTCTTCCTCAACGATTTGCATAAATGTAATACCTGGCAGTCGCGTGTACGCTATATAAGTAATGATAGTCTAGGTCTTGCATACGCCTTATTCTTAGTACTCTTCATTAATGTCTACTATTCACTCACTACATGCAGAAAGACTTGGATATAAACGAAATCTCTCAGTACCAAATAACATTTTTTGTTTGTTTTATAAATGTTAACAGGATCTACCAACCAACCCTAATACAATTTTACTGTTTTTAAGATTCGTATAGTAAGTACTAAAATTAGATTGTATTGTTTCGGTGCGTGCGTCGAGGTATAGCCGTGTGAAACCCAATTTATTTGGTTTTCTAAATTTTCAAACAATAATAAATTTGTACTTGAAGCAATATACATTTTATGTATTCAATAAAAAACTTAAAAGGTCCTATTTTAAAAATTTCTGTAATTTTTTTTTATAAAATATTTCATTTTTTTTTAGAAAAGGTATTATTAATTAATTAATTGATTTGTTCATTTGCTGTCTCATCCTCGCCCAGCACAAACTCTTGGAGCTGGAATTTTGCACAGTGGTTCTCTTATACCTACCTAGTGAAGATAAACCATGAAGAAGGAATTTCTCAAAAATGTTAATAAATGACCCAGTAAAAGTAGTAATATAAAATTCTTTACTTTATTATATAGACATTTACATTCTTTTTTTAAATGTAAATAATAACCCAGTAAAAGTAGTAATATAAAACTCTTTTTTTTATTATTTAGACATTTACATTTTTTTCTTAATTGAGTAATAACATTTGGATATCATATAACATAACGCACACGGTCGTACATTACAGCTCGTTACAAATCACGCCAGCGCCGGCTCCTACAGTGGCTCCAGCAATGCCGTACAGTGACGATCCAATAGCGCACCCCACCCATCCTAGGATTGGGACATATGCTCCACCTGCCAACAGACAGGCTCCGAGCGCCGTCAGCCCACCGACAACCGCACCACCCACGACCGCCAACTCAGTGTTACACTGGGAAGGTGGAGTGGAATGAACAATGTCCAATTCATCCCCATTAACAGCCAGTACATTGTGTTTAACCAGGTCCTGAAGAATATTCAAACTGTTGATGCAAAAACGATCATACTTTCCACCCTCCTCGTCCCGAAGCAAACATCCTAAATGTATATCTCGGCGCTGACGACTCGAACGAGGCACACGGTCGAATTCCGGAGGATTGTATCTGTCAAATGCATGTTCACCAGATTCATTGCAGTAATCAGAGGGCTGTAGCTCACGGTATGAAGAATCGGCAATTATTTCTGGAGTGGCTATAGCATACTGGTGTCTGGAAATGTGAACGCGCCACTGGTTGATTCTGAATGGGTATGGCTCTGGAGTGATTCTCACTAAGTCTACCATCGTATCTATTATGTGAGTAGGGTCTGAATTGGCGCCACTCGTATATTGTGTCATCTCATTGTACATCTCTCGTAACTGATCGAGTCGCTGTTGCCCGATTATCACGTACGCGTTGTCTTCTAAAGAATTACTTTGCGCGTCGTCGCTCCTCAAATTGGGTCTCGGCCCTAAGAAAATATTGAACGGCATCCATATGTACACTTCTTGCGTTAACCCTATTTGATACACGCCGGTTAAGTGGTTCCGCAATGTTGTCGGTAGGTCCTGTAGAGGAGACGTCAAGAAATAGTTTCGATTATCTTCAGGATATCTTCGTATGTACAGTCCGGCGTTACTCGCCGACACCATAAGCACTTGCTCGTACAGCCGGCGGAAATTGGCCTCATCCGACAACAGTCTGTTGTAAAAAGCTCTCAACGTTGCGTATGGAATTATATGATGACGAGCCAGCGGTGCGTTTCCATAACTGTACCGGTACTCCTCTAACGACAACACACGTTCCGATGCAGGGCGACGTCGAGGTACGATGTTGTACGATCGGTAACAATTTATATTCGTATTGTTCACGGTGAGACGAGTATTAGGGAACATACACAGAGTACTAATAACTGACAAAAGTAAGAATAACAAATTAATTAAGAAATTCATTATGGACAACAAACGATGCGAGCCGCGGCTCGCGAAATTATCTGTATTACGACGACGCAGCAAAACTTTATATACCTTACGGATCATGTCACAATTAATATTATAAATATGAAAATTTCTGTTTGTGTGTTCCAATGTTTGTATTACAAATGTGGAATTTAATATAAGTCAAATTCGAACACTGAACCTATTTTTGGCTGAATTTTGGAGTAACTTACGACATGGCTTAAGACAAAGGCATTTTGAACCGACCCCAAAAAAGGGTAGGTTCTCAATTCGACTGTTTGTTTTTTTTATGGTTGTTTCCTCATAACTTTTGATGATTCTTTTTTTATTAGAAAGCTTGCGCTTCCCGTGTTGGTGGGTCCCATTTCATTTAGTCCAGTTCTGATAATGGTATCCATGAGAAAACCATACCTAAGTCTTAAATTTTTAATTGGAAAGGATGTATTCAACAGTGGTTTGATGAGAGTTAAAGTCGTTTTTTTGTTAATTAATTAAGTAAGAAGGAAGGTGTTCGCACCCCAGCAACTGGCGCGTCTCCTGCGAGAGGGATGTGCCGCCGTGATTATCCCTCTCGACGGGCGTTCCCGCCCATTTCGGTGATTTTTTTACGAGGTTGTCTTCCTCGTAGTGCCCCGAAGGGACTTGTGGGCGTTTCCGCCCCCGCCTGTAATTTTTTAATGAGATTTTCTTCCTCCTCCGGGGTAGGTGTAGACTGTAGACGTTTCGACACTGTGCCCTCTGCTGGGGCTCAGAAGGACACGCGAAGAAACGTCACCTATCCACCGGGCCAAGCTATTCGCCGTCGGTTATTAACCGACGTTACCAGGGAGCACCGGCCCGTGCGCTACAGATGGGGCACCGTAGCACACGGGCACTCGTGGAGGTTGCTTGGCCAGCCCCCCAACGTATAGCGCAATAAGTAATCTAGGTTTATTTCTAAAAAACCACACCACGCGAGTGGAGCTGCGAGTAAAACTGAGTGTATTAATTTATAAAAATATTTACCGTAACCCGTGTGACCCCCCTCAGATAAAGATTATCCGTACGTATTTTACGTAGAAATAAACTGCAGAAATTACATAGGGTTCCGCAGGCAAAAATTTTGACGACCTCCCTGGCGCAGTGGCGGCGCGCTCGGATTTGAGTAGGAGGTCGCGGGTTCGATTCCCGCCACGGGCCACTTTGGGATTTTATAATTTCTAAATTGGCTCAGGTCTGGTCTGGTGGGAGGCTTCGGCCGTGGCTAGTTACCACCCTACCAGCAAAGACGCACCGCCAAGCGATTTTGCGTTCCGGTGCGATGCTGTGTAGAAACCGTTGGGTGTAAATTTACTTACCCTTCCAAGTTAGTACGATAACATCTTAGACTGCATCATCACTTACCATCAGGTGAGATCGCAGTCAAGTACTAACTTGTATAGAATAAAAAAAAACCTTATAATTACTTTCCGAATTTGCTTATTGACCTCGCTTGTATTATAAAGATGCAATTTGAAATAGGAGTACTTAATGTATAGTAAGAGTGAGATGTTATAGTAAGAGTGATTATTATAGTGATTTATGGATGCAAAGTGTCGAAAAAAAATACCTTTCCCCCTCTTTTCTCTGAAGTTAATATTGGAAAAATCTGTAATTATCATAAATGGGCAATAGAAGTCTATACATATTTTATGGCAAAAATAAACTCAACACTTTAATTATCATAGCTTTTTCTACGTTATTATTAAACCTCTACAAACAAATTAAGTTATGCGGTTCGGTAAAAGGGGTGAGTCTTGTCGTTTTACTTATTATATATGTACTAGCTTTTGCCCGCGGCTCCGCCTTCGTTTAATTCGATTTTTTACTAATCCTGAGAAAAAATTGAATTTCCTTTTCAATGACCTTTACACCTACTTTCAGGAAAGATTGTCAAAGTAATCTACTATAGCTGTAGCTATAGATTACTGTTGAAAATTAGGGTTTTTAAATATCCCATGGGAACTGTGTATTTTCGTGGTTAAAGAACTTTATTATTCAAAAAAGAAATTATATACATTTCACTTATTGAGAAATATTAACAAAAAATACAAATGTGGTAATATTAAATGACAGCGATAGCAACATAGTCAGTGGAATTAGCGGTACATAGTAAAAAAATGCAAAGCAGGGTAGGCATAACAAAGTATGTTCAGTGTTCGTTCATACAATAGCTGCTCGCCAGGGACGGACTCAAATGTTATCAATTACAAAAGTTTTTAATTTTTTCTTAAAAATGTTAAATTTATCTATTGTTTTGATACTATTAGGTAATTTATTGTACATAAGTGCTCCTTCAAAAGTTATGTTCTTATTACCGTAATATGCGGTTCGTGGTTTGTTTATTATAATGTTGTGAGCAATGAGCTGTGTATTTTCCCGAGATAAAAAGTAGCCTATGTTTTAATACGGGTTATAAGCTATCTATGTTCCAAATTTCAGCCAAATCGGTTCAGTAGTTGCGGCGTGAGTAACAAACATACACACTTACACACAAACTTTCGCTTTTATAATATCACACAGTGTGCCTACGGAACCCTCGGTGCACTTGGCAGGTATTTTTTATTATTAATGTTTATCGAAATTGCGATAAAAGTATACGGGCAGCACCGGTTTTTCTGTACTTATCCACAGTCAACATTGATGACAGTAAACATCTCAACATTGATAACAGTAATAATTATGCTGCAGCATAGTAACACACAATGTCGATATGACATTGATGATAACGAGCAAAAGTGTTTTTTTTCGGTAGGTAACATAAATATGTCCACAGGAAAATACATTGCCTTAGTTATTGAGCGGTGAGAAGATACCTACTCGCCTTACGCGAATTTGTCTAAACTGGATATAATAAGATAGTCGGAAATTATATGAGTAATCGAGTCGTTTAAAACCTGTTTTCACGTCCAAACTTCTAGTCCTGTCTTTTGTATGCGTTTAACATTTACCTGTCGCAAACAGTCGCCACCCGTGAAGCAATAAAAATTTTACTTCGATCTTTATTCATATACGGCCCTTACGAAAGGCATGCCGGTCAAAAACGCCGTTCTGTTTCTGTATTTTATTACATCGCGAGCATCGAATGTTTGTTACAAGTGTCTTCGTTCATTCATTGTTCGACATAGATCTCCTCATAAGCACGTCATTTCTTGCGGTATTGGGCTGTTCTCGTCCATGATTTTCCCAAGAGTTTGGCAATGTCGTCAGACCAACGTTGGTTGCCTGCCGACGTTTCTACGAATATTCAAGTAGCTAACGGTTGCAAGTGCAATCATTTCTTAATTTGCATCCTCCATTATTTTATTAATGCAATGCGTATAACATCTGGTTGGCAGCAAAACAGTAATAGCCTAGGTTCAAACATCTGCATGCTAGAAGATGGTTGGCATTACGAAAATTGCACTGACTGACTTTTCGGAGTATGTATTGTTTATGGAAACTAAATATCTATTGTTTATGGTTTGAAGGAAAACATCTTGAAGAACGCGGCATGCCTGGGAGTTCTCTGCAATGTCCTCAAAGGAAGCCTATCTAGATATCAAGCCACATGGCTTGGTCAGCGCGTCGGACTATATGGGCAAAGCTTCTATGGGCGTATTCTAAGAGGATACCCGTTCCCACTAGTGAGCCGGAAAACAGGGATGAGATTTCACGATGGTTTGGAAACTAGTCTGACTAAACAATTTTGGCTTAACCTGAGATAGGAATCATGTATTTCTGAAACTATCCAATCAGGTTCAAAAGCATTTTTAGTATTTGAATTTCTGATCTAGCTTCAAACCGTACCTATCCCTATTAAAACGTTCCCTGTTTAGACGGGACGAGACGCCACGGGATAGGGAAATTGTTATAAGTAATATGAGTCTTCTTGTTTAAGGATCTGGAAACATTATGTACCATTCATGTCATCAATTCATCATTTCTTCACATTATGTGATAGATCTATAGATCTAGATAGATAGATAGATCTGTCGATAGATCACTGTATTGCGATTTTAGTTCTAAAGTGCCACAAACAATAATGCTTATTATATTCCAAGTTTAAAAATAAATGCGCCTTCTACCCCCTGAATACTATTGTTGTAACTCAAGCATGTTTATTTATTCAGTAAATAGAATGCGTGCAACAATGCCGTTGCAGTTGTGTTTAAGTAAATATTTAATTGGTCGCTAATTACTAAGTTGGGTATTGTCTCGGCGTTTCTTCTCACAATTGGCCATTGTGGGCAGACAATGTTGGGAGCTGACCTCAGCATGCGATTCCTTTAGATCCAGCTACCAAGAAAGCGATTTCATCTTTAGTGCAATGCTGTTTTGATATCAAGGTACCCAAGATTGTTGAAGGTACAAGGTTTTCTGAGTATTGTTTTAGGCCACAAGTTTGAAGTTATACGTATCTGAAGAACTTTACTTGGCAAAGTAACGAAAGTCGATTGTAGAAGAATTATTGCATGATTTATTTTTCAGTTATTCCATTATTTTGTCTTTATTTGCAGATGGCGCACTGGAATGGATAATTTAAGGAATGCGAGCATCTCGGAGTAATTATTTCTGCGTAAGTATCTTTAAAGATTCAATTAAAATACTTCATAAAAAATGTCCTATCAAATCCCTGCTGTCTAGTAGTACCTTAGGAAATAGGAGATATTTGTATCTAAGTACACCAATAACCGCTATTCCGTCTAATTTGTATTTTTGTCGTACTACAAACATCGCAGATAAACATTGAAATTGATGTGATGACATATTATTTCCCATATTAAGCGCGAATCAACCAACGCGACGGACAATGTAGGAAAACTGGCCGCTCAATATCGTACGTAAATATGCTATCGTATTTATTGGTTTACTTATCTGTAATTGAATACTTCAATACTTAATCTATTTTGCAATATTTTATTAATACTTTTTTATATCTATTTTACATCTTGAAAGAATAAAAACGAAAAATCTGGAATAAAAACAAAGGTCAAAAGCAACAACAGTAAATTCCGCAACCTTTCAATAATAGAATAGGAGGAACTTATATCGGCTGAAATACCTATTGGTTTATTTCTAGTTTAGGGCCAGTAGTACTTGTAGAATAATTGTACATATCTATGTACATAGACATACTCTCTATATAGATTTACGAAACAAAACTGGTAAATATTGAAATACGATAGTTAAAAAATATGAAATTCTTGCACGCACACTGAGCTTGCAGGTCAAAGCGCGGGCAAAAGATAGGAAATACTAAACACTCGTAGGATAGTTTGATAAAACTCTCCGTGAAACTAAACTAGACCTGCTACTTTGTACTACCTATTCATTTGCTTCGAATGAATGTAGAGCCGATGCCGTAACTTACTAGTGCGAGAAGTCCAGTAAGGCTGTAGAATGTGGATTTAATTTGTCATAAATTACACCTATTTAGCGAGTTTTTACATGTGCAAGCTAGATCACTCTTGCGACAGGCTTGAAATGTGGGTACAGCTAAATAAATGGGAATTATACAATCTGCATAGTGCATACATGACATTTTTGTAAAATTACTTGATTACTTTACTCTGTCTTTTGTAGTTATTGTTTTAAAAGCGTTTTAGTACAGGATTTCACGAATATTATTTATTTTTACAATGTTTAAGTTATTAAAATACCTGAACTATTTTATGTATTTTATCATAATATTATGCAGATAGTTTGGGCACAAACCTCGTAAGTCATAACTGTATTTAAACCTGTTTTGCAATCGCTTCTCGAGGGGATTTGAATTAATTATGTTAACAAAATATATCTATATATATAAAAGAATGAGGCATTTTGGTGATTTTGGTTGTTCCACGGATACCGCCAAAACTAAAGGTCGTAGAGATCTGAAATTTGGTACCTAGGTAGATATTAGGTCATAAATTCGTACTAAGACGGGGATTCCAGAAATTCAAATTTTAAGGGGTAAAAACCGTTGGTTTTATGGATTTCCCCATACAAAAGTGAAATTTTTTTCGTTGTTCCAGGAATTCCCAAAAAGCTACAAGTCGTAGGGATCTGAAATTTGGTACCTAGGTTGATATTAGGTCATGAATTCGTACTAAGACGGGGATTCCAGATATTCAAATTTTAAGGGGTAAAAACCGTTGGTTTTATGGATTTCCCCATACAAAAGTGAAAATTTTTTCGTTGTTCCAGGAATTCCCAAAAAGCTACAAGTAGTAGGGATCTGAAATTTGGTACCTAGGTTGATATTAGGTCATGAATTCGTACTAAGACGGGGATTCCAGAAATTCAAATTTTAAGGAGTAAAAACCGTTGGTTTTATGGATTTCCCCATACAAAAGTGAAATTTTTTTCGTTGTTCCAGGAATTCCCGAAAAGCTACAAGTCGTAGAGATCTGAAATTTGGTACCTAGGTTGATATTAGGTCATAAATTCGTACTAAGACGGGGATTCCAGAAATTCAAATTTTAAGGGGTAAAAACCGTTGGTTTTATGGATTTCCCCATACAAAAGTGAAATTTTTTTCGTTGTTCCAGGAATTCCCGAAAAGCTACAAGTCGTAGAGATCTGAAATTTAATACCTAGGTTGATATTAGGTCATGAATTCGTACTAAGACGGGGATTCCAGAAATTCAAATTTTAAGGGGTGAAAACCGTTGGTTTTATGGATTTCTCCATACAAAAGTGTAATTTTTTTCGTTGTTCCAGGAATTCCCGAAAAGCTACAAGTCGTAGAGATCTGAAATTTAGTACATAAGTTGATATTAGGTCATGAATTCGTACTAAGACGGGGATTCCAGAAATTGAAATTTTAAGGGGTGAAAACCGTTGGTTTTATGGATTTCTCCATACAAAAGTGTAATTTTTTTCGTTGTTCCAGGAATTCCCGAAAAGCTACAAGTCGTAGAGATCTGAAATTTGGTACCTAGGTTGGAATTATATCATGAATTCGTATTCAGAAAGGGATTTTCGAGATCCAAATTTTGAGGAGGAAAAATTTTGAACTTTTTGGCCGCCATTTTGAACTTTTTTGTTACTGGGCCGATTGCTTTGAAAATCGACTTTTGACTATGGCGATAAGCATAGAGAAGGAATTTGTGGTCAAAATTTAAAAAAAGTGGCCGCAATTTTGAACTTTTTTGTTACTGGACCGATCGCTTTGAAAATCGATATTTAACTATGGCAGCAAGCATAGAGAAGGAATTTTTGGTCAAAATTTAAAAAAGTGGCCGCCATTTTGAACTTTTTTGTTACTGGACCGATTGCTTTGGAAATCGATATCTGACTATGGCAGCAAGCATAGAGAAGGAATTTTTGGTCAAAATTTAAAAAAGTGACCGCCATTTTGAACTTTTTTGTTACTGGACCGATTGCTTTGAAAATCGATATTTGACTATGGCAGCAAGCATAGAGAAGGAATTTGTGGTCAAAATTTAAAAAAGTGGCCGCCATTTTGAACTTTTTTGTTACTGGGCCGATTGCTTTGGAAATCGATATTTGACTATGGCAGGTGGCATAGAGAAGGAATTTGTGGTCAAAATGTAAAGAAAGTGGCCGCCATTTTGAACTTTTTTGTTACTGGACCGATCGCTTTGAAAATCGATATTTGACTATGGCAGCTGGCATAGAGAAGGAATTTGTGGTCAAAATTTAAAAAAGTGGCCGCCATTTTGAACTTTTTTGTTACTGGACCGATTGCTTTGAAAATCGATATTTGACTATGGCGATAAGCATAGAGAAGGAAGTTGTGGTCAAAATTTAAAAAAGTGGCCGCCATTTTGAACTTTTTTGTTACTGGACCGATCGCTTTGAAAATCGATATTTGACTATGGCAGCAAGCATAGAGAAGGAATTTTTGGTCAAAATTTAAAAAAGTGGCCGCCATTTTGAACTTTTTTGTTACTGGACCGATTGCTTTGAAAATCGATATTTGACTATGGCAGCAAGCATAGAGAAGGAATTTGTGGTCAAAATTTAAAAAAGTGGCCGCCATTTTGAACTTTTTTGTTACTGGGCCGATTGCTTTGGAAATCGATATTTGACTATGGCAGCTGGCATAGAGAAGGAATTTGTGGTCAAAATTTAAAAAAGTGGCCGCCATTTTGAACTTTTTTGTTACTGGACCGATCGCTTTGAAAATCGATATTTGACTATGGCAGCAAGCATAGAGAAGGAATTTGTGGTCAAAATTAAAAAAAAGTGGCCGCCATTTTGAACTTTTTTGTTACTGGACCGATCGCTTTGAAAATCGATATTTGACTATGGCAGCTGGCATAGAGAAGGAATTTGTGGTCAAAATTTAAAAAAGTGGCCGCCATTTTGAACTTTTTTGTTACTGGACCGATTGCTTTGAAAATCGATATTTCACTATGGCGATAAGCATAGAGAAGGAAGTTGTGGTCAAAATTTAAAAAAGTGGCCGCCATTTTGAACTTTTTTGTTACTGGACCGATCGCTTTGAAGATCGATATTTGACTATGGCAGCAAGCATAGAGAAGGAATTTTTGGTCAAAATTTTAAAAAGTGGCCGCCATTTTGAACTTTTTTGTTACTGGACCGATTGCTTTGGAAATAGATATCTGACTATGGCAGCAAGCATAGAGAAGGAATTTTTGGTCAAAATTTAAAAAAGTGACCGCCACTTTGAACTTTATTGTTTCTGGGCCGATTGCTTTGAAAATCGATATTTGACTATGGCAGCAAGCATAGAAAAGGAATTTGTGGTCAAAATTTAAAAAAGTGGCCGCCATTTTGAACTTTTTTTGTTACTGGACCGATCGCTTTGAAAATCGATATTTGACTATGGCAGCAAGCATAGAGAAGGAATTTGTGGTCAAAATTTAAAAAAGTGGCCGCCATTTTGAACTTTTTTGTTACTGGACCGATTGCTTTGAAAATCGATATTTGACTATGGCAGCTGGCATAGAGAAGGAATTTGTGGTCAAAA
This sequence comes from Coenonympha arcania, assembly GCA_036785405.1. Lineage (NCBI taxonomy): Eukaryota > Metazoa > Arthropoda > Insecta > Lepidoptera > Nymphalidae > Coenonympha > Coenonympha arcania. The sequence continues at coordinate 11,979,019 of CM072065.1, forward strand.
TTTATAAAAGTGGCCGCCATTTTGAACTTTTTTGTTACTGGGCCGATTGCTTTGAAAATAGATATCTGACTATCGCAGCAAGCATAGAGAAGGAATTTGTGGTCAAGATAAAAAATTATGAACTTTTTGGCCGCCATTTTGAACTTTTTTGTTACTGGGCCGATTGCTTTGAAAATCGACGTCTGACTATAACCAGCAAGCATTAGGAAATATTTAGTGGTCAAAATTAAATTAAATGACGGTTAATACAAGAATTTTGGAAACTTAACGCCTGAGGGAGTAAAGCAGAAGATCAACGTGAGCGAAGCCGCGGGCGTTTGCTAGTATTTTATAAAATTAAGCATTTAGAACCGACATAACCAAACGGATCGTTTACCGGGCTTCTTTTTCTCCTTCTTCTTGCCCCTGGGACTTTTCCGCGATTAGGCGATATTTCGCCCGTTGCGCGTAGAGTCGCTGATGCGGGTCCTCGTCGGATCACTCCAGCCAGCCGAGCTCACTCCAGAACCCGAAGAGGCCTCCCAGGTCCCACAGCATACCTTGGAGTGTTGCTGAGGATCCCACGTAGGTCTCGCGTTGGTCCGACACTCCACTGCATACAAATCGGGCTTATACAAAACATGCTGTGTGTCATAAAAATACGCTATTATTTGATTACATATTACTATTAAAAGCTAATACTAAGAAAACATATAGCTACATTTTTTTCCTAAAATCCAACATTTTGCTAAATTGCCGATAGCTTATTGCGGGCTCCTTGAATAATGCTACGCTACTAGTGGGCTGATTCTGTATCGTCCAGTTAGTTGGTCAACAACCCTAACATGATTTTTGCATTCTTTTTGCACAAGTTATTAAATCTAGGTTGGTATAATTTCATGTCAAAATACCATGCTAGTTGCTAACTTGTGCAAACAAGCTAGCAACTAGTTAGTTTTTAGTTAACAACCCTGTGAAAGTTGCTAACTAATAATGCCGAAAATCTACAAGCTATACCTAAAGGAGAAGAATAAGTACCCAAGTGCCTACTTGTATGTGGTGTTCGGGTAGACATTCAAAACCAGGTATATGGTTGACTTTCACTTCCACGTGAAAATATTCGTGTAACTTGTGGTCGAATGATAATATTACAAATGACGTGTGATATTACTTTACGAGTAAAAGTTTACCTTCCAAGGATAAAGTCCGCACTTTCTAAAAAAACTTCCTTGAATGTAGAGCAAACGATGATAAAATTTTCCTGGCGGTTGTTTACTTATGTCCAAAAAAATATCACCCACCGAATATCACCCGGACAGTAAACATAATAAATATTAATGAACTTTTGGCAAAGTTTGCCCTTTTTAAAGGTTAAGAACTTTTTAACCGACTTCAAAAAAAGGAGGAGGTTCTCAATTCGTCGGAATCTTTTTTAACGTATAATGTCGATTGAATGTTAATATATTTCTTTTTTGTACTAAGAAGAAATTTTCTTGGTAAACATATTGCAACACCCAATGATTTATTATTGGATAGGCCCGACGAATATATTCAATCCATTACAATATTTTAGTTTATTCTCAGACGTCTCAAAATGCATAGCACCTGTCTCATAAACGGACATCCACACAACGGGCGGTAATGACGTTTCCAGTTTTTTGAATGTAAAATGTAAAGCATTATGTTATTTATGACGTGAGACTTGATACTCTAGAAATCAAAAAGTCGGAGCACGAAGAATCAAAAGGTCAAATACAACAACAGTTAATTCCACGGTCTTTCAATAAAAGAAATATCTAAACATTATTTATTATATTATTAGTTTCGAAGTTACACCGACTTGATAAAGAAATCCAAAGAAAGATAAAGGAAGTCTAGGAGGGAATTATTGTTATCGTCTGGAACGCCTACAGGTTAGGGCCAAGTAGTTTTAAATTTTATAATGTACTCGTACATACTACTATTATGATTTTTGTTATCAATATAGATTGATTTGATTGATCCATGTCCTGAAAATAATATAACCGATTTTGTTGAAACGTGCATTGTTCCCTTAATTGAAAGATGCTTACAATGAGTATACATATTATATAAAAAATATTTATATTTGGCTTCTACCTAGTTTGTTAGAAATATACACGTACTAAAATATGGTAAACTTGTTTGGAAGCGCTTAATAAACTAACGTTATATGCAAATATTTTTCATTACTAAATATTACAGATCCTATTTTTAGAAGATTTTTAGAAGTCAGTTAAATAAACACTAAACACTAAAGACTGAGCGCCCAACGGTACGAGTATATGCTTACTTTAGCTGTATTTCTCACAAATACGTTTCGTTTTAATAGAATACCTTAGGGCACCATCTAGCTTATGAATTATTATCACAAAAATTCAATAGAAACACATGGGTAAGTAAGGTGTGTAATCGTGGGAAATGGGAAGACTACAATAGCCGACTTCGTGAAGATATATGAGCAAAAGACACGTAACTGTAAAAGGTACATATTAAAAGCCTAAAAATCATACACAGCCTGTCTCGTAAGTCATAAACAGCTTCACACGACGGGTGGTAAACTGCACTGCAGTTATAGTATACGTGAATTTAATATCAATGCCATTGGTTGCATATATAAATCATACGCAAGCTCAAATGGCTCATTCATTAACGAAAGTTATGGCTTTCATTAGTTAAAACTTGAAACGGTAATGGTTCCGATAATGACTACGTATTTCATAATCTTAAGATGACCTGATGAAGTAGTAATGTTCATTGATTGAAAATTAATAATAAGCTTACTGAACGTGAAGGTGTAAGTATCTATAAAACTAGGCTATGTTGCCAAGAATGTCGTTGCACAATTTATCTTTAATCTGATTAAAGCTATCGTAGGTTTTAAAATAAAGTACCTAAATTTAGATTTTTCACAACGTTTTATGCACAATCGTAAATCTATTTTTTGAGAGGTTTTGAAAAGTTTGAACATAATATTAAGAGAGATTTTTTAAATATTATACTTAGAATAAATACCAGTTGGTGGCGTTGCAAGAGTTGCAAATGAGAAAACATAAAACTAAAAGAAAATTTAGAATAAATAAAGGAAAAGATAAAAAGAAAACAGTACCAGAAAGGGATTAAGTTAATCATTAAATACTGAGGAGTAGTTTTAGGCAGATATCGGTCATGTCACCGTGTCTATATCACCGTGTCGATATCTTAAAAGGCAACATGGTTCCTGTCATTGCACAAGTCATTTATAATAATAACACCGTATTTAATTGCAAATAAAATCAATAACTTGAAATTAATAAGATAATCGACATACGGCAAAGCTAGACTAAGCTAGGACATGCCAAATGCCAATCGTGGCCTTGCGTTTCGACACAACTCTGCATTCCTGCGCGAGCGCCGAATTTAGACTTGTCGCACTCCTTAACTGTCTGTGCATTATACGGTGCTGTGACAGAACAAAGCGAAATAAAAATAATAATAACTTTTACAAGACTGAAACAAAATATTTTATATTTATTACAATATTTTGGGTCAAGTATCCAGGTTTTGCAACTCAAAAATTATTTAATCATATTTCAACCAGAGTCATCTATGGAGATTCGAGCACTACGTTAACAAATTCTTCTACGTAGAAAGTATGGTTCGAAGATTTCGAAGTCTTCTTCATTGCCTTAAACTCTAAGCTCTATCCATCACTGATATGATAGATGTTAATGGTCATGTAACTATGTACCTTCCTAGCATTGTATAGTTCCTGAGCAGCTTCTACTATCAATATAATACACAAGGAGAGTGCTTAATCAAACGCTCCTGCCGTTTCTTTAACATACGCCGTGAGCCGTTGGCATCTGTTTGTTTGTGCGATCATAACTCTGTAACAGCGTAGCAGGCTTTGAACACACCGGGCCTCTCTTAAATCGACGGTAATGCCTTGCGTTTATATTCACTATCTTCAGCACAAAGATAATATTGTCACTTAGCAAAATACGTATTCCTTATACTTACAGCTATATTTTTGAGGACTGGTCTGTACTTCTTATAAAGTTTTCTTTTCATGAACCGATGCAGCAGATTTTTGTGGACTGGTATTAACTTCCTATAGTTTTCTTTTCATTGTTTAATTCTCCTTCATCTTTATTTTATCTATTTGAAACATCATCACGATTTCTCCTGATATTTAGGAAATAAATAAAAGTTTTCATTCATACACGCTTTTGCTGTTGATTAAAAAAATTTAGTAACTTGATGCAATAAAACCAAGGAAAATTATTCTACCTTTGGAATAGCTTAATATTTGTTCATTTTACGCTGAAAACCATACGATATCTTCGAACGCTTTTATTTATCTCCAACGTTACCGCCGCAAGTTTACCAGTTATGTACCAGGATACGCTGTATGGGTGTTTAATCAAAGGCAATCATTTCTCTAACTTACGATACAAGTCTTAATGCAGCTGGTTTGCTGCTCGTAATTTAAAAGCGGTTTTAAACGTCTGCTATCTGCTACATTTCTAAAAGGGTTGCCAATTGAAATAATTCAAATTCTGCAAAAGCGTTGGCTTTGTAAATTAATACCGCATCATTAAACCACTCTTGAACCTTTTTATTACGCTATCATTTTTGTTTTAAATCTTTTCTTTTCATTCCTTGTTTGCCTCAGTGTAAAATACGATTAGTCCTGAGTTCAGACTCATTAATTCATTTACTTGTTGATTCAATTTTGCTTAGCCCAAAGTATTGGACTTGAATGTTACATAGACAGTGCTTGTACAGAGGTTCTTCTCATGATAAATCCGTGGGATATCAAAGCATTTTTCAGAAATTCTCACGGGATAATCCTTTGCTGGGCGGGATAGATGCAGTTTGTAAATTTCCTCGTTTTTTTGCTACCCAACCGGAATTTAGCAATTTAGCGCGGTTATGTTTATTGAGGCCTTCAGCATCGGCTATCTATTGATAATATTTTTGATTGGTTTCTTTAAATCGGCTCGATAATCATATTACTTGCGAAAGTTCACATTTGGACATAAACCTCCCCAAGCCAGCGCAACTTCCACAGTCTTTGTCCAGCTGCTCTCCATCAATGCGATAATTGGGAGTACATACAAAACTAATTTATTTTAACAACGTTTTCGTGTACTATTTACTGATCTAATTTTCGATGACTGATTTATTTTATGCGATTCCCATTGAATTTCAATCAAACTAAAACGGCAATTCATCTGATTAGGAATGACTTGATTGAAAAAAAAGTTTAAGTAGTCTAAACGTATTTCGGTTCAGTTATAAAAAGCGAAATTAATTCACTATCAAACACGTTTGACCTCCTAACCAATTTACGATTAACGGTATTATATTAATTTATACTAACAAATAATTATGAGAAAAAAGTATCCAATTATTTTATTGCTTACCGTGTCAGTTTGTATAAAGTTGATTGGTCCGAAGAATTCATAAAAAGATTAGTAGGTTCCTAATTAATTACGTTGCTTTTAAATTGTTTCTAAACATCGGCCAATTACGAGCCGGACTCGCGCACAAAGAGTTTCGTATCATTATGTCTACCTCTTCCATTATCAATATCGAGAAAACACTACAAAAAATCACGTATGTTGTATGGGAGTCCCCGGGTTATTTATTTTATTCTATTTTTCAGTATTTATTGCAGCAACAGATATAAGTACATCATCTGTGAAAATTTCAACAGTCTAACTATCACGGCTCACGAGATGGTGACAGACGGACAGACGGACGACGAAGTATTAGTAATAGTTTTAGTACCCTTTTGGTAAGGAACTCTAGAATTTTATTTATTTAGTTAGTTAGCTTTACCTTAAATAACCATGAGCTTTCATAACAGTAAATAATTATCTATAGTATTATATATTTTCTCTTATCATAATATTATGCTTTCATATTTAAACAAGTTCTGCGAACGCCCAAAGCTATTACGTGCGGTCACGACCCCACCATTTTCGAAACCTTAAAACAGAAGTTATATCGATGAGTTCCAATATATCAGCCTGTCTTTCGATTGGTCTGTCTGCAGCATGTGAATATTATGTCAACCAACCCTAGAAACTTACTTAACTACGTTAGTCAACAAATTTAACTAGCACGCTTGAAGTTTTACGATCTTGCCAAAACCTTAAATCAGGGACTGCTTTAAATCTTTATGACTCCACTTCTATCAGTAGAATGAAAACCTAAAGTTTTATTAATTTTTTTGGGCTTAAAAATTGATGATTTCATTAATAATTACATCGGAATTCAGCTGAATAATGATTATATCTCGTGCATACATATTAAACAAAATGCTGCTTTGAGAAAACCATACAGTCTTAATTCATTCAAGAATTAGTAGCCATGTTTTCATAGCCAGTTACCGCAAAGTAATAAATACTAAAGTTAGTTCCTCCTCATTAAGTTTAATTCAAATATCCTGAGCGTTTGAGACGTCATCACGTAGCTCGTTAGTGTTTGCGTGTTCGGAGGCCGCTTGTCTTTCTCACGGACTAAGAAACTCTTACAAGCTCCTAGTGTCCTAGTCCTGACTTCGCCTGAGGCTCCACTGATAAAACCTTCAGTTAAATGAGAACTTAAATAATGGTTAAGCTTCTACTTGTCTTTAACTGACCCTCGTAATTTGTTTTCAGTTTACTCTTCCAGCTTGCTTAAGCATAGTTTATTCCGTAATATTACATTCAGTTACCATAAGAAAAAGCTATTCCTTTCTTTCCCGCAAGTATTTATCTTATCTATGTGAGTAACCTAGCAAACATGCATCTATATTATTTCCTTGTTGTTTTGATTGACCGCCTATGTTATTATTTATCGCCTCGTTCAGTTAATTTCAATAAACACACATCCCGCTCTTCATTCTTGTAAACATTCCTGTAGTAATCATCGATGAGAATTTCCCATGCACAGGAACCTGATATTAATTAGAAACACTGAAATTATAAAATGCTCAAGCTGGAATTAAATCTAAGACTGCACTGACTTCCTGTCAGATGCTATCATCTTTATCGCCATGTCGTATTTTAATGATGACACTCCTGAGTTCTAACTTGAACCGCTAATATTCATAACTTATCATAAAGTTATAATTATTGTGCTTTTCTTTAACACGTTTCTTAATTATTTAATGCCCTGTCACGAAAATGTGATTTAAGTCGATTAATTATGTGTATCGTGAATATATTAAATACTTGTTGAGTACCTGTTTGAACGATTTCTTATTATCATGACTTCTAAATTCTAATGCTTGCAGTTGAATCAGTTTCACGAAGAAACTTGAACTCTTGTCCTAAAACAACAATTTTGGCGGTGAAATTAAATTTATCACAAAACTTTTTATCATAAATTTTAATTTATCACCATTGATATTTTTTAGGCGTATAAATTTTTTTACTTCCTAAAAATTAATACCCAGCCTATCTGGGTCAGCGCTATTAGCGCTATTACCACGGCACACCTTTCTTGTGAAAGCTAAAACAAATATCTTTTGAGCAAACAATACGCACCGTGCTAATGAAGTCATCCACGTACTTATATCGAAAAGGTTTTGTAACATCAAATACTTTCTTGGAGTCTTTGTAATTTTACATGTCAAAGCTACTTTTAACAGGACCTAAGAACAAAACTAGGAACTCTCCTATCTAATTATAATTTAACTAGCTTATACCCGCGGCTTCGCCCGCGTCATTTATGGAAAAGATAAATATTGAAAAAATAAACTGCGCTGGATTAAAAACGACAGACGTAAGAATTGTTTAAGACCCTGGCAATTTATAAGTACCATATTATATGGCAAGCAACCTGTGAACGCAAAGTTAAAAGGAGTAGTCTTTTACATATACAGAATACTTGCTAATAATCTGTCACAAAATATGAGCATTTTATGACCCCTTTACAGAACTGAGTATATTCTGTCCAAATTGTCTAAACCATTCATATAGGCGAAAACAGTGTGAGTATTGGAACTTATTTTATGACCTATTTACACTTTTCAGTGTCGATTTACACTTTTCAGTGTCGATAGAGTCTCGAGTATTTATGAACTATTTACAGATTACAGATTTACAGATAACAAATTACAGATTACAGATTGACGGTTTGAGAGCTATGACGGTTTTGAGAGCTATGTATGGAGTTATGAGTATTTACAACCTATTCGGTTTTGAGTGTTGGTATTGACCTTCAATTGAGCCTTATGTATTTATGACCTATTGACGGTTTTGAGAGCTACATATGGAGTTTTGAATATTTATAACCTATTTACCGTATCGAGTCTATGGAGTCTAGGGTTCAACATATATTGTGAGTTTTACGGTTTTGAGAGCTACATATGGAGTTTTGAATATTTATAACCTATTTACCGTTTCGAGTCTACGGAGTCTGGGGTTCAACATATATTGTGAGTATTATGGTTTTGAGCAATGATGAAAGATGAGAGCTACATATGGAGTTTTGAATATTTATAACCTATTTACCGTTTCGAGTCTATGGAGTCTAGGGTTCAACATATATTGTGAGTATAGTTACGTATACGTATGTTGTGAAACAGTGAAAATTTCACTTTTAATGCAATCCCACAGGAATAGGCTTGTTTTTCTGGGATAAAAAGTAGCCTATGTCACTCTCCGGGTCTTGAACTATATATGTGCAAAAAAATCAGATCGATTTGTTGCGTGGCTGCGACGTGATTGAGGGACAAACAAACCAACAAACCAACAAACCAACAAACCAACAAACCAACAAACTCACATTCACATTTATATATTAGTAGGGATTTACCGTTTCGAGTCTATGGAGTCTAGGGTTCAACATATATTGTGAGTATAGTTACGTATACGTATGTTGTGAAACAGTGAAAATTTCACTTTTAATGCAATCCCACAGGAATAGGCTTGTTTTTCTGGGATAAAAAGTAGCCTATGTCACTCTCCGGGTCTTGAACTATATATGTGCAAAAAAATCAGATCGATTTGTTGCGTGGCTGCGACGTGATTGAGGGACAAACAAACCAACAAACCAACAAACCAACAAACCAACAAACCAACAAACTCACATTCACATTTATATATTAGTAGGGATTGACGGTTTTGAGAGCTACATATGGAGTTTTGAATATTTATAACCTATTTACCGTATCGAGTCTATGGAGTCTAGGGTTCAACATATATTGTGAGTTTTACGGTTTTGAGAGCTACATATGGAGTTTTGAATATTTATAACCTATTTACCGTTTCGAGTCTACGGAGTCTGGGGTTCAACATATATTGTGAGTATTATGGTTTTGAGCAATGATGAAAGATGAGAGCTACATATGGAGTTTTGAATATTTATAACCTATTTACCGTTTCGAGTCTATGGAGTCTAGGGTTCAACATATATTGTGAGTATAGTTACGTATACGTATGTTGTGAAACAGTGAAAATTTCACTTTTAATGCAATCCCACAGGAATAGGCTTGTTTTTCTGGGATAAAAAGTAGCCTATGTCACTCTCCGGGTCTTGAACTATATATGTGCAAAAAAATCAGATCGATTTGTTGCGTGGCTGCGACGTGATTGAGGGACAAACAAACCAACAAACCAACAAACCAACAAACCAACAAACCAACAAACCAACAAACTCACATTCACATTTATATATTAGTAGGGATTTACCGTTTCGAGTCTATGGAGTCTAGGGTTCAACATATATTGTGAGTATAGTTACGTATACGTATGTTGTGAAACAGTGAAAATTTCACTTTTAATGCAATCCCACAGGAATAGGCTTGTTTTTCTGGGATAAAAAGTAGCCTATGTCACTCTCCGGGTCTTGAACTATATATGTGCAAAAAAATCAGATCGATTTGTTGCGTGGCTGCGACGTGATTGAGGGACAAACAAACCAACAAACCAACAAACCAACAAACCAACAAACCAACAAACTCACATTCACATTTATATATTAGTAGGGATTTACCGTTTCGAGTCTATGGAGTCTAGGGTTCAACATATATTGTGAGTATAGTTACGTATACGTATGTTGTGAAACAGTGAAAATTTCACTTTTAATGCAATCCCACAGGAATAGGCTTGTTTTTCTGGGATAAAAAGTAGCCTATGTCACTCTCCGGGTCTTGAACTATATATGTGCAAAAAAATCAGATCGATTTGTTGCGTGGCTGCGACGTGATTGAGGGACAAACAAACCAACAAACCAACAAACCAACAAACCAACAAACCAACAAACCAACAAACTCACATTCACATTTATATATTAGTAGGGATTTACCGTTTCGAGTCTATGGAGTCTAGGGTTCAACATATATTGTGAGTATAGTTACGTATACGTATGTTGTGAAACAGTGAAAATTTCACTTTTAATGCAATCCCACAGGAATAGGCTTGTTTTTCTGGGATAAAAAGTAGCCTATGTCACTCTCCGGGTCTTGAACTATATATGTGCAAAAAAATCAGATCGATTTGTTGCGTGGCTGCGACGTGATTGAGGGACAAACAAACCAACAAACCAACAAACCAACAAACCAACAAACCAACAAACCAACAAACTCACATTCACATTTATATATTAGTAGGGATTTACCGTTTCGAGTCTATGGAGTCTAGGGTTCAACATATATTGTGAGTATAGTTACGTATACGTATGTTGTGAAACAGTGAAAATTTCACTTTTAATGCAATCCCACAGGAATAGGCTTGTTTTTCTGGGATAAAAAGTAGCCTATGTCACTCTCCGGGTCTTGAACTATATATGTGCAAAAAAATCAGATCGATTTGTTGCGTGGCTGCGACGTGATTGAGGGACAAACAAACCAACAAACCAACAAACCAACAAACCAACAAACCAACAAACCAACAAACTCACATTCACATTTATATATTAGTAGGGATTACCGTTTCGAGTCTACGGAGTCTGGGGTTCAACATATATTGTGAGTATTATGGTTTTGAGCAATGATGAAAGATGAGAGCTACATATGGAGTTTTGAATATTTATAACCTATTTACCGTTTCGAGTCTATGGAGTCTAGGGTTCAACATATATTGTGAGTATAGTTACGTATACGTATGTTGTGAAACAGTGAAAATTTCACTTTTAATGCAATCCCACAGGAATAGGCTTGTTTTTCTGGGATAAAAAGTAGCCTATGTCACTCTCCGGGTCTTGAACTATATATGTGCAAAAAAATCAGATCGATTTGTTGCGTGGCTGCGACGTGATTGAGGGACAAACAAACCAACAAACCAACAAACCAACAAACCAACAAACCAACAAACTCACATTCACATTTATATATTAGTAGGGATTATAATAGGTACGTAAGTATTAAAGTACTGGAGCTTTAATACTTAAGTTTCTGGTAGTTTTTCCTATATTTAATAGTTTAATTTTTCCCTTACTTTTTACTCTATAATATTATTTCAAGGAGTCATCATTACATACTTTTATGGCTATCTGAAGAACTCTATCTACTTCTGTTCTGTTTACATCTTCTATACTTCTGTTACATTTGTTTTCACTATATAAATGTAGAATTGGCTTATCAAACATTATAATAATTATAACCTTACATATTATATAGGAAAATCAAAAATACGAGTTGTGATACTGCAACAATATCTTATTCTCTACAACCATCTAATCATCTTGATTGATATTCATTGAGGATCGCATGCATATAATAACGTAACTCAAATATTTTTAATTTCATGTTCCAAATAATTGGTATTCTAAGACCAAGGCGCGTGTTGTAAATATTGCCACTTGTTTTGTGTCTAGATAATTGGTGCTTTCATATCAAATGTCGAAAGTGAATTAGATCTTAAATTAGATAGTCTTGGCATCGCGGTGGACAGTTCAATATACTAAGATAAGGCATTGAATATGGGGAGACTTGACAAATTAAATGTCTTATAATGATTAAGTTACGTAAATGGGAAATGATTGCGTTGTTATTGTCTCGTTGCGTACAAGGTACTCTATCAGTTCTTTATAATTTTAAATATGGTAGCCTTTATAAACGAACCAGTCTCATTAATTACTCGATTCATATTAACTTGGGCATTTTTACATGCCTGGTTATCTAAGATAGTGTCGTTGAAAGTGATTTATTTACTTTTGTTTTATTCACACCTGAGTTATTTCATGTATCGATGAAATCATTAATAGATTTTAATTTTGACAAGATTTCTTTATAATATTTTTTGTAACGAATGTGGTCGTTATATGCTATAAAACACTTTTAATAATAAAAGTGTTTCATAGAATGTCAAGTTAATTTGGAAAGACTTTGAAAGAAAAAAATGGTTTTAAATAAATGTAGCAATTCAAATTTAACCCCTTTTTACAAATTCTGCAGTAAGTTTCGATTTTCGACAGGAAAAATTAACCATTACATTTATATCCAGGATACGAAATTCTCATTATAAACACACAAATCGTTTTACTGCTTGTAAAGGTGTGAGTAAAGGAGTAAGCAACATCCTATAACAACCAAACATTCAAACTTTCACATTTATAAGATTTATAGAACTTTAGCGTACTCACCAACATGCATCTTAAATAATTATAAATCAAACATGCGTTTCATAAACTCGTATGCTAGCAATGGGATTTTAACTGCATTGCTTTATATTTCCACCTATAAAGGTAATGCGTACAGAGATCAAACGCTCTTTGCGGTAATACATCGACCATGTCCTTTGGAGGATGCTTAATCGATAGCACAGTTGGGTTTCAAATAGTCGGCGTAGGTGCATCGCTGAAACAATAAATTGTACTGTCGGCCTAAGATTGTCGATAATTTTGACATACAACAGTGTATAAATTCCAAATGGTTGATGAACGTGCTTGTTTTGGAGTCGTCTTTAATGTATTGCTGCTTCAGGAGATAAGATCTGTGCATTTTGTCGTAGTGGTTGTAGCGTATTCGTTTCGAGAATTATTTGTATGTTCTTATTTGATGGAAGTTATTGAAAATTCCAAGCGACGGTTCATTTTGACATGTTTTGTTATTGACTGGCCCACCCGAAGTTTGAAATAAAAAGTAATCGTGTGTTCTTTTTTGGGCCCCAGCATTATATTCATAACTTGCCTGGTTATTGAAATTATCATCAGATCTTTTGTATTGCTAAGGTTTATTTTTGAAAGGTAAAGAGCCTACAAGAATATCATATGATGCTAAAAATTTGTCATTCGTGGATAAGATTACCTTTATAAAACCAACTATTAAGAGATTCAATGAATATCGCAACAATCAATAAATCTATATGAACAAATTAATTATTCTGAGATTTATCGCATTAGGTGCTACTGCTAATGAATGCTGTAATACAACTTAATAATGTGAAAACATTGGTGATGTGATTGCATACTTATAACAATTTTTATGAATCGACATACATTTATGATACTTACAGTTTTTAATTCATCATACTGTTAAAATAAAAATATGATGACCAGTTCAATAAATCTAAAATATGTTGCGAACATGATCGTTGAATATATTTTACGGTGGTCGCGAACTGCAATGTAATGGGTGCATTAGAATTTATTATGCCGATCTCGCCAACCATCTGGCTATGAGATGCGTTTTACAACGGGATAGCATCAATCAAGTCTCAATACCGGTATCCTTGTATGTAAATGGGGATTCTCTGTTTGCCCATTCCGATGTTTAAAACATTCAGACTTCCCACATTGGTATTCCTGTGTCAGTCACCTGATGTACTTAAAATATCATTGGTATTTTACATATTTACTACGACCCAGCTATGTTCTTTTGTCCGAGCGCCTTTCAATAAGAACTCAATAAAAAGTCTTTGTTTCGTGAGCAAGGTTTTACCTTTCAGAAGTTTTGTTTGGGTGTAAAATTATTTATCATCCACTCGTCCAGATCTTTATGTTCTTCCATTCCCAGATTATTTAAATTTGAATGATTTTCTGTAACACTACGAATAAACCCAATTTTATCCATAGATTTTTGTGTGTTTGCATTAAAATAGTTGTTAATAGGATAATAATAAAATAGTTCACGTTCATTTTACTGATCGAAAGTACAGGCAACTTAAATGTTTATGTTTAATAAGGTGTTATTATAAAGGTCAGATCAAGTACAATTATTCAAACAACATCATTATTTATTAGTTACCTTCAGGTGTGGTGGTCCAGCCCTAGACCGTCATCGATAATGTCGTCAAGTCGAAATCCTTGTAAGCCTGATATCAGTTTATATAGTGCGGCGTCATATTCTTGTCGGGTATTGAATTTCTAGGTTATGCCTATTCAACTTACACAATGTCATATTAATATAATAGAATTTTCCAGCGGTACAACTATTATCAAGATTCTTAATTGACCTTAAATGTTGTTTTAAGTTATATAAACACTGGCTGTTGCGCGCTGCTTCGGCTGCATGAATTTCGGTTTTCACATATCACTTTGTGATGAGTCAAACTTAAAAGATGGACATGTGGTTTCGGCAATTTTTAAAGGAAAACAATTTTGTCAAACATGATTTTTTGCGTAACCTTTTACGCAGCGCTCATAACGGAAGTTCTCCGAAAGTAACAATTTTTCTCGTTTTTGCTACATTTTTCATTGATACTCCGCTCATATTAGTCATAGCGTGATGTTATATATAGCCTTCCTCGATAAATGGACTATCCAATGCAAAAATAATTTTTCAATTCAGACCAGTAGTTCCTAAGATTAACGTGGTCAAACAAACAAACAAACAAACAAACCAAAAACTCTTAAGATTTTTAATATTTATACGATACGAAGAAAATTTTATTTTTTTGTCAAACATAACATACTGTATAACATAAATCAAGCGTAGTCAAAGTTATATCTCCCCTTTTACATCTTTTCTTTACCCTTCCACACCTGCTGCATTCACTCCGTCTGTTCCGAATAATTCAACATAGGCACCAAGAATTCACATTACTATTGCCTCCTCTATACACGTTACCCAGAAAGTAGCACAAAATACGCCAGAAACAGGTTCTGGTGAATTAAATCTGTTCTTTGTTCGAAACCCGTGTCTCTTCTCCCAATAAATCGTTAGCTTTCTAATAACGAGCACCGCTTATTGGTGCACCGCCATATAAGGATGCAAATTGTCGGCCATTTCACCCTTTTAGATTTATGCGTGTGTAAATGTTATGTTAATGAGGTAATAAAATTTGTCTCACGGTAATTCAGTGAGGATGACACTTTTTGTAATTGATTGCACGCAGATGTTGCAACTTGTAGTGGTGATCAATAATTGGATAAGTAGTGTCTGCATAATATTCATAGCGATGTAGGGATTAAAATTGTGTATTATTAATTAATCTATAGTATGATATCTCTATGAATATATACTAAAAAAATGATTAGCATTCCATTTCGAAATTCGTCCCTGCATAAGTTAAGGTGCCATATCTATAGTATCTATACTAATTAAATATTATAAAGCTGAAGCGTTTGTTTGTTTATTTGAAACTACTGGTCAGAATTGAAAATTTCGTTAAATAGTCCATTTATCGAGGAAGGCTATTGTAGGCTATATAAAATTACGCTATATTTTTAATTAATAGGAATATCATTAAAAATGTTGCAAAAACGGGAGAAATTGTTCCTTTTCGAGAGCTTCCGTTGCGTGCATTGCGTAAACGCTTAATGTAACGCAAAAATCATGTAGGTATGACTTTTTTATTCAATATAGGTTTACGCTTGACCACAATCTCACCTGATGGAAAGTGACGATGTGATCGAAGATGGAGCGCGCTTACTTAGAAGATGCCTATTCACTCTTTAAAAAAAATATGATGGAATTGATCTTCTTTATAAGTTCTAAAAAAGTCCCGGACACAACATGACTAATTTTTAAAGATGACGAGACTCATTGTAACGAGATAATTCATTAAGTAAAAACAAAAATTCACGCGGATGGAGCCTCAGCTCGTAAGTACTAACGAACAAAAGCCATACCATTGACGAAAACAAACATTATGAATGAAGCAAATAATGTGTGACAGCCGAGAGTCGACCCGAGACCCCTTAAGGTTACAGCAATTCCAATAACCATTGTGTTTCTTAGAGACAATAAAATAACAATACAAAAGTGCAAGTTTATAAACAAAATATTATTCAACGAAATACTCCGTAACAGACATAACGATATTTTACTTAAATTCAGTTAACTATTGGTTGGTTTTTATGCATCCTATTGTTGACATACTCGAAGATTTAAATACTATGTTCTCAATCTAACCTTTACTGTCTAACCATTAAGGTTCCAATACTTCCTGTAGCCTGTACCGGTGACTGGTCCTACTAGTAGGGGAGCCCAAGAGGGGATTTTGGTAGTTACTCGAGCGTCGTGGGGACCTATTGGATTTTAAATATTAGATGATAAAAAAATAAGGTTATATGATGTATATACTATTTCAGTGTAGGGGGATGAAAAACAAACATTTTTCGAAAAAAAATTGCTCGTGCGCGTCAGAATTTTATACAGACGCTTCATCTTGATGTGCGTATCGTCCTGACCCCATAGTCTGCCAATTACTTACGTCGATGAGTTTTTTTCGGTTTCAAAATTTTATTGTAACCTGGCAGATTGAGGAAACTCCTATTCATATTTGTCTGATTATTGGCCAGGACGGCAATTATATGAAGAAGAAGCGTCTGTATGAAAATCTGATGCGCTCGAGTATGTAGATGACTTTCATGGACAGAATTTGTTTTTAATTTTTTGAGAACCAATATTAGCTTCCACATTCCCCAACCACTGAAATAGCAAACTTCATATAACCTCTTTTTCATTTTAGCTCCTAATATTTACAATGCCTAATATATAATAATTTACAGGTCCTCACGACGCTCTAGTAACTACCGATTTAGCATCGTGGGCTCCTCTACTATACGTAGTTACCAGTTTCTAGCTATAATGAGCGTGCTAACTGGGGCTTTGTGCTTAAAGGAATGCATTAAATACTTCCCTTGTGAAGACAATCTATTGGCAATTTAATAGAATAGTGTGAACAGCTTATCCGTCTTTACATCTTCTCGGTGGCGATGCCGTGGAGAATAATAAACGGTTGGGCCTATTTGTTGGGTATGTTATATGTTTTCACACATACCATTATTAGATTATATCAGGGAATACCTGAATAGAACGTGAACGTGCAAAATGAAAAATACCTGCGTATAAAAACGTTTCGTGCACCGTGTTCAAAAATGCTTGATTTGTTCATGCTTTTCTGCAAATATTCGTTTGTAATGCTCAGATTTTATCGTGTTCAAAAATGCTTGACTTGTTCATGCTTTTCTGAAAATATTCGTTTGTAATGCTCAGATTTTATTTATGGAAATTATTAGTTCACGTTGCATTATTTCAGCCCTGGGTGGCTATTCACGTAACGTTTTCACACACTGAGAGATGTGAATCAAGAAATAAAAAAAGGAACACTGACAAATTAACTTTACGTCTATTGGTTTAGAGTGTAAAATTGAATGTATTTCAACATAGGAATTATGACATTTTAACGTTATCGCCGAAAATAGATTTAAATTCACGATTGTCAACCATGATGCGTTTTGAACTACTTACTACATTTTATTTTACGGTGTATGTCAATATTCGTAAAATTAATTTTTCAGTGTTTGCAAAATAATGTTTTGATTTCAATATCGTCTGCTAATACGTAAATGTCATGACCTTTTTAAACATTTCACTTCACGACATACGTAGCCGACGTGTTACGTGAATAGCCCCCTGCGGTACAATTTTCTTGGTATTACATACTGATGAATGGTTTCCTTGAAATTCGTTTCCTTTACAACCTTTTATACAAGTCTTACATTCAATCGGTTTTTTTCCGCACACGGGAATTCTAGAGTAGTTATTCAAGTAAAAATGTATTCGAAGTAAATCTCTGCATTGTCTGATTCTACGTTAAGAGTGTACTGGCCAGTAAAATGTTAATGGATTACTTCCGTATGAGGTATTTCTTGCTTATACAGTGCCAAGCAATATTAGCGATGGGATACTCTTGGCAAGACAATCGCATTTGCTAAATATTCATAGATCTTTAAATTATATTCCCAGCTGATCATAATCTCGGGAGAATATTATAATATCTACCTGGAATGTTTGACGCTTATGTTAAATACCCGATTTGAACCTTGCTGCCCAGGCATTTCTTGAATAAGATATTTTCAATATAATATTTGCTTGTAAAGTGGATAAAGTGTCAGCGATTATTTAAATTTCAATATTTTTAATAGCTCTACCTAGTTTAGAATATAACTTAGTGATGTTGCAGTAACGTTTAGGTAATATTTCGTTTCGTTGTTGAATAGGTATTGATATTGTATGTACCTATAGTTTCATACGATACTCTAGTCATTATGAAATGTCAACAGGAAACGAAATGTCTTTATTGCAAAAAATATATGAAGGCGAAAATAATGTATTCCTTCGTTAAAGCGGCACTTATCACAGTAGTAGTAGCATCAGCGCGAATACAAAAAACATCAAGGAAAAAAAACTATAAGAGAGCGTGCGCTATTTGAAGGGGGTGTTTTGGGTCCTTCTACGTTTTTTTGTAGTTATTTGGCGAGGTTCTATATACAGTTGAAATGAATATAGGAATGTCAAAAACCACAAACTTTTTTTTTGTCCTGCCTTTAATCGATATTTACTGTACCAGTGCACATTTTTACACTAGATGTGACGAAACAAAATGCAGATTGCAGTGTAATTATAATTTGCAATATCACATGCTACTAAACTGCTTTGTTATTTATTATACTCGTACTATATTCAAATTCCATTCGTATATTCAAATATTATAAGCGGTCTTTCGCGCGGGTTTTTTATGCGCACGTACTTTTACCGTGTCGGACTCGACAAATTGCGAGAAATTAGTGCCTATAGACAGCCGTAAGAGATAGCTTGAAAAAGGTAAACCAAGCAGAGAAGATCTCAAGTTAACTTTTGTCTGACCTTCTTTTTATGCCCCACTGCCTAGGCTATCAGTTATCATTATGTGATTGACGTGAAAAGAAACACCACCTCCAAACAGTGCACGCTCTCTCAGAATATAAGAGCTAGAGTAGAATTGAGAAAAGATGGTAACAGGAGTAGGGTACGAGCTGCCAGAGCTCACTCTCAGAATATCTTATATTTTATATCAGCTAGATTTTATGTCACTGCTGTGCCTATGGGCTATTAGTTATCATTGCTCGTTAAAAGCTAGATGTTGTATAAAAAAACACCCCCTCTAAACAGTTAGCACTCTCTCAGAATATTAGAGCTAGATTTTATGTCCTACTGCTGTACCTATATGTCCTGGCTATGCGTTATCATTGCTCGTTAAAAAAAGATGATGAAACACCCCCTCCAAATAGTGCACGCTCTCTCAGAATATAAGAGCTAGAGTAAAATTGAGAAAAGATGGTGACAGGAGCCGGGTGCGAGCTGCCAGGCTCAGTGGCGACGCACGATGGTTGATAGCATCTAGATCGCATCGCTCTCGCGTGCCGATCCCATCTCCCTACGAGTATAATGAGGTGCTGTGTTGCCGAGTGATTCACTATCGGGATATGTTTGTTAGCAGATACATATTATATTCCGCGCTAACAGATGCAGGATGTAATAGCTTTTAGAGCTTGGTAGCCACGCTTGAGTGTAGAGAATAAAGATGTTCTACGAATCTATAGGTCTGGTTCTCGGTAGGTCTAATTCAAAAATGTAATAGTAAATTACTCACAAGATCCCGTAAGTTGTTTGGCATTAAGTACCACTTTAAAATTTTGAATTTGTTTGGAACTGTAAAACCAAAAATAAATGTCCATTCTATTAGCAATATTTCTGCGACTGATATAAACCATCAGCCAATTCAATTTGTTTGCAATATTTCTGTGACTGATATAAATGATCAGCCAATTCAATTAATATTGTTTTATTTAAATTACTTTATTTTTATAGACATCATAAATAAAACCAGTTAAGCATAACAGTTCCCGGTTTCTAAATAGTAAAGCTTAGTCTTTAATTTGAAGGTTTTACAACTAAAACACCTATTCGCCTCAC
The DNA here is from genome assembly GCA_036785405.1 of Coenonympha arcania. Taxonomy (NCBI): domain Eukaryota; kingdom Metazoa; phylum Arthropoda; class Insecta; order Lepidoptera; family Nymphalidae; genus Coenonympha; species Coenonympha arcania. The sequence continues at coordinate 11,999,120 of CM072065.1, forward strand.
GATCGCATCATCTAAACTTAAAGCGTTGACCTGTTGATCTTTGCCAGATGGAGTTGTTATGCAAGTGAGCAAATATCGAGGATCCACCGACTTTGCATAATAGACGGAGATCTTATTTCAGCCAGACTCACCTACGTTAGCGTAACGTTACGTTAATTTTATTGTGTCCTCCAAACTAACTGAATTGCAGCGTAATTTTCCGCCTTAGACCAATCTTTGTAGAGGTGGTGGATACATACTCGTACTACGCATGAAATACCGACACTTTCTGCACTATCATAATCATAGTGCAGAATAATATGTGCGCAGACAGTGTATGTGGGTATACTCTCACCTTGTGATTAAAAATGTCTTGATATTAAAAATTCTGTAGGTACGTTATAAAACAGAAACGATGAACAAAACAACGCATATTAATTAAAAATTGTTTGAAAATAATAGAGGCATTTCTCTCAAGTTTTGAACAGTATAATTTTAGCGGTAAATCGTAAGTCCTGTCGTAAGTCTGACGGTCACAGGATCGAATACATAAAATACATACACGTCACTAGAAGACATGATTTTAATTAGATTTAATGATTGTTTGAACAGTTAATGTAATAACCACACCTTAGACTTGCGATTAACAAGTCTTTAAACGTATGCACGTCTGGTACAAGTATATATTAAATGTTAATCAAGTGTCGTTTAAGTTAGCTTTTTATGTCTTACAACAATCCTGACGGGTTTATAATTTAAATGTTTATTGATCAATAAAAAATGCGTGGTTATGTTCATCCGAGGATTTTCCGTTTCAATATTTACTTACGGTATCCAATCTTACCTGCAATATAGTAATAATTATTATGATGCTTTCAGCTTCAGGGTATTAGTCTGTTTGCTCGTTATTTAATGTTGTTTGTTCTATTTGGTTTACTAGTAAAAGCAAATGCTTCTTAGAAAGTTTAGTGGTTGCATCGCAAGAACATTAAGCACGTTGCGTATATCGCTCAATGCATCAGCTATTGGGAAGATTCATTCGTGCTGTGTGGCCCTTTCTATCTGAAGCCATTATCGCCGCAAATAGTTTCCATGTAAATAGTTTCCACTTTTTGCTCAGCAACTTCAAACATCGTGTCGAGAACATGGCAAACGTCTGTGACGAAACCGACCAACATTTGCTAATAAGGGAACCGTAATTCCCTTTCATTAAGTGTAATTCGAAACCACCTTTACCCCGAGTCATTAAAGTGCAAATTGCATTGCGGCAACTCCATAATTCTATACACCTGTCTCACGCGGGATCAAGGAACTTTAATCTCGTTCATGATTTCACACTCGACGCCAAAAGGGCTCAAGTTCCCATAGAAGTCGGCCAGTTTAAGGCGTTGTGCAGATAATTTAATGAGATTGTCGAGATAAATACAAATGCCGCGTTATTCGGAACCGATCGACATTTCTACCGATATCACGACTTCGCCTACTCAGACTTTTGAACACTTTTAAATTGACTGCTGCATTTAATAAGTGTACGCCGAGACATGAAGGGCTGGGAGGAAGTACAATCTAATGCATTTAACAGACACGTATGGATTAAATTTATTCCGAATGCAACTATGTTCGGAACAGTAGGAGGGTGGGAAAGTGGAGTATTGTTCGGATTTAATTGCCATGCGAATGTTGTTACCTTTACATTTATTTAATTCCCTAACAAAGAAACCATTCTTTAAGAACCAGCAGTTAGCCTTTACTTCACCAGCTGCTATTTAGTAAAGGTCATTTCTTGAACCCCGAGCCTTTGTCAATTCGCGTCGTAAATATGGACGGCCGTTTATATCTACCTATTTACATAAGGAATCTGTTTTGTCGGTACCGTAAGCACTTTCTTTGGAAATAATCCCGCTCATGCCTTCAGTTTGCCATTTCAGTGACTAAAATGGACAGAAGGTGAAAAAAAGCCTCCTCCAGATCACAAATATGCGCTTTTGGACCCAAAAGCTACTTAAAAATTTCATGTCGTCGTCCGTCTATCTATCATATTTCTGGCACATCCTAGGTCTCCAAATTCGAACGTCCATCAGTCCTATGAGCTAAGCCTGGAGCTACGAGCGAGGTTGTGATGCATTTCACATTTCCATCTTATCTTAGCAACACGTAATGATAATAAACGGTACAAAAAATGCCCAACAAAAACTCTCTACGCTGAATTGAGGGAGGTATTATTTTTGCTAAAGTCCATGGTAATTGTTGAACCACAAAGTTATAGCTGTAATCCGCAAAATGCCCGTAAGTACGTAAAGAAACATAATAACCCTATCTATTATACCGCATGAGTCTTGACATAGAGAAATAATTGGGGCTCGCGCTCACTACTCTGTCAATATTTTGAGCGTCTACGTTATCAATATCGACCAAAAACAAGCAAAAAAATCTCGTTTGTTGTATGAGAGCCTCCTTAAATAATTATTTTATTAAATTTTTTAGTATTTGTTGTTATAGCGGCAACAGAAATACATCATCTGTGAAAATTTAAAGTGTCTGGTGACAGACGGTCGGACGGACAGCGAAGTCTTAGTAATAGTGTCCCGTTTTTACCCTTTGGGTACGAAACCCTAAAAATAATACCCATTTGTGCCTAACCAATTTGATAACGGGATGTAAGTCCACTTCGCAACGATAATGAAAACGTAAAACATAGAGGCGTAAAATGATTCGCTCCAGACTCGAGAGTATAGTTTGGTTGGACCCACCACAACCGTGACCGTTAGCTAGCATTGTCTGAAGAGAGTGGTTGCTTGCGCACGTTTCTGCCTAATGGAAGACCAATAAACACTTATTTGTCTCCATCTCGAGTGAGATTAGACGCCGATTTAAAAAATGGACACGGTGAATTTGAAGTTTGAACTTTTGTATTGTTTGTATAAGTTACCGTAACGAAAGTTTCTTCCGTAGTCTTGCTACTTTATGTAGAGCTGTGGTCTATTATTGAAATTGGGCATACAGACTAGAGGAAAGTTTTTAAGACTAACTTCTATCAAAATTAATTCAGTGCCATTAACATAACGCATTTGGTGAATTTATCACAATTTTTGCTTAGAAAGATTTCTATCAGAGTGTGTGGGTTGATATGCTGATATCTAGGAACGTCCTTTGCATACAAATAGACTTGAGAAATATGAACTTGCCAGACACATTCATTATTTTGAACTGGAGGCCTAATCTGTATGGATAGGACGATCTTCCCATTAATTCTTTGTAATAGACTCTCGGGTGTAGTGCGATCATACTGTTCTTTATTACAACCCCGCCCATTTTTATTCACGAGATATTGAACCGGCGTTTAATTTCAACGATTTCTTAGGAGTTAGGTTAGGTCTCTAGCACACTGGATAGTATACCTACCCACTTTACATGCTGTTACTACATTTCCTTGATGCTCTTTGATGTTATTGAGATGCGTGTTTATTTAAACTTCAAGTCAGACTCCTTTGGGTAGGTGCCAATTGCTTTGCCAAGCAATCCTTTGCTTAAGAGCCTGGTTGATTCGTGTCACCAAAAAATAGGCAGCCTTTTTGTAAATATACCTACCTATAAAGCCGCTTTCAGCCGAATGAAAAATCCTAAATCAAAGGCAGATTGCAGTATTCTGTCAGGTGCGTTGTTACTTGTAAAATCGTTAGATCTTAATGCTCTTAGTACCGACTATCAAGTGTGCTTAGTGCCTTACTTAGGGCCATTAATTTGAGCGTTTTCTTATGATTTACCGAGGAGATAATGTCTATAGCTAAAACGAGAGCTACTTTTTGCTATGACCGGTAAGTTGCTGCTTCTAACCGGTCGGAAGATGTCGATTAACGACTTAGACAAGAAATGAACGTTATTCCATTAATTCAGCACCTGTGTTCGTAAACCGTAGCTTTAAGTCTTATTGGACTGAGATTGCTAAGTCTGAAGCCTGAACTTGTGTTAAATCTAAGATATGTCACCGAAACCTATTTCAACCACTACAGCCAACCTCAGCTGAGACCAGCCAATTGCAAATACGAGGACTGAGCTTATGCTTCTCCTTGTGATATATCGCCTTTGCATGCAGTTGATAGTATTTCAAATTCCAATCATTACTGTTGTTTGACTATATTAGTGCCTTCAATTTAATGAATGTATAATTTAATCTTTGTTGTGGAATATAAAGGTTTTAAATTTTTATGTTTTCCCTGTTTTTGTAAGTGTTTATCATCATGGCTGCTGTTGTCTGCAGTAAAATGCATTATCATCAGTATTACGTTCATCATATTAGGTAAGTATATCTAATGTAAACTATTATGATATTCGAAGCTTGGTTTTTTTAATAGTTGAATTATTTATTATAATGATGCTGTTTTCAACCATTAAATACTAAGATTACTGTTTAAAATGCAGTTTTAAATTATGCCGTTACAGTATCTAGATTCTAGACGCTAGCTAGACCCATCTATTTTATCACCAAGTAGGCGATCTGTTAGTTTAATGTACTCAACTAATCCCAGTACACGGGAAACCTTAGGATACTCTGTAAGTCCGATATTAATGTTAGGATATCTGTAATTCTGTACACGCCTGGGTAGTCGCTGCGGGATTTCAAAATACGTAAATAGCATTAAAATAAATGCGATTTATACATCATAATGCTCTATGAAGGTTGAATTTGATATTTTCATTAACATTTATGGACTACATTGTATACTCGCTACCGGGTCCGCTGGACCTAGTCTAATAGCATATATTTTTTCCACAACAGATTAACAAAAGTGAATGTTTACTTTGTACAATGTTAATATTATGAGAATAAAGAAAAACAAAATTCAATCAAATAAGTACAAATATTTTTCGACAAAATTGAAATGACAAAATTTCTCTAATTACTTATTTGACGAAGTTATATTTCTTTGGGTCTCCAAAACCTATTTATAAGCATTTTATATGAAATCATGTAAAAAAGGTCGAAAATAGTAATAATATGATAAAATAACCTGTCAAGTGCGAGTCGGACTCGCGCACTGAGGGTTCCGTACTTCAACCGGAGGAATAAAACCATAAAAACCACTTTTCTTATGGAACCGCAAAACTAACTTTGTTTTTAGAGGTTTTATTGTAAATATCAAAAAACTACTAATTAGATCTCGTTCAAACCAATTTTCGGTGGAAGTTTGCATGGTAATGTACATCATATATTTTTTTTAGTTTTATCATACTCTTATTTTAGAAGTTACAGGGGGGGTGGACACACATTTTACCACTTTGGAAGTGTCTCATGCGCAAGCTATTCATTTTAGAAAAAAATGATATAAGAAACTTTAGTATCATTTTTGAAGACCTATCCATAGATACCCCACACATATTATGGGTTTGATGAAAAAAAAATTTTTGAGTTTCAGTTCTAAGTATGGGGCACCCCCTTTACTTTTTTTAAAATTTTGTGTGAAAACCTTAATGCGGTTCACAGAATACATCTACTTACCAAGTTTCAACAGTATAGCTCTTATAGTTTCGGAAAAAAGTGGCTGTGACATACGGACGGACAGACGGACAGACGGACAGACAGACATGACGAATTTATGAGGGTTTCGTTTTTTGCCATTCGGCTACGGAACCCTAAAAACACTTACGTATTTAGTCGCTACATACACACGCGCGGCGTTCTAAATGGTGACTGATACTTTCATCTGCCGTGCTATATCCTCGAAGTGTACTAAGAGCTTTAATATCACAAACCTCAAATTTCAAAAGTAAACATACTCGTAATACGAAAGCCTGGGTCCGTTAGACCCATAAGCGAGTCCTTAAGTGTTAAATGATTTGTTTAAGATTTCAAATTTCAATTCCTCTTCTCAATCATTTATTTCTTCATCGAAAAGCAGATATTTTCCGATTTCCTTGCTTAGTTTTTCCTTGTAATAAAATAATAAAACGAATATTACCAAGATTTTGTTTCACAGGGACTTTTTATATGTTACATTGCATAACGAATTATAAAACACGAGTCGGTACCTATAAGGTGTCATTTTTGTTCTCATATTCCGCCAATATAGCGGAATACTTACGACGGGTGCCATTTGGACAGTTTCTCGTGGGAGCCGTTAAGTTACATTGTGCATTGATTAAAGAGTTGTGTGCTTACATTATTTAAATAATTTTTCTTTAAGAGTGCATACTGACCCATTAATGATTGTGGTTTGTACAGCTTTTAGGTAAGAGCTTTTAGGTCCTATTATCCTATAACTTTAGAAGTAGGTACTTCAATACTTTTAATTATATGAACCAATTTAAAGTATAGTAGACTGGGTATAGTTTTATGTATGATAATTACACTGTAACTTTGTTGTTCTCGAACGTATTTAATTTTCATTACTCCTGTATTTCCTTACAGAGAGATGTGTTTTTTGGTGTTTGCCACTATGTAACATTGTGTATTGATTAAAGAGTTGTGTACTTGTATTATTTAGATCATTTTTGTTTAAGATTTACTGAATACTGACGCATAATGATTGTGGTTTGTACGGCTTTTAGGTGAGAGTTTTATCCTTTACTTTCAGAAGTACAGTACACATATTATGTACCTTACGATTATAGTATATGTATGTATGTTAATTACCTTTTAACTTTGTTGTTAGTATGTACCTACCTATTTTTCTTTTCTCTTTGGCTATTCACTTACAGAGAGATTTGTTTTTGGATGTTTATCAAATGATTCTGGTACTTAATTTTTTTTTAATTGTTTGGTATCCATAAAAATGTATTAACTTTGGATTTTTTTATAAGTTGTTGTTATGTTGCTTGTTCGCAGTGAGATGGCGCGGTGGGGCGCGCTTATCCAGCACACAACGATTTGGCTTCTCGTTTCCTTGCTGCCGATAGTATGGGCGACTCCAGGTTAGTACCATCTTCATCGATATATATAACACGGAGTCTATTGGACTGTTAGACAAAAGCCTTCTTAACTTTAATGGAGGGATTTAGATCTTTATAGCCCCTAAATGTGAGCAACGTGTTGGACGAGATGAAAACTATTTATATTGTTTTCTCAGATAAAATACCTTGCAAATTTTAGTTAATAAAAATTGGTATTCTAATGTATTAAATTCCCTTCTCATAATGTTTGTAACCAAACTCCTCCGAAACGGCATGATGAGGGAGGTCGTAAGCCATTTACCCCTAAATGGCAAAAGAAGGTTTGCCGGGGTCAGCTAGTCTAATATAATTAAAAAATTCTCGGGTCACACACAGTGTTTGCAACAAATCTCCTTCGAAATTCAATTCGAAACTGCTATACACCGATTTATTTAAGATTTTTTTGTCTGCATTCGCCTTGTCCTACGTGACAAAACAACGTTTTCCGCGTCCGCTAGTTGTCATATATAAACATGTACTTTGTGTATCAAGTCTCTAAATACGTTTCAGAAATATTATGTACGGTCTACCTATTTGGACTGGATATTATCAGGAGTTATTCCCGCAGTTATTTATGTTAATCTTGTAAATAAACACCTATATTCACACCACTGAATGTAATTTAACCTGACTACTTACATACTTAGATTACGTCATTCCTCCATTAAGCTTCCATACTTACACCCTGAATCTTGTTTAAAGAAGCCATAGAAAGCTCGGTACCTCGCTAGCCTTTATCTTAAAGCTGATCCCAACATTCCTGTTACCGGCTATCTGACTAATTAATTGTCGAATAGACCGGCTAATGATCGCGGGCACGCAATTTGCTATCCAGTATACAGCTGACAAAACAAGTGGTTAGTTGGTATACCTCTTAATTGGAACCTAAACCTTTTAGTTGTAATCATATACCTACCTAAATGGTAAGAATTGCAGTATCCAGTTCGTTGTATAAAAAATAATGATGTGTTTTTGTCAATTTTGCGAATGATATGATGAAATTCAGTTAGATGCTTAATTGGATTTTATATTATTATCGGAATAAGTCGTCGTAGATTGGCCATTTAGTGAATGACATACCATCTAAATTCTAACACCTCAGACAGATTTGGATTGTCTTCGTGATTATTATAATCTTAGTTCTGCAGGGCTAGAATGCGCCCGTAGCAATATGTCTCTACGTTTGTAGCTTTCGTTTCTCTTTCTGAGCCATATTGAAAGACAGAGAAAAGAGAACGACATAAATAGAGATACATATCTCTAATGCGCATGCTGCATAAGCTGGAGTCAGGAGAAATGTTTGAGAAATTGTTGTTCAGGAGAAATGCTGTATATTCAAAACAAATATTAAGTTACCAAATAAATATACCATAATAATCAACAATATTTTCTTAGATCGCTTGATGCTTTCGCTAAAACAAGTTAGTTCCTAGTTGTTAAAAAGAAAAATGCAACTGCTTTTTGCCATCAGGTTTATTAATTACGGCTCTCGTGCTACCTGCGTACGTATCCATTTTTTCATTCCATATACAGACATGACCCGTCTTAAGCTCTTTTACTAATCTGTGCTGTATGATATAGTTATATTTTTAATTAACAGTTTCCCAGGCACGCCTTTGCCGCATTCTATCCATGTATCCCACTTGCTGATTTATGTTGTCACTTACGTAACAGATTTAGCACAGTAGTCGCTATAAAACAAACAGCGCTCAGTTAACTCGGATGCCGGCAAGTTAATATATGACCGTTATGCTTTCTTTAAATTGGTCCATTTGTGCAACACCTTCTGCTGTTTAGCACCAATATATTAACGCCAACTTCGCTAAAGGTCTAACTAAATGTTGCGCATAATAGTTAGATTTGACTCAGTTAACTTTCAAACTGTTTATAGGTAGTTGGTATTCAAAGCGCTTTTAAATATCTTGATTCTATTAATGGACTTAATTTTTACTATTTAAAATTCATTTCATTTTTGCTTTGTCTTCACTATTAAAAATTATTACAACATCAATTCTAACAGTTTCTTGCGTCAGTACGGATTTAGAACCTTAAATTGACCGTTTTTATTATTATTAGGTTGTATCATGAAAATTAAACTAACCTAAAAGAAACTTAAAAATAAAATTACTACGAAACCTAAAATTACTGTGCTCTGTATTTAAGATATCTTAGTTGAATCGGTTGAAACTTCCGAAGACACTATTGAAAAAGTTAAAACTGTTCTCATAAGCCTGTCGTTCCTTTAATATGAATCACCTCCCCTTTTATAATCTTTTAAGAGGATCTACGGACTTCCTACATCCAGATTTACGGGTATTATATACGTCGGCATTCGATAAGAAGGTGTTTTAGTTCCTTTAATACTGTAGTTATTGAAAGCTCCTTATTTATTAGCTGTAACAAATCCTTTGATTAGTACTCGTAGTTTCCTTCAAACTCAGGCTATAAGTTCATCAGGATTAAGACAGTACTATTTTCTTCTAAAACCTTTAGTTTGAGGGTTGAGACGCTATGAGTTATAATAACAGTGTGATTAAAACTGTATCAATTTGTTTGTGAAGCACTAGCGTGCGCACTGCAAAAGGAAAATGCACTTGAGAATATAATATTAAGAAATTAGACGTATACAAAGGACCCGGCGGACCGCGCGAAAAAATGTCGCCAGTTTACTGGTGTCAAAAATGTTTGTTTTGCCACCAACGCCGTCAGTTGTAAGCCGACCGCGATATCGTCTATGCTACAAATACTTGTTATTAGACCGCACGTGAGTTACCACAGGGACGATTTCTGCCATGTTGCGGAAACTTTGAAAAATGGCGAGACTTTTTTTATTTAAAATGCTCCAATGTGCTCATCCTTAGGTTCATATTTCAATTGCCAATAGGCGATCTAAGGTCGTGCTGGATGGCTATTGGAATAATGTGAACTCGAATTGCGCCTCCCTAGTCCACTCCAGCTCTGAAAGCAGTCTATACCTTACTTATTTATTGAGTCCATTAAGATCGATCTCATAGCATTTGACAGCGCTCCGTATTCGGTAATCCTTAAAAGATCACATAAAAACGAGGAAATGTAATTAACCAAGTATTTATGGAACAAAATCCGATTGCGGGCTGCAGTTCTGGGTAATTAAAATAAATTGTGCCGATAAAAGCGAAGTAAAGCCTCACTTATTGGCAAAGTACTAACGAAGCTCCGATATTCAACCATTCAAATGCGTGTAGACTTGCCATTTACAAAGTCATTGGCGAATATTGCTTTATGGTACCTACCGTACTGCCTTGGACTAGTAGTTAGCATTGGTTGCAGCTAGTCAAATAGGTCCCGATTCGGCAGAAAGTTATATTAAGATTCATAAGAAAGAAAGAAAGAAAGAAAAAAAAAACTTTATTTCACAAGAAAATGCCACATGTAACAAAAACATACTGCATCTTACGTACTAAAACGTAGCCTAGAGGTTCCTCCACTCGGGCAACAAAAACCAATAATGTTCCTTTAAATAAAATTCTAACTGGTGGGAGATGAAATTACCGACATTCTCTGACAGCAGGGTAAATTAGAAAAAGCTTATATTTTTTTTTCTTTTACAGGACCGTGCGAAGTAGAGACCGGACAGTCCAGCATTATAGTAGACATAGAAGAGAGTCGGGGAGATCGTAAGTATCGTCTTATGTACAATCTTATGTCGTAGGTATATTTCTGTGGTCGTATTTTGACCAACTCTTGGGTTATATGATTTTCAATTCAGGTGTTACTTACTTTGCGTTCGTCCATAATAATACGCGTTAATGCTTATACTACATGCGTAATTTAAGTATTGATTCATTATTATTTGTATGACAGTCTATTACAGAAAAGTAACAACTCTTGTAACTCATTGATTTTATGATTGGCTTCTACAGGTTGCTACTCCTTCCCTCGAAGTAAATACATTCTAGACGATTGTAGTGCCAATTCTGGTGTGGAAAATCTCTAAATAAACGAATTTGACGCATCTGAAAATAGTGCTATCCTTTGTAAAGGAGAGCACTATTTGTATACGCGTCAAATTATTTGAGTTTAGCGTTCCGGTGCGATGCTTGTAGAAACCGTTGGGGTAAATTTACTTTCCCTTCCAAGTTGAATGATAACATCTTAGGCTGCATCATCACTTATCATCAGGTGAGATCGCAGTCAAGTACTAACTTGTATAGAGTAAAAAAAAGTTTAACAGTATCTTTTGTTGAATGGAAGTATAATTTTGTTTGCAGAGGTCAATCAAACAACAGTGCCAGAAGTGTTACCGATAGTCGGTGATCCCGACGTAGATGTGGTGCTGTCGACTGTCTTTCCCAAAGGTCCTACGTTGTTCGAGCTGGATGGGAAGCGCTTACGGCTACTGCAGCCCCTGGACAGGGATGCTGATAACTTGTCGCATATGGTGTTTCAGGTAAGTGAATCAGCAAAATAGTACTAAAGGGTGGACAGAAAGCCGAAAGCTTTTGGGTACCATACCTGCCCTAATGGATTAATTGTTTTATCGACTACTAGCATAGGCTTTGTTTTTGATTCAATAATAATGTTTTAGTGATAACCATGACTCATGTTCTGTTGGGTTTCCGTACCTACCTTTACATCAATGGTTAAAAAAAAAACCAGTTTTTACTTTTCATATTTAAAATTGCTGTCCTTTATTACACTGAATTTGAAGCGTGTATGTAGTGTCGTTTTACCATTTTGGCAAAACAAAAAAACGTTGTTCTCTTCTTTTTGGTAGACTTTTAAGTAACGGTTCTAACATCAGCAGCCGTAACCATTTAATGAGAAAGAAATAAAAAAAAAATTTTAGAATTACCTACCTTTATAATATAATGGTTAAAAAAAACAGTTTTACTTTTCATACTTAAAATTGCTGTCCTTTAGTAAAATTATGCACTTGATGGCTATACTTGTAAATACACAGCATAAAATTACGTAATCAAGTGTCGCACAATCATTAAAAACGTAATTTGACACACACCTTGGTAGGTACCACAAAGTAGCGTAATTGGCAATCTTTGGCAGCGTACCGCGTGGTAATACAAAAACGCCGCCCGAAGCTATGGCCTGTAATAATACGATCGATATTAATGAGTTATTTCGCCCGCAGCTGGTCTGTCAAGTGAAAGCGACGAAGAAACGGCGGACGATACCCGTGATTGTGCGTGTGTCGGACATTAATGATAATGCACCCGTGTTCCAAGGCACGCCCTACGAAACTAGCATATCTGAGGTAAGGCGCAGATTAAAATAACTGTAGGAATTTCAGCTTTGTAATGCCCAGATCTCCTCTGACGGCAAATTCTTAGAGTCGAGTCTCGAAGGCTTGTCTGGACAATTATAACTTTAAATTGATACCTCTCGATTGGATAGGCAAGGCCTAGATAACTCATAATAACTGGTTCATCAGTAAAATTGCTTAGACGTTCGGTTTGGGTTGGGAATAAGTTTTGATATAACTTACTTAGTAGAATACCCTATTTGACTGACTGACTGACAAAGACTGCAGCCGATGACGTTATCGTACTAACTTTGACGTAGCAAAATAACCATTAACGGTTGCTACATAGTATCGCACAGGAACTATATCACTTGTTTCTTTGCCGTTCGCCTACCGCAATGTTTGCTGTTAGAGTGGTAACTACCCTGGCTGAATCCTCCCACCATACTAGACCTGAAATAATTTACAAATTGTATGAAAATTATAAACTTCCAAATTACTCCTAGAATGTGTAAGAAAAACGTATCTATCGTAATCGGAAACAAAATTTTCCCGCTGATTGGTTCGCTAATTTACGTCAGCTAATCGGGGGGCAGAATTTACTAACGACTACAGTAACGATAAATACGTTTTTCTTACGCAATCAGAACCAGGTCGGTGCTGGGAATAGAATTTATGACCTCCCGCTTAAATCCGATCACCAGCTACGGTAGGAAGGTCGTGATAATCAAATTATTTTCTCCTTTTATCAGCTTGTCCCAATCGGCACCACAATCTTCGACGGTATAAGGGCAGTAGACATCGATGCTGGGGTCAACGGTCTCTCCGAATACTTCATCATCCCCGGGGATAATACCACGTTGGATGCAGCCAAGGCAGTGGACGGCTACGGATACTTCGCCATACCGCTACCTCATCAGGGACAAGTCACAGTCAACAGGAGTTTGGATTACGAGCGCACGCAGAAATATCTAGTCACTATTGTTGCTTCTGTGAGTATTCTTGCTACTTATATTTGCCTGGTACTTTGTTTTTTAGACTACGATGTGAAATATGAGTTAAACAGTAAATAATATAATAATTAATAATAACAGTTAATAGTACTTACACGTAATTTTGTCTCGGGTAAACAACAAACCGGTTAAAAAAATTCTGGGGGTATTTCTTTGAGAAAGTAGACAAAAGCACTTTTTGGTAACGTTCGACTATTGAAAACACTAGACCAAGATTTTCGAAAGGCTTGGAAATTCATAGCTCATAACGTATTAAAGAACGTAACGTATCCAAGCAATTATAGGAAACCAGCTTAAACCAAATCTGGAACACAATTAAGGCTGGTCATTGCGTTTTTAGTTACTTTGTTATGTTTTGTTAAAATTTTCAAATGTAAGTAACCTTAAAGTAGTACATTAAAAATAACTATAGTCCGCCATCTTATTTGTGTTCCGCCATATTAGATTTAGAATAACGTCACGCAGCTAACCATGTATTGTTATCCAAACTGAACTGGTCTATGAAACTAAACGTGTAAACAAAATTTCCGCTCAGTCGGCTGAAGATATCTGCTTCAAAATTGAGTTTCAAGATGCTACTTGTACAAAAGCTCTAAAAATGCTGTTTTGTTTCAAGGATCGTGCTCGTGACACCAAACGGCGACTGTCCAGTACTACAACGCTGACCGTGAACGTGCAGGATGACGACGATCAGGACCCGTCTTTCATTTACAAGGGATGCACCATGCACGACGGCGCTTGCATCAATCCGGAGTACACTAGCTATGTGAGTATTGCGTTTGTACTTGATCATAGAACCACTGACATAGAACTAATGTGGTTACATACGGGACTAAGGACAAGTTTTTTTTTTATACTGAATAGGCTAGCGCTTGACTGTGATCACACCTGATGGAAAGTGATGATACAGTCTAAGCTGGAACGCGCTTGCCTAGAAGATGCCTATTCACTCTTGATTTGAAGGCACCAGGGTTGTAAGTGGCAGGAAAGACACTGCCTGGGAGTGTATTCCAGGCCTTTGCAGTGCGTATCAGGAACGAGGAATGAAACCGCTTCGTTGGTACGTCAACTATGTATGGGTGGAAGCCTTTACGATGCCTTGCCGTTCTATGGTAGAAAGGTGACAAAAAGAGGGTACAACATTTAGGTTCTGCATAAAGTCGTAGGTATAAGGCGTTATTGCAAACTGAATTGCACTTTATTGCATCAGCGCTAGAGTCGCTATTATGGTATTCTGTGGGATAAAGTAACAATACAAAAAGAGGGTACGTGTAGGTTAATAAAGTGATGGGTATCAGGTGTTGTTGCGAACTGAATTGCACTTTATTGCCTCAGCGCTAGAGTCGCTATTATGATATTCTATGGTTTCAGGTGAATGGCGGAGTCCTGGCAGGAATCCTGACTATCGAGCCGGAGAAGATCCAAGCGGTCGACATGGACACGCTCGATGCCCGCATCAAGTACAGCATCGAGAGCGGCGAGCCGGACTCCTGGTCAACGTACTTCGATATAGACGAGAACACCGGTGCCGTGAGACAGCTGATGCCTGTGGACACCAGTATAGCGAAGAAATTCCAACTGATCATCAAGGTATAGTTATTTTTTTTAATTTTTTTTATTCTGTGGTGTGCAATAAAGTGTTTATCTAATATATCTATGGAAACATAACATGCAGGAAGTGTTGCATTGTGCAGTCTGGCAAAAAAGTGTAGAAAAAATAGGGGTGGCTTTATAGATCTTTAATCTTGTAATTTGGATATTTTAATGTTATTACGATTTCAAACTATTAAATGACGCAGTACTGATTGAAATTTTTACAGATTTACTAATGGAATACCAGAAATTAGGTCCGATTCAAGATGTTTTTGCCAACTTGTACAATTAAATTAATAAAACACTACAGACACTAGCGCACTAAAACAACGTATAACAAATGTTATATTTCACAAGTGATAATGATGTTATTTAACGTTAACTTTAAAACGTTGGCGCGTTAGGCATTTTTGGGATTGGAAAAAAAACAATGAACTCCCGACACCGTTACCGTAACCGACACTTCATACTTCATCGCAGCGGTCAGCATTGGACGGGGGGCCGCCTGGGAACACCGCAGGCATTTTTTACAATTTATTACACATAGGAGTGCCACATCTTGGTTTTTGTTTTTAATACCACCATTTTAAATAATTTTACTTTTCCAGGCCGAAGAAGTGTCCGAAGCGAAACGCTTCACAACTGCCAAATTAACGGTAACAGTGCGGCCTGTGGACGCCAGTCCTCCTGTGGTAGAAGCGTCGGTGGACGAAGGGCAAGTCGAAGAGAATTCACCCAAAGGGACAAAAGTGCTCGATCTACAAGGGAACCCCATTAAATTGAGCGTATCCGACCCAGACTTGGTAAGTAACGGGTTTTATAGCACAGTATTATCTGCTAAGAAAACTAAGATTTATAGTAAACCTTTTTCGTACAAGCAAACAGTAGCGCCATCTGTCAAAATTCTATAAGTGGCTGCTGAGCGAACTACAGTGTGGCCTTGCTGTTGGTGGCAAAACAAGCAATTTTGGCACCGATAAACTGGTGTCCCTGTCCAGGGTATATGGCTATTAGGGTATTGCTCCTATATTGACGATCGAATATTGATCCTTTATTGCCCTGATCGATTATTGCCCTTTGCGTCGGAGGTCTTGGATTCGATTTCCACAATGGGGATTCAGAAGCAAAACTCATCACATCGCCAGCGGCGCGATGGCTATTCGATTTTTCATTTTCAATCATTTTGTTTACAGTCTTCTAAAAACTATCGATTATCGTAATCGATACTGACAGTTTTAAATCGCTTTGCCATGGCCATTACGATGCGCCCTCTAGCGTGATAAATGGCAGTAGAGATCTTGAGAGTCAACTATGAAATGTTAATGTTTTCCAGGGTCCAGGAGATCCCGTACCGAAATATACATTCGAGCTTACAACAAACTTCTTTGACATTGACAAAGATGGTAACCTCGTCGTGGCTGATGATACACTGGATCGAGATCCACCTAATCCGGGCAAATTTAGATTCCAAGTAAGTTTTAAGTCATTAGTTTATTCATAGTTTGGCGATACTTGTTCAATGTACAAGCTTTTATTTGACTTGCAATGCATATTTGTTCGGGTGGAATCATGCAATTCAGTTTTGAAGCAGATATGTTCAACCGATTGATCTGAAAATATGTATACACGTTCGTTTAATCTGTATACATGGTTAGCTGTGTGACGTCATTCTAAATTCAACATGGCGGAACACCCAAGATGGCAGACTATAGTAGTGTTATTATCTCGCTGCAGACTCGGTCATAAATCATCCGAGTGTTTCGCTTTTGTATTTCACTGCTGAGCTTCACTGATGCTTTTGTATTTTAGTGAATAACAAAAGCGAAACACTCGAATGAATTATGACCGAGTCTGCAGTGAGATAATAACACTACTATAGTTATTTTTATGCACACCCAAAATATGAGTATCAAATTAAGGGGCTGCACAGTAGAATACGGATAAATTGACGTAAGTAATTCTATTGACTTATATTGTTAAAAACTGATTTTAATATTTTGCATGCTTATAAATGGGCAAAGCACTGAGACATCAAGTACCGAATGTAATAACCCTGTACATGTTTTGTGCAAATAAATGATATTATTATTATTATTGCAAAAGCTTGTTTTTAGGGTTCCGTAGCCGAATGGCAAAAAACGGAACCCTTATAAATTCGTCATGTCTGTCTGTCCGTCTGTCCGTCTGTCCGTCCGTATGTCACAGCCACTTTTTTCCGAAACTATAAGAGCTATACTGTTGAAACTTGGTAAGTAGATGTATTCTGTGAACCGCATTAAGGTTTTCACACAAAATTTAAAAAAAAGTAATAAATTTTGGGGGTGCCCTATACTTAGAACTGAAACTCAAAAAAATTTTTTTCATCAAACCCATATGTGTGGGGTATCTATGGATAGGTCTTCAAAAATGATACTAAGGTTTCTAATATCATTTTTTTCTAAAATGAATAGCTTGCGCGAGAGACACTTCCAAAGTGGTAAAATGTGTGTCCCCCCCCCCTGTAACTTCTAAAATAAGAGTATGATAAAACTAAAAAAAATATATGATGTACATTACCATGCAAACTTCCACCGAAAATTGGTTTGAACGAGATGTAATAAGTAGTTTTTTGATATTTACAATAAAACCTCTAAAAACAAAGTTAGTTTTGCGGTTCGATAAGAAAAGTGATTTTTATGGTTTTATTCCTCCGGTTGAAGTACGGAACCCTCAGTGCGCGAGTCCGACTCGCACTTGACAGGTTTTTATTTTTTTAAATATTTCTTGAACGATAACTTATCTATCTGCAGGTGGTCGCGCGGGAGGTAAATGGAGGTGCGGCGTCGGCGCCCTACTCGCTGGCAGTGAGGCTTCTAGACCAGAACGACAACGCGCCCGTCATACCGAAGACTCAGCCCATCACCGTGCCCGCTAGCCTGGAGCCTACTGCTGTTTATAAGGTGAATACGTTGTTCCCATTGAGACGATTCTTACAACCTTTTATCTTGCTTTAATCACAATTTTACAACATTTTTTAATTTCTGAATCGGCTCAGCCAATCTTCTCCACCGGCTAAAGCTTGGCTAACGGAGAAAATAAGACTTTTTGTTCATTTTATTCACGGGGATATCTCCACCCAGTCGTGCGTCCATGCTCAGAGAGTGGATAAAACTAAGAGGTAAAACATTTTATTCGCTCCTTGTGGAGAAATGGTCCCCATATGCTCTCACACTAGGGGGTTTACTACGCCCTTAGCCATATACCTTATCTTAAATCGTTATAGAAACCTTACTACGATCGTTGTGGTATAGGTAGCTCAATCCACGAAGACGCGCCCCACTCCTTGACAGCCGCTTTATGTTTCATTTGATACTGCAGGAGTAAGCAGTATATTTATCAATACTGATTGGGAAGAAGTGGGGCGCGTCTTCATGAATGGAACTACTTATATATTATTACTATTTACTATATACTATTTATTGAAAGTACCAGGCAAACATATTCTATCAAGAGACTTGACTTACAAAACATTGTCTGTGTTACAGGTGGAAGCGACCGACATAGACGAGGGTGAGAACGCGCGGATCTCCTACAGCATCTACCACGTGTCTAACAACGGAGGCAATAAGTTCACTATTGACCCCACCACCGGTGTGATATGTGAGTTGCACCGCGCACCGTTTTATGCACTAGCTGGTTAAAGTGCCACAAACTTATCAGCGGGGCTAGACAAAGTAACAGTCGTTTAGCGTTGACGACAGTAGATAAAAATGTATGGACAAACCACGTGATTGTAGAAAAACCACGTGACCGAATGAAAAAAAAAACAGAAGAATCTACTTTATGCTTAGCGTTGTTTACTGTCGGTTGTCAATTGTCATGCGAAGTACGCTTAAAGTTATCTACAACTTCTGCGAGAACGTCAGGGAGCGTTCAAATTGTCGTAGTCGATTTTCAAAAAAAAGCGTGTTTTCCTCTATTCGGTCACGTGGTTTTTCTACAGTCACGTGGTTTGACTATACATTTTTTATCTACTGTCGTCAACGTTAAACGACTGTTACTTTGTCTAGCCCCGCAGTGCAATGAGGATTTCGCTGTTGACGATAGCGGCGGTGAGGTGTCGCGTATCACTTATTGCTTGCATTATTTATGCAGATAAAACTACAAAACGAAAATAATAACGCAATTCACTGTAAACAGCAACTGAGTAGTTCGTTCCAGTTTTGGCTACCGGGTCAGAAAATTTTGTGGCACTATATAAACGTTAAGAAAAGTGCAGTCCGATTCAAACTTTGTGTTTGCGGATGTGGACCGCTAATGCAGTTTCGGACGAACATTTCCTGCGGAAAAAATGTCCTATTTCTCGATCTTGTGTTAAAAAGTAACTAAATAAAGCTATTAGGTTTTGAAAAATTCGCCAAAATACTTCTCAAAATGGGAAAGTTAAGCGACCTGAAATATTCAAGTAGCTATGAGCAATCAAATTTTTCATTTTCATGGGCAATATTATCAATGTGTAATGTGGTGATAAGTTTATTAGACATCGTGTTATACTTTGAACTTACAAACATGTTAAGACTTTTTCTACTTTTTTCATAATAAATACAAAAATCTTGGAAATATAAAAGGTATTGCTATTTTTTAAGGCGCAACCTCGGACTACTAAGTAAGACAGATTGAAGAGTTCTAGCTTCTGCTTATGACTTAAAGTTGAGTATGTACGTACATTTTCAGGCGTGGTGCTCACTATAAAATTGCATGTGAGTTATGGTTGCACAATCGTTCTACACAAATTCTTTAAATTAAAACTTAGCATGAAAACGCATGGTTTGACACGTTTTGTGAATTTGAACACTAAATTACTGATTGTGAATTAAAGATAACGCTTAAGGCGCTGTGATCAGTCAACTTTGGCAAATTTCGTTCGTATAGCATCGTTTTATGTAAAATCTACAGATCTTATTACTGTTAAAAAAATATGGGGATACAATTGAAAGTATTTTTGACATGGTGGCTGATGCCGAAACACGATTTCGGAAACTTCACTCGATAGAAAAAAATGCCAAATTTGCCTCGGCAAATACATAAATCTACATTTTTCTCAGAAATGGTTACATGAATTTTTGTAAAATTAAATTAGGTTGTGTGTTTTATTGTGACAGATATAATGGCCATTTTAGATTTTTTATATTACGTCTGCATTGTCATTGATTTCACATTTTCTTGTTTTTTCGAACAAAAACTGCGGTGCGACATCCTTGTCTCTCGTATTAAATTAGACAGTGACCGCGAATCCACTGTTCCCCGCGCCTTAACCATAAGCCAGAGAGAGATGTAAATTAAAAAAAAACCTACATTTGGACTGGCCAAGGAGAACGTTGTAACCTGGTACTATTTATTAACATTCTCTTCATTCTACAGCTAGCACGGGCCGTCTGCAAGCAGGCGAACAGTACAGCGTCACAGTCAGGGCGACAGACGCCAAGGGGCTCAGCTCGCAGGGCATCGTGGAGCTGATGGTGGCGCCGGGCCCCAACACGCGCCCGCCGCAGTTCTCGTCGAGGGACTACTTCGCGCCCGTGTCCGAGGGCGCCGCTATCAACTCCACCGTCACTACTGTCACGGTGAGTTGACAGCTGTCACGAGTGTCAGTACAGCGTCACAGTCAGGGCGACAGACGCCAAGGGGCTCAGCTCGCAGGGCATCGTGGAGCTGATGGTGGCGCCGGGCCCCAACACGCGCCCGCCGCAGTTCTCGTCGAGGGACTACTTCGCGCCCGTGTCCGAGGGCGCCGCTATCAACTCCACCGTCACTACTGTCACGGTGAGTTGACAGCTGTCACGAGTGTCAGTACAGCGTCACAGTCAGGGCGACAGACGCCAAGGGGCTCAGCTCGCAGGGCATCGTGGAGCTGATGGTGGCGCCGGGCCCCAACACGCGCCCGCCGCAGTTCTCGTCGAGGGACTACTTCGCGCCCGTGTCCGAGGGCGCCGCTATCAACTCCACCGTCACTACTGTCACGGTGAGTTGACAGCTGTCACGAGTGTCAGTACAGCGTCACAGTCAGGGCGACAGACGCCAAGGGGCTCAGCTCGCAGGGCATCGTGGAGCTGATGGTGGCGCCGGGCCCCAACACGCGCCCGCCGCAGTTCTCGTCGAGGGACTACTTCGCGCCCGTGTCCGAGGGCGCCGCTATCAACTCCACCGTCACTACTGTCACGGTGAGTTGACAGCTGTCACGAGTGTCAGTACAGCGTCACAGTCAGGGCGACAGACGCCAAGGGGCTCAGCTCGCAGGGCATCGTGGAGCTGATGGTGGCGCCGGGCCCCAACACGCGCCCGCCGCAGTTCTCGTCGAGGGACTACTTCGCGCCCGTGTCCGAGGGCGCCGCTATCAACTCCACCGTCACTACTGTCACGGTGAGTTGACAGCTGTCACGAGTGTCAGTACAGCGTCACAGTCAGGGCGACAGACGCCAAGGGGCTCAGCTCGCAGGGCATCGTGGAGCTGATGGTGGCGCCGGGCCCCAACACGCGCCCGCCGCAGTTCTCGTCGAGGGACTACTTCGCGCCCGTGTCCGAGGGCGCCGCTATCAACTCCACCGTCACCACTGTCACGGTGAGTTGGCAGCTGTCACGAGTGTCAGTACAGCGTCACAGTCAGGGCGACAGACGCCAAGGGGCTCAGCTCGCAGGGCATAGTGGGGCTTTTTGACCTTTCTTTCTATTCTTTCCCGCGATTGGCTAAAATCTCTTCGTCTTTTGCGCGTGAATCGCCTAATGCGGGTCCTCCGGGGTTATTCCGGCCAGCCGAGCTAACTCAGAATCCGAAGAGTCCTACCAGGTTGCACGGGATGTCTTCGAGTGTTTCTGAGAAGTAGGTCTCGCGTTGATCCGACACTCCGGTGCACCTTATTAGCACGTGTCGATGTTTCGTCTTTCTTCATGCAGGCTCTGCCCAGAGGACTGTTTTAAATGTATTAATTTATATTACAGGCCAAAGACCCAGAAAACGAGCCTGTGACCTATTCCATCGTGTCAGGAAACGACCTGCGACAATTCGCCATCGGTTCCAATACCGGCATCATCACAGTTATCAGGCGACTAGATAGAGAAGTCCTCACGAGATATCAGTTGGTAAGTTGCATGGAGATAAATCTGGATTCTTCATGAAGGAGTCAATGAAATGCTAACTTTTATTAACCATGAAATCTGCCCTTTATTTTAGACGTCACAATTGATTTTCCCCTCATTTGCCTCTTGCTCCCCAAAAAAATATCCTAGATCCACCCATGAATTGATCCCCAATCATCATCACAGAATCATCATGGAATCACCGTCATAGAGCAAGAAAAGGCCTTTCCCCATGTTTAATTATTGTAAATATAATGCCGTTTCAAATTGCAGATGGTCAGAGCTGAAGACCCCGGCAAGTTGTCAACGACTGCAACCGTAAATATCAAAGTCACCGACATCAACGATAACAATCCCAAATTCGACGAAGACTCATATTTGTTCCATGTCAAAGAAGGTATTTTATATTTTCTTATAATATTTAATATTGAGAATTAACCTGTTAAAAACTGCTTCTCCTTAAAATTATCTAATAAGTATCTATAAAATAAAGACAAAAGACCAACTTGAAATAAATTTTGACTGTTGACCAAGATATAGGAAGATGCAATTTAGTTGTCTTAGTTTTGAAGTTTAGTACTTTAAAATTATTTTTTGGTAATCAGAAAGTTTTCCCAAAATTAGTACCTAAATCTCCAATTTTTTTATCGGAAACTACACTGGATTTTTATGTATTTTTTGCTTGCTTAATTTCACTCCTACCAACGTCTCCGTAAGAGCAAGGACAAAAATGAAAACCGTCTGCGGCCCTCATCAGTACCTTTGACACATTTTGGAACGTATTTTGAATTAAAGTGTAATTAATGATTATGAATTCGGGCCTAGCCTAATGCAGCTGACCCGAAAAAGCCGCAGCCCGTCAGTTCGCTAAGAACGCGAATGCCGGCTATAGATTCTGACACTCATCATGGCGGCCGACCGCTCTGTCCAATCACGCGCGTCGGTGATATTTTTTTATTTTCGCGCAGCTAGCAGCTCCACGCTCGGGTGTTTTTAGAACGCCTGGAGTGGCTGCTTTTTTAAAATTGAGGGGATGTTTGGAAAAACGACCTTTGTCAATTTTAGTAAATTTTACAGGAGGCTTAAAAAACTGTTTACAATACATACAATTTTTTTTAAGTCCAATGGACACTTGAACTTCCATCCCTTGTTTATATCAATAAAATGCGAATAAAAACATAAAAACTAACGACAAAAAACCGTATGTCATGTGTCATGCTAACACTATGAGTATTGCCAGAATTTTTCGGAAAAAAAAAACCAATGTCAACTGACATTGACAGTTCTTCCAAAAACGTATTGGACATTGGTTGTTTTTCCGTATATCATTGACTTTGTTTCGATAAGAATTTTTTTAGATAAGAATATATATATCAATAAAATAATAATAAGTATTTTGTAACGTTTCGTTACACAGGTAAATCAGGCGAATTTGTGGGGTATGTGCACGCGACGGATCTGGACGAAGGAGTCAACGCAATGATATCGTACAGCATCCCGTCACACCTGCCCTTCGCGATAGACAACGCGACCGGCTTGATTAGCACCAACACTGAGCTGGATTACGAGGACACTAAGGTAAACTATCTTTATACGGTATCCAAGGTAGAATGTAAGGTATATAAGATATCCTATCAAAGATTTGAATCTTGGATACCGCTGCTCTGAATAGACTACGGGTCCTCTTTCCAAACCATTGGCGTGAGTTTCGAAGCCAAGATATTCTTCTGCGGCCAGGCCTCCTATACCTGCCACCTTCCCTTGCATTATAATCGCATTGTAACTATAGTAATGTTAACCATATCAATTGTGCTTTTTGTTATGCTTTTTGGTACTTAGCCCGGAAGGCCTGTCCGGCTTTATACATCTGTCAATAAACGAATATGTAGGCGCTTATACAGAACGGCCATTTTCTTTGTTAGTCTTTACTCATGATCCACGGAGTCATTCTTCTTAAGGTCTCAATATTAATAAAAGACTTCACTGAGTTTAACAACTGTATTAACACATAATAATAAAGAACAATACACCAACTTAAACCCTACAGGAATTACGAGGTAGCTTGCTGGGTACAGATCCCCGGTTATTGTACATACGGAGCTCATTTAGTCTTTCGCCATAATGGCCCCATCGACAACCGCGTTTCTCTAAAGTCAATGCTTGTCTTTTGTGCGCGCCATAGACACGACAAGCTTGCCTTTTACCCAACGTAACAACATTGATTACACAGACTACATACAATAATTAAATGAAATCCTTGGTTCAATGTGATGAGCCGAAAAATATATAATAAATAATTTCGCAGGATTATGCGTTCGTGGTGACTGCGACGGACGGCGCGATAGACAAGCGGCTGGGCACCGCGTCGGTGACGGTGCAGGTGCAGGACGAGCCCGACGAGCCGCCGGTGTTCGCGCAGGCGCTGTACTCCGTGCGCGTGCCCGAGAACGCGCCCAACTATCCCGTCGTTAAAGTGCTTGTGAGTTGACAATGTATCACTCGTGGTGACGGCGACAGACAAGCGGCTGGGCACCGCGTCGGTGACGGTGCAGGTGCAGGACGAGCCCGACGAGCCGCCGGTGTTCGCGCAGGCGCTGTACTCCGTGCGCGTGCCCGAGAACGCGCCCAACTATCCCGTCGTTAAAGTGCTTGTGAGTTGACAATGTATCACTCGTGGTGACGGCGACAGACAAGCGGCTGGGCACCGCGTCGGTGACGGTGCAGGTGCAGGACGAGCCCGACGAGCCGCCGGTGTTCGCGCAGGCGCTGTACTCCGTGCGCGTGCCCGAGAACGCGCCCAACTATCCCGTCGTTAAAGTGCTTGTGAGTTGACAATGTATCACTCGTGGTGACGGCGACAGACAAGCGGCTGGGCACCGCGTCGGTGACGGTGCAGGTGCAGGACGAGCCCGACGAGCCGCCGGTGTTCGCGCAGGCGCTGTACTCCGTGCGCGTGCCCGAGAACGCGCCCAACTATCCCGTCGTTAAAGTGCTTGTGAGTTGACAATGTATCACTCGTGGTGACGGCGACAGACAAGCGGCTGGGCACCGCGTCGGTGACGGTGCAGGTGCAGGACGAGCCCGACGAGCCGCCGGTGTTCGCGCAGGCGCTGTACTCCGTGCGCGTGCCCGAGAACGCGCCCAACTATCCCGTCGTTAAAGTGCTTGTGAGTTGACAATGTATCACTCGTGGTGACGGCGACAGACAAGCGGCTGGGCACCGCGTCGGTGACGGTGCAGGTGCAGGACGAGCCCGACGAGCCGCCGGTGTTCGCGCAGGCGCTGTACTCCGTGCGCGTGCCCGAGAACGCGCCCAACTATCCCGTCGTTAAAGTGCTTGTGAGTTGACAATGTATCACTCGTGGTGACGGCGACAGACAAGCGGCTGGGCACCGCGTCGGTGACGGTGCAGGTGCAGGACGAGCCCGACGAGCCGCCGGTGTTCGCGCAGGCGCTGTACTCCGTGCGCGTGCCCGAGAACGCGCCCAACTATCCCGTCGTTAAAGTGCTTGTGAGTTGACAATGTATCACTCGTGGTGACGGCGACAGACAAGCGGCTGGGCACCGCGTCGGTGACGGTGCAGGTGCAGGACGAGCCCGACGAGCCGCCGGTGTTCGCGCAGGCGCTGTACTCCGTGCGCGTGCCCGAGAACGCGCCCAACTATCCCGTCGTTAAAGTGCTTGTGAGTTGACAATGTATCACTCGTGGTGACGGCGACAGACAAGCGGCTGGGCACCGCGTCGGTGACGGTGCAGGTGCAGGACGAGCCCGACGAGCCGCCGGTGTTCGCGCAGGCGCTGTACTCCGTGCGCGTGCCCGAGAACGCGCCCAACTATCCCGTCGTTAAAGTGCTTGTGAGTTGACAATGTATCACTCGTGGTGACGGCGACAGACAAGCGGCTGGGCACCGCGTCGGTGACGGTGCAGGTGCAGGACGAGCCCGACGAGCCGCCGGTGTTCGCGCAGGCGCTGTACTCCGTGCGCGTGCCCGAGAACGCGCCCAACTATCCCGTCGTTAAAGTGCTTGTGAGTTGACAATGTATCACTCGTGGTGACGGCGACGGACGGCGCGATAGACAAGCGGCTGGACCATATAGCGCATCCAATTTATCATTCCAACCATAGGCTCAACTATCAATTGTATAAGAAGGCATATGAAGTGATAACAAACATTTTTTTTATTTATTTCCCAGGCGGACGACCCTGACACAATGCCCGAAATCACGTATACAATAATCAAAGGAGACACCGACCTGTTCTCCATAGACCGCAAGTCCGGTCTAATAAGAACGCTGCAGCCGCTGGACAGGGAGACCAGCGCGCGGCACGAGCTGCTCGTTGGCACTGAGGAGAACAACCAGCAGGGCGGCGGGGCTACCACTACTGTGGAAATACTTGTTGATGTAAGTATTTATAGAAGTGAAAGCTTCTTGAAGTGCATTTTTGAGATGGAAAAATTCCATCGAACTCGCGACAGCGTTACCACGTCTTGTTTATGTAACTTTGAAGTAAAAACTTCTTTAACTGCGTTGGGCATCTTTGAGATGGGAACACCCATTGAATTCGCGACAGCGTTACCACACATCTTGTTTATGTAAACTTGATGTAAAAACTTCTTTTGGCGCGTTGGGCTTATCTAAGATGGGTAGAAACCATTAAACGCGTTATCGTAACTAAACTGAAACCTCTGTATACATATAAGATTTTCTTTTGAGTTTTCACTTTTGTAGGCACTCCTGGAGTGCTAAGTCTTTTTGGTTTTATTTCGGAATAAATATTTTTCATCAGCTATGGTATCACTCGATTATACTTCACTTGACAGATGATGACACTGAGAACAGTTCCCTAGCACTGCAACTTCGTCGTTATAACTGCAGCCTAGCCCTGCAGTTATAACGACGTGTATAACTGCAGGGCTAGTCTGCGCGCGTAGAGATAATATGTCTCTACTTTTGTCGCTCTCTTTTTTCTTTCTGATCCATGTTGATAGACAGAGAAAAGAGAGCGACAAAAATAGAGAGATATATCTCTACGTGCGCTTTCTGCATAGGCTGATATATTTATTTATTAATTTTAGGACAAAAACGACAACGCACCAATCTTCACCTCAGCCGTCCGTCCGGTCACAATAGAAGACACGTCCTCTATCGGCAGTCTCGTGGAAACAGTCGTGGCGACAGACGCGGACGCGACCGTTCCCAACAACCGCATCCGATACGCGCTGGCGGGTCGCGGCAAGGCTTCCAAGTACTTCCACGTCGAGCCCGACACTGGCGCCGTCAAATTGCGAGACGACTTGAGGAAGGAGACCGACAGCGAATATACCGTGAGTCTTCTTTTTCTCCCATCAACCGCATCAGATACGCGCTGGCGGGTCGCGGCAAGGCTTCCAAGTACTTCCACGTCGCGCCCGACGCTGGCGCCGTCAAAGTGCGAGACGACTTCAGGAAGGAGACCGACAGCGAATATACCGTGAGTCTTCTTTTTCTCCCAACAACCGCATCCGATACGCGCTGGCGGGCCGCGGCAAGGCTTCCAAGTACTTCCACGTCGAGCCCGACACTGGCGCCGTCAAAGTGCGAGACGACTTGAGGAAGGAGACCGACAGCGAATATACCGTGAGTCTTCTTTTTCTCCCAACAACCGCATCCGATACGCGCTGGCGGGCCGCGGCAAGGCTTCCAAGTACTTCCACGTCGAGCCCGACACTGGCGCCGTCAAAGTGCGAGACGACTTGAGGAAGGAGACCGACAGCGAATATACCGTGAGTCTTCTTTTTCTCCCAACAACCGCATCCGATACGCGCTGGCGGGCCGCGGCAAGGCTTCCAAGTACTTCCACGTCGAGCCCGACACTGGCGCCGTCAAAGTGCGAGACGACTTGAGGAAGGAGACCGACAGCGAATATACCGTGAGTCTTCTTTTTCTCCCAACAACCGCATCCGATACGCGCTGGCGGGCCGCGGCAAGGCTTCCAAGTACTTCCACGTCGAGCCCGACACTGGCGCCGTCAAAGTGCGAGACGACTTGAGGAAGGAGACCGACAGCGAATATACCGTGAGTCTTCTTTTTCTCCCAACAACCGCATCCGATACGCGCTGGCGGGCCGCGGCAAGGCTTCCAAGTACTTCCACGTCGAGCCCGACACTGGCGCCGTCAAAGTGCGAGACGACTTGAGGAAGGAGACCGACAGCGAATATACCGTGAGTCTTCTTTTTCTCCCAACAACCGCATCCGATACGCGCTGGCGGGCCGCGGCAAGGCTTCCAAGTACTTCCACGTCGAGCCCGACACTGGCGCCGTCAAAGTGCGAGACGACTTGAGGAAGGAGACCGACAGCGAATATACCGTGAGTCTTCTTTTTCTCCCAACAACCGCATCCGATACGCGCTGGCGGGCCGCGGCAAGGCTTCCAAGTACTTCCACGTCGAGCCCGACACTGGCGCCGTCAAAGTGCGAGACGACTTGAGGAAGGAGACCGACAGCGAATATACCGTGAGTCTTCTTTTTCTCCCAACAACCGCATCCGATACGCGCTGGCGGGCCGCGGCAAGGCTTCCAAGTACTTCCACGTCGAGCCCGACACTGGCGCCGTCAAAGTGCGAGACGACTTCAGGAAGGAGACCGACAGCGAATATACCGTGAGTCTTCTTTTTCTCCCAACAACCGCATCCGATACGCGCTGGCGGGCCGCGGCAAGGCTTCCAAGTACTTCCACGTCGAGCCCGACACTGGCGCCGTCAAAGTGCGAGACGACTTCAGGAAGGAGACCGACAGCGAATACACCGTGAGTCTTTTGTTTCCTCAGTGCAATCCAACCATAAGCAGGCCAGTCTCACTTATCACGTGACCGTCCCGGCTACAAGTACGGGTCCGGACCACGATATTTCAGATGGTTGCCGCTCGCTGGCCGAGTTGCACGCGCTAGTTCTGTACGGTGTATTTTACGCGCCGTCTGTACGGCAGCCCTAGTAAGAGATAAAGTTAGGCGATAGAAAAAGACCAGAACATTGCGTTTGTTGCGTGTCGATTTTGAGGGCGAGGCCAGGCGCTATTGCGAACTGAATTGCACTTTTTGTACCAGCGCTAGAGTCGCTATTTCTTTAAATTATCGTGCGGAGTGAACCTTCTGGTACTATTTTGTGTTCTGTGCCATAAGGCAATTTACACCTACGATGCTGCTGCACCAGCTTTACAATTGGCGTAAATCTTGCCATCGTTACTGTCAAACGTCACTTTTTATCATAAAACATTAAAAGTGACTTGAAGCAACGCTCGATGATCAAGCAATTTAAACTTCTAAAATTTTGTAATGATTTGGTTGCAGGTGGACATACAAGCATACGACCAAGGTGATCCAGTGATGTCTTCAGTGATGAGCCTCACTGTATACGTCAGCCATTCAGCTACAGTGCCACCCGATGTAAGTAAACTTATATTACATACATAATTAATATACGTTTTTTTTTTCTCTTAGATAGTGATGAAAAATAGTGTCTCTGGGGTCAAAATATTTTGTTCCAAATATCGAATTCCTCGCTGCCCTCTGGCTACTATTTTAAAATCCTTTGCTTCGCTCAAAATTTAAAATAACGCCCACGAGGAACAAAACTTCAGTTAGGCCCCTTATAATCCTTATTTGGCTCAGGATCCTTCTTTAGAATCCTTCTTTAGTGATAATAATGCCAGGATCCTTCTTTAGTGATAATAATGCCCGCAAGGAACAAAATTTCACTCAGGCCTCTAGTGTCACAAGATGTGAAGAAGAAAAACCCCTCGTGTTGTGATAACAATCTTGGCTTGATAATTGTGGGGAATGGATTCAAATGATAGAGTTTGTTACAACTTACAAGCTTAATGGGCTGTATTGTTGATAATGTTTGATATTGATAATTCATACTGATAATGAGTACGCGTCGCGAAACCGCCTGTAATATTTCGATGATATGAACGTACTGATTGAAAGCCTTTTGGGCACGCGTTTCCACGTAGCTGTCGCAGCAGTATTAGGGCGCAGAGTGCAGCGCGTCTGCAGGGCTGCGGCCGGGCTACTTTGTAAATATACGTAAATAAAAAACGCGCGGTTGCAGCGCTACACCCGCGCTGGGGCCACGCGTCTGTTCATCGATCATTTACTGCGCGCACGTATTTTTTTGTACAAGTCTAAACATCGAGTCCATCGTGAAACTACACTACAATTCTCAAATCGTGATACTAACCTACGATTCTCAAACCTAGCGACAACAGCGCGGCTGCAGCGCAACAGACGCGCTGCCAATTTGAAGGCGCCCTTAGGTTACACAATAATAACGCCATTGAAACCTTATTTCGCAGGTTCGGCTCGGCTTTGCAGACACTGTGTACACAGAGCACGTGGCTGAAAACTCTCCGAATGGCACTCTAGTGAGAGTTCTGCCCATTTGGAACAAGAGCAAGCATTCCAGGGATACGCCGCTCAAGTGTCTGCTGACTGATTCTACGCAGAAAGGTATAAAAGATAATAACTTTAATGTTTACTTTACAGTTGTTTAAATACCAAACCATGTCTTGCGATATAGTTGGATTTTCTTTCTAGTAATAATTTCTTTAGGCGCATTGGGCATTTTTTAGATGGAAAAAACCATTGAGCTCGCTACTTCGTTACCGAGACCTCACACGGATATCGTAACCGAAACCTCTGTTTGAGTTTTCTATTTTTGGTCATACAAAATTTAATCAACCAGTAGGATATAAAAATAAAAAATCAAAGTAAGGCACTTTTACTTGAAACGAAGTTCTATTACGTGGGTTATGGTGGCCTCGTTGTTTGATGTGGAGCTTGACCGGTAGGAATCATCACGTACGAAAAAGTCTATTATGTCACCATTATAATAATTTCAACTGTAGAACACTATGAGTTAGAAATTACTTCTAGCGTTGAACAAAATATCAACTCTAATGTGTTAATATTTGTCCTAATCTTTAGCTGTAGAGTTGCAGCGACTGCAAGTACAAATCAAATAAAGTTATATCGTTCTAAGGCCAAAAACTTAGAAGGAACTTATGTTTTAATGGAGTCCTCCGATTTGCATAGGATTTTACCATCTTATATTTTATTTGTAGGTGTATTCTACGTGAAACTAACCGAAGAAAGAGACTGTGCTATCTACCTCAACAGTTCACTAGACTACGAAACTCTTACCGAGTACTCGTTAGAGGTCCAACTGGAGTCCATCCAGGGTCTGATAAGCCCTGAAGCGAGCAAAGCGGTTATAAAGGTCCATGTGACAGATGTCAATGATAACGCGCCTATGTTTGTATTCTCGGATCAATCGACGATAGTTGGAGCGAAAGGAAAATATTTTGCTATCGCTACTAAGGAGCTGCCTTTGGGTGCTAACTTGGTGCAAGTGAAGGTAAGATTTTAAATTCTTGATATGAAATAAACTGACTGACTGAGTATATATTGGTCATGTCCAAAATTCGATCGAATCAGAAATGAGGAGACCCGCAAAAGAACCAAAATAACCGACATAACGCAACGTGTCGCAAAACTGAAGTGGCAATGGGCGGGGCACATAGCTCGTAGGACCGATGGGCGTTGGGGACCCAAGGTGCTGGAATGGCGGCCACGCACCGGGAAGCGCAATGTCGGTCGACCCCCCACCAGGTAGACGGACGACATAAAGAGGGAGATTGTGGTGTTTGGCTGTCATTTCAGGGGACCTACCTTGTGCCACCTTCACCTTTCTACCATAGAACCGCGCGACGTCGAGAGAATTGGCATCCTTATGTGGTTGATGTCCAGCGTACTCGGACGAAACGCTTTTCTTCTACGTTTCTGATTCGAACCGCTAAGGTGTGGAACACCCTTCCAGCTTCCGTGTTCCCAGCCAAATACAATCTGGGTGCCTTCAAGAGAAGAGTGAATAGGCATTTTCTAGGCAAGCGCGCTCCATCCTAGATCTCATCATTTCTGTACATCGGACTTGATTGTAGTCAAGCGCAAGCCTATCAATTATAAAAAAAAAAAAAAAAAACCTATGTCCAGCAGTGGACGTCCATCGTCTGAAACGACGACGACGACGACGACGACGACGTGTAAAATTCTGCAGAGATTCACATATCGAAGTGAACTACATAGACAACTGTCGGTTAGATTCAGGCGCACTCCCTGTTGCTTCACTCTCGTTCCGATGGGGCGCTATTTGACAGGTGCACTGAAATAAATCAGTTTCAGAGCAGCCATTGAGAAGTTTCACTGTGATTGTTCCATCGGGTCAACTAAGTGTAGCAATGGCCTATTAGTTTTCAAAACTTTATTTATTATTGAATAAAATTATATAGTTGCAAAAATAAATTTCATAAAACAATATTTTGATTTGAGTCAATTTCCTATTAGTGTATCTGGGTCCCATGTATTTTCCGATGACCAAAGTCAAATTCCTCAAATTATTGTCGGACTCATAAAAAATCAAGAAAAATCGTAGTCTGTAATTTAATATTTCAGGCGAAAGACAAAGACAGCGGCGATTTCGGTAAAATAGAGTACCGTAAGAACGCGTGGACGAAAGCCGCGGACGAGTACTTCACTCTAGACGCGGACACCGGCGTCATCAGCAACATTAAGACCTTCGAGAATGTTCCCAAGGAAGTTCTGCCCTTCAAATTCAATGTGATGGCCAGAGACAATCCTAAAGGCGAAGATTATAAGACGGCTAGAGCTTCTGTTGTGGTGAGTAATTTATATGCATAGAACGATAGTTATACTTGAACTACCAAAAAAGGCTTAAATTTAAATTTTAGAAGACCCAAGAAATTCTAGCGGTAGCCAGGAATATCTAGGGGCGAAAGCTTCTGCTGTGCAAAACGCTCCACAAAAATACTTATAGCATCGACGAAGTTACATCTTGGGCAGTGATTGGTTAATGCTTGCATCGGTCGAACTGCGTCGTCACCGATTGGCTATGGTTACCAGCGATGTTTGGGCGATGTACAATTTTATTTACAAGAATTTATTTATGATGGATGGTATGCTCAATGTGTGATTTATTTTATAATTTTGAATTAGCTGAGCGACCACACTGTAGGTGAGCTATATGCATTAAAAAATTGGAAGACAATGCATTCAAAAATTAGAATAAGTAAGACTTGTAGAACTGGTAATGGCAAAATGCTTCCAATAGGCTTTACAGGCCAGGCCGATTAAAATATTTAAAAATCCTAAATTCGATCATGTGCTTTTACAGGGCTAAGTTATAAAGCAAAAATAGCCTACGACCTACTCAGACCTAAAAAAATTCATAAAAATCGGTCAAGACGTTTCGGAGGAGTGTGGTTAAAAACGCTGTGATACAAGAATTTAGCATAATAAATGTATTTTCTTTATTTTTACAGATAAATCTCTTACAAAAAGACAACCAGCTGATAATCGAAGTGCCAGACCTAAACATAAACGCTATGACGCCTTTGAAAGCCCGTGACTTGCTGTCCGGGATTGAGGAAAAGACAGGACTCGTCGCTGGGTTGGAGAAGTTAACTCCCAGGCTGTATCTCGGAGAGAACGGGACTCTGGAAAGCGACACGAGAGGCACTAGCGTGTGGCTGTATTTGCTAGACCCGAACACTGGAGAGATTTTAACGAGGGAATCCCAGCCGGTGAAGAAGTAAGTGTTTTCGAGATTGTATTGACGGGCGTAACTGTTATTAAAACGATTTTAACAGCAACAGTTACCAGATGTGACCTGCCCATTGCTACTTCAACTTTTATAGGCGGGAAGACAGCACGCGGGCCACATGTGGCCCGCGCCCCCGTGCGCCCTACTAGTCTGTTATATGCTAATAATATAGGTACTTTTTTTAAAAAAATGTATTGTCTCTGTATAGAGCTATAGACCACGGCGTGGCAGTCAAAGCGCCGCTCGTGCCCGCGGAACAGCCGCGCAGGCCGCAGATAGCCGCCGCGCCGCTCACTACGGCTCTGCCCGCGGCGCTGCTCGCCCTGGCCGCGCTGGTGCTGGTGGCCGCCACCGCCGCCACCGTCTACATCTGCGCGTCGTGGAACAGGTACACACTCGTGCAGCGCAACACACCACGGCGTGGCAGTCAAAGCGCCGCTCGTGCCCGCGGAACAGCCGCGCAGGCCGCAGATAGCCGCCGCGCCGCTCACTACGGCTCTGCCCGCGGCGCTGCTCGCCCTGGCCGCGCTGGTGCTGGTGGCCGCCACCGCCGCCACCGTCTACATCTGCGCGTCGTGGAACAGGTACACACTCGTGCAGCGCAACACACCACGGCGTGGCAGTCAAAGCGCCGCTCGTGCCCGCGGAACAGCCGCGCAGGCCGCAGATAGCCGCCGCGCCGCTCACTACGGCTCTGCCCGCGGCGCTGCTCGCCCTGGCCGCGCTGGTGCTGGTGGCCGCCACCGCCGCCACCGTCTACATCTGCGCGTCGTGGAACAGGTACACACTCGTGCAGCGCAACACACCACGGCGTGGCAGTCAAAGCGCCGCTCGTGCCCGCGGAACAGCCGCGCAGGCCGCAGATAGCCGCCGCGCCGCTCACTACGGCTCTGCCCGCGGCGCTGCTCGCCCTGGCCGCGCTGGTGCTGGTGGCCGCCACCGCCGCCACCGTCTACATCTGCGCGTCGTGGAACAGGTACACACTCGTGCAGCGCAACACACCACGGCGTGGCAGTCAAAGCGCCGCTCGTGCCCGCGGAACAGCCGCGCAGGCCGCAGATAGCCGCCGCGCCGCTCACTACGGCTCTGCCCGCGGCGCTGCTCGCCCTGGCCGCGCTGGTGCTGGTGGCCGCCACCGCCGCCACCGTCTACATCTGCGCGTCGTGGAACAGGTACACACTCGTGCAGCGCAACACACCACGGCGTGGCAGTCAAAGCGCCGCTCGTGCCCGCGGAACAGCCGCGCAGGCCGCAGATAGCCGCCGCGCCGCTCACTACGGCTCTGCCCGCGGCGCTGCTCGCCCTGGCCGCGCTGGTGCTGGTGGCCGCCACCGCCGCCACCGTCTACATCTGCGCGTCGTGGAACAGGTACACACTCGTGCAGCGCAACACACCACGGCGTGGCAGTCAAAGCGCCGCTCGTGCCCGCGGAACAGCCGCGCAGGCCGCAGATAGCCGCCGCGCCGCTCACTACGGCTCTGCCCGCGGCGCTGCTCGCCCTGGCCGCGCTGGTGCTGGTGGCCGCCACCGCCGCCACCGTCTACATCTGCGCGTCGTGGAACAGGTACACACTCGTGCAGCGCAACACACCACGGCGTGGCAGTCAAAGCGCCGCTCGTGCCCGCGGAACAGCCGCGCAGGCCGCAGATAGCCGCCGCGCCGCTCACTACGGCTCTGCCCGCGGCGCTGCTCGCCCTGGCCGCGCTGGTGCTGGTGGCCGCCACCGCCGCCACCGTCTACATCTGCGCGTCGTGGAACAGGTACACACTCGTGCAGCGCAACACACCACGGCGTGGCAGTCAAAGCGCCGCTCGTGCCCGCGGAACAGCCGCGCAGGCCGCAGATAGCCGCCGCGCCGCTCACTACGGC
Source organism: Coenonympha arcania (assembly GCA_036785405.1). Classification (NCBI taxonomy): domain Eukaryota; kingdom Metazoa; phylum Arthropoda; class Insecta; order Lepidoptera; family Nymphalidae; genus Coenonympha; species Coenonympha arcania. The sequence continues at coordinate 12,034,510 of CM072065.1, forward strand.
TCTGCCCGCGGCGCTGCTCGCCCTGGCCGCGCTGGTGCTGGTGGCCGCCACCGCCGCCACCGTCTACATCTGCGCGTCGTGGAACAGGTACACACTCGTGCAGCGCAACACACCACGGCGTGGCAGTCAAAGCGCCGCTCGTGCCCGCGGAACAGCCGCGCAGGCCGCAGATAGCCGCCGCGCCGCTCACTACGGCTCTGCCCGCGGCGCTGCTCGCCCTGGCCGCGCTGGTGCTGGTGGCCGCCACCGCCGCCACCGTCTACATCTGCGCGTCGTGGAACAGGTACACACTCGTGCAGCGCAACACACCACGGCGTGGCAGTCAAAGCGCCGCTCGTGCCCGCGTGATGTATATTGTAATGTAGGTAGTAAAATAATAATATATGGAGATGTCGAATGAGTAACCAATAAACGTCAGTGCATGCCCGACCACCGGTGTTTCATTAACCTTTACATGGCGCAGTCGAGAGTTTAAAGTTAAAATAGTGGTTACGAGTGAAATATGGAAAGTATATTGTCCCCGCCGTCATCATTTTGCTTCGATAATAATGCGGCCGATGCGTGGAGTCTGAATGAGCGGTGGACAAAATGGAAGCGAAGCTATGAGATTTACAGCAAGGCGTGTGAAATTAACAAGAAGCCGGTAGAAATACAAGTCAATATTCTATTGCACGTAGTGGGTGAACAGTGTCGGGAAATTTTGGATCGAGTGCCGGAAAAATGTACTACGCTAGAAAGTATTTGGAAAAGATTAGATGAACAATTTCATACAAAGAGAAATGTAACGGTCGAACGTCACAAGTTTTTTACTCGTGATCAACGAGAGAACGAGACAATCGAGCAATACGTATTTGAGTTGGGGAAATTAGCTCAAACTTGTGAGTTTCGTGATTTGCACGATGAATTAATCAAAGATCGATTGGTGTGCGGAATATCGAGCTCGGCGATTCGAGAACGTTTATTGAGAGAAGAAGAATTAACATTGATAAAGGCTATGGATGTGTGTCGTGCCGCTGTTACGTCTCGTGCGTATTCGGAAAAAATTAAGGAGGAGAAAGAAGGTTCCCATGATGTTCATCGCGTAAAGCAATCCCGAGGTGATGCGTCGCAGGCGAGTCCTATGATGACGTCATCGCGGTCACGTTCGCGCAGTGATGTGCAGGACGCGGCGACAGGGCAGCGGTACAGAGGTGGACGCGGCGACAGCGGCGCGGTGCCGCGGGCCCCGCGCGCCGTGCTGGCGCGCGCGGAAACGGCGCGGGCGCGCCTCCAGGTGGTTGGTGGTGACACCGCTATCCGACGGCGTTCAGCGATGAGTTTTGGCAATAACTGTAGATTCTGTGGTAATGTGCATAGAAAGTTTGAGTGCCCGGCTTATGGTCAAAGGTGTGCGCGTTGTTTTCGAAAAAATCATTTCGCTCGAGTGTGTGGGGTGCATTATATCGAAGACTCTGATGATCAGGTAATATATGCCTTGAATAATAATAGTGATTGGAATCTTAGCTTAAATATTTGTGGAATTTCGATAACGATGAAAATTGACACGGGTGCCGACTGTAATATTTTACCGTTATGTTATTTGGAAAAGTTAAATGTATCGAGAGATTGTTTATTGATGACAAATACAAAATTAAGTGGTTACTCTGGTGCAAGCATACCCGTCGTTGGAAAAATATATTTAAAAGTGACTTATAAGGATAAGAATTATATGCTCGAATTTAAAATAGCAGATGTTAATTCGGTGCCGATATTGGGACGGTATGCGTGCACAGAGCTGGACGTAGTCAGGCGTGTCATGTCTGTTCAGAGTAATAATATCTGTGTGCCGGAGTTTTTAGCGAGTTTTGAAGATGTCTTTCAAGGCATTGGGAGTTTACCGGGTCAGTATAAAATACACATTAAAGAAGGTTCGGTTCCTGTTGTCCATGCGCCGAGAAAATTACCGCTTGCTATAAAAGATGACGTTAAGAAAAAATTATTGGAAATGGAAACACAAAAAATAATTGCTAAAGTTGAGGGTCCATCGGACTGGGTTAATAGCATTACTGTGGTCAAAAAACCGAACGGTGATTTGCGTATATGTTTAGACCCTAAGGAGTTGAATTTGGCAATTAAACGTGAATATTTTAGGTTACCGACGTTAGATGAAATTCTGTCAAAGCTATCGGGAGCTACCTATTTTAGCACGCTGGATGCGTCGTCGGGCTTCTGGAATGTTGTTTTAGATGATGAGAGCAGTGCGTACTGTACATTTAATACTCCATTTGGCAGATATAGGTTTTTGCGTATGCCTTTTGGCATATGTTCAGCGTCGGAAGTGTTTCATAAAAAAATGTTAGAAAACTTTGACGATATAGAGGGAGTTTGTATGTATATTGACGACTTACTAGTATACGGTAGCACTAAAGAAGAGCATGATAATAGATTAAAAAGAGTGTTAGAAAGATGTAGAAAAGTAAATTTAAAACTTAATAAGAAGAAATGTAAATTTGGGTTGGAAGAAATAAAATACTTAGGACATAGGATTACTAAAAGGGGGCTATATCCGGATGAAAGTCACATTACGGCTGTTACTAAGATGCCGACGCCCAAAGATAAAAAAGATGTAGAAAGGTTTTTAGGATTAGTCAATTATATCGGTAGTTTTGTCCCAAAATTATCAGATAGGGTGCTGCCGTTGCGAGAATTATTAAGAAAGGAAGTTGAGTGGCATTGGAGTGAGAGACATGAAAAATGTTTTCAGGATATCAAGCAGTGTTTGTCCAGTCCTCCTATTCTACAATACTATGACGTTAACAAATCAATAGTAATTTCTGTGGACGCTAGCAAATCAGGTTTAGGAATTTGTTTAATGCAAGATAATTTGCCAGTATGTTATGCCAGTAAAGCGTTGACCAAGTCGGAGCAGCGGTGGGCACAGATTGAAAAAGAACTTTATGCGTGTGTTTTTGCGTGTGAAAAATTTTATGCTTATATTTATGGTAAAACAGATGTCACAATTGAGACCGATCATAAGCCGCTGATAAGTATAATTAAAAAGCCGATAACTGACGCTCCTGCTCGTCTGCAAAGAATGCTATTACGTTTACAGCGTTATACGTTTAAGCTTGTATATAAGCCAGGTAAGCATCTTTATATAGCTGACGCGCTATCGCGGGCGTATGAACCGAGCTCAGCGCTTCATGCTAGTCAGGACTCTCTCCACGATGAGGTGTGTGCGATCTCGCGCGATACGGTTTCGTCGCTTACGCAGTATTTTGAAGATGCGCAGTTTGTGGCGTTGCAGAAGTGTACTGAGCAGGATGATGAGTTGCAGCAGGTGATGAAGTATGTTAAGAAGGGTTGGCCAGTTGAAAAGAGTGAAGTAGTGGATGTTGCTAAACCGTATTGGAATTATAAGGAAAGTTTATCGGTTGCTTATGGTTTAATTTGGAAAAATGAAAGGATAGTTGTACCGAAAACGTTACGTAAGGATATTTTAAAGAAAGTACATATTGGTCATATGGGGTTAGAAAAAACAAAACTTAGGGTACGCGAGACGATATTTTGGCCAGGTATAAACAATGATTTGAAGAATTTAATAAATGATTGTGGTGTGTGTATGGCGCATAGAAAGATAAATCCTAAACAGGAATTACAGCCGCATGAGATTCCTGATGGTCCTTGGATTAAAGTTGGAATTGACTTGTTTCAATTAAAGGGTGTTAATTATTTAATAATAGTTGACTATTATAGTAAGTTTTTTGAAATAGTCGAGTTACTTTCTACTGATTCCGTACATGTGATTACATGTTTAAAAAACATATTTTGTCACAACGGAATTGCAACTGTCGTAATCAGTGACGGTGGGCCTCAGTTTTCCTCAGGTAGCTTTAAAGAATTTGCTTTTGATTGGGGATTTAAACACATAATGTCTTCGCCTCATTATCCGCAATCTAATGGTCAGGTGGAACGTACTATTCAAACGGTAAAAAATATTATGATTAAGACGAGAGAACAGGGAACGGACTATCGTCTAGCTTTATTAGAGTATTTAAATACGCCTCTGTCAGCGGAGTTACCTTCTCCAGCAGAATTGTTACAGAGTAGGAAATTGAGAAGTATTTTACCTACATCAAAGAAGTCGTTAAAACCAAAAGTTAGTAGTAATATAAGGAAAAAATTGATTGAAAGACAGGACGTACAAAAATATTATTATGACAGAAATGCAAAAAATTTACAAGAATTAGGGCAAGGACTGAAGGTTAGGATATATGACGTACGTTTGAAGAAATGGATAACAGGTTCAACTAGTCGCGTTCTGCCTAACAGGTCGTATGAAGTGATAACGTCGACAGGTAGAAAACTGGTTAGAAATAGACGACATCTTAGAGTAGACTCATCAGATAGACAAGACACACCTTGCTATGGGTTTGAATATGACGATATAAACTGTAATATAGATGTAGAACCTTGTCAAAGTAAAACTGTATGTAGCGGTACGAATAACCTTAAGATTACTCGTTCTGGCAGGGTGGTGAGGACTCCGGATAGATATGGGTTGACATAAATACAGCCTGGTGAGAAGATTGTGAGTTGTCAGGATGAAGTATTGGAAGTATTCGTCTTACAATGTACCTAAAACCTATATTAAATTAAATAGTCATAATATGTAATGTAATAATCTGGGATAATAAGATATTAATGATTAGATAAATGCTTAAATAATTATATAATAAAATTATAAATATAAATGATTGAAATGTAAAATTTTGAAATAGTTTAATGGTAATAAAACTGGATATTTTTTTTATTGGTATGTAATATTATTGTTTATTTTTTTTTTGCAAGGGAAATGTATAGTATTGATTTTTATTTTTTTTTTTTATTTTTTTTCTAAGGGGAAAGATGTGATGTATATTGTAATGTAGGTAGTAAAATAATAATATATGGAGATGTCGAATGAGTAACCAATAAACGTCAGTGCATGCCCGACCACCGGTGTTTCATTAACCTTTACAGCCGCGCAGGCCGCAGATAGCCGCCGCGCCGCTCACTACGGCTCTGCCCGCGGCGCTGCTCGCCCTGGCCGCGCTGGTGCTGGTGGCCGCCACCGCCGCCACCGTCTACATCTGCGCGTCGTGGAACAGGTACACACTCGTGCAGCGCAACACACCACGGCGTGGCAGTCAAAGCGCCGCTCGTGCCCGCGGAACAGCCGCGCAGGCCGCAGATAGCCGCCGCGCCGCTCACTACGGCTCTGCCCGCGGCGCTGCTCGCCCTGGCCGCGCTGGTGCTGGTGGCCGCCACCGCCGCCACCGTCTACATCTGCGCGTCGTGGAACAGGTACACACTCGTGCAGCGCAACACACCACGGCGTGGCAGTCAAAGCGCCGCTCGTGCCCGCGGAACAGCCGCGCAGGCCGCAGATAGCCGCCGCGCCGCTCACTACGGCTCTGCCCGCGGCGCTGCTCGCCCTGGCCGCGCTGGTGCTGGTGGCCGCCACCGCCGCCACCGTCTACATCTGCGCGTCGTGGAACAGGTACACACTCGTGCAGCGCAACACACCACGGCGTGGCAGTCAAAGCGCCGCTCGTGCCCGCGGAACAGCCGCGCAGGCCGCAGATAGCCGCCGCGCCGCTCACTACGGCTCTGCCCGCGGCGCTGCTCGCCCTGGCCGCGCTGGTGCTGGTGGCCGCCACCGCCGCCACCGTCTACATCTGCGCGTCGTGGAACAGGTACACACTCGTGCAGCGCAACACACCACGGCGTGGCAGTCAAAGCGCCGCTCGTGCCCGCGGAACAGCCGCGCAGGCCGCAGATAGCCGCCGCGCCGCTCACTACGGCTCTGCCCGCGGCGCTGCTCGCCCTGGCCGCGCTGGTGCTGGTGGCCGCCACCGCCGCCACCGTCTACATCTGCGCGTCGTGGAACAGGTACACACTCGTGCAGCGCAACACACCACGGCGTGGCAGTCAAAGCGCCGCTCGTGCCCGCGGAACAGCCGCGCAGGCCGCAGATAGCCGCCGCGCCGCTCACTACGGCTCTGCCCGCGGCGCTGCTCGCCCTGGCCGCGCTGGTGCTGGTGGCCGCCACCGCCGCCACCGTCTACATCTGCGCGTCGTGGAACAGGTACACACTCGTGCAGCGCAACACACCACGGCGTGGCAGTCAAAGCGCCGCTCGTGCCCGCGGAACAGCCGCGCAGGCCGCAGATAGCCGCCGCGCCGCTCACTACGGCTCTGCCCGCGGCGCTGCTCGCCCTGGCCGCGCTGGTGCTGGTGGCCGCCACCGCCGCCACCGTCTACATCTGCGCGTCGTGGAACAGGTACACACTCGTGCAGCGCAACACACCACGGCGTGGCAGTCAAAGCGCCGCTCGTGCCCGCGGAACAGCCGCGCAGGCCGCAGATAGCCGCCGCGCCGCTCACTACGGCTCTGCCCGCGGCGCTGCTCGCCCTGGCCGCGCTGGTGCTGGTGGCCGCCACCGCCGCCACCGTCTACATCTGCGCGTCGTGGAACAGGTACACACTCGTGCAGCGCAACACACCACGGCGTGGCAGTCAAAGCGCCGCTCGTGCCCGCGGAACAGCCGCGCAGGCCGCAGATAGCCGCCGCGCCGCTCACTACGGCTCTGCCCGCGGCGCTGCTCGCCCTGGCCGCGCTGGTGCTGGTGGCCGCCACCGCCGCCACCGTCTACATCTGCGCGTCGTGGAACAGGTACACACTCGTGCAGCGCAACACACCACGGCGTGGCAGTCAAAGCGCCGCTCGTGCCCGCGGAACAGCCGCGCAGGCCGCAGATAGCCGCCGCGCCGCTCACTACGGCTCTGCCCGCGGCGCTGCTCGCCCTGGCCGCGCTGGTGCTGGTGGCCGCCACCGCCGCCACCGTCTACATCTGCGCGTCGTGGAACAGGTACACACTCGTGCAGCGCAACACACCACGGCGTGGCAGTCAAAGCGCCGCTCGTGCCCGCGGAACAGCCGCGCAGGCCGCAGATAGCCGCCGCGCCGCTCACTACGGCTCTGCCCGCGGCGCTGCTCGCCCTGGCCGCGCTGGTGCTGGTGGCCGCCACCGCCGCCACCGTCTACATCTGCGCGTCGTGGAACAGGTACACACTCGTGCAGCGCAACACACCACGGCGTGGCAGTCAAAGCGCCGCTCGTGCCCGCGGAACAGCCGCGCAGGCCGCAGATAGCCGCCGCGCCGCTCACTACGGCTCTGCCCGCGGCGCTGCTCGCCCTGGCCGCGCTGGTGCTGGTGGCCGCCACCGCCGCCACCGTCTACATCTGCGCGTCGTGGAACAGGTACACACTCGTGCAGCGCAACACACCACGGCGTGGCAGTCAAAGCGCCGCTCGTGCCCGCGGAACAGCCGCGCAGGCCGCAGATAGCCGCCGCGCCGCTCACTACGGCTCTGCCCGCGGCGCTGCTCGCCCTGGCCGCGCTGGTGCTGGTGGCCGCCACCGCCGCCACCGTCTACATCTGCGCGTCGTGGAACAGGTACACACTCGTGCAGCGCAACACACCACGGCGTGGCAGTCAAAGCGCCGCTCGTGCCCGCGGAACAGCCGCGCAGGCCGCAGATAGCCGCCGCGCCGCTCACTACGGCTCTGCCCGCGGCGCTGCTCGCCCTGGCCGCGCTGGTGCTGGTGGCCGCCACCGCCGCCACCGTCTACATCTGCGCGTCGTGGAACAGGTACACACTCGTGCAGCGCAACACACCACGGCGTGGCAGTCAAAGCGCCGCTCGTGCCCGCGGAACAGCCGCGCAGGCCGCAGATAGCCGCCGCGCCGCTCACTACGGCTCTGCCCGCGGCGCTGCTCGCCCTGGCCGCGCTGGTGCTGGTGGCCGCCACCGCCGCCACCGTCTACATCTGCGCGTCGTGGAACAGGTACACACTCGTGCAGCGCAACACACCACGGCGTGGCAGTCAAAGCGCCGCTCGTGCCCGCGGAACAGCCGCGCAGGCCGCAGATAGCCGCCGCGCCGCTCACTACGGCTCTGCCCGCGGCGCTGCTCGCCCTGGCCGCGCTGGTGCTGGTGGCCGCCACCGCCGCCACCGTCTACATCTGCGCGTCGTGGAACAGGTACACACTCGTGCAGCGCAACACACCACGGCGTGGCAGTCAAAGCGCCGCTCGTGCCCGCGGAACAGCCGCGCAGGCCGCAGATAGCCGCCGCGCCGCTCACTACGGCTCTGCCCGCGGCGCTGCTCGCCCTGGCCGCGCTGGTGCTGGTGGCCGCCACCGCCGCCACCGTCTACATCTGCGCGTCGTGGAACAGGTACACACTCGTGCAGCGCAACACACCACGGCGTGGCAGTCAAAGCGCCGCTCGTGCCCGCGGAACAGCCGCGCAGGCCGCAGATAGCCGCCGCGCCGCTCACTACGGCTCTGCCCGCGGCGCTGCTCGCCCTGGCCGCGCTGGTGCTGGTGGCCGCCACCGCCGCCACCGTCTACATCTGCGCGTCGTGGAACAGGTACACACTCGTGCAGCGCAACACACCACGGCGTGGCAGTCAAAGCGCCGCTCGTGCCCGCGGAACAGCCGCGCAGGCCGCAGATAGCCGCCGCGCCGCTCACTACGGCTCTGCCCGCGGCGCTGCTCGCCCTGGCCGCGCTGGTGCTGGTGGCCGCCACCGCCGCCACCGTCTACATCTGCGCGTCGTGGAACAGGTACACACTCGTGCAGCGCAACACACCACGGCGTGGCAGTCAAAGCGCCGCTCGTGCCCGCGGAACAGCCGCGCAGGCCGCAGATAGCCGCCGCGCCGCTCACTACGGCTCTGCCCGCGGCGCTGCTCGCCCTGGCCGCGCTGGTGCTGGTGGCCGCCACCGCCGCCACCGTCTACATCTGCGCGTCGTGGAACAGGTACACACTCGTGCAGCGCAACACACCACGGCGTGGCAGTCAAAGCGCCGCTCGTGCCCGCGGAACAGCCGCGCAGGCCGCAGATAGCCGCCGCGCCGCTCACTACGGCTCTGCCCGCGGCGCTGCTCGCCCTGGCCGCGCTGGTGCTGGTGGCCGCCACCGCCGCCACCGTCTACATCTGCGCGTCGTGGAACAGGTACACACTCGTGCAGCGCAACACACCACGGCGTGGCAGTCAAAGCGCCGCTCGTGCCCGCGGAACAGCCGCGCAGGCCGCAGATAGCCGCCGCGCCGCTCACTACGGCTCTGCCCGCGGCGCTGCTCGCCCTGGCCGCGCTGGTGCTGGTGGCCGCCACCGCCGCCACCGTCTACATCTGCGCGTCGTGGAACAGGTACACACTCGTGCAGCGCAACACACCACGGCGTGGCAGTCAAAGCGCCGCTCGTGCCCGCGGAACAGCCGCGCAGGCCGCAGATAGCCGCCGCGCCGCTCACTACGGCTCTGCCCGCGGCGCTGCTCGCCCTGGCCGCGCTGGTGCTGGTGGCCGCCACCGCCGCCACCGTCTACATCTGCGCGTCGTGGAACAGGTACACACTCGTGCAGCGCAACACACCACGGCGTGGCAGTCAAAGCGCCGCTCGTGCCCGCGGAACAGCCGCGCAGGCCGCAGATAGCCGCCGCGCCGCTCACTACGGCTCTGCCCGCGGCGCTGCTCGCCCTGGCCGCGCTGGTGCTGGTGGCCGCCACCGCCGCCACCGTCTACATCTGCGCGTCGTGGAACAGGTACACACTCGTGCAGCGCAACACACCACGGCGTGGCAGTCAAAGCGCCGCTCGTGCCCGCGGAACAGCCGCGCAGGCCGCAGATAGCCGCCGCGCCGCTCACTACGGCTCTGCCCGCGGCGCTGCTCGCCCTGGCCGCGCTGGTGCTGGTGGCCGCCACCGCCGCCACCGTCTACATCTGCGCGTCGTGGAACAGGTACACACTCGTGCAGCGCAACACACCACGGCGTGGCAGTCAAAGCGCCGCTCGTGCCCGCGGAACAGCCGCGCAGGCCGCAGATAGCCGCCGCGCCGCTCACTACGGCTCTGCCCGCGGCGCTGCTCGCCCTGGCCGCGCTGGTGCTGGTGGCCGCCACCGCCGCCACCGTCTACATCTGCGCGTCGTGGAACAGGTACACACTCGTGCAGCGCAACACACCACGGCGTGGCAGTCAAAGCGCCGCTCGTGCCCGCGGAACAGCCGCGCAGGCCGCAGATAGCCGCCGCGCCGCTCACTACGGCTTTGCGCGTCGTGGAACAGGTACACACTCGTATAGGGTAAAACTAGTAAAGCTATACCCAAGCCGTGGCCGAAACCTGCCATTAGATTTAACCTGAGCCTGCACAAGATTGGGCGTTATCTCCATTAAGTGGAAAAAAAGTTTGACATAAAGTACGTCCAGTAGGTGTAAGTGATTACCAAAAACGGATCAAGTACATGATTCTAGCTCTCCGGTGGTGTTCGTCCTATCGAAGCGAAGTGCTTACGTCATAAAGGAGACCGGCGGGATGTTATCGCGTTGTTATTCTTTGTATGCTCATAATTATAATCTTCAGTAATTTTTACAGAAGACATTGAATGCGACATCTCTTTAGTTTTTATTCCGGTGTCAATTACACCTGGTATTACACTCGTAATTTAACGATTTGTTTCAATATTCCAGGTACAAGAAGCACAAGGAGCAGGCGATGCAGCAGTACGGAACGCTCAGCATGAGCATGGCGCCGCCCAGACCGCCGTCGGGCTACGAGTCCAGCGAAGACGAGCCCGCGCCGAGATATGAAACGCAGGTACGTGTTTTTCCAACTCGACTATCCTTTTCACAACAGTACCTGTGAAAAAGGATAAAACTATTCTTTAGTACGAGTAAACCTATCCTTTCCAACCTAGCGCTATCCTTTTCCAACGTTACAGTAGTAAAAGGGATAGCGCTATTTTAAGACAGGCTATTTAGACAAGACCATGAATCTATGCGGTATCAGGTTGAATCAAATCCAAACTTTATATTTATAAACTACAGTCTTCCCATTAACACGTTGAATTATTAGTATTTTTATATAGACATGCGGATTTCAAGGTTCTCAAAAACACATAATAATAAAATTGTTACAATTTTCTACAACATTTTGGTTTTGACTTGTAAAAAAACTTGATACCACCTTTGGTATCTCTCCTTTAAGACTCTAAAACCGAATCGCTATCAGGGGTAGCGATCCTGTTCTAGAGTATCTGAAGTCAGCGCATCTAAATAACTCCTATCCGTTTCACTATAGTACAGTTGAAAAGGGATAGTACTAGTCTTTAGAAATAGTTTTTCCCTTTCCAACCGCGTTGTGGGATAGAAGATCTTCAGACACGCTAAAGTTAAAGACTCCAAAACAGAATCCCTATCATTTGACTCATTTCTGTCACATTAGTATACACAATCAGACCTCTGCTTAGAGTTCACTCGTAAAATGACAAAAAAAGCTCAGAAGTATGATCGTTCCGCAGGTGTTGAACATGGCAGTAGACGACGCGGACCTTCAGCTGGACTTTAGCCCCAACAACCATGCGTTCAACTTCCAGAATGTGCAATATTTATCCAAAGACAACGGTATGATTTTTTTTTTCCCATTACAAGTTACTACATAGCTACAGAACGGCGACCCCGCACGGGAAAGTGCAGTGTTGGCAGACCTTCGACCAGATGGACTGACGACATTAAGAGAGTCGCGGGAAGGCGCTGGATACAAGTAGCGCAGAACTTTGTCGGTTGGAAATCATTGCAGGAGGCCTTTGTCCAGCTGTGGACGTCCGTCGAACGGTCGAATAAGTTGGCACTTGTCTGCAGTCACACTTGTAATGTTAAGTGATGATGCAGCCGTATAGATTTTATCCCACTAACTTGGAAGTTAACCTCTTAAGGTTGCATGCACACATTCTGTGCAACGCTGAAAAGCTTGGCGGTGCATCTTTGCTAGTAGGATGGTAGCACGGCTTTATGCCAGACCAGACTTGAGCCAATTAGGAAATTATAAAGTTCTAAATCGGCCCGCGGTGGTTATCGCACCCGCGACCACCCATTCAAATCCGAACTGTCACCACTGTCAGTCTGCTTTAAAACCGTCGGTCGGTCGATCGGTAGTTGGTGTAGACAGAGACTTACAGAGTTTGAAAATTGTTAGGTCTTTTTTATGTAACCCTGCTCAACAACCCAACAAGGTATTGAACCCTGGACCTTATAAAGCTAACTTTCACTAAATAAAATAAAATCCAAAACACTATATTCCAGGTGAAAGAAGTCCAACACTCTCTGAAACAGCCACGACAGCGCGGGCCTCGAGCGTTAACGAAAACGGCGGTACCCTGAACAAAGTTCACAACCACAACTTCGACAGCCTAGCAAACAACACATCCACTGCCCGCAACACTCAGACGTTGAACCGGCGCGTGCAAAACAACCACGCATTGAACAACGCGCTGGGGACGTTGCCGCGGGTGAATAACAATAACTTAGGCGGCGGGCTGCTAGCGACGACGCTTGGTAGGAAGATAAATAGCGGGAACCATAAAAAGAAAGCAACGCAACCTATCATGGCTTATGATGAGATTCCAGGATTGCAAAGGTGAGTTAGAAGTTACGACACAAATCTAAATATTAGCAGGAACTCTTACTAAATCCCACAAGTGAATAACCTCGCAAGCAAAGGATTTAGTAAATCCCGAAGTTTTCAAGGGATTTATATTGTTTTATCGATTACTGAACCTTGCTGTAGGTGAGGGATTTTCCTTAAGTACTTTATTGGTTACTGAAACTGTTGTGGGCGAGGGATTTACCTTACTTTATTGATTACTCAACCTTGCTGTAGGCGAGGGATTTACCTTACTTTATTGATTACTCAACCTTGCTGTAGGCGAGGGATTTACCTTACTTTATTGATTACTCAACCTTGCTGTAGGCGAGGGATTTACCTTACTTTATTGATTACTCAACCTTGCTGTAGGCGAGGGATTTACCTTACTTTATTGATTACTCAACCTTGCTGTAGGCGAGGGATTTACCTTACTTTATTGATTACTCAACCTTGCTGTAAGCGAGGGATTTACCTTACTTTATTGTTTAATGTAGCGAGGGATTTACCTTACTGTAAGGATTACTCAAACTTGCTGTTACAGGCGAGGGATTTACCTTACTTTATTGTTTACTCAACCTTATTGAAGGCGAGGGATTTACCTTACTTTATCGATTACTCAGCCATGGCTTTTGCCGATTTATTAAGCAATCCACAGTTAAAGTGGCCTAGAATGTTATTGGGCCTAGAATGTTATTTTGTTAATTCGGAAATTCGGTTCACACTAATTCTCCAAAATGACCCTATAATACGCCAAAAAAAGGTCCTTAGAGTTTAATAATCGATTCCATTAAATTCCCATAAAATATTATATGAGCAAAATACAGTGCTATAAATAAATGTACAATTTTTTGTCATCATAACAATTTTTCTTTTCCATTGCATGGTTTTTCAATTGCATTTTTTTCATTTCCAGATCTACGGATAACGATAACGTGATTTTCGGTAAACGGAACTTCTCCGGTTTCAATTATGAACAATCGCCCGTTGAAACCACCACGGAACTCTAGTTCATCGCCAAAAATAGTGTAACAATGAAACTGTGAACAATGTAGTGAATTTGTGAACAAAAGTGAATCTCACGTGAAATGATACGGATTTTTAATACAGCTGTGTTCAACGAAATGAGTTTTAATATATTTAAAAAATATTTTACGACTGAATAAATGCTTCAAAAATATAGGTATATTCTATGGGAGTAATATAAAGTTATAGATATTTCAATCCACGAAGACGCGCCCCACTCTGTCAAAATCGCTTATGTTTCATTAGATAGAGTAGGGCGCGTCATCATGGATTGAAATATCTATAGTTACGTGTCTAGGTAAACTATTAAAACGGCCATACAAATTGCGATAAACCATACAAAAGAATTTGGCGGGCATAGGTGGACATTCATCCTTAAATAGATTTTTTTAAGTTTGATACGCTCAGTTAAGTACACCAGCGGGGCTAGACAAAGTAACAGTCTTTTAGCGTTGACGACAATAGATAAAAATGTATGGACAAACCACGTGACTGTAGAAAAACCACGTGACCGTATAGAGGCAAACACGCTGCGTTTGATAATAATCGACTACGACAATTTGAACGCTCCCTGGCGTTCTCGCGGACCTTGTAGATAACTTTAGCGTACTTCGCATGACAATCGACAGCTGACAGTGAACAATGCTAAGCATAGAGTAGATTCTGCTTTCATTTGTTTTCATTCGGTCACGTGGTTTTTCTACAGCCACGTGGTTTGTCCATACATTTTTATCTACTGTCGTCAACGCTAAACGACTGTTACTTTGTCTAGGCCCGCAAAACGATTTTTTTATATTGCATTTAAAATTAAATAGATTTATCTAGACACGTTTATAGGTCGGAGAATGTGAATAACGAATTTTTAGATAACTTTATAGGATTGTACTTACTTAGCGCGGGCTAGTCTTTTTAACTGAACAAATTGTGCATAATAATAATATACTTAATAAAAGATCCTTGTAAATAATAGAGGCATTATGTGAAATTGTATATTTTATTCTTGTAGATACCTGACCTACATTTATAGCAGCTCTAGCCAAATGACATATTTCGATGCGAAAAACAATGAAATATGTGAAATAAATGAATAGTGGAAGCAAGGAAGGGGAAAAAATATTGGAACTAACGTGATCAATTTAGCGATTTTTTTCCCCCTTATTATAAAGTACCATTGCCAAATGGTTACTATACTATGTACTACGATCTAGCTTATTTATGAGCTAATTAGTAATATTATTCTAACTTAAATTTCCTACTTATAATTAATTAATTTTCTTAAATCTAAGTTACAGTCCAGTAACTGTCCTTAGTTTTATCTATTTTACTTTAGCGATTATTTTGGTATATTTATTTAATTGAATTCCATAACTATCTTTTTATTGTATCGCAATATGTCAAATGACTAGAGCTACTGTTTATGTATAGGTTCGAGAAATACTATTTTGTACAGATCTTTTATAAATGAGCTAATATTGTATATGTACACAAATTTCACTTTGGCTTGTGATAGGCCTCTATACACCTAGTGGCCAAACTTATTTAAGTTAGAAGTTTGTGTACATCTGAATGTTAGCACCAGTAAGTATTTAATAAGTTTTGTGGCGTAATGTGCCATCGTTTCGATCTAGGTTTTCAGTACGCTATATTGCTCGCAGAAAAGTTTAGTAAAAGCAGAAAGATATAGTATATTTATGTAATAAAAATATTTTACTGGAATCGTCTTTAATAATTGTTTAAAAAACTAAAAAAAAAACGCTCTATCTCTCTTACTCGCATGCAAAGGATGCGGAAAGAAATTAATTAATCCTGGCGAATCTAATTAAGATAATTGGATATTTTAATCGAATTATTGCATTGTCATCGGTCTTTGACGGGTGTGCAAAGTTTGAATTAAATCTGATCGTTCAAAGTAGGACAAAATGGAGCTCAAAGGAGTCGGTTACAAACATACAGGTGAAGCTAATAAAAGCGTGTTAAAAACGTTATAATTTCGAAGTTTTAAAATAGATTAATTTTTAAAAGTAATTGATGTTTTATGATTTAAGTACTGAATTTCAGTTTATAGCGTATTGTAAACTTAGCATTTTTTTAAATCAATATCTGAGTACTTAGCTCATTAATCATATTATAAACTGAGATCTTATTTTGTTGAAGATTGTATGTTACGTACTTGCCAAAATATTAATAATGCAATATTATAATGTAACAAAACTTTATTTCCGTAAAGTTAATATTTTAAATAATTGAATTAGTACTTCGGCAATCTAATGAATACTTTATTATTTTGATTTATTGGATTAAAAAACAACACTTACTTGGTTGGGTGATGAAAGTCCTAGGTTCAACTACGATACAAATCTTTGGTGTTCTAAATTGCCTCAGGTCGATTTAGGCTAGGTACCAATCTAACTTGGAAAGTAATATACCTTGCCGTGTAAAAATTAAGTCGTATATACCCCTACCAAGTAAATGCGCTTTTACTATCTTAATTTACATCGTCACATACTATAGTGCAAACAAAATATTATCATTTATCGTAATAGCAACCGAGTTGTATTACTACTAGATACATAAAGAAATAACACATAATGTATTTGCGTTGTGAAGTAAAAAACTCTTCTGTTTATTAAAATTTCGAGACCTTGAAATACCTATTTTATTTATTTATAGGTAAACGAACTTATGAATATTTTAATATTTTTGAAAAAATAGCTAACATGTTTAATTCTGAATTTTAAGCTGTAAAAATCTTTATTCGTTGTTAAGGTAATGTTATTCTCTCTCTTCTTTTATATTACCTATTATTTATTCAATAGTTTATTTTATCTTAAAATTTCAAGGTCTGAAATCTGTGAAGTGTGTACGAATTTTGTGCCAGTTACTGTTATAATTCCTTAGTTGTAGAAATTAATTAAAAACAAATGTTTTAATTCTTAGCATAATAAATAAAATGCTCATTTGATAAATAAAAGAAAATATTAACATTAGTAATCAGAATCAAGTGATTTGTGCCAAACGTTTTTTTTAATGAAAAAAAAATTGTATTTAAAAATTGGTTCGTATCACTGTTACCTTTCTTTGTATGAAACTGTGTAAATTTTATATTGCATATTTATGTTTTACTGTAAAAAAACTACTTGTAGTTTTATTTCTTTTTAAGATTGTTTAATTTGGAATAAATTAATTCTTATTATGGATGTATTTTCTTTTCGTATCCCCTTTCTACGAAAGTAAGGTCTATTTCTGATTTTTGAGTAAGAAACGTTTTGTGTTCTTACTTATTAATTCAGACCGCTGAAACTACTTCTACTTAGAAACCTACTACCTGTCAAATCACGCGAAGACGCGCCCCACTCTGTCAAAATCGCTTATGTTTCATTCGATTCGTATGGAGTAAGAGCGGGGCGTACACAAAATTCACTCCGCAAAATAATTTAAATAAATAGGAACTCTAGTTCCGTCTTAAAGTGCAATTCTGTGCAAAAATATATCTATGATATGACATTATCAACCTAAATGTTGTTTCTTTATCTGTCGCATTACTGTGTCTTCCCTCTATCTCTTTCTGGCCCGCTACAGAGCCCTTATCAAACCGCTGGGCGGTCGGCGTATGTACTTGTAGCCTTTAAGTCTACACTGCCAGTGAAACCCCACCTGACTTAACATATTAAATTATTTTTTACTCATTAACATAATAATTCCCATATTTGGGGACCCAAGGTGCTGGAATTGCGGCCACGCTCCGAAAAGCGCAGTGTTGGCAGGCACCTTACTATAAAGGTGGACGGACGACATTTCAAGGAAGTCACGGAGATCCGCTGGATTCAATCGGCACAATATGATGGTAATATGGCGGTTTTTTATAGGAGGCCTACGTACATATGTTGTAACGAGTACGATCATAATAATGCTATCCATATATAATCAAAAAATCTAAAATCATATTACGCACCCAGGTTTCAGCTCTAAGACCAACCCCTTAGGCTCTAGTTGGAAATTTCGGAACCAATGTAGGTATGTGTTTTCAAATGTCACAAAACGCATGCAGGTAGCAATTTCGCTTGCGTACATTTTTAAATCGTACAGTCTACCTCAAATATTTTATATGAACTGTCAAATAGCCTTGACAGCTCAAGGCTATACTGCTAACTGCACTGAAATTCGAAAGTAAGGTAGGTACTACATAAAGCAGTATGATGATATATGAGACAGAACCAGCCGAATAACTCATTATAAAACTACGTAAAATTGTGTCTATCTATGTTAGGCTTACCTGCCAAAGTACTAATAAGGTAATTGTTAAATTACTTAGGTAATTGTAAAAGGCATAATATACAGTACCTATCAACAGCAGCATGCTTCAATGGTCCTTGGGTATGACTTGGCCATTTCATAGAAATAAGTACCTACGTGTAGATGATTAATATCAATATCTATAGGTACCTACTCTATAGTGATAGTAAATAATCACTATGTTTCACGAGTCACGACTCTATTGTATGAACCGGTTGTGAACATTTTTCCGTCGTCGCCTGTACTTCGTACAAAATTACTATGAAACGTCGGAAATAAAAAATTCCCTGTAACTGTTACTAGGCTTCACGCTGGAGTACAATTCTATGTTGTATTCTTGCTTTAATAATAATCGCAATTTGTACTCCTAAGAAGAATTTCCAATGCTCTTTGTGACTGCTGTTGCTTTTTCATTTCGTACTTATTTTAGACTGGGTTTTATTAAAAACTGCTGCATTTTAACGCTAACAGAATATTTTTATTTGACGACCGAATGGCGTAGCGGCAGCGAACCTGCCGTTAGCGTCGGAGGTCGTGGGTTCGATTCCCACTACTGGTAAATGTTTGTGTCACAGAAATAGTAATACTTAGTAATACCGGTTTGTTTAATGAGCATGAATGTTTTCCAGTGTCTGGGTGTTTTTCAATATAAAATATTTAAGTATATTAGTATGTATATAATTTATTTCTCAGTTATCTAGTAGGTACCCATAACACAAGCTATCGCTTACTTTGGGGCTAGATTGCGATGTGTGTAATGTCCTGAATCCTGATATATATATTTATAAAACAAAAAGATTTATGTATCTAATTTACTGAGGTAGTATTACGTCGCTTAGTAAAATTTTCTCGATCACGATTCGATTGCGTTTTAACTCTCGTACCTAAACTTAGTTTAACTCTCGTAAAGTCGTTAAATAGTTATCACTATTGAATAGCTATTATTTAAAGTATTTCATGACTATTGTGCTTGTCAAATGATCCTAAATGAAATAAATCTTTTGAATCTTTGATCTCAGTTCTTTAAAAAATGGTCCTTATGATAATTATCTGAATAAAGCAGAAAAAATATATAAATAAGGAAATGTAACCTACAAAATAATAGTACCAATCTGATTCAAATCCAAACTCTATTTTTATACCCAGTGCATTAAATAAATAAATAATGGTCCATATTATATCTGAATAAAACAGAAAAAAATTATAAATAGGGAAATGTAACCTACAAAATAATAGTAAGTACCAAGCTGATTCAAATCCAAACTCTTTTTTTTATAGACAACGGTCTCCATATCAACAATTTTTTTACGGTATCCAACTATCCATTTCTACAATTTTTTTTAATTAACATCCGGATTCCAAAGTAATAGGCGAATAAACAAGTTTTACTTTTTAATAAAATCTGTATGACAGAAAATGTATCTACAATACGCTGTAAATGAAAGTAACTTTTTGTATGCGAAATTAAATTCCGGATAAGCATGAAAAACAGATTCGTACTGTTCTTAAAATTACTATTTTATTTTCCTAGAATATTTTGGTTTTGGTTTATCAGAAAACTTGATACCATCTTTGGTCATTGTTCTTTTTAACCCTGGCGCATAAAAAAAGTGCACACCCGCTATCTACTGGAAATTGCTAACTTTTTTTGTTAAACTACCAATGTTTGGAACATTTTTTTTAAACGGGGTAGGCCGTAGGGTAGAGACTAAAGTAGACGCTATAAAATTTTCAGCGTTCACCCAACTTTCAGTCATTACGTATTCCCGTTTAAATATTTAAAGCGCTACATCGCTGTACCTGGAACATTAATTACACCGTAGGGTCAGTTGCGCCCGCACTATAGTTCCAATACACACTGGACGTATTTTTATTCTCCGATTTTTAATTAGATTCAGTAGACTGACATTTCGAATCTTACTAAACTCCATACCTAAGACCTCCTACATTTCATCAAAATAACTTAAAATATTATAAAATAAGAGAAGTATCTTTCAAGGCAAAATAATATTTATGTGAAATACTTTGATTACATAAGTTTATAAATATTTTTGTTTTGATTTACCAAATGACAGTTAAAAACGTCATTACTGCACCGACTTAAAAGTCGGAGTATAATTTTATCAGCAGTTTATTTCAATTTCTGTTGGAGGTAGAGTCTGAGTAGGTACATTTATAGCTGAACCGTCAAACGTTGTTTTGCCGTACAAATTATTTCTCACTTAGGATTAGGGTATGAAAAAATTTACGTTAAGTTACTTATTCTTAAATCTACCGAATTACATAATAAAATTCATAAAAATGAGTCAAGCCCTTTCAAAGGAGTTTTGTTACAACTCAGAATACAGAATGAATTCTGAGTGTTACAAACACTGTCATACGAGAATTTTATATTTCCGAGATAAAGTTAAAAACACTACAGTACTTAACAAGTTTGTTCTTACCATCGTTGGTTTCCACTAGCATAATACAAACATTAAACATGTTGAAAATTCTGTTTTAAGTCATCGAGTAGGTAGGTATCTTGGAGGAAAAGACGAAAAAAAAATGAATTTTCATCATAACTCTGCTTAATGTTTCGCTTAATTTTCTTTTAATGTAAGCAGACGACTGAGTTTTCAAAACCAGTTTTATTACTCATAATGATGACCTAGGCAACATTTTGTCCCGCGACATATCGCCAGCATGCCCTCGCTCTGAAACGGGGTCCACTTAAAAGCTCTTTAAGGTTGAGACGTGTACTCATGTTGTTAAGAGAAAAGGTAGACCGCTAGCCGTGTCAATAAATAATGCGACGCACTGGTACCAAGCGACGTGCGAAGTGGACAAGACCCTGAAATTGTTTGAGAAATTCTCTGCTGCTTATCATCACTACAATCTATATGCACGACCCAGACTTGAGCTTAGTCTTAATACAGCGATAAGATGTCCTTGTGCATGTCCTCTCTATGTTTGTGTTTTTTTATGTATTTACATATTATGTACAGAATAAATAAATAAATAAAACAAACAACCTTAGCCTTCACAAAACAAACAACCTTAACCTTAACCTTCAGGGGTGTGGGGTTTTTCTCAGTATCTACAGAACAAACCAACCTGATTACTGTAGCTCTTTCCTCACTACCTACAGAACAAAACAACCTGCCATGTCTTTTGTGAGTTGTGACTTAGGTACCTACGATCGTCATATTTAAAGAAACCGAGCAAGTGCCGAATTTTTTGCCAGTTATTCTCGGTGCTAACCTGCTTTCCGAACTTGGCGGTAGATATTTGACTTTTCATCTTCATCATCACGAGCCTGTAAAAAAGGTCTGTGTGAAAAATAATGATTTTCATTTTCAAACCTAGCGACCGATCGCTCATTAGTACGATCTATACTTAAGAAATTCTAATGTAACCAAATTAAGAAAATATTATATTTGATACTGACCGGTGCCTTCGCTAAGTTAAATACGTGATCAATAATTGTGAATTGGGTGAATCGGAAAATGACATCAGGTTTTCAGTAGATAATAGAAATATTTTTTGAATTAAGGCTTGAAGACATGGCAAACTGGCTCTTTTTTATGATGTTAAAGTCAAATAGTTTAAATATCTGATCATCGAATCCTTGCAGAAAAAAAATGTAACGGAAAATAAGGGCTTAATGAACAATCGTTATTGACAAGAAAATGAATTTTCTCAAACCCTCATTCAAAAAAAAATCCCAAAAAGCATCTACTTTTGTCATACTTTCAAAATTGTCTGCAAATGTGGCAAAACGGCGCAAGCTTTTTAATGAATTCTTGCACACAAAAAAGTACATCAAAATTACAATAACTTTGATTTGAGAGTTTTATTTTTAGGCCTTCTAACAATCGTGTAAAGTAATAATTTCCCCGAAATTTAAGTAAATCAGTGTGAACGCCGCTGCTTCGTCCCCCTGTAAACTGTCATTCGGTCTTCTAAAAGCCTTAAACAAAAAATATACGTGAAAAACCATATTTTTTAAAAGTAAGGGATTTCGAATCTGATTTTGACATACCTTGCTCGTAAACCTGAAATTGATATCCTAATACCTACTTGCGAAGTTGGCATTCGATTTCTATCATTGTAAGGACGACTATATAAACTACAATACTTCTGAAACTCTAGGACAACCTTTACAAGTTCCGACCGCAAGTGAAAATAGTTTTTAAACCGTTTCGCTCCTGTGGAAATCGGACGTAACATATTTCTTCGACATTCTTAGCTCGGTGAAAACTTACCTCGATATTTGTTACTACAGCCACAAGCGTTTTCATACACTTTTACCATTTTTAAGTTTTAAGGGAATAACTGCTCACATGTGGCATTTCCTTGAATTAGAGCCGATTTTACAATCGCCAAATAAACGTTAACTGAGGAATAAATATGACGTTTTGACAGCTATTGTATGGCATATGTTTAAAATGTATTCCTCAGATAGCTGTTTATCTGGCGATTGAAAAATCGGCCGTTAATGAAAGAATATTTAATTTATTAGAAATGACTTGGCGATGCATGCCTAATGTATTATGTAGGAATCTATAATGTTACTTAATGATTGCTAATGGAACAAAATTTAAAAAAGTATGAGAATGACAGTTGTCATCGATAAGTTACGTGATTTATTTGTCGATCGGATATAATGTCGTTCCCGTACAATTATCGAATTTCGCAATTGTGACTCTAGATAGAAATAGAACAGATAAGTACGATAAAATGGCTGCAGCAGTTGTTTTGAGTCAATACTGCCGTATTCTAGATCTATAATATTATATCGTTAAAAAGATTTCAGTGGCTTTCATTTAGCGATGGTATTATAATAATATTAAATTATAGGCCCCTGAATAAAAAAATGTTTTGTTTGTAAGGATATTCTTCATATTGTAGCAAAACTGAAAAGTGGAAATAAATCCTTGACTTTTGCATAGAAAACGAGGGCTTAGTGGAAATCCTGGCAAAACAGATTCGCTATTGCAAAACAAGCCATCTGGAAAACAGGCGGTACCTAACATGGGTAGGGAAATTGCTTAACTTGGGCAATTTATTTCCTTACAAGCTGGTTTAAAATTATTGTTTATTGAGCCGCTAAAATTTTTCTTTGATTCGAATTTTTTTGTAAAAAATTGGACTGCAACTCAAAGTAAGGAAGTAATCAAAAGTAGGGATGACCATGATTTTATTGATGACTAAACGAACTCACCTGTAAGTGCTGTTTAGTATATAGTTTAATCACAATTATGTGAGTACGTTTAATTCGAAGATATTATAACATTAAACACACGTAGTACTTTTATTGTACTGGCAACCCCGCAATCTGGCGAACTGGTCATTCGAGGATTTAAGGTCCCTCCCATACCCAAAAATCATAAGTATTATGAAAATTTTAACACAATTTGTACTCTAAAGAATGAGGCTCCGGGTCCAACATGCTGGTTATTAAAATAATGTGTGTGTGATTTGTTATATCGAGAATTAAACGTACGACATAATAATAAATTTCTTTATTTATGACAACAATGGCCCAAATTGGTTAGTAAAAATTTAACTTAAAAACTATGTTAGTAAAATACAGTTCATTAATAGAAATTAATTAGTTAACGAGAACCTTTACGGCATGTGCTAAAAACGGAGAGTCCAACTTTACCGCTAACATTTTCAGGATACTATTGGAGCTCGAACGCAGTCTTGCCAGGACGGATGAGGTCTTTTTCCGTATAATTGCATAAAAGTCATCAACTCGCTCTTGCGCGAACATGCATGAGTCATGACGCTGAGCAAAACCGCGGCAAGCCCAACAGTATCCTGAATCCATTGTTATATTGGACCCTCAACGTGTCCATAGCTTTCTGGGTGTAGTTGGTCCACAGGCCGCCCGTGTAGAAGATCTGACAATATGCCATAGAGAGGGTTATTTTCGCTTCCTTACTACATCGGGCGAACCTGCGGGCCAACATGTTGCACCTTACCGCTAAGGCTCTACGTTCTCTTTTAATGTCTATAGGTCCTCCGTTTCCGTTACATAGTGCTCCGTTACATAATTAAAATTTTAGATGATGATTTTTTTTAGATGAGTTTTTTCTGCGATGAAGACAGAGATTAGACTGATGCCTATCAATCACACTTTGGTCAATAAAGTGAACAGATGTTATCGTAGAACCTAAATAAATACTAATTTGCTGTTTAAAGCAGCCTATTTCTCTACTCAGAAGTATCTGAGTCTTATCTCAATAAAACTAATTCGACTTTTAAAATTTAAAAAAATCAGTAGGTAAAACAAAGGTACAACGTATATACGAGTAAGTTGGTACATATTAGGTTTATTAAATTAATTGATTTTGTTTTTGCATGTCGGTTAAACAAATAAGTACTTATCAAACAATATTATTAAGTACCATCACGTGTTGGTGTATGTGTCATTCTTCCTTTTGTTTAAACAGGTTGTGTTAATGCATTGACAATAATTTTTGACAATAATAATGTAATAAATAATATTTTACCTACGCAATAATTTAATAGATATATTTTACCTACACACTCGTATCTACGTAATTGCAGTGTTTATTCAAGTAACAGATGGGAAAACAAAGTAATTGGATAAATAATCGAAAACTCTATTAATATTGTTTTCCATAATTTCTAGTGCCTTGCACTGTAAAAAAACCGGCCAAGTGCGAGTCGGACTCGCGCACCGAGGGTTCCGTACTCAAGAAGTACTGAAGCAAAACAATCAGGCATACTAATGTAGATGTAAGACGACCAAAACTGTAACGACCAAAGATGTAAAACGGTAATAATTACCTTTGTTAATGAACCGCAAAACTAACTTTGTAGAGGTTTATTGTTAATATCAAAAAAACTATGCTAGTTAGAGCATTGGCTATAGTTTTCCTGTTAAATATACGTAAATTCCTATTGACCGTAATTATTTGAGATTTTTCGATTGGTAAACTCCGGAGATAAGGGGGGGAACGGTATTTTTTAGACATTTTCCCCGATGAATCAATAACTATCATGACTAAAAATAATTAAAAATCGGTTTTAGAATGTACAAAGTAAACTCTTTCATATGATACCCCACACAGTACAGTTATCTCACTTTTAAATTTCAACCCTCCGATTTTCCCCCCTTTTTAAATAAGAACAAAAATAATTTCCATTTTTTTCATTCCAGTGTCATTGGGCCACTAATATACACGACTATTCCAAATTTCATATTGATAGCTGCGCCGGTAGTTACTGAAATAATCGAGTGTGACGGACAGACAGACAGATGGACAGACAGACGGACAGACAGACGGAGAAAGTCGCACCATAAGGGTTCCATTTTACCATTTTGGTACGGAACCCTGAAAATGCACCGTAATAGCTTGGTAGGTGCGATAGACACAATAGTTCATGGTTATTTAGGCGTTATTTAGTGATCTGCAGGTTAGAAACTATACCCACAGAAAACTACTTTTAAAACGATTGGATCTCGGTACGAAGTTTTCAGAAAAGTTGCTCCAAAATCTCCATTTTTAGGATTCTATGGTGAGACTTTTTTCGTCTGTCTACCCGTATACTCGATTATTGCGGTGATTATAAAAGCTATCGTCATGAAATTTGGAATAGCGTTATTAGTAGCATTATTATGAAAATTAGTACTTCCTATGAATTTTTCAAATTTAATTGAGCATAATTTCGAAAACAATACCATTCCCCCCTTATCTCCGAAGTTTCCCAATCAAAAAACTACAATGGATATTATTATTACAATGGATACGTAATTTTTGGCTAGTAATAAGTTCCAAAACGACCAGATTTTTTTGGTAATTGGATAGGTTTTTTTGTAATTAGGCAAAATGTGATTTTCTGATGTATTCTCCAGCAATGCTGCCTGTCATACCCATCAAGGTATTCGTAAGAGCGAGAAGGATAAAAATATAATCTGATCGATTGTAATAATATTTACAATTTAACGCTGACGTCATGTAAAATTTCTATAGTTAAATTATCGATTAAACGGTATTAAAGGTATATAGTCAGTCGGAATTTTTAAATAAATTTTCAACTCTATTTAGGGTTCCGTAGCCAAATGGCAAAAAATGGAACCCTTATTGATTCTGGTTTAAGAAATTTATTGTTTCGTAAAAAGTATACAGATACTCACTTATACGAAAACTTAAGGCTATAAATAATTTAACATAATAAAAAGCGTTTGCTCGCACAGCGGCACTTGTTTAACATAATAATATTTCATCTAAGTATTGATATTAGCCTATAATTATATTACAACGCAGTCATTATAATTATTAGTAAAACTGCGGGTAGGCTTGCAGAAACTTCGTAAAAACTATACCAACGCGTCACCCAATGCAATGGCGTAATAACAAAGATACTGATGACTGGATGTGACTCGTAAGCGCTCAGAATTTAAATCAGAATTTTATTAAGAAACATTACAAATGTTTGTTATTATGCTGTAGCGATGAATAATTAATGAGTAAAATAATTTTATAATTTAAATAATGTAAATTTCATTTTTTTTTTTTTTTTTTTTTTTTATTGTGAGGAAAAGTATGATTTCAGAAGTTTTTTAAAAGTTTGCATGCTTTTACATTCTTTTATATTTGAAGGAAGTTTATTATATAGTTGAGCACTTTCAAATGTAATATTTCTTTTACCATAGTTGGTTCTTGGTGGGCGTAATATTATATTATTTGCACTTCTTAACCGTCTTAAATGAGGATATTTATTTTTAGTTGTAAAGCTTATGTTTGTGTGTATGTCTTTTGATAAAATTTTTCTAATAAGGATGCAAGTGTTATATTTATAGGTATTCGTAATATTCATTAATTTAGTTTCTCTATATATTTTTTCTGTCGCAGTTAAGAAGTTGTAACGGAATAGTATTTTTATTAATTTATTTTGTGCTCTTTGTAATGAAATAAGATTGGTTTTAGCTGCTGAGCCCCAGATTTGGATAAGATAGTCTATGTGTGGTTTCACCAAAGAGTTATAAATAATGTAACACACTTTACGAGGTAGACAACGAACAACACTGCGCAGGACTCCTGTTAAAGATATCAGTTTAGATTTTACATATTTAATGTGTTCTTTCCATGTGAGTTTATTATCTAATATTAAACCGAGATATTTTTCGCAATCTGACCTACTTATGTTAGTATTATTTATTTTAGGGGGTTCAAAATCATTAATTTTTTTGTTTTTGGCTGAAAAAATTACGTAATGAGTTTTGCTCACATTGAGGGTTAGTAAATTACATTGAAACCACACATTAAGGATATTAAGATCATCTTGTGAGTCTCGTATAACATTGTCGATGTTATTTCCATAGTAAAAGAGGGTAGTGTCGTCGGCATATAACGATAGTTCACCTTTGAGTTCAAGCTTACTTATATTATTTATATAAATTAAAAACAGGATGGAGCCGAGAATTGATCCCTGAGGGACCCCGTAGGTAATTAGTCTGGGGGTACTTTGGTATTCACCTATTTTTACTATTTGAAGGCGATTAGTCAAATAGGATTTAAATATTTTGTGAGCAGTACCATTGATACCAATATCGTTAAGCTTATTCAGAAGTAACTCGTGGCTCACCGTATCGAAAGCTTTTTTTAAGTCTATAAATATTCCGAGAGCAATTTTTTTTTCATCTATACTATTTTTTATTTTGTTTACTAAATCTACTGTGGCAGATAGAGTATTGGACATTGTCCTGAAACCATATTGTTTAGGATATAAGAAGTTAATAGAAGTTAGGTAGGCATCTAGTCTATTATAGATTATTTTTTCGAAGATTTTTGAGATTACAGGTAACACAGAGATAGGGCGATAATTATTAGGGTCCGATTTTGTTCCAGATTTAAAGATGGGAGTTACTTTGGCAATTTTTAAGGAATCTGGGAAATTACCACTCTCTAGGCAAACATTTATGCACTCAGTGAGCTCTTCAGTTATGTAGGGTTTAAGCGATTTTACTACTTTAGTACTTATGTTGTCAATCCCTGAGCCGGTGTTACTGTCAAGGTTATCTATTATTTTAGTTATTTCCTCCTTCGTTGCTAAGTTAAATTTCTCGAGGCCAAAATTAGGGTTAGCGATAAGAGGTGTTGCGTTGGTATAGGTTTTGTTATTGTGATACTTTTTGTCAATCGCTTCTGCAAGGATTGAACCTACCGTTGAAAAGAACTCACAAAAACATTCACAAATTTTTCTTCCATCCTTCAACTCCGTATTCCTTCAACTTCCGATTCATCATGTATGTCTGCCTGTCCGTCTGTCCGTCCGTATGTCACAGCCACTTTTTTCCGAAATTATTAGAACTGTAATGTTGAAACTTGGTAAGTAGATGTATTTCGAGAACTGCACACAAAAAATAGAAAATTTTCACAAAAAAATAGAAAAAAGTTTGAGGATTCTCCATATTTAGAACTGAAATCCAATATTTTTTCAATAAACCAAAAAAAAACAAATATTTGGGGGTGTCTATGGATAGGTCTTAAAAAATGATATTGAGGTTCCAAATATCATTTTTTCTAAACTGAATAGTTTGGGCGAGAGAAACTTCTAAAGTGGTATAATGTGTCACTTCTAAAATAAGGGAAAGATAAAACTAAAAAAAAATATGTGATGTAGGTAGGTAACATGCAAACTTCCTCCGAAAATTGGTTTGAATGAGATCTTGTTCTTCTAGTAAATAACAAAAAATAAAGTTAAGTTCGCGGTTGGGTAAGAAGAGTGATTCCTATGGATTACTTTTTCTATAGTAATACGGAACCCTCGGTGCGCGAGTCCGGCTCGCACTTTCTTGGCCTAGGTATTTCAAAAAATTTTTTATCAACGCTCATTGCTTATAATTCGAATTATGAAATCAAAATGTGTCAAATAATGACCTACTTTATTCACAGACTTCTATAATTATTAAAAAGTTATTCATTATAACATCGATCTACGAATTTAAGAAAGTTGCATAATTTCCATTACGATACGCGGCTCTGGGTATCTGTCTTTTTATATATGGAATCCACAGACAACATATAGTTGGTAGTCATTGCCGAGAGTATGGATGGGCCATGATTGACCATAGACGACAACAACAACAATGTCTATGGTTCTGCGCCACATTTGCAGAATTTTGGCGCCATACATACTAATTTTTAACATTTTAGTGTTATTTTTGTTACTTAGTCAAAACTTTGCGCTGAAAAATGTCTAGCAGTGAAACCTACTAAAGAAAATTTAACTCCACCTGACATTTTAGTAGTTGCAACAAAAATGAGACAAAGTGAATGATTTACGACAAACATTAGCAAGATTTTTCAAGAGCGTAGATAAAGTAGTGTATGAAACTCTACATAATTAGGTATTAAAATTTTTAATACCCCCCATTATGCAACCGTTTCATAAACTACTATTATTAAACTGTGGGTCCATTTGTTATTGTATTTACGAAAATATTAATCGCTAGTATCGTTGTTTACATACATTTTGTGCAACAATGTTTTTTTTTGCGGAATCCTTATGATTTGAAATGACTCATTTATATTTAAGTACCTACACAGACATGTGGTTTAGTATATAAGGAGGAAAAAATATATAGTCGGAAAAGGTTCGAAGGTGGCGATGCTTGTGTTTTTTGTTATATTGGCCTTCGCGGCAGAAACTTTATGTGAAGACGTATCAGGTATGTACACAGCTGTTTTACTTTTCTATTGTTATTATCAAGACAATTACTCTTTACATTACGTACCTAAGTTTGAATAGTAAATTTTAGATTTTTTCATTATGATCTTTTGCAGGACATAAATTAAACTAACTCAAAAATAACTAAGAAAAACGTTTTCCTTATATTTTTGACGTATTTCGTGATTTCTATTCGTTATTCGTGACTTATGTAAAAAATTACAATAAAGAGTGCCTATCAATTAACTAATTATTTATTCCGGAGTTCCACACGTTTTGTTTTCAGTCATTTTTTTTAATAATTGATGGTCCTGCGCTAGACTACAATCATGCCTGGAAAGCAATGATGAAGTCTACGTTAGAGGCGCTCGCCTAGAAAATGCTTTTTCACTCTTCTCTCGAATACTTGGCTGGGAACACGAAGGCTGAAAGGACATTCCACACCTTAGCGGTTCGTATCAGAAACGTGCAACATTCAATTATTTATAGGAAATTACTTCAGGTATATTTTAAGCATAGTAGACACGAGTAGGTAGGTTCTATTTTTGAGATCAGCATTTCATTTAGGGCTGATTTTTCAATCGCCAGATAAACGGTAACAAAAGGATAAATATGACGTTTTGACATTTCGTATGGCATATGTTTCAAATTTATACCTCAGATAGTTTATCTGGCGATCGAAAACAGCCCTTAAATAACAAAAAATACGTAGCGTAGGCGCCTATGCAGGTCGTAGGTATTTTCCTAATAGCCAATTTCCACGAATCGTAACTGAGACAGTGCAGGGTAATTTGTTGTAAGGAATTAAGATAGAATGAAAATGTAGAAAGACAAATTACTACACGTTAGTATGCGTAGATAGGTACTTTTCAACAAAGGCGAACTGCTATCGGCGTGTTATCTTTTTTATGAATGCACGGCAATCCAATTTGGCGACCTATTATGTTTTTTTTTACTTTTTCGTGCTTTTATGCACACATCGTGAGCTGCAAAGTTTGTGTATCTGAATAATCTATAACTAACTAGCCGTTGCCGGCGGCTCCATTCGAGTTAATTTTGGTTTTTCGCTAATACCGTGGAAACGATGAATTTTTCCGGGATAAAGCATATGTGTTAATCCGTTATAAGCTATCTATGTTCCAGTTTCAGCCAAATCGGTTCAGTAGTTGCGGCGTGAAAGTAACAAAGATCCATCCATCCATATTTACAAACTTTTGGGTTTATAATATTAGTAGATTAGGAACAATTATTACTGTATGGATAATTGTATAGGTATGTACCTATTCTATATAGGTGGGTGCAACGTGTAACAAAAATGGAAATAATTTTGAAGGGTGCATTAGCGTACTTGATAAGGAAAAATAAATAAAAATAATTAATTACCCTGCAAAATGGTAAATAAAAATAATTATTATAATTTCCGGTATATTTTGAAAAAAATAAAATGTGTTAGTACTTATTTTTGTTTGTTTCCATTTTTCCTATAGGTAGGTACCTTAATGTGGCTATAAGTATTCCATATATTATAAGTACCTTCATTCTATTTACCTATTGTTACGGCCCCTTGCCTGTCCAGACGAGGGCTGAGTTCCCGGGCCCATAGAGGAACGAGCCCGGACAGGTCGAGGGGGGACCGACTAGTGAGACTACAGTGATCAGTACGGATGACGGTATCCAATCCGAGTCGGATAGTAATATCCGAGTCTCACTAGCCGATCAGTGGAAATAACAGGCGGCTTTTACTAGCACTACTACGGCAATCGTCAACTCGGGCAGCGACAGCCTTCGACATAGACAAGGAAAATAGAAGGCCACTAACCTGGTTGATGCATGCGACGATACTCGATGCGACGCCCCCTGTAGTGGATGTGGGACAGTATGTGACGTGAAAGTGTAAAGGGGTGTGTAGGTGTGTGTGTGGGGCTTGCAACCGTAGGTCCTCTGCACCAATCAGCTCCCAGACACGTCAAACACGAACACAGCTCCAATCGTTCGTTCGCCTCCTATGAGTGGAGTGCTCAATGCAGCAGCACAGTGGGTCGCAACCCGCAACAATGAACGCGACGGTCAAAATATGTCGAACGTTCAGGCTGGCTTCAACTCCCACAAACACTCAAGCGAATAAAATAAAGTACGTGGTTCACGACACACAAGGTCAGCGGTCAATGACAGCGCGGTCTACAATTACTAACTACCGCGAACTTTATCGCCGCTAAACGCAGCTGGGCACGCGTGTTACTAGGTAGATCCGGCGAGCGTAGCGAACTCACAAAGGCCGGCACAACAACTAGTCAATGTCCCAAACACGCGTGCAATGTCCAAAAAACCCAGCGATATCACAGCGCAAGTCGAAGCGGTCCCCAAACAATCAGGTCCGGGGAAAACAAACCGCGGCACAAAAACGACTCCGGCGCTTCCAAACGAGCGACTCGTTGCGCAGTTATTCGGTGACTACTCACCCGCGCAAATATAAACGTGGCTACTCAAACGTAGTAATTTACGTCTCGCGACTACGCGTTTCAAGGACGACACGTGATCAAAATTACGTCAGCCACGCGCGGGGACCGCTAAGTTTGTCGGTCGACAGCAGACTCGCTCCACAAGATGAGTTCACGAATACGCACAAAAGGTCGCGCCCCCACATAAAACTGTCGCGGTCCCAAGACGTACGTTTCTTGGGGTACAAACCGCCGGGGCAAAAGGGCGCCGCAAAAAACCCAGCCGCACGCACGGCTGTTGCTAGCTGACTCCGATTCGTACTGTGCGCGCCCCGTAATCGCCGCGTCATTGCAGGCACAAAAAAAAACTCTCGTAACCGAGGCGTGAGCGGGACACGCAGATAAGCGCCTCTGCGGGTTAGCGAGGGAGCGCACTATTCAATGCAAACAAAAGACTCGGCGCGCGCGCCAGCTACCCTGGCGTAAACAATCCCCCGCTCCGAATCTAAGAATGTAGATTCGCTAATCAATAGGCCGTTGGGACAACGTGGCCACGGCACGTTGCAATACTGAGTCCCCTACAAATACCTTGGCCACCCGCGGAACGCCATCCGATCCAAATAACAGTTTAACAATGCGTCCACGACGCAAAATAGTGGGAGTAGATCAGATTCTTTAAGCATAACAAGATCTCCCATTCTAGACATGGCGGTGCCTACACAGTGCTTGCTCTCAACAAGTAAGTCGACGACCTCCTTCAAATAACGATTGGTTCCCTTATAATTAGTCCCGCAGTCGGTCCGAACCAAATCGGGTAGGCCGCGACGGCTCACGAGGCGGCCCAGAGTGGCCACGAACGCCTCCGTGCTGAGGGCACTGACAAGTCCCAAGTGGACTGCCTTGCTTGCAAGGCAAACAAAGACGCACAAGTAGGCCTCAAAAGACCGAGCATTCTTAAGGTTAGAGCTCTTCACTAAAAAAGGACCGGCAAATTGGTTCCAACACCGGCGAAAGGTCGAGCAGCCTTTTCGCGGTCCGCAGGCAGGTCACCCATCACAAGCTGTGCAATGGATGCCTCCAAACGATAGCAAGCAATACAGTTGAAGATCACGCTTCGAATGGTTCGTCGGCCTGCCAAATCCAAACTCACGCTGCAAATGGCTGAGAGGTTATTGCAACCCGCATGAGTATTTAAAAATGCCAAGATTATGGACCGAAGTCCGAAGCCAACACAGGACAATCTCACTGTCCGACCACGCAAAAACGTCCACCATGTTTACCAGGAATTTCCAAGAAGCGTGGACGTGGTTTAATACCGGGTCAATAGTTGGCTCCACAAATTCAAACTTAGAGATTGTTAGACGAGACCTGATAGATGCAACCTTGCACTTAGCTAGGACAAGGTGCAATGAGACTTGCCCCGAAGCGCTCACCCACCACGACGACGCAATCCAGCGCTGTGATCCGAGATCTAGCAGCGCGCGTACCATTAGCCACTCACCCTTCGGGTTGAACACCCTGACCAAGGCCGTTGGTAAAAGTACAGTCTGGCAGACCGGCTTATGGTCGTTCAAATTGTCAGGTGAGGTGGCGGTGGTGGGAGCCAAGGCAGCAGCAAGTCAACGGGAGTTGCCCCTTTCGGGCAACTCCTCTAGCCTTGGGCGCTCGTAAGGGCCTTCTTGGGGAACTTCGACCACACCAAGAGGTGGGGTTCCCCCAGGGTACACCCAAGCGTCTCTCCCGGTCTGAGGGGGTCTGGCCATGTACGACAGCCGCGGGGCGGCGTAGTGCGGAAGGGGGTGTCCAGGCCATCGAGGAAGGTGTCGCTGCAGCCTGGGGTATTCAGCCAGAGGAGGGGAGTACCTCCT
Organism: Coenonympha arcania; assembly: GCA_036785405.1. NCBI lineage: Eukaryota > Metazoa > Arthropoda > Insecta > Lepidoptera > Nymphalidae > Coenonympha > Coenonympha arcania. The sequence goes on from CM072065.1 coordinate 12,068,337, forward strand.
TGGATCAGGCTGAGCGACGGCAAAACCTCCCTCAGGGTTGACAGAGGGCGGAACGCCCCCGCCCCTGGAGGGCTGCACCCCCGCCCGAGGGGGGGGTGAAGCCCTATCAAAACCAGGGGCCGCACTAACAGTGTCACCACGCCTTCTATCGGCTGGGCCTGTGACCGGTGAGGAGACTCCACTCCTGCCGGGTGTCCGCTCAACCACCTCCTGCCTACCGACGCCATTGCGGTCGAGGCAAAGAATAGGAAGGTGGTTGCCCTGACAATGGGGACAAGGCCGTTGGTGCTGGCAATTTCGTTGTAAGTGCCGACCTAAGCAAGAGTAGCACCAACGGCGCTCCCTAGCGATGGCCCTACGGGACTTGGGCGGTCTCTCCAAGAATTTAGGGCAGTCAGTCGTCGTGTGCGTGGAAGCACGGCAATAGTGACAGGGGGTCACCTCGGTCGCAGCAAGACCACTAAAGTTTAGAATTGGGCGGCGTCCAGTCTCCTGCGCTAATTCTGGCTGCTTGGAACCCCTGGTGGAAGTCGTGGGTTTAGAAGGTGGCGTCGGTCGCGCCGGCTCCTTTGCCGGTGTTCCCGAGGCCACGGCATTCTCCACCTGGCGGCTCTGTTCCTCAAGGAACTTTAAGAGGTCACTGAACGGGGGTATATAATTAGCCCCGTCCCCGCCGTACCTCTCTTCAAATCGGATCCGCAGATCGAGAGGCAGGCGGGACAGAACCAGGTGAAGAAGCCAGAAGGACCACTGATCCACCGGTAAGTCAAGTTGTCGAAGGGCGTTGCAAGCAACCACGACTGGGTCAATGATCACCTCCCGGAGACGTGCTAGGTCTTTCAAAACCGGGAGGGATATTAACTCCATCATGTGCGCGTCAGCAAGGCGGCGCACATTGGCGTAGCGCCTCTCGAGGAGTTCTCTGGCCGTGGAGTAGCTGGCGTCAGACAACTTCAAATGGCAGACTACCCCAAGTGCCTCCCCTTGAAGGGAGGTCCGCAAATAGGCCATTTTTTGGCCTGGGGATAGGTCGCGGCGGGTATGGACTAGACTGTCGAAGATGGAGATGAACCCCATCCAGTCTTGAAGCCGCCCACCAAAGTGTGGAAGGTCCAAAGTAGGCAGCCGACCCAATAGGGCGGGCTGCGGCTGCGGGCGAGGCGACTCGCACAGAATGCTCTGTCGAGCCTCACGATTCATTTTGGCCCCAGCCTCGAGCACATCATCGGTGAACTCGAAGAACTGCTCGTAGTCCTTCTGGGCCGATTCTCGCGCCTCGTCGTCCTCCACTGTAGCAAGGAATTCCGAATAGGCCTCTTCAAAATGGGCTCGTCTGGCTGGGAGCTGCTCAAGGCGGTGGAGCAAGCTAGCCGTCCTGTCTGGACGAGTAATAAGCGCATGCGCGCTAGCTGCCCACCGCAGCTCATCCTGCATACGGCGCACCGGAGGCTTATGCGAAGGCATGGCGAGACTGCGCGAGAATAATTACAAGGAAGCACGAAACCAAAGAATAAAACAACAAGGAAGTAGAACAAGCACAGATGCAAACACCAACACGTGCAGAACGCTAATCAAGGTCGCGGTTAACAAACGCGCGGCACGCGGTAAATAAACGCGGCGTTGCTACAAAAACGCGTGGTGTAGCGGTACAATAATCTGTGGCCGTTAACGCGGCGTATCGGTCCGACACGTGGCGTACCGCGCCTACAAACGGGTGACCGACAGAGATACGCGACGAATTAAATACGCGCAACAAATATCGATATCGACGCGCCGAACGTGTAAAAGCCGCTTAACCAAAAGGCGCGAAACCACGCTCTGCTACCAAGTGTTACGGCCCCTTGCCTGTCCAGACGAGGGCTGAGTTCCCGGGCCCATAGAGGAACGAGCCCGGACAGGTCGAGGGGGGACCGACTAGTGAGACTACAGTGATCAGTACGGATGACGGTATCCAATCCGAGTCGGATAGTAATATCCGAGTCTCACTAGCCGATCAGTGGAAATAACAGGCGGCTTTTACTAGCACTACTACGGCAATCGTCAACTCGGGCAGCGACAGCCTTCGACATAGACAAGGAAAATAGAAGGCCACTAACCTGGTTGATGCATGCGACGATACTCGATGCGACGCCCCCTGTAGTGGATGTGGGACAGTATGTGACGTGAAAGTGTAAAGGGGTGTGTAGGTGTGTGTGTGGGGCTTGCAACCGTAGGTCCTCTGCACCAATCAGCTCCCAGACACGTCAAACACGAACACAGCTCCAATCGTTCGTTCGCCTCCTATGAGTGGAGTGCTCAATGCAGCAGCACAGTGGGTCGCAACCCGCAACAATGAACGCGACGGTCAAAATATGTCGAACGTTCAGGCTGGCTTCAACTCCCACAAACACTCAAGCGAATAAAATAAAGTACGTGGTTCACGACACACAAGGTCAGCGGTCAATGACAGCGCGGTCTACAATTACTAACTACCGCGAACTTTATCGCCGCTAAACGCAGCTGGGCACGCGTGTTACTAGGTAGATCCGGCGAGCGTAGCGAACTCACAAAGGCCGGCACAACAACTAGTCAATGTCCCAAACACGCGTGCAATGTCCAAAAAACCCAGCGATATCACAGCGCAAGTCGAAGCGGTCCCCAAACAATCAGGTCCGGGGAAAACAAACCGCGGCACAAAAACGACTCCGGCGCTTCCAAACGAGCGACTCGTTGCGCAGTTATTCGGTGACTACTCACCCGCGCAAATATAAACGTGGCTACTCAAACGTAGTAATTTACGTCTCGCGACTACGCGTTTCAAGGACGACACGTGATCAAAATTACGTCAGCCACGCGCGGGGACCGCTAAGTTTGTCGGTCGACAGCAGACTCGCTCCACAAGATGAGTTCACGAATACGCACAAAAGGTCGCGCCCCCACATAAAACTGTCGCGGTCCCAAGACGTACGTTTCTTGGGGTACAAACCGCCGGGGCAAAAGGGCGCCGCAAAAAACCCAGCCGCACGCACGGCTGTTGCTAGCTGACTCCGATTCGTACTGTGCGCGCCCCGTAATCGCCGCGTCATTGCAGGCACAAAAAAAAACTCTCGTAACCGAGGCGTGAGCGGGACACGCAGATAAGCGCCTCTGCGGGTTAGCGAGGGAGCGCACTATTCAATGCAAACAAAAGACTCGGCGCGCGCGCCAGCTACCCTGGCGTAAACACCTATATATATTTATCAATTCTTTATAGTAGGCATCCATAATACAAGCTACCGCATAGTTTGGTATGTTTCTTTTTTAAACTCTTCCAAAAAAACATGTTCAACAAAAGACGTCCATCTCATTTTATATCCTAGCTTCAGGGATTTTCATTAGTTATACCTACTTATTAGAACCACTCCGTCTTGAAGCAGTTTCATACTAATTTGACGTCATTTGCACCCTATCAGTCCCCACGTCATTAAGGGGATTTATTGAATTTATTTTTGTCTTTCTCACTCTCACGGATACGTGTCTAGGTGCGACATGCAGCGTCGCGGAAAAATATAACAGAAAAACGACGTTTTACCTAATTACTCAAAAACTAAGCCAGGTATCAAAAATCTGTTCTAAGCGTTTTTGGATATTATTATTACCGATACTTTAAAACAAAAATTACAATTACATCCAATGTAATTTCCGACAAAAGTGAGAAAAACTGAGATTTTGGACCAATTTTTGGGAGAACTTTCTATCGAGAAAATTTAATCCAATCGTGTTTCTGCTTCTAAGCGATTTTAGATTAAAGACCCAAAATACATGACGTGTAAATTTGAAAGTAATTGTCTTTATAGTTTATAAATAAGACTTCATTCAAAATCGCTTAAATACGGCTTTTAGGCCGTTAAAATTGTACAGGTAGGTAGGTAATATGGCAGACTCGTTATCGCCATACAATCTCAACTTATAACTCTATCGAATTAAACTTTAGTCTAGTAGCTACCTATTAGTCAGTGAGTCCGACACGCACTTAAGTCGATTTTTCCTGGTTTTATAGATTCTATATCAGTTCAGCGATGCCCGGTAAACGAAGTATATGTGAAGTGCCGGCAATTGTGCCCGCCTCAGTCCTGCAACATATCTTATACAATATACATCATACGCTCCCTGCGATCCTAATCCTCCTTGCGTACCAGGATGTGACTGCATCGAAAACTACCTCCGTAATTTTAAAGGGGAGTGCATCCTTAAGGGGATTTATTGAATTTATTTTTGTCTTTCTCACTCTCACGGAGATTTGGTAGGTGCGATATGCAGCGTCGCGGAAGAATATAGCAGAAAAACGACGTTTAACCTCAAAAACTAAGCCAGTTATCAAAAATCTGTTCTAAGTGTTTTAGGATATTATTATTACCGATACATTAAAACAAAAATTACAATTACATCCATTGTAGTTTCCGATAAAACATAGAAAAACTGAGATTTTGGACCAATTTTTGGGAGAACTTTCTATCGAGAAAATTTTATCCAATCGTGTTTCTGCTTCTAAGCGATTTAAGATTAAAGACCCAAAATACATGACGTGTAAATTTGAAAGTAATTGTCTTTATAGTTTTTGCATAAAACTTCATTCAAAATCACCTAAATACGGCTTGTAGGCCGTTAATGACGACTGTCCACCCGGTAAGGCGATATGTGGTTTCTATTCGCGTAATATATGAAATATTACCTACCTATAATACACATACCTACAATACCTATAATACAATACTACACATACCTATAATATAAGGGAATTATGAGATGGTAAATGAGTAGTGTTTTAACATACCTATTATATTTTGAAGATCTTTTGCCATCTAAAAGAACTGTTACCTGTGGATTCGCCCTCGTTTATTCGTTTTTCACTAATTCCGCGCAATCTATCTTTAATACTATTCTTATAAATTGTGCGTGGTTAACGCGCACACACACACACTCACACACACACGCACACCACATACACACACGCACACATTTACACACACGAACCACTTAAACACGTTGACTGCATAAATCGTTCGTCGTTATTGTCGGGAGGTCGTTAACCACTGAGCTGTTTAAACTAATTGACGCATAGAAATCTATAAAATTAAATCAACCTGTTCTATTGATACCATTAGCATAAGCACCTGGCAGTCAAAATATATTTAGCTAGAACGGCTTAAGTTGAAAAGAAAGAGTGGCACAGTATTTAAAGGATCAGACTATACCTTTTTTTTTACGAGGAGGAAATCTCCAATGAGATATCCAATTGGATTATGTGGGATTTTTACCGACTAAAACCCCCTCGGACATCCTCAGCGCTCATGTTGGAATACACCGGTGGCTCCCCTGAGCAACGACCGTTGTGCTCACCTATATATATATACCTCTCAGACTATACCTACCTAAGCGATGTTCATGTAATAATAGAACCATAGATAACTATAGAGCTGGTAACCTTATTGTGCCTTTGCCGGCAGGGTGCTCAATATAATCAAAAGATAAAATACGTTGATATAATATACGACGTGGCAATATTACATACGTAATTTATTGGGCACCTTGACTTGATAAACGATCTGGTTTTGTATAAAAGTAAGAATCAATGATCTTAAATTGACCTTCAAACGAAGAGATACATAATTGCCTACTATACCTCAGAAAACGATTGGTGTCGTCTCAGAGAAAAGCCCTGATTTTCAGACTTAAACAAATATCTACGTTACTAAGTTATAATTATTTGTCGCTTTTAATTAGTATACAGATTCAGTCAATCATTCCAATTAATTTGATTACACAGAATTAATTTTACACTGAATTTGAATGTTATAATAATGCATAGAAATTGCCTCATGGGTTTGTTGTTACTTGCGTATTGAAAGAAAGAAAGAAAGAAAGTATTTATTTCATAATATGCCACACACCACACAATGTACACACTTATGTACTAGAACTATGCCTGAACTTCCCCCACCTGGGCAATTGCAACCAATAATAAAATAAAGATAAATGAAACGCAGTGTTGAACCGAACAGAAGCTTTAATTACGAACTACTTAAACAATATGGCCGCAGTGTTGCCAATACAAATTTATTTTGGAGTGCCACAGATAACACCCCCACACAAAATAAATTTCCTTACATCTAAACATTGTGACAACCCTAACTAAAGGAATATAATAATAACCAATACCCATACATAAACCCATGCAATATAGGTACTAACATATTACATTAATAGATTCAGTTATGCCCAGCCTCCGCATAAACTGATAATGTTTTGATACACACAAACCTTTAGTCAGCAGGTCAGCAGGCATCTCCATAGTAGGTATATACTTAACATTAATAATTTTATTATTCACTACTTCCCGGACATAATGTACCTTAACATCAATGTGTTTCGACCTACTGTGGTACTGGTGACCTGTTGCCAGTTTCAAAGCACTCTGATTATCACAATACAAAGAAATTGCTGGCACATTTCCAGTAATTTCTTCAATTAACTTAGATAAGTAAACAGCCTCTCTGGATGCCTCTGACAGGGCTATATACTCTGCCTCTGTACTTGACAAGGCTACTGATTTCTGCTTCTTACTTTGCCAGGAAATTGCTGATCCTGACATCGTGAAACAGAAACCAGTATATGATTTCCTGTCTACACTGTCACTGGCCCAGTCTGCATCAACAAAACCTTCCAACTGAGCTTTATTAGAGTAAACTAAACAATATTTATTTGTTTTCTGCAGGTATCTTAAAATTCTCTTAGCATAATGCCAATGTTCATCATTATAACAACTGTTAAATTGGCTAAGATAGCTAACTGAATAGGCAATATCAGGCCTGGTTAACACCGCTAGATACATAAGACTACCTATGAGTCGCTGATATGGTAAACTAGATACACAATTTTCAGACTTTTTAATATTCAGTTTAGGTTCAATAGGTGTACTAACACTTGAACAATCAGACATTTGAAACTTTGACAATAACTGATCTATATATTGCTGTTGATCTACAATAATAGAACTCTCAGTTCTAGTTATCCTCATACCTAAGTACTGTCTCACTGGACCTAAATCCTTTATTTTAAATTTTGAACTCAAAATTTCTTTTAACTTGTTACACTCAGCTGTATTATTTGAAAAAATTAGAAAATCATCAACATACAATGCTATTATTATCTTAACATCATTATACATTTTTGTAAACAAACAAGGCTCATACTTTGAATTTTTGAACCCAACTTTACATAAACAATCTTTTACTCTTTCATACCATGCTAAAGAAGATTGTTTGAGCCCGTAAACAGCCTTTTTAAGTTTCAAAACTTTGCCTTTACATTTGTTTACAAAACCTTCAGGGATACACATGTAAATATCTTCCTTAAGGTGACCATTAAGGAATGCTGTAGTCACATCCAAGTGCGTAATGTCCATACCTAGTTGTACACTCAATGCAAATAATAATCTTAAAGTGGAATGTCTTACCACGGGGGAAAAAGTGTCTTCATAGTCAATACCCTGTTTTTGGGTAAAACCCTTAGCCACTAGTCTCGCACGGTAACGCACTTTGTTATTGCTATCACACTTTTTCTTTAACACCCATTTGCACTGCACTACATTAGCACTATCTGGGGGACTGACTAGTTCCCAAGCACTATTTTCATCAAAGCTTTTTAGCTCATCTCGCACTGCACATAACCACTGCTCCTTCTCAGGTCCTTTCAAAGCCTCCGTCAATGATAATTCATTGGTATCTGGAACCATTTGAACTCTGTCAACACATACATTGGAGTAGCCGTATCTCTCAGGCTTCTTCCTCGGTCTTGGTTCTAAAACATCTGAACTTCCTGGTAGGACGTCGACTTGGTTTGAACTTATTATAGTGTTGTCCATGTCCGTACATGAATCATATGTGGAATCACTTTTAAGTGTACTATCCATCTCTGTAGGTGAATATGTAGGATCATCTCTCAACGTGCTTTCCATCTCTAAATATGAATCATCTGTACCCGTAGAATTTTTCTGTTGGTTCTGTACTTCAACATTGATATAGCAGTCACTACTCTTCTCAGTTATAATGACATCTCTGCTAGTATAAATGGATTTTGTAACTGGGTTATAAACTCGATAGCCCTTAACGTCCTCAGGATATCCAAGTAAGATGCACTTTTCTGACTTTTTATCCCATTTTAATCGCTTTTCTTTAGCAATATGCACCATCACTGTACTACCAAAGATCCTCAAGTGGCTTAAGTCCGGCTTTTTATTATGCCAAATCTCATATGGTGTTTTTCCATTTAATCCTGACACCACTGTTCTATTGTACAGGTAAACTGAAGTGTTGCAAGCTTCAGCCCAAAATTCCTTCTTTAACCCTGCATCAAATAATAAACATCTTGCTTTTTCTACAACTGTTCGGTTTAGCCGCTCGCACAACCCGTTTTGCTCTGGTGTGTAGCTGTTAGTTCTCTGATGAACAATTCCATTTTCTTTCAGAAAGTCATCGAACTCCCTGTTGCAGAACTCACGACCATTGTCACTTCTAAGAATCTTTATGGTTGAATTTACTTGGTTTTCCACTTTAGCCTTGAACTCTTTAAAATATTTGAGAGCTTCACTCTTGTTTTTCAAAAAGTAGATAAAAGCCATTCGGCTGTAATCATCCACAAAGAGAAGATAATATCTCGATTGGCCTATGGATGTCGTTTCCATGGGACCAGCTATATCCGTGTGTATGGTATGCAGTAATCTGTTGCTCCTATTCCCTTCTTTCGGGAATGGCAACCTGCATTGCTTCCCTTCACAACACACTGCACATTTACTCTCATTACTCATTGGTTTTTCAAAATCGATTCCCTTTGCAGCACTTCGCATACTATTCAGGTAACCACTATTTATATGGCCAAGCCTTCGATGCCATATTTCAGCCGACACTGCCAATGTTGTGATTCTAGGTATATTCAACTTATATACACCGTTGGTTAAGGATGCTGTAGCTATTAACTGCTTATACCTATTATGGATGTAGCAAATACTTCCTTCGAAAGTCACTTTGTTTCCTTTCTTTAGTAATTGGCTGACTGATAATAAATTCGTGGATAAACCCGGCACATAGTAGACTTCATGCACTTTTATGTCAAAATCCCCGTCCTTCGTGGACGTTGCAATCTCTAAATCACCCACACATTTCACTGGGAGTTTCTCCTTGTTTGCAATTATTATCTCACGAATTTTTGGTTCGTAACAAGCGTTTTTCAGCCACATTTCGTTGGCCGTCAAATGTGAACTCGCGCCCGAATCTATGTAAAAATCGTTTTTATCAAAATCTCCACTTAGAAAAACTGCACTGAAGGCATTCGATTGTTTGTGTTTATCTTTGTTTAAAAGTGGGCACTGTGAGCGAAAATGGCCGACCTGCCTGCACCGGAAACACGTCACCGCCATTTTGGACGTTTTCGAAACCTGTGTTCCGCTGCCGCCTACACTTCGTGCGTTCGCGCTGTCAAACTTGTTCTTTTTCTTATGTTGGTAACTCGAACTCGCGAATGCAGACTCGATACTACCGGAAGTTACGTCTTTCTCCTCCATGTCTAACAATTTCGTTTTAATGGAGTCCGTAGTTATCGAAATTCCGGAATGTTCAATGGCCATTATCATGGGCGAATATTTTTCCGGCAATCCTGCTAATAACAGCGATCCCACCCACTCGTCATTGATGTTAAAGCCTGTTCCACTCAATTTTTGTGAGGTTTCCACAATTTGCGTCACATATGCGGTCATAGACCCACAATTTTCGAGACGAATTGATATTAGGTTTCGTAACAAACTTATTCTCCGAGTGAATCCAGAGTCATCAAAAAGAGTTCTGAGCCTGTTCCACAGCTGTGAAGTACTTTTTACGTCTTTCACGTGGACATACAACGAGGGATCAATAGTTAAAATTAGCTTTGCCTTAGCTTTCTGGTCTTCGGTTACTTCAGATGCGCCTGCGGGCTCGCGTTTGATGTACTGCTGCGTTCCTTCAAGCACTAGAAGGTTCTCTGCTGCAAACACCCATTCACCGTAGTTCGATCTGCCCATGAGCTTGGGCACGTTTGCGACGTAGTTAGGAGTCGACATTTTCTCGAGCCATAGACCGTGCTCCGCGAAACTAACAATATTTCACAACGATCTAACTTGACTTGAACTAAAAACGCGACTTTTACTAGGTTGGGCTGGGCCCAAAACCTAAAATAAAGATAAATGAAACGCAGTGTTGAACCGAACAGAAGCTTTAATTACGAACTACAACAATATGGCCGCAGTGTTGCCCTGAGGTTGCCAATACAAAGGACATTGAACAGCTCCCATACAAAGTTCGCCTAAGAACCAACAGTCATAAAATAGTGATTAATGGGTTCAAAATGACCTCTTCATATCTCTGAAAGCAGAATAAAACAAGGGACACTTCTGAGAATTTATTTAATAACAAAAATCTTTTCGATTTTGAGGTTATATTTTACACTCTAAACCAAAGACATAAGTATATAATAAGACTGAGCACTATGATGAAAAAAACGGTCCGCGTGAGAGGGCACCTCAATTAGTGCGTCCCTTTCTAATTTAAGGCGACCATGATGAAAAAAAAATTCACAGGACAAATTATTTTTAAAAATGATTGTGTATATATTGATATAACATGTATCTAGATGCTTGTGCTGATTTACCCACTGATTGACTGCTGACTCATTTATCACTTCGCCCGGGAATTTCGAATACTATTTTTTAATCAAACCAACTCCTGACAATTATATCATACACAATAAAAAAATTAAATATCCAATTTGGTGCAGTCGATCGGAAGTTAAGGTAGGCATGTGCTTACACATAAACATGGGAGATTTATTTTATCATAATAGTAGACTATTATTATACATCTGCAATTAAAGTCCTACTACAAGAAAAATCTTTGATCTAAGTAATTCATGGTTACCCTACAGAATAGCAGTGAACAAACCGCCATCTTACTTTTAGTAATACCAGTCCCAAGGACATAAATACTACTTTTACTCATTAATAATATTTTTTTTTTTTAATACAACGAAATAATTATCATTTAAAATAATTATAATAACTGTAGAAACTTATTAAAATAAGTTTCAGAGTTTATAGATGTTTCGTTTTGGTATATTATAAAAAAACAAAAATAAAAAATCTACCGTTTCTCCCAAACCCAATATTTAGTGGAGATGGCAAGATGTCAGACAAGGACACGACGACTATCCGTCTCGCTCAGGACCGCTTTTAGCTAGCTACTGCTTGTAAGATAATAGCTCCTCTAACTTGGTAGCAATAAGGGTCAATTTAGCTTAGCAACAATACTCAATCTTGTTAGTGTATAATATCTTTGCTCTAAACAAACTCAAAGAAAGTAGGTACCTATATACCTAAATAATGAATTGACAGATAACGATTGACAAATTAATGAACAGAGAGAAAACAATCTTTTGATTGTTCTATCTCTGTTCATAGACAACTAAATAGATCTATCTACAAAAGACAATTGTACAGAGTACCTACAACATAGACTTTAAAGAAAACAAATACGATGATGTTCCATCTCACTCGAACGCTAAGATAAGCTGTATTTGTTTCTCGCTCGCAATGTTGTGTTTGTTCTACTCTGTTTTTTTAATCTAAGCTCCTGACCAGCGCTTTAGCGTGTTGTACTTAGCGCTTTAAGCTACTTGAGCTGTTATTACATCAGTAGGATCAAGCGCTGAAAGCGATTATTGGATTTTGTTCGATAAACGGAAATGCGCCAGTGACGACGTAAATCTATGCGGAAAAGTACAGAAATCAATGAAGTATCTTATTAATTATTTTTAATTATTCTGAAGTGTCCGTGAAATTCTAGTATTTGTAGTAAATAATTTAAAATATGATAAGAATTACTATATATGTCAAACGAATGTTGATTCATAGGCGAATTATGACAATGTCCTTTATTTTGGAGTGCCACAGATAACAAATAAAATTACCCAAGGGACGGAAGCACCAGACACCGCTTGTCGTGTGTGGCGCACCCAGAAATAGGCCTCAACTCAGCATGGTGTTGTGTGCCCCCATACTTATACGTACATTATTTTATATTGATTAAAAATTGGACCATTGAATTATTATTTTGCTAAAGTACGTAGTACTGTACAAATCATCCAGAACCTTTTTCACTTTGCATTTAACCAAGATAAATCCGTTCGCACAAGTATCTACCCTTTATGGAATCCTGATGACGATTCGGCATCAAGACGAAACCTACAAAAAAAAACCTTACTACCTTTAACATAGGACTAACCTCAGACTAACTTATAGACGCGGATCTGGCTCTACCAAAGCATTAGTTAGGCTGTTTTGCACCGAGAAGAACTAGCAACAACTCGGCACTTACCTTTTTTATTAACTACGTACAGATATGGCCGACATAGAGGAATGTGAAATAACGGAGAAGGCATAAATGTAGTTTACACTGATAGGAAAACTCGGGATATGGGCATCCGAACGATTTTATTCACACCTTTTTTTACAAGCAAATAGTAGGCGCCATCTGTCAAAATTCTATAAGTGGCTGCTGAGCGAACTACAGCGTGGCCTTAATGTTGGTGGCAAAATAAGCATTTTTAGCGCCGATAAACTGGCGACATTTTTTCGCGCCGTCTGCCCTGTTCAGGGTATATGTAGTTTATCAATAAAACACCAGACGTAAATTAACTAAATATTTTATCTCCAAAGAAATGTTTCTAATATCTTTTTAGGTCCAACCCAGTGCGGAGAGAACCAAATGCCGTCGGACTGCGCTGACAATTACTCCGCAGTGCCGCAAGCCGCAGTTTGCCGCCCCGGGTGCCGGTGCGTCGAGGGTTTCACGAGGAACAGCTACGATCAGTGTGTTCCTAGTAAGTGGTACAAATACGAAAAAATCATGATTAATCATACAATGTATAAGTCACGTGAAAGGAAACCCAGTCCTTCATTTAATACGCCAGTTTAATTTTAAGCAACATGTTGTCTCCCATGGGCCGATTTTTCAATAGCCAGATAAGCTATCTGAGGAATAAATTTGAAACTTATGCCATACAAAAGCTGTCAAAACGTCATATTTATTCCTCAGTTAACGTTTATATGGCGATTGAAAAATCGGCTCTGAATTGTCTTTGTAGAGTGTTTAGTTGAACATTTTCAACTGGTTTGAATTTTTTTTTGTACCGTCACTCCTATTTTTAATCTAACTTGACTGGACTAATTGTAAATTTATTATCATTTTTAAAACATTAAAAAAGAGTTTAAAGATATATAAAGCCGAAGGGTGAACATTTTTAGTTTGTTTAATATACGCCAACGTATACAAGAATAATAAATAATTATTTTTATTTGTATTTACAATTAATTATTGACATTCTGAATTATAATTGACAATATTATGAAAAATGATAATTACAAAAATGATAATATCAAACTACTGACATTATTTACTTATTTTCTTTATATATTCATACGCCATAAGGTAGAATGTACAAGGATATTAATTGTTATTGTGACCACCTAATGTACCTACATTCTCATGAATAAACGACATTTATTTATTTATTTAATAATGACACTGTGTTGCAGAACCACCGGCAATTGAATGTGGTGAAAACGAAGAAGCCTCAGCTTGCAGGCAAACCTGCCCGCCCCAGACGTGTGCCTATGATCCCACTAAGTATGCCTGCAAGCCCGGTCCATGTCAGCCTGGATGCAACTGTGTTAAAGGCTACAAGCGAAACGATCAGGGCATTTGCATTCCCGAGGAAAAGTGTCCAACAAGTACGTAACCAATAACTATAACCAAGTATAAAACCAATAATTGTAACAAAGTATGTAACCAATATCTACAAGTATGTAACTAACAACTCTAACTAATTTTATGTAAGAAATAACTGTAACCAATAAGTATTTCCTGGTATGACGATATTGCCAAACTTTTGGGAAAATCATGGACGAGAATAGCCCAACACCGCAAAAAATTGCGTGCTTATGAGGAGGCCAATGTCCAACAATGGATGAATGAAGGCTCCTAAAGAAGAATAAGTATTTCGTAAGATATGCTGATCGTGGGAATTTCGAAAAATCCCTACATAATTTCTCGTCTGCATTATTAAAGGAACCTCTGTGCAAAATTTTAGCTTTCTAGGTCTAAGCTTTTGTGCTATGCAACATTATACTCGTATTTGTGTGTCCATTTAATTAATCGTTTTTTGACACTTGAGACACATGTAGCAATAACGAGAGACGGGAGAGAGGCAAACGTAAACAACTTTTGGACCGTCGCTATTGCTCTTACGTATCAAATAATTATTAATAAAATATAATATAAAATAAAAAGGACCGTCTTAATGTGTCATTGAGTCAGGATTTCCCTTTTTTATAGGGAGCAAAAAAGGAAGGTGGTTGCGTCAGCTAATATTTTTAAGATAAACAAATAGATTTGGGTATTTTAATTTGAATAATGTGAAGATAATCTTTATATTTTATTTTTATGTTTACCAGTTCTTCCTGATTGTCCTGAAAACGAGGAACCAACGGATTGCATAAGAGGCATTGGTATTTCTAACCCCGAACTAGTCAGATGCAGACCATGCCAATGCATTGAGAACTATGTCAGAAACAGCGAGGGTGTTTGTGTTTCAAGTACGTACTTTGTTTTGTAGTTTAATAAGGAACAATAATACGAGTATATACAGACACAGCAAAGGAGACGGGAGACAAGATTAGAGACGGGAGACAAGATTATATATTATTATTATACCTACCGTTTCTTTACATCTATAATTAATTAATAATACAATTAATAAAATCAACATAAAAATTAAACCCAGACGCAAAAAGTTGGTGTTACAAGTTTCACGTCGATTTCTAGCTGTCGGTCTGTCTGTGACGTCGTAGCTTTCAAATGGATGGACTGATTTCGATACGGTTGTATTTTCATTTGAAAGCCAGTTTCTAAAAAGTCAGGTACGCTATCAGTTATAGAACGAGTACTATAATCTATCTTTGTTTTCGAAAGCGGTCTCCATACACCCTGTATATATTACAAAGTAAATTATCACTAGACTAACGTTGAATAAAAACGTTTGTCCAGTCAGCTAGTTATATACATAATCTCCGTAGCGCAATAGAAGTAGGTCCAGGTAGGTACCTAAATTACGATCAACAAACTCCCTACCTGAGGGTCTTGAGTCGCTCCCTGAAAACAAATGTCTAATTTACGCAGCCGAATCCACAAATAGGAAATTACCTTTCCAGGTGAGACCCCGTATTTACAGCCGATGCACGGCAACCCGCTCCATCCCGTACCACCGAACTGGCCGCAAATCTCAGACGTAGCGACCAATCGGTGTAATTGCGCCCGGGTTATATATTATCCGGGAAACGAGGCCAATGTGTTAAATTACTGGAGCCACAGTACGAAATGTTTGCTAAAACGACCTGACTTCTGTAGGAGAGTAATTCTAGTGGCTGATGAGAGTTTTTTTTTTTGTAAAATTCGCTACTATGTGTCACGTCCCTCAGTCGTACTATAATATCTATATACCACCAAACCATCAGGTATGTCATACTACATCTATTAGAAACAGTATGGTTAATAACAGAGACACACCGAAAATCAACGAGTCTACCCACGAAATTCAAAATTTTCGTAGTTTTTTGCAATTTCTACGCTGAAATAGGCTTATGGCAATGAAATAGGGGAAAGGCCAGTTTTATCTCTACATGCTTGTAAAAAAATCTTTGCTTAAAAATTAGTCCTAGTATAAAGTGCAACTCGCAAAACTCGCAAATCTCGGACTAATTTCTTTAACTCGACACTTAAAGAAGAAAAGATTTTTATATAAACACGTGAAGAGGATACTGGCATTTCCACAATTTTTATTAGTCCCTCAATCATTTCTTAACCCAAAACTCCTCTAGAATTTACTAGGAATATCTACCAAAACCACCAACCCACTTACATGTTACAACAATTGAACCAATACATCTTTAATCATATCCAAGTATGGCCGCACAGCTCTCCCTGATATCAGCCAATATAATCTTCCCTTGTATCTTGTTATTCCATTTTATTAGCTGTCATAGTGCCACTTGTAGTTTCTATTCAGTGAAGTGTGATCACTTTAGTTTTATCAGGTGATAGGATTTGTTATCAAAATCTTGGATACCACCGCGATGTCATATATTATTTTTCTATTCGAATGTTACTGTAAATGTTGATGCAATCACAATAGACTTGAAACTATAGTCGCAGCATGTCGATTGTAGTGCAGTGCAATCCAATCAATACAAATCAATGCAATGTCCTGTGATGCACTGCATCTGACAAGGTCAGGAGTATCACAGAACATGAAGTGAACGTCTTTCTCGTCTAGTTATTACTTACAAACAAACCTATACTTTCAAACAAACGCGAAATAGCGCTAGAATTTACGCTAGTAACCATTGTGTTAATGTAAGGTGGACCATTAAAAATGTGTTCTCTTTTTCTATTCCAAGCCATATCCAAGCAACCAAGCAATGTCACGTGATATCGCGTGATTCAGAAACAAACGTGTTAAACATGTTAATTTAAGTTAACCTTTGAAAACTTCGCAAATAATATTATGAGTCAACTTCACATGATATTGCATGTTCGGTCAATGTGTATCAGATAGGACACTGCGATAGGCGTGATTTACCAATTTATATATATTGACAGTTTTATAACTTTAGTGTGCTTTTTTTCAGAGGACGAGCTTTGCAAAGGCGACAGGAACACAACTTACACACAATGCCCAAATCGGTGTCTGTCTACATGCAAAGCCCCGAATGGAATCTGTACTCAGGAATGCCGGGAAGGTTATGGCTGTCAATGTAGCCCCGGTTATCTTCTGAATGATGACGGAATATGTATTCTACCAGAAGTCTGTCCAGGTAAAGTAAACAAGTGATTGAACACAAGTGTCTATTTAATAACCCTATTTTATTAGTCCATTAAAAACCCGTTAAAGTGCGAGTCGGACTCGCGCACTGAGGATTCCGTACCACCAAAACTGTAAAAGATTATCTTTTTTTATAGCGCCCATAGCTATAAGAATTTTGTAAAAAATTTAAACCGCATAAGTATTATAGTGCTCGTACATAGTTCACAATATAACATTCCTCTGCCTAAGATGTCGTAAGAAATATTACATCTGTAGCTGACATTATGAACGGGTCAACAGACTCCAATTAAAACTTATTTGCATTATCAGTGCCAATTCTGTTGTAAAAAATCGCTAAACTAAACTAATTTGTCTCGTCTTAAAATTTTGAAAAAATTTCCCAACCGAATTTGATTATGCACAACAGAATCGGTACCAATGTCCTTAAATTGAATTTTCGTAAATTTCTGTATTTAGCTGTGACAATATATTAATTAATCGTTTATTGTTGTAATTGCTGTGATATATGTATGTTATATATTATTAATTTCTGTTGTATATACTCTATCTGTATATACTCTTTCCGTTCGTTTATTTTCTCTTTGAAACAAATATAGGAATAGCGAGGGATCAGAAAGAGACCACTTTACCTTTATCTTTCTTCGGTCTCTCGCTATTGCTATATCTGTTTCATGTGTCAAAGAGAAAATAAACGAATGGAAAGAGTATAGTTGGTAATTGCTGTGATAATAATTAACCGAAATAAGTTCAGAAGCCGCTTAAGAGGGGGTATAAACTGAAGATGTCAGTTCAAGATTTGATTTTTACAGTAGTAAATCAAGTCTAAACTACCTGAAATAAAACACACGAATATAACATTATATTTTCGAGAAACTGTATTTGTGAAAACATAAAAGAATAATTTTTTGTCGATAAAAAAAAATCCCGAAATTGCGTCCAATTTTTTACAATTTTCAATTTATTATCAATGTTATACGTACTAGAGAGCCAAGGTTTAGGATATATAATTCCAATAAATATTACAAAGTATGTGTATTATCGTTTTCTTTCTAAGTTATGTATTTTAAAAGTTATTACAGTAAACTATAAATTACATCCTTATTCGCGTAATACGCTATGCTTTTTTTACCAGAACGATGTTATGCGCATGACAAGTTTTGCTAGCTTTCAGCCCCCTCTTAACGCAACCGCCTAGTAAAGCTTTTCAAATGATTTCAGGTGGCAATCCTTGCGGGGAAAATCAAGCTTTCATTTATTGTAACGCCGGCTGTCCGACCGCTAACTGTCCAGAGAGCGATAGCAGAGCCGTCATAGCTTGCAGTCAGCCCTACCCGTGCCCTTCTGGCTGCGTGTGCAAGAGGAATTATAGATGGGCCAGCGCCAAACGCGAGAAATGCATATTGGCTTCGGAATGTCGTAAGAATTGTGAAATTTTCTCTAGCCAAGATTTTTGGTATACTTAGATATTTCAATCCACGACGACGCGCCCCGCTCTGTTAAACTCCATACGAAACGAATAAAACATAAGCGATTTTGACAGAGTGGGGTGCGTCTTCGTGGATTGAAATATCTATAATAATCTATTTGACGTAGGTGTCCTGATGTCGACAATGGTTAAAAATCTACTAGCTTTAGCCCGTAGCTCTGCCTGCGTGAAATTCGGTTTGCACAAATCCTGATGGAAATATGAATTTCCCGTTCCTGCTCCTTATTCCAACTGTTTTAAATATGCCATGGAAACTGACGATTTTCCGGGATATAAGTAGCCTATGTCCTTTTCTTATGCTCTATCTCTGTGCCAAATTTCATCAGTTTAGGCATGAAAGCGCCAAACAAACTTACATTTTCATTTCAGGGATGAAACAGTGGAACGTTAGATATGCAAATATGCATACGCTTTCAAAAGTATCTTCTAGCCGGGTCTATAATATGTACGATAAAAGACACATTTGCCTTTTATGCGACCTATTCCCATATGACTCGTTAGGCGTTACTGCACTTTTAAACACTATCAGTTCATTTATTATTGGTTTCAGCGGCTATCAAATGCACGAGGCCGAATGAAATCTTCGAGCCGTGCCCTGGAGCCTGCTTCACAGACAGTTGTAGGTCCCAGACGCCCAAAGTATGCAACACTCTAATTGCTGTTGAGTGTCAGCCTCAATGTATTTGCAGGAAGAACTACCGTCGAAACGATTTCGGCGTCTGCGTGCTTACTTCTGAATGCCGTAAGTTACAGGATAGTTTTTTAATGATGACTTGAACTCTTGGTTGATTGACTTGATTACTTTGGTTTATAGGTATTATGTTAGGATACCATTCAGCTTAAGATTCTTGTCACAAAGAAAATCAAAATAAGTATTATTTATTACCTTAAACATGATTTTCTGTCATGATTAAGCACATGTTGATTTCATCTGGTAGTATAACATCACGGATTTTTATTTTATTTTGAGGCCTATATCTTGATGCAACTCTTAAAACGAGAAAAGACTTGCCACAATTTTAATTAAAGTATACATGAAGTTATTAAATATTTTCTTAAGCTTTTATAACAAAGAAGTACTTTTGTTTTAATAGCTTAAGAAAATCTATTGGAATTATAATGTTGAAGAACGTTTATAGATATTTCAATCCATGAAGACGCGCCCTACTCTGTCAAAATCGCATTTTAGTAGTTGCAATGATTTACGACAAACGTTAGCAAGATTTTATGGTTTGGATTTATGATAATAATATGAGCGTAGATAAAGTAGTGTATGAAACTCTACATAATTAGGTATTAAAACACTCGTGTGATACTATTAAAAACTCGCCTGCGGCTCGTTTTTTAAACTCACACTCATGTTTTAATACCCCCCATTATGCAACCGTTTCATAAACTACTATTATCCACCCTAGTGGTGGATAATAGCTGCGCAATGTGGCAAGTATGAAGAATATTCGGCGTGTGGTGACCATTTCCCTCCTCTTCCACGCCCTACAACAGTCGCTTCTCCAAGAATCAGTTGTCTGCCAGGGTGCAAATGTATTGAAGGATACGTGAGAAACATTAAAGGAATTTGTGTACAAGGTAAGTTTTGTACTAAATTACGGTAAAAAAATTAGCATCTATGGACATAGGGCAATGAGTGAAATAATAATTGCTAAGCTGCTATAGTAAATCTGTCTAAATTAAAAAATCTTTAGATTTAGTCTAGTTAGTTGGATACCAGGATTGTAGGATTGCAAGGTGCTATTCTGCTGCGAAGCAGTTACAGTATATCTGTGTTTTCATTTAAATGACAGACTATAATGCTATTAAAAAATCGGATATTAATATGACGAGGACGAAGTGCGGTTAGTCGTATGACATTGCAATGGAAAGCCTTGGGTCGTTTTGAATCTGACATGGACACCAACATTTTAGACGTCCGATCATTCTTTGCAATAAAAAGTAATTCTTTAATGAATCAGGCGTTCAGGTTGAAATAAATTATCGAAAAGCCTTCACAAATATTAATTATAGACTTTCAAATCATCTTTTAGGACGATGTGGATTAAATGAAGAACCTAATTATTGTATTCAAATATATCCGAGCAACTGTCCGCGCTGTAGATGTATCTCCGGCTATCAAAGAAACAGTGATGGCGTTTGTGAACCAAGTAAGTACTTTCCAGCGCCCGTGGACTGCCCCAGGAAGAACGAAGTTAACAACAGCTGTCCCTCGCCGTGCTACTCGGAGGAGTGTAGCAGTGAGGAGGTGGAGCCAGTCGCGTGCAATACGCTGCTGCCGCACGAGTGCCAGCCGCGCTGCGTGTGCCGAGACAACTACCGCAGGGACAGTAACGGCGATTGCATCCCTAAGTGCCAATGCCGTGAGTAAATCCTTCCTTATCTCTTGTCTACATAATGTGCGGCGATAAGGACGTGGTACCAGTCACGGGCAATACACTGCTGCCGCACGAAAGCCAGCCGCCCTGCGTGTGCCGAGGCAACTACCGCAGGGACAGTAATGGCGACTGTATCCCTTAATTCCAATGCCGTGAGTCAGTCCTTCCTAATCCTTTGCATATATAATGGGCAGCAATGAGGAGGTGATGCCAGTCACGTGCAATACACTATGCCGCACGAGTGCCTGCCGCACTACTTGTGCCGAGACAACCTACAACCACCGCAGGGACATGCAGTAACGGCGACTGCATCCCTAAATGCCATGCCAATCCGTCCTTTTAATGGAATAGAACAATTCCGTCATACACGATTCTTATTCATTGTGTAACTTTAACCGCAACGAAAGATCTACAAAGGGAACATTTTTTCCCGTTTTTCCATCATTTTTAGGGTTCCGTAGCTGAATGGCAAAAAACGGAACCCTTATAAATTCGTCATGTCTGTCTGTCCGTCTGTCCGTCCGTATGTCACAGCCACTTTTTTCCGAAACTATAAGAGCTATACTGTTGAAACTTGGTAAGTAGATGTATTCTGTAAACCGCATTAAGGTTTTCACACAAAATTTTAAAAAAGTAATAAATTTTGGGGGTGCCCCATACTTAGAACTGAAACTCAAAAAATTTTTTTTCATCAAACCCATATGTATCTATGGATAGGTCTTCAAAAATGATACTAAGGTTTCTAATATCATTTTTTTCTAAAATGAATAGCTTGCGCGAGAGACACTTCTAAAGTGGTAAAATGTGTGTCCCCCCCCCCTGTAACTTCTAAAATAAAAGTATGATAAAACTAAAAAAAATATATGATGTTCATTACCATGCAAACTTCCACCGAAAATTGGTTTGAACGAGATCTAGTGAGTAGTTTTTTTTAATACGTGTTGAATTGATATTCAACAAGTCTAATATTTTGTTTAACTTTGATGACGACAGATGGCGTTGCACGTAATTAACTCGCGGTGAAGTTGTTTAATGTTGAATAAGTTGGTTATGCGGTTCAAGAAAAGTGGTTTTTATGGTTTTATTCCTCCGGTAGTAGTAGGTACGGAACCCTCAGTGCGCGAGTCCGACTCGCACTTGTCCGGTTATTAATTGATGTTCCGCTCCTATTGGCCATAGCGTAATGTATATATATATATAATAAGCCTATAGCCATCCTCAATAAATTGTCTATCCAATAATTTTTAAATTCAGAGCTAGTTCCAGACAAAGTAGTGCGTTCAAAAAAACAAAGAACAAACTCTAAACCTTATAATCTATATATATAAAAGAATGAGGCATTTTGGTTGTTCCACGGATTCCGCTAAAACTATAGGTCGTAGAGATCTGAAATTTGGTACCTAGGTAGATATTAGGTCATGAATTCGTACTAAGACGGGGATTCCAGAAATTCAAATTGGAAGGGGTAAAAATCGTACATTTAAGGGATTTCTCCATACAAAAGTGTAATTTTTGTCGTTGTTCCAGGAATTCCCGAAAAACTACAAGTCGTAGAGATCTGAAATTTGGTACCTACGTTGACATTAGGTCATAAATTCGTACTAAGACGGCGATTCCAGAAATTCAAATTGGAAGGGGTAAAAATCGTACATTTAAGGGATTTCTCCATACAAAAGTGTAATTTTTTTCGTTGTTCCAGGAATTCCCGAAAAACTACAAGTCGTAGAGATCTGAAATTTGGTACCTACGTTGACATTAGATCATGAATTCGTACTAAGACGGGGATTCCAGAAATTCAAATTGGAAGGGGTAAAAATCGTACATTTAAGGGATTTCTCCATACAAAAGTGTAATTTTTTCGTTGTTCCAGGAATTCCCGAAAAACTTCAAGTCGTAGAGATCTGAAATTTGGCACCTAGGTAGATATTTGGTCATGAATTCGTACTAAGACGGGGATTCCAGAAATTCAAATTGGAAGGGGTAAAAATCGTACATTTAAGGGATTTCTCCATACAAAAGTGTAATTTTTTTCGTTGTTCCAGGAATTCCCGAAAAACTACAAGTCGTAGAGATCTGAAATTTGGTACCTACATTGACATTAGGTCATGAATTCGTACTAAGACGGGGATTCCAGAAATTCAAATTGGAAGGGATAAAAATCGTACTTTTAAGGGATTTTCCCATACAAAAGTGTAATTTTTGCGTTGTTCCAGGGATTCCGGCGAAATTAAGAGTCGTATAGATCTGAAATTTGGTACCTAGGTTGGTATTAGGTATATCATGAATTCGTATTCAGAAAGGGATTTTCGAGATTCAAATTTTGAGGAGGAAAATTTTGAATTTTTTGGCCGCCATTTTGAACTTTGTTGTTACTGGGCCGATTACTTTGAAAATCAATATTTGACTATGGCAGCAAGCTAGAGAAGGAATTTGTGGTCAAAATTTAAAAAAGTGGCCGCCATTTTAAACTTTTTTGTTACTGGGCCGATTGCTTTGAAAATCGATATTTGACTATGGCAGCAAGCATAGAGAAGGAATTTGTGGTCAAAATTTAAAAAAGTGGCCGCCATTTTGAACTTTTTTGTTACTGGGCTGATTGCTTTGAAAATCGATATTTGACTATGGCAGCAAGTATAGAGAAGGAATTTGTGGTCAAAATTTAAAAAAGTGACCGCCATTTTGAACTTTTTTGTTACTGGGCCGATTGCTTTGAAAATCGATATTTGACTATGGCAGCAAGCATAGAGAAGGAATTTGTGGTCAAAATTTAAAAAAGTGGCCGCCATTTTGAACTTTTTTGTTACTGGGCCGATTGCTTTGGAAATCGATATTTGACTATGGCAGCTAGCATAGAGAAGAAATTTGTGGACAAAATTAAAAAAAAGTGGCCGCCATTTTGAACTTTTTTGTTACTGGGCCGATTGCTTTGAAAATCGATATTTGACTATGGCAGCAAGCATAGAGAAGGAATTTGTGGTCAAAATTTAAAAAAGTGGCCGCCATTTTGAACTTTTTTGTAACTGGGCCGATTGCTTTGAAAATCGATATTTGACTATGGCAGCAAGCATAGAGAAGGAATTTGTGGTCAAAATTTAAAAAAGTGGCCGCCATTTTGAACTTTTTTGTTACTGGGCCGATTGCTTTGATAATCGATATTTGACTATGGCAGCAAGCATAGAGAAGGAATTTGTGGTCAAAATTTAAAAAAGTGGCCGCCATTTTAAACTTTTTTGTTACTGGGCCGATTGCTTTGGAAATCGATATTTGACTATGGCAGCTAGCATAGAGAAGAAATTTGTGGACAAAATTAAAAAAAAATGGCCGCCATTTTGAACTTTTTTGTTACTGGGCCGATTGCTTTGAAAATCGATATTTGACTATGGCAGCAAGCATAGAGAAGGAATTTGTGGTCAAAATTTAAAAAAGTGGCCGCCATTTTGAACCTTTTTGTTACTGGGCCGATTGCTTTGGAAATCGATATTTGACTATGGCAGCTAGCATAGAGAAGAAATTTGTGGACAAAATTAAAAAAAAGTGGCCGCCATTTTGAACTTTTTTGTTACTGGGCCGATTGCTTTGAAAATCGATATTTGACTATGGCAGCAAGCATAGAGAAGGAATTTGTGGTCAAAATTTAAAAAAGTGGCCGCCATTTTGAACTTTTTTGTTACTGGGCCGATTGCTTTGAAAATCGATATTTGACTATGGCAGCAAGCATAGAGAAGGAATTTGTGGTCAAAATTTAAAAAAGTGGCCGCCATTTTGAACTTTTTTGTTACTGGGCCGATTGCTTTGAAAATCAATATTTGACTATGGCAGCAAGCATAGAGAAGGAATTTGTGGTCAAAATTTTAAAAAGTGGCCACCATTTTGAACTTTTTTGTTACTGGGCCGATTGCTTTGAAAATCGATATTTGACTACGGTAGCAAGCATAGAGAAGGAATTTGTGGTCAAAATTTAAAAAAGTGGCCGCCATTTTGAACTTTTTTGTTACTGGGCCGATTGCTTTGAAAATCGATATTTGACTATGGCAGCAAGCATAGAGAAGGAATTTGTGGGCAAAATTTAAAAAAGTGGCCGCCATTTTGAACTTTTTTGTTACTGGGCCGATTGCTTTGAAAATCGATATTTGACTATGGCAGCAAGCATTAAGAAGGAATTTGTGGTCAAAATTTTAAAAAAGTGGCCGCCATTTTGAACTTTTTTGTTACTGGGCCGATTGCTTTGAAAATCGATATTTGACTATGGCAGCAAGCATAGAGAAGGAATTTGTGGTCAAAATTTAAAAAAGTGGCCGCCATTTTGAACTTTTTTGTTACTGGGTCGATTGTTTTCAAAATCGATATCTGACAATCGCAGCGAGCATAGAAAAAGAATTTGTGGTCAAAATTTAAAATAAGTGGCCACAATTTTGTACTTATATGTCTGACGGCTGACCATGGTAGCAAGCAAGCACGGCCGGATGGACGAACGGACGGTGGAGTCTTAGTAAGAGCTTTTACCCTTTGGGTACGGAACCTTAAAAATGGCCACCATATTTAACTTTTTTGTGACGATCGAATTTTTCAAAATCAGGTGACTATTACCAGGAAGCAAGAGAAAATTTTGTGGGCAAAATGTTGTGTAATGCAGGAATTTTGGAAAATAAACCACAGTAAAGCATAACTCAGAAGTTCAACGTGAGCGAAGCCGCGGGCGTTTGCTAGTATTAGTATAGATGCAATAATTCAATTTAATTCTAATATCGATTACTCGCTCACTACGCCAACTAATCTCAAGTGTTCCCGTGGGAAATCCTTCCTTATTCCTTGTTTATATTATAAATGAAACTTTTATGAATAGATTTCTTGATGGTTTCGTGTTGATGAAGTTGAGTGGTAAAATAAATTGATGAACACCAGCAGCACTCATGAAAAATAGTAACGTTCCACCTGAGCCTGTGCGTGCAAGCGAGAGCGCGCAACAAGCGATAGAGAGGAACGATAAAACAAACGATAGAGAGATGAAATGAAATGAAATGAGATAGAGATTATGACGTTATCACGCAAATCTATCGTCCGTAAACCGACTTTACAGACAACCAATATTTTTTTTATTCATAATTGTATATTATGAGCTTTCGGCTTTTAACCAATCTCGCCCTCGATTCCTAGTTTTGGCAATACAGACAATTTTCAACTATAATTTTGTTTTAAATAAAATATTGTTTTTATGTTTCACAGCACCTGTTGAATCGCGAAGCTAAGGATAATAAGGAAGCGAAGATGTTGCAGGAGCATACGTTGTTGTCGATTGATAAACACATAATAACTGAAAAAAAACGAATAAAAAATACATAATATTACCTCTATATATAAAATATATAAATACTATAATTATAGTTGTCAAATAGTAGTTGTATTTATAAGACTTTGAAGCCGCATTATGCACACAGGAAACAACGAATGGAACACGGCGGAAAGGTTTCTTGAATATATATTCAAAATATCAAACTTTAACCACACACATTAGAAAGCACCACGATGTAGAAATATTTTAATCGAAGATTAAGGAGAGTGGGCGTTAAAAATAAAATTTTCATTATTATGTACCTAATAAATTATATTATATAGATATTTTATTTAGTAAAAGTTTTGAATAAATATTATATTATATAATACCTATTTTCGATGGTTTATTGTTACCTATTTACATTTAATTTTCCTTCCAAAGTTCACACTAATAAATAATGGTACGAGTAAAAACGGTAAAGGTATGTAGGTACGAGTATGTTGGTATCTCCATTCGAAATTCCAGCCAAATCGGTTTCGAAGTTGCGGCGTGAAGGAGTTACGAATATACACATTTACATACAGACTTTCAGGCTTTATATGAATAATATTAGCGTGTGCAGAATATTCAAAACGATTTTCATGAATAGTACCTATTAGTTGTGAAGATATCAATCATTGTCAAGCCATTATTATTGACACTGGGATTATAGTTGTAGAACTTGTGTGATTCATCCTTTTGCAAGTCCAATAACACCTTTGGGTTGTGACCAATATTGAACTCAAATGTTTTCCAACAATTTGCGGATATTTCCACTATTTTTCCAATATTTTTGGCGGAATGAGGAATGAGTTCAGGATGAATATGCGCGATGTATTTCAGAAAGGGGTTTAAAAAGGTTTCTTCTCATAGTATAGGTATTTTAATATTATGCTCTCGCAGTTCCATACTTACTGTGATCAATAAAATTAATTTATATTTTTGTTACAGTGTTTCATACATAAAATTAATGATTTAAATTTTGGGTTTTTATGTCTTAGAAATAAATTTTGGGTTCGTTGAATAAAAATGAAATGACTGATTTCTTTTCTTATTGACGTGATAACGTCTTATAAATTGATGAACACCAGCAACACACATGAAAAACGTTCGCGTAACGTTCTATCTGAGCCTGTGCGTGCAACCGAGAGCGCGCAATAAGCGATAGAGAGGCACGATAAAACAAACAATAGAGCGATAGAGAGACGTTATCACGTAAATCTATCGTCCGTAAGCCGACTTTACAGACAACCAATTTTTATCAGTTTTTATATTATAGACGCCGTTTACATCATTGTAAAAGAAGGATATTGTTTACAAATGATAGAGAAAATATAAAGACGCCTATTCAAGAGCCGTTGGAGAAAATGAAAAAAAAACAAACAAATCCAAACTATGCTGCGGGGCTCAAACTACCGTGCGGGCTTAGCATAAATCGACACGACATTCGATGCAAAACAAACGTGGAAAGTTTTGTATATCGCTTAATGATGTTAACTAAGACATTTATAAAATTCCAAAGTGGCACGTGGCGGGAATCGAACCCGCGAAGTCCCACTCGAATCCGAGCTCGCCGCCACTGCGCCAGGGAGGTCGTCGAGGGATGAAAAGATAGAGTGGCACAGTATTTAACGTATCAGACTATATCTTTTTGTAAGAGGAGGAAATCTCCACTGAGATATCCAATTAGATTATGTGGGATTTTTACCCACTAAAACCCCTTTGAACATCCTCAGCGCTCATGTTGGAAGCCTCCGGGACCTCATACGAACGCACCGGAGGCTCCCTTGCGCAACGCCCGTTGGGCTCACCTATATATACCTATCAGACCATACCTAAGCGATGATCATGTATTAATATAGAGCCATAGATAACGATACGATAACGATACAGCAGGTAACTTTATTGTGGCTTTGCCGGCAGGGTGCTCAATATTATCAAAAGATATAAAATACGGTGAAATATACGACGCGGCAATATTGCGTAGATTCTTGGCTGTGCACCTTGACTCGGTAAACGATATACTTTTGTATGAAAATAAGAATTAATGATCTAAAATTGGCGTTCAAATAGAGAGATAGATAATCTATATATATATAAAAGAATGAGGCATTTTGGTTGTTCCACGGATTCCGCCAAAACTATAGGTCGTAGAGATCTGAAATTTGGTACCTAGGTAGATATTAGGTCATGAATTCGTACTAAGACGGGGATTCCAGAAATTCAAATTTTAAGAGGTAAAAACCGTTGGTTTTTTGGATTTCCCCATACAAAAGTGAAATTTTTTTTGTTGTTCCAGGAAATCCCGAAAAGCTACAAGTCGTAGGGATCTGAAATTTGGTACCTAGGTTGATATTAGGTCATGAATTCGTACTAAGACGGGGATTCCAGAAATTCAAATTTAAAGGGGTAAAAACCGTTGGTTTTTTGGATTTCCCCATACAAAAGTGAAATTTTTTTCGTTGTTCCAGGAATTCCCGAAAAGCTACAAGTCGTAGGGATCTGAAATTTGGTTCCTAGGTAGATATTAGGTCATGAATTCGTACTAAGACGGGTATTCCAGAAATTCAAATTTTAAGGGGTAAAAACCGTTGGTTTTTTGGATTTCCCCATACAAAAGTGAAATTTTTTTCGTTGTTCCAGGAATTCCCGAAAAGCTACAAGTCGTAGAGATCTAAAATTTAGTACCTAGGTTGATATTAGGTCATGAATTCGTAATAAGACGGGGATTCCAGAAATTCAAATTTTAAGGGGTGAAAACCGTTGGTTTTATGGATATCTCCATACAAAAGTGTAATTTTGTTCGTTGTTTCAGGAATTCCCGAAAAGCTACAAGTCGTAGAGATCTGAAATTTGGTACCTAGGTTGGTATTATATCATGAATTCGTATTCAGAAAGGGATTTTCGAGATCCAAATTTTGAGGAGGAAAAATTTTGAACTTTTTGGCCGCCATTTTGAACTTTTTTGTTACTGGGCCAATTGCTTTGAAAATCGATATTTGACTATGGCAGCAAGTATAGAGAAGGAATTTGTTGCCAAAATTAAAAAAAGTGGCCGCCATTTTGAACTTTTTTGTAACTGGGCCGATTGCTTTCAAAATCGATATTTGACTATGGCAGCAAGCATAGAGAAGGAATTTGTGGCCAAAATTTAAAAAAGTGGCCGCCATTTTGAACTTTTTTGTTACTGGACCGATTGTTTTGAAAATCGATATTTGACTATGGCAGCTGGCATAGAGAAGGAATTTTTGGTCAAAATTTAAAAAAGTGGCCGCCATTTTGAACTTTTTTGTTACTGGGCCGATTGCTTTGAAAATCGATATTTGATTAAGGCAGCAAGCATAGAGAAGGAATTTGTGGCCAAAATTTAAAAAAGTGGCTGCCATTTTGAACTTTTTTGTTACTGGGTCGATTGCTTTGAAAATCGATATTTTACTATGGCAGCAAGCATAGAGAAGGAATTTGTGGTCAAAATTTAAAAAAGTGGCCGCCATTTTGAACTTTTTTGTTACTGGACCGATTGTTTTGAAAATCGATATTTGACTATGGCAGCTGGTATAGAGAAGGAATTTTTGGTCAAAATTTAAAAAAGTGGCCGCCATTTTGAACTTTTTTGCTACCGTACCGATTGCTTTGAAAATCAATATTTGACTATGACAGCAATTATATAAAAGTAATTTGTGGTCAAAATTTAAAAAAGTGGCCGCCATTTTGAACTTTTTTGCTACTGCACCGATTGCTTCGAAAATCGATATTTGACTATGGCAGCAAGCATAGAGAAGGAATTTGTGGTCAAAATTTTAAAAAAGTGGCCGCCATTTTGAATTTTTATATCAGTGGGCCGATTGCTTTGAAAATCGACGTCTGACTATGGCAGCAAGCATAGAGAAGGAATTTGCGGTCAGAATTAAAAAAGTGGCCGCCATTTTGAACTTTTTTGTTACTGGGCCGATTGCTTTGAAAATCGACGTCTGACTATAACCAGCAAGCATTAGGAAATATTTAGTGGTCAAAATTAAATTAAATTACGGTTAATACAAGAATATTGGAAACTTAACGCCTGAGGGAGTAAAACAGAAGATCAACGTGAGCGAAGCCGCGGGCGTTTGCTAGTTGGCTAATATACCTATAAGCCACATGCTTCAATTTGTTTATGCTACCATAATGTATAATTTTCTATGTGATATAAAGGTTTTTCGCCGTCCTCACGTATGTTATATATTATAAACAATCAGGTTTTCAGGTTCACAAACTTTTTGGTGTACTTTGTTAATTTTTCGTAAGGTTGTCGAAACTTCTTTTTCAGCTTTAATGTCATTCGATTAGTGTAGAGTTTAACAGCGTTGTGCGCGTCTCGTGGATTGAAATATCTCTACCTCAGAAAATGATTGGAGTGGAGAAAAGACCCCCTGATTTTCAGACTTCAACAAAATACGTTATTAATTTATAAATATTTATTTGTCGCGTTTAATTAGTACCTATACGGATTCAGACAATCATTCTAATTAATTTGATTACACAGAATTAATTTTACACTGATTGAATTGTTTTTATAATTAATAGAAATTGCCTCATGGGTTTGTTGTTACTTGGCTATCGAATGAAAATTTTACCACAAAATTATTATTTTGCTAAAGTACCTAGTACTGTACAAATATCCAGAACATTTTTCACTTTCTGTTTAACCAAGATAAATCCGTTCGCACAAGTACCTACCCTTTGTGGAATCCTGATGACGATTCGACGAAACCTACAAAAAAACCTTACTACCTTTAACATAGGGCTAACCACAGGCTAACTTATAGACGCGGATCTGGCTCTACCAAAGCACCGAGAAGAACTAGCAACTCTCAGCACTTACCTTTTTTTTATTTAACTACGTACAGATATGGCCGACATAGAGGAATATGAAATAACGGAGAAGGCTTATATGTAGTTTACACTGATAGGAAAACTTGGGATATGGGCATCCGAACGATTAACTCACACCTTTTTTTACAAGCAAATAGTAGGCGCCATCTGTCAAAATTCTATAAGTGGCTGCTGAACGAACTACAGCGTGGCCTTACTGTTGGTGGCAAAACAAGCATTTTGGCACCGATAAACTGGCGACATTTTTTCGCGCCGTCTGCCCTGGTCAGGGTATATGTTGTTTATCAATAAAACACCAGACGTTTATCAGATTTAAACAGATTTTATCTTCAAAGAAATGTTTCTAATCACTTTCTAGGTCCAACACAGTGCGGAGAAAACCAAATGCCGTCGGATTGCGCTGACAATTACTCCGCAGTGCCGCAAGCTGCAGTCTGCCGCCCCGGATGCAGGTGCGTCGAGGGTTTCACGAGGAACAGCTACGATGAGTGTGTTCCTAGTAAGTGGTACAAATACGACAAATCATGATTAATCATTCAAGTGTATAATAAGTCACGTTAAAAGGACCCCAGTCCTTGATTTTATACGCCAGTGTAATCTTAAGGCAAAATCGACGAGTCTGTCCGTGAAATTTAAAATATTCGCGATTTTTGCTATTTATAAGCTAATTAGACGTCATAGGATTATTGCAGTCAAATTGCGGGAATAACAATATTATCTTTACACGTATACATAAAGTTCTTTGCTTAAAAATGTCCACTCTAAGAAATTAGTCCGAGTATCTAGGTTGAAGCGCAAACTCGCAAATCTCGGACCAATTTCTTGAAATAGACACTTTCAAGCAAAGACTTTTGTATGAACGCGTGAAGATGATACAGGCAATTTGAATTTCACGGGCACTCCCGTTACATGCCCCTTAAACAACAGTTGTCTCCTATTTAAATGTCTACCGGGGAACTAAACTTTTAAAAAATGTGCAAACTACACTACATCAAAAATGTCGTGGAAACGTGTGCATATTATAACGACTACAAGTCACCAACTTTTTGAATCGTTATATATCTCAGAAACTTTTAATCTGAGATAATTATCTGATCTACAATTTTATCTGAACTAATTTAATGATAAAACGTCTTGTTTCACTGTATTCAGCAAAACTTGCCGTTTTGCTGAATACAGTGAAACTACCAATTTTCAACTGGTTCGAATTATTTATTGTACGGTCTTCACTTCTATTTTTGGTCTAAACTTCTATTTTTCGTCTAATTTGACATGTAAAACAAAAGATAATCTAATATAGAGTCAAAGGGTCATGTTAAGTTTCTTTTACATCTTTTGTTTTATTTACAGACCTGTTTATACGCCAACGTATACGAGAATAATAAATATTGTCACTGTGTTGCAGAACCACCGGTAATTGAATGTGGTGAAAACGAAGAAGCCTCAGCTTGCAGGCAATCCTGCCCGCCCCAGACATGTGCCTATGATCCCACT
The DNA here is from genome assembly GCA_036785405.1 of Coenonympha arcania. Classification (NCBI taxonomy): domain Eukaryota; kingdom Metazoa; phylum Arthropoda; class Insecta; order Lepidoptera; family Nymphalidae; genus Coenonympha; species Coenonympha arcania. Next base: position 12,100,870 of record CM072065.1, read on the forward strand.
AAGTATGCCTGCAAGCCCGGTCCATGTCAGCCTGGATGCAACTGTGTTAAAGGCTACAAGCGAAACGATCAAGGCATTTGCATTCCCGAGGAAAAGTGTCCAACAAGTACGTTACCAAGTATAAAACCAATAATTGTAACCGAGTATGTAACCAATATCTATAAACAAGTATGTAACTAATAACTATAACCAAGTATGTAAAAAATAACTGTAACCACTAAGTATTTCGTAAGATCGTGGGAATTTCGAAAAATCCTTCCTTATTCCTCGTCTGCATTATTAAGGAAAATTTTAGCTTTCTAGGTGCTTTATCTAGGTGCTTTTGTGCTATGCAACATTATACTCGTATTTGTGTGTCCATTTAATTAATTGTTTTTGACACATATGAGACAGATAACGAGAGACCAGAGAGAGACAAACGTAAACAACTTTTGGACCCTTGTTATTGCTCTTACGTATCAAATAATTATTTATAAAATATTATATACAAAGAACGGTCTTAATGTGTCTTTGAGTCAGGATTTCCCTTTTTTAGGGGGCAAAAAAGGAAGGTGGTTGCGTCAGCTAATATTTTTAAGATAAACAAATAGATTTGGGTATTTTAATTTGAATAATGTGAAGATACTCTTTAAATTTTGTTTTAATGGTTACCAGTTCTTCCTGATTGTCCTGAAAACGAGGAACCAACGGATTGCATAAGAGGCATTGGTATTTCTAACCCCGAACTAGTTAGATGCATCCCATGCCAATGCATTGAGGGCTATGAAAGAAACAGCGAGGGTGTTTGTGTTCCAAGTATGTACTTTATTTGGTAGTTTAATAAAAACACACACACACATAAGGCAGACACTGTAAACACACGCAGATTAGACATTTAAAAAAAAGTTAAAAGATAATCTCATATAGAGTCGAAGGGTTTTTTAAGTTTCTTTTACATCTTTTGTTTTTTTTTACAGACCTGTTTATACGCCAACGTATACGAGAATAATAAATAATGTTACTGTGTTGCAGAACCACCGGTAATTATTGAATGTGGTGAAAACGAAGAAGCCTCAGCTTGTAGGCAATCCTGCCCACCCCAGACTTGTGCCTATGATTCCAATAGGTATGCCTCCTGCAGGCCTGATCCATGTCAGCCTGGATGCAATTGTGTTAAAGGCTACAAGCGAAACGATCAGGGCATTTGCATTCCCGAGGAAAAGTGTCCAACAAGTACGTAACCAGTAACTATAACCAAGTATATAACCAATAATTGTAACCAAGTATGTAACCAATATCTGTTAACAAGTATGTAACTAATAACTATAACCAAGTATGTAAGAAGTAACTGTAACCAATAAGTATTTCCTAAGATATGCCGATCGTGGGAATTTCGTTATTCCTCGTCTACATTATTAAGGGTACATCTGTGCAAAACTTTAGCTTTCTAAATATAAGCTTTTGTGTATATATTTGTGTGTCTATTTAATTAATAGTTTTTTGACACCTGAGACAGATATAGCAATAACGAGAGACCAGAGACTCACACATGTCAAATAACTATTAATAAAATATAATATAAAAAGGACGGTCTTAATGTGTCTTTGAGTCAGGATTTCCCTTTTTATAGGTGGCAAAAAAGGAAGGTTGTTGCGTCAGCTGATATTTTTAAGATAAACAAATAGATTTGGGTATTTTAATTTGATTAATGTGAAGATAATCTTTATAATCATTTTTTTTTGTTTGTCACCTCTTTTTTGTTTTTAGAATTAGATTATAATATATATTAGTTAAGATTTTATTTTAAGTCTTATACATATATAATGTTACGTATGAAATTAAAGACATTTCCATTAAAAAAAATCATTAAATTTTATTTTTACGGTTACCAGTTCTTCCTGAATGTCCTGAAAACGAGGAACCAACGGATTGCATAAGAGGCATTGGTATTTCTAACCCCGAACTAGTCAGATGCATCCCATGCCAATGTATTGAGAACTATATCAGAAACAGCGAGGGTGTTTGTGTTTCAAGTATGTACTTTATCTGGTAGTTTAATAACAACACACACACACACACACACACACACACACACACACACACGCACACACACACACACACACACACACACACACAGTACAGACACAGCAAACACACGCAGACTTAGACATAGCAAAGGAGACGAGAGACAATATTAAATCATTTCTTTATATCTATAATAACTATTTATGAAATCAATATCAATTTGTTAACCCCAGAAGTAAAAAGTTGTCTAGGGGTGTTACAAGTTTGACATCGATGTCCGTCTGTCAGTGTGTATGTGTCTGTCTGTGACATCGTAGCTCTCAAATGGATGGACCGATTCCGATTTTCATTTGAAACCCAGTTCTAAAAAGTCAGGTACGTTATCAGTTATAGTAACGAGTCTTTAACTTAAAACAAAACTTAAGAAACATTGTTTTAATATTTAACCATGCCACATTGTTTTCAATATATTCACACAATTTTAAAATTATTTATCTCACGTTTCCATTGTTAACTTCTCATTAAGTGAAATTATTGTATTTGTTTTGAGAATAAAAGTTTTTTAACCTAACCTAACCTTATCTTATCTTGTGGATTAAGATTTTTATTAGTTTCATAAAGAACTTAACAATTCGCTTCGATGAAACTTACAGGCTAATGGTACACTACTTATACATGCTGTGAACAAATTGAGTTTTGAGTGGTATAAGAGTTTGTATCTTTGTTTTCGAAAGCGTTCTCCATACATTCTGTATATAATGCAATATAATCTTCGGGCAGCAATAGAAGTAGGTACAGATAGACACATAAATTATACGATCAACAAACTCGCTACCTGAGGGTCTCGAGTCGCTCCCTAAAACAAATGTCTAATTTACCCAGCCAAATACACAAATAGGGAAATATCATACTCTAAGGAAGATGCGTCCCACTCACAGATTTTTATGCGAAGTTTAATTACAATAAAAAACCTCACTAAGTTGTCAAAAATGAAGCATGTAACAATTAATAGACTAAATAAATAAAAAAATAAATAAAAATTCTTTATTTCGACCAACAAAGGATCATATTATTGAGTTAGTAACATTATAACTTAAAACCTAGTGTTAGTATATCTTAAACCTAATGAAACCTACCTAACCTAGGACAAGATCGACTTGTCAGCACATGAATCCTACAGCAGTGGTTCAGGTACTGACAGTCGAACCTGTCCGAAAATGCCCTCAGAATACCATTGGAGCTAGCCCGGACCCTACGCAACAGGGATGTGCACCGCTTACGCATAGTCGCATAAAAACAATCTACGCGCGCCTCGGCGAACATCCCCGACGCGCTGCAGAATCTTGGCAGCCCCAACAACATTCTGAACGCATTGTTATACTGTACACGCTGGGCATTGTACTGCTTTTGCGTATAGTCGACCCACAGACTGCTCGTGTAAAATGAAGTGCAGTAAGCTTTAAAGAGTGTAATCTTTACTGGCACGGTACATCGAGCAAATCTGCGGATGATCATATTCGCCCTAACAGACAACGCCCTGCGCTCCCTCTCGATATCTGCATCATCCTTCAGGTCAAAGGTAACCACATGCCCTAGATATTTAAATTGATCCACTCTCTTCAGTGGGGTCCCATACAATTTGATTGTCGGAATAAGGGATGGGCGTGGTTTCCCTTTTGCCTGAAAGACCATGCACTCGCTCTTTTTGACGTTGTAGATCAGACCATGACTGCGGGCATAGTTTTCACATATGCCCAGCAGTTTCCTCAAACCACAGACAGACGCACTCAACAGCACCATGTCATCGGCGTAACTGATGTTATTTAGACAGGCTCCGTCAATATGACAACCGACACGTGTGCTGCTGAGCTCGTCTATCAGTCCATTGACGTAAAGGTTGAAGAGTTTAGGTGAGGTTAGGCCACCCTGCCTCACACCACACTCCAACCTATACGGTCTGGAGAAGCTTTCCGACCATCTTACGACATTGATCTGGTTCTGATACCAAAATGTGAAGATTTTTATGAGCTCTTGAGGCATACCCGTGTCTCTTAGTTTTTGCCACATGATATCATAATTGACCAGATCAAATGCCTTGGATAAGTCAAGAAAGCAGGCGAAGACTGGCGTTCTTCGCTCTGTATAATACCTGACAGTCTGCTTCAAACACAAAATGGCAGATTCCGTGGACAGACCGGGTCTAAAACCAAACTGATTGTCATGCAAGTTTACGTATCTGTCAAGTTGGGCATCCAGCAAACTGTCAAGTACTTTCGCAATAACAGTTGCAAGAGAAATCGGCCTGTAGTTGGATTTATCACTAATATCCCCGGTTTTGTTCTTAATGATAGGAACCACCACGGTTTTCATGAGTGCCGCAGGTAGGTATGAATGACTTATACATAAGTTAAAGAATACCGCAAGCACCCTAGGAAGATGAGGACCCGCATATTTCAGATGTTCTATGCTTAGTCCGTCGTGGCCAGGAGACTTGCCCCGCGACATAGAACAAATAGCCTTATTAACCTCACTGGCTGTAAATCGAACACCGGTCCCCTGGTCACACATTTCCCCATCTCCCTTCGAATGTGATGGCCCCAATGGCGATTTCACAGCAAAGTGATCTTTAAATACATCGGCTATGCGGCTGTGATCGCTAACACCGTCCACGCTCACCGGAAGGCCCGGCCTACAATTCGATTTATTTGTAGCCTTCCAAAATTCACGGAAATCATGCTTTGAGTGATGTGAAGCCAGAATGTCCATTCGGATCTGTTCGCTATTATTTTGGCACCACTTTAAGCGTGACTTAAAGATACTCCGACTTCTTTGCATGTCTTCATACACTTGACCTCCCATTGGTTTACCATACCATATCCATATCAAAAAAGCAGACCTGGCCTAAGACTAAGTATAGTCACAAAAATTTATATAAAAAAGGTTTCTAACAAAAAAATTAAACCGTCAAAAATGCTGAAAAGCAAGAAACAATAAATTTTCTAACTAATGCAAGTATACCAAAGTAATTTTGAGTTGGCGTGAAACAATCCCTGAATAAAGATTACTAACAATTCTGCCAGCTAGTTATATGTATACATAATCTCCGTACCGCACTGTAGAAGTAGTAGGTAGATACCTAAATTACGACCAACAAATTCCCTACCTGAGGGTCTTGAGTCGCTCCCTTAAAACAAATGTCTAATTTACGCAGCCGAATCCACAAATAGGAAATTACCTTTCCAGGTGAGACCCCGTATTTACAGCCGATGCACGGCAACCCGCTCCATCCCGTACCACCGAACTGGCCGCAAATCTCAGACGTAGCGACCAATCGGTGTAATTGCGCCCGGGTTATATATTATCCGGGAAACGAGGCCAATGTGTTAAATTACTGGAGCCACAGTACGAAATGTTTGCTATAGTGCACTTATATAATATTTGTTTTGACCAAGGAATATTTCCGGACGCATTTAAATTATCGGTAATTCACCCTATCCATAAAAACGGAAGCAAATGCATAGTAGATAACTATAGGCCTATATCCTTGTTACCGATACTGTCCAAAATCGTCGAAAAAATAATAAACAACCGTCTAAGTAAATATTTGCAAGACCGGAATATACTTTCAGAGTCACAGTATGGTTTTCGAAAAGGTGTTTCTACTGAAGATGCTGTTTTAGATCTATCAAACGAGTTAGTATCGAGACTTGACCAGGGCCAGAAATGCATAGTAGTATATCTGGATTTGGCCAAGGCTTTTGATTCAGTTTCGGTTCCTAGGCTCTTGAAAAAACTAGAAAATATAGGCATTCGCGGCAATCAATATAAATTATTTGACAGCTACTTGAATAACAGAAAAAAACGTGTTAAAATTGGCGATACAGTAAGTAGGGACGCATTAATCACATACGGTGTACCGCAGGGTAGTGTCCTTGGACCTACCCTGTTCCTGATATACATAAATGATCTTCTGAAAAACAATAAAACATGCAAGATATACTCATATGCAGACGACACTGCGCTGGTTTTTCATGGAAACACTTGGGAAGAAACCAAATTAAACGCGGAGAAGGGCATAAGACACGTAGTAAATTGGCTAAACAAAAATGTTTTAACATTAAATGTTTCTAAAACAAAATTCATGACTTTTTCGAACAGAAAATCCACTCAACCTCCCAACGACTTTACTCTAAAATGTCATAGTTGCCCAGTTTCATTTATACAAAAATGTAACTGTCCTAATATCGATAAAGTGACTGACTACAAATATCTAGGTGTTTTCATCGACCAGCATCTAAATTGGTATAAACAGATTGACAACTTGGTAAATAGAACAAGAAACCTAATATGGATCTTCAAAAAACTTCGGCACGTTGTGCCACCTGATTTATTGAAGAACATTTACTTAGCCCTTGCCCAGTCAAACCTAATGTACTGTATTTCTGCTTGGGGCGGTGCATATAAAACACAACTTCTTCAGTTGGAAAGAGCGCAAAGATCCCTCCTGAAAGTTATGTATTTTAGACCATATAGATACCCAACACATAGTTTATATGCAACAGCCAAACTACTAACTATAAGGCAATTGTACATACTCCAAAGTATTTTAAGATTTCACCGTAAGGTCCAATACATTAAACCCAATCAAGACAAAAGACGTAAACTACCTGTCCTAAATGCTATTCCATGCAATACTGAGTTCGCCAAACGTCAGCATAAGGCCAATTCAATTTTTATCTATAAGACGGTTAACAAAACACTCACTATTTATGACAAGCCACTACACCGATGCAAACAAATAGTAACAACTTGGCTACACAATCTAAATTACAATGACACCGAACAATTACTAAAATTACATTTTTGATCAACTATTAGAAAATTACACAAATACACATAAGTATACACACACACACACACACACACACACACACACACACACACACACACACACGCGCGCGCACTCATGTACACACACACACACATACCCAAGTATTGTATAAGCTTATCTGTTGTCGGTATATAAGTAACTGATGTAACAAACAGGAAGAGCGAGGATCCTGGGACACAGGTTTTGATAAACTTACTCCAGGATCCCCAAAACCTTTGTAAAAGACTTATATATACTGAAATAAATTTTTCATTTCATTTTCATTTCATTTTCATTTTCATTTCATCTTTACGTGCTTGTATAAAAATCTTTGCTCAAAAATTAGTCCTAGTATCGAGTTTAAAGTGAGTACTTAAGTCGCAAAACTCGCAAATCTCGGACTAATTTCTTTAACTGGACACTTTCAAGAAAAGATTTTTATATAAACACGTGAAGATGATACTGGCATTTCCACAATTTTACTGCAATGAGCCTATTATGTCTTATTAGCCCCTAAATCATTTCCTATCCCAGAACTCCTCTAGAATTTATAAGGAATATCTACCGAAACCACCAACCCATTTACATCTTAGAACAATCGAATGATGAATCAATACAATCTTTAATCCTCAGTCCTCATATCAAAGTATGGCCGCACAGCTCTCCCTGACATCAGCCAATATAATCTTTCCTTGTATCTTCATGTTCCATTTTATTCTTCTTTAATTCAAACCTTAGAGTAACAGCTGTCATATTGCCACTTGTCATTTCTATTCAATGAAGTGTGATCACTTTAGTTTTATCAGGTGATGGTGATAGGAACATCACAATCTCGTTTTCAGTTTTTTTTTGACATTGGCTGTTTTTCCAAATAACCCCTCTTGTTATCAAAATTCTGGATGCTGACCACCGTCAGATATGTCGCTGTGACGCAAGAGTTTAGGTTTGAATGGCACTGTAGCTGCTGGTGTAATAACAATAGATTTGCAACTATTGTCGCAGTATGTCGAGTGCAGTGCAGTGCGTATGATATTGCAATGCTATGTCGTGGAACATACTGCATCTGATACGGTCAGGCGTATCACTCACTGAACATGAGCTGAACGTCTTTCTCGTTTAGTCACTTCTTTAAAACCTATGGTTACAAAAATAATCGCGAAATAGCTCTGGAATTTACGCTAGTAACCATTGTGTTAATGAAAGGTGGAACATAACTTTGTGCACTTTTTCTCTTCCTAGCCATATCCAGCAACCAAGCAAAGTCAATTCACAAACAAACATGTCAAACGTTGAAAACTTTGCAAACAAACGATTCACTTTCACATGATATCGAATGTTCGGTCAATGTGTATCAGACAGGACACCGCGATATCACATGACATGATGATTACCAATATTTACAATATATTGACAGTTTTATAACTTTAGTGTGCTTTTCAGAGGACGAGCTTTGCAAAGGCGACAGGAACACAACTTACACACAATGCCCTAATCAGTGTCTGTCTACATGCAAAACCCCGAATGGTATCTGTACTCAGGAATGCCGGGAAGGTTATGGCTGTCAATGTAGCCCCGGTTATCTTCTGAATGATGACGGAAAATGTATTCCACCAGAAGACTGTCCAGGTAAAGTAAACAAGTGATGCATTTTAAAATAAAAATTTAAAAGATTCTGATGGAACCTGAAACTTACCTAAGTTGAAGTAAAAAAATCTAAGCAAAAAAAAAGAGAATGTCCTCTATACATTAGGAAAAACACACGGACAAACATACATGTATTTTATTATACCGATATGTTATAAAGCAGATAAGAAAAATAAAATTCAGTACGAATTCAACACAAGTGTCTATTTAATAGCCCTATTTTATTTGCCAATTAAAAACATGTTAAAGTGCGAGTCCGACTCGCGCACTGAGGATTCCGTACCACCAAAACTGTAAAAGATTATCTTTCTTTTATAGCGCCCATAGCTTTAAGAATTTTGTAAAAAATTTAAACCGCATAACTATTAACTATATTGTACTCGTACATAGTTCACAATATAACATTCCTCTGCCTATGATGTCCAGGTATGAAATATTACATCTGTAGCTGACATTATGAACGGGTCAACAGACTCCAATTAAAACTTATTTGCATTATCAGTGCCAATTCTGTTGTGAAAAATCGCTAAACTAAACTAATTTGTCACGTCTTAAGATTTTGAAAAAGGTGCCCAACCGAATTTGATTATGCACAACAGAATTGGTACCAATGTCCTTAAATTGAATTTTCGTAAATTTCTGTATTTTGCTGTGACAATATATTAATCGTAATTGCCGCGATAATAATTAAGCGAAATAAGTTCAGACGCCGCTTTACGCAACCGCCTAGTAAAGCTTTTGAAATGATTTCAGGTGGCAATCCTTGCGGGGAAAATCAAGCTTTCATTTATTGTAACGCCGGCTGTCCAACCGCTAACTGTCCAGAGAGCGATAGCAGAGCCGTCATAGCTTGCAGTCAGCCCAACCCGTGCCCTTCTGGCTGCGTGTGCAAATGGAATTATAGATGGGCCAGCGCCAAACGCGAGAAATGCATATTGGCTTCGGAATGTCGTAAGAATTGTGAAATTTTCTCTAGCCAAGATTTTTGGTATAGATATTTCAATCCACGACGACGCGCCCCGCTCTGTCAAACTACATACGAAACGAATAAAACATAAGCGATTTTGACAGAGTGGGGTGCGTCTTCTTGGATTGAAATATCTATAATAATCTATTAGACGTAGGTGTCCTGATGTCGACAATGGTTAAAAATCTACTAGCTTTAGCCCGTAGCTCTGCCTGCGTGAAGTTCGGATTGCACAAATCCCGATGGAAATATGAATTTCCCGTTCCCGCTCCTTATTCCAACCTTTATACACTTTCAAAGAAAGTTTGCTAAAGCAATCTACTTATGGTTGTTGCTATAGATAGCTGTAGAAAATTTGGGGTTTTAAATATGCCATGGAAATTGTGGCTTTTCCGGGATAAAGGTAACATATGTAGTATGTCCTTTCCCTAGCTCCAGTCTATATCTGTGCCAAATTCCATCAATATTGGTTAAGCAGTTCATGCGTGAAAGCGTAACAAACAAACTTATAAACTCGCCGGCATATTTAGAGGAACATAAAAAAAGGTTTGATATTTTCATATTTATTTTCATTTTAGGGATGAAACAGTGGAATATTAGAAATGCAAATATGCATACGCTTTCAAAATAATCATCTAGCTGTACCTATAGGTTTTATTTAATAAGTAACGCGAGCAAACGAGCGGGTGTGTCACCTGATGGCAAGCGATCACCGCCGCCCATGGGCATTTGCAGCACCAGAGGAACTGCAAATGCGTTGCCGGCTCTTAAGAAATTTGTTTTTTCGTCCCTTGAATTACCCCATGTTATAGTTTTGAGGGAACGCTGTTGCATGTTTGTGGGTATGATAAAAGACACATTTGCCTTTTATCCATAGGACTCATTAGGAGTTACTACACTATTAAACACTAGGTATTAGTTCATTTATTATTGGTTTCAGCTGCTATTGAATGCACGAGGCCAAATGAAACCTTTGAGCCGTGCCCTGGAGCCTGCTTTACAGACAGTTGCAGGTCTCGGACGCCCAAAGTATGCTACACTCTAATTGCTGTCGAGTGTCAGCCTCAATGTGTTTGCAAGGAGAACTATCGTCGAAACGATTTTGGCGTCTGCGTGCCTACTTCTGAATGCCGTAAGTTACAGGCTAGTTTTTGACGTGATAACGTTTAATAAATTGATGAACACCAGCAACGCACATGAAAAATAGTAACGTTCCGCGTAACGTTCCACCTGAGTCTGTGCGTGCAAGCGAGAGCGCGCAACAAGTGATAGAGAGGCACGATAAAACAAACGATAGAGAGGCAAATTATGACGTTATCACGTAAATCTATCGTCCGTAAACCGACTTTACAGACAACCAATTTTTTTTAATGATGACTTGAACTCTGATTACTTTGGTTAAATAGGTATTATGTACCTATACACAATTCAGCTTCAGATTCTTGTCACAAAGAAAATAATAAGTATTATTTCCTTAAACATGATTTTCTGTCAAGATTAACCACATGTTGATTTCATCTGGTAGCGAAACATCACAGACCTTCTAACTTAAAGACCTATATTATTGATGTAGCTCTTAAAACGAGAGAAGACATGGCCAATGTTTTGTTGAACAGACTGTACTTCTTTGTTATAATATCTTAAACTCTTTCCAATAGTTTATTTTCTCTTTGACACATGAAACAGATATTATAGCAATAGCGAAGGACCAGAAAGAGATTGCTTTACCTTTATCTCGCTATTGCTATATCTGTTTCATGTGTCAAAGAGAAAATAAACGAATGGTAAGAGTATAACAAAATCTAATGGAATTATTATGATGATACATGTTTTACTTGTATAAAGGAGATGACAATGTTGTACGTGATATTTACGAGTAGTTGTGTTATATAATATTATCTGAGTCTGGACGTTAATTTTAATATCTTTATCCATCACTAGCTCCGCAGTGCGGCAAGTATGAAGAATATTCGGCGTGTGGTGACCAGTTCCCTCCTCGACCACGCCCTACAACAGTCGCTTCTCCAAGAATCAGTTGTCTGCCAGGGTGCAAATGTATTGACGGATACGTGAGAAACAGTAAAGGCATTTGTGTACAAGGTAAGTTTTGTACCAAGTTAAGGTTAACGAGTTTTATTTAAAAACGCACCTACCAACGTATCCGTGAGTGTAAGAAAGAGAAAGACAAAAATAAATTCAATAAAATATTCTCTTTACAAACAAGTCTCTATGGAGAAGTGGAAGAATAAGGGCTGGTAATATCATGGCCACCTTTTTAATTTATGATATAGTCATAAACAAAAGCAAATATACCTATATATTCAATCATAAAGGGCAAACAGATATAATTGGCTGCCAGAATAGTAGGATTTCAGTATTGTAGGATTAGGTGCTAAGGTGACATTCTGCTATGAGGCAGTAAAGCATTACTGTGTTTGTGATAACTCAGGATGCGACGTATGACGTTGCAATGGAAAGCCTCAGGACGCATCAAAGCTGACATAGATACTATCACTTAATTAACATCAGATGAAAATTTTGCACGACTGTTTATTCTTCGCTATAAAAAGTCATCAAATATTTTAACGAATCAGATGTTCAAGTTTCAATTAAAAATCGAAAAGCCTTCACAAATATAAATTATAGACTTTCAAATTATCTTTTAGAAGGATGTGGAATAAATGAAGAACCTAATTATTGTATTCAAATATATCCGAGCAACTGCCCGCGCTGTAGATGTATCTCCGGCTATCAAAGAAACAGTGATGGCGTTTGTGAACCAAGTAAGTTAACTTTTTTCGTGTGCATTTCTTCTATAATCTTTAAATCCTATTAGTAGTGATTTTCTAAAATACTTTGGTTTTTAAGATGGTGATATGCTTTATTGGATGGATAAAGCCCACCGATTTAAATTCCACGGAAGCGAAACGTTGAAGATCCTCAATCTGGTGGATTGTTGATTTTAAGAGAGTCTTATGCTGAATTAGTTGTCTTTTGACGACTTCTCTGGGGCATTTAGCACGCTCGAATTTGAGTGATAGGTCGCGAGTTCGATTCTCGTTCATGCCACGGGACAGTTTGGAATTTTATAATTTTTAGCTTCGCTCGCACATGCATTCTGTAACGCAGCGCCTATTAAAAAATGATAGCCACGGGCATATATTTTTTATCCACTGAAGGTTTGGTATGAAAATGTTATTTTTATGTCATAGCAATTCTTCAATGGATAACAAATATACATGTCAGTGGCTATCATCTATGATAGGTTCTAGAATAAGTATGCTGTGCTGATAGGAGGCTTCGACCGCGGCTAGTTACCACCCTATGTGCATTTTGCATAGACGCACTGCCATTTGATTTAACGTGTCGGTGTGATGCTGGGTAGCTGGAGAATAGTTTGGATCTCACACGGGTGCACATGTCGGTTTTAGGACTGTTTGCCATCGGAAGACTACTCCTTTAAACTAGACTAATGTTGAATCTAAAGCACGGTCGCGGAGAACGAAAAATTTCGTACATTATCCTGTTACTACCTGTCTCTGTCACTCCCGCGTCAAAATAATGCGGTCACGCTCGCATAGGACGGGGTCATTGCATCTGTGCGAGCGTGACCGCATTATTTTGACGCGGGAGTGACAGAGACAGGTAGTAACAGGTTAATGTACGAAATTCTTCGTGCTCCGCGACCGGACTTTAGTTTAAAATTAATTCAGGCCAATGAGCATTTTTAAAGTAGATTATCCTTTAAGAATTATATTAATGAACTTACTTTAACTTCGTAAAGTTTTATAATTAAAACATCTACCATTACATTTTATCTGTTTCTAGTTCCGCAGTGCCCGAAATACGAAGAGCCGAACGAATGTTTTGCAATATATCAAAGTCCTGATATCTTTCAAGTTTCTTCTACGCCGAACGAAGCTCCAACAGTGTCCACTTCTGAAGCTGTTACTGAGGATTTAACTGTGGTGGGCCCCATCAAATGTAGACCTTGCAGATGTATTCAAGGCTACGTAAGGGACACCAGCGGTTTCTGTGTTCCTAGTATGTATTAACGAAGGAATAATTACTTTTTAAGTTTCCCTAATTCCCTTCCCCATAGCCGCGGGATGACCGATGAGAGCTTAAAACAGTAATGCTGTGCAGTATTGTTTTATTATTCTCATGTGAACATAATATGAAAATGTCAAAACAATGCTACAACATTACTGCTTCAAGAAATGGTGGTACGGCCCCTTTGTGACATGTCATAATATACTAGTTTTACTTAAAGGCTTGCCTTAATAGCCTTGAGTTAGTTATTGGGTTGGTTCAGAACTTCAGGTGGCTTTGCACATGCTGTCCATTCATTGGATTGGTGGATGAGGTTAGGTGAGGTGAGGCAAGCCTATCGATTGCCCAAAGACAACTTGCCTCAACAGATCATCAATGTGGTATGAATGAGGAGGCTTCTAAATGTAAGCAAGTGTCCTCACCAAACTTGTGCTTGGGACTCCACTCTGATGTACTGTAGACCTGTGCCCTGCAAATAATAATAAAAAACCTGTCAAGTGCGAGTCGGACTCGCGCACTGAGGGTTCCGTACTACAACCGGAGGAATAAAACCATAAAAACCACTTTTCTTATCGAACCGCAAAACTAACTTTGTTTTTAGAGGTTTAATGTAAATATCAAAAAAACTACTTATTAGATCTCGTTCAAACCAATTTTCGGTGGAAGTTTGCATGGTAATGTACATCATATATTTTTTTTAGTTTTATCATACTCTTATTTTAGAAGTTACAGGGGGGGGGCACACATTTTACCACTTTGGAAGTGTCCCTCGCGCAAGCTATTCATTTTAGAAAAAAATGATATTAGAAACCTTAGTATCATTTTTGAAGACCTATCCATAGATACCCCACACATATGGGTTTGATGAAAAAAAAATTTTTGAGTTTCAGTTCTAAGTATGGGGCACCCCCAAAATTTATTACTTTTTTAAAATTTTGTATGAAAACCTTAATGCGGTTCACTTAATACATCTACTTACCAAGTTTCAACAGTATAGCTCTTATAGTTTCGGAAAAAAGTGGCTGTGACATACGGACGGACAGACGGACAGACGGACAGACGGACAGACGGACAGACGGACAGACAGACATGACGAATTTATAAGGGTTCCGTTTTTTGCCATTCGGCTACGGAACCCTAAAAATGGATATAATTGTATAAATGGTTACAAAAGGGACGAAAGGAGTGTCTGCATACCCTAAGGCCAGTGTCCGACGAGTATATACACATTACAAGTATACCGTTTTCCGCGGATTTCATGCTCATTTATTATTTAACTAGCTGACCCGGCAAACGTTGTTTTGCCTTATTAATTATGTCTCACTTATTAAGCTTTCTGCGAAGAACCAATTCATTGTGACATTTATATATAATAATATTTCGAGTTTTTTGATATGATATACCTATGATTTCAGCTGTCTCAACGGCCCCCAGTATCAATGAAACAAATTAATAAAGTAGAATCTCTCCATCGTCTACAATCGTTAAAAAATGGTCAGAAGAATTGACGCACTGAAGATAAGAGAAGCTAAACATATGGCATTGAAGCAATGCCATATGTTTAGGTTCTCTGATCTTCAGTGCGTCAATTCTTCTGACCGTTTTTTAACGATTGTATACGATGGAGAGATTCTACTTTATTAATCTGTTTCAGCGTTAACCCTTTCTTGAACAAATACATCGACGTAATGTTCGATTTTCTCCGAAACCTACAATCGGACTGATCGCATCTTATGTTATTTGCATATCAAATAAACTTTGGGCTAATAAATTAAATAGACCAAAGAGGTCGGACCTTACACTTCAGTAAATCTATGGAAAAACCTGACGTATAATAATTATTAAAAAAAAAACGTGAAAAAATTTGACAGCAATGAAATGTTTACTTAGCAACGCCATTAAATCAATTTATTAATTTTATTTTTATTTTGAAAATACTCGATAATCATAATTCTCCACATATAAGTCGTCGACTCGGATCGAGTATTTTTTTACGCTCTTTCATTTTATGTGCGATTCGTTTGATTCTGTTTATTTTGTTTATATCAAAGTTTTCTGCATATTCCGTGTTTCAAGCTATTTGGACAAATACTGAGGGTTATTATGTCTACTTTTTCTGAACTACAAAACCGATGACTTTGAAATATTTACAGAACAATCTTTAATGTATCCCCTTTCTAACAAAAAAAGAATGAATGAAATCGGACCACGCGTTAATGATTTACGACTCAGTATACATTTTAACTTATATCCCCTCTCCTAAGGGAACCATGCTGAATTTCGGGATAAAAAGTATCCTATGTCCTTCCTCGTAGTATGAACTCAAGTCATACCAAGTTTCATTGGAATTCATTCAGTAGTTTCGGCGTGATGCGCGGCCGTGATACAGAAAGACAGACAGACAGACAGACAGACAGACAAAAATAAAAAAAATACAGTTTTGGGTTCAGAACCGATTTTAGAGAGCCCTCGAAAAAAAATTTTCAAAATATCTTTAATGTACAGAATTTGACCTGTTACAGATTTATTATAAGTATAGATGATTTATGGTTTTTTTACCCACGACGGAACGGAGTACGGGTATATGCGTTTAGGGTGAGAGACCGTTTGCACATTACTTTATTAATGAGATTTTATATTTGTTTGTATGTTAAATTGTTCACAAAAACCAATAATGCAAAAATATTTCGTAACAACTATCTGAACCATTGCCGTTGAATACCAAACATTTAAATACAGAAAACTGCATCTAATCGGTCAAGCCGTTTTTGAAATAAATGGGAACATTGATGTGCACAAACGAACACACAAACAAACAAACAAACAAACTAAATAAAATAAAATACACAAATTAATATAAATACTAAATAATTTTAAAAATCTTCCTTCACAGTAGAAGAAGGTTGCAATGGAGATCTCAACGCAACGTATACAGAGTGTCCTAACCAATGCGTGTCGACCTGCAAGAATCCAAATGCAATCTGCTCGGAAAAATGCGCACCATACGGTTGCGGATGCAAAGCTGGTTACATTCTGTCTGATGAGGGCCTATGCATCTATCCGCAGGACTGCCCTGGTAAAATATTTTAGAATTCCTTCCTATGATGTCACGCCGTTAGTGTTACGGTTTAATCGCCTATAGCAAGTGGCTGAGATTGATTGATTGATTGAATTTATTTTTGTCTTTCTCACTCTCACGGAGATTTGGTAGGTGCGACATGCAGCGTCGCGGAAGAATATAGCAGAAAAACGACGTTTTACCTAATTACTCAAAAACTAAGCTGGTTATCAAAAATCCGTTCTAAGCGTTTTAGGATATTATTATTACCGATACATTAAAACAAAAATTACAATTACATCCATTGTAGTTTCCGATAAAATATAGAAAAACTGAGATTTTGGAGCAACTTTTGGGAGAACTTTCTATCGAGAAAATTTTATCCAATCGTGTTTCTGCTTCTTAGCGATTTTAGATTAAAGACCCAAAATACATGACGTGTAAATTTGAAAGTAATTTCCTTTATAGTTTTTGCATAAAACTTCATTCAAAATCACCTAAATACGGCTTGTAGGCCGTTAAAGAGTCGATTTTAGGTACAAAATCTAAAGTGCGTCTAAAAATAGAACAATCCCTTTTATAGATATTTCAATCCATGATGACGCGTCTCTGTCAAACTTCAAACGAATCGAATGAAACATAAACGATTTTGACAGAGTGGGTTGCGTCATGCGTGTTCGGGGATTGAAATATCTATACTGACGATGAATATTTGACGACCGAATGGCGTAGTGGTAGCGAACCTTCCGTCTGCGCCGGAGGTCGTGGGTTCGATTCCCACTACTGGTAAATGTTTGTGTGATGAGCGTGAATGTTTTCGAGTGTCTGGGTGTTTTTCAATATATTATATTTATGTATATTAGTATGTATGTATATTTATCAGTTATCTGTAGTGTATCTGTAGTATATCTGTAGTACCCATAACACAAGTCACAAGCTATCGCTTACTTTAGGGCTAGATTGCGATGTGTAAAATGTCCCGTATATACGTATATATATACAACAGTACCCGTGGAAAGGGATAGCTATACCTTTTCACATAAAAAATGTAAATTTTAAGCCAGGCTTAATTTAGAGATTTTTTTCAATCTTTCTATTTTTCACAATATTCTAAGTAAGCACGATAAATCGCAAATGATGATACCGCCGATGACGTTATTGCAGTAACTTGGAGATAGGGGAATTCCTAACACAGCATCTCATAACTCATTGAATGCACATGATGAAATGGATGATGATGCCAGTTGCTATTAGATTATTATATTAGTATTAGTATTAGTATTTAATATTTATCGTTTAACGTTTTAAATCTCAATCATCATCATCATCATTTTCATAAATTTAAGGCACCTGAAAGGGCATCTCTCCAAAAAATACTGACTGACTGAATGTTTAAACCTTTTATTGTATGGCCTTTAAAAGCGTGATGTAAATCCGAGCAGCGCCATCTGTTAGAAGTGTTTGAAAATGCTTTACCACGATAAAATAATTCATATAGCCATAAAGGTTATTAATTAGTCGACTTTGTTATCGACTTCAGAGCAGTATAACACCACATGATCTCGAATGATACTTAAATGTATTTCGGCACTACCCGTCCGCGAAATTCAAATTTTATTCAGTTTGGCTCTCACAATAACTGCTTTTACTGTTAAAATTGTGGATTAAAAAATAATAATTTTTGTAAAGCTAATGTATTTGTGTATTTAGCCCATATGGTATTCATTTATATCTTCATAACTATGTTCATAAGAACGGAAAATTAATGTAGCTTTAGGAGCAGAAGTGGAAACAACATAAAAAAAATAACAATTTATTAAACATAAAAAATAATTCGGTTACAATTATCAAATTAAATCAAAAATAAACGATTGGAACAAAATTACAATAAAAAGGAAAGATCGAACCAGATCACGTAGATGTGTACGCCACGAGAGTCGCAGACAGAAAAGCAACGCTCTAATAACGCTTCGCCTTATATAGTCTGTTTAAGAAAGATGGCGGGTGTAGTCTAAATCGGCTTCTCCTGACTATGCGGCGTCCTCGCCCGCAGCCATAGCCAGAAGATTCGCAAGATCTTCTCCGCTGGCACTTGCAGTTGGTGTCGCGATGCTGTCAGCACGAGGCGAGGTTGCCTCTTGGTGATGTCGGGGCAGGCCCAGGTATAGATGAGGGACCAGCACCTGGGTCAGCTGATTCTTCGTCGTCACCTGAAACGAGACTCGATATAGTGTGACCCCATAACCGTAACAACGCATTTATGTTGGTGGTCTGAAGTATAGAAATAGTAAGTACTACTTGAGGGACAAGTAAATGCTTTAATTAAATGGAGTGTTCCTCTCGCCTAGAAGAGGCGACAATACCTAAAACCTATGAGACGTCTCGAAACCTAGTGCGCACACCCATGGACCGCCATACGGCCTGCATCCATGCTAGAAGTGAAGTATGGTTGTATGTTGTTGGTAAGTATGCAATGTTTTCTCACGTTTTATTGGTGTACAATAAAGAATTTTCTATCTTTTTCTATCTATGGTTCTCAATGGACCGCCATACGGCCTGCATCCATGGCAAAGGTGAAATATGGTTCTCATGGACCGCCATACGGCCTGCATCCATGGCAAAGGTGAAATATGGTTCTCATGGACCGCCATACGGCCTGCATCCATGGCAAAGGTGAAATATGGTTCTCATGGACCGCCATACGGCCTGCATCCATGGCAAAGGTGAAATATGGTTCTCATGGACCGCCATACGGCCTGCATCCATGGAGAACAAAACCAGACCGCCAGACTCGGGCAACGGTCACTGGAGCGAAGATGGTTCTCATGGACCGCCATACGGCCAGCATCCATGGAGAACAAAACCAGACCGCCAGACTCGGGCAACGGTCACTGGAGCGAAGATGGTTCTCATGGACCGCCATACGGCCAGCATCCATGGAGAACAAAACCAGATCGCCAGACTCTGGCAACAGTCACTGGTCCAGACATACACAGACAACTGTTGGGTTTCCCTTGAGGAGTGAAGCATTACCGTGACTCGTTTAACCATAGCATGAGAGTAGTGCAATATGGATGTCGTATGTCAGTCAGTTAGTAGGTACGTCAATCGGGTAAGGCCTTATTAGAGAATTTACGGGTTGTAGGGACTATAGCTAACAAAACCACGACTCTAGCTCCACCACAACAAAGTAACCAACAGGTAGAACTCACATTCGAAGAAAGCAGCGCAAGCGTCCGGGCACCATTCCCCTCGCCAGGGCACCATGTATTCTGCCGCCGCCTGAGTGGTCTTGCCATATGAACCACTCAGCAGCTTCAGCTCATACCGTCCACTGGGTAAGGTCTTCAGGACTCTGTATGGCCCCCGCATGCCAGGATCAAGCTTTCCCGTCGACTGGGAATACTTGATCACAAACACCATGTCTCCAGTCTGAAACACACGAGGCGGACGACGCTTCTGGTTAACGTAAGAATCCTGTCGAGACTGGTTTCGTCTCAGCAGTTCACTTGCCCTGGTACGACAAATTTCACGCCATGCTGCTCGATCAGGTCCTGTACTTTCAGCGGCTACATCACGGACCAAGCTCCTGATGACAGGTGTTGCACCATCGATACCTACGAGGAGGTTCAGAGGAGATGCCTGTGTTGTCTTCTGTTTGGTAGTGTTTAGTACTAATTGCAGTCTCCATAAGGTGTCTGACCATGAAGCACTCTTATGATTGGTCTCGATGCGGATCATATTAAGCAAGGTCCTCACATACCTTTCAACTTGGCCATTAGAGTTATGCATTTCTGGTGTGATGTAGTGGATCTCGCAGCCCATTTCGGATATCCATTGTACAAAACTCCTCGCCTCGAACATGCGGCCTCGGTCGACCACCAGGAGCTTCGGCACACCAAAGAGAGATATGGCATTAGACGCTGCTCGCTTTAGTTCTTCAGCGTCTTGGCGAACAATAGGATAGAGTAGGCAATATTTCGTGAATGCGTCCACCACAAGCAGTACAAATTTATATCCGTGGGACACCGGAAGTGGCCCCAAGGCGTCAATGTGCAATGTCTCAAAGGGAACCTCCGGCTTCCGCCAGGACGTTATCTGCTGGTGAGGGGCCCTGGGGACACGCTTGTTTGAAATGCAAATCACACAATGGGCCACATATTTTGCTACGAACTGTCGCAGCCCAGGAAACCAGAAGTGCTTAAGGATGAGATCCAACGTTTTTTCGGCACCGATGTGTTCATGTTCGTCGTGAAAGACCCGCAGTAAACTGAGCCGGTGACCCTTGGGTATATAGCACAGTAACCGTGCTTCTTCTCCCAACGGTGAGTATCGGTAGTAGAGTGTATCGTTTTGATAAACATACCGGCGAGGGTCGAGTTGTCCGGCTTGTAGCTGCTCGACAAGTTGTTGTGTTTCTTGATCTGCTGCCTGCGCCATCTGCGCCCAGTTGCGTGGTCGAGTAAGGCTGTTAACCTCAGCTGTTGGGTTTCGACTGAGGTAGTCGGCGTGACTCATCATCGACCCTTTCCTATAATTTATCTCGAAGGTGAAGTCTTGAAGGTAGATCCACCAACGGGCAACACGCGGCAGAAGATCCTTTTTACGTTCGGTGGCCTTAAGAGCGTTGCAATCTGTGATAACCTTAAACTGGATACCAACCAAATAGTGGCGGAAGTGCTGGAGGGCCTTAACCACTGCTAGTGTCTCCAGCTCATAAGAATGGTATCTGCTTTCCGCCCCCTGGGTGCTCTTGCTGAAATAGGCTACCACACGTTTTTTACCATCCCTGTGGGTCTGCATGAGCACCGATCCATATCCGTGGCTACTAGCGTCGCAGTGCACTTCCGTCGGCAGCTCAGGATCGAAGATCGCCAACACAGGCTCGGTGGTGAGTACCTGGATGATGTCTTGACGCACCTTTTCTTGCTCAGGGCCCCAATGAAATGGAACGTCCTTCTTAGTCAGTCGTGCAATACAGGCTGTCTTGACAGCATACCCCTCAATATACCGCCTAAAATATCCAGCTAAGCCCAAAAATTGCCTAACTTGCTTGACGTTCGCAGGGGGTGAGGACTTGACCAGCGCTTCAATCTTGTGTGGGCTCGGTCTCACCTGACCCTGGCTTATAACCCTCCCTAGATACTCGACTTCAGTTGTGAGGAAAGAACATTTGCGAAGATTTATTGAAAAACCAGCATCGGTCAAAGTTTGAAGCACCTGTCTGAGCAAGTTTATCCCCTCGTCCACTGTCGAGCTCACTATGAGTACGTCATCTACGTAGACTAAGACTGACCCTGCATCAATGAATTTTTGCAACGTGTTATTGATAATGCGTTGATATACTATAGGGGAGTTAGTCAATCCAAATGGCATCTTAACGTACTCATAGTGTCCCTCCGGCGTGACGAATCCCGTCTTATGAATGGAGTTCTCATCGATAGGGATCTGATGGAACCCTGTGGCCATATCAAGGCTGGTAAAAAATTTAAACTTGCCCAAACGATCTATGTGGTCATCGATAAGAGGCATGGGATACCGGTCTTTTATCGTGAGCCGATTAAGGGCTCGGTAGTCTACACACATTCTGTCTGAACCATCCTTTTTTTTTTACAAGAATGATGGGACTCGAATATTGTGATTGCGATTCTCGAATAACCCCTTTATCAAGAAGATCTTTAATTATTTCCCGGACCTTTAATTTCTCTTGGTGGGAGAGCTTGTAGGGGCGGTAGGCAACGGGTGTCTCGTCAGTTAAATTAATGTGCATCTTCCCAGTCTTTACTGTGGTCGATGCGGTTCCCGAAATTAAAAAGTCTTTGAACTCTTCTAATACAGATATGAGAGAATCGCGATGGGTACCTTCAACAGGTGAGTTGACACATAACTGTTGATCGACGGTACCCACATGTTTCGGATTACCGGTGGTCCGCGTCAAGTACTGGTTATTTTTAGTTCTAACGTAAGTGACACCATCACGGTTGAGGATGTCAGTTCCAATAATGATCGGACTATTCATGTACTGTGCGGGTACTACAACGAAATCAGCCTCGATGGCAATTTCACTGAATTCTACCGTTAGGGTAACGTAAGAATCAGCCGTTATTTCCTGACTACCTATTCCCTTTATGGTACAATTGACAGGTTTTAAAGCGCATGAAAAGTATTTAAGCACGTCAGATGATATAAGAGAGACGTTCAGAGCACCACTGTCAATGAGCACATCTACGGGGATACCCTGAATAACAGCGGTAGTTAAGTCATTATTTTCACGTTTGATACGCGGTTGTTCCATGCATAAGTTAACTTTACGGTCGTTACGCGTTTCGGATCGATTTTTGGCAAAACACTCATTTTCGGTATGATTAGGCTTCTTACAGAATGTACACCATGCTTTATTACTACGGGAGCCCCTACCGGAACTACCGGAGCCGGTCGAATTGGGATTGTGATCGTTTTGATCCTCTACCTTCGTTTTCTTAGGGCAATCGTTATGTCCTCGTTTATGACCGGGTAGACCGCACGTAAAACATTTTATACGGGTATTTGATCGCGATTGATCATTATAACTTCGTTTTCTGGCTAAATTCGTACCTAAATTTCTATCTTGTTTATTATGATTAGGTTTCACATAAATAGACAAAAATGAAACCAAATCATTACAGGTTAGGTTCGCGTTGGTTGCGGCTGCTCGAATCGAAGGGTCCGTAATACCACGAATAACAATCTGAACTGTCAAACTTTCGTCAAGTCCCTTAATGACACGCAGACGCAACAACGCTCGCCTAGCATAATCAGCGTACGTAGGAAATTTGTCAGAGTTCGTATTCATGACCTCGTATAAAATATTAGCATAGTCCAGCCGATTAGGACACAGAGGTTTAAATTCCTCAACAAATTTACGCCAACAACGATCGTTCGGAGCCCAATTATTTAACCAATGTTTTGCGTCGCCCTTAAGACAGTTCGAAACACGTGACAAACATTCATGATCATTCCAACCGTTAGTCAACTTCGCCCGTTCCACCTCCTCACACCAATTATCGAAATTATGTAATGACGGATCAAAATTGGAAACAAAATAATCGTGCGAGTTAGATCTTAACGATTTAATGGCTTGAACCAAACCTTGTGCGGAGGTAGACGCAGAAACGGTAGTTTCCTGTTGCGGTGAAACGATCATGACGTCATCTGCACGGTTCACTCTCGCGGCACTGTTGCTATCCGCACTGTTGCGGGTAGGCAAAGAAAAAGGAGTATCGCGTTCCGGTTGAGCTACCACAACGTTATCGGCGCGGTTTACACTCGCAACATTATTATTATTTGCATTGGTACACACAGAAATCTCACTACTCGTATCTTTAACGACGGTGTTATTTTCACCCGATTTTGACATACTGTTTTCGATCGCGGAAATACGATTTAGCAATGAATTAAATGCTTGAGTTAAATCGCGGTCGTCTCGAATATTTCGCGGTTCAGACGGAGTACGCTCAAAATCCCGTGCCCTACGGCTTCGCCCTTCTGTCTCACATCGACGTGACCTGTTTCTCGAAGTTCGATGTCGATCACGGTCACGGTGCACGCGGTCCGACATCGCGACAACACAATAACACGAAAATATAACAGTAAAAAGTTAAAAGCAGTGATTCTGTTCCAATCGAAATGAAATGATTTTCAGGAAACCGTCTCTAGTTCTTAGTGGGTCGTTTGAATACGCATCCCACTTCTGACCTTAGGAGCAGAAGTGGAAACAACATAAAAAAAATAACAATTTATTAAACATAAAAAATAATTCGGTTACAATTATCAAATTAAATCAAAAATAAACGATTGGAACAAAATTACAATAAAAAGGAAAGATCGAACCAGATCACGTAGATGTGTACGCCACGAGAGTCGCAGACAGAAAAGCAACGCTCTAATAACGCTTCGCCTTATATAGTCTGTTTAAGAAAGATGGCGGGTGTAGTCTAAATGTAGAATATTTTTGCCCGTTAAATATCTTCGAAGATATTAGAAAAATAAAAACGCGCGCCGCCCCGGCCGTTGCTTGGCGGCGGTCGGCGTAGAAGCCGTATTTAAGCGGTTTTGAATCAAGTTTTATTAAAAATACTATAAAGACAATTACTTTCAATTTTACACGTCATGTATTTGGGTCTTTAATCTAAAATCGCGAAGAAGCAGAAACACGATTGGATAAAATTTTCTCCATAGAAAGTTCTCCCAAAAGTTGCTCCAAAATCTCAGTTTTTCTAGTTTTTATCGGAAACTACATTAAATGTAAATGTAATTTTTGTTTTTAAAGTGTCGGTAGTAATAATAGTCAAAAACGCTTATAAACAGATTTTTGATAACTAGCTTAGTTTTTGAGTAATTAGGTAAAAGGTCGTTTCTTTGTTATATTCTTCCGCGACGGTGCATGTCGTACGTACCAACGTATCCGTGAGATTGAGAAAGACAAAAATAAATTCAATAAATTCCCTTAATATAGTCTAGTTTTCTATGTTTCAAAAGAATTTATGATTTATAATTACAATTTATTGCTTTTAATACATTATTGCAAACATATGAATACTCTACCCTCTGCGGAAGGAAAACCTGTGTTGCAGAGGGTAGATCCTTCCTGGATGTTAATTTAGACATTATTTATTCCTATTTTAAACCTAATAATTACACTTACTGTTACAATTTAAAAAACTTGCTTAGCTTATAAATTACTTGAGTGTGTGCGTTTGTGTGTGTGCGTGAGTGAGCATGTGTGAGGGTGTGTGAGCGAGTGGGTGTGAGTGTGTGTGAGTGCGTTTGTGTGTGTGTGTGTGAGTGAGCATGTGTGAGGGTGTGTGAGCGAGTGGGTGTGAGTGTGTGTGTGTGTGTGCGTTTGTGTGTAAGCGTGCTTGCGTGCTTGTTTATTCCCAAATATTTCTAGGTGGCGATCCTTGTGGACAAAACAAGACCTACGTTGCATGTAACGCCGGCTGTCCGTCTGATTATTGTCCAAAGGACGATAGCCGATTCCTACCTGCTTGTTTACCGCCCTTCCCCTGTGCTGGCGGCTGTGCTTGCAAGAGGAACCATCAACTGCTGAGTTACGAAGATCAGAGGTGTATCTTAGCTTCGGAATGTCGTTAGTATTCTGTATTTCTAGTGACATTTTTTTATCTAGCGTTTCGGGTAGGTTAATTATTATTTGTAGTAGCTATGTGTTTGCTTGGATTATAATGTTGAGATGGTGAGAACCATTCTATGCATTTCATCCTTTCTATCTATTCCATCTACTTCTCCATCTATTCTTACCATTCTATCCATTAAGCAGTTTCGACATGTTTTTTTTGGTGAAGATCACAAAAAACATGACCAAAGACAAGGGTCAAGTTACACCGCGGTGGAATGGAACTGAAGCAACTTTCTTACAAAGGTATTAAAATGAACTACATAACCTTGTACCTCCTTTACCTTTCTACCATAGGACTGCAAGACGCCGAGAGCGGTGGCATCCTTATGTGGTTGACGTCCAACAAACTCGCACGAAACGTTTTTCCTCCACGTTTCGGATACGAACCGCTACGGTGTGGAACGCCATTCCAGCCTCCGTGTTTCCAGCCAAGTACAATCTAGGTGCCTTCAAGAGAAGAGTGAATAGGCATTTTCTAGGCAAGCGCGCTCCATCCTAGACCTCATCATTGCTTTCCACCAGGCATGATTGTCGTCAAGCGCAAGCCTATCTTCAATTTAAAAAAAAAAACTTTATGTCAAATATTAAAGCTACATACTAAATAGGAGCCAAAATAGTCGCGCGTCTTCCGGGGAATCCTCTCGCATTATCAAATTTTTTTTTTGTATGTGTAGGTCATGTAATGGACATAAGGTTCATTATGCTGTGTAAAAAAGTCGTTTCCATTCCGTTCCGTGTAATTTCACTTTAAATGTACATATAACTGCTTTCCAGCGCCCGTGGAGTGCACCAGGAAGAACGAAGTTTACAAGAGCTGTCCCTCGGCGTGCTACTCGGAGGAGTGTGGCAGTGAGGAGGTGGAGCCAGTCACGTGCAATACGCTGCTGCCGCACGAGTGCCAGCCGCGCTGCGTGTGTCGAGACAACTACCGCAGGGACAGTAACGGCGACTGCATCCCTAAATGCCAATGCCGTGAGTCAATCCTTCCTTATCCCTTGTCTATATAATGTGCGGCAATAAGGAGGTAGTACCTACCAGTCACGTGCAATACGCTGCTGCCGCACGAATGCCAGCCGCACGTGTGTGCCGAGACAACTTCCGCAGGGACAGTAACGGCGATTGCATCCCTAAGTGC
The DNA here is from genome assembly GCA_036785405.1 of Coenonympha arcania. Lineage (NCBI taxonomy): Eukaryota > Metazoa > Arthropoda > Insecta > Lepidoptera > Nymphalidae > Coenonympha > Coenonympha arcania. The sequence continues at coordinate 12,127,776 of CM072065.1, forward strand.
CAATGCCGTGAGTCAATCCTTCCTTATCCCTTGTCTATATAATGTGCGGCAATAAGGAGGTAGTACCAGTAACGGGCAATACGCTGCTGCCGCACGAGTGCCAGCCGCGCTGCGTGTGCCGAGACAACTACCGCAAAGACAGTAACGGCTATTGTATCCTTTAATGCCAATGCCGTGAGTAAATCCTTCCTTATCCTTTGCCTATATAATGGGCAGCAATGAGGAGGTGATGCCAGTCACGTGCAATACACTATCCTGCACGAGTGCCCGCCGCACTGCTTGTGCCGAGACAACTACCGCAGGGACAGTAACGGCGACTGCATCTCTAAATGCCAATGCCGTGAGTAAATCCTTCCTTATCCTTCCTTAAGATCTACAAAGGGAACATTTTTTCCCGTTTTTCCACAATTTTTAATTGATGTTCCGATCCTATTGGCCATAGCGTAATGTTATATAAAAGCCTATAGCCATCCTCGATAAATTGACTATCCAATAATTTTTAAATTCAGAGCTAGTTCCAGACAAAGTAGTGCGTTCAAAAAACAAAGAACAAACTCTAAACCTTATAATATTAGTATAGATGCAATAATTCAATTTTATTCTAATATCGATTACTCGCTCACTACGCCAACTAATCTCGGGTGATCCCGTGGAAAATCCTTGCTTATTCCTTGTTTATATTATAAATGAAACTTTTGTGAATAGTTTTCTAGATGGTTTCGTGTTGATGAAGTTGAGTGGTTAAATTAAAAGATGAATATTTTTTTATTCATAATTGTATATGAGCTTTCGACTTTTAACAAATCTCGCGAGAGCCATCGATTCCTAGTTCTGGCAATACAGACAATTTTCAACTATAATTTTGTTTTAAATAAAGTATTGTTTTTTTGTTTCACAGCACCTGTTGAATCTCAGATATATAATCGCTGTTGAATGATAAGGAAGCGAAGATGTTGCAGTAGCATACGTTGTTGTCGATTGATAACACATAATAACTGAAAGAAAAAACATAATCTTACTACCTAATTATATTATATATTATATATTAGTTTATATAGAATTAGATTATAAATATTAGTTAAGATTTTATTTTAAGTTTTATCTATATATATAAAAGAATGAGGTATTTTGGTTGTTCCACGGATTCCGCCAAAACTATAGGTCGTAGAGATCTGAAATTTGGTACTTAGGTAGATATTAGGTCATGAATTCGTACTAAGACGGGGATTCCAGAAATTCCACGTTAAAGGGGTAAAAATCATACATTTAAGGGTATTTCCCATACAAAATTGTAATTTTTTACGTTGTTCCAGGCATTCCAGAAAAACTAAAAGTCGTAGAGATCTCAAATTTGGTACCTAGGAAGATATTAGGTCATGAATTCGTACTAAGACGGGGATTCCAGAAATTCCATGTTTAAGGGGTAGAAATAGTACATTAAAGGGATTTCTCCATACAAAATTGTAATTTTTTACGTTGTTCCAGGCATTCCAGAAAAACTAAAAGTCGTAGAGATCTCAAATTTGGTACCTAGGAAGATATTAGGTCATGAATTCGTACTAAGACGGGGATTCCAGAAATTCCATGTTTAAGGGGTAAAAATCATACATTTAAGGGTATTTCCCATACAAAAGTAAAATTTTTTCGTTGTTCCAGGAATTCCCGAAAAACTAAAAGTCGTAGAGATCTCAAATTTGGTACCTAGGAAGATATTAGGTCATGAATTCGTACTAAGACGGGGATTCCAGAAATTTCATGTTTAAGGGGTAGAAATAGTACATTAAAGGGATTTCTCCATACAAAATTGTAATTTTTTCGTTGTTCCAGGCATTCCAGAAAAACTAAAAGTCATAGAGATCTGAAATTTGGTATCTAGGTAGATATTAGGTCATAAATTCGTACTAAGACGGGGATTCCAGAAATTCCATGTTTTAGGGGTAGAAATAGTACATTAAAGGGATTTCTCCATACAAAATTGTAATTTTTTTTGTTGTTCCAGGAATTCCCGAAAAACTACAAGTCGTAGAGATCTGAAATTTGGTACCTACATTGACATTAAGTCATGAATTCGTACTAAGACGGGGATTCCAGAAATTCAAATTGGAAGGGATAAAAATCCTACTTTAAAGGGATTTTCCCATACAAAAGTGTAATTTTTGCGTTGTTCCAGGGTTCCAGCGAAATTAATAGTCGTAGAGATCTGAAATTTGGTACCTAGGTTGGTATTAGGTATATCATGAATTCGTATTCAGAAAGGGATTTTCGAGATTCAAATTTTGAGGAGGAAAAATTTTGAATTTTTTGGCCGCCATTTTGAACTTTTTTGTTACTGGGCCGATTGCTTTGAAAATCGATATTTGACTATGGCAGCAAGCATAGAGACGGAATTTGTGGTCAAAATTTAAAAAATAGGCCGCCATTTTGAACTTTTTTGTCACTGGGCTGATTGCTTTGAAAATCGATATTTCACTATGGCAGCAAGCATAGAGAAGGAATTTGTGGTCAAAATTTAAAAAAGTGGCCGCCATTTTGAACTTTTTTGTTACTGGGCCGATTGCTTTGAAAATCGATATTTGACTATGGCAGCAAGCATAGAGAAGGAATTTGTGGTCAAAATTTAAAAAAGTGGCCGCCATTTTGAACTTTTTTGTTACTGGGCCGATTGCTTTGAAAATCGATATTTGACTATGGCAGCAAGCACAGAGAAGGAATTTGTGCTCAAAATTTAAAAATAGACCGCCATTTTGAACTTTTTTGTTACTGGGCCGATTGCTTTGAAAATCGATATTTGACTATGGCAGCAAGCATAGAGAAGGAATTTGTGGTCAAAATTTAAAAAAGTGGCCGCCATTTTGAACTTTTTTGTTACTGGGCCGATTGCTTTGAAAATCGATATTTGACTATGGCAGCAAGCATAGAGAAGGAATTTGTGGTCAAAATTTAAAAAAGTGGCCGCCATTTTGGACTTTTTTGTTACTGGGCCGATTGCTTTGAAAATCGATATTTTACAGTGGCAGCAAGCATAAGAGAAAGAGTTTGTGGTCAAAATTTAATAAATAGGCCGCCATTTTGAACTTTTTTGTTACTGGGCCGATTGCTTTGAAAATCGATATTTGACTATGGCAGCAAGCATAAAGAAGGAATTTGTGGTCAAAATTTAAAAAAGTGGCCGCCATTTTGAACTTTTTTGTTACTGGGCCGATTGCTTTGAAAATCGATATTTGACTATGGCAGCAAGCATAGAGAAGGAATTTGTGGTCAAAATTTAAAAAAGTGGCCGCCATTTTGAACTTTTTTGTTACTGGGCCGATTGCTTTGAAAATCGATATTTGACTATGGCAGCAAGCATAGAGAAGGAATTTGTGGTCAAAATTTAAAAAATAGACCGCCATTTTGAACTTTTTTGTTACTGGGCCGATTGCTTTGAAAATCGATATTTGACTATGGCAGCAAGCACAGAGAAGGCATTTGTGGTCAAAATTTAAAAAAAGTGTCCGCCATTTTGAAATTTTTTGTTACTGGGTCGATTGCTTTGAAAATCGACATCTGATTATTTCACCAAGCATTGAGAAGGAATTTGTAGTCAAAATTTAAAAAATTGGCCGCCATTTTGAACTTTTTTGTTACTGGGCCGATTGCTTTGAAAATCGATATTTGACAATGGCAGCAAGCATAGAGAAAGAATTTGTAGTCAACATTTTAAAAAGTGGCCGCCATTTTGAACTTTTTTGTTACTGGGCCGATTGTTTTGAAAATTGATATCTGATTATCGCAGCGAGTATAGAAAAGGAATTTTTGGTAAAAATTTAAAAGAATTGGCCACAATTTTGTACTTATATTATGTCTTACCTTGGTAGCAAGCCACCAAGGCCGGATGGACGAACGGACGTTGGAGTCTTAGTAAGAGCTTTTACCCTTTGGGTACGGAACCCTAAAAATGGCCACCATATTTAACTTTTTTGTGACGCTCGAATTTTTCAAAATCAATATGTGACTATTACCAGGAAGCAAGAGAAAATTTTGTGGGCAAAATGGTGTGTAATGCAGGAATTTTGGAAATTAAACCACCATAGTAAAGCATAACTCAGAAGTTAACGTGAGCGAAGCCGCGGGCGTTTGCTAGTACATATATAATGTTACGTATGAAATTTAATAAAATTTTATATTACCCAAGATTAAGATTTTATATAGTAGGCGAGCCAAATTTTTGAAGTGACTCGAGCGTGGCAGAAAATCATATAGGGAGAATCCTTGCACCCTTTAAAGTACCTCTACCAAGTATGAACCCTCCATATGGTGGGGTGTGTTGAGGGGAACCCGTCTGATTGGTAAAAAAAAATCGATCCTTAGAAAAACTCATGAAAACTGTCAGATTATTAGTTCTTTGTAATTGGAATAGTGTTTCCTTCAAAATAAAAAAAAATATTGAAACGCACTCGAGTATTTCATGGTGACGTTTTTTTACAACTTCGAGACTCGCTTGTTTCTTAATGTCACGCTCAAATTGTCAGATTATTGAGATATACAATCTTCTCAATGTAATTAATCAACTTTTTCTTAATCTGACGCGCTCGAGACCGAGTTTTTCTAAGAATGTTTTTTTTTACTAATCGGACGGGTTCCCCTCAACACACCCCACCATATGGAGGGTTCATACTTGGTAAAGGTACATTAAAGGGTGCAAGGATTTTCCCTATATAATTTTCTGACACGCTCGAGTCACTTCAAAAATCCCCGCTTGGGCTCCCCTACTATAGCTGTCAAAATTTATAAGACTTTGAAGCCGCATTATACACACAGGAAACAACGAATGGAACAGGTTACAGGGCGGAAAGGTTTCTTGAATAGATATTCAAAATATCAAACTTTAATCACACACATTAGAAAGCACCACGATGTAGAAATAGTTTTAATCGAAGGTTTCTGAGAGTGGGCGTTAAAAATAAAATATACATTATTATGTACGTAATAAATTATATATAGAAATTTTATTTTTTAAAGTTTTGAATAAATATTATATTATATACCTATTTTCGATGGTTTATTGTTACCTATTTACATTCGTTTTTCCTTCAAAAGTTCACACTAAAAAATAATGGTTCGAGTAAAAAGGTAAAGGTATGTTGGTATCTCCATTCGAAATTCCAGCCAAATCGGTTTAGAAGTTGCGGCGTGAAGGAGTTACGAACATACACACTTACATACAGACTTTCAGGCTTTATAGTAATAATATTAACGTGTGAAGAATATTCAAAAAGATTTTCATGAATAGTAGTTGTGAAGATATCAATCATTGTCAAGCCATTATTATTGACACTGGGATTATAGTTGTCAGAACTTGTGTGATTGATCCTTTAGCAAGTCCAATTAAACCTTTGGGCTGTGAAATATTGAACTCAAGTCTGTTCCGACAATTTCGCGATTTATTTGCAGATATATTTGTGGCGGAATGATATTGTATTGGTTCAGGATGAATATTACGGTCAGCATCTTATTAATTATATCTTTCTGCACACCTTCTTCATGCAAAACCTCACATTTCTACGTGCGCGCGATATGTTTCAAAAAGGGGTTTACAAAGTTTTTTTTTCATAGTATATTTTAATATAGTGTTCTCGCAGATCCATAGCGAATATGATTAATAAAATTAATCTTTTAAATTTTGGCTTTAAATGTGTCACAAATAAATTTTTGGTTTGTTGAATAAAAATTAAAGTACCTACCTATTTATTTTCTTCTCTTATTTTTCCAGTTTTTATATTCTAGCCGCCGTTTACATCATTGTAAATGAAGGATATTGCTTACAATTGATAGAGAAAATATAAAGACGCCTATTCAAGAGCCGTTGGAAAAAATGAAAAAAAAAAAAACAAATCCGAACTATGCTACGGGGCTCAAACTACCGTGCGGGCTTAGCATAAACCGACATGAAATTCGATGCAACACAATCGTGGAAAGTTTTGTATATCGCATAATGATGTTATGATGTGACATAAAATATTATATAACCACCCGGTTACTGTACCAATCTAGGTTCAGTAACCGATTTAGCATTAGTCTATTCGCTTAGAATTTGTCGTTAAAAGTACATGTTCACGGTCGGTATCGTTTGTCCTTTGAGAACACTGACGACAGCATGTACTTGTAACGACAAATTCTAAGCTAATATAGACTACACCAGTAGCGGAAAAACTAAAGAAATAAACAGATCAAATCACTTATATATTTTTTAGGTAACTGTGGATGAAATATCATTTTGCCAATACAAGGGCGAAATAATCCGCTAGATAGCCGTGAAATAGCACTTTATGCTAGGGAGGACGACAAGAAAATAGGATAAGAGGCTTTCAAAGAAAATCCGATGGAGGTTGAAAGAATACTGAGACAAACTAAAAGAAAATTGAAGGGAATCTGCTCTGGGTCCAAGACTTTACCGTCCTAACTTGCGAGGGATTTACTTTCTGTTTAAAGGAAAAAATTTTCGCAAACACAATATTTATTTTAAGCTGAAATTGCTTGCGAGAATCTGGTCGCAGGATTAAAGGGTTTTTCTCTTTAATAATATACAAAGTGTTATAGATACATGAAGTGGATAATATCATAGCAAATATCAATGAAAGTAGAAGTTGTATTTTGTAAATCTATCGAGTTAAATATTATTTTATTTAAAATATTTCAAACTTATATTTTGGTACTTATACAGTTCTAATATTATTTGATTAAATATATATTGATAGCTTTACCTAGTTACAGAAGGACTAGCTCATTATTTGCGCAACGAATCAGCCTAGCTGTTTAGCACGGAAATGCAGCCAGTATTCTTGGCACCATTCCACGCAGGAAAGACTTGTACCGTAATTAGACTAAGTGAGCGATAACTTTTAGAGTAATATTTTCAGTAAAAAATTGTATATTGTAGAATCCATGTGTGTGTGCATGAAAAGCACCATCAAAAAACTCAAAGATACAATAAAAAGAAACATAACAGAACAACATAATAATAATAATTATTATTATAGCTACATCTATTAATTAGATAAGCTGCACTTAGTACATGAATATTACAAACACTCAATATTTAGTTTACATGAATTAATATTGATATTCCTAGTACCTGCGCTAAGACAACAAATATCTAAGTCAATACATTACTGGAATATCAAACAATACATGCATCACTCAACACTGGCAAAGTGAAGATCTAACAACTATTTACTGATAAGAAAACTCAAAAATATGGACATCCGAATGATTTATGTGGTCCTGGCGCAAAATATTGGGTATCTCATGGACTGCGCATCGCACAAACGCCTCGATATTGGATGAGCTGAAGATACAGACCCGTCTGTCTACCATCTGCACCCGCAAGCAGCTCTCATTCTTCGGCCATCTGGCTAGGAAAAAACCCGACTGCATCGAGCGGCTAATTATATCTGGTCGCATGGAGGGCAGGCGAAGTAGGGGCAGAGCGCTAACCCGGTGGATAGACAGCATCTGCAAGGCCACCGGCGTGAACATCCAAGGTTCTTTCGACAAGGCTCAAGACCGCACCACCTGGCGAGCCTTGATCAACAAACTGGGCTCGTAGACGGTTACGACCCTCAGTCATGAGGCAACGACTAAGAAGAAGAAGAAGAATGATTTACGTAAACCTTTTTCGTACAAGCAAACAGACCAAATGTCTATTGCGTTGCTTTTGGTAGCAAAACTAGCATTTTTGGCACCGATAAACTTGTGACATTTTTTTGCGCCGTCCGCCCTGTCCAGGGTGTGTGTCTTTTGAACTAATAAACATTATTATAAATCTGTAGTAACGTAATATGAATCTCTAATCTTAATTCGCTTCGAGGCAGAAACACGAATGGAAAGAATCTTCTCGATAGAAAGTTTTCCCAAAAACATCATTTTATTGAGGCTTATAGGCACAGCTTTCATCTCCGCTTCGCACAATTCACGTCAGCTCTTCGTGCATCGTGCAATGCATCTCCTTTCCGCATTGATGGAAAAAACCAGTCATCTTCGTTACGCATCTCCGGGACTTAAGTAAGGAGTCTACGTCTTGACAACTAGACTATAAGTTTTTATAGTATTCCTTAATTTCAGCTATAAATAAATAAATAAATAATCATTTATTCAGCTTAACACATATTACAAAGGAATTCAAATACAAATTTAACCAGTAATTTAACCAATACCATTTCTCCAGATCAACAACTGCCTGACAGGGAAGTACTGCCTGGTCGTCGCGTTTCCGAAGACCACTCGCGAGGGTAATAAGCTATGCCCTGGAGATCTGGCACCATTGTACTAGCTGTACTAAAATTAACATAAAACTTAAACTAAAATGTGCTGAAAAGGCTACTGCCTCAGCATAATGCTGCAGTGATTTGGCAACATAAACAAACAATTTGCAAAGAAAGTCAAACATTCATATCTATAAGTAGGCCTACACGGTCTGTTTTAACTCAACAAACCAGTTAACAACTTTCAAGTAACTAACTAAACAAAGGAAGGTCAAACAAGGAAGTAGGTACTTGAAAACTAAATGATTAAAAGGCAAAGGAGGAGCTCGACTGGAAGAGAGAACTCGGGTGAAATCGTAGGAGGGGAAGGTTTTAGTTCTTTGGTGCTTATTTTAACCACTTTTACAGTCCACAGCAGCTGTTAACTATGGGCTATGATCTCTTCTAAGAATGAAAGGAATTTGGTCATAGCCCAACGTGTTTGATAGGATTCAAACCGTTGAACATTTAAATTTTTGTCTTAAGAGCGTTTATGCAAAACGGCGCGCATCGCGTTTCTTGCCATACTAGAGCACGTTTTCGTTGGCACTGACGCAATTTTGCGCTGATAATGCTATTACAAAAAAATTTATAGTAAAATAAATATACTACTTATTAAAATAGTAAATAACCAGTGACATTGAATATTAATTGAATTAAATTACTATAATTCAGAAATAACAAAATATCTTAGATTTTATCCTAAAATAATACGTTTAATTTATCGAAAAAAGCTAAAAATGACACTTTTCGGTTTATGGTTTTTGAATGAAAATCTAGGAAAATCGTGTTTTTTTTGAGACACTTTTTAGTAAATGTTATTAATTTTCTAAATATGTCATTGTTATAAGTTTGTGTTATGAAACATGGCAAATATCTTGCATCAAAATAGAGCTTCCACCGCTAAGTGAGTAATTAGCCTTTACCTTAAACTTTCTAATGAGAAAGTTATACACATATTTTCAAATATTTTTGAGACAAAAACTAGATTATGAAATGCCGAATAATATGATAGCAATTATCTAATCAATAATTGAACACATGACACTCTTATGTTATGTCGAAAATTGACAATTTTGACTCAAGCATAATTCCAACGCATGAATGGTCTTAACTGGGCTATGATCTCTTCTAAGAAGGAGAAAAATATTCTGTTTGCACTAATCTTAAATTTTTAGGTTTGTTTCGTTAACTTTAAACTCAAACTATTAACCAAAAACGGGAACTTCTAGTTTCGTGTCGCATGCTCTTAACTGTAAATCCATTAATGTTTTTTGTTAATTTAATTGCATTATTATTGTTTTTATAAGAAATTCGCTTTCGCTGTAATTCAAGTTTCTTATACTTTTAAGTCCAATTTTTTTTATATTTGACCCGTAGGTAATTATCGGCATTTTTTCTTCTTTTTCTTTATTCTTTGTATTACAGGCACGAAAGGCAGTAAAATGTAATCGAAAATATTGTTATGGTGTTTTGCCGCAAAGACGTAAGATATTCCTACATAAAATATAATCATCGCATTACTGAATAAAGTTAGAGCATTTACAAAATCTTACGATCATTATTGTGCGTGTAATTGTTAATTCTTACAATAATATGCTGCAAGAGTTTTGGTAAAATTGCCTAACTTTGTTCTACATTATTGTGAGAGGGTTGTTAATCTTTCCAAACAACCTTTTCAAGATTCCATACTTTTATCATATTTCACTAGTTGTAAGCTACCCGCAATAATTTAAGTTCAGCGTGCAATTGGATTAAAAGCATTAATTTTAAAGCATCACTTATTTTGATTCAATGAAAACATTTTAATTGTTGTACCTATAAGTAATTCTTAAACAAATAGCTCTTGATGAGTCAATCTAATGTTTAGCTACTGCATGATTGGAATACACACAAACATACACATTAATTAAAGGACCAAGTTTCAACACTGGTTACATCGGTTCAAAAACCACGGAATCGAAAATTTTTTAATACATTTGCTCAAGAAATATAATAAGTTCTATGTGTGTTTAGCATGCGGAAAGTTATTCTTTTCCACACTAGTGTTTATTTGTTTTCCTCTTGAATATAATAATATCAAATACGAATACGTCTAAATGTATGACGGAGGTTTATAATAAAAAATCTTAAATCCCGTCCAGTGTTTTTATAAAATGACTGTTTTACGTAGTTATTACTAAATACATGAGTTATGACTCAATTAATTGTAGTTTACAAGATGTATTGCGGTATCCTAGTCTAGACGTAGACAGTGGTACATAAGATCTGATACTCTATTCGTAATTGCTCAAAACTTCAATATTAGAATTTCCAAACTGGTATAACAGCAAACTCGACGTCGTTACGCACTAATGAAATTTTGAGGCATTAAGTAATTAAATAAACATTAGAGAGTCGCAGACAAAAGCCACGTCTCCACAACACATTAAGAGTTAAAACGAATTTATTCAGAAACTTGTTCACAGACTGCTGCAAGAGGAGCAGCAGCAAATGACCTCAGAAACACGAATTTTCGACATCAGACATATTACGTGTCTGATGCGGAAAATTCGTGTTTCTGACGTCAAATTACAGAACTGTGGTAGGCACAAAGGTATAAATTGTAAAATTAAATACTTACTGCGTACATTTATAAGTTTGTTGCTAATCTTCGCGATAACGCGTTATCACGTGAACACGCGATATCGTGTGATCTCAGTGGATGGACAAGGATGTTTGCCGGGTCAGCTTGTATTTGGGTTATTCACAGATCTTGCGGTATTCTGGGATTAACTCACGCTCGTATAAATGGAATCACTGGTTGAATTGTAATGTGTAAACACCATTTCGGAATAGACTCCATTGTGAGTCGAGGATGGGAAAATAGGAGTTCAGTTTACACAGGACCCTTTAATGCTAAATCCAATTTAATTATGCGTGGAAACGTATCAAGTCTGAGGTATCAAGTATCAACTATCAACCAACTCGTAGTTTTTTTTTTTTAATCTTTATTTAACGAGTTTAGTCATTTTTGACTATGCCACTCTGTATAATTTACAATTGTACTGTATGCAGAATTTAGAGATTACGGTGAAACTGGACGTGAGTGAAGTTATCTGTTCTCAAGTACAATCCCAACCAACCGTAACGTTTGGTAGGCTTTGGCTGAGTGTGGATAGGCCAACACGCTATTAAAAAACCCACAGATCAGGGAAAGAGCGTCTTCATTCCAGTTTCAGTCAGATTAATTCGGCAACGTGGAAGGCAAATGGCCACAAGGATCTTCAACCCGGTGGGCAGACTAACTTAAGGAAACTGGGCCCCCTTACCTTATAGGTACGAAGCAGTTCACATGGCTGCGGACAGAACACGGTGGAAGGAGATGATACACCGCAGGATTATAGTTAAGTCAATCCACGACTTCGCGCCCTACTCTGTCAAAATCGCTTTTTTTATCGATTAGTATGGAGTTTGACAGAGTGGGGCGCGCCGTAGTGGATTGAGAAATATCTACGATCCTCAGTCATGAGGGACTAACCGAAGAGAAAGAATGTCTTCAGTCCATCTGATGAAGTTTCTTTCCACAAATGTTACTTTAGACATAGCTATGCAGTCTACCTACTACACAAAAAATCATATCGGACTACGCATAATATACTGAGCTCATAAAAGCTGATATGAAAGGTTACGACACCTAATATAAAAATTTATTTACGGCCTTATAATGAAGGTGCGTGCGAATTTTCACGCTTATGTATGTAGGCTTGCTTTCTACTGAAAAAGGAAAATTGTTCTGTTAACAAATATGAATATTCCTACTACTCCTACTTATGTGTAAGTAACCAAGAATTTTTATAACAAAACTCGCGTTCTCATACTAAAGAATTGCGTCAATAATTGTGTTGTAATTCTTCCGATATTGCTTCGGAAATAGTAAGCAGTAATTTATATCAATGGAAGATTTATATAAAAAGGTTGAATTCCACTTTAGCTTAGCATTATTAATTAGCTTAATTGTTATTTTATAATTAACTAGCAGACTTTGCAGGCGGCTTTGCCTCAGTTTTTCACTAGTCCCAAGAGAAGCAAGGAATATTTATTTTCCCAGATATAATTTGTCTCTATTCAAATATCAAAAGTAAACGGTAAGAGTGAGTTTAGTAAAATCCTTTCTTAGTGCACCTCATAGAAAACCTACAGGCCAAAGGAGTCCTTAAAGCTAGCGGTTTAGTTTATATAGTATTTAGATTAATTTGACATATTATTATGTGTAACTCGTATTGAAATTATTATATAAATAAGTGACTTATACTCATCTTCGTTTGATCCTATAATATTGCCACTCAATCCTGCATAGGTACCCTAGCTTCATCATTGAAGCTCCCATGAGCGCAGTACATTTGGCTTATCTCGGTTGAACGCAAACCACACATCCTCCGTTTGTTTAGGTTCAGCTCTTAATCAAAACAAAAGGCGAGCGTCCTAGTTCCGAGTTTCGAGAGACACAGATAGGCATCTCAATGTGGGAGCACAGACAAGCTCCTTTTGTTTTACTTCTCTGTACTTTCCAAGTGGAGGAAGATTACATCTTATATGGAAGTTTGGATTTTTGTTCTCTTAATAAAGGTAATGAGTAGATTTCCGTACAGAAGTTTCTTCCCCGTTTATAAGTTCCTTTTACAGGATACGCTTAATTAGTTTTTTACTGCCATTGCGCCAAGAAATGAAACATAATATTGTTAATAAGAAGCAGATTACGAAAGCATCCTTTTAATGCCTATAAAAGGCTAGTATAGTAGAGTATTCTTTATTTATATAAATATTAGTCTTCCTGGCGAGCTCCTGCTATTATCGGAAGATCCCGAGGAGTTTTTGCAAAATCCTCTGTCTTCATTGGAAAAGGAACTTTTCTGCTAAATTGCAGCTTTCTAGGACCAATATGACGATGAGTCAGTGCGGTTGTCTGTCCAATCTAACCGGCAACTGATAACCGACACTTGCATAGAACCTATGTAGGCAGAAGTTTGTCCACATAACCAATATCGGTCGATAAGTTGGGTACGAGAGAAATGCAGACGATATTTGTTAATGTAGACACGTTGGTACACCATCTTGGTACGCGTTTTCTTTTAAGAGAAAATCGACACAAATTATTATCGGTCTTATCAATATAAAATTATTCTCTGGACTGTGGGTTCGATAAAGCGACACTACCAACCAGTACAGCTAAGTTTGGTAAACGTTTTATCGATTGTCGATTGACGGACATCGTGTGGATAGATGACTATTTAATTTTTAAATGCATGCAGTAACTAGCCTAGGCCGAAGCCTCCCAACGGACCAGAACTGAGCCAATTTAGAAATTATAAAATGCAGCGAAATCGAACCCTTGACCTGCCAATGAATTTGTGAGCGCGCAAAACTTCTTATGTACCACTTACAAGTTACTTTTTATTCCTTCTAACTTGCCTAACAACTGGTACCTAACAACAGTAAATAAATAATAGCAGGGGCCATAATGAAGGAGCAAAATTAGATTACATTAATAACAAAGTTTCGTTCGCAAGTGATTGGTTTCTAACAACGTATTTCGTTAGCGCAAGATAATGGAGAATCAAATCCATTGAGAGTTAATTGATTGATGAATAGATTGTTTGGCTAAATCAAGTTTAGCAATAATTATTCGTTACTTAAATCCTAGATAATATTAAATTATGACACAGTTAATGCGTTCGAGTCCTCTATCCATTTCGGAATTAAATTATAAAATTTAAAATTTTTTTAAGGTTCCGTACCCAAAGGGTAAAACCGGGACCCGCTGACTTCGCTGTCCGTCCGTCCCTCGCAACCCTTAGTGCACGAGCCCGACTCGCACTTGACCAATTTTTATATTTTAAACTCTTGAAAACTGTTATTTAAGCGATTTTTAGTGACCTGCAGAAAAAAACTAGAAAGACCAAAAAATAGAAATACGATTGAAAAAGAACTTGATATAGAAAGTATCCTAGCGGTAGAGTTTTGAGTTTTCATAAGAGCCTATTATTTAGTTTAGGCCATGTGAAAATAAATATTTACCCACGACGGAACGGAGTACGGGTATATGCGTTTAGGGTGAGAGACCGTTTGTATATTACTTGTTTGTTTGTATGTTAAATTGTTCACAAAAACCAATAATAATATTTTTGTTTGTTTGTGCACATCTATTTTCCCATTTATTTCAAAAACGGCTTGACCGATTAAGATACAGTTTTCTGTATAATGTTTGGTATTCAACGGCAATGGTTCTTAGATAGTTGTTACGAACATAGATCACCAGGGGGCGCCATAAAAAACATTTACATTGCAAACGAATGTTCCCATTTATTTCAAAAACGCCTTGACCGATTTAGATGCAGTTTTCTGTATAATGTTTGGTATTCATTGGCGATGGTTCTTAGATAGTTGTTACGAACATCGATCACCATTTTCTTTGATTTGTAATTATACTGATAGGTTCTTAGTTCTTACTTTCCTTTAGTCGGGGAGTTTCAAAAAACTTATTTAATCCTTTTTCAATTACAAGTCTGCAAAAGTCGTGGGTGTTTTAAATTTTTTTAATTTTCCACTTGTTTCATTTTCATTTTCATAACTTCATTTTCCTACGTATTAATGTAAGCACATTGTTTTGTTTTCATTAGGTGATCGTAAACGAGTGCGGGGTCGATGTGGCTCTTCGTTGATGCAAGATAAGCCAAATCTATTGCTGTCGGGATCCTGCGAATGGGAGGCGAGCGCTTATCCTAAGTTGCTAACTTGACTTACGATCGAATAATCAAACTAAGATGACGCAACTGTCACGTGAAAAACAACTGTATTTGCTGCACGTTAAAGTGTATATTCTTGAAGCGATTTTCAGAGTACTTTTGGTGTAAATAGTGTAGGGGTGGATTTGGAAATTTAGACGTTTCAGCGGAAAAGGTTTTTAAACGTTCCGCGTTAGTACAAAGGTTGTGGTTGGAATGAATTTGAATGGATTTTGTCTTACATTTATTTGTAAGAGGTGTCTCGTCTCTTACAGATAAACTAACTTGCCTAGCGAGCTTGTTCGTAAGAATTTCTAGATGATGTAATTTCTTGGCTAGAATACCATTATATTAAAACATACAGACACATAGTACCTACTTTACTTAGATAATAATATACTTCTTGACCCATTACGTCATCATATCAAACTGATAAAAAAATGGAACTTTTATGATAAGACTTTCTCTATCTCCGTCCGTCCGTCCGTCATACTCGATTATTACAGTAACCATTGAAGCTATCGTCAGGAAATTTAGAATGGTAGGTATATTATATTAATGGCCCAAAAATATGGAAATAATAAATTTATTTTTGTTAAAAAAGGGTGGAAAATAAAAGGGTGGTTTATTACCCTGAATTACTAATTAGGTTCATCATTATTTTTGCAAGCAATAAAATTGTTTAACTTAGGTAATATCTTACTTAACCATTTAGTGAACGATCATAAAACTTTCATGAATATTTTTGAGTATAAACTGGTAATCAAAGAAAGATAAACTTCAGGTTATTACCGCATGAAACTTTTACCTAAAACAAACGTTTTATACTACCTCTCGGTACCAAGTTCAAGCTAGAACTTTATATTATATTCTTGGACTTTTCTAATTAATCTCACCGTAACGATTTGTTGTACAGCTTAATAAAAACGAACCTTAAATTCATTGCTTTAAGTGCGATTATATATTGAATATTATATTTCAGTGAGGGACTTATTGCATAGTATTAAAACTGTTCTTTCGATAGAGTTGGCCGCATAAAATTTTATGCAAATACGAAAGTCGAACGGTTTCATTTCTCTAATTATATGAAAAGTCCATTGAAAAGTTACATTTGAGATTGCGTTTTTAGAGGACGCAATTTTATTTTTTTGATGTGTAGGGGGGGTCAGTGTAAAGCTAAAACCAAGTTTGTGGGGTCGCCACCCTTGTCCCACGGCCACGGCATGATAAAAATCACGTACGTTGTACTTATTTATTTATTTTCTTCTATTTTTTAGTATTTGTTGTTATAGCGGTAATAGAAATACATCTTCTGTGAAAATTTCAAGACATCACGGTCTATCACGGTTCAAGAGGGACGGACGGTCGGACGGACAGCGAAGTTCCTTTTTCATCCTTTGGGTACGGAACCCTAAAAACCTAGTTTTTTTATCAGTATAAGTTAATCATGTTGTGTTGTTCACTTAAGTGAGTTGGGGAAACTACCGGTTGCTACACAGAATGATGCAGAACCAGAACCAGATTGTAGAGAATGATTATAAAATCGCACACGCAAAATAAATCGACTAAAGAAACAAACAGCGAGTTCGAATAACAAAATTAATACGATAGTCTTGTTATTCAAAATAAGTACATAATTATATTGTTTAATAGAGGAAACCCAAGCAATTGGTGTATTATTAATAATTATACTCGTGGCATATCAGTTTGTTTTTAGGGTTCCGTCGATTCCTTAGACATATTTTCGATTAACGCATTTTACAGATTTATAATATACTTATTGTATTTTCATAATAGTTCCTTTATAAATATTTTGCCTTCTTTAATTTATTCGGGCTATTGGGCTATAAGTGTTATAAAACGTCTGTGCAGTTCAAGCGTGGTATTTAATTATACATACCATAAAATTATAAGTGCATTGTAATTTATAGATGTATAAACCTGAATTAATTTATAACACTTAAGCTTGGAATTTAAAATTACGACTGTACAGGACCATTAACCAAAATAATTTAAATGGAGCGCATTCAACTCGTGTTTTACCTACTTAAAACTATCACAAGATACTCGTGATTTTGTCTGGGTAAAGATCTGTTTCTCTAAATAATTAAACAAATTACATTAAAAAAAAACATTCTCAATTTTGTTTTTATATTATATTTTAATTATATTTACGCCGTAAAATAGCTATCTCATGTTTTAATTTTCATGCCAAAATTTGGTACGGAAAACGTTTCAATTAAAAACCTCGTTCATGCATTAGCAGGAAAACATAAAACGCTAGTGCAGCAAATAGTAACTTTCCGCACATCACATGCATAATATAGAAAAGTTTACTTTTAAAATTCCTTGTAATTTGAAGACGTTAAACACGGACGTGGAACTTATAGGTAAGTAGGAATAATAACAATATCTAGTAGATAATCCATTCACATATTAGTGTGTAATTAATTAAATTTTAAAAAAGTACCTATATTAGAAGTAGATTTTGTCCTGGATAAACATAGTTAATACACTCAATTTTTTATATCATAGCTATTAGAATGTAACCAGAAAAAAACTTAAACGCAAGGAATGTGGTCTTCTTATTAAGTACAAATAGCTATTTCGATATACCTACCTATTTTAAGCGTAAAATGTAATTTCCTTATATTGCAGACGGACAGAAATCTATTTGTGTAGTTCTAGTTACATAGCATATGGACCATATTATAATAACATGGAAATTTTAGTTATAAATAAAGGAAGCTGACGCTATAAAATCATTATCTTCGAGTCGTATCATCAACATGGTTGTCAAGGTCTTTGTTATTCTCGCGTACGCGTTCTTAGCGACTGTGGTCTATTCGTCGCCGGTCGATGAGCAAAAACCTTTCGGTAAGTATGGTGACTTACTTTACGGTTATATAGTTATTAATATGGTTTCTTACTTTTGTCGTTTACGGTTACTTAAAAGTAATTTAAATTATGGCTATTATAAAATAAAATTTCTGGAGTGAACCACTGGTCATTTGAACAAGTGAGAGTTTATATTTTATATTAATATATACGGAACCATTAGTCTACGCATCCATCTCGCACTTGAACTATTATTATTTTGCACCATCATTAGGTACTGCTGAGTCTGATCCTGTGGAAGTACAAATTAAAATAAACCCTACTTCATCTTTTCTTATAAAAGGAAACTATGTGCAATGTTGCACATGGGTGTGGTAAAGACTTTAATTTTTTTTTAAATAACATATACATTTTTATTAAGTTAAGCTAAGAGAGGTATATACAACAAAGCAAAAGGTCGTTAATTATAACAGCATAAAATAACTGAATGTTACGTTCTCAAACTTTTCATCTTCACTTCATTTTTATTTTTTATATCTAATAATTAAAAGTGTTAATTTTAATAAGAATAATATAAAATGAATTGTCTTCTTCGCCAATTTTCACTGGCCGAGCTAAATTTGGTAATCTTTTAACTGGACCCCACGATACAGGTCACCTAGTGTGGGGTCCAAAGGATATCAGTTATGAGGCAAACTTCGATAAAACTTTATTTAAATTGCTTTAAGAGACACATCTATAATATAATCAAAATATATGTGATTTTTGTGCTTTATCATAATATTGTTTGTTTCAGATTGTCCACCAAATGAGAAGTATTACAAGTGCAACCTGGAGGTATGCTACAAGAAATGCGATAATCTCCTCCGTCCACCCCCCTGTCCATCCATCGCACCAGGCTGCTACAAGCCGTCTTGTGAATGTATTGACGGTTATCTGAGGTTTGGAGACGATGGGAAATGCGTACCTGAAGAGAAGTGCCGTAAGTATTGCTTTCAAGTCACCGATTAGAAACCTCAGGATGTGTGTATCCGAACAATTTACGTAAATCTTTTTAATACAAGTAAACAGTACAGTGCGCCATCTGTCAAAATTCTGTAGGTGGCTGTTTACCGAACTACACCGTGGCCTCACTGTACTTTGTTGATGGAAAAGCAAGCATTTTTGGCACCATTAAACTGATGACATTTTTTCGCCTTGTCCACGTTATATGTCTTTTTTTTCAAGTTGAAATCGATACAAAAGGAGGTATATCTCTAATCAGTGACTAATAATATGACATTCTGGGCTTTAAAGTTTTAAAATATCAAGCCCCAAAGTAAAGTAAAAACGGTACTGTTTACTGTTACGGTTACTGGTGTCATTTATGAGACTAAAATCTAGAATATGGATTTTCGAAATTCCCGATGTCCAAAAATCTTGAAAGTTTGCCTAGAAGCAAAAACAAGCAAAATTAAGTGGAAGAAGTGACGGAAAATGTCCGAAAAATGCATAAAAATGAGATATTTTACAATCAAATTCTTAGAAAATATTAATAAACATAAATTATCTTCCACAAAGTTGTGATACTAGAGTGTTAGATATTGTTAAGTTAAAGTTGCAGAGTTACTATTTTGTCAGTTTATCAGTCACAGCAAAATTGACGACCAAAGTAAGTTCTTTCAGGCCTTCCAAAGGTCTAGAACCCCTACGTCTTAAAATAGCAACACTAAAACATATTACAAAGAAATGCATGTGTGCTGTGGAACATTCGGTTGAAACAAAGTTCACCCACCACTCGATAGAAAGCGGTAGCTTGTATGTGGACGCATTAAACGAGAGTGGCAATTATATGGGAAGGCTATTTTCGTGAACTTTCTTCATGACGGGATTTTTGTGACAGAAAAAATCAATACTTGTCTTCTATCTACTAATTACGAAATATAATAAATACCTTTCTCCTTTTCAGCAAAAGCATGAAAATCTCAAAACAAGTATGCTTCAAGATAAATAATAAATATAGATACCAACACTAAAATTAAAAACAGAAACTCGCAGTTCACGTGTTATAAATTTTTGTAAGTAAGTTTGTAAGTTTGATAATAAAATTGTTGTTGACTAAATTCTTAATCTTTCATTTTTACCCACGACGGAACGGAGTACGGGTATATGCGTTTAGGGTGAGAGACCGTTTGTACATTACTCTATTAAAAAGATTTTATGTTAGTTAGTATGTTAAATTGTTCACAAAAACCAATAATGCGAAAATATTTTTGTTTGTTTGTTTGTTTGTTTGTTTGTTTGTGCACATCGATGTTCCCATTTATTTCAAAAACGGCTTGACCGATTTAGATGCGGTTTTCTGTATTATGTTTGGTGTTCAGCGGCAATGGTTCTTAGATAGTTGTTACGAACATCGATCACCAGGGGGCGCCATAAAATACATTTATATTGCAAACGAATGTTCCCATTTATTTTAAAAACGGCTTGACCGATTTAGATGCAGTTTTCTGTATAATGTTTGGTATTCATTGGCGATGGTTCTTAGATAGTTGTTACGAACATCGATCACCAGGGGGCGCTATAAAAAACATTTACAGTGCAAACGAATGTTCTCAATTATTACAAAAACGACTGAACCGATTTGGATACAGTTTTGTATAAAATATTAGTGAGTCATTGGCAATGGTTCGTAGATAATTGTTTTTGTGATTGAACAGCAGGGGGCGCCACAATAAACGTCTCTTTATGACTTGGAAGGGATGATGCCTTCAAACGCTGCTAGAGGAGCTAATGGCTAGTTTGAAGATTAATTTTCATTTTTTAATAATAATATAATTTAAATTACATTAATATATTAATCGAAAAACTATAAAACAAGTAAAAAATTAAAAAAATTTAAAACACCCACGACTTTTGCAGACTTGTAATTGAAAAAGGATTAAATAATTTTTTTGAAACTCCCCGACTAAAGTAAAGTAAGAACTAAGAACCTATCAGTATAATTACAAATCCAAGAAAATCCGTCGGAGCTGCCATTGCTATTTTCGTTTCCAATATCAATTAATGTAATTAGT
This sequence comes from Coenonympha arcania, assembly GCA_036785405.1. Lineage (NCBI taxonomy): Eukaryota > Metazoa > Arthropoda > Insecta > Lepidoptera > Nymphalidae > Coenonympha > Coenonympha arcania. The sequence continues at coordinate 12,148,716 of CM072065.1, forward strand.
AAGTATTGATAAACTGCCGGTATATGAGAAGTATCAAGAAATTGAGTTAGGCATCAACTGGTAAACAGCACCATCAACACCGTCATAGGCAAAACACAGCAGCTCCGGCGGATTTTCTTGGATTTGTAATTATACTGATAGGTTCTTAGTTCTTACTTTCCTTTAGTCGGGGAGTTTCAAAAAAATTATTTAATCCTTTTTCAATTACAAGTCTGCAAAAGTCGTGGGTGTTTTAAATTTTTTTAATTTTTTACTTGTTTTATAGTTTTATTGTAATGACCTAATTATTAATGTTTTCATTTTTCTACAATCAAAACACCAAACATTAATAATAAAATATGATAAGTCTAAACTATGAATGTATAAAAATATTATGATTAGAAATTTAAGTTTACACGGTTTTACTTTATCACATTAATATAAACCCGAAGGTTTGTATGTATGCATGGTACTCCTTCACGCCAAAACTAAGTACTTAGTAATTAATTTACTGGGAATGGAGATTTATACTTTTTGCTAATCACTCGATATCGCGTGATGATTGATTGCTATCACGCAATATCGTGTGATCATCCTCTTTTATAAAGAATTTTGACCATGTATTTACTTTACTTATTTACCTGTTCAGAGATAAATTTCGGTATTTTGCTATAATCAATCAATCTCATAACCTCCAGAAGCTCACAAAGACTCCATTAACAGAATTACAATATTTCATCTTTATCTCGCATTTTGTTGAGACTCGCCCTATATTAGAGCAAATGTTTTGTGATTTCGAATAATGTTTTTGCCTTTCATTGCTTGTTTTGATTAATTCTGTGCTTTATTACAGTGCTGTAAAGTTGCAAACGCCTTGTTTTACATGTCTGCCGACATCGTGGTTAATTGAATTATGGTGAAATTAATCAGTTAGTTCAAAATAGTTTCAAAGTACCTAATATTTCAATTAGGCAACAATTTACATACTAATATTATTTGCTTTAACTATGCTTTACCAACAATATAATTATTATTTAAATTTAACAGGGATAACTTTCGGTCCCTATTTTGGGTTGGTCCCATTTGGCCCAGTGGGTTGCCTTGCCCCAGTACCGGGGCGGATAGGAAAAAAGTTACCCACGGAATTAATTTCCTCAGTAGGAACCTAGTACCTATAGGTACTTACCTATAGGACAGTGTTAAAATGTAGAAGGATATCTTTAAACTGTGCCTATAGTAAGTGCGCGAATTGGATGCCGAACGATTGCATATAGGTATAGCATGTAGATTGTAGGTATGTAGCCCACTACAATCAAAACGCGCGTCGACAAATAACTAGTCGACAATAACATAGTTTAGCAAGTGATAACCATGAGGTCAGGTGCGTTCCCGATATGCAAGCCTCATTCATCGTATAGTCTTTTATTTTCTTTAGTAGCTGGTATAAAACTACAGCATGTGCCCGCAGCCTATTTTTACAAACGTCCCTTTGAAATTACGCCTACATCTAATATGATAAAGATCTAAGCCTTAAGCTTTAGGCTAAAATATTTACGATTTAAAAATAGAACAGAATGCTATCATTGAGTTTGGAATAAAATTAGTTTTCCATCGAATCTAAACTCTGCAGGTCTTGCTCGTTAATCAGTTCTCACGGATATGTATGTATGTACCTATATGCTTTATTGTAAACCCAAACAACTATTTACAAAAGTACAAGTACACAGAAGATAACGAAATAGGCAAGTACAAAAAAGGCGGACTTATCGCTAACTAGCGAACTCTTCCAAGATCCTATATTAAGTCCAAAAACACGTGGCCCGTGATATAATGTCACTCTGCAATGCACATTTCACACATATTACCTGTTAAACTTTGTTCGGAGGAAGAATAGTGATTATTACCGAGTAATTGTCTAGTTCAGCTTGGAATCTATAACTATAAAAGTCTTTGTCCTGAGTGACTGACTGACAGACAAGCTACAGCCCAAACGGCTGAACGTAGGAACTTGGAATTTTCAGGAAAGATTCTTTGTGAACCCAAACCGCGTGCTAAGAAAGGATTTTTTGAAATACTACCCCTAAGGGGGTTAAATAAGGCATTTAGGTTTGTATGAAAGTCCCTCATTTTTCAAGTTAGTTCAATATAAATAGTAATAGTCGGAAGCGAAGATAGCGTCCGGTCGCGTCGATTAACTGTGACTAGTACATACCTTCACCATGGAGGCACAGATCATATCAAGAAGAAACTAATATTCAGCATCTCATTTGAAACCGAGCCATTTTTCCTCTAGCAATGATATTTATGCGGCCATTTATCGCCGTCGCCACCTTTGCGCGACAACAAAGGGCCGCTCGGGGCAGCGAGACGTTTTTACGCTTTTTGCGGGTAGGTAGCGAGTAACAGTCGCGCGTATAAATGGTCCATTAGCAAAATTATTTTCCTTTTTATATGGCGTGTGAATGGAATGTGGGTAGAGAATGTTAGATCATGCAGTCATTTCAATTTCGTCAGCTGACTTGCACATGGAGCATGTGCCTTGCATATTTTTTTGTACGTCTCTTTGAAGTTACGGTTGCGTCTATAGTTAGTGTAGCTTTACGCTAAAATCTAATATCTTAGATGCTTCATTACTTACACGAATATTCAGTTGCTTCAAGTTTAGATCAAGTAAGGTTAGGTTAGGTTAGGTTTGGTTAGGTTAGGTATAAGAGTTTATACCTCTAATTTGAAATGATTTGAATTGTACCTATCTACTGTACCATATTATTATCAACATAGATCTATAAAAGGTCATAGCTCGCGCTCCAACTAGATAGTAACAACACTACTCCGTAAGTGCGGCAACATTTTCTTGTAGTGTGAGTGTGTCAATTTGAAATTTGCAGTGTGAGCAGAGGCTAGTATGCGTGAAAAATTGTGTAGCGTTGGCGCGGGTTTGACAGCTTAGACAGAGTATTAATTGCCGCACTTTCAAAGTCGCCGGTGACCTCTTTCACCTTTATGATTATTATCAATATGATTTTTCACAATTGAAATGAAATTTTGCCAAGAAATAGGTAGGTACCTGTGATTCAGCGTTATTGTACCGAATCCCGGTAGTTACTCAAGTAAAGTTGATTGCAGATTGTCGCAATTGAAAAAGAAGTATCTTTTGCTGCTCTTACAGTAATTGCATCTCCAGTGGAAGGAACGACCGGAACTTGGGACTTTACGGTCTTGTGGCTTTTGCGGCATAATAATATGTGGGTAAACGGCAGTGTGCAATAAATTTTATTACTATAACGTTATTTTATTATTGGCACATAAAGTAGAGGAGATAAAACCAGAACATCTTGCTCTCCTAATCTCTTAGGAAATAATATTCGGAGACTTAATTTAATTCATGATGTTAAGCGGCCGTTCCATTCCTGCGCACGATGCACTTTAATGTACAATGCTTTTTAACATGTTTAATTGACAGGCTGTGTCACTAAATTGATGAGAGACAAATTTACAAATGCGCTTGGTCCAGTCCAATCTAAAGTAATAACTATAAACTATTATACTTTTTCTTGGAAGTCATAAAATAAAACTCACAACTGAGGGCTCATCAATTGCAGATGCAAACAATTAATTACGCTTATGTATGTTGTGTAATAAAACTAAACCTTAATATTATGTTATTCTGTGTCTTAACATAATAATATATCTGAAGTCCGAACACGTCATTTGCGACGTCATTTGTACTTATGCGACGTTTGTTCGTGGGCTTTATAGTTTGATAGATTGTAGAGAAACAGAGATAGTGGAGCAATTGAAGAACGTCCTAATATCCAGAGACTGAATTCATGATATTAAAACGTCAAAATGGTTCTTTTACGGCTTGCCTACCTGCTGTTTTAGTTCAAAGGAACTACTTTAATATTTTTTATTGCTAAGTTTTATAGCTATAATATGATTCTGGCTTTATATGACGCGGTCTTGTTAGTGGTCATACTTTTGGGGAGATAACAGAAAATAAATATTTTTTATATGGTTTTCTACAATCACAATTATTATAGGTTTTTTTATATTTGACAGGAACACCTTTCCAATTGATGACACATAAAACCGTGAAACTTAAATAATATGTATTTCTTTAACATACGAGTAAATGGCAAATATATAAAGCAAATAAAAATGATTCAGTTAACCACAGCGACCCGAGTTGTTACAGACTACCTGTTGCGATCTCTGTCGCACCTACGGATTTTGTTGCACCACGGGCAGCGAGTTATTGTGCCAATTATAACTATTACCTAATATGTGCATGTAGTACCCTGAAAATGTGGACCAGACTAATCTACGTGTATGTTGTAAGGGGTAGCATTGTTATTTAATAAAGCATCAGCATTATCGTAAGCGCAAGCCTCTTTCGAGTAAAAAATATATAGATGTACAGAATAGGTATTCAGTCATTTTAATCACAAAGACAGCAGCTGTAACCTATACACTGGCGGAATATACAAATCACTTTTGCTTCCAAACAAAAAATAAAATGTCATCGCATTGTTAACCATTTCGCGTTGAGATATTGTGTTTTTAAAAACGTACTAAATAAACTCTTTTGTTTTGAAAATTGTTCATCCGCTTAACGCATTCATCATCGCAGGGTCATAATTTATCGCGCGGAGCCAAACTGCATGAAAAATAGACTGGAATTTAATAATGTATCAAAAGCTCGTATAGCGCATACGCCAAAATTGGTTTATGATTTTTTGAATTTGCGACAAAGGTAATCTAGTGGCAGACATATAGGTAGGTTATTTAAAAGTGTAACAAAATGTGCTTATTGATGTAACTAACAGATCACAAATTATAATAGCAGCGTTTTACCTGAAAATAAAACGTTTATTAAAATACTTACCTCACTGGAAGCTTTATATTGAGAGTAGCACATCCGTTTCCGTTTGATTTCCATACTTTTAGTGACGTCAGAACCGGCTCTGTGGCGCCACCTGGCGTGTCGCACCGTAGGTTTCCTTAATAGCTTGGTGCGATCCTTAGTTCATTGGCTCAATAATATCACCAGGCAGGAATTACTGAAAGCTTCCAGTGAGGTAAGTATTTTAATAAACGTTTTATTTTCAGGTAAAACGCTGCTATTAAAACACTTGACCGTCACTGGAAGCTTTATATTGAGACCCTGTTTGTTTTCGCCTGGTGACGCCACTTAATAGACGTTTTACGCCAATGTGACAATGTAGGATAATTATTATGTATGAGAAATTTAATGTTTCTCAAATAATTATTCTTAAAAACATAATTATATACTGTTTTGTTCAAAATCAGTTAATAACCACTTCTATATGAATATAAAAATAATAACAAATCGGATTGAGAAGTTGGGTGAACCATTACTTATTGTAAATAACTTCATGATTACAAGTATTGGCTGATTGCCAATTTCCACGATCTATCTCATCAAGGGAGTGATTTCTCCATCAGCTCTGGAAAGCTCCATCTACAGACCTAACACTACCAGGAGTAGCAGATATACCAGCTTCTCTGAACAAGCTCGCGAAAACTGCGCGAGGCGTTTTGGATAACAATGTAATTATTGTAATGAATAGATTTACCTACTATAATTTGAAACATTTCGTCTATCATTTAATAATGAAGTATTTATCAATAAAATTCAAATAGAGTTTAGTTACGATAATATAAATGTCAGAGCAACTTCCAACCCGACTGCCGTTAAACACTGGTATCAGTTTTTGATGTGAATTACGGCCAGAATATAACATAGGTAATAATTATCATTATCACATTTATAAAATTCTCGCTATATCTACCGTAAGTAAAGTTAGATCATAATTCTTTCTGAAAAAAGAAGTAATAACATCGCAGTATGACGAGATGTTTAAAAAAGGCTATTTACATCTATAAATAGATAAGTAAGATTTTAACTTATCAGATGGGTGGATTCTGAATCTTTATTTTCAGAATGTTTTACAAAAGCATGGTTGCTAAACTTAAATTTTCGGCACTACATAACGTCAAAACCTGATTTGTGTAAAAGAACTATGCATTGAAAATTAATTTATTACTCAAATATAAATTAAAACTGGTACTAATTGTGAGCCGGTAGGGATATTAGTAGTAATATATTATTTTCAGACTATAAGACCAACGTAATTCGTAAGTTGTGAGAGTTGAGTTTTGCAATTTTTTAAGTAAGTAAGTAATGACACTCTTACGGGGTTTCATGTTTTAATGGTTTCGGCACAGATAATATAATACTATGTTTCGGACTGGAACCAACCATACATTTCCAAACCTATGAGACGATTTTCTCTAATTTTAGAACTACCAGACCCGCTGTGTCAATTAGAAACTTGTGTTGGTTTCTCGCATTCAACGGAGCAACGAGCGCTCGAACTCTGAGTACCACGCGCCAAAAACCTTTTTCCCGTGGTATTGTTATTAAAAATATTCCCGTTTACTTATTGAGATGAATCAAGTCTCGATATACCAACGTAGTTGTGTACTACGTGTGCATTCTTCGAGGTGAACTGATAGACTACTGGGATTCCCAACTTTGCATTACTAAGTATTTTCATATCGGATAAAATAAGTGCCACCCTGGAGGTTGGCGATAGCGTGACAGAGGTACGCAATTCGTATGACAATTGAACCTGCCTGGGATGTACTTTTATGTTGTAGTGATTTTGATGTCAATCTAGAAATTTCAGGATTCGAATGTTATTTTCAATAGGAGTAAGATCTCGTCCCACTTGCTCCTTTTAAATGAGTAATAGTCTTGCTGTCACATTGGAAAAAGATCGAACTTTGACGCCGGGTGTGAGTAGTTGAGTACGTCTCTGAAAGGCATATAGTAGGGGCCAACACTTCATTTTGATTAGAAGTAGTATTTGTTCTTATCGTGTACAAGACTACGATAGAGAGAGAGATCATACAGTAATGCTCTCCAAACTAAGTACGAGGCACATGTTTACCAAAAACAAAACTGGTGGAAGATAATACAGCGAAGTTAGTAGCTGACAATTCTCCTTGCACTAAGAGTTCAGCGGATTGGATAAGGTCCGGCAGAATGTATTTGAAAAGTATCAAGTGCCGATGATTCAGTCGTCCTCGTGGACAACAAATCTGGCAAAATTCGGAAGTTCTATATTTATATTTATCTTAATTCTTTGCATTATTATCATTTAAAATCCGAATTACATTATGGAATAAGTACTTCATTTGACTTTTCCTAATAAACTATGCTCTTTTGTGGCAAAAGACCGAATTTATTTGCCAACTTAGGCTCTGTAGTAGCTGCATTGTAATTTTGACATGACCGCAAGTACATTTTGCAAAATAAATCATCTAGGCACGCAAGAACAAGAACTATGAAATTAGGCCTGTGTTAAGTAATATCAATTTTGCACAACAAGTCTTGGGGTTGCCGGAAATCCGGAATGCGGTACATGTTTATCAAGTGAAATGATTCTGGCAAAACAATCGTTTAGTGCTTTGAGGTCGAATATCGGTCGAGACTCAAGACAACCCGTCGCGCGTCGGGTTAAAGAGTGGATGAAAAGCTTGGTGTGTAAGACGCCATGCTTTTCATTTTGTGCGCCATTGCACATATTATATTCTAGAATATCTACTGGTATGCACCTTGCGAGGGTGGTTTATAACGCTCGTGCTGATAAGACTGCGTGCACTATCCAGGCCGAGTATAAGCAATGTTACCAATACTTTGCTCCCCCGAGGGGCGACGATATGATTGATTAGCATATATGATTGCTTAATGCGAATATGACTGAGAAGAGGTTAGTTGACCTTAGTGCGCATTATTATTTATACGTTGGTATCCGTACCCCGCGAAGGTGGGCTGTATGATCATGCTAGCAACATTGCGAGCACTGTCCAGGTCAAGAAGTTCCACACGATGGAACGGCAATGCTTGTATAATAACTTGCCCCCGCGAGGGGCGACGGTCTTATTGCTTCGCATATTAGTATCCACCCTGCGAGGGTGGGATGTAATGATCGTGCTAGCATACTGCGAGTCTGTCTAGGCCAAGAAGTTCCACGCGATGGAACGGCTTTGCTTGTAATACCTTGCCCCCGCGAGGGGCGACGGTCTTATTGCTTCGCATATTAGTATCCACCCTGCGAGGGTGGGATGTTATGATCGTGTTAGCATACTGCGAGTCTGTCTAGGCCAAGAAGTTCCACGCGATGGAACGGCTATGCTTGTAATACCTTGCCCCCGCGAGGGGCGACGGTCTTATTGCTTCGCATATTAGTATCCACCCTGCGAGGGTGGGATGTTATGATCGTGTTAGCATACTGCGAGTCTGTCTAGGCCAAGAAGTTCCACGCGATGGAACGGCTATGCTTGTAATACCTTGCCCCCGCGAGGGGCGACGGTCTTATTGCTTCGCATATTAGTATCCACCCTGCGAGGGTGGAATGTATGATCGATCGTGCTAGCATACTGCGAGCCTGTCTAGGCCAAGAAGTTCCACGCGATGGAACGGCTATGCTTGTAATACCTTGCGTTCGCGAGGGGCGACGGTCTGATTGCTTCGCATATTAGTATCCACCCTGCGAGCGTGGGATGATTGTGCTAGCAATACTGCGAACCTGTCTAGGCCAAGAAGTTCCACGTGATGGAACGGCAATGCTTGTAATACCTTGCCCCCGCGAGGGGCCACGGTATGATTGAAAATCTGAATTGAATAGTGTGCAATCGAAGGTAGTATTTTATTTAGCGAAGCTTATACGAAAGAATCACGATCTTGGCTCACGACTCTTCTCGGCGCGCCTCAATACTTTTTGATCGCTTGCCGCATGCTAAGTGCGATAAATCCAAAAATTTAAGAATTCTTTTTCTTAAATTTTTTCAGTCAATACTTCAAAATTATTACTATTTTGTACATATGGCCCAAAAAAGCGAAATTTTCAATACTTTATAATTTTAAAATGCAGTATATGATAGCTGCGTTCTTGAATGAACTAGATAGCATAAAGTATCATACATTTTTACCTTCTCGTTTGTTTCTAGGTGCGTATGAAACCTGGAGTATGATTATTTTCTTATGTTTCTTTGGAATATATGTTTCGCCACTAACTTGGGTCATAACTTTATAATCACACTATCAATGTAACTATTTTGTATTTTCTGCATAATTTATCAATTTTGGATGAGCAATGAGAAAGGCTGTATGTGCTTTTGCGAGCCTGCCCGCTTGGGCCAGCCATTTCTCTCATTGCGCTATCCATTACTGAAATAAAATACTTAAAACTAGTAAGATTATATTACATCATGCGTCACAAGTACGAATATTTTAACAAAATATATATTTTAAAGTGATCCGAACGGACAAACCGTTAAAAATATGATCACTTACACACAAGTTAAAACGAGTTAGATTATATTACATCATGCGTCAAAAGTATGAACATTTTAACAAAATATACATTTTAAAGTGATCCGAACGGACAAACCGTTAAAAATATGATCACTTACTTACTAACTCACCGACGAGGAATCGAACCCCGGTTTCCGCGTGATAGGCGGAGATTTTGATTATAGAAAAACAAGAGTTTACTTACTGCGAATTATTCACACAATTCACTTTAAAATTATAAGTAAGTATGCACTTTATACTTTAGTATTCAATTACTTCTTTTTGCAATGTTCTATGTGGAACGATTGCAAGTTACTTCGACGGAAACAAAAACGCCAATGAACTAAGGATCGCACCAAGCTATTAAGGAAACCTACGGTGCGACACGCCAGGTGGCGCCACAGAGCCGGTTCTGACGTCACTAAAAGTATGGAAATCAAACGGAAACGGATGTGCTACTCTCAATATAAAGCTTCCAGTGACGGTCAAGTGTTTTAATGCATCTTTTTACAGACTTATCGTTAGTCAATTATTTACTTTAAAAATAACTATACGTAGGTATAGTATAGTATGACGTTGTTAGTGATGGAATAATTAGATAAAAGTCGTGCAAAGTGTACGTCTGTACGACACAATTGAATCTCAGCGTAATTGTTGCATACTTAATTAATTAAGTAATTAAGAAATCAGCTCGTTAGAAATCATAGGAGATAATTTTATTCAAAATTTTTAAATAATTGTATTGAATTTTAAAAGTTTTTTAATACCAGAAAATTACTCGTATCAAGACTTCCTATGTAAAATATTACCCATATTTTGTACTCACACCGTATTTTGCAGCATTTAGCTGTTTATTCATGGTTGGAAGAAGATGTTTTATTAATATTGTATGCAATAGCGTACCAACGATGTTGTGCTAGTGAAATATTAACAGAGTAATTGTCTAGTTTATACACTACATGTAGGGTTTTAATGCTTGTATTATACGAGGATGGATATCTCATAAGTCGAGGCAAAAATTACGATCCTTTTCTAGAGACATTATTGATAGGGCTTGGTTTGATGTTAGGGTTTTCTCCTTGAAACATTTATTGCAACTTTGTTTTCCTGACATTAGAGATTTCACTTAATCATAACGATGTGAAAAAATTAAACCCTAATATTATTGCGGCGAAAGTGTAGATAATATTATGTATGCGAGTATGTTTTTTACTACTTAATGCTCAAACTAGTTCAACTGATCTGGTTGAAATTTGAAACAGAGACAGATTTTATCATGGACCATAAGTTACTTGTTTCCCACCATGATTGCAATAAGCAAAATTCACGCGAGAAGAAACCGTACCAATGCGTATGCTAGAAGTTGATTGAAGAAGTATGGTTTCGTGCTCGGTGGCTAGTGACTAGAAGTTTTTTTTTTTTTAATTATTGAAGATAGGCTTGCGCTTGACGACAATCATGCCTGATGGAAAGCAATGGAGCGCGCTTGCCTAGAAAATGCCTATTCACTCTTCTCTTGAAGGCACCTAGATTGTACTTGGCTGGAAACACGGAGGCTGGAAGAGCGTTCCACACCTTAGCGGTTCGTATCAGAAACGTGGAAGAAAAACGCTTCGTGGCGAGTTTGTTGGACGTCAACCACATAAGGATGCCACCGCTCTCGGCGTCTTGCAGACCTATGATAGAAAGGTGAAGGAGGTACAAGGTAAATAAAGACCACAAATTCGAACTGGGCTAGCATGATGAACTATGGCTTAAACTCTTGTTAATCTAAAAGCTGAGCAGTAACCCGTAAGGAGTCCGGGTGCGATATTTATTTAATCCTCTGTTGAATTGATGAAGTTCGCTCCTGGCAATCGAAAAGTTCAAATATCGCTCGCCAATGGAACAAAAGCCCGTTCATTGCAGCCTGCACAATACGATCAAATAGCAGTATAGCGGAACGCGGCAGGCCTTTTGTTGTAGTGTGGTTCGACCCAATTTGCATGTCAGAGGTGTAAGAGAATGAAACTTAGTTGAAGTTAGTTGCTTACCCACACACGTTCATTGCCAAGCTGGTGTTTTTTAAGGCTTTCCCCAGTGGTCAATGTAAAGTGACGGAATGAAAAGGTTCGTCACATTAGTGTCGGTTTTCTTTAGCACTAGTACTGCACAAAAGTCCATTATGCCAACATAACAACATATGTAACATAGTTTCAAAAAGTAATATGTGCTCACGATACTTTGAACGAATCAGTGTGAAAATCGACGAATCTTTTCTTTCCGCGATTGTTTTAAGCGCCGATATTCTATCACGCATATGCAGTGAAACCTGTAGGTATAGCTTGGACCTCAGTTATCATGACCACCACGCAATATTGAGCTATGTATTATATTATTAAATATATTTGAATCCTTTACCAGCCGAGTTGCCTGGTGGAGAACGCTGCAAGCGTTAACGCAATATTTTTTTTCTTTTTTTTTGTTTGGATTTAACTTTACTTGGTGCAATAAATATATCTATTTATTAAATCTTCGACCTCTCAAATGTAGGTAAATACCTATTATCTACGTTTATAAAAAAAGCTGAAGCTGTCACAAGCGTTCTTTGCAGCATAAAAATAACTTGCTACTTTAATTTTTTTATTTTGGTTTCGTCAACACAGAGAAAATGATATTTGGGTTCTTATAACCGTAAAATTCGATACCAGTGCCGTAATTAGGTTTCACTTCGTAGTCAAAGGTCTGAGAGCTATTGGGGTGCTTTTATTAAAAATATTTTCAAAAAATCTGACTTTACATTAAAAATTAAATAGACTTTTTAAAACAATATATCTTAATATTCTTAGGGTCATAAAGCAAAGCATTGCCTACAGACTCAAAACAATAATGAGCACTAATAAGTTTTTTCAAAATACTGCTAAATATTTTAGAAAAATTTGGTTATCTTTTTCTACTATATTTAAATATGACTATAATATAAAAAAAATACCATAAAAATAATAAAGGTGAAAGTTTGCGTGTTTAAATGTAAATGAATAAATAAATAAATATATACGGGACATTTTACACATCGCAATCTAGCCCCAAAGTAAGCGATAGCTTGTGTTATGGGTACTAGATAACTGATAAATATACATACATACTAATATACTTAAATACAATATATTGAAAAACACCCAGACACTGGAAAACATTCATGCTCATGACACAAACATTTACCAGTAGTGGGAAGCGAACCCACGACCTCCGGCGCAGACAGCAGGTTCGCTACCACTACGCCATTCGGTCGTCACAATGTGTAAGTGTGTTATGTTTATTATTGCTTCTTCAAGCCGCAACTACACAAACTATTTTGCTGAAATATAGAATAGACATAGATGATACCCTGGATTAACACATAGGTACCTTTTGACCCGGAAAAATTAATAGTACTTGCAGGATTTGAGAAAAACCGAAATTCACAAGGGCGGAGACGCGGGAAAAAGCTATAGTTAAATAGAGAAATATTTAACATGCTACCCACAGCATCTATTAGTACTTAGAGCAAGTAAATTTTATGTGGAGAAAAAAATGCTATGTTCCGCAAAACAGAGTTCCCCTCACAATGAATAAACACCTATATTCCGACTGAAGCTGAAAACATTGCTAGGTATTTTGCGTTGGCCAGAATTGTGAATTAGATTTCGGAAGACTGCGCGACGAAATATGCATACGAAATAAAGGCGACCGGGTCACTGCAAACCTCCCTTCTCTATTCATGAAGCAATTTAAACGAGGCCCGTGTCACAATCATTACGAGAGGTTGAAACGACTTACGCACCGCTCCTACACTGCGAATTTACAATGGAGTTGTATGTGTAAAGTTTAGCCAATAATAACATCGTCGTAAGGTCGCCTGTCTGTCGGTATTCTATAGAATATATTTCGGGGAGTGTGCTCATGAACTTTTTAATTTGGTTCCCCCGTCACCTTTCTACCACAGAACGGCAAGGCATCGTAAAGGCTTCCACCCATACATAGTCGACGTAACAAAGACGCGTACGAAGCGGTTTGATTCCTCGTTCCTGATACGGACTGCAAAGGCCTGGAATACCCTCCCAGGCAGTGTCTTTCCTGCCACTTACAACCCGGGTGCCTTTAAATCAAGAGTGAATAATCATCTTCTAGGCAAGCGCGTTCCACCTTAGACTGTATCATCACTTTCCATCAGGAGTGATCACAGTCAAGCGCTAGCCTATATAGTATAAAAAATAAAAAAAATAAGTTGCGCTAAAACAGAAGGGTTAGTACAGGTTTTTGTACAAATTTCGAGTTGACTCGCTTCGCACAAACGAACCGAATTCCTCCATACATTTACAGCCAAGCAGCGCCATCTATGGACGGCTGCATGTCAGGCGACTCGAAATTTATACAAAACCTGCAATATACGTGTCCAAGAGGGAACCCTCGACTTCAAAAGTGCGGCAAAAAATACTTTGCCCAAATTGGCAAACCCAAGCCTATAATTAACTACACAATTTTTCACGCACATTAGCATCCGCACACCATACAAATTTCAAATTGACACACACTACAAGGAAAAGTTGCCGCACTCACGGAGCTGTCGTTAAATAACTAAAATTAAGAAGTAAAGTACTAATCAAAATTTTGAGCCCTAGGTAGGGTGCCCATTATGCAGGCAGCATTCCCGCGGTGAATAGCTATTGAAAGACGTTGCGCGAGAAAGCTGCCTGCGCGAGGGTCGCCTGTTGCCTCCCTAAGGCGTTTGTTGAGGTCCTTGTGGAGCCCCCGGGCACCCTTGCCCCACGGACCCAGTGTCTCGACGCCAAACGGGACAAATTCGTATTGAGCGCCGAGACAACTGTATTTATTTATTTTTTGGCGCTCTCGCGCGTCCGCCGCAGCCCCGGCTCGTCCGCTGGTCGATTGTATATAGGATGCCGCCAGTGTATCGGCACACGTAGCATCCCATACCAGCGCACGGCCCATTCTCCACGGGATCAACGACATCCCGTCGGGGCGCTTGCCATCGTTACGCACGATCTGGGGCTCCAGAGCGGCGGGAACGTTAGCACTGACGAGCGCCCTTCTCAGGATGTCGTTAAGCGCGGAGTGGCGAGACAAGCGGCCGGCGCCCGAGGAGCAGGCGAGTCCGTGATGGCCGAGGTGATCCACGTGGGCTCCGCAAGAGGCACATTCGTGCGCTACGCATAGTGCAGCTCCAAGCCGGAGAGCAGCGGCAATGCGTAATGATTCCGGGTCGATCAGTGTGCCAGTATTTGGTGAGGGGTAGGCATGGAGCCAGTGGCCTGACTCTGGTCTAGAGGATGCTAGTAGCCTTGCCCGGTCCCTGCCTACAGCGGCCTCGATGAGGGAATCTCGAATTGAGACCGATATTATGTCGTCCCAATCTCTTTGGATCTTCGGTCGGGTCGGGAAATTTGGATTCGGTCCTGCTAGCCAGGCATTCTTGGCCTCATCCGAGCACGCAACCTCGCAGTTTGTACCCACAGGGGCTTTAAGGATTTTACCTGCGAGATCGGAGGTACTATGGATTGAGGCCAAGAATGCTGGCAGCGCAATGCCTGAAATTTTTCGGATTCCTAAGCCACCGTGCCTTATCGGTAAGGTGGCTTGCGCCCATGCCTGCTCATTTAATTGTATATTTAGTATGGATTCTAACTGTGACTTTAGAAGCTGATCAATTGGTTGAACTAGATGGCTGTGTTTCCATATAGGACAGCAGCGGAGTAAATATGTGAATTTTGGAACAAAGCAACAGAATTAAAGAGCAGAGTGGCTGCTAATTTTAAGAAGGCGGTCCGAATGGTTCTTAAATTTAGATATCAAATTTGTTAGAACAGTAGGGATGGCTTCATCCAAAACAGGCGATCCAAGGAGATGTAGACTCTCTTTGAATATAATCTTAATATTAGGCGCGACGTTAATAAAATTTTGAAGATATTGAGCTGCAATAACAGAATCTAGTGAATCAGAAATATATAACTCGCATTTGTTAAAATTTAGTTCAAGGCCAATATCTTTAAATTTGTTATTAATTTGAATGAAATCTGATAGGACCGTCTGTGAATCACCACCTAGTGTGCCATCGTCAAGGTACCATACATTTAATTTTGAATTTAGACTGTGTATAATCGAATTTATTGCTAAACTAAATAAAGCCGGGCCGAGGGGATCACCCTGCTGACAACCTACTTCTGAAAGGATTTCGTTATTTTTGTGTAATAATTTTGATGGTTCGTGATAACATTGTAATAAAAAATTATAAATTTCGGCAGCTGTTAATTTAATTTCGTTCAGCAGAGTGTCCCTATTTACTGAATTAAAAGCATTTTTTACGTCTACTTTTAAAAGTACCTCGCAAGACGCGCTCTGCGTGAAAGTGCGCACGGCATGCACGGCTGCTTCACAGCCGCCACGGGTACCAAAACCTACTTGGATGGGTTCGAAAACATTTTGAAGTTTGGTCCTTATTTTGCGAACGCAGATTTTGCATGTTAATCGTCGTATCGTTGAGCCAACGGCGATGGGGCGCACGCCACCATCTTTTTTTGACAGAGCTATCAGGTTGGCGCCGTAAATAATTGGTGTTACTTCCTGACAAACATCTCCCAGCAGCATCAGATTCACTAGCTTTGTTAGGCTAGAAATAAGCCGCTCACCAGCGATGCCAGAGCCATGACTGGTCAAGTCAATCAAATGCTGCGGGGAAATGCCGTCTAGACCTGACGCAAAACACTGTTTTTAAGGTTCCCAAAAGAAAAAACTGAACCCTTAAAATTAATAATTTTGTTGTCTGTCATTGACTAGCTGTCTGTCAATGATATTGACATAAAATTTGGATTTTTATTCATTTTCATGCCTGATAATAAATAATTTTTGTTTTATTAGGCAAAATGTGGGAAAAAATATCGTTCCCCCTTCCGTAAATCTATTTTTAAGGGGAAAATTAAATTAACTCTGCAATTACTATACTTCTTTTTTGGTATTAACAATTAAATTTTCAATTTAACAAAAAAAATAGGTTAAGTTTGTGGTTCGTTAAGAAAAGTGATTCTTATGGTTTTACTTTTTTAACCGACTTCAAAAAAAGGAGGAGTGTAATGTCCGAGTATTTACTACGGACTTCAAATACTAGCACGCACTAAGCACTTACTACAAGACCGGTGTGGCCCCGTCGGCGGTTGTATAACGACTGCCGCTACGCATCGGAGTTACCTTATATATACTTGTTTTCCTGTTTTGTATGACTACCCACAGACAGTACACTACATCTCTCCCTTTGTTTAATTTTTTTTTGAAGTTGGCAATTTCCAACAAGGCCAGCTTTCCTCTCTTTCCTTTTGTTTTTAATTTTTTTACTGGAATATTTATGTTAATTTAAAAACATCCATTTTAAAATAACTAAGGGCGGAGCTGTTTATGTATGTCAGTACCATTATTGTCGGTCGATGACGACCGTTTAGTTTCAAAAAGATGCTTGAACTAGTTCCACAATTGATACACTCCAGAGAGTAAGCCACTAATGCAAAATGTTGACGCCTTGCATACATGAGACTGAAAAGAGGATTTTCCCTTATATCTTTTTTTTTTACGGTAATTAGTGCAAAATTCATGACATATATGGTACATGTATATTGCATCAGCTCAAATAGCAGTGGATATATTTGTGGAAAGACATCTGTCAGTGAAAGCAACATTATTATATTATCAGCTTACCGTATCATGACGCGAACTCCAACAATCACGCTAAACAGCAACATAATATGAACTTACCTAACCGTAAGATAATTCTAAACCTAACTAAAATTAAATAATTGAACTGTTTACCCCATTGCATATAATTTATAGCATTTTGATTGTGTCGCTAAATCTGATTTTATTAAACTATAATACTACAACTTATTATTATTACTTATTATTTTTTTTAAGTTTTACTTAATCCAGGAGACATACTTAAGTACTTTACAGATATTTCATTTTAAAATTGTGTAATATTAAAAATCAATAATGTTTTACCTTAAACAATAATTATATATAATTAATTTGGACTAGACTATATTGATATTAAGGGGAAAATTGCAATTTACTAAAAATTAATGAATAAATATAAAGAACACGTACGTACATAGGAAGATCTCCAATCCACTAGGCTGATGATGATGCCAGACGAACATTACCTTTTCCCTCCGAGTAAGCATTAAAATTGCCTTAGAGACAATTAACGATAAAACTGTTCAAATTCACTATCACACAAAAGCGCCACTCATGAAAAGTCAATGTAATATTGAGCTTAGTTCATATTTCCCTTTGTTGCAATTTTTGATTGTAAAGTTATTCTAGTGTATTCTAGTTACATTAAAATGTTACAATAGTTAATGACTGTGAAGTATAAGAAAGTAACTACTATAATTTGGTTTTACATTAATACAATTTTAAAACAAGAACTCATAATTAATTTTTACGACTAGCTTTATTATAATCATCATTGTGAAAAATGAATGAATAAGATACACACATCGAAATCCAGCCCCAAAGCAGCCCGCGCCACTGATACCAGACGATGGACAAACATACATAATATATTTTGATATATACATAAATACAATATATTGAAAAACCCTTAGACACCCGATGACACTCATGTTCATCACACAAACACTTCTCAGTCGTGGAAATCGAACCCACGACCTCTGACTCCCTCTCTAGTTTGTAACTTATCTTAATAATACTTATAATCAGCAAATTACCATCAACTTTTACATGTTATTTATTATGGGAAAACATTAAACTTTTCAACGCTAAAAGTAAAGTATCGAATAATCTCAGTACCCAACTAACCCAGGACTAAAATCCTCGCGGCATTCTCATGATAGTTACTCATGTCCGTCCTCACCACGTGAAGACAACATGACGCTTGTAGGTCATGATAAGATGCTCAACTGTAAGGACTTATAATTCTGTTAAGGGTGTACAATTTCATTTGTTAAGGGTTTCCATTTTAATTTATCAATTTATTGAAGTTTATTTAGCTTTGCTCAGGTTTAATTACGTTTTAACTTAGGTTTACTTAGTTTTGCTTAGGTTAACTTAGTTTCACTCAGGTTAATTTAGGTTTACTTAGGTTTTCTTAGCTTAACTTATATTTACTTAAGGCTTACTTTAGTCTTACTTTAAGTTTACTTAACGTTTACTATGTTTACTTTAGCTTTACTTTAGGTTTTACTTTAGGATTACTTTAGGTTTACTTTAGGTTTACTTTAGGTTTACTTTAGGTTTACTTTAGGTTTACTTTAGGTTTACTTTAGGTTTACTTTAGGTTAACTTTAGGTTTACTTTAGGTTTACTTTAGGTTTACTTTAGGTTTACCTTAGGTTTACTTTAGGTTTACTTTAGGTTTACTTTAGGTTTACTTTAGGTTTACTTTTGGTTTACTTTAGGTTTACTTTTGGTTTACTTTCAGTTTACGGTCCAAAAGAGGGCTTTCGCCCGTAAGCTCAGATTTACGATGCCGAGAGAGCTTGCGCTCGTAACCTTGGCACCAGCTTTAGGTTTACGGTCCAAGAGAGGGCTTACGCCCGTAAGCTCAGATTAACGATTCTGAGAGGGCTTTCGCCCGCAACCTTGGCACCAGCTTTAAGTTTACTTTAGGTTCACGGTCCAAGAGAGGGCTTACGACCGTAAGCTCAGATTAATGATTCCGAGAGGGCTTTCGCCCGTAACCTTGGTACCTGTTTACGGTTCGAGAGAGTTCAGCTCAGACTTATAATTCCGAGGGGGCTTACCCGTAAGCTCGACACCTTAGTTTACGGTCCGAGGAAGCTCGGCACCTTAGTTTACGATCCGAGAAAGCTCGGCAGCTTAGTTTACGATCCAAGAAAGCTCGGCACCTTAATTTACAATCCGAGAAAGCTCGGCAGCTCAGTTTATGGTGGGAGAAAGCTCGGCACCTTCGAGCGGTTGACCATTGCTGGTCTCCCTTAACACTCGGCATTACACTTAGCAATTTCAATATTTAGGGAGATTACTGTTCAACTCAGAGACAGGTTATTAACACACTAATCCGTTACACTGACTTAATAGAGAACTTTATTTCAATATCTTAAGTTATTTTTATTATGTACGATTTCAAGATTCACTTCTTTAAAAGGATTTAACATAATCCAACCCCGTTACAGTAAAAATATATTATTAACTAGCTGACCCGGCAAACTTCGTTTTGCCTGTTATTTTTTGTCAACATTTAATTGAACGCGGCCGAAGCCTCTCGCTGGATCAAATATAGTTAATTGAATTTCATCTCAACCCCACAATAGCCGTGTTAGGGTTTCCTCTCAGAATAAGAGAGGTTTGTTTAGTAAGTACTTAGATGAAGACCAAAAAAGAAATGGATGGATCGTATGGAAGAGTATTGCACGTTGACAGCAGAAGAAGAGAATGGAAGAAGACTCCATGGTAAAAATTTAGAATCGTTTGGCAGGAGTAGGGGGACGGGAAGGGGGAAGGGGGGGGGGGGGGGGAGAGGGGGTGTCCCCTAACCTCCGATACCACTCCCTGAAAAGGTATTGCACCATTCTTGAACAAATTTAAAAAGATGAAAATAATTAAAATGACGATGATGGAGTCGCTTCGTCGCGGAGAGAAGCGAAAGGGGAAGGGGTGGGAAGAACAAAAATGGGATTTTTTTCCCCCCTCCCAAGCTAAAACTTTCGACACGTAGTAGTTTTTAGGAAATATTTTTTTTTAATTATGAAGTTTTGAATTCAATTTTGCTGTTATAATTACTGAAATACAGTATACATACAGAGCTTTAAAATCTTGAGGTTAAGACACTTTTAGCCTTCAGTCTTTCCCTTACCCTTTTTTGGCTCGGTCTATTTCTGGGTGGTCATAAAAGAAAATAACCTCTCAGAAGAATGGTGGGGCCTTGTAGGCCCCGCCATCCTCTTCGTCACCTATCCGTTATCCGAGTCGAGGTGCCCCAAGTCCCGACCTCGCTCTACATCCTAAGTCTTCAGTCTTTCCCTTACCCTTTTTAAGGCTCGGAGAAGAAGTAAAGGAGCTAGGAAAACCCTTTATCCATCACCATCTACCCCTCACCCCCCCTAAGGGTCAGTCGACAGAGCTTTAAAATCTTGAGGTTAAGACTCTTTTAGCCTTCTGTCTTTCCCTTACCCTTTTTTGGCTCGGTCGACGGAGCCCCGCTTCGCGGGGCTCCTATTTCTGGGTGGTCATAAAAGAAAATAACCACTCAGAAGGATGGTGGGGCCTGCAAGGCCAATGCAATCCTCTTCGTCACCTATCCGTTATCCGAGTCGGGGTGCCCCAAGTCCCGAGCTCGCTTCGCTCGCTCAAGATTCTAAGTGGTTTGTGTCAAAAATTTAATACTACAAATAACATATTTAAAAAGTTGTCGGTACAACAAAATATATGTGTGGTGTTCCATCTCGTCCACTGTATCTCCCGAAAGTCATCCTTACTCCGATAAAAGACTTCCCGATTTATACTGACCGCCATATAGATTTATTTTTGAAAAGCTCGAAAACACTGCGTTACCTCGTAATGCGATAAGTATTGTAATCAGGGACCAAACCTCTACCAAATACAACACCTTTCTCCCCCGAACTCCTGCCAAAGGAAAGTAAATCCAACCGCGATTTACCAAGTTTCATCAGTACTAACAAATATCTGTAAGAAGTTTGGTGAATCGGCTTTAAACAACTCCAAACAATAATTGCGCTAAATCGTTAGTCGGTTGCATTTATGTTCAGCTGAAAGAAGCCTCGGTACCCATCTCGCAGAAAGCTTCGAAGCCCCAATTCATTATGAATTATATTTCAAGTTCGTTCATAGGATACACCTATGATTTCAGCTATTTATCTGATTTTCGATCAACGGCCCCGAGTATGAAATCCCAAATATTTCCGACGATATTCTCAGTACTCGAAGCTGATGGCCGTCCATCTCGTGGGTCATCAATTCTTCTGACCATTTTTTAACGATTGTATACGATGGAGCAGATCCTACTTCTTTGTCATTCTGTTTCAGCGTTAATCCTTTCTTGAACAAATACTTGGCATCAACGTAATTCGACGATTTTCTCCCAAACTATTAATCGGTATTATAACGTTATTTGCATATCAAATAAATTAAATAGACCAAAGAGGTCGGACATCATACTCCGGCTACAAATTTCGAAACAAACTTGTCAGAGGTGCTGACGTGACAGCAATGAAATGTTTACATAGCAACGCCATTAAATCAATTTATTAATTTTATTTTCAATTAGAAAATACTCGATAATCCTAAGTCTCCACGTATAAGTCCTCGACTCGGATCGATTATTTTTTTACGCTCTTTCATTTGATGTGCGATTCGTTCGATTCCACCATACACCGGTACCGCCCTTGATTTTTGTATGGGAAAATTAAATCGGCCAGGGCCAGGGTTCTTCAGCATTTTGGAAGATGAAATATAGATAACAACCCGCTCCCCGACCCAGAGATCACACCCCGAAAGTTTCACAACGATCGATCCAGCCGTTTAGGAGGAGTTTGGCTACAAAGAAAATCGAGACAATTTTATATATTAGATTAACTTTTATCCCCTCTCCTAAGGGAACCATGCTGAATTTCGGGATAAAAAGTATCCTATGTCCTTCCTCGTAGTATGAACTCAAGTCATACCAAGTTTCATTGGAATTCATTCAGTAGTTTCGGCGTGATGCGCGGCCGTGATACAGAAAGACAGACAGACAGACAGACAGACAGACAGACAAAAATGAAAAAAAATACAGTTTTGGGTTCAGAACCGATTTTAGAGTGCCCTCGAAAAAAAATTTTCAAAATATCTTTAATGTACAGAATTTGACCTGTTTCAGATTTATTATAAGTATAGATTCTTCGTTAATCATTTAGTTATTATGGCAATAAAGTCCATCACAAACAATATTACAGGTGTCACCAGAATTTCGGAACCTTGCCATAAGATCTCCCTTTAATAATATTTTTTAGTTTTTAATTTATATATATTTAGTTTTATACGTTGATTTTAATTTAGATTTAGTTTAATTTTATAACTAGATTTAATTTTTAATTTAAGTTAGTATAATAATCCTTCATGTCGATATATATTAGAAATAAATATTTGTATTAGTTTAAGAATCTATATTGACAATTCGGAATTGTAAATAATGGTAATAAACAACATTTTTATTTTTATTTTTTATACATTTTTATTTTTATCAAATTAAGTGTTCGTTTTATATATTTACCACGCAATTTATTTTGTGGATAAATATTCCAAAATATAAATTATAACTTATATATTAATTATAAACAACTGGGGATAGCATCGTTATTCCAAACATTTTATCGCACGTTTATTCTATTAATCAGTAAAAAGCCTTGTCTTAGTTGTGTCGAGAGACACAATATTACAACACATTACACAACAATTAACACAATAATTCGGCTATACTGTTTCATCAGAAGGGTTAACAGACTCCTGCAACACAAGTTTTTACTTAGTGTAGGATCTGTGCATCATGTTTATTATGTAATATCCGCCGCATAATTCTTAAGTCTACTTACCATGTAAAATGAATTGTGAATTGTGAATTGTGAAATCGATAACTTTATACTTGAACACAATAAATCATTTCATTTCATTTCATATCATATTGAGTTGCGCCGTGTCAAAACTTGCCGCACGCTTTCAATCCGTTTACATCCTGAATGCTCTTACTCATTTTTGTTATAAAACCGCTCGGGAACGCCCGCACACCGCTCCACTATCGGGTCAAACCCTTATTTTGAACCCCGATACGACAGTTAGGTTTATAACTGCCCTCTTGTGCGTTTATAAGAATTATCAAGGATAGTTGCGGAAATAAACTTTGCAATCACTAGATCAAAAGACTATTACGAAGGAATGACATCTTAGATCATTTAAATATTAGTAAAATTAAAAATATTATAAATTACCCACAATTCTTACAATTTTTTACTTCTTTCTATGTTACTATTATCTGATTATCAAATTAAAACTATCTCCGCCATCCGTTGATGGTTTGAATGTTAAAATAAAGGTGTCGTAAATTATGGAAGTACCTGCACATTTTACTTTTAACTATCAGACAGTTAAGAACACCATTTATCAAAAGGATTAATTTTAACTACCAATAGCAAATAACTACCTACAAGTGAACTCATAAGTTAAGGTACTAATGGTATCTAATTTTATTGATGAAAATTTGCGAGTGCAAAATGAATGTAACTATTCGCAGATGGCCTCTTATTATAATTCACAGTAATGGCTCTTATTTTATGTCTTTAATCACATTATCATGCATTATATATTTCCTTCCTTTTTAAATAATTTTAAAAATGACTTACAACCTTTAGTTCTCGCTCGTCGCCAATGTAATGTCCGAGTATTTACTACGGACTTCAAATACTAGCACGCACTAAGCACTTACTACAAGACCGGTGTGGCCCCGTCGGCGGTTGTATAACGACTGCCGCTACGCATCGGAGTTACCTTATATATACTTGTTTTCCTGTTTTGTATGACTACCCACAGACAGTACACTACAAGGAGGTTCTCAATTCGTCGGAATCTTTTTTTTATGTATGTTCCCCGATTACTCGAAAATGCGTGGACCAATTTAGAAAATTCTTTTTTTGTTTGAATGGGTATAGTTCACAGATGGTCCCATAGTCACCAAGTAAGGATCTGATGATGGGATCCTGGAGAAATCGAGAGAACTCTTCAAATTTTATAAGCACACTTGAAGTGATTTGGGTATTCTATAAAAGAGTAATTTTTTCCAGGTTGTCTTATCTATAGTAGTACGGAACTATCGTACTTGGCCGGTTTTATTCTTACCCAAGGTCGTATGTACCTAATAGTGCACGGAGAATCCTAAAAATAAAATATTCTGTGTCATAATACAAATTACAATCCACTTTATATATTGGATTACCTTATTAACCAATATGTTAAATTCAGGTAAGTACTTAAACTATTGTAAGGCTATTACGGATTATATGAACGGTAGATATATTTTAATCTTCTTTGGACCGTGTTGTAATTGGCTTAACCTTCTGACGTAGATACGGCCAATGACGGCTTGGACGTAGGCATTAACTAATTCAATAAAAATAAAGTTAGTAACCAAGCGCGAGCTCAGTTAGTTTTTCCTGCTTGTGATTTTTTTTAATCTGGTGGATTTTTCTGCGATAAAAAATGATGTAGGTACCTACTTACTTACCTAATCAAAGGATAAAATAAGTGCCAATTCTAGTGTGCAAAATCTCAAAACTAAAATATTGACACGTCTAAAAGCCGTCTAGAAACGTGCTATCTTTTTCCATGGAAAGCAATCTAAAAAGGGCTATTTTTAGACTCATCAAATTAGTTTAGTTAAAAAAAAATTTGTAAAAAAAATTTGCACAACTGAATTGCCACCATTGGCTATCTCGGTACCTTGCCAAATTGAGACGTTATGGCGTTATAGAATAAAAAACATGCAGATAACTTCTAAACAATAAATTTCTAGACCATTTATATCACAAGATGCTGGTGGTTTGGACCCCAGAGTTTTTTTATAGCAAAAAATGATGAGATGTGTAAGACATTCCCCTGTTGATAGGAATTTTATAATTTCTATTTTAGATCAGGTCTAGTCTGGTAAGAGGCTTGGTCCCTGGCTAGTTATCACCCTACCAGCAAAGATGCAAAGCCAATCAATTAGTTTTCCGGCGCGATGCTATGTAGAAACTGTTAGGGGTTACTTTCGCCTTTCAAGTTAGTAGGTACGATAACATCTTTGGCTGCATCGTCACTTACAATCAGGTGTGATCGAACTATGCAGACCTACCATTGGTAGGTTCGGGTTAAAAACGAATCATCCAATAATACTGAGAATTTCATAACAGAAAACCCCAGCACATGAGAATATTTGATCCAACCCGTGCGTCCAGCGGAAAATCGCTAGTTATCCGTAAATGAAACTAGAAGCTCAGGATCATCGAAATATAGATAGATAGATAGAAAATTATTTATTATGCACCAATAAAAACGTGAAAAAAATATAGATAATATAAAACAGCTAAACTAATGTACAAATACGGCGGCGGCTACACAGCGACCTCTTCCAGGCAACCATCGAGGTATGAAGCGGTTATTGGATAATTACGAGGTCGGTGGTACAATAAAAACATTTATAAAATAAAAGAAAAATAAATAACTATAAAATATTGTGCGAAACACTCACGAACATTGTGGGGATAATATAATAAAATTATACTGTACATAACGCTCTCATTTGCAAACCTAACATGCTTATTACAACGGACAGAATAATATCATTATACGCAAAAAGAGCAAAAAATTATGTAAATTTCGTTGATGGCTCACGATAGTCTTATACAACGGGAATACTGAGGAATATGGTTTAATAAAAAATCTCATTACGTGCTTGAAAGGTTTTTTTCATAATGTTTAAAAGTACAACATTACTTTTATCTTATTTAACGACTATTTCTCACTATATGGTCTCGTACGAACATCCTGTGACTGTCCATGTAGATAAATAAAAGTAATTATGCCTAGTATATTTTTAAACAACTCATAAAACTTACAATAAAAGACAATACTGCGTGCACATAATATTGGCATAGGAATAATGACCAATACCAAATGTTAACTTTTTAGTTCTGATAAGTTCTAATTTGACATGCGGGCCTTAAAACTTGCAAATATACACTGAAGAGTTTTTGGATATATTATAGTTTAGAAATGCCCTAAGGATTGATTTAATAATATGAGCTAAAAAGTAATCTAATGCGTTATATCGTAATCGTAAAAAACCTATTATGTACTTAAGAATTTTTCTAAATTAAGTTTAACTAGTTTTCGAGGCTGCAAAAATGATTATTTACTTCCTTTTCTAAACTTTACCATTCGACAGTTGGTAAGTAATTTCTACGATTCCCACAGACCCAAAGAGCTCATTTCTATTGTCACTTTAAACTATGACTTTCGGAAAGCGAAATTACTATCCCAAAAAGGGTTTTCTTCACATTGTCCTCATGACGTAGGTAGGTACTCTACTTGAGAAATTGGGAACATCTCCTTCTGCGGACTTTAGCACATAAATCTAAGTATGAGGTATGTAACTACCTGCCTAAATTTATGTGCCGATAGGAAGGGGTAACAAAAGGGCTTTATTAAAAAAGTTTTGCGCCCTTCTCGTGCCTACATAAGTATATACAGTGTGAGTCTTCATAATGTGCACATATTGAAATGAGGGAAACTATGCTTAATTTTATCGACGGAAAACGTATTAAAAAAAATCTAAATTTTTTTTTTATATTTTTTTGGAATTTTTAAAATTTTATTTCGCTACTATGACCCTTGTGTAAACAAAACGGTGTAACTTTTAAACTAAATGATCTATCACGATGAATGAAACTTATTAACGATTGGAAGTAATGGGACATCCTCATAAAATGAAAATTCTGGAAAAAAAACTACCCTGAATAGAAAATAAACATGTTTTTAGCAAAATTTCTGGGTTTTTTTTCACCAATTTTTACTATAAGCGTAAAATTTCTCAATAAAACACCCATATTGTGTAGCTTTTTTATTACTTTAAATTATTTCTCGTCGTATTAGCTACCCAACGGTAAAAATTGCATGTTTGTAACTTAATCCTAACATTTCTTT
Organism: Coenonympha arcania; assembly: GCA_036785405.1. Lineage (NCBI taxonomy): Eukaryota > Metazoa > Arthropoda > Insecta > Lepidoptera > Nymphalidae > Coenonympha > Coenonympha arcania. The sequence continues at coordinate 12,175,819 of CM072065.1, forward strand.
TTAACTGTTCAAAAATAGCACTCCAAACGCGCAAGTTATTGTTTTCCTAAGGAGGGTTCTACGTGATATCTACAATCTCAATAATTAGTGCGTAGTCGTGTGCTAGGCCTTTCTTTAACACTTGATAAGAAATGTTAGAATTGAGGTTTAAGCATGCAATTTTTACCATTAGGTAGCTAATACAATGAGGAATAATTTAAAATTTGTAAAAAAAAAATTTTTTATTAAAAACACGTGTATTATTTATTGAGGGTAATTTTTTTCCACAATTTTCATTCACTTTCATTTAATAAAATTTCTGGTTACCTAATTGGTGGTTTACCTAATGGTAAAAATTGCATCTAACATTTCTTATCAAGTGTTAAAGAAAGGCCTAGCACACGGCTACGCACTAATTATTGAGATTGTAGATATCACGTAGAACCCTCCTTAGGAAAACAATAACTTGCGCGTTTGGAGTGCTATTTTTGAACAGTTAAAAAGAAATGTTAGGATTAAGTTACAAACATGCAATTTTTACCATTGGGTAGCTAATACGACGAGGAATAATTTTAAGTAATAAAAAAGCTACACAATATGGGTGTTTTATTGAGAAATTTTACGCTTATAGTAAAAATTGGTGAAAAAAAACCCAGAAACTTTGCTAAAAACATGTTTATTTTCTATTCAGGGTAGTTTTTTTTTCAGAATTTTCATTTTATGAGGATGGCCCATTACTTCCAATCGTTAATAAGTTTGATTCATCGTGATAGATCATTTAGTTTAAAAGTTACACCGTTTTGTTTACACAAGGGTCATAGTAGCGAAATAAAATTTTAAAAATTCCAAAAAAATATAAAAAAAAATTTTAGATTTTTTTTAATACGTTTACCGTCGATAAAATTAAGCATAGTTTCCCTCATTTCAATATGTGCACATTATGAAGACTCACACTGTATATGAAAGCAAATTGCTATCGTGCTTCTATTTCATATTATATTTTTCATTTTTGAAGTCGAGTTTTTTGTTATCACCAATACGTATTTAATTTTGAATAGGACTGGGCGCACCTTTGAACAAAAATGAAGGTTTAGGTTAGGTGGATTGAAAGCGGACTACTTGAAAGCTGGTTGTACAGTCGCGGAATGAAAAGGTTCGCCACCTTAGTGTCGATTTTTCCCTTGCACTAGTACTGCAAGAGTCCATAATGTCAACATATTAAAACAATCTACTAGTGCAAACGAATCACTTTGAATTGACGAACTTCATTCCGCGACTGTACAAGCGTATTGAGTAACTACTACAAACTGAGTACTAACTACAAACGTAAAGTATTCACGAAAACAGTTCAATGCAGATTTTGAAGGCCTGTTTCAAGACCTTTTGATAAGTGTCGGATTGCCTAAACGTAGGTTTTGGTGCCTTTTCTTACTTTATGTATCGAATATATAATCAAGGGATAAAAACAAAACTTGAGTATAAACCATCCGGTATACATCTGAAGGTATGGAAATAAGTGAAACCATGAAGACAGTTATACAAGCGATCTTTATGTTAGTCCACATCTTTCAAGTCAACAACCTTCAATGCTAGGAGCTTCATCAACCTATTTGGCACAGAAGCAACATGAATGGATACCTATATGAATATTAACTACCTATATACATATTATATTTATTCTAATTTACAGTACCTACCTAGATATAGGAAGGTAATTTAAATTTAAAATAGGGATAAATATTGAAGGCAAAACAAATGGCCAAAATAAATATCTGTGAGGTAGCGAATTATTTACCTTATTCTAAATTTCAAACAATTCAGGTCTTGATTGATCAGAAATTACAAATTTACCCTTGATCAAACCGAACAACGCTTAAAAATTCAATACTACAATATTATTCGCTTGGTTAAAATAGGTTGATGCAAACTTCAAAGTCCGGAAAGTTTCCGAACCTATTGTTATGAAGAAACGTGTTCAGAAACATTGGCAAGAAATGCAACTACGAGAAAGTTTGTTGTTTGATTCCGTAGTTCTCGCCGACGATGTTCGGAGATACATCCCGCCTAGATACAATGCAGTTTGATGCAAAACTTGGGCCGCTGTGTTAACGGGTAAATGAGTTTTGTGTACAAGTGTCTCGTACGTAAATTTTAATACACGGATGATGCTGTTCACAAGTTTTAATATAAAGTAAGACATATTTTGAGTATCGTGTCATATCACTAAGTTTTTGGCGTGAGTCCAACTGATATTATATATTGCGAAAGTATGTCTTGTTATGTTTAACCTACTCTTTCGCATAACAAAAAGAAAGTAAGGGCTAATTAGGACGCGTCTCCCAGGAGGAGTCGGCGGCCAGGATGCCAGCAGGAGCGACGGGACCTGCCACTGCTGTTGACGGAGTCGGGCCTTGCGGGAGCGCGGTGATTATGCAAGTGAATCCCGTACTCCCGCCAACGAAGTCCGTCGTGGCAAGCGACAGGTTTTAGAGGGTGCAAGCATCACAAAACCCCTCCGTTTCCCCTGACGGAGGGGTACATGCTTTAAGCATTTCCTGTCATTAAAAAAAATTGGTTATGTCTGTAAAGTCGGTTTACTGACGATAGTTGAACGTGACAACTCTCGCTTGCACTTCAAGCCTTACATGGAACGCCTCAGAGCGAGGTAGGTAACAGCAGCGAGGTAACGGCAACGAGGTAACGGCACATGAGTCATGTTTTTTTGTGCGCGCTGCCGGCTCCATCGATTTATAAGACGTTGTCACGTCAAAAGAAAGATAAGGATATTTTCTACCATAAGAAAGTTTGTGCAAGAATTTGATCTAAAGTAATGATCAAATAATTTAGACGCTAATAATAATGGATTAGTTTTCTGCACTCCTTCTTCATATAAACGTAATTATAGCTATCAATATGCCTTCAGCCTGATCTATCTAGTTTGACCTGTGTGTTGATTTATTCAGTCAGACAGTCATAATGTACGATTATTATTATCTAGATAATCTGTAGATTTATTGTTTACTAGCTGACCCGGCAAACGTTGTTTTGCCTTATTAATTATGTCTCACTTATTAAGCTTTCTGCGAAGAACCAATTCATTGTGACAATTATATATAATAATATTTCGAGTTTTTTGATATGATATACCTATGATTTCAGCTATCTCAACGGCCCCCAGTATCAATGAAACAAATTAATAAAGTAGAATCTCTCCATCGTCTACAATCGTTAAAAAATGGTCAGAAGAATTGACGCACTGAAGATCAGAGAAGCTAAACATATGGCATTGAAGCAATGCCATATGTTTAGCTTCTCTGATCTTCAGTGCGTCGATTCTTCTGACCATTTTTTAACGATTGTATACTATGGAGAGATTCTACTTTATTAATCTGTTTCAGCGTTAACCCTTTCTTGAACAAATAGGTACATCGACGTAATGTTCGATTTTCTCCGAAACCTACAATCGGACTGATCGCATCTTATGTTATTTGCATATCAAATAAACTTTGGGCTAATAAATTAAATAGACCAAAGAGGTCGGACCTTACACTATAGTAAATCTATGGAAAAACCTGACGTATAATAATTATGAAAAAAACGTGAAAAAATTTGACAGCAATGAAATGTTTACTTAGCAACGCCATTAAATCAATTTATTAATTTTATTTTTATTTTGAAAATACTCGATAATCATAATTCTCCACATATCAGTCGTCGACTCGGATCGAGTATTTTTTTACGCTCTTTCATTTTATGTGCGATTCGTTTGATTCTGTTTATTTTGTTTAAATCAAAGTTTTCTGCATATTCCGTGTTTCAAGCTATTTGGACAAATACTGAGGGTTATTAAGTCTATTTTTTCTGAACTACAAAACATATGACTTTGAAATATTTACAGAACAATCTTTAATGTATCCCCTTTCTAACAAAAAAAGAATGAATGAAATCGGACCACGCGTTAATGATTTACAACTCAGTATACATTTTAACTTTTATCCCCTCTCCTAAGGGAACCATGCTGAATTTCGGGATAAAAAGTATCCTATGTCCTTCCTCGTAGTATGAACTCAAGTCATACCAAGTTTCATTGGAATTCATTCAGTAGTTTCGGCGTGATGCGCGGCCGTGATACAGAAAGACAGACAGACAGACAGACAGACAGACAGACAGACAGACAAAAATGAAAAAAAATACAGTTTTGGGTTCAGAACCGATTTTAGAGTGCCCTCGAAAAAAAATTTTCAAAATATCTTTAATGTACAGAATTTGACCTGTTACAGATTTATTATAAGTATAGATTAATAGACCGTTCAATGCCAGAAGGCAGAAACCTTTAGGCTTTCCATTGTAGTAACTTCTAAGTTATGTTTACCGAATTTGCATTGCAAAATAGTAAAGGAGATTTCCCATTGTCTATTGTTTCGAAGATTTTGCGAGGGAGCGTTGTAGTTTATTGTCAGATTTACGTTGTTAATAACAAGTTTTAATTAAGTTGTGATAGGACCGAAAGGTAAATACAGGTTTTAAAGTTCTAATTACAAGGTAAGACTTCCCTACCTGTAGGGGTTTCGGTCCACGTAGCCCGCGGAATTCAAATTTTACTTAGTTTTTCGCTAATAATAATTAATAGGCTGTGTGATGTGTAATAACATCGTAGGCTTATGGCAATAAATTTCGCGAGCAAAACGTTTATGCATCTACATGTTTTTTTATAAAAGCTTTGTTCAAAAATTCACATACACCCTATATTGGTTCCCAAAAGATAATTTTCTGCAGAGTTCCAGATTTGGAGTCATTATGGTGTAAAATGAGAAATGAGTATCTTCTTTTAGTATGCTTATTACTTATATCAAAATAAGCTAAATGAAACAGCTATTTTATACATCAATTTATTTTGCAGTTACATAGTTACGAGAAGAATTTCAGTCAAGTCCGTTTTATATCCATTGGGAATTTTACCATCGACGAGTGCATTTCACATCATGCTCTACCCAAAGGTAGGGTCCCGCTGTAATTTAATCATAATTCTATCTACTTCAATAATTCTCTTAGGAAGCTTTTAGCTGAAAGTACTTCGTTGCTCTTTTAAGCTGAAGAAACTTGTAGTTTACTGCGAACTAAGACCTGGTTAACCTACCCTAAACCAAAACAACAAAGGAAGACAGCCAAGTCATCCATTTCGAAACAAATTATAAGAAAATATGTATTGAATTTCTTTTGTCTCAAAAATTAATTTTGTTGATATATATATTTTTTAAAGCAGTAATCTTGTGTGATATCGGTAAAAAAATGGAAAAATAGGTAACCTTTTTTACGCTCACTCTCATTTGCTACAATGAACGCTCCCTCAAATAACAATTTGCATAACTTTGTATGCAATCTATGGATTTAGGCCGTTGATACAGTTAAAAAGTATTGGCGAATTTGAAGAATGAAGTAATCTATGTAACACAAGCTGAAACTATTCGAATTGTAAGACTTTTAAATGAACATATTTTCCAGTAATTTCAGAGATCCGTTTGTTAAAAATTGAACTTTATCCCGCATTGGTACAGAATAAAGCATAGCATGTTCCATCGTTAAATAATAGAGTTAAAAGTTTTTAACGAAGTACTAAAATAATAAAATTGCCTTAGCGGCAAGGCGATAAAAGTTCTTAAGCTCGCTCCTGCTCCAGACGGGGATTAAATTTTTTATGTAGATTCATTTTTATACGGAAGCAAGGATATAAAATGTACAAATATTGAGGCATAATTAATATACTTGAAATAGGTTTTTTATTGAGAACGAATAACTGAAGTTGCGATGAGTAAGGCATATTATGTGTCGCAGAGAAGATCATTGGGGCAGACTGTTTAGGGGGGCTATTCACGTTACGGGTCGGCTACATTTCGTGCTGTGAAGTGTTTAAAAAGGTGATGGCATTTACGTACATATAATAAGTAGACGATATTGAATTCAAACATTTTTTGCGAACACTGAAAAATTAATTTTAATACAATTGACATAGAGCGAAAAATTGAATGTAGGTCAAAACGCCAAAAATCTATCTCATTTGCCACAGTAGTCTTCTCCATGTTCTCCTCATTATTACTATTTCGCATATTATCAGTAGCGACTTCCTCAAAGCAGTTCCAGAAACTGTCGTGTATTTCAAATGTCTTATCATTCTCATTCAAGTTTCTTTTCTTATGAAGTGGAGAAGAATCTTCATCAGTACTACTATCTTCATCATCATCGACAAGCATGTAAGTACTTAATGCAGAATGTTCGGCGGCCGAATATTCGGCGCTTCGGCCGATAGCGTTGCCGAACATTCGGTATTCGGTATTCGGCTAAATCACTATTCGTGGCAACTCTAGTCAACAATACTTTTTGGAACACAAAAAAAATATGTTTTAGTTGGACTCGCACAAATAGTTTACGGTAGCATTGGGCGCAAGCAAAAGTTTATCAAGTACTCAATATGTATGTAGTGGTTATATTTTGTGAACTCGTCCAGCGACCAACCGAATAAGTGAGCGTTATAGTAAATATGAATGATAATGAAATTTTCATACTTGTAGTTATAGCGGCATTACAGAGTCTGTCACTGTCATACACTCCGTGAAAATTTTAAATAAGTAACAGATTACTTATCACTTGTAATGGTTCTCGAAATACAATCCGCTGAGCACCAACCTTTGTCTACGGAACCCTAAAAAAATCAGTAAAGAATATTGTAATAATAACACAAAATTACGATATTAAAAATTCTGTTAGTAAGGGAATGTTGTAAAATGTCATCCCGTAATCTTGAAGGGGCCTTTGGATTTAGTAATTTATCGGGCCCTTGGCGCCGGGAAAAATGGAGGCTTCTATTTAGGGTTTACGTAAATTATATTTTGTTTTGTTTTTCATTTATATTATAATTTTTCGGATATAAAAATTCATGAATGGGTTTTAATAAAAGCCCGGGTTTCGAAATTTCGTAAAATTTATGTGATTCGAAATTCATATTAGAGATGGGAGAATGAAGCTTAAAAATATTAAGCTTTATATTAAGAAACAATAATAATTACTGGTTTTTGCAAGGTAACCTTTAGGTATATTTAAAATATTTGGGTAGCTAATACTGATAATGATAAAACTTAATTGGTAGTTGACTCGATAATTTAATTGGTCAAAATTCGACCGTGATTGCAAGTTCATTTCCACTTTTACTGTTCATTCTACTTGAACGAAACATTTTTCTTATTTTGGACTACATTTGACATATCTGATCTGGTTGGTTTTATGTTTTGAGGCCGAAATGTTTTAGGAAATGACCGAGTGTTGCTCATAAATTACAATGATAACATAATTTTGTTAAAAATTGCCTGGGATTCCTTTCACAAAAATTAATAAAAATTAATCATCTCATTTTCTTTGCGAGACTTCAATTTTTTCTTTTAAAAAAAGTCTTACATGTACCTAGGTATATTTATAATTTTAAATGAATGGAATCAAGTACTAATTTGTATATAAAAATAATTTTATATACAAATTAGTACTTGACTGCGATCTCACCTGATGGTAAGTGATGATGCAGCCTAAGATGTTATCGTACTAACTTGGAAGGGTAAGTAAATTTACCCCAACGGTTTCTACAAGCATCGCACCGGAAAGCTAAATCGCTTGGCGGTGCGTCTTTGCTAGTAGGGTGGTAACTAGCCACGGCCAAAGCCTCCCACCAGACCAGACCTGAGCCAATTTAGAAATTATAAAATTCCAAAGTGGCCCGTGGCGGGAATTGAACCCGCGACCTCCCACTCGAATCCGAGCGCGCCGCCACTGCACCAGGGAGGTCGTCGAAATTTGAATTGACACAACAGAGTATTATGGCAATTTGATTACTATTTTGTTTTGTACAAAAGGTAAAATTTATTTTAATAATCGAAATGGAAACGACTATAGTCCCCGCTGGACTCATAAAAACTTCAATATTCGGAATACGCAATCACGAATACAAACAGAGAATGGACTTCCTATACAAAATAACACAAAACGCTGCGCCGCCCGCCGCGTGGAAATGTATTCATTTGCGGAAGTTTTAATTAATTGTTCATTAATTTTGCACATTACATTAGAGGCGTTTCTACAAAAAGAGCAATAATTTCCTTTTGTTGATTATACCCCCAGGATGTGAGCTGGCAATTCAATACCATGAATTGTTATTTCTAGCAAGTGCACTAAATACTCTAGTCCGCCTGATTTACGATAGTACACTATTAGTAACCCTTTGGTGTTAGTGGTAAATAAATCTCGGTCGTAATTTCTTCCGTAATTGAAGGACAAGTAAGTGATAATGCCACACCGTTTGCGTAAGGTACAGAAGTCTTTTGTGGGGTTAGTGTACGCTTGTATACATAATTATATCAAAAATATCTAGTAAACCTAGATTACTATATACTTTTGAAGACTTTTTGAATGACAAGGGTTTTTAAAACGATAGGAATATACTTCCGTCTTCTCATGAGGTATCATAAAAATTATCTAATTTACTTACTATTATATAAGAAAAACAGTATATAATGACATTTTATAAAAAGCAAAGGTTGAGTTTCTTGCCAGTTCTTCGTGATTTTTTTTTCTTTTATATTTCCTTCAATGAACTTTTGTTCAACAGTGGATATTATCTAGGTGGCGATGGCCTACGGTGCTACATGACAAGTAGTAACAGGTGTGTGGTTGGAGGCAGAATCTTGAAGATTTTATACGTGTCATCACTATAAATATTATACAACAATGTTCTCCACCACGTCTGCGTGTACGCAATTAACTCATAAACTACTGAACGGATTTTCATGCTATTTTTTACCAATAGATAAAGTGATTTATAACGACGGTTCGAATATATAATTGGTAAAGGTTTTATGTAAATTGTTTGAAATATTATTGTTGTAAGGGTCGGAACAATAAAGCCGCCTAGAAGATTTCATCGAGAACTCCCTCTGAGATAAAATATAACCAAATGTATTGTGTGACTTGTGGGATATTCTTCCTTTATAGATCTACAAAAAGTCATTAGGATAGCATAGGCCTATCTATCGAGGATAGCTTTCTATACCCATTCTTCACGCGGTTACGATACTACGAGAGATAAATTAAAACTCACCGTGCAAAGCAATTTTGACTAAAAGGTCCCCTGAATAAATATAGTATGGGTACGTTACTACGTATAAAGTCGAATTGGTTCCAGCTACCAAACCAGACTCCGTAAACACACATCCTTTGTTGCACTTCAACCGAGTATCGATGTAAGACCAAAAATACAACTTCAAATACAGCTTTCTGCTGAACAAAGAGCAAACGCGATCAAATACTAGAAACAGGAAAACGGAGATCTTTTGTTGAATTTGCGGTGTGACCCCATTTACATAGTAAAGGCAAGGTGTAAAGGAGAATAGGTGCATTGTCTATTACTTTAAGGCTTAACAACCGACGTAGCTTACGTTAGCGCGAGAATTTAGCACTTAAGTTCTAAGTTCTAATTAAGTGGTAAGGATCCTGGCACTTATACTATCGTGTAGTGTCTGATGGCTTCTGTCTTAATAGCAACGTTACTTTCTATCTTATTCTCCTTCGGTTCATTATAGTGTTCTTATCCTCAAGTTATAAGTCGGTTCATTAATTGCTTCTTTGACATTGTTAGTTGTTAGCGTGTAGTTGATTGGTTTCTGCAGAAATTGGTTGCCGTGGTTTAAAACCTACTTCATTCGCAAAATTATCTTTAAAGTAAAAATTACAATAGGTATACTTTAAGGCAATTTCTTATATAAATACGAAAGGAAAAGAAAATGAGAAAGAGTCTTTTATTAGGATTAAGTTGTCTTGTTTATTTATGATGAGCTCTCTACAAATCCACTTAAACCTGTAGGTACGCACTTAAAAATAATAGGGCCAGAGATCAGACCTCTTAAAACAGGGATCAGAAGTTCAAATCGCACTTTTATAATTGTCTTTTCGAAATTATGTGCGTTTGTGAAAACTAAAGATCTCATGATTAACTGCAAATTTAATGATTTTTGTTGCTACCGCTGTAATTTGATGATGTGGCGATTTTTTTTCATTTAATAAAGTAGTACATACTTGACTATAATTTTACCTAATGATAGGATATGATGCATCCAAAGATGGACCTTATATAATAGAACCACTAGTTTTAACCATTACTACAAAGCATCTTACCATAACGTCGCTTGCCGGTAGGGAGTGTCGCGTCTAAAAGTATTAAATATTCTTTGAAGTAACAAAATGCATATTTCGGTAACTAGGCTACTTGGACGATCTAGGCTATGTTGTAAAGATATGCCAAACTACAAATAACAAAATCCCAAACTGCCTACACCATAAAACAAACTCGGGACCTCTCATACGAAAGCTGTTGCATCTAAAATAAAATATAAACTGAAATTTACGCTTTAATATTAATAGAGGCGTAAAAAATAACTGATATTTCACGCTGATATTGTGACGATGACGCAATTTGCAGTGAAGAAAGGGAAGGTCCGCGATAAAGTCGTCATTCTTCATGACTCGCAATCCGAGTTGCTATTGTGTATAATAATGCTCACGACCCGGAGGAAATTTACATTTTTGCGCGTCATTTGTTTAATGGCGCTATGCACGGAACAGTGAGCATAATATTATTATTAAATAAAACCCACACATTTGATCTGCGCCGAGAAAGTGTGACCATTTGTGGAAGGTTTCTGCCATTTGAGCAGATTTGGCTCAAAAATTTTGAGTCCGGCATAAACTGACAATCAAGAAAGCGGAAGAATATGACAAATTTCAAGGAAATCCTTAGTATTATATTTTTGAACTAAAAAAAATTGAAACTTGGTCGGCCGTTTGGATTTTCCGACTTCAAAACCACTAGGCTTTCTACTGTACTTGCACAGTTCAGGAGTCAAGTAGGCATATTTTGGCAGATTTTTTGCCAGGGTCTGGCAGATTCGACATTTTTGAAACGGTCACACTGTTGACAAACGACCACGCCGGACTAATTGACCGAGTTGAAAGAATGGATCTCGCTGAAAAAAAGGCCCCGTTACAAAAAGTATACCCTTTTTATACACAGGAAATATATTATATCTGTCCCTTTGTTTTTAGGTAGCTTTGATTTTTGCAATCAACGGTATTTGAACTCGCATCTCTTCTCGGCAGGAACAACCAATCCTACCTATCTTAGCAATAAAGATTTCGTCTTTTTCATTTTAGGTCCGGTAACCTAAAAATGAGAATAAAGCGTCTACTCAAATGTATAGCACAGATAGAGAACCAAGATTCCATTGAACACGCAATTTCCAAAATGATCTTACGAATTGCGAATCGAGGTGCGTGTAATTGCGATCCGCCTGATCGCTAATGTTCGCGAATAATCCTTAAGATCCTTATCAGAACCCCCGTTAACTGGTTTCGTGTCCAATAACACTGAATACAAAATTCTGATAAACTTGGAAATAAAAGCATTATTCGTTCACTAATATCTTTCTAAGTACGGAAGTTGGCTGAAGCTGAATACTTCTCATTTTAAATAAAAACACGATGTGATGAAATAATATAAGCCTGACCTTTGTCTTTTATTGATTCTCAAGTGGTTGTATCATTATAAACATATTGTCAGTAGTGTTTTCCCGATATGTATTAAGTACTCCCAGGCATAGTTATATAGGTACAGTTTGCATTGAAATTGGAATTCCTAGAATCAGAATAATAGAAGTTGTCGTATGTTTCATTTTCGTATATTGAATATGGTTTGTTAAGACAACACCGTATTGGGGCTCCCAGACTTTCCTCTAGAAGGGGTTTTTCAGATTTTGTTTAAGTTATGAGAAAACTTCTGAAGATGCTTATCTAAGTGGCAACACAAAAAACTATAAGTATCACAACAGATAAATTCGTAGTTTCCTATACAAAAGAAACAAAAACTACTAAATTAGGCCACCCATTTCCATTCAATTCAAAAAGATTCCAATTCTCACAGAACAACACTCACGTTCATTAAAACTTACCGCGTTGTTGAGGAGCGATCAAACAGGGCTGCCGGGAGCCGCGGCGGCGGCGGCGTCCTTTAATTATGAAGAAAACTGTCACAAAATTGGGTTTGTCATCGCCTTACTCACTTTTAGACTGAACAAGTATTTAAACAGGATAAACAAAATCTAAATGTAATAATCGACTTTAAATAATTTGTTTCCAGCTTCAAATAAAGATAAAATTTTTATTTGACAGTATAAGAAAAGTCATTTAGTAACTTTTTCCAAAGAAGCAACCGCACTACAATTTTTAAGATTTTTCTAGAGATCACTTAGGGGTTAAAACTTGCAATGAACAACATGTGTTTTCTTTTATAAGTACCTAACCCTTTCTCATAATATCATGTGGTATCAGATATTCTCTGATCTTTAGGTTGACATTTACAAACCTATTATAATTATTACAGATGCCCTTTAAAACAATAACTCTAGGCGAACAATTCTCTAGCCGGTCAGTAGTCTAGTTATAACAACATCAAAAGCGCTGCGAGAAAAGCAACAACCGTCCAGAGGGCCGAGTCTTTGTTGCGTAGTCATTTTAATAGCAATAATAGCGCCCGTCTACTTCGTTATGCATAATACAATATCAGTGCTTAATACCTTTGGCAGTCATTTTAATTGTTACCGAGCAATCTAGAGGGTTCATTAAAATTTGCAGCTCCTTTGATTTCAAATTTCAGGTGCTCCGATATTTACGATTTGTATCGTTCGCGCCTTTACAGAAGGGAAGCGTTTTATTGGTGTCATTTTTAAAATGATATTTTTGTACTTAGTAATTTCATGGATTTTGTCAGAGTTATCTAGTGAGGAATGTGGAAAGCTATGCTTTGCTACAGGATGATAATCGAATTCATTATAATAAATCAAGCGATCTTTCATTTCCAAGGCATTTTTGTATAAAACTTCCCTCCGCTCGCTGGAACCCGACGCACAATCTTCTGTAATGATCGTGTAAATGGCGAGCCGAGCTGCGTGTAATTGCTTTCTACGCCTGATGTAGCTTCACGAAGATCACACTAAGAACTTTTGCGTTACTTTTTATCTTATCACCTTTCGATTTGCGATGCCATAACAAGGCCATCTGTAAGTCTGTAAAGCCACAACAGAAACATCTGTGATGCCACACCTGAATCATTATGTCCACTACTTTTATTAACAACCAATTTTGGTTTTAGTTCTTTGAAATAGAAGCCAATTTTATAAAGCCTGAAAATTTTAGGCACAGGTTTGAATTTTAGGTTGTTAGTTGTTCAACGTTTAGCTTGGTTCAAATAGTATTGTTACACGCTTCACCTTAACTTTTCAAAGGTTCATATAAATCAACCAATTCAATCTTGGGCACATGTGGTTTGTTTTTACAAGTCGAGTGCATCACACTATAGCCTTTTTTAATTTCTTCAACATACTTAATACCCTTATCGGTATAGAAGTGAGCCGGTTCATTACCTAATAGTAACTGAACAGTTGCTATCGTTAGGTTTTGTTATTATGTTGCAGAATATTAATGGATTCTACGCACAGTCCAGAAACTCAATATTGCTTGGTTAGCCTCCCGCCTTTGCCACGATAATTATGGTTTATCCCAATTAGACGAGCTCAAAGCTAAAATAATATCGATCTACATAAAAGATATAAAAATACAATACACGTTGAAGCTTTCAAAGTACGATACCAAAAATTATTTATTAAAAGTTTTGTTTTGTGTATGAGTATTATAATTTATAATGGATGAGAAAAACCTATACTGAAATGAATACCTATGGGTAAATTATTACGCATGAGATATTTTTTCATGGATATTGCACTAATAGATTTGGAGAGTCATAATGACTTTTTAGAAATACAAACTTATCTGTGAAAAAATTTGGTACCTAGGTTGGTATTTTATTAATCAAAATTGTGATATAATTATATATATGATATAATTATATATATAATATAATTATATGATATAATTATATATAAAATAAAAGTTTAACAAAAATAAAAACCGACTTCAAATAAAAAATGGAAAATTCTTTTCAAAAACCCAACTTCAAATGCCACTACAAAGAATGAAATAATTTTTAATGTACACCAATTCGAAGTCGGGCAATGTTTCGTTCAATCACTAATAGTCCTTCGTAATAAAACAACTTGATGTGCGAAGACAATTATCGACAATACGAAGAACAATTAGTGATTGAACGAAACATTGCCCGACTTCGAATTGGTGTACATTAAAAATTATTTCATTCTTTGTAGTGGCATTTGAAGTTGGGTTTTTGAAAAGAATTTTCCATTTTTTATTTGAAGTCGGTTTTTATTTTTGTTAAACTTTTATTTTATTTTTTGATTTTTAGTGGTCTGAAGTTCACTATTTTTTTTTAATATGGGTAGACCTACTAATCGTGCTGCTCATGTGAGACAGGGCCGTTTAAATGAAACGCACAAAGTCAGGGACAAACTACCTTCTTGCGTGGTAACTGGTATAAATCGCACCTAGATATTGATGAATAGCAATAGTAAGTTGATTTTAAAGTTGTAGAAGAATATTTTTTGTTAATTTTTTATTTTTATTTTAAGTGGTCTGAAGTTCACTATTTTTTCAATATGGGTAGACCTACTAGTAAACGGGCTGCTCTACCAAATCAACGTAGTGGATGAGTAGTGACATAATATGTTAGAACACCACCAGAGAACGTAATTCCCAAAGACGTAAATAGCTGTGGTGGTTTTCTGCCATCGATAAAAACCTGTCAAGTGCGAGTCGGACTCGCGCACTGAGGGTTCCGTACTACAACCGGAGGAATAAAACCATAAAAACCACTTTTCTTATCGAACCGCAAAACTAACTTTGTTTTTAGAGGTTTATTGTAAATATCAAAAAAACTACTTATTAGATCTCGTTCAAACCAATTTTCGGTGGAAGTTTGCATGGTAATGTACATCATATATTTTTTTTAGTTTTATCATACTCTTATTTTAGAAGTTACAGGGGGGGGGGACACACATTTTACCACTTTGGAAGTGTCACTCGCGCAAACTATTCATTTTAGAAAAAAATGATATTAGAAACCTTAGTATCATTTTTGAAGACCTATCCATAGATACCCCACACATATGGGTTTGATGAAAAAAAAATTTTTGAGTTTCAGTTCTAAGTATGGGCACCCCCAAAATTTATTACTTTTTTTTAAATTTTGTGTGAAAACCTTAATGCGGTTCACAGAATACATCTACTTACCAAGTTTCAACAGTATAGCCCTTATAGTTACGGAAAAAAGTGGCTGTGACATACGGACGGACAGACGGACAGACGGACAGACGGACAGACGGACAGACGGACAGACAGACATGACGAATTTATAAGGGTTCCGTTTTTTGCCATTCGGCTACGGAACCCTAAAAATTGGCGTCGAATCCCGCGTGATTTTAAGACGCAACATCGTTGTTTCAGAAGGACTAGGAGCTATGGGTATAATAAAAAAATCAAATGGCCGGCTTTAAGGAGAGATCAATAAGAGGATGGAGAGCTACCAGAAGCCGTGTATGTCAAATTTGATGATGAATCTATTGGGATTAGGCTAAAAGATAGTGATGGATGCATACCCATACCTCCATCTAGTACTACTTACGTTTCAGGCATTAAGAGGCTACGGAGATGTGGAGCGCCGAATGCTGCTTCTTATATTAAGCTAGGCGGTTACAGTCCATAAACTTCAAGGCACCACCCTTGAGAGGGCTGTAATCGACCTTGGCAAAAAAACTTTGCTAAGGGCCAAAAATATGTTGCCCTTAGTAGAGTTAAAAGTTTGGAAGGCATAGTCTTATCAGATTTGGACGCCAACAAATTATTAAATAGACCACATGACGAAAGATCATAACTAGACTTCGAAATCTGTCTTCCGACAATGAAGGTCACATGTAATTATTGATTAAACATATAACGGATCAGCATTTAGTGACGTCACGCATGTTACACTCATGTTGCAATGCAACAACGAACGTAAGCGCATTGAAATTTGATTACAGATACCTAGTTACAATTTCTGCCACAGGTCGCATCCTTACTGTAAGCCGTTCAGGAGGCCCGCTCCATTGATCATCATCATATTCGGTTACGGCAGTTATTTGACCACTTGACCATAACGACGTTATGGTAGGGAAATATCTGGATAGCCAATAAAAGAATCAGCTGAATATGAATAATTTGCTCCTAAGAATTGAAGAGTTCCGTTATTTTATCATAGATCCCATTATCAGAACCTAATCAAGTTTTCACCAAACCACCCTTGAAGTACATTCTTCCAAATAAAACAATAATCATCGAAATCGGTTGGCGTGATATTGAGTTATTCATCTATTTGTCGCGCAAGTACTTAATGAAAATTTAATACTTATATGGTTTTCTCATGGATACCATTATCAGAACTGGATAAAATTAAAATGGGACCACATGAGAAGCGTCAGCTTTATAATAAAAAAAGAATCATCAAAATCGATTCGTCCAGTCAAAAGTTATGAGGTAACAAACATAGAAAAAAAAAAACATACGCGTCGAATTGAGAACCTCCTCCTTTTTTTGAAGTCGGTTAATAATTATATACAGGGTTATATAAAAAATACCAAAACGCTCTCGGCCTGTATTTGTTTACACTAAAACTAACAACTTTTGTTCTACGACTTTTCTTTTTACTCGATATTTTGAGAAATATCCAATACTCAATATTTTACAGAGATACTCTACTCGTTCCTACTCTGTAATGTAACATCGGCGCGGCGGCCGGTGCGCGAGCTCGCGGCGCGAAACCGCAACAGTGTAATGTCACTTTACAGAAATAACATTTTTTTGTATGATATAAATTAATACTGAATTTTGAAAAGTCGCAGAACCAAAGTTGTTAGTGTTAATGTATACAACTACAGGCCGAGAGCATTTTGGTATTTTTTATATAACCCTGTATAATAATGGATTGTATTACATTTATTTAATCGCACATCAGGGGTGTTATTCTCGAAAAAATAAAATTGTACAGCGGCCAACCATCGACGGTAACCATAGCAACGCAGCCATCAGCAGCCAATTGTCGCCTTGGCTGCATAACTGACGGAAGCATTAACCAATCAGCGCATAGATGTTAGCTCGTCGCTGCTATAAGTATTTTTGCAGAATAGCACAGCTGTAGCTCCTCGATCTTGAAAAATAGTTACAATTAATTGCATATTGCAATTAATTTGAGTTTGTGTTCTAGAATATATTTTGACAAAAAAAATACAGTTTATATATATTTAAAAAAAAGAACAGTCCCAAATGATCTTGTTCTTTAAAGTATGATTTACGTAAAAGCGAGAAAAGTACGCTAATCTGTATTTATTAATACACTTAAGGCTATTTATTATATCGTAGCTCTAAATGGAATGAGCTTCAGTCGTTTGTTAAGGGATTAAATTGTCTTGATTATTTATGAGCACTGCAGGGCTAGCATAAGGATTTTCACGTGCATAATATCGCATTGACATCGATAAAAGCGAAGGTTTTTAATATTATTATCGATGGGTTGTAATTGGTACCTAAGTATTGGTTTGTTAGTTCTACAAAAGAAAAACTCATAAATAAAACCGATAGCTGGATCTCCTTAAGGTACAATATAATGTTCTGGCCGAAGCGGCAATATTCTGCAGTCAAACTTGTCCAATAGCGGTTTTTGTGGATCTTGCCTGTGACACTGAAAGATTAGTACAAATCCTGTACAAACTTGTGAAATTATCGTCCCTAGCGATACATAGTTTCTGAAGAGTGCAAACTGTATGCAAGTACTGCAGGGTCCTAAGACAGTGCTTAAACACTGTCTAAAATAGACACAGAGGCATATTTATACGTTTAAAAATTAATTTTATTTATCATGATTCTTGACACCACGGTAAAATTAGCTATGTTGCACGGCACAGATTTGCGATGTCTTGATTTGGAATATGGTGGTGTTACAAATGTGTTATGCTAGACTTGCTGTTGACTCTCGCTTTTGCGTAGTCATTTAAAACATTTTCACTACCTATTACTACCACGGTATAGAGATTGAAAGTAAACATTTTTCTAAATAGGAAACAATTTTTAAATTCAACGAGTGTTTCTGAACAAAACTAATATTGCTACACCTGTAACTAGTGCCTACTGTTTTATTAGTATTATTTAGTTTTTAGTTCTTGGCGTCACGCGGTGTGTCTCAACTGAAAATCAGCGCTGTGTGCTTCCGTGCGTATAACTATGGGGCCACACAGCACCATGCTGAGTTGAGGCCTATTTCTGGGTGCTCACACGACAAGCGGTGTCTGGTGCTTCCGTCCCTTGGATAATATTATTGGTTTCAATTACCCAGGTGGGGGAAGCTTCAGGCATCGTTCTAGTACATAAGTGTGTACGTTGTGTGGTGTGTGGCATACTATGAAATAAATATTTTCTTTCTTTTCTTTCTTTCTTTCTTTACTGCATCTAATAAATAGCAATCGCTAGCAACCATTACTACTTTGATATTAAACTACTCTAAATAGACAAATAGGTAAACCACAAAGTTTTCCCTTTTAGTCGTACAATGTAAGTGAGACCGTATTTTCTTCAAACTTTCACATTCACGGACCACTTTCAGCCACCAGGAGAGCTTCCGAAGTTGGCCGGTTGCATGCAAATAATACAGCACATTGTGGGTATATTCAGTTCACTCACTTCTCGTGGTACAAGTATTTCAGTTGAACGATAATGCACTGTTGGGAGTTTTGCATGGTTACTCGTAAGTATTAGTTTTTAGGGTTCCGTAGCCAAATAGCAAAAAACCCTTATAGATTCGTCATGTCTGTCTGTCTGTCCGTCCGTATGTCACAGCCACTTTTTTTATAAAAAAATCTAAATATATAAAAGGAGATACTGACTCATTCACTGACATATCAACGCACAGCCCAAATCGCTGGGTCTAGAGACTTCAAATTTGGCACACAGGTTCCTTATGAGGTCTAGGGGTGCACTAAGAAAGGATTTTTCAAAATTCCCCCCCTAAAGGGGTGAAACGGGGCTCCAAAGTTCTTATTTTACCAAGCTTCAATACTCCTTCATGCCGCAACTACTGAACCGATTTGGCTCAAATTTGGAACGGAGATAAATTGCATCTTGGGTTAACACATAAGCTACTTTTCATCCCGGGAAAATCCATGGTTCCCGTGGGATTAGTTAAAAACCGAAATTCACGCGGAAAAAAATCTTCACGCCGGAAGTACAAGACCAATTTAGCTAAAACTTGGAATGGACATAGATGATATCCTGGGTTAATAAAAAGGCTACTTTTCATCCCGGAAAAATCCATGGTTTTTGCGGGAAAACTGAAAAATTGATATTCACGCGCGAATAATACTACTTTACGCTGCACTTACTGACCTGATATGACTGAAATTCGGAAAGGAGATAGATTTTATCCTGGATTGATACATAAGCTACTTTTCATCCCGGAAAATTTCATGGTATATCAAAGAAGATACTGACTCACGCACTCACTGACATATCAACGCACAGCCCAAACCCCTGGGTCTAGAGACTTCAAATTTGGCACACAGATTCATTATGAGGTCTAGGGGTGCACGAATAAAGGATTTTTCAAAATTCCCCCCTTAAGGGGTGAAACGGGGCTCCAAAGTTCGTATTTTACCAAGCTTCGATACTCCTTCACGCCGCCACTACTGAACCGATTTGGCTCAAATTTGGAAGGGCGATAAATTGCATCTTGGGTTAACACATAAGCTACTTTTCATCCCGGGAAAATCCATGGTTCCCGTGGGATTAGTTAAAAACCGAAATTCACGCGGAAAAAAATCTTCACGCCGCAAGTCAAGACCGGTTTGGCTGAAATTCGGAATGGAGATAGATGATATCCTGGGTTAATAAAAAGGCTACTTTTCATTCCGGAAAAATCCATGGTTTTCGCGGGAAAACTGAAAAATTGATATTCACGCGCGAAAAATACTACTTTACGCTGCACTTACTGACCGGATATGACTGAAATTCGGAAATAAGATAGATTTTATCCTGGATTAATACATAGGCTACTTTTCATCACGGAAAATTTCATGGTATATCAAAGAAGATACTGACTCCCTCACTCACTGACATATCAACGCACAGCCCAAACCGCTGGGTCTAGAGACTTCAAATTTGGCACACAGGTTCCTTATCAGGTCTAGGGGTGCCCTAAGAAAGGATTTTTCAAAATTCCCCCCCTAAACGGGTGAAACGGGGCTCCAAAGTTCGTATTTTACCAAGCTTCAATACTCTTTCACGCCAAAACTACTGAACCGATTTGGCTCAAATTTGGGATGGAGATAAATTGCATCTTGGATTAACACATAAGCTACTTTTCATCCCGGGAAAATCCATGGTTCCCGTGGGATTAGTTAAAAACCGAAATTCACGCGGAAAAAATCTTCACGCCGCAAGTACAAGGCCGATTTGGCTGAAATTTGGAATGTTGATAGATGATATCTTGGGTTAATAACAAGGCTACTTTTTATCCCGGAAAAATCCGTGGTTTTCCCGGGGAAACTGAAAAATTGATATTCACGCGCGAAAAATACTACTTTACGCTGCACTTACTGACCTGATATGACTGAAATTCGGAAACGAGATAGATTTTATCCTGGACTGATACAAAGGCTACTTTTCATCCCGGAAAATTTCATGGTATATCAAAGAAGATACTGACTCACTCACTCACTGACATATCAACGCACAGCTCAAACCGCTGGGTCTAGAGACTTCAAATTTGGCACACAGGTTCCTTATGAGGTCTAGGGGTGCATTAAGAAAGGATTTTTCAAAATTCCCCCCCTAAAGGGGTGAAACGGGGCTCCAAAATTCGTACTTTACCAAGCTTCAATACTCCTTCACGCCGCAACTACTGAACCGATTTGGCTCAAATTTGGAATGGTGATAAATTGCATCGTGGGTTAACACATAAGCTACTACTACTACTTTACGAAAAATACTACTTTACGCTGCACTTACTGAACTGATATGACTGAAATTCGGAAAGGAGATAGATTTTATCCTGGATTAATACATAGGATACTTTTCATCCCGGAAAATTTCATGGTTTCCATGATAATAGTGATAGATAATATGCCTTCATGGCGTAATTACTGAACTGATTTGGAATAGAGATAGATTATATCCTGGATTAATACTAAGGCCACTTTTTATCCCGGAAAAATCCATGGTTCCTTCGGGAACAGTGAAAAACAGATATCCACGCTGGAAAAATATTCCTTCACGCTGTAATTGGTGAACTGATTTGGCTCAAATTAGAATAGAGAAGGCTATTTTTTATCCCGGGAAAATCAATGGTTATTTCTGAATATTTGTTTTTCACTATTCCAGCGGGAGAAATACTCATTCACGCTGCAACTATTGAAAATTTTTGGCTGAAAGTTTAAATGGAGATAGATTTCGCTCTAAATTATCGCAAAGGTTAGGTACTTTTTATTCCGGAAAAATCGATGGTTCCCGTGAGAATAGAGAAAACTAAAATTTACGCGGGCGAAGCCGCGGGTATCTGCTAGTATTTTTATAAATACAAAGATTTTTTTAAGTAATGTAAAGGTTACACCTTTAACTATGATACCCCATTTAACACTTTGAAATTTCTTCCTTCCAATTGGGAAATTGGAAGGACGAAATTAATCGTTTTTAAACAAAAATAACTTTCAATTACTTTTAATTGCAATGACGTTGGGGCCACTTTTATGTACAATTCTACCAAAAATACAGATAGCTGTAATAGTTATAGAAATAATTGACTGTGACAGACATAGTTTAATTTTTCAATTATTTTGGTATTGAACCCTAAAAATGATCCATATTCTTACTGACCTTAATTTTTTTCCAAATTGATGAATGCGGGTAAAAATAAAGAAGGTTAGGGCAGACTTCTTGTATGTCCCGTCTCAAAAATCCCTTATCCTTATTTATATATGATTTTGGCCCTACTCACATCAGGTTATCAAGAAATTAGGAAGAAGAATTGAATCATAGAAAAAAGCTAACTGATTCGTTTGCCAATCAGTTTACGGTAGCCGAAATAAAAGCAAAGCGTTTAATTAGCAATTAATTTAAACTTTCATTCAATGAACATTGAATTAAACAGCATGCGGGTTTTCTGTTTTTGCATTATTTGCGCCCACTCAATAGATTTCCCGGCTTTGATTTGATTTAAATGTGTATGGCCTAGTTGCTAAGTACCTATGGGGGAAAACAAACTATCGTTGAACGATACACGGTAACTGTTTGGAGTTGGTTAAACAGTGGGCTGTGCTACTAATATTGTGATAAAACGTTGACGATATTTTAATATTTCTTTACTAACAACAAATAGTATTCCGTAAGTGAGGTATGGAAAACTCGAGGAAAACAACCTGGTTAAGTTTTACCGAAGTGACAGATATCCTTCTCGCAGGAGGGCGAAGAATCTTTTCTTGCCTCCGTGAGAAGCGATAGCCTGCGGGTGATACCTAGGCTGACGAGTAATGCGTCCTTTTTGTTCTGTGGGAGCGCGGTGAATTTGCAAGTATACCTCGTGCTCCCTAATTTGGGTAAGTCAGGAACACACCAATTTTAGGAGGAATAGGTCTCAGGGATGCCTCATCCTAACGGAGGCATATGTATGCGTCCGGCGTTTCTATATTGATGCATTGAAGTAGTGTGTAAAGTCTAATGCTATTATGTCGTTCTTTTTATTAAAAATACAAAATTATTTATACATTTATGCCTATTTCACTTAATTAGCGGCCATTAAAGATCTGGAACTTCCATCTCAAGGAATCGGGCATTCGTTTGAAGAATTTTAATGGTATATTTTTTTTGGCATAGCTGCCACGCATTTAGGCGCGAAATTCTTCTGACGGATATTGATGAGCTTGCTATCGATGCGATCGCGGAGCGTTTTTTATTGAGCCCCGAAAGTGAGTGGTGCGACCTACTTGTAGGGATGGCCTTGTGACCAGAAGGATTATAGGGCAAGCTACGTTTTAATAGCATACTGGCTGTTGCTAACGACTCCACCCGCTATCAATTCGTTTTACACAAGTCTTGAGAAAACCACGAAGTTTCTGGGATAAAAAGTAAAACGTATATTATAAACCTGCATTCCCAATTTCATGCAAATCGGTTGAAAACTATTAGTGTAAAGGAGCAACAAACGACCACACATACACTCCTAGTTACAGCTTTAAAATTTTAGTGTGATTTCTCATCAAGTTCTCGACGCCTGTGTAGTTATTTAACTTCATGGTAAGTACCGATGCAGCTGTAGTTTTTAGCGCACTAACTTGTAAGAAATTAATAACTACTGTAGGTAACTACTCCGGGGTGATTCTGTGTAGCTACACAGAACCGCATCGGCACTCGGTGACTTTAACGACCTCTCTCGAACTGTGGTACGTGCTTGGATTTGAGTGCAAGGTCACAGGTTCGATTCTTATAATTTCCAAATTGACTCAGGTCTGGTCTGGTGGTAGGCTTTAGCCGTGGCTATTTACCACCCTACCAGTAAATACGCACTACCCAATAGAAACTAGCAACCGTTAGAACTAATACGCACTACCAGGTAGAAACTAGCAATAACATCTTCGGCTGCATCATCACTTATGCGACCTGACACCATCAGATGCGACCACAGTCAAGTACAAACTAGTAAGTGTAAATAGAACCCCAATCCACATGGCCCTTCTGTAGGCCTAAATGTAGCTATACGCTTATCTGCTGATTCTTACACCTCTTACAAAATCACTTTAGGTATCTCGGACCGAAGTAAAAGCATTTTCGATTATTAATGAGGGAACTTTCAGGTTCGCTCCGGGCCGGGCCCCTTGCGTTTTGGTCTGTGAATATATAATTCTAAGAGCGAAGAGCTTTGCGGGCAGAAAACGGTGCACGTTGGTTTATACTTTAAGGGTCAATACAGACTACATAGAACGTTGACAAATATGTTTCATTGATGGTCTTGTACGGATGTTCGTATGCGGTTTTAGTTCCTCTTTCCAACTATGCCAAAATTAAGTGGGCTTAAGTGGGCTCTTCTGTCAAATAAATATTTGTTAAGTAATGTGATAATAGTTGTAATCTGTTCAGGCAATAAGAAGTTATAGTGGAATAAAGAAACTCACAAGCCGACTAGCCCAGTTCCTAAATTTTTATCTCATGAAAAAAATTAAGTCCCCTATTTTTAGATAGCGTACCGCCTCAAATTCATTACAAGTTTGTGGAATAACGTATCGTCTGCGCCAATCCTATCAAGTGCCCGCATACTGGCCACAACCACAAAACGCAGCACACCTCCACTCTTCTTGTGGCCCACACCGGCAGTTAGATGCCTGCACGAAACGCCACTCATACGATTCTCACAATTAAACGTTATTCGTAGAATCTATTATGATACTGCCTTATGGGTTAAAAAAGTAGCAGTCACCGACAGCAAGTGTCAACAACTGGCCACAGGTGGATTTCGCGCGCTTTACCCACCTTTGTGGCTGTTGTAGCTTCCATGGCAGCGTTTGTGGCTGCCGAGCGTAGCCCGTGTGAAGTGACCCTTAGCGAACTCAATAATTTATACGTTACAAGAGTCGCCCACGGTCACCTCTAGAGGTAGAGTCCGGCGGAACTTCCGATGCGCTTTTGGCATTTGATAGCAATGAAATATGAGTCGTCGGCGATCACAAACCGTGCAACCGGCTAACCGTAGAGCTTTGGCAATACTTTGATTTTCTTTGTGCCAACTGCATTGAATCATAACTATTCTTCAAGCTTTGCTGAGCTATAGAGGCAATCCCAAAAGATATTCACAGAGTAAATAGTAAAGTTTATTTTGCTTCCTCACTATTCATGACTCGAATGTTGCAGCAGTAGTGGCCCTTCCCACTGCGTCGGAGGTCGTGGGTTCGATACCCACCACTGGAAAATGTTTATGTGATGAGATAATAGTAATAGATTAATGTTTGCCAGTATCTGGATATTTGTCTATATTATATTGTATTTATATATATATCAAATAATCTGTAAAATTAATTATCGGTTCACTAAAGCACACATTCTAAGTAACCTTTGATATTTTACACAAGAATCCGAAATAAAAAATTTATAAATACGAAATCTCCTGTATTGAAAATCTCGAGCGGTACCTCCTCATTGAGTAAAAGCTCCTATTGAAAAACTTTCATTACTTAAGACTAATGTGTTTTATAAGGAAAAACCGAAAGTAAGATATTTTCGGTAACGCTTATGGTTCAGATCGTGTTTACTATTTTGTTTTTTCGATTCGATTTGGCAATTTTAACCTAGAGTTACACTTGATTTATCTTGGCCTTTTTTATTAAAAAAGCTATCCCAAAAACTATGCGAGTTAAACAAACAAAATTATTTTGTTGCGTAAAAAAATATACATGACTTTTAGCGCGAGAGTAACTTATTGCCGCTAATATGTATCTATATAGAGATCTCTATAAAATAACAAAACACAAAACAAGTGATTTTTTCTTCGTAACTGAATAAAGTGATGAAAAGCGTTGTATGATACGCTTACCTATGGAAATTAATCAAAATTTTCTCGAATACCAATTACTCAAAATATCGCGCTTACCAGCGGCTCACGCTGACAATACCACCTCAAATATTATGATTAATTTTGCATACTTACTTGCTCACAGAATATACTATTACGGCATAAAGTAACTATAAATAAAATTGTTTATATCGCAACTAAGGCACTAAATAAAATTATAAAGTTTGAAATTTTACCGCGCTAAACACCATATGAAAACTTAATAGTACCAACCCAAGTAAATCTTAAAAAGTTGTGAAACAAATCTCAACTATTCGGAAACTTCCTAAATATGTAAGTGACTTGCAAAGCATTTTGTGGAAGACGTTGAAAAATGGAAGCCGGGCAGTTTTCGTAGTAAAAATCTGGGTGCCTGTTGAGTTGTAGATCATTATTACAAGGAGTTGCTAGAGGTAGTGATATTTCATGATATTTTAACGTTTTTTGTATTAACTCTTCAAAGTTAATGCAAAAAAACGTTAAGTACCTAATCTACACGTTGTAGGTGAGCTTTCGCTAAGGACATATTGTACGCAAAAAGCCCTAATTGTCATAATCGACAGCAGAATTTAATAATTTACGACGATTTGGTTGACGATTTTAATGGCTAACAGAAAATTGCGGGCATATAAACATAAATACATACAAGTCGAATACAGAAATTGCAGATTTCTGCAATACAAGTTTAATCTTAGTGCAGAGTCTGCGCATTCAAAATTGGTGTATAATATTCAAGCCATTGCGATCTACCTTTGTGATCTTAAATAGTTAGCCACATGTGTAAGTTTTGTCTAACAAATTATTCTTATTCTTATTTTTAGAGTCTCCTTTTTTTGAAGTTAGTGAAAAATCGGGAACTTAGGTACTATTTTACCACATGTAGAACATGATCATTGGCCTAAAATTCTTTGACGTTGTAATTTTACATTTTTTTGTGTTTTTAATCCAATCATTTTGAGTATGGAGTCTGAAAGCAAAAAGTTCTTAAGCGACGTAACATCTCGCCTAATTGCCTCTCCAAGTGACAAGAGTGCTCGCTCATGTTTTTCACAAAGAATTTCGAATGCAGCTCGCGATCTTTCTAGTTCTGTGTGGGGATATACTAGTAATAAGCTTGCAATTGGATACTTGACAGTGATCCAAATTAAATAATTTTATAGCAAAAGCAGTTGAAACTTAGTGGGTGCAGAAGGGCTGGTACAAGATACAATAATGAAAATAATTCGGTGATGATAAATATCTTCAGTTACTATCACTGATAAGAAAATCAGAATGAGCCCATCTGAACAGTTTGCGTAAACCACACAAGAAAAATGTAGCGCCACCTGTCAAAGTTTCCGCTAATACGCCACAATATATGGCGGGAACCGTCGCTGTGAAAACATGCGTGCGGACAAATAACAAGTATAGTGATCTGTGGTGTGTATAAACCTGACCGCAGTCCATAAACCATACTGCGGTCGGCTTATAACTGACGCCGTTGGTGTCAATACAAACATTTTTGGCACCAGGAAACTGACGACATTTCTTTGCACAGATTGTTTCCCTATGTACCTAAAAGTTGTTTAGGTCAAATAAATTGAAATATTTCATTAATATACTATTTTTGTCAAATGACTTGCGTATCGAATTCTGATTTAATTATTATTAATAATTAATAATAATTTCAGTAAAAGTAATAATAATTAGTTTTTTATTTTTTATTTTATTTCAAGAGACCTTTTATTGTAAACTAAACAAACAAGATTTAATAAATTAAATTTTAATATTTACAAAATATATGTACACTATCTAACTGATCATTTATGGGCATAGTGCCCAAGCAATAAAGTGAACATTTTAATTTTTATATTTATGACAAAACATCACCAATATTTTTTAAAGCGACGAACGTCGTCGTCGCTTTCAAATCACAGAATTTTTCGTCGCTATAAAGTTTTATTTAAAATTCGGTGACCTAGTTACAATTATTAATAATTTTAGGAACTTTCTTTGTGAAAATGTTCAAAGATTTTAATCTTCTTCCATAAGATTTTTTATCAGATTTTCCTCTTTAATAAAAAGTATCATGGACTTTAATGGTTGAGATACTTTGCTTTATGGTGGTTGTCTAAGACTTCTTTATGTTCTAAGGACAGTGAGAACTTTTATATTAATTTTTTCTTACTCACTTTTTTCACGGATATTTGAGAGTCATCGCAACTTATATAAAAAAAATTCGGTCAGCCTGTAAAAGAAAAACCGCTCGTCTAATTTTGTTATGATTATGACAAAATTACAAAGACAGATTTGGTTACTTCAATCATACTTCAATAAATAGTTAAGCGTAAGTTAAGAAGCTTGCTTACTTAGTTGAAAGGGGTAATACTTACCACAACATATTTTGCTTACGTGGCAATTTTCTGAGTGGAATTTTCATATTATAGAGATCGTCTAGTAAATAAAAAAAATTATAAAAAAATCCCATTTAAAACACATGATAATTCTATTTCTTTTTTAAAAAAAGAGAACCGCCTTCAAAAAAACCAACCCACTGAAAAGCAAAAAAATAATTTTCTAATAAATCTGGGTATACTTACCTACCTACTTAGTTTTTGAAGTCGGTGTCATTAGCCATAATCAAAATAAATTGCGAATTTTGATTTGGCACCGTAATATTAGGTCCTTACATATGAAATTGGCGTTTTGTCGTACTGGCCACTTTGATCTCAAATATCTCATCTTTGGTTAGAAATTCCAATTTCAAATTTATACAGCTATTTACTCATGCTTTTGTGTTTTAAAAATCGTAATTCATTGGTTTTTTTCTCTTTTGGTTTTTTTTCTGCGCCACTCTGTTTACAAAATGGAAAACTTGAAATATCGCGTTATTTACGAGTACGAGTTCCATTGTGGCACCAGTGCTGCAGAAACGGCTCGAAGGATTAATGATGTGTACGGCGAGGGTGTCGCAAAAGAAAACACAGTGTGTTTTGGGTTCCAACGTTTTCGTTCTGGAAATTTCGACCTGCAGAACAAGCTCCGTGGACGGCCGGAGACCAAAGTTGATAATGAAGAATGGAAGGTTATTGTGGAAGCGGATCCATCGCAAACCACGTCCGAGCTAGCTGCAGACTGCGGTGTTAGTGATAAAACTGTTTTAGTTCACTTGAAGCAAATTGGGAAGGTGAAAAAGCTTGAAAGGTGAGTACCTCATGAATTGAGTGCAGCAAACCGACAAACGCGCGTAGACTGCTGTGTTACATTACTCAACCGGCACAATAATGAAGGGATTTTAAATCGAATCATTACCTGTGATGAGCTTCAATTGGAATACCTAAGACATCCACCTTACTCCCCGGACCTTGCTCCAACAGATTACCATTTTTTTCGAAATTTGGATAACTTCTTACAAGGGAAAAAATTATCTCCGATGAGGCAGTCCAAAGCGCTTTCAAAGATTTTATTGATTCCCGTCCGAATGGCTTTTTTAGTAAAGGGATCAATGAACTACCTATAAGGTGGCAAAAGTGCATAGATAGCAATGGTACATACTTTGATTAAATATATATATTATATTAAAAAAAGTCGACTTTATGTTCCTCCCATACAAAACGCCAATTTCATGTGTAAGGACCTAATAATATGTAATACAGACTTTGACATACCTACTTTTAAATTAAATATATATGCTGTATGCCTAATGACGAGGAATGTTGTTTCGCGATAGATCAAATAGATCGGTCCAGCCAAACGCGAGATAATCACGGATAAACCTAAATACAAATATAGGGGTTAAAGAAAGAACCTCTTTTTTTGAAGTCGGTCAATTAAAAACATATTTTTAAGTCAACTTGAGAATCACTATCTCTTTTGAAGTCTGTTAAAATCTACACTGTAAACTAATTATACCGATCGCAAGCGATTTTCCGTTGAGGAGTTCCGCTCTCCATCTCCGAAGATATTCATTAGATCTCAACCAAATTGTAATGAGTCTACCTGTGATGTATGGCCTACCTAATAAAAAAAGAATCATCAAAATCTGTTTCGCCGAACTCGAGATAATCGTGAACAAACTTAAATACAAATATATCTATCAAACTAAGAACCTCTTGTTTTTTTAAGTCAGTTAATATACTAAAACCTTCTCCAGAATGTAACAAACACTTTCCCGAAAACCGCATCAAAATCGGTTCAGCCAAACGCGAAATAATCGCGGACAAACATACATACATACATACATACATACATACAAACATACGGGTCGAATACAGAACCTCCTTTTTTTTGAAGTCGGTTAAAAAATAAAAACTTTTAATGAACGCCCATCCATTACATTTTTCATTCAGCGTGTGAGCGTAAAGACGTGGAGGGCATTAATTCTTACATTAGTTGATCACTACAGAACATGTTTGTTAGAAACCTACCAAAACATAACTTACGTCTAAAATAATAACGCAGTGTAAAATCAATTTGTACTGCAAACTTATCCTGACAAACGTTAAACGGGTCGAAATGGGAATTTCCTCCTTATTTGAAGTCAACAAATTATGTCATCGTTTCTCCTAAGTTATATTTGCAAAGTTAATGGCTTTTGGAAGTTATTAGTCATCTCTGTTTAAAAGCTTTTATCTACTTTTTGATTTGCCCTAATTGGATCATGGGACGCTTCTAATGGTAAATTTATGTTACGCGAAAACACGGCCAAGTGTGAGTCAAACCTGATTGCTACAAATATGTTTATGTTTACCTTTTCAATTTCAATGACAATCACGTTTCTAACGAGCTATAGTTAGATCTTACATATGTATTTTGTTTTATACATAGCAGTAAATGTACAGTTTTAATTTTTTGACGTGATAACGTTTAATAAATTGATGAACACCAGCAACACACATGAAAAATAGTAACGTTCCGCGTAACGTTCCACCTGAGCCTGTGCGTGCAAGCGAGAGCTCGCAACAAGCGATAGAGAGGCACGATAAAACAATTGATAGAGAGGCCAATTATGACGTTATCACGTTATTCTATCGTCCGTAAACCGACTTTACAGACAACCAATTTTTTTCATATACAGAAGGGACGGTTTTACGTTGCAGGGTTTGGTATTAAGCTTTTAGCTAATACTGGCCTTAAAACATGTATATAGTTAGATATTTCAATCTACGAAGACGCGCCCCACTCTGTCAAAATCGCTTATGTTGCATTCGATTCGTACGGAGTTTGGCAGAGTGGGGCGTGTCGTCGTGGATTGAAATAAATGATAATACTTAACCCTTTAGGTGTGTGATCCCTTAAAAAATGATCTAGTTAATTCACATTTTGAGTTGGCATCAAATACCAGAAAGATTTTTCTTATCAAAATATTTAGACTAAAGCAAATCTAAACTTATTCCTGCTCGGACCTCCCGGATTTTCAAATTAAACGACCAGGTTTCTACGTAGTCGTACATTCACATAAAATGACATAAAAATAATTCAACGTCTCAAATTCTCAATATTTTTCAGTTAGAAATCGTGCCCCGGTAATAGATTCATACTTTATTGACATTTATGGGTCCTATCCGTAATTGGAAATTTTCCTACAAATACCCCGTGTATATTTAACGTGGAGTTACTTTGGAGTGATATTTACAATTCATCTTCGCTTTTCAGTGAAATGGAAAACATCGTCAGGGTTCCTTTATAATACCCATCTATTTCGTTTTGGATCCTGATTGACAAACACCAATAGGTACATCATAGACAAAACATTTTTCTACAGGTTAAAGCAAACTAAACGGGTTCAGGTAAAACCCGAGAAATTCAAATTTTTGTTTTTTTTTAAATAGCCGTGATGACATATTTTTTTACATTTTTAGCATTTTTTTTTAATCAATAAAAAAAAATCAAAAGTCAAAAAGTGTTAAAAGTCAAATACTGACGAAAGTCAATACTGACGACTCGCGGAATTTATTTCTTTAATAAGAACGTAGAGAAAACATAGTTATACTCGTAGAGGTCCTGCGAGCGATGACCTATGATAAATCTATGGTTATACACGTTTACAGAAAATTCACATTCGCGTATCTGAATCAGATCACATCATCAACAATACCCCAATCACATGCTCTAAAAATACTTTATTTTATAGTAATTGATGACATACAGGAATATTTCTTTAAGTACCAAAACTTTAACTTATAATTATCCTTTTTTAATTTGAGACAGTGCGAAAATATGGGGTAGGTATTCCCCGATTTCCAAATGATACGTGAATTTTTATTACCCGAAAAATCCAAGGTTTCTGCATGATTTTTCAGAACTTGATACCCGCTTGAACGCGGAAAAACTTCGTTCGTCACAATAATTCAATGACATTGATTGACCTGCTATCCTTGATCTGAATCTACATGAACCCAAGGCTTAGAATCACAAAGCAAAAATAATTAAGGCTCTATTGCCGCAAATTTCCAATTTCCTACCTCCGCCCTCTGTGTTCGGAATGCGTAATCAGTTCTCTATGCATATTTTGACCTTCGAAAAACCCTTAATTCCTATAGGCTCGAAAAGTTTCATGGGGTTGAATTTTAAAAGTGAATTTTAAACGCCCTTTTCCTCTAATTATACTTGTAGGTATTAAAGGTCAATTGCTTTGAATTTTTAAGCGAATTTTAGGCGCTAAGTACAATGTACTCACAGATATATAAAAAAAACATACGTGTACATTCTTAATTTTAGATTTAGGTATGGAGTGAGAAATGTAAAAATTAAAAATGTTATATAAAACAAAGAATTTGCTTTTAGCTTTTACAAATCCCGCGGTAACCAAAATGGGATAAAACAAACTTTAACATTTAATATTATCGTAATAGTATAACAGCATAATGCACAAAGTACCTATTGTTTATCTTTCGAAGTCAAAAAACTAATGAATGAATTTCATTAGTTAAAAAAGTAACAGAAAAGCCCTGTTTCATTGCAACAAAGATGTATATTAACGAAACTATATAGGTATAGCTGCATTAAGCTTGTAGTACGACTAAAAATATACAAGAAAAATAAATGTTGAATTCTAAATAATGAAAAAAATGACCTAATTTAGTTACCATCCGCTGAATTTTCTATCCATCCGTCCATTTGCGGTTAACCTGAACAGAACCGGTCTGGATTTATGGTGTTTTCATACGAGATTTATGAGTGTCGTTTATTATTCAGTATCCACGGCACAATCAGATTTACGACGCACTTTTGGATTTAGTTATATTCCATAAACTATTTCAATTTATATACGGCGTGTCTTCCGTTCTTGACAGTTTTACTACGCGTTGAAGAAAGATTGTAATAAATAGTATTTCAGCAAAATACCTGTACTTATTTAAGATGATTCAATGTTTTTTTACTCTACACAGGTTAGCACTTGGCTGCGATCTCACCTGATTAAGTGATGATGCAGCCAAAGATGTTATCGTACTAACTCGGAAGGGTAATATAAGTAAATTTACCCCAACGGTTTCTACAAGCATCGCACCGGAAAGCTAAATCGTTTGGCGGTGCTTCTTTGCTGGTAGGGTGGTAACTAGCCACGGCCGAAGCCTCTCATAAGACCAGAACTGAGCCAATGTAGAAATTATAAAATTCCAAAGTGGCCTGTGGTGGAAATCGAACCCGCGATCGCTCACTCGATTCCGAGCGCGTGCCACTGCGCAAGGGAGGTCGTCAATGTAAAAGTTCTTTGGGTGCTGATTTCTGAATGTAGAGATAGTGTTTTAATTTTCTAGTATATGATAAAAAGAAAAATGAAGATGGCAAAGGCCATAAAAAGTCGTTTGAGTAAAATCTGTCTTTATTGCTTATCGTCAAATTAAATTGTTCAAAATGACCCGTGTGTGTCCAATCACAGAATGCTTTAAATGGTGCTGCACATAAAATTATCGGCTGATCATCTACATGATATTATGAAGTAACAATGCGTGCAAAAACATACAAAAAATAAATACACAAATAGTTGTTTCTAAGCGTTATCTTGATATTTTGAACACGAAAAAAAGTGCAATTTATAAATGTCACATGCATATTTTTATAATATCCATTTTTATACGAAGAGGGCTATATTTTACACCGTCGCGTCTCTCTGAAAGAAAATCTTAATTAAATTATGAGACCAAGATTCCAAGACCAAATTGGAATGGTACGTAAGTTTCAAAAAAAGTTTATCTCGGAAAAACTACGGATCTAAATTACAAGGGCCATGATTGGACGTACAGGAACTACAATCTGGCCCTTAGGAAACTTATTCGGTGATTACTTTTAGTTTACGAGACCAGAGTTTTTGTATTCTTGTAGAGGGATTAGTTTTGTACGTAGAAAATCCTTAAGAGATAATTAAATTGTAAGTTCAATAGGTCTTACTCATTATAATCATTTACATATTCATTAAATTTCATTTAAAAATAATTTTTCGTAACACTTTTTGTCCTTCGCTGCATAATTGTAAGTTTCTGTATAATTTTTTTCATAAAATAAACTCTTTAGGACAACATTAAAGCCTTGCGCATATTAAATGTCCCAAGGGTATCCACTGCAACAGAACGACTGCATTTGCTTTTCATAAATGAATGCAACGGGATTCATTTGTAATCTCGCAAAATATTATTTTCAATAAAATACGATTTTTGTCTGTTGCATAACATTTTTTAAATTAAATGAGGTTTCGCATTTGTTATATTAAAAGTAGGGTTTACAAAGACAGTTCGGTCAAAAAAAATTGTTAATCAAATGTTTTAAATAAAAAAATATTATACGTTACGATGTTACGTAGCAGACAAAATATTTTCAACTACTTCAAAAAAGGAGGAGGTTCTAAATTCGACTGTATGTTTTTAGGGTTCCGTAGCCGAATGGCAAAAAACGGAACCCTTATAAATTCGTCATGTCTGTCTGTCCGTCTGTCCGTCTGTCCGTCTGTCCGTCCGTATGTCACAGCCACTTTTTTCTGAAACTATAAGAGCTATACTGTTGAAACTTGGTAAGTAGATGTATTCTGTGAACCGCATTAAGGTTTTCACACAAAATTTAAAAAAAAGTAATAAATTTTGGGGGTGCCCCATACTTAGAGCTGAAACTCAAAAATTTTTTTTTCATCAAACCCATATGTGTGGGGTATCTATGGATAGGTCTTCAAAAATGATACTAAGGTTTCTAATATCATTTTTTTCTAAAATGAATAGCTTGCGCAAGAGACACTTCCAAAGTGGTAAAATGTGTGTCCCCCCCCTGTAACTTCTAAAATAAGAGTATGATAAAACTAAAAAAAATGCAAACTTCCACCGAAAATTGGTTTGAACGAGATCTAATAAGTAGTTTTTTGATATTTACAATAAAACCTCTAAAAACAAAGTTAGTTTTGCGGTTCGATAAGAAAAGTGGTTTTATTCCTCCGGTTGTAGTACGGAACCCTCAAAGCGCGAGTCCGACTCGCACTTGAAAGGTTTTATTTATGTTTGTTACCTCATAACTTTTGAGAATCGATGTTGATGATTTTATTAGAAAACTGACGCTACCTGTGTGGTTCCATTTAAATTTAGTCTAGTTCTGATGATGGTATCCATTAGAAAACCATAGAAGTCTACAATTTTAATTGGAATGGAAATTTAATTCAGCAGTAGTTTGATGAGAGTTGAAGTCGGATTTTTTGTTATTTAATTAACGTATAATAAATGCTTACGAGTACATCTGTACCTAAGTTGTAGAACTGCATATATTCAAATAAAAATACTATTATAATGATATAATGATTTTTTGAAGTATTTATAAATAATCAACGAAAAAACTGTATAAGGAAACACTTAAATCTATAAACGACTTTCTTTATAATATTTCGCCCTAATAACTTCATGTCATAATCTACGTTGCATTTTCCCGCGTGGATAGAATTATTTACTCACCAGGAACCAAGAAAATTTAATCTAGAGATAGCTCAGAAGAAGCACATATACTTGGCTTTTAGGATACCGACGTTTCAAAGCAGAGATATTTCGCAAAATATAGCGGCCATTAAACGAAAGTGGAACTGAAAAATGAACATAGGTTAATGTTTAAGTGCCGTAATATAAGCCAACGGTGCAGAGTGTATGAAAATTTAGTTATCCGATGCTTTTAGCTTCACTAAAAATCGAAAGTCAATTGCAGTTTTTTACGAGGAATATCAGTTACGCTTGAATGTACAGTCTATTAATTCTCTATATTTTTTATGCAAATATCTATTTCTTGAATAGTTAAGATATAAGTTAAGGCTTTAAGAGCTGGCAAACTGGCTCTTTTTTACGATTTTTAAGTCAAATTGTTTAAAAAACTGATCTTCAAATCCTTACAGAAAAAATATGTAACGGAAAATTAGGGTTTTGTGAACAATCGGTATTGACAAGAATTTCTCAAACCCTCTTTCAGAAAAAAAATCCCAAAAAGCATCTAATTTTGTTATACTTTGAAAATTGTCTGTAAAACGGCACAAGCTTTTTAATTAATTCTTGCACACAAAAAAGTACATAAAAATTACAACAACTTTGATTGACAGTTTTATTTTTAAGCCTTCTAACAATCGTGTAAAGTAATAATTTTCCCGAAATTTAGTAAATCAGTAAATTATTGTGAACGCGGCTTTTTTTTTTTTTACCCACAGGAAATGCCTGACGCATACCCCTCCGTCAGGGGACACGGAGGGGTTATGTGGGGCTTGCACCCACTAAAACCTGTGCTTTGCCACGACGGACCTCGTTGGCGGGAGTACGGGATTCACTTGCGTATTCACCGCGCTCCCGCCAGGCCTCGACCCGCCACCGAAGCGGCAGGTCCCGCCGCTGCTGCCGGCAGCCTGGCCGCTGCCGACCCTCCTGGGAGGCGCGTCCCGAACAGGTCGCGCCACCACCTCGGCCTCTCGGTGGAATTCGGGTGACGGACGCCAGAACCCCTTACGTACGTCACCCGCAGGCCGGCACCGGTCGCCGAAGGAAGGTGTTGGCATCTCAGCAACCGGCGCGTCTCCTGCGAGAGGGATGTGCCGCCGTAAAAATCCCTCTCGACG
The DNA here is from genome assembly GCA_036785405.1 of Coenonympha arcania. Classification (NCBI taxonomy): domain Eukaryota; kingdom Metazoa; phylum Arthropoda; class Insecta; order Lepidoptera; family Nymphalidae; genus Coenonympha; species Coenonympha arcania. Next base: position 12,212,511 of record CM072065.1, read on the forward strand.
AGCGTTCCCACCCACTTCGGTGATTTTTTTACGAGGTTGTCTTCCTCGTAGTGCCCCGAAGGGACTTGTGGGCGTTTCCGCCCCCGCCTGTAATTTTTAATGAGGTTTTCTTCCTCCTCCGGGGTTGGTGTAGACGTTTCGACACTGTGCCCTCTGCTGGGACTCAGAGGGACACGCGAAGAAACGTCACCTATCCACCGGGCCAAGCTATTCGCCGTCGGTTATCAACCGACGTTACCAGGGAGCACCGGCCCGTGCGCTACAGAGAGGCACCGTAGCACTCGGGCACTCGTGGAGGTTGCTTGGCGGAGCCCCCCTTGTGAACGCGGCTGCTCTGTCCCCCTGTAAACTGTCATTCGGTCTTCTTAAATACCTAATCATAAAAAAAGCATACTATGACATTATAGAAAATACTTTGCAAACAACAACGTTATTTTTCATGCAAAATACAAATATATTTTTTGTTAGCAAACTACAGGTTGTTAGGAAGTATAATAATATTTGGCTCAGACTAATGTGGGTATGAGTAATCCACTCGTTGCCAAATTACGCGTCTCGGCTCAGACGCGAACGAAAATGAGAATGTATCACCCTCGCCGGAAAACGCTCACTTCCTAACTTCCTCAAGCGACTTTTTGCACTATGACTCCTTGGGGTAATATATTATTTCGGTTACACTCAAGTTTGGTTACATAAATGCGCTTTATTATATTATTAGGTATTATCCGTTGATATGAAAACTCAGGATATGCCCATATCCTTAGTTTTCATTTCAGTTTTCATGATCCGAACAATTTACGTAAATCTTTTTCGTACAAGCAAACAGTAGCGCAATCTGTCAAAATTTTATATTGCCGCTGAGCGAACTGCATCGTGGCCCTACTGTTGGTGGCAAAACAAGCCTTTTCTAGCACCAATAGACTAGGGACATTTTTTCGCGGTTTCCGCCCTGTCCACGGTATATATCTATTGTATTATCATAATAAAAGCTCGACAGAATTACGTTATATGTTGTGACCACAGAAAATAAAATAATACGGCAGTTATGACAATGTATATTAACATAAAATATGCATTAAAACAAAAATCTTGATTTACTGAGTTAATAATTCCAACCCTCAACTGTTTGATTGAGCTACAGAGCAACGATTTATTTTGTATGGATAAAAAATATACATATATAGAAAATTCGCTCTGAGCCATGAGCTACTTTAATCCCTAGATAGCGGAGGCTTCTATGTATGTTGAACCACTTGATCGAAGGCATGGACTGTTGGAAAGAAATGACGGAACTATTTCCTATAATGGGTCTTTTATGTGAAATAAGTAGATTAAGGTTGGTTGACACTCCATCCGATGGACGGACGACACAAAAAATAACAGCGAGACGCTGGCTTCAGGTGATGTGAAATCGTGGTGCTAACTAACACTGGCGACCTTTGAGAAGCCTATGTCAAACAGCGGAGATTGGACATCAATAATGATCCATTCATATTCGCTTTCTGCACTCCTTCTTCATCAAACTTACGTTCACGTCATATCATATTCGTAGTAGGTATATCTTAAAAAAATAAGTAGGCAGGTAAGTAAACACCACTCGAATTCAAAACCGTGCACAAATCACAGGTCTCGGACCCGGCAAATGAAAATGTATCGCTCTGTCGAGGATCGTTCGTGTGCCAGCTCCGTTCAGTACTTTGTTAACATGAGAGGGCCACTTAAGCTGTTTACTACAATGCCTGCCCAATTTTTTATAGCAAAGGATGAGACGACCAAGAGGACCTGATGTAAAGTAATACGCAATGCCCATCTCATATGAATTGCGTCCCATAATTTTGACAATATCATACGACACACTGCACTCATCATCCTGAGACATCAGTTCTCAGTTCATTTTGGTCCGGAATCACGTCAGTGGTCATAAAACTGGGCAGGGCACAAGATGCTTCTTTCATGGCAGGAAAGATCAGGGCCTAGCGCTACTTTCTACTCGATTTCAGATAAAAAGCTACAGAAACATATGAGAGCACTATGCAGTACTTTTAGACTTGCTAAATTCCTACTGAAGTCACCACTAAGTGTGTCAACTGTCACAAACCACTCATAAGGATGATTCATACACTCATTTCTTCGGATGAGTATCGTTTATTTTTTTAATATTTATTTTGTAGGTACTCTCACTGTCAGCACGTACTAGTATTTTGAAAGAGTTTTGTCCATTTTTTCAAAAGAGATAGGCCCCCTTTTCCTTTCTTGTTGATTGAGTACTTAATGGGCCAACTCCTTCAATTGATTTCTTTACGCTCCCTAAAGAATTTATATGAGCGAATAATATTTTGGTTAAGCCCTAATCATAAGGAATGGAAGCGTGGGGTTGGAACTAATATTATTATGGAATTATTTATTTTCTTATGCATGTACCGCTACTTTGTCCGTAAATTTTTGTTTGGAAACAAAAAAAAATTCTCAGGAGAGATATACAAGCTGCCCATTGGTTTCATGATTAATTCGGATATTTGGCTGCCAATCAGGAAGTCCGAGGTTTTATGACCGAACTGTTAGAAAAATAGTAAGGAAATTGGCTGTTGCCTTTAAAGTTAAATTAAAATAATGGCCCTGAAATTAGGAAGCTGGAGAAACTTAGATATTTTTTTAATTTACTTTTCTGTCGGAGATCCTGGGTTCGATTCCTTGCGTAGGCCAATTAAATAAATCATAATTACTTAATTGGTTTAGTTCTAGTCTTTGTAACAGCAAATACAATGGTAGCTAAGCGATCAAAACTTTCAGTTCGATGCTGGGTAGCAACTGATTAGAGTTTATAATCTTTTCAAGTTTGTGCAATTTCATCTTCGGCTACATCGTTACTTACCAATATAATATATTATTATGCTAAAATTTAATATTATATGATAAAAAAAGAGCTTCAACGTATAAATTGTATCTACTTGTTATACTCAAACAAAAGAAATGTGAAAAAATGTCAAGAATATCGCTCAATAAAATGGAGTAAATTGTATCCACATAGGAAACCGAAAAGGTACAAAATCAAGACAAATTAGGCTCGCGAGTGAGCAAATAGGAGGTAAATAACACAAGAAAAACAAAAGCCAATACGTAAAATGGCTTGTCAAATATTCTCACCTCACATCTTTACGGGAGAATTCCGTTCATACAACCTTCCAAGACCCTTGTAATAAAGAAAGTTAAGAAAAAGCACTTTATTTCACACCCCAGAAGGTTGATTTTATGAAACGATTTTATAAATAAGTGCTGTGGTCTGTTGTATACGAGATGGAGCATGCTAACGTTGCTAACTCATCATATACGCAGTACACGGCATGGTTTCAAAGCGTGCGGACGTCTACGCCGTAGCACCTCGTAGCATCTCGTAGCGCCTCGTAGCTTGAAGCACGTACTCTCCGTAATCCGTATTAACCTTATTTGTAGACAAATTGAATTTAAAACCACTCCGCTCTTTTCAAGTATTGGGAATTGACGTTTTTGTGTTCTCCTTTAAGAGGAAAGTTTGTTAAAGTTCACTCACTTAAGTGCTATCGAATTTGTTTTGTTTAAAACATAAGAAGAGACTTCGAAAGTTGTCCCGGAGTTTTAGCTTTTTAATTATTTTCCCAGCTAAGGAAGGTTTAAATGACGTAGTGCGATGCTGCGAATGGTGAGTTTATTAAATTTTTAAAATCAAAATATTTTGTTTATTAGCAAAACTTTCTCACTATTTCATTTATGCGTAAGAACGAATAAAAATAGTTTTACAAAGTGAGTTTATTCATAATTGTGTGGATCGCGAATGTATATCGTTAACATAGGTAGGTAACTATTGTGATATTTATTTAAACATGAATTCAGTTCAGGCCGTGAATCCCTGTAAACTTAGTTTTAAAGCCGTAAAATAATTACAACAAATAATAAGCATTATAATATTTTACTGACTAATCATTAGAGGCAGTAAGGCCTATATGATATAAATAAATGACTGTGAAATAACAAAGTATCTACTTTTATTGTACAAGTAAGCAGTTTAAAGAAGAAAGATAAACCATTTCTGTTGCAATCTACTCCTGCAGACATTATAGTCCATACAATTTTACTTAATGGCTCATTTCCGCTCTACTTAGTCTTTAGAAGATAGTAATATTATAGTCTATAAAATTGTGCTTACTCGTATATTAAACAACTTTAAATATTGTTCTCAAAACAGAAATATTAGAATAGAAACAGATAAAAGATTGTAAGGTTGCGTTATTGCAAGGTAGGGTGGTCAAAGCCTTCAGCAGATTAGACCCGACAAAAAAATCCCAAATTGTCCCGCGCAGGGAATCAAACCCGTTTTATATAGACAGGAAATGTCTGACACATACCTCTCCTTTAGGGAAACGGAGAGATTATGTGGAGCTTGCATCCACTAAAACATGTGTTTGGCTACGAAAGATCTATTGGCGGGAGTAAGCGATTCACTTGTGTATTCACCAACCTCCCACCAGGTTTCCAGAAGGGCGCATCCCAAAATCTTCTCAATCTCTGTTCTTAATTGTACCTACATTCTTATGAATAAATTTATTTTATTTTATTTTCGGTTTTGTTATGATAATCATCATTCATTCATCATCAGCCCATTTCAGTCCACTGCTGGACCTCTCCATTTGCACGCCATCCGCTTCTGCTCTTTGTTTGCTGTAGCCACTGTCTTCCCGCTGCCCTAACGATATCATCTCGCCATCGTGCAGGTGGTCGGCCGATGCTTTTTTATGAAGGTGGCGGTTGCCATTCCAGTATCGCCCTGCTCCAACGTCCGTCTTCCCTCCGACCCACGTGACCCGCCCAGTTCCATTTTAAAAGCGCCACCCTTTTTGCAAATTCAGTTACGCCTTTTCTCTTCCTGATCTGTTATCATCAGGTGTTTGTTGTCATCAGGTTTTTGAACTGCCTTCCAACTACCGAAGCCAATTTAAAGACGTGTTGACATCAAATCAGATGTTCAATGTTCATTAAATGACATACCTACATGGCTACTTAGATGATAAATGGAACGCACAGAAATGCGACACGGTTCAAATCAGCATGCCCTGGTTTCGATACAATGAAAATGACACACGCTGGGGACATGCTATGAAGTAAGTTTTTAATTAAACGCCCACGATATGTAATTTCTAGGCTGTTTGTCTGTCTGTCTGACTGTCCGTTCGTATATTTTTTTTTCACCAAATCCATAGGTATGGATAGGTCTTCAAAAATGGTATTGAGGTTTCTGGTATAATTTTTTTCTAAAGTGAGAGAAACAAATCCAAAAGTGGTAAAATGTCTCGTCGTCCCGACTGTAACTGTAGTCTAAAATAAGAGAATAATAAAATTAAACAAATATATAATTATATTATATACATTAACATGCAAACTTCACATGAGGGCTATATTTGTTATAATAGGTAGGGTACCCTTAACAATACTTCAATTAAGGTTACCATTAAATCTAATTAGCTCAACTTTACCGGGTCGATATCAAAGAATATTCTTCAGTAGCGCTTCCAATGGTATTAAATCGATATAAAACGTTTTATTATACAAGTAAAAACTTTCCTTCCCGGCGTTGGTTTTACAATTAAAATGAAGATGGTAGCACCTAATTAACATTTTACTGAGGAATTCTAGCTTCATAATAACTGGGGCGGCGGACCTTATTCGTAATAATTGTGCTCTTTTGTTTGAGCGAGTAATATAAATGTTTGATTTTGTTTACTATCAGCTGACCCACTTCAGTTGCGTTTGTGACAAAAATTATCGTAGCTCTACAACCCATGTAAAATAACAATAAATTATTAATGTAATTTCAAATGTCTTAAGATAAAATTGCTTTATTTTATACATGCCTAACTTATAGGCACTTATAAAGAGTCAGTATATTTACAGACCTATTTATATTTAACGGTGAACAAAAGTAGCGTATCTGTACAACCCATGTAAAAATTACGACAATCGACTGTCTCAATTCAAAATGCTTTATTTCATACATGCCTAACTCATAGTCAGTATATTTACGGACCTATTTAATGGTGATAACTTCATTACTATTTCACGGCTTAAAACTAGGTTTAAAAGGGTTTCGACGCGCTCTGAACTGAGAAGAAGCCAAAAAACCTCAGCCGTTTTTTATAAAATCATTTCGTAAAATATGTATGCCACGATAAAGATTAAATTAGCTATATATTTAAGTTTAAGCAAATAAACATTGATAGTACCTTTAAAAAAATTAATAGGTATTTAAAACTCGTTATTTTACATCAATAAGAAGAAATAAATAAAATCAATTACGTGGGTATGAAATTCAATTCAAAGCAAGCATTTGAATAGGCCTTTACGAGAATAAGCCTTTAATCAAAATTGAAAGGCTGTCTGCTAAAAATAGCCCTTACTTTATCCATATGATCCATAATTTATTTGCTTATAATATCATGGATATTCTTATGTTATGATATTGCAACAGATAAGGAATTTACCGAAAGAGTGGTCTCTTGACTTTTTTCATTGCTTATGAACTCTTACAAAACTAATCATTAGATAGGCTTATAGTGGATATAATGTAGGTTAGAAGTATAAAGAGGCTAAAAATATAGTGATCGGCTCTAATAATTCGCTAAAGCGTTATTGTTTGTCGCTATCTCTTAAATGTTGTGCACCTTATTGAAAATTTGTTTTAAATGTGGCGACGCAACTATCAGCATCCTATTTGTAATTCCTTCACGCCCATAAAAGTATGCTAAAAATAATACTGAACCAATCTGAAAACTATGAAACTAATAATACAATGATTTTTATTTTCGTACGCCCAATTTCAAATATATTGTCATGTATGGTGTTAATTTATAATTAGTGTTATGTATTAATATTTAAGACATGACATCTATTTTTTATTTTATGCAATTAATATATTTCGGATGACCACTCTATGCAGTAGATCTCTATGTCACGTAGGTAGGCCGGATGTAGACATTTATGCTCCAGCACTTTGCTAAGTGACCATAGATAGTGGCAACTTAGTTCCAATGAGCCACTTTAGATCGGAAATTCAATTTTGATGATGCACATTGTTCATTCAATAAGTTACATTGCCTAAAGGCACATACAGCGGTTAGTGAATCTTGATCTGAGTTTGAAAGGTCATTCCTGTCGTAGATAGAAGTTTTTTTTTGATTTGCGTGTATTTTTGACGTGTTTATCTGGTAAAAACATTTGTGAGTTCCACCCATCCAACCCAAGCCATCCATCTACTGGGTTGGATGGGTTGGGTTGGATGGGTGGCCTCAAGGCCAAAACAACTAAATTTTTGTAGAGATTCCTTTAATAAAAGGTTTTTAACACTCTCATGTGTTGATTTCAGCCACTTGACAGTTGACAATTTGACAGACCGATAAACGTCATCTAAACTCGTTTAGCGTAAGCTAAACGCCAATATTAGCGGGTTTAGAATTTAAACCGCGTTTAGCTTAAACTGCGTTCAATTTATGTTGGTGAAATGCATTAAACTCTGTCAGACGTGTGAACCGAGTTTATCTTTAACTAATCGCGTTTATGTGCAATGGTCAAATCGGTAAAAGGGTTTTTCAAAACTCCCACGAAATACCTCGAGTGAAACTGGGGTGGTTGGATTAATATTTAGTAGGTATATATTATGCAAATAAGTTTGAAATAAGATACTTTCTATGGGTCCCCAATGGATGGCTATAATAAGAAAGGTTATAAATTAAAAAAAAACAGTGTTTCGATACAAAATATCGGCTCGTCACGGTGAAATTAGAGCAAGCTGTAACGTTATTAATGAATTTCCGATACTGCTGCCTGACCGCCGGATATTATATTCCCTACGCCTATTCGACGGTTCAGACTACAAGAAAACAATAGAAGGAACGGACTCTGGCGATAAAATGTACTGGATTTCGCTCAATAAGTTCAAAGCTTTTTTCAAGCCGAAACTCATAAGATTAAATTTTATTAGCTAATTCAAATATATTCTGAAATAGTGATAAGAAAAAAAATCCCGGCTGAGTTTATTGTGGGCTTGTTATTAGTTCAAGGCGCGTTTTAACCCTCGTAAACTTAAGTTTGAAGTCATAAAATAGTTAATAATAAAAATTATATTCTAGTGACTATTCATAAGAGCCAACAATAATGTAAGGTCTTTATATATGAAATAAATAAATTATTTATATAAGTTTCAATTGAGGTCATGAATGCACCAGTGATGGTTAGTGATAGCCCTAGATATCACTTGTCTAGCGGTGCAGGAACACGTCATGTGGAAACCTGTATGCCTCACCATATTGTTCTCGTAGGTGTGTGAAACCGGTTAAACTGCATTTAACCAGCGCGCAGCATAGTGTGCTATAACCAAACCCATCAAAAAAGGATTGGGATCCACAATGCAACCAATCAAAATTTAGGTACCGTAATGAACTTTGCCTCGCGACCAACTCTCCTTCTTGTGAGAGTTGATGATGATGATAATAAAAATTTTGGGAAACTATAAAACACTAATAAAAATATAAACTAATAAAAAATTTGATGATAATAAAAAAGCAGCCCTAATAACCTAAGGAACAAAAACTTATTTTTATTAGGCTCTGTGTGCAGGGCCCAATAAAAATAAGTTTTTAGTTTCTTTAATTTTTAATACTTTGAGTTCTCTATTCCTTTCGTTAGTCAGTGATGCATTTATTATTAAGTGTTCTGCGCAACAAACTCCCTTGTTTCGAGATTATGAAAAAGAAGAAAAGGAATTGATCGCTTTTGTACGCGTCATAATCCGTATTAATACCTTCTATATTCTATATATATAAAGAAAGAAAGAAAGATTATACGTATATCCACCGATAAGAAACCTCAGGATACGGGCATCCGAACGATTTACGTAAACCTTTTTCAGAAAAGCAATCAATAATAATAATCAATTTATTTGTAATCAGTACAAGCGCCATCTTTCGAAATTCTGTAGGTGGCTACTGAGCGAAATAAAGCTAGAGCTGGTGACAAAACAAGCATTTTTGTCACCGGTAAATTCGGTTCATTTTTTCGCACGGCCCGCCCTGTCCAGGGTAGATACCAATCAGCAAAAATGTGTAATTTTTTTAACCCATCTTTATACTGTTCATACCTATGCAATAGCATAGAACAGAATAAATATATCCAAATAATTATGTAAAGGTCATCATAAAGCATGATAATAAAATGTCATAACCCTTGACCTTTTCAATAATGTTAGGTTCTAAATAAGTCACTAAAGACTAGCGATGAGCTTATTCTGTCCGGTATTGCAATACTGGGAATTATGCAATGACAGTATCACAATTGAAACAAATACACCGTATATTACTAAAGCTCTACGTAAGCATTTTCACACACGCAAGATCAACACCGACTGTGGATGGAAGATTAATTTATTAAGGGGATTTATTGAATTTATTTTTGTCTTTCTCACTCACACAGAGATTTGGTGGGTGCGACATGCAGCGTCGCGGAAGAATATAACAGAAAAACGACCTTTTACCAAATTACTCAAAAACTAAGCTGGTAATGAAAAATATGTTTCTTAGCGTTTTTGGATATTATTATTACCGACACTTTAAAACAAAAATTACAATAACATCCAATGTAGTGTCCGATAAAAACTAGAAAAACTGAGATTTTGGAGCAACTTTTGGGAGAACTTTCTATCGAGAAAATTTTATCTAATCGTGTTTCTGCTTTTTAGCAATTTTAGATTAAAGAACCAAAATACATGACGTGTAAATTTGAAAGTAATTGTCTTTATAGTTTTTGTATAAAACTTCATTCAAAATCACTTAAATACGGCTTCTACACCGTTAACATTATTTGTCATCACACTAATATTATAAAGGCGAAAGTTTGTGTGTAAGTGTGTGTGTGTGTAAGTGTGTATGTTTGTTACTCCTTCACGCCGCAACTACTGAACCGATTTGGCTGAAATTTGGAACATAGATAGCTTATAACCCGGATTAAAACATAGGCTACTTTTTGTCCCGGGAAAACCCATAGTTCCCATGGGATATTTAAAAAACCCTAATTTTCAACAGTAATCTATAGCTACAGCTATAGGTAGATTACTTTGACAATCTGTCCTGAAAGTAGGTGTAAAGGTCATTGAAAAGGAAATTCAATTTTTTCTCAAGATTAGTAAAAAATCGAATTTAACGCGGGCGGAGCCGCGGGCAAAAGCTAGTTAGTAAATAAATGATCCTGCATTTATTTAATTAGAGTGTTCAATTATTAGAGATTATGCACTCTCTCTTAGTGTGGTAAATAAGAGTTATATGGATGCATATCGATGTCACAACATCGTCTTTGCGGAGAGTTCTCTATAAATTTCTCAAAGTTGTGTGAAGCCGCACTTAGGGTTGTGGGATATGTTGCAATTGACAACATTCAAGGCATTCTGAGATTATTCCTGTACCGGTGTGCCCGGTAGATACTGACAAAAAATCTCTGGATGCGACGCATATTGTACAAGACGTGGTAGGAGTGGTAGGTGTAAGAGCCACAATCTCTATAATAGCGAGATCTTGGGGGCTGTAGACACATTAATAGACATTTTAATCTACGAAGACGCGTCCCACTCTGTCAAAATCGCTTGTGTGTCATTCGATTGTATGGAGTTTGACAGAGTGGGGCGCGTCATCGTGGATTGAAATATCTATAATACCTACCTGGTTTTTGTAATAAAGACTCGCATCTCCTTATAGCAAACAAGGATAAAATCAATAAAACCTTATCACACGCTGATTAAAAACCCTATGCACGTAGTTGATAGATGAAAAAGAATTATGATGAAATTTTAATAATCCTTACCCGCCGCGGCTTCGCAAAATATTCAGAATATGAAAGTTTCAAGTCACTTTATTACGCCGGCTATCCGAAGCATTTCTAGCCGCAGAATTATTGAAGTCTTCTTCGCTAAACTAAAGCTGATCGCACACCAAATTGTTCGAGCTGAATGCTTCACACGAAGCTATGAATGCTCCGATGATCTTTCGTTTACGCTGTGGTCATTTAAAAATTATAACCACCATCTTCCTTACTTAATCACGATTTGTCAGCTCTCAGTGGTTATACGTTGCTGTTTCACTCAGATTCTAAAATAAAATAAATTTGGTTACCGACAATACATTGTGCATATTACTGTAAACGCGAAAGAGTACTTTTCGTTTAAGTACTGGTCAGATTTGGAAGATTGTAGGTATTCCGCGCTTAAGTACCTATTGGACATAATTTTGGCTTAAATTTTGTATAGATACAATGATATTCTGCCTAAATTGACAGGTTTTATGGTGTTTCCAACAAGAAAACACAATAAGACCTGTTAATTTTTCCACCCGTGTTCACCAGAACACGCGGGTGAAGCCGTAAGCAAAAGCTAATTCATAATGTGATTATTTATCATTGAATATTGACTATTAAAGTCGAGTTTTTCATTAGCGGCGGAAAGGAGAATTTAAATCACAATATAATAATCGTAATATCTTCTTGTTAATATTTGTTTCTTCGCACGTTAATTATTTCATTACAATAACTGCTAACCAGAAATAAATTTACAATAACTGCTAAACAGAATAAATAACAGAAATTTGTAACGTTGAGAATGATGGTTTATAAAGAGCTAGTTAACGTCATTATTGACTCTTCAGATATCACATAATTTGAGTGTGTAACTACTAGTACGAGAGCGGTGGCATCCTTATGTGGTTGACGTCCAACAAACTCGCACGAAACGTTTTTCCTCTACGTTTCTGAGAGGAACCACTAAGGTGTGGAACGCCCTTCCAGCCTCCGTGTTTCCAGCCAAGTACAATCTAGGTGCCTTCAAGAGAAGAGTGAATAGGCATTTTCTAGGCAAGCGCGCTCCATCCTAGACCTCATCATTGCTTTCCATCAGGCATGATTGTCGTCAAGCGCAAGCCTATATTCAATATAAAAAAAATAGTGTGATCAGCCGCCAGGAGTTAGCAATATCCGAGCTCACTGCTTGTGTCGAATGCTGAGAGATGTGCGGTCAACTTTGTGATCATAATATTTTCATAATATAATGCATGTTTTATCGGAAATCTACAACACCGACGAGGAATTTCATTCCTCACAAGTGAAAATTCTTTAGTCTTACATCACATTCTAAGTTCTTAGCAATATGGTAGACGTTGTGAGTTGAGTCCAACCTAACCAACCAACGAAAAGAGTCTGCTTTTAACTACTAAGCTAAAAGCAGACTCTTTTCGTTGGTTGATATCTTTTTCATCAAAAAATGCCCAAGAATGTGATGATGTGATCTTATGAAAAAATGATCATTAAAATTTTCTTTGAAACTCGTTCTCTTGCTTAAAACAGATTTATGCAATTATTCGCTTATTATGAAGATTTCGAGTTAAAATTTTATAATACCATTAACTAGGGCACTTAATGAGCTTAATAAATAATTAATTAACAAATTTAATTTTAATGGTTGCGAAATAAAGTATGACTTGGAGGAAGAACTTAATTAATATTAATTTGACTAATCATAACGGTACCTTGAGGAAATGTAAAAATATTATAAATGCAAAAGTTTGTTTATTTGTCGTTTTATTTGTTCTTTAATCTTTCAGCAACGGAGAACGGATGACCATAGTTGAATATAATGGAATATCAAATATTTTGGAGTAGTTCTACCCTTTATAATCTGAGGCAAAAAGTAAGGCACATGGTATAATAATTATGGAATCAAAAACCCGAAAGTTAATATTGGTAGAAAAAATATGCAATTAGAAATGTTGTCCTACCACATATTACTGTTTATCTTACTGATCATCTTTGGCGTAGAAATATTAACCAGACTTTCCTCTATTTTCTTGCCTCAACCAATTTTTGTATATAGGGGATGATAAAGGCGATTTTATCGCGCACCAGTTCCTGAACGTTAGAAATGGCCCCGTATTATATCAGACGTTCTCTGAAAGGCGCCCAAGTAGCCAATGCCTATCATTCAACCTAATGGCCAGACTTAATGTTGATATTATATTAGCGATAGTGGCTCCTTTGTCTGTCAGTCTGTGCTCTGTAACAAACGGAAAATTTTTGCTGATGACGCCATTATGAAACCGAGGAAAATTGCGCGGTGTCGAGATAATATTTAAATGAGACCACTGATTGCTATATAAAAATAATGGGAACCCAGACAAAGGACAGAATAGGGTCATTTGTTACGAATATAGTTGCATGCCATGACGACGACGTGGGCCTTTTTTTTTACTCTCTACGTTAGTACTTGACTGCGATTTCACCTAACGTAACCTAAGCTAACCTAACTGCAATCTCACCTAAGTGCAGATGTTGCAGCCTAAGATGTTATCGTACTAACTTGGAAGGGTAAATAAATTTAACCCAACGGTTTCTACATGCATCGCATCGAACGCTAAATCGCTTGGCGGTGCGTTTTTGCTAGTAGGGTGGCAACTAGCCACGGCGGAAGCCTCCCACCAGACCAGACCTGAGCCAAATTAGAAGTTATAAAATTCCAAAGTGGTCCGTGGCGGGAATCGAACCCGCGACCTCCCATTCGAACCAGAGCGCGCTGCCACTGCGCCAGGTAGGTCGTCATTCCTTTGATTAACCTGAACCTTGATTTCATTGTTCTTTTTAAGCATAATATGTGCAAACGTATAACGCTCTTCGTCGATCTTTAAAATCAATATTTTTTATAGACTTTAAATTCGAATATTAGGATATATTATCAAGCGCTTTATTTTCTTAATTTTCTATTGTCTTTAATAAAAAATGATCTTATTGACGATTCAATCATAAATAAATAATTCTTGTCTTTGGTTTGAAAGGACCGACTATCCGTTGTAATACATAAACTCAATGTTGTAATATGTTTATTATACTATCATAAATATACAGTTAATGTTATTATTTCATGTCACAAAAGCTGAACAGATTTATTTGAAATTAGATAACTTATTTGAAATTTATTATTTAGAAATTTATTTGAGATTAAGATAATTTCATGAACTAAATTATCACAAACGCTATATTTTTCTTCAGTTCTAAAGTGCATGAAAACGGCAGAAACTGCGGTTTTTCATAATTTTCTTTTTTGTTGGAATGTTTTGACCTGGAGACATTTATTTCATCGAGAATTTCAAACGAAAGAAGTTTTATGAAATACGAGTAGATATATTAAACATTAATTTTATACCTCAAGCACCTTCGTAGCGTTTTCTTAGCTGTTTTTTTTATCCAACTATTGACTAAATAACTATCGAATAAAGAAAATTTATTACTCAAAAGCAAGTAAGCGGATTACTATTACTTATTGGATCATGATGTTGTAGCGTTTTCGTAAGAGAACATAATACTCATAACTCAGAAAAAAATAATTAATCGCACTCTTCCACATTGCTACGAAATATACGAACGGATTCCTAAAAGATTGAGTCGCTTTTTTGGATAATAATCAATTTAAAATAATTTCACATTTTATTAATTGACTTTACTGTTTACTTACAGATCCGCAATGCAAGCAAAAGGATTTAAAAATATGAAGGTAATAATTTTTCATGATTATTTTTATTTTATTTAAATAAGTTAAGGATATTTATAATTTCAGTATTTAATAATTCCAATTTTAATTGTTTGCATTCATTTTATCATTAAAAAATTTATTAACAGATGTGATTATATAGAGAAGAACAAATTAATCACGTTGTGTAAATTTCATTCACAAAAATAAATGGCCGTGTAACTTGCGTTAATACACTTTCGGGTTGATTAAAATTATTTACCTCATGCAATTTTGGGCATTAAATAGTACGGTTGTAAAGGTAATGTTTCCATACATTTTAATACATTTGCCACAAGTTTATTACTTGGCATTGACATGTTAACGGATATTCCGCAGATAAGGCAAGAAATAAACGTTTCACTATCCAGATATCGTGTTCGGACGGGTTGTATTTTAAAGCTGTTCTGGAGAGGAAGCTGTGGAAATGTTCCCGTATTTCGTATCGATATATTATGTGACATACCCAATACGTATGTGCCACGATTTATTGACAAGAGTTTAATGCATTTTATATTTTAAATACGAAGGTATTAAACATTTTTATACTAGCAAGACGGACAACTGATATCCCAGGTATCTATATAGGCGGACCCTGCAGATCAGTCTTACTACAGTAATCTTCAAAATTTTTGGTCTTACTTGTAACATTACACGTAAACTTTACAACTACCTAAAGAATAACTGCTGGAGGGTGTTACTTGTACTTGAAAATTATCAAACTCTCGATCGCTTACTTATACGCAGTATTGCATCAGAATTTCCGTAGGTACGTATTTTACGCAGTATTGCATCAGAATTTCCGTAGGTACGTATTTCCCAAGAGGTTCCGACATAAACCTGAGGATGAGCCCGTTTAAAACATTTTACGTAAAACTTATTAACGGCGTAGAAGCCGTATTTAAGCGATTTTGAATGTAGTTTTATTTAAAAACTATAAAGACAATTACTTTCAAATTTAAACGTCGTGTATTTTGGGTCTTTAATTTCCAATCGCTTAGAAGCAGAAATACGATTAGATAAAATGTTCTCGAAAGAAAGTTCGCCCAAAAGTTGCTCCAAAATCTCAGTTTTTCTAGTTTTCATCGGAAACTGCAATGGATGTAATTGTAATTGTTGTTTTAATGTAATGGTAATCAGTGGCGTATTTACCCTAGGGACAAGTGGGCCATGGCCCAGGGCGGCTGCCTCCGAGGGGCGGCGCAAGCCGCACCTCTCTCAGATTGAGGTATCCTTTATTCATTTGCTTGAACAAATTAAAAAAAAACCATAATAGATCATTAGAAAGGCGTTTTTTATAACTTCTTCAATATTCCTTGATTAAGTACATCAAAAACTTAACTAAATTTTATGTGATTGTAAGTTTGATAGACATCAAAACGCAAGGCATCGTTTAAACTTTAAGTTATTACTGACAGGCGCACCGATGGTAGGGGGCGGGAGTTGAACTCTTTAGAATCAGCATGGACTTAATAGTCTATACAATTTATAGAATATCTTTTGTGCCGATTTTAAAATAAACATTATGTTGCAAATGAGCGTCGAAGTAAATGTTATTTTATTTTAGTTCCGTAGACTCTCAAGCCAACTAACGCAACAATTAGCGCCAAAATGGCGAAAATCAAGTGTCTTCCTTTTTACGTTGACAGTGTGAAGTCCAGCGTACTTATATTAGAGAGGGCGGATGAAGGGCGGCGTTATGTCTGTCGAACTTCATTGCGTGCGCAACTTGGGAGTTCGGGCAAGGACTAGAGAGGCGCGAAGCGATGATGCAGTTCGTGTTTAAGTTGTCACAAGTTATATCTAATTAGGCTCAGCATGAAAATAAAACTGTAAAAAGTTTGTCACATAAGTACACTATGGGCGGTGAGAAGCGATTTTTGTAACCAACCTTAACAAAGACTGGGGCAAATTGCCTGTTGCACTAAAAGTTACGTGACCCACAAAAAAGCTTTCGTTAAAAAACGGATTTACACTGAAAACTACTTACATTACTTACAGGTTTAAGGTAACATAGGAACTTCACGAACGCGGCCCATTAAAGTCGTTTCACTTCAGAATGAACGAACAGAATAATTGCAAATTCACTAATTATACGTATATTGATGGCCCTAAGCCGGTAATTGCATACAAAATTATAAATATGTTATTGGAGAGGGGCGCTTAAAGAATCAATTTTTTTATTTAGCTTCACATCAGCTTGTGGCGTATTGTTAATATTAGTAGTGCGAGACGGGCTCGCGCACTGAGGGTTCCGTACTATCAAGACCAATTCTGAATACTATTAAAGTAAACTAAACACCCCTGCCCAACGAATTCAAAAACGTGCAAAAAACGTTTATTGTACGGGAGTCCCCTTAAATATTTTATTTTATTTTAATTTTGTTTGTGTCACTATGAGCGCAGCGAATAGTTCAAAGAATAGAATTCTGAGTGAGGCGTGGCATTCAAAGACACGAGATGTAAGATAGATAGACATAGAGATTATGTCACTGCTTGAAATGGACCGAAACCGTAAAAAAAACAGAAAATTTCGCGCTCGCTTCGCTCGCGTTGTAATTACTGAAGTATTGTATAAAATTCATGTTCACTTCATTCGCGGCTCTTTGTGACTTCAAGTTCACTTACAACTTTAAGCTCGCTTTGCTCGCGTTTATTTCTTAACAGTCAAATTCAGTGACAAGCTCTAAACTAAGTAAATCAAAATTTTTCGGCGTTTTTTGCTTGATTTTAACAATCGCTGTATCCTTTAACTTCGTAAAAGATAGATATTTAAAAATTTCATAAACTGGATTGTATTAGTTTTTTACTATGGTTCTTATGATAACAAATTAACAAACAATAAAAATAAAACTTTGTAAAAAAATATTAAAAAACTAAATTGCGTGATGGTAAGTTAGGTTAGGTTAGGTAACAAGTCCGTCTCGCACTTGCTTGTTTTAAAAATATCGAAAGCTTTGAAGGAAAAAACGTTTCGGTTCGAGAATAAGTCCAATTCTACACTTCTATAGGGCGGCAAATCCTTCTTGGCCCGGGGCGCTGAATCTTAAAATACGCCACTGATGGTAATAATAATACCCAAAAACGCTTAGAGACACATTTTTGATAACTGGCTTAGTTTTTGAGTGATTAGGTAAAAGGTCGTTTTTCTGTTACGCATCCGTGAGAGTGAGAAACACAAAAATAAATTCAATAAAGGAAATTAGCGCCATCTGTCAAAATTTCCGCTAATACGCTACAATTTGGCAGAAACCGTTCCTGTGGAAATGTGCGTTCCAACTAAATATCAAGTATAGTAATCTGTAGCGTGGACCGCGGTCTATAGATAATGTTGCAATCAGCGTATTACTGATGCCGTTGATGTCAAAATTGTTTATTTTGACACCAGTAAACTAGCGCCATATTTTCGGGCGGTCTGCTGGGTTCTGTGTATATAAGGTGGTGTCAAATTATCTGCCACCGTTCCAGGAGGTGAATGTGCCATACGTATACACTACAATAGTGAAGAAATCTCAGTCCCAGGCTCAATATTTTTTTTAATTTTTAATTAAAAATTACGTCGCAACCCAAGGTCAATGCTCTCACGCCGCGCCCAAACAGCTAATTTCCGTTACGAGGCGATAACTGTACTAAACATGTACTCAAGTTTGACTGATGGACGTGTTTATGCAACATGATGCGATATGTTACTAATGTTTAATTAAAAACAATTGAGCCCGGGGACTGAGTTTTCTTCATTATTAAAGTATATAATATGTAAGGCACATTCGCCTCCTGGAATGGTGGCAGATAATTTGACACCACCTTATATATTATGTCTATTCCAAAAGGGCTATAATAATAAGCCATGACCGAAGTCTCCTACTCACGAGGATTTATTAAAAACTCTTGCCGGGAACTGAATACGGGTCCACACTACAACGCGCTAATTGAGGAGGTCGTCTATCTACCAATCATTAAACCGGCTGGTTTAGTATTCGGTATCTAAACCCAACAAAAATCTCATGTAATCTCGCATGGAAAACATTTCACGGGATAATTACTTTGGAATGGCGGTAGAAAGTTTTAGTTTTGGTAAAACAAGTGTTGTTGTTGATGAAATATGGAACAGCATTAACTGGAATGACAAAGTTTCAAGTTTCAAACTGAAGCAACGACTGAAAATTATAATAAGTGTATATCTGATTTAATGCGATTCATCATGTTGACAGATGAATGTTTAAAGTTTAGGATAACAATATATTTTTTATAATATGTAAATAAATAAAATAAATAAATTTAATTAATAAATAAATGTATACTCTAGACTCTAGGTATACGACTTTAGAGTAAATAAAGTTCTAATCACCATACGTGAACGGTAAAAGTAGCTACTTTGAGGAAGATTTAATCATTTAACAATAACACAGCCACTTATTAAATATAATAATAAATATATTATCAGGACACAACAATCCCAATCTAGAGTCAAAGAAAGTAAGAGCTTGTGTTATGGGTACATATACATGGGTATATACATAGTATTAATATGCATAAATATAATGTACTTATTGAAAACACCCAGACACTGAAAAACATTGATCATGCTCATATTTACGAGTTGTGGGAATAGAACCCACGACCTCCGAAGCAGATGGCAGGACCGCTACTGCTACGCCATTCAGTCGTCTTATTCGAGAAAACTACGGTGAACTCTCAGATAATCCCACTGTTCAAACTGACCCTTACTGGTAATCGAACCTGGAACTTACCATCGGGACTGGAACGGGAATTCGTATAAAATAGTATATAAATGAAAAGGCTCGTCACCTTACTGTCGGTTTTCACTTGCACTAGTAGTGCTAGAGTCCATTATGTCAACATACCAGTGCCATCGACCAGTGGAAACGAATCAATTTGAAAATCAGTGGACCTTTTCATTCCGTGACTGTACATCGCTTGAGCCTACCATTAATAAATAATGTGAAGCTCAGTGGAAGTAAGGCTAATGTTTCGCCTGGTTTAGAATGTGAAATTGTAAACAGTCCGCGCCGGCTCTCGACGAGGCCTATTTTCAAAATTGTTCGCGTTGAATTTTGCTAAAATGTAGGTATGAAGCTCGTGACTTGTTTTGAGAGTGTTTGTTTAGGCACCTACTTAACTCTTGTTGTAGCCGAAATGTTTAAGTGTTCAGAACTAATTTCGGCTAAAAGGTTTTTGCGGTCACTTACAAAGTACCTAGTGTGCCTAGTTGCCTTTTATAATATCAAACGAAGCATCTATAATTATTATTTCTTATCAAGCCTATGGCAACACGAATTGAAGTTATTTTAATGGTTTCGTAACAAAATCGTAAAGATCTCTGTCTTTCTGTCACAGTCGATTTTATTTCATTACTATTATGGCAATCGACATTAACTTTTTTTTTAAAGGGCCCACCAAATTTTTTAAAGGGAGGAAATCCGGAAGACTAAATTTCTAAATGAGATAAAACTATTAACTATTTAACTTTATATAATAAGGTAGATATATCATAAGAAACGGCGTTACCTGTACATTCTAAAAACTATTTATTTTTAAGCAAATTTTTTTTGTTATTATGAAAAATGTCCAAAAAACCTCCACTAATGAAGCTAGTTTAGCGGTTCGATAAGAAAAGTGATTCTTATATTTTACTTCTCCTATTTACTTAACCTTTACTTAACCTTCGGTGCGTGAGTCCAACTCTCACTTGGTCGGTTTTTTGAAGTTTGTTATACTGCAATGTAAGTTAAACATTCACGATTCTCGAAGTAACTCGAGCTTTCTTGGCAACACTATCACAGCATTAGCAATGAGCACAGGTACATCGAAGTCAATTGAATCATAGACACTCGAACGCTCTTTGAATGATGCTCTCTCAAAACCAGGGAGAGTTTCGTTCATTCTTAGTTACACAATTATTGGAAGTCACAAAATATTTGTTTGAAGTTACAAAGTACGAATAATGATCAAATTCCAAGTCAACTAGAAATGAAAATTTATTCGAAATGAAAAGTGAGAAGAATTTATTCCAAATGAAGTAAGTTTTCAGCTCAATAATGTACAAGTAATAATACAAACATCGGGAATATAATCTTGAATCACGATCTTTCTATTTAGATCGACAGCGCCGATTCCTTTCCATTTATTTGTCAAATTCAATGCAGAGCGACAGTAATATCTCGGATTGAGATGAAAAGTACGATCAGAGTGATTGCCACGCGTTTAATATTTGTATTGCTTTTATTTTCCAGTTTTTTCGCGTACTTTATCCTACATAGATCTCTTTTTTATTTGAAGACTTCAGACTTCATTTTCATTTAGAGTCATGTTCAAGAAAAAGTTCTTTATTTGAGCAGTGCATTTTAAGTGACCTACTTGTTGACGATATCACGTTTTGTGTGAATACACTTTTTAAACGAGATTCACATCTATCATTAAAAATACACATTATCATTTTAAATAATACAATCAACCAATGTAGTGACCAGTGAAGATCATATCCTTTGTTAGGCTTCGTTAAAAAAAAAACTGAACACTTCACACTTTGTGCCTTTACAAACGTGAAAAAATAGAGCAAAGAGGTAAAGTTGCACTAAAAGTCAACATCGAATTCTTTCTAAAAATCAACTGCAAAAAAAATAAGTGTTGTTTGGTCACGTATTTTGGATTCGGTCAGTTTTGTTGGTTTTAAACTACAGTCTGTCTATAAAACGTACACTACATCACTTTAAATCAACTTCTGGTTTTGGTTCCCGAAAACACAATAATAAAATATCAAAAACCTGCCTCGCTTGGGTGTGCTATAGGAATTTCAACCATATTCGTATCCCTTGTCTCTATTGCGACAGGAATTCAGTGCGAAGATTTGGCCAAGGGGGTGATAAGAAGGGTTCGCTACTTGTATTGGTAATAAATAGCGGATGCCCGAAGTTGAATTTTCATAAATTCCTTCTTAGCGTTACGTTTTGATAGCTATCTGTAACACTATAAAGTTATTCCTTGGTCTGTGTGTGATCTGTACAATGTGCCAATATGTAGTCCAATTGGTCCTCTGGTTTGAGTTGTGCGTTGATAGATCAATCAGTCAATCAGTCAACCTCTTTTAACTTACTAAAGTACTTAAAGTGATTTTCCACCACACAATTTTGTTTTCATTTTTCAGTTCAGACTAAGATCAAAACTACAACAGTGATCTATCTTGAAAGAACTTCTGAATAGGCTTTGGAAACATTCAGCTTGTAGGTTTAACGATAACACCTTAGTTCTATGACATGACCATGACCGGGTCAGTCACAAAGGCCGCTACAAAGTGAAGCTTTTGTTGACACTAGACGAAAGCTTGTTTGGACAAGTTTTTTGTTTGTTTAATTGTATACCAATGCTTTACTTTATATTTCACAAAATTTAGAGTCCTAAATGTACGATGTATGTCCAAGGCTCCGACTGAAAATCAGCGCTGTGTGCTCCCACGCTTATATAAGGCACACAGCACCATGCTGAGTTGGGGCCTTTTTCCGGGTTGTGCCGCATGTGACAGGCGGTGTCTGGTGCTTCCGTCACTTGGGCAATTATTGGTTTTTTTTTGCCCGAGTGGGGGAATCTTCAGGCATCGTTTTAGTACGTAGGTGTATTGTTTGTTACATGTGGCATAATTTTCTGCGAAATAAAGTTTTTTTCTTTCTTGCTTTTTCTTTTACGATACATAGTAGTCATGGACATACTATTAAGTACTTGAAATTATACGATGCAACGAAAACTCACCGTCAAATTTTCCAATAATTATTTGATATATTTACTTCTTAGATGCATATTTTGCAATATAAGATTTAATGTATTGACATTGGATTTGTAAAGTTACCTTTTAAAATGACTTCAAAAAAATCTATGTGGTTGTTAGTTGACTAAACCCGTGTTTCTCAGAAAGTAAAAGTCGAACTGTAAAAATTCTATTTTTTCATTTAGTTTAATAGAGCATCTTCAATTTTAGTAACCGTTGCCAATTCAACCAAATGAAGTCACTTATTTATTTATGTGATGTGTGTTAAGTCAGTTTTACCAAATAAATTAAGCCTTTTTCCATAGTTGGATGTCCCTCTCTTAATATTGAAACTCTCCTTGTGCGGGGCATTTCGTTACATGGCATTCACTTAGTTAAAGGTAACATCATGCCTATTTCTAATGTTTTCATGCAAGACATAAAGTATAATTCGTATAGAAAACTCAATAAATTAACTGTGTTTAATAAACCTTACTTTAGATCCAATAAAATCGCAAACGCTTCATTTCAGAAATTTAAATCGGATCGCCTTTGATAAAAATCGATATCTATATAATAATGTAAAGGGAAATACGCCGAAAGAAGCCTCACTAGTTCGAATCAAGTCATTTGAAGCGAACGCAACGCGACACCACTCCTAATCCTCTTATATCCTAATACAAGATACGACCTTTTACGTGGAACTCGAATTTTATTTACAATATTTTCAACCTTATTAACATTAAGATAAAGTTGAAGATAGGAAAATATTTTTCCTGGAATTCTTGAAGAAATTTTTATATGGAATCAGTTTGGCCTGCTATGCCTCTTATACGTCTATCGTTCAATGTTCACGGATCATTGAGCCTTTTCATAAACAGAGCAACGATTCTGCTTATCATAATCATATTTGTTGAATAACTATAGAATCGGTCATCATTCATACTAGATTTATTATAATAATTACGATTGATAACATTACAATAAATTAAACATAAAATTATAGGTTCTTTGAATTTGTAACAGCTGTTTTAAGTTGTGCCAAAAGAATAAAGAAATAAGAATGACAGGTGATATTCGATTCAGACGAAAAGTTTCACAATATGTTTAAAACTGTGAAATGAGCACTTGAACAAATTACTATTTACCTATGCAAATACACAATAATTTTGCACAAGTAGATCTTCATATTGTAGACAAAGGCGTCAAAGATGATGCGTCGTATTTAATACGTCTTGTTAAAAAAGAAAGTGTAAATCTGCGTGCCACTAAAATTCACTTTACCTGAAGGACATGCTATTAAAGATATAAGGGCCAGAAGTTGCAGAAACTAAAAAAAGTTCATTCATTTATTCCAACTATCACACAAACTCATATCAACTCCCTGAACGAAGCCGGGTACCCATAGCTATTCTAATTAAATGAATCACTTTCTAATCATAACTAGCAAAACTTTGCCCGTTATAAATAAGCAAGTACGAGTTCAGTAAAGTCTATTTATTGCTAAGGTAGCTCCTATTTGATTGCGAAAGTTTTTCACTGAGAAACAAATTAACTTTATCTGTCAAATACTTTACTAGGTACTGAAGGTACCTACCTCTTCTTTTGTTCAAAACAAAATAAATTGAATAAGTTTTGTTTCAGCAGTTTCCGAAAATTCGATTAGAAATGTTCATTTGTTCGGCTAACGCGGATAATCGATACAAAAAACAAAGTACCTAGTCGGCCAGTTGGTGGGTTTTATTGAAAATGAAAATCCTGCCAGTGCCAGTGGTAAATTCCATCTAAAAAGTGGTAAATCCATACTACTTAGGTACTCTCTCCAAGTTTATTAACAATCAATTTTAAACGAGAATACCATGCTGACCAATGACTAACAACGTAACAACATTCGTCATAAAAGATTAATTAATCACTATCACAAGTCTGGAAAATCTAATTTTGAAAAATCATGCTTTTGACTAGGAAGCCGATTATTTAAATAATCAGTAATTCCGTATTACCAGACAAAACTGCTCTTTTACACCATTTTACATATTTAATTGTTTTTCTATAATCCGCTACTTGAAGAGAATTTGTATGGTCCAAAATAAAAGGAACACCGCCCACATGAAACACCACACACAATTCTTCCAGCAACAGGATATGTTCCCGGAAAAGTATAATCTGGGTGTTTCAAGAGCAGAGAAAATTATTAGGCGAGCGTGCTCTACCCTGTTCTTATTAACTGACTTCAAAAAAAAGGAGGAGGTTCTCAATTCGTTGGAATCTTTTTTTTCATTATCCTTATCATTGTCCCTTAATTATCGTCAAGCGCAAGAATATTCTTTAAAAAAATCAAACATCAACTGTTACTAGGATATTTCTGCTATTATCCATGTCAGGTCATGTTTTTCACCATCCAAAAACCTGTATTGTTAGTCAGATTCTAAGGTTGGATGGTTGCTTGAAGTCTTCACACAGTTGGTTGGATTTAATAAAATGGTTCAGGATATTTCACGTGACAGTAATTAAACAGTGAGATAGATTAATGTGACGCTCAAGGTGGAATGAGCCGATTATGTTGATGTTGGTTGGACCCACAATGGATTAATCATCATCCCACAATGGATCATGTTTACGACCTGCGTTTACCAAATTATTTCTTATATTTACATTACATATTAAAGTCACACACACACACTTAACACAAATATTAGGTAAATAACTGGAGTATTCCGGGGACCAAAGTAATTAAAAAAATATTATATTTCAAAAAATCTAACTGAATCGTGCCTAAATTCGTGTTCAATCTTTCATACTTTTTTCAATGGACGTTATGTTTTTATTACATAGAATGTCGAGACGAGCGAGATGTTCACCTTATGCTAAGTGATACGCCTTTGCACGATGCAGTGTTTCCCAAGATTTGTAGTGCAATATGGACGCACTGCACTCAGCTTATATAAGCTCAAATGTCTCGAAGTGATATTATAGACATTTAGAGACATTTCTTAAGTCTCATTATGCCCTATTATTTCTTACAATTCGCCCATCAAACCGAAACATAGTATTGCAATTATTGCTTGACGGCAGAATATCTGACGTTGCTATAAAACCCACCCAGGCAGTCTCTGCAAAAAAGTCCTACCTTCTGATAATATGCACGTAAAATTTTTGGCTTAACAGTCTCTTTCCCTCGTCACCTTTTTTCCCACGACGGAACGGAGTACGGGTATATGCGTTTAGGGTGAGAGACCGTTTGTACATTACGCAATTAAAAATATTTTGTGTTTGCTTGTATGTTAAATTGTTCACCAAAACCAATAATGCAATAATATTTTTGTTTGTTTGTTTGTTTGTTTGTTTGTTTGTTTGTTGGTTTGTTTGTTTGTGTGTGCACATCAATGTTCCCATTTATTTCAAAAACGGCTTGACCGATTTAGATGCGGTTTTCTGTATAATGTTCGGTGTTCAGCGACAATGGTTCGTAGATAGTTGTTACAAACATTGATCACCAGGGGGCGCCATAAAATACATTTATATTGCAAACGAATGTTCCCATTTATTTCAAAAACGGCTTGACCGATTTAGATGCAGTTTTCTGTATAATGTTTGCTATTTATTGGCGATGGTTCTTAGATAGTTGTTACGAACATCGATCACCAGGGGGCGCCATAAAAAACATTTACAGTGCAAACGAATGTTCTCAATTATTACAAAAACGACTGAACCGATTTGGATACAGTTTTGTATAAAATATTAGTGAGTCATTGGCAATGGTTCGTAGATAATTGTTCTTGTACAATAGAACAGCAGGGGGCGCCACAATAAACGTCTTTTTATGACTTGGAAGGGATGATGCCTTCAAACGCTGCTAGTCCGAGCTAATGGCTAGTTTGAAGATTAATTTTCATTTTTTAGTAATATGTAATATAATTTAAATTACATAATTTAAATATATTAATCGAAAAACTATAAAATAAGTGGAAATTAAAAAATTTAAAACACCCACGACTTTTGCAAAATTGTAATTGAAAAAGGATTAAATAATTTTTTTGAAACTCCCCGACTAAAGGAAAGTAAGAACTAAGAACCTATCAGTATAATTACAAATCCAAGAAAATCCGTCGGAGCTGCCATTGCTATTTTAGTTTCCAATATCAATTAATGTAATTAGTAAGTATTGATAAACTGCCGGTATATGAGAAGTATCAAGAAATTGAATTAGTCATCAACTGGTAAACAGCACCATCAACACCGTCATAGGCAAAACACAGCAGCTCCGGCGGATTTTCTTGGATTTGTAATTATACTGATAGGTTCTTAGTTCTTACTTTCCTTTAGTCGGGGAGTTTCAAAAAAATTATTTAATCCTTTTTCAATTACAATTTTGCAAAAGTCGTGGGTGTTTTAAATTTTTTTAATTTCCACCTGTATACCATAGAAGTTCAAGGCATCGTAAATACACCCCTACAAGGTTGACATAACAAAAACACTTACGAAACGTTTTGATTCCTCGTTCCTATGATACGCTCTGTAAGGGTCTGAAAGACCCTCCCTGCCTACATTTTCCCTACCACTTACAACTTGAATACTTTCAAATCTTAACCTACTTTATCCTCACTTTCATTAGGTGTGATAAGAGACAAGCGCTTACCTATAAGGTTAAAAAAGAAAACTTTACCTCAAAAATACTTTTTTTCTTCATTTTTATGTTTACTAATAGCGTACTTTTAAAAGTAGTAATTATAAATATCTCGCCAGCTTAGAATGGTAGCCGCTACAAATACCGCATTTAGCTTTCGCGAAGGCTCTATAGCCCAAGGCTACGGGTAACAACTGCAAACGGCACAAAGATGTAGCTTTAAGGCTTTTAAGCAAGTCTGGAGACATAATATACGTTTGTGCTACAAATTAAATAATTTTCATATTCAAGATAGTAGTATTTTTTATTTATTTACGAGCTAAGAGAGAAGTTATCTAGACCAAAGGTTTTAGACCGAGTCTCTTATACTTATTGTCCATGATTTGGGAGCTCCGAAAAACTATTGAACTCGTATAAAGATGGACGCAAAAATGTTGGTTGGACAAAGTTTTGTGAAACAGGAAACAAAGGCAGTTAGAACAAAAAGTTGCACAGAGAACGAAGAAGAAATCATAATGATAATCACCACATATTTATTAGTTTTCTCTATGCTATCTCATATTTTCCTTAATTACCAGTAGGAGTCCTATGAAAAACAAACACTTCCGATATATATATAGGTTGTCACGTAGATTTGCGTGCAGATAAAAAGGTGGACCTTATAAGGCACTAAGACACCATAGCACATTAGTGTCATAGGTTTATATAGTCACTTAAAACTTAGCCTGAATATTGTCAAAAATATATTCCAACGACAAATAAGACATTATAGAATATATTTGCAGTACGAATGGCTCTCCCCAGCGTCAACAGCAACGCTGGCGGGCGGCCAAATGTAGAACACTCTTTAGTCCAACATAAATAATCGCAATTGTCAACATTACAACACTGTACTCTGTAATGTTCTTGCGAATGATATATTAGCGCCGGAACGATGTGTAGAACGCTAATTCGCTTTATAATGAACGTTTTAAAACGATATAAATCATGTAGTTTAATGTAATTAAACGGTTTGTTGCATTTCCTCTAAAATATGAATACTGGACTATAACATAACTATCATGGGAATTTTCAGTTAAGTATCTATCAAAAACCAACGGTCACAAAGTGCGTTTGTAATTATTTATTTTTAATATAGACGTGGATTTTTGTATGGATGGTTGTTAAAAGTTTATAAACATAAAACGGTTGAAAAAACTTGCAGCTAAAATAAAGTAAAAACAGTTTTATAAGTATCGTAGCTTTGATGGTTTTCAGATATTTCAGGATAAAATTTCTGCTACAAATTTTAGCCAGCTTAGTTCCAATCGTGGGTGCTGCTACCTATACTCTACGTAGTGGAAAAGCTTACGAGTTTTCTCAAGAGCTTATGTTGTGTGAGGATTTTCATTTTTATTTTAAGGATTTGGGGTGTATGAAATATTTTTTAGGCATTAATCTGGTCTTAGCCGGTGGAAAGTTTTATCAATTCTTCTTTGGAACCACTGGAGGAAACGTATTTTCTATGTAATTATAATATACTTAACACTTACTTAATATCTCTGCGTGACGTTATGCGTTCAAAGACGAACTTAATTTTTTTACCTACCTAGATAATGTTGCTTTAGAAAATTCATGGTTGTGTGAGTTAGAAACAGGGCGAGTGGTTAAAAGGATCCATGCAAATGGAAGCGTCGAAATCGTTCAAAACAGATCGACGGGCAAATGACAATGGGAATGCATTAAAATCTTTCACATTTTGCACGTTTTTGTCCATACGCAGCGAGCAGTGAATAACTATTCAGTTTTCGGGACGGCTACAGAGCTTTTATTCGTAGATTTATTATAAGCGTTTTGCATAAAATGTAAATTATGTATTTTTGTATTACGTATTTTTATATAACAACTGACAGTAACGAATGGTGTGTTAAGGCAGAAATGGCATAGTCATATCTACGCAATTTAAATAACTAGTCAGTTAATATCATGTATAAGTAATTTTTTTTTTTAATTTACAATAAAACTTATCATTAGCTTATTCTAATTACTATACAAGTCTTGCCCGCGTGGAATGGTGGCAAGAATACTGGCTGCATTTCCGCGTTGAACAGCTAGGCTGATACGTTGCGCAAAAAATGAGCCAGCTCTTCTGTCACCAGTTGAGGTTATTAAACGCGGGGAAAGCTCTCGAATGAATTTTTTGGCATAAATAAATAAAAAAAAAATAAGTACTTTATTGTTAGAAGTTTATTTTATTTATTTATTCTGGCACCACCCACCTCGTATCCAATGTAAAATATTCCTTTATGCCATTGGTTGCCTGGAAGAAATCGCTATGTAGCGAGGCTGCCAAATTGTACTCCTAAGTTTGTGTTTTGATAATTTCTTTTTTATATTTTTTCTGTGGTGTGCAATAAAGTGTTTATCTATCTATCAATCAATCTATCTATCTAGTCAGCCAGACTTAGAGAAAAATAGGCTTATTAGATATAAAACAACATACTGACGTTTCTGCTAGTAAAAGGAATTAAGGATCACGCTGAACGTAATCCAATAAGAACATTCATGGCGTCCTAATTGAATTACGAGTGGGGTCTGATGCGACGGTTATGCTAATCTTTTTACGAGCAAAGGACATCATGACTAAGACTTTTACGGCCCGTTTTAACTGTTTAACCGTTAAATTCGTAGTAAAACGGGTTGAGTGTGAATTTAACAGGCACTTCGTAATTCATAGATATGCAAATGAATTACAATATTCTACGTGTTTACTTGCTTACAAAATAATGTGCAAAGAGATAAAAGGTCAATGGAGGATTATAGAGTTAACTTCTTAAGAATTGGATGTTTAGAAGATTTATAGTGTACAGTTAAACTTTTCATCATTTTTTGGATAATGTTTAGAAGGTATAAATGAAGGACTCACAAAAGAATCTTACTCTAAGTTATCTGGGGACACGGTAGTGTCCCCGCCAGACGAGTCAAGCGAAGCGCGATGGCACTACCTATCTTTTCTCGAAGTGTTTCGCCGTATTTTTAAACCCTTATAACTTAGGCCAGAATTATTCCAGATAATCAAAATTCTCGGGAAATGATGTCACCGGTGAACTTATTAAACGTGTAAAGTTTCAATATCACAGGTCTTATACTTTAGATTTTATTGACATCTGAAAAACCCAGATTTCGTCACTGACTGACTGACTGACTCACTGATGATCATCAAAATTCCTAGGTACTTCCTGAAGTCCTAGAAAGCTGAAATTTGGTATGTAAGCTAGAATTAGTACACAACCAACAAAAAAATTCCAAAAGTTGGAAATTTAACCCCCCAACCCCTTAAAATAGGGGATGGAAGTTTGTATGAAACAACGGCAAATATTGATGCTAGAGGTCTCAAAATTGATATAGGGACTCTTCGTAATAAACAATTAAATACGTGTTTCAGGATTTGTAGTAACTTACCCCACATCCATCAAATTAGGGGGTTGGAAGTTCGTATGGATGGATGGAAGTTTGTATGAAACTACGGCAAATATTGATCCCAACAAAAACATTTTCATGTAAAATGTTGCCAGACGAGCATATGGCTCACACTGTGACTTTATACACCCTTAAATACAAGCTCTAACTTCACAAACTCTACACTTTAGTTACAATAATGTCTTGGCCGTTTGGCTACCGTCACATGGGTGTAAAGTGAAAAATTTATCCCACCAAAATCATTTTCCTGATTTCAAATTTTGATTTTACAGAACTTACAGAGTACTGAAAAGTGAATAAATTTTTGATTTTACGCCCAATGTAACGGTAGCCAAACGGCCAAGAAATTATTGTAAGGGTGTATAAAGTCAGAAGTCTTGCCCTACATGAGATCTGATAACTTTTTGACAGTGTGAGCCATATGCTCGTCTGGCAACATTTTACATGAAAATGTTTTTGTTGGGATTATTTTTCCCTGAAATTCGACCGTTTGTTGCTTTTATAGGGGTTTGATCTAGTTTCCTCAATTTGTACTTATTCCGCGGCTTTTAAAAAAATTCTTATTATTTTTGGTGGTTTCGTGAGCACACTTCAATAACTATGTATTCATTCTATGTTTATCTTTGTGTTCATCAAAGGCTTTTTTGTGATTGCCGACGGTCAATCGGAAGTCAGTTGTCTTTCGCAATTAGCAGTCCACGCGACAAAACATCAAAGTGACGAAGGTTCTAATCAGGGACCCATTTCGGGCTCTTTATATTATCTTCACTAATTTGTTTTCACGAATTGAGATTAATTAACCTATTTGTTGATTTGTTGTTTTTTTTTAACTTACTACTGAGTTTCATGCTCTTTTTTACAGCATAAATGCAATCATTATTACATACACTACATTTAAAATAAAATCATTTGTAATGATTTCCTTTCTTTGCTCATTTTTTTCTTTTGCAAATGTATTCAAGAAGGTAGTTTACGGAAAGTATTATACGTGAAAATTTATTATTTCCACTCGTCTCTTTTGCTATCTTAGGCTTTCGGCTTAGGTCAACAAACCAGGACTCGTGAAAAAATTACATATTTTTCAT
Source organism: Coenonympha arcania (assembly GCA_036785405.1). NCBI lineage: Eukaryota > Metazoa > Arthropoda > Insecta > Lepidoptera > Nymphalidae > Coenonympha > Coenonympha arcania. The sequence continues at coordinate 12,244,055 of CM072065.1, forward strand.
ACTTGTATCGAAATTTACCAACTATTTACAGATTGCGTATTTTTGTTATTGCTACAACATCTAGTATTAATAAAAGGTTTTTGAGGCACATTTTAGTAACATACATACACATAATTAAAAAAACACATTTACAAAGACACATTTTCCTCCGCCAACCCATTGGAAGTAACTCGGATGGCTTAACCTTACAATTTATGGTATAGAAGGACTAACAAAAATTTACACTTCATAATATGTATTAGTATAATAGGAGTAATTAAATTAAGTAAGCAATCCATTTGCTAATTGGCGTCAATCATAATCCAATTCGATATTAAATTATGATAATAATATTATTATCTTCGTTAAATATTTGAGCAGTTCAAAACACGGATTAATTTAATTGCAAATTCTGGATTAATTTAGGTGGAAAATAGATGATAGTCACATAAATAGTATAATTTCAGGATACATTGTTTTTGCCTCTTTGCAAATTTTGTAGAGTAGGTAGTAGGTAGAGAGATTAATAAAACTCTTAATTGCATACAACAGATTAAAAATATAAAAAAGAATTAATAAACAAAAGACAAACTAAAAATGAACTTAGAGTACTTAAACATCAGGCGGATCAATATACAAGTTGAAAACTTAGAATAATTTTAGATGCTTCTACTGGAAAATATCGTCATCCAAAACTTTAGTAAAGGTATCGCTGACAAAATATTTAAAAGTACGAAAACGTTGAAAGTTCTAAACTAAGTCACACAAGTGTGCCTAACTCAGAAAGAACAAAAAAGAGTAACTACAAGTACGTAACAAAGACGTCTTTCCATCCGTAAGTCCTCTGAACTCTAAACTAACTTTGCACCACTAAAGTCGTTCGAAGCGTGTAACAAAGGTAGTTGCGAGCGAGTTGGTAACAAATGAGCGTTCCACGCAGTTAAATGACGGAGAAACTCATGGCAAATTCGAGTCTCCTTGTTATGTTAATGCGATCCGACTCAGTCGGGAATGCGGTGGCAAGGAAAAGGCGGCTTATAATTGTTGCGGGATAAGAAATGACTTGTCGAATTAAACAGCGTTTTACGTTATCTGCGCGAATTTTTCTAGTTTCCGCACTCGGATCTTTTTGTCCATTAATAATGAAGTTGTCGAAGTAAGGGAAGAGGAAGACAAATATTTTTTTTGGTTTTTCTCTTTTTAACCTCGGATCGAAGCTACTTTTAGCACTTAATTATAGCCAAAATTACTTGGCAATAGTACCTACAACAGATAAATTATAACCATTTATTTTTATTGTAACCAGTGTATCCAAATAATTCAATTCCTCGTAGGACTATAAGAACACCACATGTCCCATTTTGTTTAAGCTACTATAATGTTTAATTTTCTATGAGACACAATGGTTTTTCGCCGTCCTCACGTATATCCTCATAAATAATTAGGTTTTCAGGTTCACAAACTTTGTTTTGTACTTTGTTAAATTTTCGTAAAAATGTCGAAACTTCTTACTTAAAAGTTTCAGCTTTAATTGTCGATAGTATCTATATTGCAAACCACGGAGACGCGCCCCACTTTGTAAAAAAGAGTTTGACAGATTGGGGTGCGTTGTCGTGGATTAAAATATCTATACGGTATTTCTTTCTGTATACAATTAACATCGGAGACTGAAAGGCTACTTCTTATCGGAACAAAAGCTTGTACCATAGGAAAGTAGCTTAATAGCATGAAACTGAATTATCAATTCAGCACCTAAGTGGGTAAAAGTATTTGCCAATAATTTGGAAAGTATTATAATACATAGGTACCTTACGTGTGTGAATTGCATGACGCTATACACTGTTATTTATTTATGTATTTGATTGTAGGTCGTATATTTTGTTTAATGTTACTGTTTGTGTCTAAATTAAAATTCTTATTTATTTTTGCCGTAGTGTTATTTACAAATAATTACTTACTTTGTATATAGAATTTCTGGTAATGTACGGAATGACGTGCACCTTGACGGTCTTGTCGGTGACCGCACTCACCTAGGCTCCACTGAAAACCAGCGCTGCAGCTTGCTGCAGCTTTATGAGTGGTGACCTATGTTTGGTCACTAGGAATTATAAGTAACTAGTTAAGTTTTATATTTCTTGCTATAAGTATTTTCTTCATTTGTTAGTGTTAAATGTGTGTGTGATTTGTGACCAAATAAAAACCTTTTCTTTCTTTCTTTCTTCTTTCAATTATATACATCTAGAATATTTTTAGTTGATGCGCAATTTTGCGAACGAATCACTAGCTATTAGCATGACTAGAGATCTAGCTGAATTCATCGTGAATTTCTCCGTCATTTACCTGCGTAGAGAGCCCATTAGTTACCTACCAACTCGCCCCAACCGACGTTTGTAACACGTTTCCAAACGTTTTAGAAAGCACAGATACTAGTAGTTCAGTGCTCTATTTCGTTTCAAATGATGTCTTCCGTTCGGCACTCCATTTTTAAAATTCTTGAGTTACGTACCTTCATGGGAATAGTTTGGAATTGCACACGTTTTACTGGGGAACTGATTTAACTCAACGGAAGTTTTTATCCTTATTTCTAGTAGATATCTACGTGTTATAAATTATTCGCTTTCTTTAGAGATTAACCAAAGTACTTTTTTAAACCTTCTTTACATTTGCTAGTATTTTTGCGGGAGTTCGCGAGTTATTTTCTAGGCATGGGTAACAACTAACAACAAAAGAACTAACATGGCCTACGCAAATTCCAAACAGTTGACTCAGGTCCTAGTCCAATGAGAGGATTCAGTGGCAGTCGAATTTATAAAAATGATTACAATATATGGAAAAGCTGATGAATCAATAATTAAAAATCGAAGCTGGGACCACACATTTAACCAAATTAATTTGTATGAAACTACCCGATTCATATACCTCTATATCTCTATCTATAAGATTTGAAACTAGGTCAAAGAGTAAAGACGATGATGATTTATTGAGTGAATAAATTAATGTACCAATGTAAAGAACGTTTTTATATATAAAAGAATCACAAGCAAGACATTGCATCCCATACACCGATAACAAACCTCAGGATATGGGCATCCGAACGATTTACGTACACCTTTTCCGTACAAGCAAACATCATAGATATTTCAATCCACGATGACGCGCCCCACTCTGTCAAACTGCATATACGAATCGAATGAAAGTGATTATAAAAGAGTGGGCGAGCCTTTGTGGACATGAAATAACTATAGCGCTAATCTGTCAAAATTCTATAAGTGGCTGCTGAGCTAACTATAATGTGGCTTTACCGTTGGTGGCAAAACAAGCATTTTTGGCACCGATAAACTGGCGACATTTTTCGCCGTCCGCCCTGTCCAGGGTAGACGTGTATTACTCCTAGCTTTGTATTGCAATATCTACTGCAATATCAACTTATAGTAGGTACTTGTCTGATTCTCTCGTTTATAAAAAATTGCGATGGTATTCTTGAAGTTTTTTTTTGTATATAAATATTAAATGTAAGCCCCCATTGTAAAAAGTAGAATGTCTCAATCAATTTTCGTCTTTTCCAGACGTCAACGGCGGTGATCCTGCTCGTTCACTTATCTCTGCATACGGTTGATGAGGGCCTCGCCATAAATCCCAGTAAGTATCTACACATAGCAGCTGTACTCACTGTAATATATCTTCTATAATCTACTATAATCTTAGTAGTAAACTTATATAATCAAATCAATCAAGAGTGAATAGGCATCAAAATTCAAAATTCAAAATATATTTATTTCACATAGGCCTAACTTACAAGGCACTTGTAAAACTTCAACAATATTTGTTACATAATATTATGTACGGTGATAACTACAAGTCGACTTAAAACTAAGTTTACGAGGGTTCCAACGCGCCCTGCACTGAGAAGAAGCACACAACAAACTCAGCCGGGTCTTCTAGGCAAGCGCGTTCCACCTTAGACTTTATATCATGACTTTCCATCAGGTGTGATCACAGTCAAGCGCTAGTCTATGGTCTATATAGTATAAAAAAAAATATCAAAGTTGAAGTTACCATAGTTGTGCCTTTGGCAATTCGCAAATTGTAAAATTCACGAAAGTTTGACTATAGAAGCAAAATAACGCTCGCTTCCATTTAAAATTGTACTTCGCCTTAACATCGCCGGTAACCATAGCCACGCAACCATCACCAGCCAATCGGTGCCTTGGCTGCATAACTGATGCAAACATAACAATGCCTACAGGATTCGACCGATGCAAGCATTAACCAATCAGTACCAAAAATGAAACTTCGTCGATACAATGAGTATTATTTGACGACCTCCCTGGCGCAGTGGCGGCGCGCTCGGATTCGACTGGAAGGTCACGGGTTCGATTCCCGTCGCGGGCCAATTTGGAATTTTATAATTTCTAAATTGGCTCAGGTCTGGTTTGGTGGGAGGCTTCGGCCGTGGCTAGTTACCACCCTACCAGCTTTGCTGCCGCACGCCAAGCGATTTAGCGTTCCGGTGCGATGCTTGTAGAAACCGTTGGGGTAAATTTACTTCCCTTCTAAGTTAGTACGATAACATCTTAAGCTGCATCATCATTTAACATCAGGTGAGATCGCAGTCAAGTACTAACTTGTATAGATTAAAAAAAATCACAGTTTAAAAGGATCTTTAAACTGTGCCATTATTTTTGCAAAATCACACAGTCGATGGAGCTAAAAAACTTAAAATATTGCGCAAACTCTACCGTGGGTTTTCCAACCTTATGAAAGATGGAAAATGATGAAATTGATAGCACCTAATACTGAGATTACCATTAGTCCTCTATTCAATAAAGATCTTCTGAGCGATTTGTTAGAACCAATCTCCGTTGGAGCGCCCATATCTCTAAAATATTTCAGCTTTTATTCCCCACCATCATTTCCTCTCATTGTTTCTAATAAATTAATAATGGGCTAAGATCTCGTGACTGCTAGACTTACAATATAATACTATGTCTATCGAGTCAGGTTTTTAAGGAAAATATTCCTAAGCCTCAGAACATATTAATTAATCTTCACCATTTAAGATTTTTCAATCACAGATGAACTATCTTAGGAATTAATTTAAAACATATGTTGTACAAAATCTGTCAACGTCATATTTATTTATTAGCTAATGATTATGATTATTTGGCGATTGAAAAATCAGCCTTCAGAATAATAGTAGAACATGATTTAATTGAATTAATAATCATTGCTAATTAGTTATGATAACAGTAAAATATTAAGATCTTATTATTAAATCTTATAACTTTAACTTGCACATAAAGTCCACGCCCAAAGTCTAAAATCCAAGCGAATAAATTCCTAAGAACTGTTTATCCTGTTGTCATGTTGTCATTCTCATTTTCTTTGGGTTGTATGTATATATTTTATCATCAACAGGGGTCAATCGTCATCTAACTAAATAATCACATTTTAAAAGTCGTACGTCGAATATCATGTTATAACGTATGTCTGGCATTCTTGGAATCTCCGTCTTTAATGGAATGGGTGCGTGATGAGCGGGAATAGACAAAGGTTTGATTATTATTATTAATGGTTTTTAATTAGGCAACTCCTTCGGATCAGAGTTAATTCTTTGAAATTATCTTTGCGTCGAAAATTTAAATTAATTATTATGAAATTACTGTTCACAGTTAGTTAATAAACTGTATAAAAGAAAATTCAAATTATGTCAAGGAATCATTCTTCACAACATCAAGTTTTGAGGTGCTTTGACCGCCCACTATAAAAAATAACAAAAAACCGGCCAAGTTTGAATCGGACTCGCGCACCGACGGTTCCGTACTAGTTACTACTATAGAAAAAGTAATCCATAAAAATCACTTTTCTTACCCAACCGCAAACTTAACTTTTTTTTTGAGTTAATTGTTAATACCAAAAGACTATTTACTAGATCTCGTTGAAACCGATTTTCGGCGGAAGTTTGCATGGTAATGCAAAATACATCATATATTTTTTTAGTTTTATCATTCTCTTAATTTATTGTTTTTTTTTTCTAATTTCGTGTGAAAATCTTAATGAGGTTCACAGAATACACCTATTTACCAAGTGTCAAAAGTATAATTCTTATAATTTCGGGAAAAGTGGCTGTGACATACGAACGGACAGACAGACATGACGAATCCATAAGGATTCCGGTTTTTGTCATTTACCTACGAAACCCTAAAGATTGTCACATGAGTAACGCCACGGAAAAAAGTTAGTACAAAGTATATATGATATACAGAAACACATTTGACAACAATACACGCATAAATGAAATGGAATCATAAATATATAGTTGATTCAAAATAACGTCCGAATTACGGCCATATAAAGTAAAAACGGCATTCGAAATGTGCCCATTCAAATTTAAGGCACCAATATAATACTCGTCCTTTGACACGAGAGAAAAAGCTTTCATACAATATCAAATGGCGTTGCGTCCATGCATGTTATCATACAATTTCGTTTTAAAATCCCGTGTTAAAAATTTCATTTCGCATGGAGGCGAGATTACCTGATTACGTGAGAAGAACTGACGGAGTCGCAAAAGATTTTCATGTAAAATATTCATCCGGGGCTGCCATGTCGCGCTTGGGTCATTCCCTATCTTTTTTGTGACATTTTATTTGTTGAAAGCCCGGGTTGAAAGAATGTTAACGTTGTTATTATGAGTGCTGTTACGTTGCTTTAAACTTAGTAATCCAGGTACCTACTTTTATCCAGGTAATCTCTGTTCAAAGTTCTACCTTCTATTCGCAGGGATAAATGGCATCTCTACGCACTTTATACGGTTTTTATTGTACTCCTTGCTCATAAGAATACTTTGGTAGTTATGAATAAGTACAGGCAGCATTACGTGTGAATATGATAGAAACACAAAATTTTACCTAGTTACTAAAAAACTAAGCCAGTTATCAAAAAAAATTCTGAACGTTTTTGGAAATCATTACTACAGAAACAATTAAAAAAAAGATTTTGGAGCAATTTTTGGTACAACTTTTTACCGAGAAAGTTTCTTCCAATCATGTTTCTGCTTCTAAGCGATTAAGGATGACGATTTTTTTACAATTAACAGGCTTGCGCTTGACTACAATTATGTCTGCAACAGCAATGATGTTTTTCTTATATTCTTCCGCTGCATGGTCGCACTCACCAACGTATCCGTTAAAGTGGGGAAGACAAAAATAAATTCAACATGTCCTCTTAAGGAATACCTAAATACATTTCTAATTAGTAGGCAGTGCAAAAGAGTTGAAAAAATTCCATTATTTCCTCAGGTTGTTCGTGTATACGCTTCACATCTACGCACGGCAAAGAGCGTGGTACATTCAGCAGTCCAGATTACCCGCGACCCTACCCTCGCAGCATCTGCCTGCTGTACACCTTCCTCGCAGAACCACACCAGATCGTCGAGCTGGTGTTCACGGACTTCGATATCTACAAGGAACATATGAAGTAAGTTCTATACATTGATATTCATTTTGTAGCCCAGATTATTTACCACCATAGTCCGGTTCTTTCAACTGTGGCAGAGAGATTTCAGTGGCACTGTAGGTACAAAGGCTACAAGTATTACCGCCAACCGCCCAGCGGTTTTATCGGGGCCCCTGTCGCAGTATAGCGAAACGGAACAGAGAAAGAACATTACATTTAGGATAATAAAGTCGTAGGCTTATGGTACTGTTGATAACTTAATGGCAAAAGTGCTAGAACTTTGCGAAGTGAATCTTCTGTTGGTATTCTGTGACTTGTTATAGTTTGCTAGTTGTTTTAATTATTTCATACCTTGGACTTGCTAAATATGTACGCAAAAATGGTACCAACGTACACATGTAACCTTAATCACCAAAAGATGGTCACTGAGTGGTTCGTACTGCGTGTTATGCCACCCGTGATTGGCCGACTAACGCAGTCTATCTGCAGCCGCAGAGATCAAACAATCAACCGGAACACACAAAAATTGATTCCATTCTTTAGTATTTCGATCACCGATATGAACCTCAAGATGAGCCCATCTGAACATATTAGGTACGCAAACCTTCAAAAATCCCCCTAATACGCCACTTGGTTACCTACTGACGCCCTTGGTGTCAAAACAAACATTTTCGACACCAGTAAACTGGCGACATTTTGACATATTCGAACACATATCCGGCAAAGTACACACATTATTTAGTAGTTAACTATCTAATAAAATACAAACATAACCTCAGTACCCTAGTGGCTACTGAGGTTATGTTTAGGCTTTGTGGAATATACAAACGAAAACCTATTGACTCCATATCAAATTGTAATCTCTAATACAATAATTTGGGAGTAAGGCACTAGAGCAAGAGGCAGGCACGATGTAACTAAATAAAATCTTTTTATATCGTTTATACAATGGACACTGTTTCATACATGCCTCCACAATAATTCTATTAAGTAGATTATAATAATAGGTCAAGTATTTACCAACCTTGCCAATTAGTTTAACACAGGTTTTCTACCGTGCGGCTTTCTAAGTACACCTTCTGTATGCTTAGAGCCTTTCCACTAGTTCCGGCCTAGTTAGGAAGTTAGGAACCCTCTATGAGACTGCAGTCTTGAGCCTATTTGCACCTAATTAGGCTAAAGTAGGCACCACTTACATAAATAGTTATGTTTAACTTACAGTAGATGTAAAGATGTTTTTTTTTTGTAATTTATCGAATTCCTATTCGTTCGTATTGCTTCTCGTACACCAGAGCTTGTAAATTTAAACGTAATATCACCCCAGGGATATTTACCTATTAAAGTGGCTCTTTCCTTAGTGTTCACCTTCTAGGAACGCTAGTAACTATTTTATCTAATCTGTGCTCGAGTGCAAAATTATTTGCTTCTGAATCAAACTGTTTCAGGTGATCGGTAGTTGTTTCTCCATTCTTTAGTAAGTCTTAATAGTAATCAATAATTATACAGTATAGTACTAATTTTTGAAGACCGATACAATAAAAGAAATCGTATAGGTAGTATTTTTTGCTTCTATAGCGTTTACGTTTTAGCCGCATTTGAGACGGCTGATCCCGGTAAGCGTCGCAAGTTTAGGTACCTATACCTATTTTTTAAAAAGTAACTTACGTATTTGTCCGTTTGCCGTGAAGAACCTGGGGTCATAATGCCAAAAAATTCTCCTGAGACTTTTCCTCACCGTTATCAGCCTCATCTGGTGACAGCAGAGCAGGCTCATTTTTTGCGCAACAAATCAACCTATAGCTGTTTAGCTTGGTAGGTAAGAATACAGCTAGTATTCTTGCCACCAAAACCACGCGGGCAGGACTTGTAGGCACCCACAGTTATTAGAATAAGTAAGTAAGCGATAAGAATGTGTTATAGCGATAGAAAAGCGACATGCATTAAAAGGTATACAAAATGTGTGCTGCGGTGCGGTATGTGTTCAAAGTCGCGAGCAACAGCTAGCGAATAAATAAAGGACCATTTGGAATTTCGTACTAATACTAAGCTGACTTGGCTTAGTAGTGATAACGTCACAGATAATAATATAACGTTTATAGCCGTAGGGCGGCGTGCTCAATAAAATCTCATGGGGTGTCGTAAAATCGGACGCCTCTATTCTAACTACACAAATACAGAACTATTGGGTTTTTGTATTCTATTTAACTGCTATGATTTTCCGGCCTAGCCGAGGCAAACTCCATGACGCCTCTGTCTTCATGTCAGAAAGATAGTTTTTTCTACTTTTGTCGATCTTTTTTTCTATCTATAAGGATTAGAAAGATTAAAGAGATCCGACAAAAGTAGACCAAATTATCATTACGCGCACGTTCTAGCCTTGCTGATCTAGTGATTAGAAAGTCAAGCAACGTATCAGGAGGCCTAAGTTACATTCCAAGACCGGGTCTTACATTCCAATTTCGGTTCTAAAAGGTTCCTCTATCAAAAATTTCACGCTAGCGGAAGTGTGGAAACTAGCATTGTTGTAATTCAAATTTTATTATCAAATAATATAAACATAAACGTAATAATACGAGTAGGTATATTGTTTGTACCACGCAACTTCTAAATAAACAGATGAGACGACAAACTCAAGGTTAGCATGCTTAGTAGCTGTGACAGATACGACAAATCTTGACTTGAGTATCTGAAATTTATCTCAATGTCTTAATGTCCTTTTACTTTTAGCACTATATATGTGTCGAATTTCATCTGTGGCAGTGGTCAATAGCTTTTTCTTGAAGGAATAGTGTATTTTCGGTAAGCCGGCTTAAGTAAATTAAGGTTGTAAAAAAGTAACTTTAGCAGAAATTTCAAGTTTATTTAGATAGGTAACAGTTACAGCGTAGTAATTGAACTAGTAACCAGCCCTAATTGAGGACCTTTACCTTCTTGACCCTTACAGATTTTTCTCCGACTTTAGTGACAATGCTTTTGAGATAATGTTTATAATTTAAAATTACGGTATAAAAATATTTGATCACCTTCAATCGCAACCGACTGCTTCGAGGAGTAGCTAGAATACTTAATGTATAAGATTCCCGCTAAATGTAGTCGCAAGCAAAAGTTAGCTGCAGTATAAATTGACAGCGCGACATAGACTCGACGTGAAATATTTTCGCATCGATCATGCTAGCCCGACTGAGTGGCACTAAAATCTGCATTACGCTCGTTTCACAATTTTGTCACATTTGTACCCATAAAGTAGTCGATGTAAACGGTCGGAGGGAGCTATTGTGAGCGCAATAAACTTCATTCGACTATAAAAGCCTTTTACGTGCTTTACGTTTGAAGGCTGTTTCACATTTGCAAGAACTAAACGTGGCGGTTTTAGTGCTCCAAACTTTAAAAGTCACAGTGGAAGTGGAAAGTTCGTTTGTCGTCAAACCTCACTGAATGCAGTTTGATAAGGATCCCCATGCTTACATCGATCCCCACAATACGAGAGAGTATCTACAGGAATGTCTTTTAGCCCGATCCATCTGTGGTTTGATCTGTTTGTTGATAGATCAGACAGTCAGTCACATTGTCATGTAAATTATACTAGCTGTAGCCCGCGACTCCGCACGCATGAGTTTCGTTTTTCAAGCAACTTCAAAAATGGAGGAGGTTCTCAATTTGTTTTTTATCACTTTTTTGTTTGTTACCTCATACATTTTGACTGGGTTTTGATGAAAATCGATTTTGATGAATGATGATTCTTTTTTTATAAAAAAAGCTGATGCTTTCTGGGTGGTCCCATTTCAATTCAGTCCAGTTCTGATAATGGTATATATCCATGAGAAAAACATATAAGTATTACATTTTTAATATTAAAAGATGTATTTTTATGAGAGTTGAAGTCAGTTAATTAATAAAAATTAACTAATTAACGTATATTATTTACAGATGCTATTGTTTTTTTCCAGGATAAAAAGTAGCCTGTCACTCTCCGTGCTTTCAACTGTCTAAAAATCACGTTAATCCGTTGCTCTGTTGTGTCATGATTGAAGGAAAAACAAACAAGCAAACCAATGAACTCACATTTTTAGGGTTCCGTACCCATAGGGTAAAAACGTGATCCTAAAAATGAATAATCTCTTACTATTTGATTGGATACAGGTAATAAATGTTAGCTCTGCGCTTTACGTCTTCAGTATGACACTCATAGACCGAAAATAGAGTAGAAGCGAAACGGACGAGGGTGAGAATTGCAGGACAAGCACTTTGTACTGGAGCGCTTAGGCCGGTCAACAGAGCATAGCAAACCATTACATGGAGATACGGGTACGGATTCCGATAGATATCTGTATTCGTGCATGAATATATCGTTGATTGCAATTTGCAGTGAATTTGAAAAGTCTTTGAAGTCCCAGTTTTGGATTCATTACTCCAAGCAAAGATGATTGAATCTTTGCTCCAAGTAGGTATCAATCGGTGATGAAAAGAATCGTGAATGTCATGGAACACTTGGTTGGAAAAAATGATGTAGGGGATCGAGCGCCAGGTAGAGATCTTTGCAGTCTTTGGTTTTGAACCTCACTGATGGAACAAAATATCTTTCCTCGAAATTTTAATTTCTTAAATATGACAAATAAATGCATATTTGTAAATTCAATGCGCTTGTTACACAGAATAGCATAAACAATGGTATTTTTGTGAATTTATTTCGTGTCGGGATTTTCGTGACGGAAAAATCTATTTTCATTCCGTACGTCGTGGTACCGTCCGAAAAAGAACTTCGTTTCAAAAGTACCGCCAGAAAACGACAGCCCATTGAGTCAGATGTGTGCCTTTCGTCAAGGGATCAAGGGTTCGAATCCCGTGCATGTTCCCTTAATTTTTTGTGCACTAAATATCACTTGCCTATTTGGAAAGTGTAGGAAAACTTGTCTGTGAGTTCACCATATTGCTCATAAGAGTGTGTTAAGTCCTCCAACCTTCATAAGACCGGCGAGGCTAGAGACGAGGGTAGACAACATACACTTAAATGCTATCTTAAACTTAATTTAAGAATTAAGTTCCTAAAAATATTTTTTAATAGGATAAACGTACTCGTAACTTCAATTATGAAATTGTCTTTTATTTAGTAGGTATTAACGGATTTATTAAACCGTTTCGTACCTATTTTCTTAGGAAAAATCCGATTTGTAAATTCAACATCTGTTTTTTTTTTGACGACCGAATGGCGTAGCGGCCGCGTATCTGCCGTCTGCGTCGGAGGTCGTGGGTTTGATTCCCACTACTGGTAAATGTTTATGTGATGAGCATGAATGTTTTCCAGTGTCTGGGTGTTTTTCAATATAAAATATAGTATGTATATATATTTATCAGTTATCTAGTACCCATTACATAAATTACTATCGCTTACTTTGGGGCTAGATTGCGATGTGTGTCCTGATATAATATATTTGAAGTGACAATTAATATTAAAACAGTAAAGTTGAACATAATATAGCACTCCGAGCAAATTGTTAACACGTAGCACATTTATTTCAACATTTCTGCCCTTTCATCATCTTTATGTGTGCGCATTTGTAGTAGCTGGCTTTCAATTCGTCTTAAATATATTTTCGTACATATTCTTACGCACTCGTGTGTCCCTCGTAACCTCCTCAGATCTCTCGCGGGATGCTGCGCGAACAGATTCTCATGAATATCATAACACATGAAATATTTAAACATATCCGAAACACTCTATGCGCGCTACGTACCAGGGCTACGCTATTTTATTTCTACAGAGCACCCATTGGGAATTGCAAATTAAGTAATAAGTCTACGCTTTATGTTTACCATTACGCTGCCTTTCCATCTGGGATGTGAGAGAATGCATAACTAATGTATGTGGAGTGCTAACGTAACGATATAATGGTATTAACTATTAATCCTATTTTGCAGTACTTTCTTGATTCGCTTACAGCAGCCTTTCTATACTTTATTAGTATTCATTTATTTCAACCCGTAGACAGGCGACTAATAGGTATTATTCAGAAATGTGATATAAGTTAGATGGGTACCATCCGGGAGCGAAAATTTAATTTATATTAAGTTTTTCGCTAATACTGGGCTATTTATACATCGTAGGCATAAGGCAATGAGTTTTGCGGGAATACGATTTATCCATCTAGGTACATGTTTTAATAAAAACTTTGCTCAAAAAAACGTATTTAGTTCTGGTTCCAGATCTCTTTCAGAGTTATCTATCGGAAACCAACATGAGGTGAAAGGGAATTTTCGATCAAAGTTATAAAATAAAAAACGTGCAGATATAGCTCGCAAAATTCATTGCCATAAGCCTACAATATATAGTTAGACTAATATTTGCGAAACACTAAATAAATTTTGAATTTCGCGGGCTAGTAGGGCCGAAACACATTAAGCGTCTACTTTCTAATGAAGGGTCTTAACTTAACTTATCTTAACTCCATTCCCGCTCCTCTTTCTTTGTAAATGAAAATGTGAGGACATTTTGAAATCTGAGAATCTACTGTTTGTTGCCACAGTTGAAGCCTGGTAAACCACAGTTAGCCAGCGTGCAGCGCTATAGTACGTTCTAGCTACAAATACAGTTTTCCTCTAATTAGCTGTTTTTTTCAGCCAATCAGGGAACTGAAAGTCTTGTTATCGATTTAAATGTATATTTAATAGATAAACAGCCCCAGCTCCATTTCAACCAAGTATGAATAAAAAATATCAAAGAAAAGAACATACATAAGGGCCGATCCATATTTAGAGGATTGGTAAAACGATACTTAATATTAAGGCCGCCATCAGCCAGAGGTTATTTGTAAAGTTCAGATCACATTAATGCACTTTGAAGAATCAACGTTGTTTTGATGCTTCAGTGGTAGAGCAAACGTACTTAGAGCATATTATGTGTTTAGTCGATTTCTGAGGTAAGCACTGTTATACGTTTTCAGTAGGTATTTAAATTATACACCAATGTTCATCGTCCAATACCCTTCTTAAGTCCCTTTTGCCTCGTTGGCATAATACTATAGCTGAGATTGTAATAATAGTAAGGTACTTTGAAGATGCCGAGGTGTGGTTATTAAGTCTGATTTACGCATTCACTGGGCAGGTAAGTTTAAGCCTCAATAAATTTACCGGGCTAAGGTGCTGAAATCATAGTGGATGTAGTTGGAGGTTCATACTTCATTCATAGTTATAAAGCTTGGGATTTTCAGAGGCTTTTAAGAAGGCTGATGCACTAACTATTCAATCACTTCGTCTTAAGATTACAATGAAGGTTGTCTGCAATAACATTTAATAGATTGCAGCACTGAGATTTATTTCTCGGGCACTCTGGAATGAAAGTTTTTGTAACTAGTCAACAGAATAGGCACGCATGCAATCATGTATGTGATATTGAACTCGTTAGCGTGAGCTAACTCAAATGAAATCACACATGAAAATATTAAATGGAGTTTTGTTTTAGGTGTTATTCAAAACTATGTTTCTACAGAGTGTCCTACGACACACATCTTTTTATTTATTTATTTATTTATCGTCGAGAGTGCTGTATTTTGAGAGTATGGGAAAAGAATACTACTAATTGATTGAATGTTTGGCGATTCAACTTAGCTCAATATGTTTCCCGTCAAGCAGAAAAATCTTATAAAAATATTTTTTTAGTGAAAAGTTCTGATGTGGATGTGTGTTTACGAGTATATATATTGCGGTTTATAAAACGTTCCTTTACAATACATTATATCGCACGTTGCTCTGACGTTCTGGAACTAATCGAGTGGAAGTAACAAACGATATAGAAAGATGCGCCATTTTATTTGCAAGTATTGTAATACTAATCTTTTTATGTATCCACATAAAGAAATTGTTATTTAATATGACATAGGTGTCTAATCTAGATTAGAAATAACTTAGTTTGTTTATATGATATTCTAGTGTGTCACCAAGTTCGTGAGGCTGATTGTTAGATTACTCTAATACATTATTAGGCCATGGCGTATGGGAACGTAAACTCACTTCCATTTCTATGATGTACGCGTCATTGGAATTTGGAAATAGGTACTAATTTGCAACTTGTGGAATCAGCGCTCAGGATTACAAGACTTAACATACGGTTATTCAAAGGAGGATACCTAAATGAATTCTAGCAACGTAAAACTATAAGCCAGAAAATAATTGTGCAGCGCCTGTAAAGTTTGAGTTTCCCATAGATTGGATTCGTTCGTTACAACCTTTGTAACAGCTGAAGTTTAATGTAAAGAGGACATTTAACACTTGATTTTACTCGGGCTACCCGGAGTGTATGAAAAATCGGTTGCTTAGAGAAAACTCCTGAAACTTAATTAAAACGTCCTTAATATTACAAGTTATAATGGAAATGTTGTGTCGAAAATTTAAACAACAATCTCCACGTGGTTATTTATCTAATTATGTAGGTCACATAGCGTCCCGTTGGCCCCTTTATAACTGCAGCGCAAAGGCCGTTATTTTTGCGGCTTTTTTTCCTCGCCGCTGTAAAAATGGTGACGACTCTGAAACAACGTTAAATAAAACATAATAAAACACCACTCGGACAGTTTAAGTCCACTAACGCCACCGTAAATTCAGCCGCATTTAAACACAGAAGGTAGTTTTGTGTACCAAAAACTGACTATGTCACTTGGGACGAAACTTCAGCAATTTTGCAAAATATTTTTTATAAAATACAGACAAAGCTTAAGCAAAATGTTATAATGCTGTGACGACAATCTCTAGTGTATTCTTGGGCAAAAATATAAGCACAATTTAAAGATATTCTATGTGATATAAGTAAACATTTAGGAGACCTCGTCGCTTGTACATAATAATGTCATGTATAAGTACTACTACTTACTACTTAGTACTTACTTATACCAGTAAGTATTTACTAGTAGGTACTTTTAGTCGCATATTGAAGAATTGACAATTTGCAGTGTAGATATTTTGTTGGTAAGGGGATCATATTTTAATCTCGTAAATACACAAATACAGACGGCATCGGCAGTATTGACGTTTCCAAAATAAAATATTTATAAATAGTCCCTTTTCACCGAAATTAATTGCAAAAATTCTTTCACACCTGTCTGAAGAATATGCCTATCAGTGAAAAATTATGTACATTTCCTTATTCCGGTACAAACTTCGTAGTCATACCAAACTTCGATTGCTACACGCTTACTCTGTGGCGCAGTTTTTTGGTTTCAATTAGAATGCCTGGTGAGTCGTGTAATTACGCTGTCATCTATATCTGTCAGAATAGGCTAGAATTTATTGCTCTCGTTCTCGCAACAATGCTTGGGAAAAAATGCTTCCCTAAAATGCTAACTGTTTTATTTATGCCTTTCTGCGTGGAATGTGACAGTTACTTTATATCAATTTCAATCAATCGTATTGTTTTGCTGTTTGTTAATGAGAACCAAGCAACCTGGGTGTGAGGTCGTCTAATTTAAAAACGCCCATCTACGTGTTGAATGAAAATGTAGTGGAGGGGCTTTTTTAAATTCACGATCTCTACCTACCTAATTTATCAACCTCCTAATGATTTCCTTCTACAAAAAGCAACCTACTTTATCCTGTGGGGCTACAGCCAGCGTATGCCCTGGCCTCATCCACTTGTCGCGGTCCTTTAGCGCAATTACTCCGAAATGTCAAACTAATGTCAAATTTGAACTTTAGATGCGATTACTTAAGTCTAAGAGACTATAGTATAACCACTGGGAACTGATTATTATTTAAACTAATTGTTTATTGTCGGGATACCTATGTGTGCGTAATTTACATCGGCGAAAGTTTTCTCCAATTATTTCAACTGTTGCCACATTATTTAGCTACTGAATTATGCTAACTCTTTACCGTAAGGTTAGGGATATGTCGACCGAAAACCACTTATTTGGCCACCGAACTTTAGGCGATCCAAATTTACTTAGATGTGTCCTAACCTGTGATAACAGTTTTGGAGGCCGTCATATAAGACCAAGCTACTTACCTATAATATCATGATTTTAAGCAGCGATGAAAGTCTCCCACCTTTTATAGAGAAGGCGAAATATTTTCTTCGTTATATAACTCCGACTGAAAATATTAAACTTTTATTCCAGTACAAAACACTGAATTCACAGACGAAGTGCAAATTTAATTTTTAATCGAAATTGTATTTATTTCAAAATTAAATTCGAACGTTCCATTGCAGTTTTAATACAATTTTACGATTAACCCGGGCGAAACTTAAAAGCAGCATGCGTCAACATCATCTGCAAAACAAACAAAACAAAAGCTCTGCTTTTGGAAATTTTTGAATAATCAACTTATTTGAAATAGAAACTGGCAAGGGAATAATAATAAATTAATTAGTGCCAGCCCTTGGATCTCGTTCTGAAAGCTGAAATTTTTCACTGAATTGTCCACGAAGGATCACGAAGGGTCGTAATGCACACAAGAGCTTTTTAATTCCCTCGGGATCATATGGGTGTCTCGGTCTGGTCTGCTCTGTATATTATGAACCTATAAAAGAAAAGTTCTGACTCACTCACAGACTAAGTGTACGAAGAATCTCTACGAAGGGTTCTAGGATAATAAATCTGTATAACCTAACGATAGGTATCACACAAGTCTGACATAAAACTATTTTGCCTACTTGTAGCCTCAACCACTCCGAGAGTTTACAAATAACTGGGCGGATATACAAAATGCGGAACCCTAAAAAATTAAAGCGCGTTTTTTACCAATAAAACTAGACAAACAGTTTGATTAGAACCTACAGAACCGTCTAATCAAACGCAACACGTATGTGATAGAGAATTCTGCAATCAAAAAATTCTAGTCTCGAAAAAACTGAAACGAGCTATGTTTCATGTTTTATGTATGTATAGGTAGGTATAGCACGAGTGTACACGACTGAAATTGGTGCTCGTATAACTTTAGAATTGACCGCTCTAACAAAATTTGATTCTAGCGGTTCGCGGACAACAGGTTTGACAAATATACAGTTTTTTATATCACATCCGTAGTTTAAGGTATTGCAAAATAAAAGTATCAGTTTAAAAAAAAATATAACAGACTTATAATACACATAGTTCATATTATTTCAAATAGAAATTAAGCGATTTAGCGTTCCGGTGCGATGCTTGTAGAAACCGTTGGGGTAAATTTACTTACCCTTCCTATTTAGTACAATAAAATCTTAGGCTGCATCATCACTTTCCATCAGGTGAGATCGCACTCAAGTACTTACTTGTGTAGAGTAAAAAAACTATTATTTTTACACACAGTAAATGCATTGCACATAGTATTAATTTAAATAGAATTGTGATAACAAAAATGTAAAAGACACAATGATTTCTTCTAATTAAAAAAAAAGTTTCCGACGAATTGAGAACCTCCTCCTTTTTTGAAGTCGGTTAAAAATGTAGAGCATGTTTATTTTGAAAATATTTCTCTCCATCTAAACGTTTTGCTTAGACAGTCCATAACTATGGACTCTCTAAACTACAGATTAACGTTTAGGACGATAAAAACGGCAATATTATCGAACTTCCGACCTTTGGGGTTTAATTTCATTTCTGGACCAACGAGTTTAAAATAACTCTAATGAACGTTTAACAGTCAAATGAATTAACACTTCAATTTATTTGGTGTCTAAAACAACGACTCCATTTTCGTCTGTAGAATTGGCGGGAGCGTAGATTGGCTATAATAACAGAACTTAATTGAGGTGAAATTCAAAGTTTACACTACAGTAATTGAGACGAATGCGGTTGATTAAAATTTAGAAAATTCATGAGTCCCTGACTCACCTGACTTTTCTTTTTTTTCCTGACTTTTCTTGAGACATCCTTACACATGCTGCTAGAGCATTAGAATTTACCATAAAGTATTAATACTCACTAGCATAAAGTATCTATCATTCACATTTTCACTTCCTCAATCACTGTCTCGCTCACTGACGCACTACTACTCACTGACTGACTCACTCACTGAATCTCTCACTCACTCACTAACACACTGACTCACTCACTACCACTCACTGACTCGCTCACTACTACTCACTGACTCACTCATTACTACTTACTGACTCACTCATTACTACTCACTAACTCACTCACTCTCACAACGACTCTCTACTACTCACTCACTGACTGACTGAGAGACTGACTGACTGATTGACTGACTGATTGACTGACTGAGTGATACAGTTACAGATACCACGCATCAGGTAGTAAGAATGTGTGTAGGGAACATTAAAAAAGAGTGTTATTGTGAAATTCAGTACAAATATTATAGTAATCATTATTGAATGCTGTAATTATTGCTAGGACATTGGATGTTTTAATGTTGGTAACAAGCCAGATGTTTCAGAATCTTTAAAATAGAGAATTTAAAGCATGGGTGTAGATAAATTCACTTACTACATAGATAATATTATTTTCAAGTACTTACTTGTAGGTAACACAGACTAGAAGCTAATCCGTGAGCAAAACCCTTAACACTCTAGATAGCACATTGACCTGGAATACATTTTACCTATTGCGTTTTTTCTCCGTCAATCATTTAGTCCTCGAATTCATCTTCTGAAAAGCCATCGCGAACAATTCGACTATATAACCGCGAAGCTTCCAAGTTCGGTACTCTTGTAAACTACATTAACTTAATGCTCTTAGGTCTTTGTCGAAAACAACGTATCAGAAAACGAGCGTAACTGATGGCCCGAAACAGTAATAAAACAACTCCAAAAGTCTCGGAAACTCGCAGAAATTGACCATGAAAATGTGTGTTTGTCGAGGCTGCAAAATAAATGAAAATCTCTGGAAACCAATACTAATACAATCTTATATCGTTTTATTCGATACTGAATCTAGAAAGATGAAATGATAAATGGTTTTGTTTTGTTCTCCTTTCATTTTTAGGATAGAAGTTATTTGTTATATCGGTTGTAATTATTCCTCCCAATATTAATGTTCCAGTATTCAGAAAATAAAAGTAAGGTCAATATTATTTTCTAAAAAATATAAAAGATAATCGAAAAATAGCAGTTTTATTGTTTTGCCAAGTTTTTTACGAAAACGTTTACAAGATTTAAAGTAAGTGTTGGAAAAAGTATTTCAAACAGTTGTAAATACCTTTGCAGTGCCTATGTATGCCCGAATACTTCTTTTTAAAATCCGAAATAGGTGTACTTACGCGAAGTGTGCCGGTATTTTAAAGCGAATTATAGTCACACAAGAAGCGAGGACCCCCAGCTTTGTGTTCCGAGTTTTTGCGACTTTTATTGCTCAGAAACAGCGGTATCTGTATTCCGGACTGTTTAATAAAGTGTTCTTTGTCTGGACTTAATTTAATGGTGTCCGGAATTTGTAAGTGAATTTTTTATGCGCTCTTTCCAAGGGTTAAAAGTAGGTGGGAAAGAATGTTATGTACGGTGCAGTATCATCGGTAAAGGAAGATGTTTCTTCGGTTTAAATTGTAGAAAATATTTTTCCTTACATCTTTCATTTCCTGAAAACAAGGATTGTGTCTTGTCGTGATGGGTCTAATAGTTATCAAGAAGCTTAGAAATAGGTACTAACAGAAAATGTCTAACCTTTCTTAAAATAAAATATCTGCAGTACTACACTTATTTTTTATTTAATCCTGTCAAAGATAATCAAATATTATGTACCGTACTGAAAGCCCTGGAGTAAATATATTATTTATAGTATAAAGTGTGGGGTCAAACGTGGCGACGGTCATAAAGCCTTGCCGTCATACACTTTTGGGAATTATTTTTCATGAGGAGGATCTTTCAAACATGGATTAGGTATCTCTAAGAATTGGGATTAGGAATACCTAGTATTTTTCTATGTAGAATTAATCGAAGTTAAGTTAGTTTGTTCGTTCAAAGAGGATTTTATTATTATTTTTTATATTCGACGCGTAATGAAAGAATAGCTCAAACTTAAAGCTATTTTTTTATAAGTTCTAGTTAAACTATGTAGAAGTTTCAGTTTTTAAAAGCCTTGTAGATCGTAGCTGTTCACGGCTTCGGTCACGCCTACCGACAAAAACCATCCTAATACCGGTTAGAAAAGCCCTTGGTGACTCCTCTAATCGTTACGGTATAGAGATTTTTCGTTCCGTTGCGATGTCATGACTCATACAATAAAAGTTCTACAGCTTTAACCAGACATATTGCGATATGATAGATGGAATGGAATGGAAATTGTATAAAATTAAAAAATATATGAAAATCTGTCAATTCCTCCACTTAGTAAGAAATAAGAATAAATATGTATACTTTTTGCAATGTGTTTCGCAAACAGGAATAAATAAAGAAAAATTATTACTGATTTAATTTGTTACAGTTGCAAGGGCGGTGATTATCTCAAGGTCTACTCCGAAGGCGGCGTGCATGGTCCAGGGCCTCCCGGGATCAACGAGTACTCCTCCTGGTCCAGGATGCTGTGCGGGAGTAGGGCCGACACCCCTCCAGCCTTGTATTCCCACGGACCAGTCATGATGCTGGAGCTGAAAGGAGGGGAGAAACCGTCCAACGCGTCGGGGTTTATCGGAACATACAGGTTTATAGATAGGCGTGAGTACTATATAATATACGTGAATTAATAAACAAAAAAACCGACTTCAACTCTCATCAAACTACTGTTGATTACATCCTTTCCAATCAAAAATTTAAGACTTATATGGTTTTCTCATGGATACAAGCGTCAGAACTGAACTAAATTAAAATGGGACCTCACGGAAAGCGTCAGCTTTCTAATAACAAAAGAATCATCAAAATCGATTCACCCAGTCAAAAGGTATGAGGTAATAAACAGAAAAATACATACAGTCGAATTGAAGTCTGTTGAAAATATAGTCTTTATTTTTATCTGACTGCCAAGGAAGGGTTATTAAATTAATAATTCAAGTTGATGTCTCCTTTTCGAAGAGCTGTAGTTGTGTTAAGAGCCTTTGATAGTAGATTTAAAAAAAAAAACTGAATTACTACAAACAAGGCATAAGAATCGGCAAGATTTTAAGGATCTACAGAGGACCTGCTTTGCTTTCTAGTGTCTGATAGACAACACTTATTGAGACAAGAGTTCACCAAGCAATGAACTATTGATTAATTGTGTCATTTATTAAAAAAGGACCGCCTTACAATGTTTAACACAATTGCTTGACGAAATCCGAGCTAAACCTGCAATACTTTTCCAACCTTAGTATTTTCACCACCCAAGTATAAAGTAGGTCCAAACCTCAACAACAAGCATGTTCTATCTAACCATATTTCCTATTAGTTATAGATATTTCAATCCACGACGGCGCTCCCTACTCTGTCAAACTCCATATAAATCGAATGAAACATAAGCGATTCTGACAGAGTGGGCCGCAACGTCGATTGAAATGAAATATCTATACGAATATTTAAAAAAAAACCTCTTTCCTAGGTAACTTTGAAACGGACGGTGTCAAGGTCGCGGACAGGCAGTGCGACTACGTGTTCTCTTCACAGGCGGACAAACCATCGCACGGCAGGCTCTACAGCCCCAGATACCCGTCGAGCTACCCCAGCAATGTACGGTGTAGTTATCATTTCAACGCAAGGTTGGTAGCTTTAAAGTTATTTTTTAATTATTTTACCACCACCCGCCTTCCACCGTCCACCCTTCCGTCTCTCTGTTTGTATGTCTGTCAGAGCCCTAGCTTGTGAACTAATTACCATTACAATCAACTGCAATCAAACGCTACAAAAATCAAAGAAGCAACAGCAAACCTCATTCCTCACCAGTCTCTCAGTCTTCCGACCGACTCACTGGTCGACGACACGTCACCGCCGCTCGACTCACTGATCGCGCGGCCGCATTCAACGTACCGACTCCCGGTTCGAAGGTCACTCACACCTCGCCGGCACGCAGTCTACGTAGTCAACCCGGTATCAACGGCTTAGCTAGTCCAGTGTCTTAGAGCACTGTCGCTGCCACTGCTCAGATACTCAACGCGCGCTTCCAAAATGCTGCATGCTGTGAGACGCACCAGATGCAACACTACTACACACGACATAACAGTTTCTGAGGGGGAGTGATTGTAGGAGTTTTCGATAGCTGATGATAGACGGCGTAACCAGCGTAATAGCACACGCTGACAGAGCTTTCGACGGGCGTTCTATAAATAAAAGTTCTACGTCATACGTTCGGATCAATTCATAAGCGGTCTCTAGGCATAACACCTGCTTGGCGGTAAGTTTCCCTATTGCCTCAGAACTGGCAAAAGTTCAATGATTTTTCCCAACCTACTGGCATGGATGTAGTACCGAATTATTTAGCAATCGAATTGGGTACGCCAGTCTCACTTATCACGTTGCCGTCCCGGCTACAAGTACGGGTCCAGAGTCCAGACCTCAATATTTCAGATGGTTGCCGCTCGCGGGCCCAGTTGCACGCGCTAGTTCTGTATGGTCTATTTTACGCGCCGTCTGACTACGGCAGCCCTAGTACGTCGTAAGAGACAAAGTTAGGCGATAGAAAGAGGCCACATTGCGTTTGTTGCGTGTCGATTTTGAGGGCGGGGCCAAGCGCTATTGCGAACTGAATTGCACTTTTTGTGTCAGCGCTAGAGTCGCTATTTCTTTAAAATAATCGTGCGGAGTGGACCTTCTGGTACTATTTAGTGTTCTGTGGCTGCGGTCCGCAATTTATTTATGTAAATATACTCAGCGGGGCTCACGTTATTTTCCGCGTTCATAACATTTGCCTAGATCTATGTTCCCGAGCTAAATTGGATGCATCAGGCGTGCTTAATTATAACAAACCGCGTAAAGCAGACGTTAATTTTAGGATATTTGTGATGTTTTGGATGATTTTTAATGTTTCACGTTAACCTTGTACTACATACTTCAATATTTAACATAAGCTAGTCAGGAGTTAGGATATTTTACGAAATAGTCGTCAGATGTCAAAATAATAATATTATGGCTACGATTTTGATTGTCTGAAATAATCGAGGCGTGAAGTAGTTGAAGCAGATTTCTGACCACTGATTTATGATTGTTCTGAGTTCTCACACAAACAATTAGTTTGCTTCTGGTTTTATAATTATTTTGCTCCTGGTTTGAGCGAAGAACATTTTTGCGAGGAAACTTCATAATTTTTTTTAAACTTCACAGTTTTGTAGTAGGTACTTGACTACACTGGTGGTAAGGGGTAAGTAAAGTCACCCCTAACGGTTTCAACGCAGCATCGCACCGGAACGCTATCGTTTTGCGATACGTCTTCGCTGGTAGTGTGGCTAAAACCTCCACGCCACTGCCAAAACCTCCCACTGGACCAGAAATTTAAAAAAATATAAATTTTATAGTAACCCGTGGCGGGAATCGAACTTCCACTTGAATCCGAGTGAGCACCACTGCGCCAGGGAGGTCGTCGTTAAAGATCTGCGTGTCTGCCAACGATATTAAATATCTTTGGATTCTGCTAAATAACGGAAAATTATAAATAAAATGTGTATTGTGTAATCCACATTTGTTTGGTAGATAGTTAACTCTAATACCTACATAAATAAAATTATATTTATTAACTTTATACTCTTCTCTCACATTACATTTCGTATGTATATAAAAAATACATATAGCAAACCTAAAAGACAATTTCATTTCTGTTTTCAATTTAAAGTTAAGTGCCATTCATTCAATACGATACAGTGGTTGGTGACATGTAAATACAACATGTTATATATAAACGGATACGTTACATAATTTGCATAATAATATAATTGCTATTACTGTATCCAATAATGCCTAATTATAATCCATGTATAACACCGATTTGAGTTTATTTATGTAAATAGCACAGCGTGGATCTCATTACACATATTCATAACATTTGGTCAGAATTATTCTGTGAAGCTAAATTGGTTGCATGAGCATAGCTAAATATTATTGTAAACTAGGTTTGTTTCTCAACTAAATGTTCGAAATAGGAACTAATTTGGCATATTATACTTGCCTACCTATTTGACCTTCCTACCTTTTACCTACCTTAAATTTTCTCTCCGCTAAATACTTTCCAAACAGCCTATTTGAAATATGTTTACTAAATTTTCTCTTCGCTAAATACTTTCCAAACAGTAGAGTTTTGATTTTACAGAAGTGCTTGTAAGATAGCCCTATGTGAAAAGTAAACTTTTTTATTTTCACTCAACATTATTATACAGGTTTCTTTATTTTACAAAATAACCTGTTGTCAAGATGGCTTAATATTAATTAAACAATATATTTAATAGACATAAGTGATTCAAGTTATTTGAAGTAGGTATTCCAAGGTTTATACAAATGAAACCGTACGTATCTTAAAATAACGGATTTTTAAAATTATTGCCTCTGTATGTTCAATATTTACTAATATATAATTACATATTTGTTAGATAATTCCAGTCTATTTTACAGAAAAGGCGAAATGATAAAATAATTACGTTTGACGTCGGACACTCTATAGACCTTAATTTAATTAATTATGATTGGGCTATTAACAAGATCTTTGATAAAATCCGCTTTATTTTATCTTGATTTAATAAATTACTTAGGTTTTATGACACCCACTCGCTTTTGCCTGTGGCTGCGCCCGCATGATATGGGGTTTTCAACAATCCCTCAGGAGTTATCCATTGATCCGGGGAAAAAATTAGTTTTTATGTTTTTCCTGGGTCAATCCAACTTTACTCAGGTTCAGGCATTGCAGTGTGAAGGAGTAATCTTCTGCAGACTCCTTTACAAATATTAGTGTGATAAGATACCGCTTTGTACCTAATATAAAATCATTCTCTTTTGTTACAGGAAACACGAGAGGATCAAATTAGTGTTTGAAGAATCTTATTTACAGAAAGGAGATGAAAGGTACTTAATATCGCAGTATTTTATATTACTTTTATATTGAAAACTTAATAATAACGCGTTCAAAGTACTAGATTTTGAGAGTAAAATTGTCTTAGTATTTTAGATATTCACGGTTATTTCCTTTTATCATGATAATAAATTAAACTCATATGAGTTTTGAGACGCCAAGGGATTATGTACCTAACTATTGCATTGTAAAAACTATAAAATAAATAAACAATAAGCTATACCATATTTTATCCGCAAACATTAGTTTGTTTACGAGCACGTAAGCATTATTATTACTTACTTCGTACGTATAATAGAATTTGTTTCAGAAAGAAAAAGTTTAAGTAGTTAGTTCCAAAGATGAAAAAACCTTTTATCCCCTGAGTTATGTATAACAGAAATAAATAATTAATTACTCAAAAGTCACAAGTCACGTAGATATATCAGAACGCTAAGAAAAGAACTCATAATATAAAAATGTTACTAGACGCAGTAGATATACGAATAATTTTGATGCGAGCTTTTTTCAGTGCAGCTATGATATTCTCTTAACGTTTTCACACACTCTGCAGTGATGTGATACAAGAAAAAGAAAAAAATGTTAACACTGAAAAATGAACTTTAGACCTATTTGCTTAGAGTGTAAAATTAAATGTATTTCATCATAGGAAATACAATGCTCAACTTTGACGCGCTTATAAAATTTCAATCACGGAGCTGTCGACCAATATGGCGTTTTGAACTACATTCAATTTTACGTTCTATATCAATTGTATTAAAATTAATTGTTCAGTGTTCACAAAAAATGTTTTGAATTCAATATCATCTGCTTATGTACGTAAATACCATCACCTTTTTAAACATAATATCACATCACAAAACGTAGCCGACACGTAACGTGAATAGCCCCCAGGTTCGTTGGAATTCCTCAAGCGTATTTGTATATCAAATATTTTTTGGTAAGCAGATACTTTTCTAACGATTCAAAGTGTCACATCAAAACTATTTGAATAAAGAACATTTTTTTTTTCAACTTACTTATGGAAACAAGTAGATTCGTTGTCCAGTACCACCAAATATAATATAATAAGTAAATATTACTAATAATACAGAATAAATACAGTACAAACATCTTAGAATCCGAAAAAAGTTCTTTGGTAGTGGAAAGACAGAAAAAAACTGTTAAAATCTTTACTTTACTTTACCCGCGTATATTTTATCCTTTTGTCCCGGTTAGTCAGCAAAAAAGGTGTTTATTTTTCTTTTTCCAGTCTGTGCTCGTATTCAAACACTGTCTGCATACATATTGTTAAAATTTTCCTGAAGATCCTTACGTTCACATTTTCTTTTCCGATCGAAATACCAGAGAAAAATATGACAAAAACATTTGTTGCTTTATATATTGATTGAATCAGCTATAAAAGAATCGAGTGCTATGATCTTTGTATATA
This sequence comes from Coenonympha arcania, assembly GCA_036785405.1. Taxonomy (NCBI): domain Eukaryota; kingdom Metazoa; phylum Arthropoda; class Insecta; order Lepidoptera; family Nymphalidae; genus Coenonympha; species Coenonympha arcania. The sequence continues at coordinate 12,271,799 of CM072065.1, forward strand.
CCATATCGCTAAGTGTGTTCTATTAAATGTGTATTTGTATGTTGGATTTTTGTTATTCCTTCACGCCGCCGTAACAATTTAACTGATTTGGATTGCGTTGGAATAGGTACCCCATGCTCAGAATTAACATTTTTAGTACTTTTTATCCCAATATACATGAAACAGAACAATGAAAAGAAAAGTGTCTACTTTTAAACCCTAATCACACCGCGCAATTAATCGCTTATTTGATATTTCGTATCGGAAATAACGTCAACTGACAAAATGATACTGCATGATAATGTTTATCTTAACGGTGGTAATGCTTGGTGAAATTGGGTCTTAATCTACGTTTACGAGGTTTCCAACGTTCCCAGCAATGAAAATTTCTTAAAAAGAGAAACAATAAACTAAGCCGTGTAGTATTTTTCGGTTATCACCGTTCCTTTTTTATTCCTTTCCTCTAATAATGAGGTCTGTGTCTAATTGTTTGATATTGATTGAAATGACTCACAAATATAGGAAAAAAGTAAACGTTAAAACGCTACAATATGGCCGGCCATGCGTAAACGGAAAAGTATTGAAAGTGTAGTGGCGTATTCAATACTGCCGTCGGCTTGCTACTGACGCTTTTGGTGTCAAAACAAACTTTTTGACACCAGTAAACTGGCGACATTTTATCGCATGGTCCGCCGGGTCCTGTGTATATGTCTATTATTCTTTTACAGCTGTCTCAATCGAGCGGATGTGATCAAGGTGTTCGACGGGAGAATCGCCACGTTGCCTGTCATTGCATTACTCTGCAATGAAATTGTAGGTGAGAACATCGGGAAACTAATTTTACTTAGAGTTTAGTCATGTTTAGTTGACTGGAATTTATTTAGCTTTATTAGGGTTTTAAATATTGAATGGATGCAGGCGTTGTTTTGCGGAAATCCATAATTAGCAGGGTAGATTAATTTGTTTTGCTATAATCCGCTGCTTAAAACATCTGTATGGTCCAAAACGCAGGAAAACCGCCCACATGAAACACTACACACAAATCTTCCAACAACGTCTTCGACGCACGTTTTGTTCCGACACCGGGATATCCTCAGGAGATGTTGACTTCACAATGCGAAATCGGAGTCTACTGTCTGTTTGTCCTGCTATTTATTGGAGTTTAGTTCAAAAATCGGTTAAATCATATTTTATAGCCTGCGCTAAGTAAATTATACGAAGGGAAACAAAGTTAGTTTTTGTCACCGATATACAATTTCCGATGATGGATAAGCAAGTGCATCCCGTACTCCCACTCTAACAGATCCCTCGTGAAAACAGATTTTAGTGGATACAAACCCAGCATAATCTAATTCCTATAATAGACGGATATTCGTCAGTAATTTTCTTATTTACTTTTCTCTTACATACATTTCTGATTTTTTTAAAAGCATAATAATTATAAGATTGCATATCTAATATAGCATAAACGAGTTCCTACTAATACAGAAAAAAGGTTTTTCCGGTTTGTATTGGGTTTATCAATAAGATACCCTTTTCAGCCAAGGAACTGGATAAAAAGGATAATTTAAGAGGTAGGAACGCAAATAACCGATCAAGCGCGTGTCGAAATTGCTTACAAAAGGTTCTGTACTATTGGATAAACATTCACACAGACTATTCATACGGCAAAATAATTACTTACCCAATTGGGTTTGGGCGACTGTCGAAGAATGTGGTACACCTTGGTACAAAATAGGCTTTTATTAATGGTGGGAAAAATGTTAATCTAAGACATATTTTCATGCTTTCATTTCAAACAAAAATGCTGCTTAAACGACGAGAAGTGCAAATTCCTTGTTAAGGGGGTCCCCTGAATTTTCCACATTTTATTATAACTAGCGTGATCCCTCAAAGATTGTTTTGCCAAATTTTAAATTATTTCTCACATAAGGGTATGGCTTTTCACAGCTACGTCTATTCTCAGACCTTCTGTTTATATAAATAATAAAAATGCCATATAAATCGGTCATATTGTTTCGGATGGGTTTTGTTGCAAAAACTGTGATGCCACGAATTTTTTGATGTATTATAACTATCAGCAAAAATAATTCATACTCATCTTAGACTTTATAAGCTTTACGTTCAGAATATACTAATATGAAGAGCCAATACTGCACAGCCTATAGCTTTCTAAGGATATGCAGGTACTGAACCCTAAAAGTCCATGAGCCCTGTTCACCTGTAATAGTTAATATCCGATATTGAATTCCGTAATAAATAGTATTTGTATACGCCAATATCGTAAGCTTATTCCGACAGATATTCTTGGATACCTTTATTATTAATTGACCAAAATGGGGCGGTGTGTATACGAACCTTTCTGAGAGATGACAATAATTACTCTACCTCACATGATATTTTATTTTAAATTGAATATAGGCTTGCGCTTGACGACAATCATGCCTGATGGAAAGCAATGATGAGGTCAAGGTGTGAGCGCGCTTGCCTAGAAAATGCCTATCCTTACAGGATATTAAAAAGATATCGATGATGGTGTCGTCAGTTTAGTGACGATGTGAAAATCGGTTCAGTGTTCAAACTACTGAGCTGATTTTAATGAAACTCTCACTGTTTCCTACGTTTACGAAAAAGTAATAAAAAATTAAGGTCACTGTTTCGGAGATAAACACGTACTGTACATATTATACAAACATATAACATATATTCTGTAGGTCTGAGAATTGGATGTTGAATAATTTACATAACCCTAAGTGAAAAATAAGTTATATTACTAAACAACATTTGCCTAAATACCTAGTTTGCTAGTACCTACCCCTACAAATTTTTACACATTTTTGTATATAATAATATATATTTTGTAGATCCTATTCAGCTGTAGTAGGTACATAGGTATGTGACGAATTTATAACCAAATTTTTTTTGAGTCGATCCAATGCATTTTTTATCAGTGAATTTAAAATACTACATTAAATATTTTTTTTAGGTTATGAAATTCTTTCGACGGGACCAGACCTCTTGGTTCAGTTCACTGCTAACTCCAGCACGCCGGGTCAGGGGTTCAAAGCCAGTTACCAGTTTCTTATGGATGACCACTCTAGCGCAGGTTTAGTAAGCATTTTCCGTAATGTTACCCTACTTTGCTTTTAATCTACTAAATACATAATTGGGTATTACACTAGTTTTGAATTTGATAAAACTTATTACTTTATAACCCTGAAAATGTACCCTAAAAAATATTAAAACCCACCAAAGATTTACAAAATTACTGCATTTAATTTTGGAGTGGGAGGTTCTTTGATCCCTTTCTCGCTAAACTAAAATTTGTATGAAGTCGCACGAAGCTATTTTAAAGTGTGACATCAAAATTCAATATTGTCGCCTTCGCTACATAAACAGATATATTTAAATGCTTATAACTTTTTTTGTTTTTTGATCGATTTAGTTAGTTTTTTCAGTTTACGTCATAATTTTACATAAAATTTGGAGTAAAATACCAAATATATTATGTATTATTCTTATCTGTGTCTCTCAAGTCTCAACCTCTACTTTTGTTATGGTGTTCATTCAGTGTTGTCATAGTCATAAGATCTATGTCCCCCGTTATTAAAGTTACGTTATTAGGATTAAAGTTTTTTTTTTTCAGATCTTGAAAATATTAAAAAATCAAGTGCAGAAGGTTTGCCTGCAGTTGGTCCAGCCGTTAGTGCTGCAAGTAAGTATATTTATATTTTAATCTTTCGACGACCTCCCTGGCGAAGTTAGTCACGCGCACAGTTTCATGCGGGTATCGCAGTACAATTTCCGGTACAGGCCAGTTTAGGATTTTAGTCAAGTGCTAACTCATACAAAAAAAAGCAACGTGGCACTCCGGGAGTGCCGACAGAAGTGAACACTCAAACAGAGGTGTCGTTAAGGTAACATTGTTGCGAGTTCAATGAGTTTTTCCGATTTTAAACATAAGCACCGGCTACGGTAACACTTAACAGTGTTGTTAGTCCAATAGTTGTCCCATCTCAAAAATAAATAACGTGCCTAAATAAGTTTACACTTCAAAAACACATTTTCTTTCCTTCATTATTACACATTTTATTTCTTCGGTGTTAGGTACTTCACACCCATCCCCAGCCATTCAGTTCCCATCTTACAGCTGCTCTAAAAACACAGTGTAATAAAGTTTAATCCTCTTCCAGCATCATCCTGCGATCAAGTATTCAGGTCCGATAAGAGCCGTAGTGGGAAATTGATCTCTCCTTTATACCCGTCGCCTTACCCTCCCAAAACGCAATGTCATTACGACTTCCTGGCGCGCGGGAGGCAGCGCGTGAGATTAGTGTTCGAGGACTTCAGCCTGCAGAGGGTCACGGGCAGCATTATCGAGTGAGTTCACAACACTATTTGTATTTTGTATATACGTGTTTTTGACGTGATAACGTTTAATAAATTGATGAATACCAGCAACGCACATGAAAAATAGTAACGTTCCGCGTAACGTTCCACCTGAGCCTGTGCGTGCAAGCGAGAGCGCGCAACAAGCGATAGAGAGGCACGATAAAACAAACGATAGAGAGGCCAATTATGACGTTATCACGTAAATCTATCGTCCGTAAACCGACTTTATGACCAATTTTTTTTTTTAAGAAAATCGAAAGACAGAATCTCGCCTCGATAAAACTTGACTACAGTGGCGCAGGCAGTACGATGAAAAAATTATATGGGTAGCTATAGCTGACACGGTAAACGTTGTTTTGCTACCAGGTATGTGCTATTAGGTATATAAAAAATAGCTTATGACCATCTCTCAGAACAAACGATCTTACACAGAAAATTTCATTACAATCGGTTTAGCCGTTTCGGAGCAGTTTGTTGAGTATCAAAAACATTCAGAGTTAGTTAAAAATACTGGTATATCTATCATTACGACCGAAAAATAGCAAATAACGTGGTATCCTATACATGCATAAAGCACCTACGCATCTATCTGTCTGGACTTATATGCCAGGCCTTTTGAATATAATATGACCATAGCCACAGATCACATTGAGTCCCCGAGGCAGAAAATCTATGCATGGACCTAGGGTATTATCCATTATACGTAAGCTACAACACATATTATTACACAGGGCTTTGTTGTCTGACCGATATTAACAAGATTGTGTTCCTAATAACTACTGGAGAGTTCACGCAAACTTTGAATAATATTTCCTTTTGGTTTAGACGTTTGCTTTTCGTCTGAGGATCGGGGATTCGGATCCCGGGGCAAAAACTTGTGATTTTTCAGAGTTTTGTTTGCGTTTATGGAAACTAAGAATAACTTGCTTAAAAGTGTTGGAAAAACTTGTGAAGAAACCTACATGCCAAAGAGAGCTCATTATGTTATCAAAGATGTGTGCTGCTTACTAACCCGTAATTGGTCAAACTCTTCTCTTGTTGAGATTAGGACGGTGCCCAGATGTGGGTTATCAAAAAGGGCTGGAATAAATTAAGAAATAATTAAATTAGTATTTAGTTTAGTGACTTTTGATTTAGTGATTCGATTACGATCCGCTAGGCAAGGGTTTGTTTGTGCGGAAAACAGTTAAAGTTATGTGTGTCCTCTATACGTTAAAATTATTTGATACCAATATCTTCTGTATCTTGCTTTTATAATTGGTTAAGTGCGAGTCAAGCTCGCGCACTGAGGGTTCCGTACCATCAAGACCAATTCCAACCAAAACACCTGCCCACAAAATTCATAACACGTTTGTTATATAGGAGCCCCAATACATTTATTTTATTTTAATTTTGAAAGCGAATATATTTATAAGTAAATATTCTGTGAAAATTTCCTGCGATTACTGTTTCTGTTGTCAATATCGATCAAAAACAAGTTGAGTTGTATGGGAGCCTTCTTAAATATTTATTTTATTCTATTTTTTAGCGGCAACAGGATTTATACCTACATCCTCTCTGAAAATTTCAATTGTCAACTATAACGGCTTGAGAGGTGCAGCCTGGTGACGTACGGACGGCGAAGTCTCAGTAATAGGGTCCCGTTTTTACCCTTTGGGTACGGAACCCTAAAAAATCACACATGAAACAGATCAAATAGTTTTAATGACTTTTGCGTACCTAATTTTCATAAGTTGCCGAAAATGAAGTCCAAAATTAAACTTGTTAGGAAACTCGTTTTGTGGTTGCGCGAACCATGTGGGATTCGGACACAACTTAGCGATGTGCGGTTGTGCGGTTAAGCGGTTGCGCGCCCGTGTGGTTGTTTGGTTATCCGTATCCAGTGATAAATCCCATTCGCAGCTGCTGTAAACTGTCGTGCCACAAAAACCGTGCCGAAAAATTCTTTTGAGTACAGAATAAAATATTATGTTAAAATCGTGGTCTGGTAGTGGTGAGAAATTTTGTGAAATTAAAATAGTATGATGTCTAGCCGAGCCGCTTGCATAATCCCACCGGAATTTACGATTGAAATCTGTGGCCAGCTTTTTAGGTTTTATGAGTAAGTGTCAGCCGATTCGTTATCAAGTTTCATTTTCAAAGGTATCATCATAAAAATTCAAACTACCAGTGGGATTTCTTAATGGAAATTCCACCAGGAAACGATATTATATTTTGCAGGCAATTAAAGATTGTCTAATTCAAAAATGAATGCTTCTCCACTACATATTCTATTTAAGCTTTAACATGGGGTTCACTTTTCGGTTAGATGATATTTACGAATATTATTTTGTATTTCCCTGCATTCTCCACGTCCTATAATATACGTGGTATTAGGTATACAAATATACACGCACATAATAATAGTCAGTAATAATTATACTTACATACTATTTCAAAACAAAAATTATGAGGGTCCCAACGTGCCCTAACATTTTATGCATATTTGCAAATATTTCCACAGAATATGTAAGTGACCGACATAAGAATGGATTGGATATTGGTAGCTAAGTGCGTTTCTGTGCTACGTGTTACGTTTAACAAGCATTCCGGCTGGGCGGAATTGTAAATGATGTTTGACTGACCGCGCGAACAAGCGGGACAATGGATTGTGTGCGGGCTTCTAAGGGGCTAGTACGTAATTCGAGTCGATTCACAAAAACGAATCGTGTTCCTCCATACATTTACAGCCAGTGCCATTTATTGCCAGCCGCATGTCAGTGACTGTCCATAGATGGCGCTGGCTGTAAATGTATGGAGTAATTCGATTCATTTGTGCGATGGGAGTCGTCTCAAAATTCGTACAAAAACCTGTACTAACCCTACTGGTGCGAGGTAAGCACTTCGCTCGCAATAAATGGATCCACCGCAGCGCATTCGACAGGACGCGTCAGTGGATTTATCGCTCAGCGAAAATTTATTATGAAATCGTACATCACATAGGAAATTATGAGAGTTTATCGTTTTATTTGTGAAAAGTGCGAGCACAACTACTGGCTAAAGTTTATGGTTTTAGTAATTTCGACACTAACGCAGCTTATTGGGTCCGAATATTTTTCTACCATGTCCAAATACGTGCACTACAATTGACCAATATTTATGAGTTCTACTATTAGTGCTATTGCTAACGAGCATTAATGATGTTTGACTTATCGTGGGCATAAGTGGGACAATGGTACAGGCTTCGGGTGCGAAGTAAGCACATCGCCTGCGTAAGCATGGATCTACCGTAACGCATTCGACAGGACTACAAGAGGCATCAGTGAATTTTTGGCGGTCAAACGGTCCTTTCTAAACAAGCGCTTTTCGCGATACTACGGCCGTATAAACATGCAATTTCATAAAATAAGGAGGGTAATTGTAGGGAGGATGAATGAAACGTTATAAATGAATATTGCTTTTATATAAATTGGTAACAAGCTTTACCTGAATAAATAGCTTATTATCCTAAATTCGTTTTGTTTTTTGAAGATGCTTACTTGACTAGTAAATAAATAGTGCGGCCACTAATTGTTCCAAATATTGTTCCATCTTCTCAAAATACTTGTAATACACCCAAAAAAATGTGTTCAAACTGTACGTGTTATGTGCCCAATGAGCATTCGTGCTAGGTGGAATTATAAATAATGTTTGACTGATCGTGCGAAAAGGGGGGCAATGGATCGTATTCGTAAGCGCATTGCTCGTAATAAATGGATCCACTCCACCGCAGCGCATTCGACAGGAGCCGTCAGTTTTATTATCACACTAGCGGGGCTAGACAAAGTCACAAGCGTTTGGCATTAACGCTAGTCGACAAAAATGTATGGACAAAACAAATGACTGTAGAAAAACCACGATAATAATTACTAAACACGCTGTGTTTGATACTGTCGGCTGTCAATTGTCAAGCGAAGTACGCTAAAGTTATCTACAAGGTCCGCGAGAACGCCAGCGAGCGTTCAAGTTAGCGTAGTTAATTATTCAAACAGCGTGTTTAGTAATTATTATCGTGGTTTTTCTACAGTCATTTGTTTTGTCCATACATTTTTGTCGACTAGCGTTAACGCCAAACGCTTGTGACTTTGTCTAGCCCCGCAGATTTTTTTATGAAATTGTAAATCATTGGTGTAATCACTCCAACGAGGAAATTAAAACAGATACATTTTCTACGTATGAAATATTCGCGTATAGAAACTCAATAAGATTTTATCGTCATTAATTGGTTTATTAATTGCTGAACCAAACCGCTGCCTATCACGCCCATTTATTTGACTGAATCAAAAACCATTTTGGGTGCATGCTTTACCGCTGATTAAAATGTTATCGTATTTATAATCAAAATTAAATTAGTGTACCTTAAAAACGGTCGAGATAACGAATATTAAAATGGCTGAACTCAAGCTTTGAGCTGTGGTAGATCCAGTTAGAACCATAAAGGCTCGTTGACTCGTAGATTTAGAAGCGATGGCGCCTATAAAAGTTGTTTTGTGTGAAAGCACTTAACGGGTTTTAGGTCAAGCCATTTTTATTGTGGCCCAAATTAACCCTAATGACCGCCAACAAAACACTTTTCCACCTGACCTTTTTTCCCTTTTCAACACACGGCATCTGCGATTCCCATCTTTTTATTAACGCAATTGTAACACAGTTGAATCAAGCACAATGTTAATGCTAATTTTTCCAAGTAAAATATTACTTATGTTGATTCCAAAGTAACGCAGTCACGCAAAACTACGATAATGACGTTTGCCATATGAATTAAGTTTATGTTTGTGAAAAGTAACCAGAAACCAGGACAGAAAAACATTTCGTGTGAGTTCGTTGGTACACACATAAAGATGCCACCTAGGTCCAAGATTGTAGAGTTCCATAGCATACCTATTCTCCAAAATATATCCTGTGAAAAAAAAGCAACAATTTTAAATCTAACAATGGTATTAAGGATTTTTATTTCTGTTATTTTACTAATAAAGGCACTAAATCATCTCTGATGTTTTACTAATGATCCTAGAAGTTATTTATGTAGTTCAAAGTATAAGATAACAATTTATTTTATTGAAACTAAATCTACATCTTTATCTGTAGGTGTGACTTTGTCGGATTCAGTATATCAATGGTTTTTATACAAAAACTTTTTGTTACAGCTGCGAAAGTATGGACTCCTTAGACGTGTTTTTATACGTGGATGGGCGGCTGGAGAAAATGGCGTCATATTGTGGCAATGACGTACCTAAGCCTATAATGTCCAACGGACCTAAACTATCCATCGAATTCAGAGGGATATACTCTTCGAGATACAGCAGAGGTTTTAAGATATCCTATTATTTTGTTGAAGGTAAGGTTTTAGTTAGTGATGAGTAACTGTGAAATTAGTGGTACGTTCTAAATCCAAACATCCACTTCAAAAATTTTATACACAGCCCTTTTGGACGGGTGAACGTAAATATACCGAAAGTAATACTTTAATGTTTACATTAATATTTTTCTTATCTTGCCAGTCTCGACTTAAATAAATCCCTTCTCATTCTGAGCACAGAAGTACTCAAAAAATATCTTGGGAAAACTTCCCGGTGTCGAAAAGAAGTGCAGAAAGCTATAATTAAATCATTGTATATTATGGTAGAATTTAGACCAACAAGCATTACTTGCGGTATATTCGTAATTATAGGCATGGTTTTGTAGTTGTCCTTACCATACTTTTTGGCAAAGGGATACAGAAGTAAATATCACCTCAAAGCAAGAATCTAAGGTACATTAATAATGTATTGATTAAATAATAATGTATATTTTTTAATACATTTGCTCAAAAAGTTGACATTTCCATGTATGTTTAGCGTGCGTAAAGTTATTCTTTTCCGCACTCGATGCTTTTGTGTTTTCCTCCTATGCGGCACCGAAGCGGGCGCACCAGGAGCGCATGAACACGAACACGGCATGCAAACACAGAGCAGGCAAACACGTAAAACCAATAATTTTTTTTCGCAAATGTATTAAAAAACGTCGTTCAATGCACGTGCGGAATTGTCATTTTTACTCGTCCTTATAGTTGATCCTCGCCTTCGGCTTGGGTCAACAAACCGGGACTCGTAAAGAAATGACAAACTTTCCGCACTTATATTGAAATGTACTATTTTTACAGATTTCTCTATTTCGTCGGGAAAACAGCTCCCGGAGTTTCCATGTGCCTTCGTATACAACAGCACGGAGCGTCGCAAGGGTGTGATGACGTCACCAAACCACCCCGGCCTCTACCCGAGAGACACGGAGTGCAACTACTTCTTCTATGCACGAAAGAATGAACGGGTGCACGTGCATTTCACGCATTTTGACGTGGAAGGTGTCGTTCCGTAAGTCTTCTTGTTATTTTTAAAGTTATGAATAGCTAGCCTTGCCTCTGGCTTGAGTTTTACTAATAATAATAATAAATACTCTTTATTTGCACCACACAAGAAATTGCACAAAACAGAAATACATATTAAAATAGTTGTAGGCACAAAAGGCGGCCTTATCGCTTAGCAGCGATCTCTGCCAGGCAACCTTGAGAAAAGGAAAACAAAGGAACTAGAGTTTGCAGGTGTTGTAGATTTATAAACTATATATATACAAATATAAATAACAGTCATCATTTGCATCAACTAGGTACTCAAATAGTGATTTTTGACCGCATTCTTGAAAATGTACAAAGATTTGGACTATCGTGTCGTGGTGAGTTTTCAAAATTAATTAATTTTTTTCTCATTACTTCCAAGATTTGGAGCTTTGTACCAACTACATAATTTACGACATTAAATAACACGAAAATTAAAGGACAATCGGCAGAATACCCAGCATGGCCAGATATTTTTTTTTACTCTATACAAGTTAGTACTTGACTGCGATCTCACCTGATGGTAAGTGATGATGCAGCCTTAGATGTTATCGTATTAAATTGGAAGGGTAAGTAAATTTACCCCAACGGTTTCTAAAGCATCGCACCGGAACGCTAAATCGCTTGGCGGTGCGTCTTTGCTGGTAGGGTGATTAAATAAATAAGAGATTTATGCCCAGTTGCACGAAACAAATTCAAAAATTTAAGTGCTACTTAAACTAATTTAATCACAATCAATGTCAAAAAATGTATGAAATTTTGACATTTCTCGCGATTAAATTAGTTTAAGTAGCACTTAAATTTCTAAATTTATTTCGTGCAACTCGGGGTTAATCAATTGGGATTTGGGTTCGTCGTCATGTTTTAAACAGTTTGATTTATTTATTATATATGTAATTATATAAGTAGTATATATATTATATATATGATTATTATTATTAACTCTCATCATCATCTTAATCATTTTTGCACTAACCCACTTTATACTCTTTGTATAACCTCTCAGCATAAAGAAAAGGTTGTCTGGAAGAGATTGCCTTTGGCAATAAGACCGCCTCTTGCGCATTATGTCTTTGTATAATTTCTTGTGTGTTATGTTCTTTTTCTTTTGTAATGTGCAATAAAGTGTTAATTCATTCATTCATTTATGGAATTGTCTCGTAGATCTAGAGTTTGATTCTCGGGTCAGATCTGAAAACAATGAGGTATTTGGTTTTTCGTTCGGTAAAATTAGCCCGGAGTTGGAAGTTGGCGGTATATTCTCCCGTGCCTTGGAGAGCACGTGAGGCCGTCGGTCCTGCGCCTGACCGGAGAAAGGTCAGAGAATAGAGAGTGCACCGGTGTAATGCGCACATACAGTTTATGAACTTTAGAATCGACCATGCAGTGGGCTAATCTCTAAAAAGCCTCCCCCACACAGGCGCGTTATTATCGCGCGATGATATCGCAAGCGTTATTGCGATAATGCGTCCCGATTCCTTGCACACAGCTGCATTTTATCATATACGGACGGATCATTATAGACGGACGCAGCGTCCCGGTTTTTATCGGTCGTTATTATCGCAGCAGTGTGTAACTACTTGATCATCCTAATACAAAATGTACTGAAAACAGATATCGCAATAACGCTTGCGATATTATCGACCGATAATAACGCGCCTGTGTAGTGTGTGGGGGAGGCTTAAAGATTACCACCGTGGCTGGAATTTGGTCGGGATGATATTATTATTACTGTACCTGTGTTGGTGGTAAAAACGGCGCTTCTACATGTTGTACTAGATATTAAAAACTTATTTTAATTATGCCCAGTAAGATAATATATTCGATCCATAATAATAAAAAAAAACCCGAGTCAGAATATTATGCGCCTTGGCACGGAGAAACAGGTCAGCGATACCTTCAGAATTAAAGTTGTTCACACGGTGGTCTCCGTGAGTGTGTCGCCTATATATTTTTGCCCATCCCCTTTTACATGACATATTATTTTTGTTAATTTGGGTGTTGTTTATTTTGTAGCACCCAGAATACTTTTAATCTCAGATAATACTTACACTAATATAATATTTTATTTACTCCATAAATTCATAATCATGAATTTACGGGATTGAAAATTTTAATTAAATTTTGCCCTGCCACCATAGTAGGCGGGAAAGGTAAACGAATTATTCTTTGTTAATAACTCGTGATTAATCTTTCGTTATCGTTTTGGGTGAAGTTATTATTTCATGACCTAATTACAAAAAATATTGGTTTAATGATCGTAGGTAAGGTTGGAAGTCCGAATTTCTTTCCGAAGACCGAAGTTCTGACTTCACTTCTCGTGACAAGCCAAAAATAGTAGTCAATACACTAGCCCGGAGTTAAGAAGTCGGTAATGTTTAATCACCCGGTACCTCATAACATAGAACACAAAGCCATCAGCGTATTACAAGCAGTGATATTATATGATCACAAGTTGGTCGTCATGATACATGTCTTATAACAAAAATACACTAGCCCGGAGTTAGGAAGTTGGTAATGTGTTATCATCGAGACCCGGTGCCTCATAGAACACATAAATCGTTATTAAATTTGTTCATATTCCCTCAGATGTGAAGCCGTGTCAGCGAGTGACTACGTGCAGTTCTCAAGCCAAATGACCGATACACGAAGCCGTAGATACTGCGGGCAACTGCGCGAACTTCAGATCGCCTCTGAGGGAAGCTTCCTGCGAGTCACGTTCCGCTCCAATGACAGACTCGACGGCACTGGCTTCAGGGCGGAATATATATTTTTGAAAGACACCGAAATGCAGAGAATTAAGGCCGATTCTAGTGGTAAGAATATTGTTAACGCAAGCGACTTTAAGTCGTAGGTACTCTGAGTCACCAAATGACCGATACATGAAGCCAAAGATGCTGCGAGCAACTGCGCGATCTTCAGGTCGCCTCTGAGGGAAGCTTCCTGAGAGTCACGTTCCGCTCCAATGACAGACTCGACGGCACTGGCTTCAGGGCGGAATATATATTTTTGAAAGACATCGAAATGCAGAGAATTAAGGCCGATTCTAGTGGTAAGAATATTGTTAATGCAAGCGACTTTAAGTCGTAGGTACTCTGAGTCACCAAATGACCGATACACGAAGCCGAAGATACTGCGGGCAACTGCGCAAACTTCAGATCGCCTCTGAGGGAAGCTTCCTGCGAGTCACGTTCCGCTCCAATGACAGACTCGACGGCACTGGCTTCAGGGCGGAATATATATTTTTGAAAGACACCGAAATGCAGAGAATTAAGGCCGATTCTAGTGGTAAGCATATTTCAGTGCAATCGAATTTAAGCGACACTGTGTCGAAGATACTGCGGGCAACTGCGCGAACTTCAGATCGCCTCTGAGGGAAGCTTACTGCGAGTCACGTTCCGCTCCAATGACAGACTCGACGGCACTGGCTTCAGGGCGGAATATATATTTTTGAAAGACACCGAAATGCAGAGAATTAAGGCCGATTCTAGTGGTAAGAATATTGTTAATGCAAGCGACTTTAAGTCGTAGGTACTCTGAGTCACCAAATGACCGATACACGAAGCCGAAGATACTGCGGGCAACTGCGCGAACTTCAGATCGCCTCTGAGGGAAGCTTCCTGCGAGTCACGTTCCGCTCCAATGACAGACTCGACGGCACTGGCTTCAGGGCGGAATATATATTTTTGAAAGACACCGAAATGCAGAGAATTAAGGCCGATTCTAGTGGTAAGCATATTTCAGTGCAATCGAATTTAAGCGACACTGTGTCGAAGATACTGCGGGCAACTGCGCGAACTTCAGATCGCCTCTGAGGGAAGCTTTCTGCGAGTCACGTTCCGCTCCAATGACAGACTCGACGGCACTGGCTTCAGGGCGGAATATATATTTTTGAAAGACACCGAAATGCAGAGAATTAAGGCCGATTCTAGTGGTAAGAATATTGTTAACGCAAGCGACTTTAAGTCGTAGGTACTCTGAGTCACCAAATGACCGATACATGAAGCCAAAGATGCTGCGAGCAACTGCGCGATCTTCAGGTCGCCTCTGAGGGAAGCTTCCTGAGAGTCACGTTCCGCTCCAATGACAGACTCGACGGCACTGGCTTCAGGGCGGAATATATATTTTTGAAAGACATCGAAATGCAGAGAATTAAGGCCGATTCTAGTGGTAAGAATATTGTTAATGCAAGCGACTTTAAGTCGTAGGTACTCTGAGTCACCAAATGACCGATACACGAAGCCGAAGATACTGCGGGCAACTGCGCGAACTTCAGATCGCCTCTGAGGGAAGCTTCCTGCGAGTCACGTTCCGCTCCAATGACAGACTCGACGGCACTGGCTTCAGGGCGGAATATATATTTTTGAAAGACACCGAAATGCAGAGAATTAAGGCCGATTCTAGTGGTAAGAATATTGTTAATGCAAGCGACTTTAAGTCTTAGGTACTCTGAGTCACCAAATGACCGATACACGAAGCCGAAGATACTGCGGGCAACTGCGCGAACTTCAGATCGCCTCTGAGGGAAGCTTCCTGCGAGTCACGTTCCGCTCCAATGACAGACTCGACGGCACTGGCTTCAGGGCGGAATATATATTTTTGAAAGACACCGAAATGCAGAGAATTAAGGCCGATTCTAGTGGTAAGCATATTTCAGTGCAATTGAATTTAAGCGACACTGTGTCGAAGATACTGCGGGCAACTGCGCGAACTTCAGATCGCCTCTGAGGGAAGCTTTCTGCGAGTCACGTTCCGCTCCAATGACAGACTCGACGGCACTGGCTTCAGGGCGGAATATATATTTTTGAAAGACACCGAAATGCAGAGAATTAAGGCCGATTCTAGTGGCAGCTTCAATATTTAAACATGGTATAAAAAACGATATTATTATTTATATTTTATTGGTTTATTATTAAAATAATAATTTTGCTATAAAAATCATACATGACGCATTGAAGTGGGCAAATCTGTGCCTAAAAAGACTGAATTTATTCTATAATCTAGATAAAGTAGCCGGCAATCGAACGAACTTTTCTTAAGAGTCAGCGAAAACGTTAGCTTAAATTCGTTCCACTTTTAATTTGTCCTCAAAGTAAAACATTTCATTTCACTGTGGCGAAAATTTAACTGTAGGTATTCCGTATTCATCGGGTGGGAGAATTATTATTCGTTGAACTGTGCTCACCGTTATGGAAGAAAAACTGGAATGGTGCCAAAGGAAATATTTCATTTAGTAGGTACTTACCTAGCTTTAGATTTGACTTTACCTAAAATTTCTATTATATCGAAATAATGTTTATCTTGACACTTTTTGAAAGTTTCACGAACAATCGCCTTCAACTTAAATCACTTTATATATGATACTACTTACGGTTTTTCAGGTACAGTGGTAACTGACACCAAAACCTTTCAATCAGGAGTCTGATTGTGTAAGAAAAACGTATTCATCGTGATCGTAATTGTGAGCAAATTCTGCCTCCCAAGTGACTGACGTAACACAGGGAACCAATCAGCGGGCAGAATTAGTTTACAATAATTACGATGACGGTTAATATGTTTTTCTTACACAATCGTAAGGGAGATTCTTCTTCATATTCCTAGCTATTTTTATAACATTAATGAAAATAAGCATTCGAAAATAATATTTTTTTACAATATCCCTCATACGAGGAAATCCTCCCCACCAAAATGACTTACCAAAACGCGTAGGAACAAAAACAAGTTTCCTTTCATTTACAGAATATTCCGCCAAAAAAAACGTACGTACTTCCAAACAAAATAAAGCAAGTGAAGACTTTAAAATTGATAGGATTTTGTGAAAATAAACCATGCTAATTTTCTTTAATGTGGGCCCGACTTAATGTTTAAAAGACATGTAATTTTTTTTTCTCATTTTAGGTACCCCGTCGTCGCAGTCAACGCAGTATTGGTATTTTCTCACCTGTCTCCTTGCGCTAACAAAGTACTTTTTATAAATCCTCAAGTTGCAGAGTTTTAATGCCCCAAAACCTGAATATAGTCATAGACTATTTATTATGAAACTGCGTATGGACTTGCTTGAATTATAAGAGCTTCACTGAAATTTTGTTAATGTAGCTCTAAGTCAAAGTCATGTACAGCTTAAAAAAAGAAATACCAATGATTCAGACGTCAGAGATCAAAGAGGAGATATTCCAACTTTATGAACACATCCCTGACTTTTTATATTTATGCGGGTTTTCGGAAAATATTACTTACATAGTTGTAAACGAAATTATCGTGTGGAAATCTACGGGCCTGAGAGATTTCCATAATATATAATATAATCTCGAACGTATGTGAAGCTTCCTGCCTACGCGTGAAGTCCCGTGCAAAGTAGTGGACCGTAAAAAAGGGTTGAGACAGACAGACAGTAATTCTATTAGGATGTCTTTATCTCATTTTGGAAATTCCGATTTTGTCTATATCTCTTCGTGCGTGTTGTGACTGCTTTACAGTGAGGTTTCAATATCGATTATTGTGTGGCTTTTTTAATAAATAACTTTGCTGTTTTCATTCAGAAACTGTCTAAAGTAGACAAACTATACTGAGTTACTTAACTTAATCAGACTATTGACATCCACTGCTTGACATAGGCATTTCCGAGAGCGCGCCCCCACACACGGCCCTCCGCCTTCCTCATCCACCCGCTGCCAGCGACCTTCTTTAGGTCGTCGGTCCAGCGGCCGTCAGTTCACTTCAGCTTGCTAATCCGTTGGGCTATGTCGGTAACCTTGGTTCTCCTACGGATGTCCTCGTTACGGATTCTATCCTTCAGAGAAACACCCAACATAGCCCTCTCCATAGCACGCTGAGCGACTTTGAACTTGTGGACAAGGCCTACTGTGAGTGTCCACGTTTCTGCTCCGTATGTCATGACCGGCAAGACGCAGGCTTATACTGAGTTGTGTGGCAGTATTAATCCGGATAAAAGTCGACCTTAAAAAATTGTAGATTCTTTACTATATATATAGCTGCTCGTGCTGATTGGCCACTGATTGATCACCTCTCCTGAACAATTTTGTATGAAAAAATTTTTTTTCAATGACCATTCCGTATACAAGGGAAAAAATCATTAAGAACAAAAATATGGAGAGAGCTGATGAGTGAGGATTTCGGAGACAGGTGAAGAGCACAGCCAGGGTATCAAAGATAGGTGGGGGGTGCTCGACCAAATGTCATTTGAAACGTCATCCAATTGGCAGTGAGCTGAAAAAAAATTCAAAATGGCGGATTCAAAATGGCCGCCGTTCGAATTTTGTCGATATCTCGGAAAGTATAAAAGATGGAAGAACGGTTTCTTGACAAGAGTTGATCAGGATCCGAAGGTCTATACGATGGATAGAAAAAAAAATTCAAAATGGCGGACTTTATTTTTTTCATAGAAAATGTATGAGGAATTTTGAAGAGACGACAAGTTGGAAGGCAAATATGGGGGAAGACAGCACGCGGGCCACATGTGGCCCGCGCCCTCACGCGCCCTACTAGTTAATATATATATAGCTACTCGTGCTGATTCACTGACTCACTCATTGATCACCTCTCCTGAACAATTTTGTATGAAAAAATTTTTTTTCAAGGATGGTGTCGTATAAAAGAAAAAAATTCATTCGGAGGAAAAATACGGAGAGAGCTGATGATTGAGGATTTCGGAGACGGGGGAAGAGCACGGCCAGGGTATCAAAGATAGGTGGGGGGTGCTCGACCAAATGTCATTTGAAACGTCATCCAATTGGCAGTGAGCTGAAAAAATTTTCAAAATGGCGGATTCAACATGGCCGCCAAAAGAATTTCGTCGATATCTCGGAAAGTATAAAAGATGGAAAAGTGGTTTCCTGACAAGAAGTGATCAGGACCCGAAGGTCTATTCGATGGACAGAAAAAAAAATCAAAATGGCGGAAATTATTATTTCATAGAAAATATATGGCGAATTTTGAAGAGACTAAAAGTTGGAAGGCAAATAGGGGGGAAGACAGCACGCGGGCCACATGTGGCCCGCGCATCCACGCACCCTACTAGTTTTAAATAAACCAGTCCATTACGCAGTTATATAATAAGTTAATGTATAGTAGAAATTATATAATTAATTGTTAATAAGATGCCAGCGGAGGATGACTTCTCCTCACAAACATAAAAACAAAATTATTATAATATTTTGCAATTCGAATATAATTTTATCATTATCACCGTGTTATGGGAATCAGGTTCTTAAATATGTATTAAGTATTAACTTAACTTTAAGTAATTATTATTTATAACTTTAATACTTATTAAAACTAACTACTAAACTTATTAAAACTTCATATTTATAAATTTTGTTTGCTTATACATTACTGTTGTTATTAATAAAGTAGCCAGATATAACCACAAAATAATGTAAATCTGTTCGAAAAGCTGTTATTTTTGTGGAGAGAAGTGATTCTTCTGCTGAGGCCTTTTAAGAGGAAAAATAAACCCTATTATTTTTATGTGTAGTTTGATTTGACAGAATACCTACCTGTATCCTCAAAAAAAAATTATATGGGGGGTGCCCACTGCCCCATGTACCTAACGATGACTTTTGGTATTAGGTTAAGTTTAAGGAAATTGATAATTGATTTAACGCGGTGAATATAAAACATTGTGAGGAACAAGTCAATAACTAAAAAAAAAACACGACTGCCCTGTTGTATTACGACTTTTCAAAAAAAAAAATATAGCCAATGTTACTCGGAGTGATGTGAGGATCTAAGAGGTCCAAATCTCTTCAGTCGTTCAGAAGTTATGGTGGAATAAAGAAACTCACATACATACATACATACATACATAGATGACATACATACATACATACGTGTAAAAAGAGAAGGCCTACCTGAATATTTTCCATTACTGCAAAGTCTATCTTTTCAAACTTGGTTACTTTAGAGGACTGTGCTAAAACTCCATAGACATGAACTATGTAGAAATTGATGACGAAGAGTCCAAGAGTCCAAGGTCCAAGAGTGAGAGTCCATAATTAATATGTGATAGTGATTTTGTATGTATTACATCTGTCTAAGGCTAGTTTCCAAAAGGAATACGAATTAATACTTATAGGCACTTGGGTATAGGTACGATCTGAACTGTGAACATGCAGAGGGCAGCTGAAGATATTATCGTGCTAGCTTTGAAACGAGGAAAAAGCCTTAAATATGTCCTATAACGATTGCTACGGAGTACCATAAAACTTGTATTGGCAGTCCTATACGTTTTTGCGCATAGATGGTAGCTAAAACCTCCCACCAGGACAGACCTAAGCCAATCCTAACCAAGACCTAAGAAAGTTACAATCCTAAACAGGAATCTATTTGAAACTTTTCTCTTAAAATTGAGCGCACACAAACTGAGCAACGTCAAATATTATGTGCCACAAAATTGAAAATCACTCGTGTTTAAACTCAGTATCAAACAATGCCGCCAAACCGCACCCACGCTTTTTGCCCGCATTGAAATAAACGACCCAAATTAACCTTTAGACCCCTATAAAAGTACCTTGCCTTCCTAATTTGAAAACTAAACAGGGTTATCTTGAGCTTCGCAGATGTTTACATTTGCGGGGAAAACATTTATTTCTAGTCAATGTTACAAGAAACAGCACAAGACTAATTTAGCGATTGCATGTAACAGTTAACTTTGCAGTTGGAATATCTGCATAAGTTTTTTTATTGAAGTTAGGCTTACGCTTGACGACAATCATGCCTGAAGGAAAGCAATGATCAAATGTAAGTTGGAACGAGCTTGCCTAAAAATTGCCTATATTCACTCTTCTCTCCAGTGCTGGATTGGCGACTCCGCACGGGAAACTGTAGTGTTGGCAGACCACCGACCAGATGGACTGACGACATTAAAAGAGTCGCGGGAAGGCGCTGGATACAAATGGCGCAGGACCGTGCGGGCTGGAAAGCATTGCAGGAGGCCTTTGTCAAACAGTGGACGTCCGTCGGCTGAAACGAACTCTTCTCTTGAAGGCACCCAAATTGTACTTGGCTCGGAACACGGAGGCTGGAAGGGCGTTTCACACCTTAGCGGTTCGTATTAGAAACGTGGAAGATCAGTGAAGTAATGCACTTCTAATTTGAATGGAAACTTTTTGTAAGTACTTAATCGCAATAATGTATTATACGTGTTGGTTACTTGCCCTAATTAGCCGAAAGCCTTAAATAGGGGACGATGTATAGATACACGAAAAAATATCACAAGAAGTCTACATAATTATCCTGAGGGAACTATAAAGAGTTCAAAATGTACCATAAATAAGTTACAGCCCTAAAAACAGTTCATTCAATATGAATGAACTGGGAATAATGAAATGTGTATTACGCTTTGTTGACATCACAGTTAATATTTTTTCTAAATTAAACTGACAGACAAAATGGCCAGCTATACAAAACAACTGGGTTCTGATAAAGGTGTGGCCGTATGTATAGGTGTGGCTGATAAAGGTGTGGACGTATGAGAGTGGAATGGTTTCATATGAGATGTATAAAGATTTTTGCTATTTCTGACATTTCTCACAGGTGGGGCTCATACCTCAGTAGGTAACGTTTGATCCTTTTAAAAGAAACAGGCTTGATTGGCTAGAAATAAGATCGATTGACATGAAAGGACGTATTTAGTGGACATGCAATTTTTTTTTTTAATAAAAACTTACACCGTATGTTACAGTTCTAAGCAATATTATAATTTTTTTGCATTGACTGATTTCTGTACACAAATGTACCTACAGACAGTGAACAACTACTAGAACTAAAACGGACTACAAACATAAATACAGCTTTAAATGCATATTACGCATACGCGTACGCGTGGCTTAAATACGGCGTAATACTTTGGGGGAATAGTACAAACGTTGAAGACATATTCATAATGCAAAAAAAATGTATACGCATCATCGTAAACATAAAAACGACGGAATCGTGCAAACCATATTTTCAGGAACTAAATGTATTAACCTTAGCTTCAATTTATATATTCGAAGTATGCAAATTTGTCAGAAAGAACGTTAAATCCTATATAAAGTATTTGAACAAACCGCGTAGATACCCCGAAAACTCAAAAAACAAACTGCAATTGCCACAGTCAAAATTAACCCTTCATAGTAAGAGTCCTTATGTAATGTCAATAAAAATATATAACAACCTCCCTTACTACATCAGGAACGAAAATGACGAAAAAATATTCTTAAAATCACTAAAAGACTACCTCATAAAAAAAAGTTATTATACAGTTGATGAATATATGAAAGATGAGAAAATCGGTCCCCCGACCAATTATTAAAAACAGCTACGCCCTAACAGGGTCTCATGTACCTATAATTAACCAAATATTGTACATGAAAGCTGAAAATAAATGAAATGAAATGAAATGAAAGCTAATGCGCCTTTGATTTCATTCTTTTGGCAAGGAAGACTAAAACACGTAGGCACCTCGGTTTGTACTGTAAATTCTATTTATCTAGATACTAGAACCGTTCATGTGAAAATTTAATTTCCTGCCTAAGTTCGATTACAGTTCTTTGTTAAATAGGGTGCTTGCAAACACTGCAGTTCTGTTCGTACCAGCAACGTTACGTTAGAACCTATAGGTACCTACTTTGATTTTCTATATTTCTATAGCAACAATCATAATCATGATCAAGCTCACTTTGTGTCTTGGTTTGATCTCTGGGTCGGGTTAAAAATGATTAAATGTTGAGTATTTGACCTAAATTATAAGTACCACCCACCGATAGGGAACCTCAGGATATGGTCTTTTTAGGGTTCCGTAGCCGAATGGCAAAAAACGGAACCCTTATAAATTCGTCATGTCTGTCTGTCCGTCTGTCCGTCTGTCCGTCTGTCCGTCCGTATGTCACAGCCACTTTTTTCCGAAACTATAAGAGCTATAGTGTTGAAACTTGGTAAGTAGATGTATTCTGTAAACCGCATTAAGGTTTTCACACAAAATTTTAAAAAAAGTAATAAATTTTGGGGGTGCCCCATACTTAGAACTGAAACTCAAAATTTTTTTTTTCATCAAACCCATATGTGTGGGGTGTGGCATCTATGTATAGGTCTTCAAAAATGATACTAAGGTTTCTAATATCATTTTTTTCTAAAATTAATAGCTTGCGCGAGAGACACTTCCAAAGTGGTAAAATGTGTGTCCCCCCCCCTGTAACTTCTAAAATAAGAGTATGATAAAACTAAAAAAAATATATGATGTACATTACCATGCAAACTTTCACCGAAAATTGGTTTGAACGAGATGTAATAAGTAGTTTTTGATATTTACAATAAAACCTCTAAAAACAAAGTTAGTTTTGCGGTTCGATAAGAAAAGTGGTTTTTATGGTTTTATTCCTCCGGTTATAGTACGGAACCCTCAGTGCGCGAGTCCGACTCGCACTTGACAGGTTATTTATTCTATACAAGCCGTGTTTGAGTGATCTGAGTATACAAGTTAGTACTTGACTGCGATCTCACCTTATGGTAACTTGGTAAGTGATGATGCAGTCTAAGATGTTATCGTACTTACTTCGAAGGGTAAGTAAATTTACCCCAACGGTTTCTACACAGCATCGTACTGGAACGCTAAATCGCTTGGCGGTGCGTCTTTGCTGGTAGGGTTGTAACTAGCCACGACCGAAGCCACCCACCAGACCAGACCTGAGCCAATTTAGAAATTATAAAATCCCAAAGTGGCCCGTGGCGGGAATCGAACCCGCGCGCGACGTTCCACTCGAATACGAGCGCGCCGCCACTGCCTTAGGGTGGTTGTCAGAACATTTTATGCAAACCTTCTTCATACAAGATAATATACTGGTTGCGCCAGGTTAAGTTATGTTATATTATAGTTATTTCTTTTTTCTTTCGTGGACTGTATCTCTTTAGGTTATGAAAAAGCTAAATGATTGGTGCTATCTAACAAAAGGGGAAGGAATTGAGTAGAAAATAGGAAAGTACCTACTCACGTTTTCCCGGACACCTCAGCTTTTCTTCTGTCGACGCAACGCATAAACACTTCACTTTAAATTTTATTGTGGTTGGGTAAAAATGTCCCGTTATGGCATAGTTTTATTTTATAGTATTTATGAGATATCTCAAATTAGGTTATTTTAAGTTCACTCGACCGTTATTATGTTTGAATTTTGCACATATTTGCAAAGACGATGCACGGTGCGCGCAGTCCGATGGCCGACTAACTTCATGATTTGAAGTTTCATATGACGCGTTGTCTCGCTTTAGCGTAGGTACTTTAAGGTATGTGTGGGTGAAAAGGACAAAGGAATGCACCAAATTGTTATAGTTTAACATTTTTATAACAGATAATTAATCTAGCGGAACCATTTCCACCCGCCCTTAAAGGGTACCTTTAAGAAAAAATCCCATAGGGTAGAGAGTAGAGACGTCTCTACATAAAGGAAGTCGCGCAATGCGTATAAGTGTTAGTAATATTATACAAAATATGAAAAATATAATAATATGTATGGATAAGATATATTATAGTAAGTTTTTATGTTAAACTATGGAGCTATATTTATAAATTATTGAGTCGGAAGTGGGCATAAGCGAGTAACCGGACGTAGGTAAGTTTTCCCTGAAATCCTCATAGTTGCTACTCGGATAATGCCATCTTTTGAAGGATGCACATTTTCTACAATTGCCAAAGGCCAAGCCAGTGGTGGTATGTTGTCGTTGACAACTACGACCACAGTTCCTGGTGTGATAGGCACGGATGGCGTATTCCATTTTTGCCTTATTTGTAAGCCGTGTAGATACTCCATCCTCCAACGATTCCAAAAGGACTGCACTATTTTATCCATTAACGAGTGCCTGTCGAGCAAATTAACATTGTCAGAACTAACATCAGGCGCAGGCAGGGAGAGCAAAGGTGCAGTATGCAAGAAGTGACTAGGCGTAAGAGCTGAAGGCTCTGCGGGGTCCGAGCTGAGTACTGTCAGCGGACGCGAATTTAGTAGACATTCAACTTGAGTGAGGACCGTATAAAGTTCCTCGTATGAAAGGAGTTGTTGTCCTATGACTTTGAACAAAATAGATTTAGTTACTTTGATCATACTCTCCCAACTTCCGCCCTGATTTGGCGCTGTTGGACAAATAAATTTACAGGTTACGCGGCTCTCAGCACATTCTTGCTCTAGTTTTGGATTATATTCGTCTCTAAGAAATTTATAGAGATCGCGGAGATAAGCAGCAGCTCCTTGGAAATTTTTACCGTTATCACTATATAGAACCTGAACAGGTCCTCTCCTAGATAGGAATCGTTTGAACGCAGCAAGGAAGCAAGGAGTGCTGAGTGAGGTAGCAACCTCTATATGCGTAGCTCTCGTAGTGAGACACGTGAATAACACAATATAAGCTTTCTCGCTGTGTACACCACGGCGGCGTACAGGTACGTACGGTATCGGTCCTGCGTAATCACAACCCGTAAAATTGAATGCTTTCAACGCCGGACGTGTACGCACATCGGGAAGATCAGCCATTAACGGATATGTCGGACGCGGCTTATATCTAAAGCAAGTATTGCACATATGTATTCTCTGTCTTACTATGCGACGTGCTGATAAGATCCAATATTTTTGGCGAAGTAGAGCCATTAGGAGTTCCGGTCCGGCATGTGAATGTTTAATATGGTAATAATCGATGATCAAATTTACCACGTGGCCATTACGAGGCAAAATTACCGGGTGTATTTTTTCAAAATCAAGCCCGGAGTTGACGAGACGACCGCCAACGCGGATCAATCCGTCATCAATAAAAGGTCTCAACCGATTAAATGCCGGTGAGCACGGTTTATTATTTTGAATATTTGAATATTCTTCAGCAAAATGCTGTTTTTGTAGGACTCGAAGCATTCTATTTTCAGCAAATTTTAAATCGTCAGCAGTAATAGATATAGAGCTGCGACGAGGCAATAATTTTAAAAATCTACAAATGTACACAATTGTACGAAGAAGTTTGCTCCACGAAGAGTTACTGAGAGCAAGTTCATATAGAGCGCACTGCTCTACAGGAGCGCACACAGCATGAATCAAAACCTTTTGTTCAGGTATGTCTTCAATAGACTCTCCATCTAGAGTTTTGAGTGGCCACTCAGACGTGGGTAAAGAAGCCCACGGTGGGCCATTAAGCCACAGGGGGTGTGAAATAAGTTTTTCAGGGGTCACGCCTCTAGATAAAATATCAGCTGGATTCTCAATGCCTGGGCAGTGATAGAAATTATCAGGAGATATGTTCTCTGCTATTTGGATAACTCGATTCGCGACAAAAGTTTGCCATCTATGCGGTGAGCCTTTTATCCAATATAGAGCAGTTTTGGAGTCGAGAAATGCATATGTCGCCTTGATTGGGATGCGCTCAGCGTAATTGTCACGAACTGTGCGAAGCAATTTCGACAGCAAGACACCACCTAGTAACTCCAGACGTGCGATCGAATGTGGCTTCGTCGGCGAAACTTTACTTTTCGCACAGACGAGTCGTACGACAATACCAGAAGGAGAGCTTATATGGGCATAAATCACGGCGCCATAAGCTTCCAGACTGCTATCTGCTAGTCCCAGGAGAGTGACTTCACAGTTCTCTGTCGCGCCCACGTGCCGTGGTATGCGAAGATTATTTAAGGCTGGTAGCTCATCGCAGAATTGCTTCCACTTTTTAATTATATGTGGTGGAGCCACAGTATCCCAATCTAGGTGTAACTGCCAAAGCTTTTTAATTAATATTTTAGCATACACAATTGTCGGCGAAGCAAACCCGATTAAGTCCCAAAGTCGTGCCACCGTCGATAAGATTAAGCGTTTAGTGCACGTAGAATCTTCAGGCACAGAAATTTTGAAAAAGAATGAATCTTCTTCAGTGGACCAATGCAAACCAAGTATCTTATGGTTCGTGGCTTTATCAAACTCTACTTCAGTAGAAACTTTATGTGACGCAGGAAGGTTATCTAAAACGTCGGGAGAATTACTATTCCATTTTACCAATTCCCACTGTGCACCTTTGAAGAGGTCAATCATTTGCCGCGACGCAATGATTGCCTCTTTTTCGCTTGGAAGCGAAAAGGCAACGTCATCCATATATAGCGCAGGCAGCACAATGTTACTCGCTTGTGGATATTTAGCGCCGTCGTCTTCTACGAGTTGCCTTACCGTGCGCAATGCATGGAACGGACTCGAAGTGAGGCCAAAGCAGACTCGGTTGAACTGATACAGCACGAGAGGGTCTTGAGGATTGAACCGATATAAGAAGCATTGATAGCGACGATCAGCTTCCCGCATAATTATTTGAAGAAACTGTTCACGGCAATCAGCTGTCATTGCTATAGCGTGCAGACGGAAATTTAAAATTATTTTAAACAGATCTCCTTGTAAATTTTTCCCGGAGTGTAGCAGATGGTTCAAGGCCTTTCCTGAGCTGGTGCAGCAAGAAGCATCCACAACCAATCTCAATTTTGTGGAAGTCCGATCTTCCCGTAGGACCCCCGTGTGAGGCATCACGTATATAGGAACAGGATCATGAGAATCATAATTAGGTGCGGGAGAAATATATTCTTTCGCAAGATAACCTTTTATAACGTCATCATATGCAGACCTTAATTTTGGAGACGCTTGAAGCTTCCTTTCAAGGCATGCGAAACGTTTTTTAGCTACGTCCATAGAATTCCCTAGGGAACATACATCACCTTTAAATGGCAGGCCGACAACGTATCTGCCAGTAACAGGATCACGGACCGTAGTCGAACTATAGAAGGCCTCACATTCTTCATCATCAGGATGTTGAACAGAAGCGGAGGGCAGCTCTTCGAGTTCCCAGAAGCGCTTGACTAAAGAGTCAATAGCAGGCTCTTGAACGAAACAACATGTCAAGGCCGAATGAGTATTTATAATTGGTATCGTAGGCGCTTTGCCTATTAGCACGACACCAAAGACCGAATTCAGTTTCATGGGTACCGACGGCTCGCGACGTGACGTATGAATGTCGTCGGGGAGAAGCAAATGCGGGAATAGGGAAGCTCCTATCAGCGCATCGATCTCATGAGGTACACCGAAACTTTCATCAGCAAGTTGAATACCGTTCAACTGCGATAGGACAGACGTATCTACCACAGCCGTAGGTAACTTATCCGTCACTTTGTCAACAATAAGTGGCGAAATATTAAAGTTTATGTTATCATTAAAACGAGAATAAATTTTTAAATTAACCGTGTTAGATTGTACAGCCTTTTCAATTCCACCGAACCCCTTCACGATAGTACGCTCCGTGTTATTGATTTTTAAGCCTAAACGGTCGGCACATTTCCTCGAGATGAAGTCTGCCTGAGACGCACTGTCAAGTAAGATGCGAATGATTTGTCGCGTACCACAAGCATCGTAAACAAAAACCTGCGCAGTCGCTAATAAGACAGTAGATCGACTGTCGCCTGCGCAATGGCTATTGTATTCCTGCGCGGCGCTAGTGGACGAGTAAGCGTTTGTAGTACATAAAGTTATATCTACACGTTCGCTCGCCACGGGCGGCGATGCAGTAACAGCAGGTTTAGGTATTTGCTGAGACGACGCTTCTGTTGACTGCGACGCCTGGGCCTGTTCCTCGATTTGGTTAAAGTGCAATTTTAAATTATGTTTTAAGTTGCAAGAACACTGGGGAGGAAGAGGACACCGAGAGGTTTTATGCACCCCAATGGATAAGCAGTTGACACAGGCATTATTCTCTTTGACACATTTAAAACGTTCCTGAGGAGTTAGTAATTTATTAAAATCAGCACACATATAAAGATGTGTATGTGATCTATTTTTGCACAGACATTTAGAAGTAGGCTTGTTGACTGTGCTCACATAAGCCTGATACTTCGGCGCACTGCCAGAAGTTCCGTTGTTTGGCTGTTTAGTATTTTTATTTTGACGAGAATTGGAAGTACTAGTGGCATTCGTATTAGTACGCTCGAATACCTTAGCGCGAGTTGTGATAAATTGAACAAACTCGTCGAAATTAGGTATCTTCTTTCCACAATCAATTTCGAAAGCGCGTACAGTTTCTGAGTCTATCTTTTGTGTAGCTATATGTAATATAATTAGATCAGCTAAATTCTCTAATTTAAGATTTTTTAAAGCGCTTACAGCGCCAGCGAACTGGTCTATAAAAGATTCGAAATTAGTCGCGGAGGGAGATTGGAAGCCCTTATAACGAAATAATTCATTTAGATATGCAGAAGCCAACATCCGTTTGTCATCAAATCGATTGACAAGTGTTTGCAAAATCAGCTTATAATTCTCAGCACACGGCGAGATCCCTGCGATTGCAGCCTTTGCCTTCCCTTTTAGTTTCGGTAATAGATAAAATAGTTTCTCGGCGTCTGATAACAACTGATTATCTTCAACTACCGATTTAAAAGTCGTATAGAACATCTGAAAGGATTTAATATCCCCGTCAAAATCTAAAATTGATATAGGGGCTAATTTAGGCTTACATTTTTGCAGCGCGGGGCTAGCGTTTTGATTTTGTGATGAATCAGAAGTTGAACATTTCGCATAAACTCTCTTTACCCTACTATACAAAGTCTCAAACGCGTACAGACAGTTGTAATCAGGTTTTGCGTCGGCATCCAAACTCAATAATCGAGAATTATAATCATCAACAATTAATTCATATTTTTCACGCAAAGAATCAATCTGTGAGGATTCATCAAGAAAATGTTCCCTCTTGTCTGCACTCGTATAAACGTCAATTTCACGTGATAAGTCGTATACATTTTGCATAATTCCAAATATAGCTTCACGTTTAGCAAGTAAAATAGACAGCTTGGGATCCTGAATGTCACTAGCTTTAGGATCATTCTTAGGCGGCATTTTGAATAAAGTTAATCAACAATTAAAAGGGTTATGGTTATAATGTAAGATACGTAAATAAATGTTATAAGTTACGACAATGTAAGATGCCTCTGTTAGCCAAACAAAATATACGGATAAATTAAGTAGGTATGTTATATGAACGGCGAGTGACTACGCGAGCGAACAATCGCACGCGGTCGGGTTATATCGACCCGGTGAATAGATTCAACGAGCTATGCAGCGATCGAATAAAGTGACAACTCACAGTGTTCGAGTCCCATACAAACGAATCTCGAACTTATGTCGTAGAATATAAGATACTACGCACTTTTTTAAGTTGAGGGTAAAATTAAAGTGAATGGTTTTATAATAATTTAAATTGTTAATTTATATACTTAAATACACAAATATTTATCAAAAATACATAAATACGTGTAGATAATTAGTTTGCCTAACTGGGGAAAACGCTAGCTCAATGCAAATATGCGTTCTATGCCAGTATTTAGACAAAGGAATTGATGACGTAATTGTCGAAAGAATTATATTTAACAATTTAAATTAGGTATTAGGATATTCGCAATGAATATTATTTCACTTATTAGAGCCTATACAAGTATTCTAACAAGGAAATAGCTACTGGAAATATCCGGTTAGAAGGTACCACTTTATGGTTGCGCCAGGTTAAGTTATGTTATATTATAGTTATTTCTTTTTTCTTTCGTGGACTGTATCTCTTTAGGTTATGAAAAAGCTAAATGATTGGTGCTATCTAACAAAAGGGGAAGGAATTGAGTAGAAAATAGGAAAGTACCTACTCACGTTTTCCCGGACACCTCAGCTTTTCTTCTGTCGACGCAACGCATAAACACTTCACTTTTAAACAAACAATTTTATTGTGGTTGGGTAAAAATGTCCCGTTATGGCATAGTTTTATTTTATAGTATTTATGAGATATCTCAAATTAGGTTATTTTAAGTTCACTCGACCGTTATTATGTTTGAATTTTGCACATATTTGCAAAGACGATGCACGGTGCGCGCAGTCCGATGGCCGACTAACTTCATGATTTGAAGTTTCATATGACGCGTTGTCTCGCTTTAGCGTAGGTACTTTAAGGTATGTGTGGGTGAAAAGGACAAAGGAATGCACCAAATTGTTATAGTTTAACATTTTTATAACAGATAATTAATCTAGCGGAACCATATACGTTAATTAATTAACAAAAAAACCGACTTCAACTCTCATCAAACTACTGTAGAATACATCCTTTCCAATTAAAATTTTAAGTCTGATATTGTCTTCTCATGGATACCATTATCAGAACTGGACTAAATTGAAATGGCACTAAACGGGAAACGTTAGCTTTCTAATAAATTATACTGATCGCAAGTGATTTACTCTTATGAGGAGTTCCGTTCCGTATCTCCGAAGATATTCATGAGATCTTTACCAAATTGAAATGGGACCACCTCTGAAGTATGCCCTACCAAACAAAAAAAGAATCATCAAAATCGGATTAGAATTGACGGAGAAATCGCGTAACAAACATACAAAAAAAAATAAAAAATAAAAATAATAAAAAAAAACATACAGTCGAATTGAGAACCTCCTCCTTTTTTTGAAGTCGGTTAAAAATAGAAGAGCCGTCTGTCAAAATGTCCTACTAATATGCCACATTATAGCGGAAACCGTCTCCATGGAAACGTGCGAGCAGACTATTGACAAGGTAGCGATTCTGTGGAATGTGACGGAAATCGCGGTCTATAGACAATACTGCTGTCGGCTAATTACTGACGCTGTCGGTGTTAAAACAGATTATTGGCACCGGTAAACTGACAGCACTTTTTCTTGTGGTCCGCCGAGTCCAGGGTATAGGTCTATATTGTAACATCATCTAGGTAGGTTTTTTATTTCATCCATCCCTCAAAGGGCAAGCTGAATCGTCGCGTCGGTTTCATTTGTCTTCTATTATGAAGTATTACGCGCATGAATTGTCTCTATTTATTGGTGAAAATCGCATGAAAATCCATTATGTATAGTTTTGAGATTTATAACGACCAGACAGATGCGGTGGAAGACTTTGTTTTATTAAGCGTAGTGATGATGACGTAGGCATAACCCTTTTAATGGCGCTCCAATGTAATCTTGTTCCCAAAAATCTTATTAGAGTGTCACTTGGAACTAGTTAGAAGACAAGTAGGGCGTTAATTGTGCGGTTATTTTAATGTACCCTATTTACGTAGGTACCTTCATAATTCCTTCACGCCGCAACTTTTGAGGCAATTTGACTGAATTTATAGAGACTAGCTGCCATGCAAATGCCAGGATTTAAATAATAGCTTACGATCTACTTTGAGACCTACGGAACATAAACAGAAAATTTCATAACAATCAGTCGCGCCGTTTCGGAGCCGTTTGATACCAAAAATTTACAGGAGGATAATTTTATATACAACGAAAGGTTGAAATAATATTGAAGGGTACATAAGTTTACTTTATAACGAATCACCCTGTAAAATATTGAATATAAATAAGCACATTGATTTTCCCGCAATGTATAGAATTTATTTTTCCATACATTATGGAAAAATAAATATGCTTATTTTCTATTTAAAATTCTTACAGGGTGATTCGTAATCAAGTACACTTATGTTCCTTTCAATATTATTTGAACTTTTCGGTACACGTTGTACACCATTGAACTCGTGACACTGTTACCGTTACCGACACCTCTGTATTTTTTTTTAAATATTTTTATTCTGTGGTGTGCAATAAAGTGCTTATCTATATATCTAAATACAATTTGTGGTGTAGAAGTTTTCTTTTCTATCGACATTCCCGAAGTACCACTTTTTTTGCAATACGTACCTAATGCTTTGCTATGAAACTTTCATTGAAATACTTCTCAGGTTCACACATAGGTAGAAGACACGTAAAATATTACCCCCCTTTTACCGAGGTAAGGTCGTGGGTCGTGTACAGGTTTTTTACCTCCATTCCCAAATTAAGATGAAGGGCTGAAGGAAACAATTAATACTACAAAAATTTAACTTTAAAGTAATAAACCGTGGAAATGAGAACCTCCAGTAAAACAATCTCGAAGAAATAAAACTCACCTTGTAAAAAGAGTGAAAAAATAAAAAAATTCATTCATTTCATCAATGACGGTGAAGCCAGTGGAGCTGAAAACTCGAAATTCAAATGTATGGATCACGAAGGTAGCCTGATACGCAAGAATTTTGTTTTGAACATTTTTTATTATAATACTTTATTTTTACATTGATGATTGATTAAATAAAGTTCAAGCCAATTGCGAGTTGGACTTGCTCACTGAGGATTCCGTACAAATTAATAGGTAGGTACCTACACAATAAAAGGCTTTTACTCTTCCCCGCAGTCAGGCCAGTCTCACTTATCACGTGGCCGTCCCGGCTACAAGTACGGGTCCGGACCTCAATATTTCAGATGGATGCCCTTGCCGCTCGTGGGCCGAGTTGCACGCGCTACTTCTGTACGGTCTATTTTACGCGCCGTCTGACTATGGCAGCCGTAGTACGTCGTAAGAGATAAAGTTAGGCGAAAGAAAGAGACCACAACATTGCTGTTGTTGCGTGTCGATTTTGAGGGCGGGGCCAAACGCTATTGCGAACTGAATTGCACTTTTTGTGTCAGCGCTAGAGTCGCTATTTCTTTAAATAATCGTGCGGAGTGAACCTTCTGGTACTATTTAGTGTTCTGTGCCGCAGTTCCGTATCTCTATGCCAGTACCTACAATAATCTATTTCAGCCTAGTCGTTTCAACACTAACGGTATGAAATAAAACATCCATACAAACATTAGCCTTTTCAATAAATTGGTGGAATGATTTAATTACAAATGTAGTAATATACTATACTGTACCAGGCGCAATTAGTTCGGTCTTGTATGGAGTACTGTAGCCACCTCTTCGATGGTTCTGCCAAATACCAGCTGGCGGCCGCTGTTGATCGTCGGGCTAGGAGACTCGTTGGCGAAGACTCGCCGCTTGTGCCGAAGCTTCATAGTCTAGAGCATCGCCGCAAGGTGGCGGTTTTCTTATAGGATATATTTCGGGGAGTGCGCTAAGGAGCTGTTTGCTCTGGTCCTTCCCTCACCATTTTTCCACCGCACCGCAAGACACCGGGTGGGCTTTCATCCCTATGTCGTGCCTATACCACCAGTACGCACAAAGCGGTCTGCGGTACGCTTCTTCATTTTCAGTACGTATGGCTAAGGTTAGGAATGCTCTCTCGAAATCTGTGTTTCCCGCATCTTACGACCTGGGTACCTTTAAAAAAAACCGGCCAAGTGCGAGTCGGACTCGCGCACCGAGGGTTCCGTACTCAAGAAGTACTGAAGCAAAACAATCAGGCATACTAATATAGATGTAACACGACCAAAACTGTAACGACCAAAGATGTAAAACAGTAATAATTACCTTTGTTTATGAACCGCAAAACTTACTTTGTTTGTAGAGGTTTATTGTTAATATCAAAAAAACTATGCTAGTTAGAGTATTGGCTATAGTTTTCCTGTAAAATATACGTAAATTCCTATTGACCATAATTATTTGAGATTTTTCGATTGGTAAACTCCGGAGATAAGGGGGGGGGAACGGTATTTTTTTAGACATTTTCCCCGATAAATCAAAAACTATCATGACTAAAAATAATTAAAAATCGGTTTTGGAATGTACAAAGTAAACCCTTTCATATACAGTTATCTCACTTTTAAATTTCAACCCTCCGATTTTCCCCCCTTTTTAAATAAGAACAAAAATAATTTCCATTTTTTTTTTTATTCCAGTGTCATTGGGCCACTTATATACACAACTATTCCAAATTTCATATCGATAGCTCCGGTAGTTACTGAAATAATCGAGTGTGACGGACAGACAGACAGACGGACAGACAGACGGAGAAAGTCGCACCATAAGGGTTCCATTTTACCATTTTGGTACGGAACCCTAAAAAGAGCGAATAGGCATCTTCTAGATAAGCGCCACATCTTCGACCACACCGTCACTTTCCATCAGGTGCGCTTGTGGTCAAGCGTAAACCTATATTGAATTAAAAAAATTTAAAACAGATTATTCCCTGTAGGCACTTAAAAACGATATTACTTGCTTTTCATATAGTTTTAGGTCAACGTAAAGTATGTACTCTATAAATTTTTATTCTTCAGATGTCAATGATAAACTCTTTTTGCGGCAATATAGATACCTACTCTGGCTTAACTATGCCAGAAGAAAATCCATGAGATCCATGCAAAACCGAAATTCACGAAGCCGCGGGTTTCTAGGAGCTAGTTTTTAATAACCTCATCACACTTCACGGTTTCTTTCAATCAAAGAGAGACGATAATTTATTTATGAAAGCGAGATATAAGGCCATCACACATAGCAATACAGAATTTTATAAAGAGGCCTGCCTACTCAACAAATCCGCTTTTAAAATAAATAGGCTGTTTGGTTACCATAGGTATGTCTGATTTCAGTACAAAAATTAAAAAAAATGTACCTAAAAATTTATTATTTACATAATGTTTAGGTACATAAGTACATTTTTGTAAATAAATCCCGAAGTTGCGTCCAATTTTTTACAATTTTCAATTTATTACCAATGTCAGTATTATATTATCTGTGCCAATGTTATACGTACTAGAGAGCTAAGGTTTTGGATTATAATTCCAATAAATATTACGAAGTACGTGTATTATCGTTTTCTTTCTAAGTTATGTATTTTAATAGTAGTTTATGAAACGGTTGCATAATGAGTGGTATTAAAACATGAGTGTGAGTTTAAAAAACGAGCCGCAGGCGAGTGTTTTAATACCTAATTATGTAGAGTTCCATACATTACTTTATCTACGCTCATATTAATATCATAAAATCTTGCTAACGTTTGTCGTAAATCATTCACTTTGTTTCATTTTTGTTGCAACTACTAAAATGTCAGGTGGAGTTAAATTTTCTTTAGTAGGTTTCACTGCTAGACATTTTTCAGCGCAAAGTTTTGACTAAGTAACAAAAATAACACAATATTAAAATGTTAAAAATTAATATGTATGCTATGGCGCCAAAATTATGCAAATGTGGCGCAGAATCATAGACAATAGACATTGTTGTTGTTGTCTATGGTCAATCATGGCCCATCCCAAATCCATACTCTCGGCAATGACTACCAACTATATGTTGTCTGTGGATTCACTTAAAAAATATTACATAAAAAATACTACCCCAGATAAAAATACAGGAACCCAGAGCTGCGTATCGTAATGGAAATTATACAACTTTCTTGAAATATTTCCATAGTAGATCGATGTTATAATGAATAACTTTTTAATAATTATAGAAGTCTGTGAATAAAGTAGGTCATTATGTGACACATTTTGATTTCATAATTCGAACTTTAAGCAATGAGCGTAGATAAAAGTTATTACAGTAAACTATAAATTACGTCCTTATTTCGGGTAATACGCCATGCTCTTTTGTACCAGAACGATGTTTTGCGCATGACAAGTTTTGCTAGCTTTCAGCCCCCTCTTTAGGTGTTGTCGTAAATTAGATAATTTGAAAATTTTCACCATACACAGGAACCTGACATTCTCTGGCGTCGCAAATAATATAGGGAACGTGCGCGGCGATAGCTCTGCCAGCTGGTGGCATAAATTGGTAACATATTATCAGTCATCAGGTGACAGAACTTCACTTTATACAAGTGGAAAATTAAAAAAATTTAAAACACCCACGACTTTTGCAGACTTGTAATTGAAAAAGGATTAAATAATTTTTTTGAAACTCCCCGACTAAAGGAAAGTAAGAACTAAGAACCTATCAGTATAATTACAAATCCAAGAAAATCCGCCGGAGCTGCTGTTTTTTGCCTATGACGGTGTTGATGGTGCTGTTTACCAGTTGATGACTAATTCAATTTCTTGATACTTCTCATATACCGGCAGTTTATCAATACTTACTAATTACATTAATTGATATTGGAAACGAAAATAGCAATGGCAGCTCCGACGGATTTTCTTGGATTTGTAATTATACTGATAGGTTCTTAGTTCTTACTTTCCTTTAGTCGGGGAGTTTCAAAAAAATTATTTAATCCTTTTTCAATTACAAGTCTGGAAAAGTCGTGGGTGTTTTAATTTTTTTTAATTTTCCACTTGTTTTATAGTTTTTCGATTAATATATTAATGTAATTTAAATTATATTATTATTAAAAAATGAAAATTAATCTTCAAACTAGCCATTAGCTCCTCTAGCAGCGTTTGAAGGCATCATCCCTTCCAAGTCATAAAGAGACGTTTATTGTGGCGCCCCCTGCTGTTCAATCACAAGAACAATTATCTACGAACCATTGCCAATGAATCACTAATATTTTATACAAAACTGTATCGAAATCGGTTCAGTCGTTTTTGTAATAATTGAGAACATTCGTTTGCACTGTAAATGTTTTTATGGCGCCCCCTGGTGATCGATGTTCGTAACAACTATCTAAGAACCATCGCCAATGAATACCGAACATTATACAGGAAATTGCATCTAAATCGGTCAAGCCGTTTTTGAAATAAATGGGAACATTCGTTTGCAATATAAATGTATTTAATGGCGCCCCCTGGTGATCGATGTTCGTAACAACTATCTAAGAACCATTGCCGCTGAACACCAAACATTATACAGAAAACTGCATCTGAATCGGTCAAGCCGTTTTTGAAATAAATGGGAACATCGATGTGCACAAACGAACACACAAACAAACAAATAAACAAACAAACTAACAAACAAACAAACAAAAATATTTTTGCATTATTGGTTTTTGTGAACAATTTAACATACAAACAAACATAAAATCTTTTTAACAGAGTAATGTACAAACGGTCTCTCACCCTAAACGCATATACCCGTACTCCGTTCCGTCGTGGGTAAAAATTTTAAATACAATAAAGAAGTGAGAAACATTACATTATTTCAATTGAAAATGTATTGTTTCATCTCTGGATATTCGAATATTTGTTATAAAATTAAAAATGTTCGTATGTAACATGATTATAAACAGTACTTACTTCTGGATTCATTTAAGTTTTGTATCAAGATGCTATGGAGGCCGTTCCTGTGACTGTTTTATAACAAATAGGTAATTGGTTTATTAGAGCCCAGTAATGCTGTTCTAGCAGATAAAGTTTTCCCATCTTTCAAAACATCCGTTGAATATTAAAACGTGGTTTTAGAGATTATAAAAAAATTGGTTGTCTGTAAAGTCGGTTTACGGACGATAGATATACGTGATAACGTCATAATTGGTCTCTCTATCGTTTGTTTTATCTTGCCTCTCTATCGCTTGTTGCGCGCTCTCGCTTGCACGCACAGGCTCAGGTGGAACGTTACTATTTTTCATGTGTGGTACTGGTGTTCATTTTATTAAACGTTATCACGTCAAAATCATTTAAAAAATTGGTTGCCTGTAAAGTCGGTTTACTGACGATAGTTGAACGTGACAACGTCTTCTTTGTCACTCGTTCCGCGCTCGCGAGGTAACGCCGGTAACGCCGCATGAGCGAGGTAACGCCGGATGAGTCATGTTTTTTCGTGCGTGCAACCGGCTCTATCGATTTATAAGACGTTGTCACGTCAAAAATAATATCATAATTAGATACGATGTGGCGCTTGTGTCGATTTGTGCTGCCATCTATGGTTCGTGCACGCTCCCTATACTCAGTACAAGCATGAAGCACCGGTACAAGCGTATTGTTACCTCGTGCAGCGCGGCCACCACGTAGTTCGTAGGAATTTTGAAAGATGGCGCTACGTATATCTTATGTAAAGGTTTACGTAAAATAATGGGATGCGCTCATCCTCTATGCTCTATCTAGCAGTATGATTAGAAACTACTACGAAACGTCTTGAAGCTAATTCTTTATAATGCTTTGAGATGGCGTTTAGAAACTATCGTACAATTTTACCTATCGTACAATCGTGTTGTATCGTAATATTAGTAGCCAGTAGGTACTAATATTATTATGTATTCCTTGATATTAGTTATAATAATAACTGAGTTATACATAAAAGTGACTTGGGAAGTTATTAAAAAAGTAGCTAACATTAATACTACATCCCCGTTATGAAATTGTTTCTATGAAATCAATCAAATATAATTATTGAACTTTTAAAATGATATTGAAAAAATGTAAAATGTAATTTCATAAAAAACATTCTGTACTTATTTAATTTTGTGAACTACATCGTCGGATATTTCCTTTATTCGGATGGTTCATATCGCGGTGTTCATGACAAAGTTGGTATAATTATGTATAGGTGGCGCTTTTGGATAACATTAGACATTATAATGCAGGCAATGTACCTAAGTACTTGTGGGTATAACATGGGCACAGATAATATAATACTGAACATGGGTATAACTTATAAGCTTTTTTTTTTGAGTGTTTTTCAAAAGAAATGAAACGGAATTACAGATATCAAAATATTTATTTATAATATATGTTATGACTTAAATTTTTATTGAACACTTTTACAGTTGTTACAAAGTTACTGCAAATCGTTAGAAGCATTTATTTTTTATTTGTAATGAATACAAAACTCACTAAGTGCAAAAAAAATTTTTGGGATCGACTCAGTCGAACTAACGAGACCGCTTACAAGTTCTCCTATATACACATCAGTCACTGGTAACCGCCTATTTGAGGTATCTTCCAGTTTAATGTCATGGCACACCCATTTTGTATGGTCCAATGAATCATCTTCGTCCTGTGAAAAAAATTTGATTAACTAATGGTCGTTTGTCCATTCGAACAATAACGGAGAGATTGATGATTTGACGAGTATAAATAGTGCTAGATATCCGTTTCCACATGGAGCATTTTGAAATTATAGAATTATTTTAAGACGCGTCAAGTTATATTTTTAATTAAGAGATTTTGCGAAATAGAATGGGGTCATTGGCTACGTAAGTACATCAAATCCATCAGGTGCATGTACTACTATGGGGACGCAGCACAGACTGTAGACAAGCTAAAACAGCTACTTGTCTGTAACACAATTAAACAAACACCTAACAGCATTGACATGTAAATCTATGGACTCCGGTTGTAATGAAAAATTCACGAAAGAAGTGTCCCGAGAAAACCTATATAAACGAGTGTGCACGTGTATTTTTATAAACAAACTAAAACATTGTAATTTATGTCTTAAAACATTATTATACAACATAATTTGGCTTGACTATTTTTTCACCCTTTGCAGCTTCGAGCGGCATTATTAACGCGTGTTCTCTACGAATCAAACACGAGACTGAAGTGCGATTGCTGATTGCTGGAAGATGCTGAACTTTTTCGCGTTTTGGCCCTCTTTCGGATCGGACACTTTTTAGCGCTGACCCGAAATCCATAGTAATATATTATATCAATGCCTAATAGCAATACTTCTACGACTTAGTAAAGACTTAGCCGCACACGGCTCGTAAGGTTAAGCAACCCGCGCGTACATCGAGAGCAGTACGAGAACGGCCATATTCAAACAGGTCTGCAGACGAAGCGGTCTAGAAGCGAATCGTATGAGGCTTAATTATCATATTATATGGTTTTGCGTAGCGTCATAACGATACGCTTACGCTTACGAGCCGTGCGCTAAGAGCCAAATTAAGAATAGTCGTATAGGCATGATAACAGGGCATTTCCTACTAAACAAACACTTTTCTACTCTATGAATCATGGACAGTCCTCTGTGCAGAGCTTGCATGAAGGAGGACGAAACACCGGCACACGTGCTACTAAGGGGCAATGGAGTAACGGATCAACGCGAGAACTACTTTGGCTCCTCAGGAATTCTATGCGGCCTGGGAGGCCTGGGACTCCACGTACAATGGACGAAGCGGCCAATCGCAGAAAAGTCCCAGGAACAAAAGAAATAAGAAG
Organism: Coenonympha arcania; assembly: GCA_036785405.1. NCBI lineage: Eukaryota > Metazoa > Arthropoda > Insecta > Lepidoptera > Nymphalidae > Coenonympha > Coenonympha arcania. The sequence continues at coordinate 12,312,371 of CM072065.1, forward strand.
CAAGTATCAAATAATGGTTACCCAACACTTTGTTTTATTATTCTTTTTATTAAGTCTCAGCGGCGTTTCTCTTTCAAGTGTTTGGCCATTCCACAGTGAATACTTTAAGGAAAATTGTTTTGCATCTTCACTTTTCGTTGTGTTTCCATTACTGTAGTAGTATTTCATTACGTGGGTCACACTTTTTATTTGCTTCGTAGATAAAAGATACTTTATCGGTGAATCACTCAAAGAATTACTGTCCTCTGCATACTGAAATTCAAATTATTCGAATGAACGAATAGGACCGATAGATACGTTTGTCCAAGTGATAACAAATAAATGTGTACAGGATATTTATTAATATTTATCGTTCTCAGGGTTCCGTACACAAAGGATAAAAACGGGACCATATTACTAAGATTTTTCCGTCCCGTCTGACACCAGGCTGTATATTATCTTGGACCGTGACAGTTGGATACTTGAAATTTTGCACAGATGATGTTTGTCCGTTGCCGCTACAACAACAAATACTAAAGAATAGATATAAACATTTACCCTTAATTAGTGTTTATATCTATTCTTTAGTATTTGTTATTATTGTTGTAGAGATTTCAACGAACAGAAAACATACCAACTTTTTGAAAAAAGCTGATATTTTGACGGGTGAATTTTCGATTGAAAATTAGGGTGCTTTTTCGATCTTCAAAATAACGTGAAAAAAATAAATATTTTTAATTAAATAAATTACAGCGTGTTTGGGATATAAAAAGGTAAATTTTCACCAAATTTCGTGAAAAAAAAAATTTTTTTTGTAAAAGTTAAAAATGAAAAACCAAAAACTTGGTTTTTAGAATTTTTCACATCAATTTTGAGGTTATGTGAAAAAAGTGTAAATCTAAAAGTTTTAGATCTTTTTATTACCTATAACTTTGTCATTTGACTTTTTCCATAGGACTTTAAGTTTTGCTGAAAATCAAGAAAAACCGTTATTTACCCTTAAAAACTCATCCCCACCCCCTTCCCGACCTCAAATCGCCCGTAAATTATTTATCCTTTAATTTTTATAATATTCTCTTCCTTTTCTAATGGGTTTCATCCTACTATTATTTTTTTTTCACTTTTTATTATTTTTAAAGGCTTCTACCCTGGTCTAGTAGGTCGTCTCCCTACGCAACGGACGTTGACGTATGAAATTATATTTTTTTATCTATCCCGAACTTTTAATCTAAAGTATTACGCGGGACAAACGGGCCGGGACAAAAATATTTCTAACGCATAACGGAGTCCGCGGGAACTGCTAGTTATAATAATAATACTATTGAATCTTCGAAGTTCCATTAACCTTCTATCTACCACTATTTTGTGGTTTTTAAAAATTGGTCAAAAGCGAGATGGGCTCACTCAAACTCACTTTGTTGTATAATATCTTCGTGTCCGTGTAGTAACTTAGCCAAGTTTTCTTATCTTCTAATGGTATTGCCAAACGATTTAAATCACTTTGTTTTAAGTCTTGTTTTAGACAAGCCGTTTTAAGTTCCACATCACAATAAACTTGGAATGGTTCCGAAGGATTCAGGTAAAAGTCTCCGGATTCTGGAAAAAAAGAATAAATTATGTCTTATCTGATAAAACCAATTAAAAGAAGACGAACACACATTTGTTGTACTACAATAAGCTAGTTTGCATAAAAGCAGGAGGTCGATTCACGTAACGTTTTCACACACTGAGTGATGTGAATCAAGAAAATAAATTGAAAAAATTAACACTGAAAAATTAACTTTACGTCTTTGGGCTTAGAGTGTAAAATTGAATGTATTTCAACACAAGAAATACAATCCTTCAAAAATATTGTGCAAAGAAAATTTAATTTCACGATTCTCGACCATGTGCTTTTGAACTTTATTCAATTTTACGCTCTATAGTCATCAAACTAATTTTTAGTGTTTGCGAAAAAATTTTTGATTTCAATATTATCGTCTGCTTATATACGTAAATGACCTTTTTACCCACGACGGAACGGAGTACGGGTATATGCGTTTAGGGTGAGAGACCGTTTGTACATTACTCTTTAAAGATTTCCCTTCACGAGATGTAGACGACACGTTACGTGAATCGCCTACCTGATCGATTCACTGTACGAGACATCTTATAAAGTTTCACAGTAAATCACTTTCTGTCTTCATAAATTATACATTTCAACATTCTCTTGGGTTAGTTTAAAAACTGACTGCCTGCATATTCGAATTGCAGTTGGTTCGATTCCCGGCTTGGTAAAAGTCTTTTCGAAAATATTAAAATACATATTTTCAAAAACACAGGAATGATTCCTTTGAGTGAAATTGATTAATTGCAATTTTTTATCCACTCTTGGCGCCAGAATTGCGCCAAATGCTAGTATTAAAAAAAAACTGTTAAAAACTTACGGATTTGTAGTTGGATAAAAAAGGAACTCACCATATTTATCGTTGCAAGAATTAGCTGGATTGGAGATGGAGCTGCTTGCTTCTTCTTGGTCTAGTCCTTGAAAATTAGATTTTTTTATAATATAATAGTTGCACCCCTCCTATAACTACCTACATACCTACCCGAAATTACATTCCGTTCCTAGTTGTTACTTCAGCCTCGAGCCTTAAGGCTTGAAGAGATGGCAAACTGGTTCTTTTTTACGATGTTGTTTAAATAAATGATCATCGAATCCTTAAAGAAAGAATATGTTACGGAAAATAAGGGTTTAATGAACAATCGTTATTGGCAAGAAAATGAATTTTCTCAAAAACTCTTTCAGGAAAAAAATCCCAAAAAGCATCTAATTTTGTCATACTTACATGTAAATGGTGAGAGCTATGTTCGGAGTATCTTTGCGCGATCGAATCAGAAATGAGGAGATCCGCAAAAGAACCAAAGTAACCGACATAGCTCAACGTGTCGCAAAGCTGAAGTAGCAATGGGCGGGGCATAATATAGCTAGTAGGACCGATGGACGTTGGGGATCCAAGGCGCTGGAATGGCGGCCACGCACCGGGAAACGCAGCGTCGGTCGACCACCAGGTGGACGGATAAAGAAAGTCGCGGGGAGTCACTGGCCGCAGGCGGCGCAAGGTCGTGGTGTTTGGCGGTCATTTCAGGAGGCCTATGCTCAGCATCGGACGTCCATCGGCTGAAACGACGACGACGACGAAAGATTTGAACCCTAGGCCATAGAGTATGAGGCAGACTTTTTAACCATAGGCTAGTTATCAATGCTTCATTAGGAAGGACTTAAAGGATCTGGCCGCCAAATGATGTTTGGTTTTTGGCAATTTGTAAAGCTAAAAATTGTGGCATGTTTATATCAAAACCTTTGTTTATTAGTGCCCATTATTAGAATTTTTAAGTATAACCTAAATGGGATTTGGAACATTGCTATGCAAATTTGCGAACATGTGATAATAATGAGTAAGCTTGCAAATTACGAAAAACTAAATAAAATTGAAATTTGGCGTGCAGACCCTTGTACTCAACGTTTAAAAATTATAATGATGTTTCATCTTAAGCAAGTGTTTGGCTCATAATAATGACAAGACAGGCGCTGTATGTTCGCTATGAAGTCTTACCGTTCGTTGTTTTCGGGCATTCTTCCTTTACCTGAAAGAATTTTCACAAGGTGTCACATTAAACTCGTATGTATAAATAGATATACGTAAGCTTCATTTGTAAGTAGAAGCAAAACTAGTCTGTACCTATTACATTTTTTTAATACAACAATAACTCTCTAAACTTATTACTCACACTTTACTTATTTTTCACATAGGCTCTCATGAAAAGTCTACCACCGGGTTTGGAAGGCAGGTTTGCACTGAGAAGAACTGGCAAGAAACTCGGAATTGGTTCGGTTTTTAGGGTTGCGTATTCAAAGTATAAAAAACGGACGCTTTTACTAAGACCTCGTCGCCTGTCCGTTCGTCCGTCCGTCTTTTACCAGGCTCTCTAGAACAGTGATAGTTAGTCACTTTAAATTTTCAACCAACTCCAAAAAAAGAGAAGGTTCTTAATTCGACTAAATTGAGAGCCTGAAACTTTTGACTGGGTGAATCGATTTTGATGATTCTTTTTTATTAGAAAGCTGACGCTTCCCGTGTGGTCCCATTTCAAATTAGTCCAGTTCTATAGAAACCCATATCAGCCTTAAATTTTAATTGGAAATGATGTATTCAACAGTAGTTTGATGAGAGTTGAAGTCGGTTATTTGTTAATTAATTAACGTAAATTATCACGTTACATTAGGTAGACGCTTTAAATTTTCATAGAGTATTTGGTTATATATTCACTTTAAAAATAAGTAAAAATTAAAAAAATATATATTCAAGAGGGGCTCCCATACATAAAAAACGTGTTTTTTTTGCCTTTTTTATTGATAATGGAATGAACCCTATGTGCACGAGTCCGACTCATACTTGGCAGATTATTTTGTATAGCTTTGCTTTCGACTCCGTTCGCATCCCGTATAGGTTCGTTGGTTTTCCCGGGATCAAAAATAACTTACCTATGCATTCTTGGGGTTATTTCCGTAATAAAATTTAAAAAACCCTTTTTCTTTTTATTTAATTTAAAGATAAAACCAAAGTTTACTTACCACTTTTATTTTCAACGCCACTGAAAGAAGAAAGTGTCATGATTACTTGACAGGCTAAACAAACATTAAAGTTAAAAATACTTTTCACTAGACACAATTTCGGTTGCACTTGTTGATTCAGTTATGGGACATAGCTTTATTAGCGCTTCTACATAGTCGGCGAATATAGGCGATTATCGTCTGTAATCGTCAGTGATCGTGGACGATCGGGAACACCGCAGTCTTTGGTGATTGCATCCAAGGCACGTGTGACACGCGTGCCGATAATTTCATTCACCTGCGGACAGCCAACGACGCTAAACGGGCGTCACGATTTGATGGCAATTATGTTGATACTTGCACGACGATCGTGGCTATTACTGCCAACTACAAACGATAATGCACGTGAAAATCATCGCCGCTCATCAAGAGAAGCCATGAAAATATTGTAAAGTAACTTTTCCTGCCACATTTGATTCACGGGAATTCAATCAATTAAAAAGTATTTAAAAATATATATTTAAAACACTCACATGATCCATTTTTTTTACTAGTAAAAGTGAATTCCTGAAATAAAAAGAAACATTGCATTTTATTATACTTATATCATTAAAGTTACAGAAGCATTTAACAAACTTTATAACTTCTACTCAGAACTGGGTATTGCTAATTCATATTTTTAATCATGGAATCATCCGTCCATCCGTTTGTGCAATGCAATGTCCACATGCCACAGCTATTTTAATGACTAGACGAGCCAGATGTTCATATGATACGTCTGCCCCTGTCATGTGAGCGCTCGCCATCCAGAGACATTGACGACCGAATGGCATAACGGTAGCGAACCTGCCGTCTGCGTCGGAGGTCGTGGGTTCGATTTCCACTACTGGTAAATTTGTTTGATGAGCACGAATGTTTTTCGATGTCTGGGTGTTTTTCAATATATTATATTTATGTGTATTAGTATGTATGTATATTTATCAGTTAACTAGTACCCACACAAGCTACCGCTTACTTTGGGGTTAGATTGCGATGTGTGTAGTGTCCTGAAATATTTATTTATTATGTGTCAATGCTCAGCAATTTATTCGGCTACGGCCCCTCAAACCGAAAAACAGTATTCATTCGCAATGACTCCTTCACGAAAGAATATCTGACATTTCAGTGGTACCCATACAGGCAATATCAGCACCAAAGTCATAGTAAAACCTGGTATTTCTTCACTTGCATTCTTAGAACTTTGAGTAATAAATAATTAATAATAAATAAATATATACGGGACATTTAACACATCGCAATCTTGCCCCAAAGTAAGCGATAGCTTGTGTTATGGGTACTAGATAATAGCTGATAAATATACATACATACTAATATACATAAATACAATATATTGAAAAACACCCAGACACTGGAAAACATTCATGCTCATCACACAAACATTTACCAGTAGTGGTAATCGAACCCACGACCTCCAGCGCAGACAGCAGTTTCGCTACCACTACGCCATTCGGTCGTCAAATGTCGTCAAAGTAATAACACCTTAATATTGTGACACTGTTAAAATTGATAAATAAAATATAAAACTTAGGCCCGTATTGGCGTTTGAGACAGACCATAGAATGTAACTTGGAACGAAACTGAAAGATGATAATTCTTGCACTGGTCTTGTTATTGTTTTTGAGGTCTTACCACAGGTGGTTCTGTGCTAGGACGCACTGTAGTATCTACTGGCTTTGAGGAAGCTGGTCCTGTGGTGGAAGATGGAATTGAATTAACGGGTCCTGTGGTAACTGTTGATGAAAGGCTTCCATCTGAAAGTATAGAGTTTAAAAATAGAAATATTAACATTCTGGCGGGCTTCTGTCTGCACGTTTTTGGTTAGTTCAGGTGAAACTTTTTACCGCCGTCAAACCAAATTCATCCAAATTCTCGCCATTGAACTCAGCAAAAATGTCATTTTCCTTAAGTATATTTAGATATTGTAAGGTAAATATTATAATAAAATTACGATATCTATAAAAATAAAATAAGGAAAAAAATAAATCAACATATTGCGCAGGGAAACTTCGCTAATTAGCTTTAGAATAAATAATTAAAAAAATATATATGAATATCTTTTCCTACTCTAGATAGGTAAGTTAAAAGTAAAAATATTATGTTTTTAAAATAATTTAAAGTATAATAAGAAAAAAGACTTAGGTAATTTCAGAAGTAGTAGAAGCAGACAAACCTGACAAATGGAGTCCTTAAATCTTTTTTAATTTTTAACGTCGGATGAAGACCTACGTTTCTTATACTACGAGTGTAAATATTCATCAAACAATTCTATATGTTATACTATAAATATTCATAAACTACCAGACCTATTTCGCACTTTCCCTGTAAACTGGGGATCATTAAGTAAAGTGATTGAATCTACATTTTAAAAGGAACAAAAACATCACAAATAAAGTAAAGACCCATAAAGAACTTAAGCCCCTTTTGGTACCTGCACTGTTTCTAATTCTATAAATATTTAAAATACACACCTGGGTTGGCTGAATGACAGGAAGCTAAACTTAAAACGAGAACTAAAACGTGTCCAAACGGCGACATGTTGCTGAACATACTGGCACAATTAGTGCTTACTAAATTACTAATTAACCTTAAAATAAAGGGGAAAATGTTAAGGAAAACCGCAAAATGGTAAAAATAAACTTATTTAGCAGCATTGCGATAACCTCTTCAACGCAGTCGTTATACTTTAGTAATAAGATGGGAGGTCCTGCCTTCAATTTATAACAACGCTATTCGTTTTGTTTTACCCCCATTTCTTATCTGGAAGGAGCAATCTTCCGTTACGACAAAAACTTACCATCAACTACCAAGCATATTTATAATGTTTATTAACTCCACATCATTCCACTAAAAAATAAATTATTAATTATTTTTCAAGAGCCAAGTTCATTAAACTTGGCTCTTGCAAAATACGAGTAGTTACCTACTTATCGAATTTTTGCAGAAGTAAGATTAGATCACGAAATAGTTTTCGATATTTTCAATCCCGCGGGAACCTTATATTATCTGACGTTTGAAAATTAACAAAGGCTGATCGACTTTCAAGGAAGATTGCTGTAACTAAGCTTGCTTAAGCTTCATTCCATTCAAATTAATTTTATATTATCAGGATAATAATTAGCTACAATCACATCAGCTGAAATAAAATGGTGCAGATCTCCTCAATCTACATCCTCATGGAATCGAATATTATAGAAAATTTACCTTACAATGCATACAATCAATACTAAAACATTTGTGTCTTTCTGTACAGTCCATTTGACTCTACCCTTGGAAGAGCACTTTACCCTCGTTTTATGGCAACCATTTTATTATTTTAAACTATCACAAGTCACGAGAGATATTGTCTTGAAAGTTGAAAATCCATTTTAAATACTCGATTTTTTAATAATCGATTGTAAATGGGATCTAACAGGATGCACTTTCACATAATGCTGCCTGTCGCACCCACCAATGTATTAGTGAGAGTAAAGAAGACAAAAATAAAATCGGTGTAGGACATTAAGCAATCATTGCCCAAAATCTACTTCTACCGTGAACTTTACCAATTCTATAAGTATTTTCGCAAACTCCCATGGCAGATCTATGTTCTGCTTTCTCGGAATAGTATCTTTGAGAGGATGCGTCTTACATTCATCATCTTCAAACTGACATTTATGGAGTTTTATTAACGCAACGGCACCAAACACAATTGAATATTTTTTGGTACAATAAGGGCATGGTTTATAATATTCATGATCGAAACATTGCCAAGTGCCAAATATACATTTTTAATACATTTGCTCAAAAAGTAGACATTTCCATGCGTGTTTTGCATGCGGAAAGTTATTCTTTTCCGCACAAGTGCTTTTTTGTTTTCCTCCTGCGCGGCACTGGAGCGGGCGCACCAGGACGCGCACGAACACGAGCACGAAACGCAAATACGGAGCAGTCAAACACGAAAAAACATATTGATTGTACAATATATTTTTTCCCAGATGTATTAAAAAACGTCGGTCAATGCACGTGCGGAATTGTCATTTCTACTCGTCCTTATAGTTGACCCGCGCCTTCGGCAAATAGAAATGACAAACTTTCCGCACTTATATTGAAATGTACTATTATCCACCTAAGGAATCAAGAGTCTTCTGCGCAAAGCCTGCATGCAGGAGGGGAAACACCGGCACACGTGCTACTTACACCGGCACACGTCTGCTAAGGTACATTGGCGAGTCACACCAACGCGAGATCTACTTGGAATCCTCAGCAACATTCCAAGACAACCTGCGTGACCTGGGAGCCCTCCTCGGATTCTGGAGTGAGCTCGGCTATCTGGAGTGATCAACGGACGAAGTAATTGCTTAAAATGGGAAAAGTCCCAGACACAAGAAGAAGAAAAAGATGATTACGACTGTAACTGATTAAAACTGCAACAGCAATTTTCAACGCGTTCTTAATACATTTTCATCTTAAAAAGATAAAGTACTTAAATAAAAATGCTTCTTTCAGCTTTTAAACGGACAACCACTTAAGGGAGCTGAAAATTATATCACAAGTCAGCAACGCTCAGGACGTGAGTCTAGCTTAAATGGTTGTTTTTATGAAGCAGTTAGTTCAGTTTAATTGCCTGCAGCTGGCAGTATTACTTCAGCATAAAACATCAAACGGTTTTTCTGCAAACAGAAGTAAATAGAACACATTCTGTCTCAACTCTCAACCATTTATTACTGGGTACGGGTTAATTAACGAGTTAGGCGGTTCATTCAAGTGTTGGGCTAGAGGCTTCATATTATATACCTTTGAGAGTATTATGGAGAGGTCTCCTGCAAATAGTTTTACTCGAAATTAGCCATCAATATTTATCAAGTCATATCCCTAGCACTTTTGGAAAGATTCTGGATGTACTTGCTCTCTCTATTTCAGTTGTAAGAGTAATATTAAAGCATGGAAGTGCCCGTTTTGTATTAATTAATTATTTAAAATGTTGTGGTAAAAACGTAAATTGCAAAAATTCTTACAAGATTGGCTCATACTTAGTGATTGGTCGATTAGCCCAATGTGTCAGCAGACTACAATTGAAACTTTAATGACGTCGTATTTGAGCGGAGGAAAATATTAACTTAATATTATTTTGTTATTTCAAGGACTCGCTTATTCTTCAATCATAAACGAGATTTTATATATTTGATGTTTTGTATAACATAGCTGCTTCCCTGCGCGCCTTTGTCTCAAAATGTATATTTATTTTGTCTTTTCAAGTAGGTACTAGGCAGGTAAGCTTTGTTCAGAACATGACAATACAGCATTATTATTTTTGAAAGCATATTTTCTCTTTAACTTGACGCAAATTGTTACATATTTCATATCAAAGTTTTCACATTATTGCAAAATGTATCTGTCTGGTTATTGCGAATTGCAAAAATTGCAATTGTATGTACTGAACGAATTTAAATAGGGAGGTCTAGAACAACTAAGCATTTCATTCATACTACAATATTTAAACATAATCGTTCTTATTTAAATAGAATAAAAACGATTCAATTTTGTCCTTTTCACTCTTACGAATGGGTACTTTGGTAGGTGCGACAGGCAGCACTGCGCGAGAATGTCACAGAAAATGACCAAAGCAAAGCAAGTTTCCAAAAAAATATTTCACAGCGATATTGGAAATTTTTACTACTGACACAAATGAAAAAAATTACATTTATCTATTGTAATTTTAGTTTTAGAGCAGCTTTTCGGTTAATTTTCTGTGAAGACTTTTTTCTAATCGTGTTTCTACCTCGAAGCGAATAATTAAATACCCTAGATTTAGAATTTAGATTTAAATAAATGACATTTTAAATTTGAAAGTAAGAAATTGTCTTTATCTATCTAAAAATATCTTTAGTCTATCTCTGCAAATCACTAAGGTAAAACCCTTGATAACTAATGACACTTTATAGTAGAAAATATACTAGACTAGTTTGTCATCAGCTTAATAACTAAGGTGATGACAAACTTTAGGTTATGTACATAGTCCAACTAGACTCAGTAGCACCTGAAAGCACGTACAGTCCGCTCAAACAGATCTGCACGAGCTACTATGCGGGGATAAGCGATCACGTTGCACCTTATTTGCGTGCTGACTTTGCCATTCCCACGAATAAACTAACTTGATCAACGTTTCGAATGAGTTGTAGTAAAATACCAGTGACGATCTGAAACACCCTGGCGCAGTTGGAGAGGTCGCGGGTTCGATTCCCGCAACAAGCCTTTGCCAGTTCTGAGGCAATAGGGAAATTTCCCTCCAGGTAGGTGTTACGCCTGGGGACTTCTTGTGATCCGAGCGTATCTCGTCAGATCCTCCAAGCGGACCCTTGCGGGTCCCGGGGTAATTGTTCGGGGCGATGGCCCGAGCGTATAATGTCAGAACCTGTATTTATACAATATACAACGCTCGTCGAAAACTCTGTCAGCGTATGCTGGGACTGGCTATGCCATCTAACATCAGCTATCGAAGACCGCTGCAAGCCTGAGTGGAATTTTATAATTTCTGAATTAAACTAATTCAGCGTTAGACTTTCGAGGCTTTGATCGCAACAAGTTACCATTGCACCGCACTGCCAAATGATTTAGAGTTCTGGTGCACCGTTTTTTATTTACGCCCGATTTGTTTACGGCGGTAAATCTCCGTGGGAGATATTAAAGACAAGTGTGCAACATAGGTACGTGTTCTATACGTGAATCTCATAATCCGGTGTCATCTTACGATAGCTCCAACATGACTAGAGTCTGGAGATCAGGAGCGAGATCGACGGCTAAACGAGCTTTCCGAGGCACGGCGGTGAAACAACGCCAATTTTTTATTTACAAGCTACTAAAAATAAATGTTTACTAACCCCAAGTTCGAATCTAGGACCTCATGCTCTGGAGTCGAAGATAATCACCATTATACCAAAGGACAATGAGGCCACGTAGGATGTCTGCTAAGAAATTACCTAAACTGTTTGTAATGAACTCATTTCAACTCAAGTCAACAGGTGCTATATAGGAACAACATCATGTTATGTTCGTTTTCGAAATTTATAACAAATGAGTCAAGTACAAGTAAAATTGTGATTTTGATTCTGAAAATAAAATACCTGAATTATGACCTTCGTATTTCATTTCCAGGTGACAAACACTCACCTTCAGAGAAACGACAAATCTGAGTGAGTGGTGTTTACTCGGGACATTCGTCTTCCGAAGGCGATATTTACTTTGTCTTGTTTACTTGCGTTATTTGATTTAGCAATTTTATAAGGAGAGGTTGCAACACCTCACATAGGTCTCTTACAAGATTCACGCTGTTTACTTGCCATCATCTCAACCGATTAATACACTATGCTTATAACATAACTCCCTTTGATTCCAAGATAGAATACTGAGAAAATAATAACAATGTAGAACATAGGAAAGCTAATCTTATAATAATGAGTATGACAGATAATATACAGAAGCTGGATCCCTGACCACCGGTGGCTTGGGCTTTTAAAGCCCCGCGACCAGTGGTGGACTCAATTTTTTAATATTTTTAAACGTGTTTTTTTTAATATTTTAAAAACATGGTTAAAAATTTTATTTAATTGTATTAAAAATAAATGAGAGTCAGTATTACGATCATAACAGTGCAAGTGCCTTTTACAATTAATAGGCGATTTTACACATTTCTACCACAGAACCGCAAGATGCCGAGAGAATGAGAGAATCCTTATGTACCTATACCTATTTGATATCCAGCGAATTCTAACGAACACTTTTTCTTCTACGTTTCTGATACAAACCACTAAGATGCGGAACACCCAGTTTTCGGGTTCCCAGCCACGAACGATAATTTTGGTGCCTTTAAGGGAAAAGAGAATACTAGCTTTCTAAGCAAGGTCGCTCCACCCTAAACGTCATCATTGCTTTACATCTAGCAGATTGTAGTCAACCGCAAGTCTATCGATAATAATAAAAAAAATTGTACATAAATACACTATTTCTCAACGGGCTGATTTTTTTAATCGCCATATAAACTATCTGAGGAATCTTAATGGCAAAACAAACCCTTAAAATAAAACGATGCACATTGACAAGGATCATGTGTCAAGTGTTGAACCCTAGAAGGCTTTAAAAGCTTAGCTGAGGTTTAGCCTATAAATCCGAGGAGGCCTAAAAATTTGAGGAAAGAAGATTGTAGCAAGATCCAGTACATAAAATCCAAGCTTATTCTGGATGGAATACTAAAACTACAGCTTAATACTGATAAAATTTTCTTAAAATCTTTATAGAATTGTAATAGTATATTTTGATGTTATTCGTAACGAACGATACACGTACTAATATACTTTATCCACGGATTCAGAGTAGAAAATCTGAAGAAGATTTAATTCATAATTATAACCACACATGGAAGAAGGATAAATACGAAAATCTTTTTTTAGGCTTTACAAAAATAAGACATTTTATACTTCCAAATTCAATGGTAAAAGCTTTGCTTAAACAGTCAATCAGGGAGTCAGTAATTTAGAGGGTAATCTCGTAAGTAGATAATTAATAATTAAGTGTACTACGACAGTATTAAAATACTGTAGCGTAAATCGAAATCTTAATAAACTAGTAGACACCTTAATGAATTTCATTATCAGAAACTCAAAACTGTTGAAGATTGAAGTCTGAATTTTGCTTTGAATTGTCTCGCAGAATATGACAATATAATTAATTATCCAACGAAACATTTTAGGTATTCAATTTCTAAATAGTAGACTCTTTACTGTGTAAATGCTTATTTTATTAACTGATGCTTCATTTTGTTTTACCTATCTGCCTGTGACTATGTCTGTTCAGTAAAATGCAAACTTATACCTGCATGTAAGTGTTACTAGAACACTTGAGTTTTAAAAAACTTAGTCCTACTCTAATATATAAAATTCACAATGTTTTGTAACAAAACTCCTCCAAAACGGCTTGACCGATTTTCATGATTTTTTTTGCAAATTCTGTCTGTTCCTCTGAGAATAGGACGGACACTGTTTCAAATCCCTAACTGCTAATTTATACGGCAAAACAACATTTGTCGGGTCAGCTATAATATATAGTAATTTTGGAGTCGCATTTACCATTACTCCGCCTATGATTCGATATATACGCGCAACATATTGGTACCATGAAGAAAGGAAATGGGATCAAGATTTCTTTATATAAGTAAACTAGTTGACCCGCCAAACGTTGTTTTGCCATTAGGGACATAAAAAAAATAGCTTACGACCTACTCTCAGACCTATTGAACATACACAGAAAATTTCATAACATGCGGTCTAGTCGTTTCAGAGAAGTTCGGTAACAAAAATTTACACGAGGATTTCATATATTAAAAAATAGATATATTATAACGAACCTATAATTAAAACGAAAGAAGATTTAGAAAAGATAACCAAACAAGGGAAGAAGAATATCAAAAATGTTTAACTCGAAAGTAATTAAATATCCACCAATTACTTTTTCAGTTTTATTTCAAGCCCAATTTAGTCCGGGGCATTTTTTGAAAGCGCAATTTTCGACGGGCGTGTAATAGTCGCGTCCGTAATGAAATCTCGTCCTAAATGTTTAGATCGAACAAGCGCGTATCCAATTTGTTTTTAACAAGCCCGACTTGATAAAAAGAATCGGATGGCCAATATTAGACATGACCTTCCTTTATTGGAAGAGATCTTTCGTAAAAACATGGTTATTTAAGCGATTCTTATTCATCATCATCTTCCTGCCCTATTTCCAGATAAACGCGTCATCGTCCTTTTAGTAACAAGATTTTCATCCACATTTTCATACTATGCCAGGCCATGTTCACTTGTCACGTGATTGAGGCAGCTACAAGTAGTATGGACAAGAAGCTACAAGTAGTATGGACCGATTTCACACGGCTGCCGCGCGCCGGGTAGGTTGCACGCGTTAGTTCTTGTATGGTCTTTTTCACGTGCTGCGCAGTTACGAGGCATCCTTACGTCGAAAGAGATAAACTTACGCGATAGAAGGAGAGCACAACTTTAGGTGCATATCGGAGGTGGAACCCGGCGCTATGGCGAACTGAATTACACTTTTTTGTGTCAGTGCTAGGGTCGCTATTTCTTTAAATTATAATGTGGTTCACTCCGTAAGATCATTTAAAGAGTACCATTATGTACTATTATGTATTCAGTGGCTACAATCATACCACGCTAACCTTTTACTCCTCATTGCTTCTGTCACTGGCGTAACTTTTAAACTTCCCTTTGTTTACTCGTTCCATAACCTATCAATTCTCGGCACACTACACATCCATCTCAACATTTGCATGTCGGTCGCATGCACTCTTCTTTCATCTGTCCCGTCTACCGCCCAACACTCTGATCCATACAAAGCGACAGATCTGATGATCGTCTTATAAATTTCCCCTAAATTTTCAGGGGCATTCCTGAATCGCATACGACACCTGAGACCTGTTGCCATTTCATCCATTCCGCATTAATTCTATTGTTTACATCTGGATCAATATTTCCATAAAGCGATTCAAGACCTGCAGATAAAAAAATGTAAAGACAACTTTTTCAACGTCATGTCTTTTGGGTCTTTAATATAAATTCGCTCAGAATCAGGAACACTATTGGAAGCTGCTCCAAAATATCCTCTATTTTATATTTTAATGGAAGATTTTAATTTGTGTTGGTAGTAATATGATTTAAAAAGGCTCAGATTTTTTTTTGGTGGACTGACTGAGTTTTGTAGTTGTAGTAGTAGTAGTATAATTAAGTGCAACGTCGTTTTTCTGTTATATTATGGTGCCGCAATGCTGTCTGTCGCACTCACCAACGTGTGAGTGGGGAGGACATAAATAAAAGTCTACGACCTTAACCGTTCTGTACAAAATCATTTTAGAGAATTGACCCCTACGATAATAATGGAAAGAAAGAAAGAAAGAAAGAAAAAACTTTATTTCATGAAAATGCCACATGTAACAAAAACATACATCTTACGTACTAAAACGATGCCTGGAGGTTCCCCCACTCGGGCAACAAAAACCAATAATTGCCCAAGTGACGGAAGCACCAGACACCGCCTGTCACATGTGGCACAACCCGGAAAAAGGCCCCAACTCAGCATGGTGCTGTGTACCCCATATAAGCATGGGAGCACATAGCGCTGATATGGGGTAATAATATCACTTGAGCAATACTACGACTTGTGTGTCACACATGGTTTTCATTTTAGGTGGTACTTTTAATGTTAAACTTAAGTTAAGCGTAAAGTTACTGCTCAGCATATTTCAATATAAAACTTTGAAAGCACTTACCTTGAAATACTAGTTTTAATGGCTAGTAAAATCGGCTAGTTTTAGTTTATGATACCCATTAGAGTTTCGAAATTGTTTCTTTATGCGCAAGATAAAAGTTAAAAGGACTTACATTTTATTAAAGCCTTTTCAGAATAATGTACGTTTATGAAACTATACCTTAATATATTTAGAAGCTTGAAAAATCCTTAAATTTTCCGTTAAAAGCAAATAAAAATATAAATAATAAACAATACGAGCCGTTATAGCAAAATGCCTATCTATAATATGAGCTGTTAAACAAACCGGCATGCAGTAGTTAAAGTAAGTTACAAACACTTTACTTTTATATTTTCAAATACAAAATTAAAGATTAAATTAACTCGCACGTTTCAGCGTAACTTATTTCTATTTCTTTCTTTATGAGGCAAATATATAGTACCTACTAGCTTTTGCCCGCGGCTTCGCCCGCGTGAATTTCGGGCTGTTACAAATACCGTGGGAGCCAACGATTTTCTGGTATAAAAAGTAGCATACGGGATAGACAAACAGTCAACTACTACAACAACTAAAAGAAACATCGGCTTAGTTGTTTTACTGCTCTTCCCGCTTCCGTCCTTAATCAATATAGGTTTAACTACGGGGCTCAATGTATCTACCCATTTTCACATTTACAGCATTACTATCCCATATTGCATTGCTCATCTAAAACATACTATATTCATAACGAATTTTTGATAACTGGCTTAGTTTTTTAGTAATGAGGTAAAACGTCGTTTTACTGATATATTCTTCCGCAACGCTGCATACCAACCTATTCTTACCTAAGCTAACCTGGAGTTCGTGCAATTTCAGTACCCATTTTCACATTTATCGTATTAATTTTCCATATCCCTTGTCAACTAAAACAAAAATTTTCAGTAGCAAAACAGTTATTAGTTTAAAACCTATGTTAAATGGGTACCCGTTTTCACAAATATAATATTTTTAACCTGTATCTCATTGACTCATCTAAACTCTTCGATCTCAACTAAAACAAAAAAAACTTATAGTGAAACAATGGTAAGTCAGAATTTATATAGGTATTAAATATTACAGTTACAATATTACTAACCCAAAATCCCATTGCTCAACTAAAACACGCAATGTAAATAGAGACCTATTTAGGTACCCATTTTCACATTTATAGCATTATAATCAAATCTGTAGTATCATTAGATTTTGCCCACCGCCCTGCCTGTGTCAAATTCGCTTTTTAACAAATCCTGAGGGAAACATAAATTTCCCGTTCCCATTCAATATTACAACCTTATACCTACTTTCATAGATGTTTGCTTTAGCTACGTACCTATAGATGTAGCTATAGATTGCTGTAAAAATTTCCCACGGGAACCATGGAATTTCCCGGAATAAAAAGTAGCCTATGTGTTAATCCGGGTTATAAGCTATCTATGTTCCAAATTTCAGCCAAATCGGTTCAGTAGTAGCGGCGGGAAAGCGGAACAAACTGCCTGTGTCAAATTCGCTTTTTAACAAATCCTGAGGGAAACATAAATTTCCCGTTCCCATTCAATAATACAACCTTATACCTGCTTTCAAAGATGTTTGCTTTAGCTACGTACCTATAGATGTAGCTATAGATTGCTGTAAAAATTTCCCACGGGAACTATGGAATTTCCCGGAATAAAAAGTAGCCTATGTGTTATTCCGGGTTATAAGCTATCTATGTTCCAAATTTCAGCCAAATCGGTTCAGTAGTAGCGGCGGGAAAGCGGAACAAACATACAAACAAAGTTACTTTCCCATTTATAATATTAGTAAGGAAGGATATTCCTTTTATAGCATTTATCATGCACAGAAAAGTGTGAGATTACATATAATATGGGTACCTGGATGAACTAGAAGGAGTGCAGAAAGGTAAAATGAAAAAAAAAAATTACATTTTAAAATAAAAATAACCTTCAATGCATAAAATAAATAATAAAATATTCCTGTCCAATAGCTCAGTTTCCTTAATAATTAATAATTTACAAAATAGTGATAATGTTTTAATCTCATAATAATAATATATCCTATGTAGTGTGGTAATAATATGTTTATTTCCTTATAGAGGCTTATCTTGTACCTACTGAAACATTTTTAACAAAGTACATGATAATGCCATAAAGTTATATCCAACATCAGGCATGTCTTAAGGCCGTAGAAGGATTTTATTTCTGTCCTCTTCACTTGATAATAAGTTGTTGATGCGACAGGCAGCATTGCAGGTTTATAAAATATTGATAGATAAACGACGTTTTACCTAATGACTAAAATATCCAGTGTATAGTAATATATAATAACTAGCAAACGCCCGCGGCTTCGCTCACGTTGATCTTCTGCTTGACTCCCTCAGGCGTTAAGTTTCCAAAATTCTTGTATTAACCGTCATTTAATTTAATTTTGACCACTAAATATTTCCTAATGCTTGCTGGTTATAGTCAGACGTCGACTTTCAAAGCAATCGGCCCAGTAACAAAAAAGTTCAAAATGGCGGCCAAAAAGTTCATCATTTTTTTATCTTGACCACAAATTCCTTCTCTATGCTTGCTGCGATAGTCAGATATCGATTTTCAAAGCAATCGGCCCAGTAACAAAAATGTTCAAAATGGCGGCCAAAAAGATCAAAATTTTTAAATTTTGACCACAAATTCCTTCTCTATGCTTGCTACCATAGTCAGATATCGTTTTTCAAAGCAATCGGCCCCGTTACAAAAAAGTTCAAAATGGCGGCCAAAAAGTTCAATTTTTTTAATTTTGGCCACAAATTCCTTCTCTATGCTAGCTGCAATAATCAGATATCGATTTTCAAAGCAATCGACCCACTAACAGAAAAGTTCAAAATGGCGGCCAAAAAGTTCATAATTTTTTAATTTTGACCACAAATTCCTTCTCTATGCTTGCTGCCATAGTCAGACGTCGATTTTCAAAGCAATCGGCCCAGTAACAAAAAAGTTCAAAATGGCGGGCAAAAAGTTCATATTTTTATAATTTTGACCACAAATTGCTTCTCTATGCTTGCTGCCATAGTCAGACGTCGATTTTCAAAGCAATCGGCCCAGTAACAAAAAAGTTCAAAATGGCGGCCACTTTTTTAATTCTGACCACAAATTCCTTCTCTATGCTTGCTGCCATAGTCAAATATCGATTTTTAAAGCAATCGGCCCAGTAACAAAAGAGTTCAAAATGGCGGCCATTTTTTAATTCTGACCATAAATTCCTTCTCTATGCTTGCTGCCATAGTCAGACGTCGATTTTCAAAGCAATCGGCCCACTGACAAAAAAATTCAAAATGGCGGCCACTTTTTAAAATTTTTACCACAAATTCCTTCTCTAAGCTAGCTGCCATAGTCAAATATCGATTTTCAAAGCAATCGGTCCAGTAACAAAAAAGTTCAAAATGGCGGCCACTTTTTTAAATTTTGACCACAAATTCCTTCTCTATGCCAGCTGCCATAGTCAAATATCGATTTTCAAAGCAATCGGTCCAGTAACAAAAAAGTTCAAAATGGCGGCCACTTTTTTAAATTTTGACCACAAATTCCTTTTTTATGCTTGCTGTCATAGTCAAATATCGATTTTCAAAGCAATCGGTCCAGTAACAAAAAAGTTCAAAATGGCGGCCACTTTTTTAAATTTAGACCACAAATTCCTTCTCTATGCCAGCTGCCATAGTCAAATATCGATTTCCAAAGCAATCAGCCCAGTAACAAAAAAGTTCAAAATGGCGGCCACTTTTTTTAATTTTGGCAACAAATTCCTTATCTATGCTTGCTGCCAAAGTCAAAAGTCGATTTTCAAAGCAATCGACCCAGTAACAAAAAAGTTCAAAATGGCGGCCAAAAAGTTCAAAATTTTTCCTCCTCGAAATTTGGATTTCGAAAATCCCTCTCTGAATATGAATTCATGATATAATACCAACCTAGGTACCAAATTTCAGATCTCTACGACTTGTAGCTTTTCAGGAATTCCTGGAACAACGAAAAAAATTACACTTTTGTATGGAGAAATCCATAAAACCAACGGTTTTCACCCCTTAAAATTTGAATTTCTGGAATCCCCGTCTTAGTACGAATTCATGACCTAATATCAACCTAGGTACTAAATTTCAGATCTCTACGACTTGTAGCTTTTCGGGAATTCCTGGAACAACGAAAAAAATTTCACTTTTGTATGGGGAAATCCATAAAACCAACGGTTTTTACCCCTTAAAATTTGAATTTCTGGAATCCCCGTCTTAGTACGAATTCATGACCTAATATCTACCTAGTTACCAAATTTCAGATCCCTACGACTTGTAGCTTTTCGGGAATTCCTGGAACAAAGAAAAAAATTTCACTTTTGTATGGGGAAATCCAAAAAACCAACGGTTTTTACCCCTTAAAATTTGAATTTCTGGAATCCCCGTCTTAGTACGAATCCATGACCTAATATCAACCTAGGTACCAAATTTCAGATCTCTACGACTTGTAGCTTTTCGGGAATTCCTGGAACAACGAAAAAAAATTCACTTTTGTATGGGGAAATCCATAAAACCAACGGTTTTTACTCCTTAAAATTTGAATTTCTGGAATCCCCGTCTTAGTACGAATTCATGACCTAATATCTACCTAGGTACCAAATTTCAGATTCCTACGACTTGTAGCTTTTCGGGAATTCCTGGAACAACGAAAAAAATTTCACTTTTGTATGGGGAAATCCAAAAAACCAACGGTTTTCACCCCTTAAAATTTGAATTTCTGGAATCCCCGTCTTAGTACGAATTCATGACCTAATATCAACCTAGGTACCAAATTTCAGATCCCTACGACTTTTAGCTTTTCGGGAATTCCTGGAACAACGAAAAAAAATTCACTTTTGTATGGGGAAATCCAAAAAACCAACGGTTTTTACCCCTTAAAATTTGAATTTCGGGAATCCCCGTCTTAGTACGAATTCATGACCTAATATCTACCTAGGTACCAAATTTCAGATCTCTACGACCTATAGTTTTGGCGGAATCCGTGGAACAACCAAAATGCCTCATTCTTTTATATATATAGATAATTAATTAATTAATTATGTTTTGATAACTGGATTATTATATACTTATAATAATCCAGTTATCAAAAGATAATTTCTGATCGTTTTCGGAAATTACGAGTATTATTGACGACACGAAATAAATAGAAATACATAAAATGCAGTATTTATTTTAAAAAATTGAGATTTCCGAGCAACGTTTGGGAAACATTCTATTGAGGATTTTGGTCCAATCGTGTTTCTGCCTCGAAGCAAATTTGATGAAAGACCAAAATACATGACGTTTCAATTTGAAAGTTATTATTCAGTTTCAACAAACTTGCACGAAACGTTTTTCCTCCACGTTTCTGATACGAACCACTAAGGTGTGGAACGCCCTTCCAGCTTCGGTATTTCCAGCCAAGTACAATCTAGGTGCCTTCAAGAGAAGAGTGAATAGGCATTTTCTAGGCAAGCGCGCTCCATCCTAGACCTCATGATTGCTTTCCATCAGGCATGATTGTCGTCAAGCCCAAGCCTATCTTCAATAAAAAAAAAAAACCTGCAGGTCACTAAAAATCGCTCAAATAACCGTTTCAGCCCGGTAACTGTAGACACATCTGCGGCATCTCATGTCTAGTTTCGTTAATTAGTCCATACGCTAAGCCTTAATGCACCTGGTGTAGCACAACAGAGTCAGACTGTCTACTTTCTCCACAGCTAAGCCTGTTTGCAAGTTTGTTTAAGTAAATTATACATTCACAGACAACCTACAGTGTGTATTTCGGAACTGGTAGTGAGAAACCAACCTACTTGTGCACGAATACGCAATTTTATTTAGAGACTCTAAATTTAGCGTGTCTAAAATACCTATACCTGTTACAACGGTACCTGTGGAAAGGGATGGAAGCTCTAGTACCTGCAAGAGGATATAAATTGCATTTATTTTTGTCTGTCTTACTCTCACGAATACGAAGGTGCGACATGCAGTGTCGCGGAAGAACAGGAAAACTACGTTTACCTTATTACTAAAAAACTAAGCTAGTTATCAAAAATCTGTTTCAGAGCGTTTCTGGATATTATTATTACAGACATATTAAAACAAAAATTACAATTACATCCATTTCAGTATCCGATAGAAACCGCTTATCGTGGTTGCACAACCCAGAAATGGGTCCCAACTCTGCATGGTAATGTGTCAGCTATAACATGGAGGCAATAAGGGCTGATTTCCATTTAAAGACTTCAACATTCACATACTGATAAAATCTGTCTTTCCCTGCGTGTCTCATCATAATTCTGTCGTGGTTTTTCTACAGTCACGTGGTTTGTCCCATACATTTTTGTCGACTAGCGACTGTTACTTTGTCTAGCCCCGCTGAGTTATGTGCGTTATGGGAACCTAAATATCTCTTGCTTACCGGTTAAGAAAAACGTCATGAGGCGATCTGTACATACATAGTTCATCAAAATGTTCTCAAAAGTGTATGAAGCCCACCAACCTGCTTTTGATCAGCTTGGTGGACTAAGGCCAAGCTGATAGAGGACCTGTGCCCAGCGGAGGAACATAAAAATTGGTTTGGTTAGTTCTAATGCACTGAAAAGAACTCTCATCAAACTCAACATTGTATTGTTCATATTATTTTCTAGAACTTTTCAAATTATTACCTTAAATATTATATCCTTCGACCGTCAACGATGCTGGTAAGCGAAAAAGTTTGTAAGTTTTGTAATAAAACAACCCCGAACAAATCGTTGCTGCGGATTTTTATGTAAATGTATTTAAATTAAAAAAAAAGTGGGTCGTGATTTTATTGAGAGACAAAACTGAAAGAAGTGCTAAAGATTTGAATTTGCATGCCTTTGTCATTCTAATCGTTGGAAGAAAGGTTAACGAGTGTCTATATTTTTTAACTACGATGATTTTTTAGGGTTCCGTACCAAAGGGTACCTACCAACTAAAATTGGGACTATATTGCTAAAATTCCATTAATTTATTTATCAGTTTTCCTATCTACATGTCTGACAGCTAACTCATAGATATAATAGTTAAAATTTTCGCGTAACAGTTGAATGTGTGTATAGTAGGAATTATAAATTAGTTTCTTAGTTAAATTAAAAAATATTTTGAGGGGTTTACATAAAACGTGATTTTTGCTCGATCACTTTCAATCGAATTTTGAACCCAAATATTTGAATGAAAATATTTGGAGTGTTACATACATTATATCATATCTATATTGAAATTGTTAACCAAATCGGTTCAATACTTAGTTGTGGTTACTATTACTCTAAATATATGCTATCTATGTTTGATCACCAGTTCAATGCATGTATTGTGAGACTTAAGATTCTTATAACTTTTCATTATAGCCCCTACATCTTGTAACTTTACGTTAATCACAGCATAAATTATAGTATCAATAATGTATCTAGCGATCAGCTGGATCGTATAATATCACCACAATGCATAAATTAGCATAATCCCAAACAATAACACTCACGATAACGTCTATAAGAATAGTACATTGCCGACTTGCCGCTCGACAAAATATTTTAACAACCTCATTTGTTTAAAGATGTGTATGATATCATGATTATATTATTTATGCCTATAAATGTCTATTCCTGAACATACTCGTAGGTTTTTCAGGCATCACGCCACCACACACGGTCCTACGCATGAATATTTGTGGTTCTACTCCTTCCATAATATCCCCGTATTGCCAGTAATTTTTTTTAATTCTTAGTCATAACTTTTGGATTTATACTGAACTCGTTTCTTGTCCATGATTTTTGCACTACGAAAAGTACCCTACAGGTTTTAAGTTTTCGAAAACGACGTAAATGGAAACTTTTGTTTGGACAGGATTTGAACCTTGAACTTTTTAATACAATATAGTTTTTAATACATAAAAATAAAAAAACATTGAAATCAGCATTTGGTGTCAATTTAAACTTGCTCTAAACTTTGGCCGACAAACGGTAAGACGGATAAAGTGACAGGGTTGTGTTCCTTATTTTTTGTACAGAATCCTCAAAATGGGAGGCTAAGTAAGCTAAAATTAGCCAGAACATGCAACAAAATGTCGTTAATCTGATCTTGTCAAAGCACTATCCGTACAATGTACATATATCGTTATGACGCCTCAGTAACAGTTGGCCGTGTTCCCTACCAGTCGTTACTAAACCATGGTCGATTAAAACTGCATCGCCTTTGCGTCGCTTAATTTCGGCAGATGCGCTAAAAGCGCTTAATGCATACAAAGTTGCTTAAAAGCGTGCGCTGCAACGGTTGGTTTCATCGAAACTAAATGTAACGTAATTTTCAAACAGTTATTGGGGAATTCCACAGAGTTCCAGAAATTATACCGAGAAAATGTAGACGACAGCTAATGGTATTATGACGTTAGAGGAGAAACGTTCTCCGATGGAGATCAAGTCTTGCATAACCAGAATGGTCGCCCCAACTAGGTAGAAGAAAGTTAACCAAAAGGTAGCTAGCATGAACAGTATGCGGAAAGCCGAAGACAAAAAGAGATAGCAAAATCTGACTTGAGTTAAAAATGAATACTTGTTGGCTTATACATAAGAACAAAACTATATAATATTACTAGGGTAAAAAATTGAATTGTAAACACATACAAACCTCCGATATATGTCGGAGAAAAACACTGACGTCTCCAGAAATAATGGAGACAACTAAAGATTAAGATTAAGATTAAGATTATTATTATTAATTAGAGATTAAGCAAAAATTTGGCGAAATTGGTTTGGAACTAAATTTTTCTAAATGCGAACTATTTTTTACGGAAAAACTGTCACAAGAACAGATATTTTTGGCCTCCCAACTTTTTAATGAAATTACCCCTGACATTAAAATAGTACTTAAGCATGAACTTTGCCTCCTAGGCGCTCCACTTTTTAGCGAAGCCATACAACCACTCTTGGATAGTAAAGTTAAACTATTTTCAGATAATGCTAACAAATTGGGCACACTAAATTCTCACATAGCATTTTCGATTCTAAAATTTTGCCTTTTTGTTCCTAAATTAATGTACATACTGCGCGCAAGCCCAATTTGGAAATTTCCTGGACTACTCGAAAATATGGATGCCAGCTTAAAAATCGCGCTAGAGAAAATTCTAAATTTATCTTTTGATGAACGTTCCTGGACCCAAGCTACTTTACCGGTCAAATATGGTGGCATCGGCGTGAGAAAAATTTCCAGTGTTGCTCTTCCGGCTTTTCTGTCCTCTGTGCATAGTATACGTGAGCTCAGTTCTCAAATTCTCGGTTCCAATTCGGTTTCATTGACCTATGCCACAGAGGCCTTAGAGAGTTGGAAGGTCAGGTGTCCCAATGCCCACGTCCCAGAGGAACGTACTACACAAAAACTTTGGGATGTGCCGTTGGTTCAGCTGACACACACAACCTTAGAACAAAATCTTACAAGTGCTCGAGATCGTGCAAGGTTTTTAGCTTTGTCTGAAAAAGAATCTGGTTATTGGCTCCACGCCCTGCCATCCAGGAATCTCGGCACTCTTCTCGAAAATGAAACTTTCCGTGTAGCTGTAGGACTCAGGTTGGGTGCACCACTGTGCCACGAGCACAGATGTCCGTGTGGAAAAGAGGTAGACAAGTTTGGAATTCACGGACTCTCTTGCCACAGGAGCGCCGGTAGGCTTTTTCGGCATGGTTCCCTCAATGATGTTATAAAAAGAGCTCTTGCCACCATTGATATTCCTGCCCTATTGGAGCCAGCAGGAATTAGTCGTGATGATGGCAAGAGACCTGATGGATTGACGCTGGTTCCCTGGGAACGGGGTCGGGCGCTGATGTGGGACGCAACATGCGTTGACACATTGGCTTCGATTCATATCAGGGAGACAGAATCAAAGCCAGGAGCCGCAGCTGAAACTGCTGAAGCAGGTAAGCGTCGCAAATATGCCTCTCTATTAGAGAGTTGCATATTTGTCCCGTTTGCCGTGGAGACCCTGGGGCCATGGAGTCATAGTGCCAAAAAATTCATTCGAGAGCTTTCCCCGCGTTTAATAACCTCAACTGGTGACAGAAGGGCTGGCTCATTTTTTGCGCAACGTATCAGCCTAGCTGTTCAACGCGGAAATGCAGCCAGTATTCTTGCCACCATTCCACGCGGGCAAGACTTGTATAGTAATTAGAATAAGCTAGTGATAAGTTTTATTGACAACTATAAAAAAAATACTTGTTGGCTAAATATGCCTAATGAAGATTACAATAATGGTAGATGTTACGAGGAAGACAACCTCGTAAAAAAATCACCGAAGTGGGCGGGAACGCTCGTCGAGAGGGA
The DNA here is from genome assembly GCA_036785405.1 of Coenonympha arcania. Classification (NCBI taxonomy): domain Eukaryota; kingdom Metazoa; phylum Arthropoda; class Insecta; order Lepidoptera; family Nymphalidae; genus Coenonympha; species Coenonympha arcania. The sequence goes on from CM072065.1 coordinate 12,338,663, forward strand.
TAATTACGGCGGCACATCCCTCTCGCAGGAGACGCGCCGGTTGCTGGGGCGCAAACACCTTCCTTCGGCGACCGGTGTCGGCCTGGGGGTGACGTACGTAAGGGGTTCTGGCGCCCGTCACCCGAATTCCACCAACAGGCTGAGGTGGTGGCGCGACCTGTTCGGGACGCGCCTCCCAGGAGGGTCGGCAGCGGCCAGGCTGCCGGCAGCAGCTTCGGGACCTACCGTTTCGGTGGCGGGTCGAGGCCTGGCGGGAGCGCGGTGAATACGCAAGTGAAACCCGTACTCCCGCCAACGTGGTCCGTCGTGGCAAAAGCGTCAGGTATTTCCTGTGGGTAAAAAAAAACAAAAAAACAATAGTGGTAGTTGTACGCGTATTCCAATGGTATTTCGTATTTAATGGGGATATGGGGATCTGCTAATTACACTGCACTTTTCCTGGCGAGGTCGCTATTTCCAATGGCTCCAATGTCCATCACTCATATTACGATCTAAGTATTTATGACCTTGCCACTAGTCCTGACATTGCAATGCGGTGTTTTGTGGTGTGATCCTTAAACATAAAAAAAATTGTTCATCGGGCAACCATCGAAGAAAATCATAGCAACGCAGGCATACGCAGTAGGCTGCGTAGTCAATGCAAGCATTAACCAATCAGCGCATAGAAATAAGCTCGTCACTGCTATAAGTATTTTTGCAGAATCAAGGGGCTGTTTTGGTTATCCCAGCCCCTGCAATGCAAGGAAAATATATTCATCGTAATCATAATCACAGATTCTTGCCCCCCTGATTAGCCCCTGGAGACTGAATGTTCTCCAACATGTATGTTACATTGTTTTCTTCCAAAATCAGCCTCCTGTTCATTCGTGTAGTCCAAGCATAAAACGATGTTTGTAAACGTTAATTAGCAGCGCGCTGCAATCGCACGCTGAGTAATTAACGTTTCAATCATTAGTTAAAATTAAACATAGGTTAACCAAATCCCTTTCATTCTAAGGGGAAAACCGTTCCCAGTAGTGGGACATAAAAAGTTTATGCTGGTAAGTCCCCGCAGTTTAAATTATTTTACCCTGAAACTGTTATGTATTACTGTATTTTCGTTAAGGTAAAGGGGGCCCTGAATGCCAACGTGATAAACTGATAACTGCTCCAAATAAGACTTAAGAACAAAAGTATCTCAGGTGGATGAGCTGAGTGCATTGCGTCGTATGATAGTCGTATTAGAACAAAGCAATGCCTTGGCACACTGTATCTGACATGAGAAAGCATATCACTTAACATGAGATGAACTGTTTTTCAGTTTGAAGAGGTGATTAGATTATGATTATGATATATTATATGATTATGCAGACATGATTACTGGGTAAAATAAGACTTGAGAACTGACAATATCCCAGGATGATGCATTGCGTATTATATGATATTACAACGCAAAGCCATGGGGCGCCCTGTATCTCACATATTACTTAACATCTAGTAAACTTCTTGCTAGTCTCATAACTGTTTTGTATATAAAATAAATAATAAAAAAAACTGCCCTGTTATTAAATGAACTGAACAGTAAGAAACAAGTCACTTTAATTCTAAGAGGTCCCCCGACTGCCATATCAACTAAAATGACTTGTTTCTTACTTTTCAGTTCAGGTAATAACAGGGCAGTCGTGTTTTTTAATTTTTTTAATTATTTATTTGTATTTTATACCTTTTTAGTGTCTTGAAAATGGTACTTTTTAGTGTTTTGAAAATGGCGCCTCACAATCGCCATATTGATTTTTTCCAAAAAAAGCTATAGCCTATATGTTACTCGAAAGGATGTAAGGATTCCAACGATACCCCATATGTCAAAATCACACATACATACATACATACGTGAACCCTAAAAACATTGCACTCCTTTTCTTGGGCAGTCGTGTAAAAATAAAAAGTAGTTATATTTTGGGCCTTATAATAACCTAATAAGATTAAGTTATCTTTTTTATCCGATAAAAAAACTGTAGCTACTTCGTCAAACTTTTCCATTCAATGCGATAATTGATAACCCGAAAAACTTTTCCCGCAAAACAAATAACTCGGTCTGGAGTTTACTTTCGCCGGATAAGGGAGTTAGAACAATGACACTGTTTCCGCGAGTCATGGAATGAAATAAAGTTGTACAAACAAGATAAAGTTTCACGAGACACTGTATAAAATGCAGCAGGTAATATTATTTCGTCTGAAATAATATTGTTACGGTATATTTCTAAAATTACATCGCAGCCTTCGGGTGGTTTTACACGATTGAAAAAAAGGCGCCTTTTTTTCAATCGTGCGATTGAAATTTAGGCGAAACTCGTACCTACCCTTAGTTTTATCACGACTATTACAATGTTAATCACGACTATTACAAGTTATGCATATAATGTAGATTGATGAACTTTCAAGTTCAGCAGGTGGTTTATGTTTGTTTGTTATAAAGTTCATGTTTTACTGGAAAAAACTTGAAACTTGTGAACTTCGATAATGATCTTATTTTCTATGCTTTCGTCGTTTCAGCCGATGGACGTCCACTGCTGGACATAGGCCTCCTGAAATGACCGCCAAACACCACGATCTTGCGCCGCCTGGCGCCAGCGACTCCCCGCGACCCTCTTAATGTCGTCCGTCCACCTGGTGGGGGGTCGACCGACACTGCGCTTCCCGGTGCGTGGCCGCCATTCCAGCACCTTGGGTCCACAACGTCCATCGGTCCTGCGAGCTATGTGCCCCGCCCATTGCCACTTCAGCTTTGCGACACGTTGAGCTATGTCGGTTACTTTGGTTCTTTTGCGGATCTCCTCATTTCTGATTCGATCCCGCAAAGATACTCCGGGCATAGCTATCTCCATCGCTCGCTGAGTGACCCTGAGCCTTCTTATGAGGCCCATAGTAAACGACCATGTCTCTGATCCGTAAGTTAACACTGGCAACACGCACTGTTCGAAGACTTTGGTCTTCAGGCACTGAGGGATGTTGGACGAGAAGACATCGCGGAGTTTCCCGAACGCCGCCCAGCCGAGTTGGATTCGGCGGTTCACCTCTTTCTCGAAATTGGACCTACCTAATTGTATTGTATGTCCAAGGTATATGTACTCGTCAACAATTTCGAGTGCAGAGTTTTCAACAACTACTGGTTGGAGCGAAACATGAGTATTCGACATAATCTTTGTCTTGCTCATGTTCATTTTGAGTCCAATCTGTTGAGAAACCCTGCTGAGGTCGTTGAGCATTGTGTTGAGATCCTCCAGGGTCTCTGCCATGACGACTATATCGTCGGCAAATCGCAAGTGTGTGATGTATTCGCCGTTGATGTTGATGCCAAATCCGTTCCAATCCAGTAGCTTAAAGACGTCCTCCAACGCCGCGGTAAACAGCTTTGGAGAGATGACATCCCCCTGTCGCACTCCTCGCTGCAGTTGGACTGGTCTCGTAGCTTGGTCTTGGATACGGACTGACATAGTGGCGTTTTCGTACAAACACTTCAACACTTGGATATACCGGTAGTCGATTCGGCATCTCTGCAGAGATCTCAACACAGCCCATGTCTCCACCGAATCGAAGGCCTTCTCATAGTCCACAAACGCTAAGCAATGTGGCTGGTTATACTCTTCAGTCTTCTGTATAACCTGCCGCAGCGTATGAATGTGGTCTATGGTACTAAAGCCTTTTCGGAATCCGGCTTGTTCGGGAGGCTGGAAGTCGTCGAACCTATTAGCGAGACGATTCGTAATGACCCTCGAGAACAGTTTGTAGACATGGCTCAGCAGCGAGATGGGTCTGTAATTCTTCAGTAAAGTGTTGTCACCTTTTTTGAAGAAAAGAACCACCACGCTCCTGTTCCACGCCTTGGGCGTTACTCCTTCGTGAATGACGGAATTGAACATTCGCTGAAAGACCTTCAAAATCGGTTTTCCACCCGCTTTCAGCAGTTCAGCTGTGATTCCGTCATCTCCTGGCGCCTTATTGTTCTTCAACTGCTTGAGAGCCATTCTAATCTCGTATAAGCTGACGTCCGGAATAATATCTTCAGTATAGTGCCGGGTTAGCTTGGCTCTAGGGTCTCTAGCCAAATCTTGTACAGGCTTCTGGACTGAGGTGTACAAGCTTCCGTAGAAGTTTTCGACCTCCCTCAAGATCTCAGGTTTCGAGGAGATAAGACTGCCGTTATCGGTCTTCAGACGCGTCAGCTGACTCTTCCCGATAGACAGATCCCTGGCGAACACTTTCGAGCCCCTGTTCTGCTCTATGGTGTCCTTGATGCGCTCGGTATTGTAAGCACGTAGGTCGCGCGTTTGTAATTTTGAGATCTGTCTATTGATCCGCTGGTATTCGGATACGTCCACAGAAGACTGGAGTCTCATCTCGTTCCTCTCGTTCATGAGTCTGAAAACTTTTTGGGTCTCTTTGGGCAGTAAGTTTTACAAAACTTAGACCCAACAGTACGGACAGCTTCCACCAGCCTGTCATTTAAATCGTCCACAGATACGCAATCCTCCAGGCAATCTATGCTTTAGAAAATAAGATCATTATTACAGTAAAACTTTTCGCTAGCATATAATCTATAACTATAAAAGGCTTTGTCCTGAGTGACTGACTGACAGACAAGCTACAGCTCAAACGGCTAAACGTAGTGACTTGAAAATTTCAGGGAGGATTCTTTGTGAACCCAAACCGCTCGCTAAGAAAGGAATTTTTGAAATTCTACCGCTAAGGATGTTAAATAAGGAATTTTATTTTACATATATGGAAATCCGTCAATTTTCAAGTTGTGTTCATTAAAATCGGTAAGTAGGCTTTTGGATAAAAATAACAAAGTTCCTCGATTTTTTAATTCCACCCCTACTTATGAGACTACCTCCTAGGGGGGTGAAACGGGGATCCAAAGATATTACGAAGAAATGCTCTTTCACGCCGCAGTTACTGATCGGAATTGGCTGAAATTTGAAAAAGAGTTAAATCATATTCTGGTTTAGTAAATAAACTACTTTTTATGCCACAAAAATCTATGGTTCCCGCGAAATTTGTAAAAAATATAAATACGCGCGGGGGAAATGCTCCTTCACGTTGCAATTTCTGAATCGATTGTCTAAAATTTAGAGTAGAGGTAGACTATATCCCGGTTTAATACATAGGCTAATTTTTATCCCGAAAAAATCCATGGTTTCTGCGGGATGTGTGAAAAACCAAAATTCCTGCGGAAGAAAAACTTCTTTACGCCGCAACTACTGAAACGATCAGGATGAAATTTGGATTAGAGGCAGATTAGATAATGATCTAGCACTTAGGTTACTTTTTATCCCGGAAAATTACATGGTTTTTGCGGGATATTTGAAAAGTCGAATTCCACGCCGGAGTAAAATCGTTTACGCCGCAATCACTGAACCGACTTGACTGAAATTTGGAATAGAGGTAGATTATATCCCGGTTTAATACATAGGCTACTTTTTATTCTGAAAAAATCCATGGTTTCCGCGGTATATGTGAAAAACCAAAATTCACGCAGGAGGAAAACCCTTTTACGCCGTAACTACTGAAACGATTTGACAAAAATTTGGATGAGAGGTAAATTATGTAATGATTTAGAACTAAGGTTACTTTTCATCCCGGAAAAATCCATAGTTTTACGGGATTTTCGAAAAATCGATTTCCACGCAGGAGAAAAATCCTTTACGCTGTGATTACTGAACCGACTTGGCTGAAATTTGGAATGGAGATAGACTACATCGTGTATTAGTACATAGGCTACTTTTTATCCCGGAAATATCCATGGATTCCGAGAAATATGTGAAAAACCGAAATTTTCGCGGTAGAAATACCTTTATGCTTAAACTACACAAACGATTTATTTGAAATTTGGAGTTAAGATAAACGATATCCTGGATTATCATACAGCTTATCTTTTATTCTGGAAATTCCGTGTTTACCGCAAAATTCATGTAAAAACGAAGTTCACGCGAGGGATACCGTCAGCTACTTTCTTGAAAGTAGGTATAAAGGTTAAGTTTGATAAGGAAATACAGGTTTTTGAAAAATCTGATTCTCTGGGTTTGTGAAAAATCGAAATTAACGCGGGCAAAGCCGCGCGCAAAAGCTAGTAATAATATAATTATAGTATACAAATCCTGTCTACGTAGAAGAAGGTTGTCTAGAATACTGGCTGCATTTCTGCACTGCGAAGAGAGACTACGTTGTGCAAAAACGAGAAAGCTCTTCCCAAAAATGTCACACTTATAATATTACTTATAACGAGCATTATGAGCAATGATGCTTTTTTGGCATGCAGCAAGATCGATTCCTTGTACGGAATTTTAGTTTTATAATTTGCACAATTGATTCAGGGCTCCTCTTAGGTCGCTTTGGTCGCGGCTGGTTACAACCCTATTAATAAAAACTGAATCAATGTTTACTGCCGAAGATCACTTCGTCAAACTTAGTACGATAACATCATCGGCTGTACTGTCTACGATCTAGAGAGACGGCATATTTAGTACTAACATAAAATAGCCTAAGTTGTAACTGATCAGAAAGGTGAATCAACTCACAAATCTCTGGTAAGCATCAAGGGATTTCAATCACACACATCATGACAGAGGTAAAGCCGTTCACATTTACCTTTCTGGCAGTAAGTTCGTTTTTATCTAATGCTTAACGGATTTAGGTTTTCCTGTTTGTCATTTACTCGGTCTTGACATGAAGCTAATAATCCTACTCCTATTAATATTATTAATGTAAACGGTGGTATGTTCGATATGAATGTTTTTAAATTTTTTTTTACTCTGTTATACCACAAAAAACCCAAAGATTTAGATATAACTTGGAATGAAGATAATAAAAATAAAAATAAATAAAAAGCAATTACCTACCAAGGTTCTTTTTTTCTTGACGCAAAATTGCTTAGTCTATCATAAAGAGTCTATCATTAATTCCTAACGGTTTGCCTAGTGAAAGAACATTGATTTTTAAGCTCCACTAAATATTTTTAAATAAAAACCTGTCAAGTGCGAGTCGGACTCGCGCACTGAGGGTTCCGTACTACAACCGGAGGAATAAAACCATAAAAACCACTTTTCTTATCGAACCGCAAAACTAACTTTGTTTTTAGAGGTTTTATTGTAATAACAAAAAAACTACTTATTAGATCTCGTTCAAACCAATTTTCGGTGGAAGTTTGCATGGTAATGTACATCATATATTTTTTTTAGTTTTATCATACTCTTATTTTAGAAGTTACAGGGGGGGGGGGGACACATTTTACCACTTTGGAAGTGTCTCTCGCGCAAGCTATTCATTTTAGAAAAAAATGATATTAGAAACCTTAGTATCATTTTTGAAGACCTATCCATAGATACCCCACACATATGGGTTTGATGAAAAAAAAATTTTTGAGTTTCAGTTCTAAGTATGGGGCACCCCCAAAATTTATTACTTTTTTTTAAATTTCGTGTGAAAACCTTAATGCGGTTCACGGAATACATCTTCTTACCAAGTTTCAACAGTATAGCTCTTATAGTTTCGGAAAAAAGTGGCTGTGACATACGGACGGACAGACGGACAGACGGGCAGACGGACAGACGGACAGACAGACATGACGAATTTATAAGGGTTCCGTTTTTTGCCATTCGGCTACGGAACCCTAAAAACACATGGTACATTTCTTTGCCCAAAATTTAAGTATCTTCTCTGGAAAAAAACATCGAATCCAGCTGGAAAAATACCCAACATTACTTAAGTAAAAATGGAGAGATAAATCATAAGGACCAACAGAAATAAGACAAGTGGGCGAATAAATCTTCGTTAAGCTTTGATAAGTGAGCTGGGCACGCCTCTGCTCTGACGATGGGAACCATAACTCACCTCTAACGTCTTGACAAATTTCACTCATTTCGACCACACTTATCTGGTTTTGCGGAGTAACAATGTTCTATACTTAGGCAAAAGAGAGAAGAAAAGGTGGCGCCACTGTCTATACTGAGTCGATTTAATTTCAAGTAATTTGGACAATTTCACGCAGAAATTTATATTTCTTTATTTTATAAAATATTAAATGACGCAATACTGAGTATAGAAAATCAATCACTACAATTATGCATAAGTAAAACTTGCTAATAGTCAAAAGTCTGATCGCAGAAAGATCGAAAAAATAATCAACAGTTTTATTTGCATCAGAAAAACAAAATAAATAGCTTAAACATTCCAAGACGTGTTGCCAAGCTTTTTTTATAATCTAGAATGATCAGACGAGCAAGACATTTACCTGATGTGAAGTGATACGCATTGGTCATATTCGATGCAGTGCGTCCTAAAATTTTGATTTGCAATATCATGAGACATCGGTTCTCATTTTGCCCAGTAATCACGTTGGCGTAAAACGTCCGTCAAACCGAATGATTTTACTGCTTCACGGCAGTGGTAAATACCAGGATGAAATCCTCAAGAAGAGACCTTCCACCAGTCATAGTAATATGCTGTTATAGTTATAAGTTTTCGAATAACCATAACAAAGGTTTCATATATAAGTACAATAGAACAATATATAATACCTAGATAAATAATGGTGACGTACATGTTTCGTCTATTGTTTCATTGCATCCAGCTTCAAGTGCCCGGTGCATCATAACATTTGTGACTGCCGGTAGCGAAGAATCATTGTGTCCCTTGTGTGAAGATTGTAAAAATGTCATAAAATTCCAACATTGTCTTATTCTAAAACCAATAAACTCACAAAGTGTGACAAAGGATAGCCTTATTATATTTACGAGTAAGATAACATGGTATGAAAAGTTAAATTATATTTTTGTTAAAATAAAACTTTAGTAATATTTTCACATATCAATTAATACATATTATTTTTTTAATATAATATATGTTTTTAAAACTTAAGATCTGAAGTCGCAGGGTGAAGAGCGCAGGCGGTGTTTCGTATGATATTGCAATGCAAAATTGTAGAAAGATGATTGAAGTGTCAGATATTATGTATTAAAAATCTAAGCATACCTATATTAGTGCAAAACCGCATTACATTACGAGAATCATAGTAAATTAAACGTTATTTATATCTACAAATAAATACAGCCCCAAATTGACAAAGTTATGTTAAATAATGTCATTGACATAAGTAGTATTAGCTTGTTTTTAACAAAAACTTTATGTATGAGCTCAGCCATTTCAACTTTCACTAGTTGTATGAAAATGCACTTTTTGCACTTCCATAAAAAAATTTTCATACTTCTGTTGTATAGAGCGGCAGGTAAACAATTCTGTTATTTCAACAATTCCATGATCCAAAGTATCATCTATTTCTATTCTAAATTTCAGAATCTTTGTTAGATACACCGTGAAGGTGTAACAAACATAATAAACATACATGACTTCATTACTAGCGTGATATAAAGAGAAAAAATCTGATGTTAAAAGGACAAAGGATATAGCTCATAAAATCTAAGGAAGCACCAACAGCTAAAGGCAAATGCTGTAAATTATACTTTTACGATGCCTGAAAACGAGTTGCGCTATAAAACCAAATAGGAGCATAGCACTTCCGGGTTTTGATGAGACAATTTTTGTTTTACTAAACAAAAAGTTGGTGGCATAATTTTGATTGAATACTAGTCAAATACGGTTGAAAAATCAGACCTACTCTCTAAGGTATAGACCTACTATGTTTTTTTTTACTCTATACAAGTTAGTACTTGACTGCGATCTCACCTGATGGTGATGATGCAGCCTAAGATGTTACCGTACTAACTTGGAAGGGTAAGTAATTTTACCCCAACGGTTTCTGCAAGCATCGCACCGGAACGCTAAATCGCTTGGCGGTGCGTCTTCCCACGACCTCCCACTCGAATCCGAGCGCGCCGCCACTGCGCCAGGGAGGTCGTCAAAATAAATTGTATGGTAGATACTGTATTACACTTAAAATATTATAAAGGCGAAAGATAAATTGTATGTATGTGTGTTGTTTGGAATGGAGATAGACAACAGGTACCCTGAATTAACATATAGGCTTCTTTTTATCCCGGAAAAATCCATGGTGGAGCCGTAAGCGTTCGCTAGGAATTTGTTCTAAATTGGCTCAGATGCTGTCCACTTTGTTCATAATAACGGACCTTATATTGAGGAATTTAATATTTTAATTATTTATTCAATTCACTAACTACTGAGATTTATTAATTATCTTGATTACGCAGTGTAAGGTTAACTAAATCGCTTACCATAACAAACATCGGTTTGTCTCATTGAATATTCACAAGGATCAGAATCTGTTTGTTGCTAAACATGAAGTGTGCTCTAACATGTTATCATTATTAATGATCCATGTCTTAAACGAAACTACCTAACCCGCACTTGCTTTGCTTGTGTGGTTTCGTGGAAGCTTTAACGGCGTAGAAGCCGTATTTAAGCGATTTTGAATGAAGTTTATTTAAAAATTATAAAAACAATTACTTTCAAATTTAAACGTCATGTATTTTGGGTCTTGTCGCATCTAAAATCGCTTAGAAGCAGATACGATTGGATAAAATTTTCTCTATAGAAAGTTCTCCAAAAGTTGCTCCAAAATCTCAGTTTTTCTAATTTTTATCGGAAACTACAATGCATGTAAGTGTAATTTTTGTTTTAATGTGTCGGTAATAATAATATCGTAAAACGCTTAGAAACAGATTTTTGATAACTGGCTTAGGTTTTGAGTAATTAGGTAAAAGGTCGTTTTTCTGGTATATTCTTCATGTCGCATCTACCTACGTATCAGTGAGAGTGAGAAAGACAAAAATAAATTCAATAAATCCCCTTAAGGGGAGTGAATGAATTGATGAATCAATTAAATAAAATGATACAGGAGTTTTGTTATAGTATAGAATTAGTTCTCTGTTTCAGTTTATAAGTGAGATGGTAGCTACGGATTATGGTTACTGCGTTAGAAATATTCTACTGGTCTCAGCCAGGCCACTCTAAACAGAATTTATCTGGAGTATTTTCACGCAAGAATACCGTTTGACTGGAAAAACCAAGATTTACCAGGAAAATAAAATATCTGTTCAGAGAGAGCCACATTACAAACTAGAAGGCTAGCAATAATACATTTAAGAGAGTAAGTGTAGGAAAAAAATCAATATTTATTGGAAATATGGCGAGCGCGGTGAATACGATAATGAATCCCGTACTCCCGCCGGCGGGTCCATCGTGGAGCTAGACAGTTTTTATTGGGTGCAAACCCCATATAAATCCTCCACTTCCCTGACAGAGGGACATTTTCTGTCAAATAAAAAAACTATCAATACAATATGAATAGGTACTTCTCGGAGCAATTAACAAGCCTGGAGAAGTAACAATAAATTGAACGAGTAAAGCGGTTGCTTGACCTTTCTAACTAAACGCGAAACGCCATATGCCAAAACGAGACAGACATATGTCAACTCGTCTGTTGAAAATAAAGCGTAGCCATTTCATTTTAATTTTATCACCAGTCTGGTGATCATCGCATGGCGATTTAAAATATTGTTTTCAAAGTTAAAAAAGTGAATTTCAAGTAATATTGTTTGTTTCCAAAAAGATTTTTAGTTATAGTGTACATGGCTTGCGTTGATACGGCTGTAAAAGCCGTAGTAATGTACAATCCGAGGAAGACGGGAATTTGTCATTTCACAGGTTAGTGTTTTCAGCAACTTTTGGCTTATGTGTTATAAATTTCTGAATATAAGATATATTTTGTGACACTTCTGTTTATTCTACACGTAACTAAATAAATAAAATCATGTTAAGCCCATTTTTGAGGAAAATATGCCAATTATTAGAAAATGTAGTGTTGTGCAGTCATAATTTCGGTATCGATACATCGTCGAACATCGTAGTATGTAGGTACTTCCATGACAATGACTCCTTCAAATCAAATAACCAAAACAAGTTTTTTATTGATTTTGTGATTTATTTGTAGGTTTCCGGTGGATGACAATTTAAAAAATGTTTGCGTGCAGGCTGTCCATGGGAAAAATTGGAAGAAAATTCTTAGAATTCATTATATGACTAAACAACTGATCCAACCCGAAGAGCGAGTTCCTAACTCTTTAAATAAAACTATTCTGTTTAAAGGACATTAAGCAATTGTTTATGTTTGTTTACATTGTTGAAGTGATTGTTAAACTGTAAGTACATAAAAATTGGTAACTGATTTGCTTAAAAATAAAAAAATTGTATTATAAATTAAAATGTAAGTATCTATTGTTTTATTTAAAACTTTACTACGTAAAATTCAAAAGAACCTCAAACTCAAAAGGATCATGAATAAATAAATACATAAATGGTTGTTAAAAAAGATTATCATTTAATACTTGATAAATTCTATTGTTGCCCATGAGAGTAAAAAGTACTTACAAAGAAATAAATCATTCTTACTAAATAAAACAGCTTCAGATAGAGAATGCGCATATCTCGCACCTTAATTTCTATATGACAAAATGTAATCCTCTCTTTGGTATTTTTTTTTGATAATCCCTAGAAATGTTATCATCAAGTTAAATTTTTAAAAAATATCAAAACCTGTACTTAAGAAATAATTTATATACCAAAACAACGTTTGCCGGGTCAGCTAGTCGATAATATACGATAAAGTGACAACAACACTATCTGACTAGAGCGAAAACTGGCTACATGTGGACTTGAAGGCCAAGTCGATTACAACGTGTTGTCTCTTTCTATTGCACTAGTATGGATATTGAATAAAAGAGTACCGCTACATAAAAAACGTTCAATTCATTGTTACTTCTCCAGGCTTGTTAATTGCTCCGAGAGGTACTTATAAAGCGCGGGTGATATTTTCAGTAAAATATTCAAACTGTTGAGTACAACGTGTTGTCACAAGAGGCCCTATTTGTAATACTTTTCTATTTTCCACACAAACAGGCTCGCAAATAGGACGCATCAATCAAGCGTGTGAAAAATCAGTTTCATATCCTTGGGTTATTGATAACTGAATTTCTATTCGTATTAGAACATTCTTTTACATGTAAAATAGCATAGGTTTTTTGTGGCGTGCAGAGATTTTACATAGGTACTTTTTGGCGTTTGGTTTATTTTAAACTTGATTTAATTAGGGTTCCATACCAAAATGGTAAAATGGAACCCTTATGGTGCGACTTTCTCCGTCTGTCTGTCCGTCTGTCCGTCTGTCTGTCTGTCCGTCACACTCGATTATTTCAGTAACTACCGGAGCTATCGATATGAAATTTGGAATAGTTGTGTATATTAGTGGCCCAATGACACTGGAATAAAAAAAAAATGGAAATTATTTTTGTTCTTCTTTAAAAAGGGGGGAAAATCGGAGGGTTGAAATTTAAAAGTGAGATAACTGTACTGTGTGGGGTATCATATGAAAGGGTTTACTTTGTACATTCTAAAACCGATTTTTAATTATTTTTAGTCATGATAGTTTTTGATTTATCGGGGAAAATGTCTAAAAAAAATACCGTTCCCGCCCCTTATCTCCGGAGTTTACCAATCGAAAAATCTCAAATAATTATGGTCAATAGGAATTTACGTATATTTTTACATATAGTTCATTAACAAAGGTAATTATTACCGTTTTACATCTTTGGTCGTTACAGTTTTGGTCGTGTTACATCTACATTAGTACGAACGAATCTTCAAAGTACCTAGCTATAACTACCTAAGCTTATTTTGCTTCAGTACTTCTTGAGTACGGAACCCTCGGTGCGCGAGTCCGACTCGCACTTGGCCGGTTTTTTTTTTATTGCCAAGGCCTTTTGACCACCCCAGCCGTCACTGAGGCGTTACTGAGAATGAGATTATTTCTGGTTAGGTACATTTTCATAGTGGAATTGTGTGAAAATGTTAAAACAATAAAACTCCTTTAAGAGGTGGTGGTAAGACCCAGATCAAGACAACGTGGACACTCGGCGGACACACGGCCTTAGGAAATGTGTGTACTTACATCTCTACATAGTCGCCAATCTGCGGTGAAAATTGATCAACGGTAAAATTTCATTCTTATCATTAGAACAGAACACTAATTTGAAATGGTGTAAGTAGGTATCAAATCACTCAACGTTTCATTTGATGAGAGATAAATACTGGTGAAGGGGAACTTACCTACTTTGCAAGATATTATTAACTTCACAGATGTTATTAAAATGATATCATAGTTCCATTTTCAAACATTTTCTCGTTCCATTACCAACAATTTTATTCTAGCTCCGTATAATATGGTTCGGTGCGATATGAATCGAAACCTCATAAATCATACCGTTCAAATAACCATAGAGCTTAGAACTGCGAGTTATTAAAACATACCTAGTGTCCAGTTTACGAAACAAATTCAACTAGCGTTCCCAAGAAGCGACGCGCATTGGATTTATCGGTTTTGCAGTTAACTTAGCAATTTATGTGATTTATGACCGCTGCGGCTATCCTGAAGCATTTATATTAGATCTTATAGAATTTTGACGCATACGATGAACTCTGGTACTTGTTTCGTCGTCTCGTTGGTGGCTGGACCGATGACCTGAAAAAGGTCGCTGGAGAGGGTAGATAAGGAAGGCGAAAGACCAGTGCTAGCGCGCTCTATGAAAGGCCTATGTCCAGTAGTGGACGTCCATAGGCTGATGAAATTAGTTGAGTAGGAATTCTGTATCTTTGATAAATTATTCCGTACCTATGATAATTTTGTTGAAATTGTGTGCCAACTAATAATATGCTACTATAACTAATTTTGTTTAATTTAGCATATGTACAAAGTAGTTGACTTTTATCTTTTTTACTGTTTAAATGACAATTCTTTTTCATATTGATAATTTTAATTTAATAACAATTTTTGGCGACCTCTCTAGACAGAAGTGCAGAGGGATGCGCTGGGATTCGAGTTCGGAGTTCGTAGGTCGCGGGTTCGATTTTTACCAAGGACCTCTTTAGAATTTTATATTGGCTCAGGTCTGGTCTGACCTCTTACCAGACTTACTGCAGCCGTGGCTAGTTATCATCTTACTTGCAAAGATACACAACTAAGCGATTTAGCATTCCGGCTCGATGCTATGTAGAAATTGTTAAAGGTCAATTTACTTACCTTCTCATAGTTAGTACTGCATCATCTTTTGATTACTTTGTGAAAAAACTCAATTCCTACAAAAATGGTATTATACTATGTACAATTAACTGGTATCTGGTATAAGACATCGTAATGACGTGCTGACATTGTCAGTATGCAGACATTTTTCCTTGGAAACGAACCCACGACGTTTCGTTTAAAAATCAGAGGCCAAACAAGTCGTTAACCCACCAATAAAACATTTTTCCCGTCATTTTTAGGTCAACCAAACGATACCGCAAGCTAGCTCCAGCAGTTTAAAAGTTCGATGCACCGTCCATCGCCCCTGTATCTGAAGGATACTCAATGCTTCAGAGTGAAACTTGAAATAGAAACGCTTTTGAAATTTTATCACAAACTTTTCGGTTTGAATACTCAGTTAGTGCTGCGCTCGCGTGGCATGAGTAGGTATTTCAGTTCGCTGGAAACTTTTCAACTCTGATGTTAGGAGTTGTTCTGATTCGGGACCTGCCATTTGCGTTCGCAAACTGGATGTTACACTTGCACTGTGCACATTCATGCCAAATGGACTTTTGTCACAACATTTTTAGAGGAAAAAGTTTGAGTGCATTCACTATCATGGTTGTACATAAATAGAAACCTTATCTAATAGACAAATAGGATTATTTGTTCATCTGTAAATGTTATACGAATGTGAAAAAAAAACAATTTACCTAATAATAATGTCCTCCTAAATCTATCTGGCCACAACGGCGGACAACCTCTGACGAGATTTCCCATCAGTTCAGGACATGTATTTTATTATAGAGCACAAATTGTGTGCACAAACACAAGTGTACCCTCTATTTCTTCTCTCTCATAATCCGATATTACGATAGCCCCAAAACGACCGGAAAGGGCCATCGGCTTTACGCACTATCCGAGGCACGGGAGTGAAACAACGCCAATTTCCAAACTTCGGGCTAGTACTAAGAAAAACCCAATAGTTACATATTTATTGGACCGCCTTTGAGATTGAATCCAGGGCCTCGTGATCTGCAGTCAAACTTGTTATTCAATGGATCAACGAAAGTTTTTTCTAAATAAATGGTCAATCCATATTGTACATCTATTGAAATTGCGTGATAGATGAAATACCACTCCTCACTTTGTAATAATTCGTTAGTTAAATTACGCTTTAAAATAGGAAAGTAATCGTTTTAGTGAATGATTTTATATTCAACATCTCGCTGCCAGTGCTGCAATAAATTGGGTAAACAGGACGGCGCGGTGCCTGTTGCACGGTAAGCTTGCCTAAAAGTGCGACAGACAGCCTATTTCCTCATTTTATTGCACCGTGGACAGCGAGATACTGTACTGGCTATAGAGGTTTATTTTTCAAAGTTTCAACATTAAAGGTTTTTTTAAAAAAAACTACTGCGCTTATATTCAAGTCGTAAATTTTGCAAAAGTTTATTTCGCGCTATAAAAGCTACGGAGCGATAGACTATGGCTGATTTTTATGAGATTTTTATAGACCTGGCTAGAGTGGCCAATAACAGTGAATTCCAACCGATAGTGCATTGGCTGGAATTCAGTTTTTACAGGAGTACCTATAAAGGTCTGCACACATAAGAGATCATACTCTGCGTCTAAAGAATGTTGTGTCTGTTGCATGATTCGGCAAGTGCTCGAATTAAAGTCTGTTTTTAGCCCCTTATGAAAATGACAGCTTCAAATATTAAACTTAAAAATAATGATACTATTTTAGGTTCCACGATAATAGTGTTGTCATCGTGGTTCCGGTTCAGGTTAAAATCGGAAATATAATAATATATTGAGCCAAACGAGTGAAATAAACAGGCATAAACGGTAACACAATGTCATTGTGAATTATAATTACTATTTAACAATAATATGAAAAACTCATACAAAAAAATTGCAGCCGATACTTATTTCATTTGAATTTAAATAATTTTTTACATTTTTTGTTGTAAGAACACATCGGACAAACAATACTGACAAATATTGATCGGTAAGTATCGATTGCATCCCATAACTATCATGGACTTGTTAGAAACAGGCAACACATAAAACGTCATTTTTGTCTCCAAGATCGAAAAACAGACTTACCAATTCTCGAATTCAGTGGCTATCAAAAAACCCATTTCTATTTCACACCTTTACGACGCGTGTAGGTATGTGATAACACCCCAATGTAACGCAAATTTAATTAAGGCTGTAGACCAATTTTATTTTAGTCCTCTTTCTGTAGAATGAGTTGGTGGGTGCGACAGGCACATTGTGGGGGAATATGACAGAAAAACGATGTTTTACCTAATTACTAAAAATAACTAAGTCAGTTACCAAAAAAAATTGACGGGGATCATTATGAAAAGGATAGCACATTTTTAAATGCGTCAAATTAGTTTAGTTCAGAAACTTTGCACGACAGAATTGGCACGATTGTTTTTATAGTTTTTTAGTTAAGGGTCGATTTTTCAATCGTCAGATAAACAATCTGAGGAATAAATTTGAAAGATATGCCATACAAATCTGTGAAAACGTCATATTTATTCCTTAGTTAATGTTTATCTGGCGATTGAAAAATCGGCCCTAAGCTTGATAAAATAGCGCAATGCATCTGCGAAGAGTTTTGGTGTATCCAGTGGTACCTTAATTTTTTAACTTTGCATGCTAGCATGAATAATATTATACGTACTCGCAATATAATGTTTTTTTTCCAATGTGAATAATGTGTTTCTTTTAACGGAAAATTATCTTGCTTCAACATTATTTCATAAAATGTATTTTGTTTGCATAATAATTAAGAATGTGAAAGTTATTTTAATAAATTTGAAATGAAAACACAAAGCCAAATAATAATTTGGAAACTACCGTGTTCAAATTATTATTATGCCATCATTGGGGAAATTGTATGACTGTACCAAAATACAAAATTACGGAAAATAATATTTACCTGTTTAATATACAACTACTAGACTATACTTAGTTGAGCAATCAACAATTTCTTTTTACAATTTTCAAGTTACAAGTACTTGACTGTGAACTCACTTGAGGTAAGTGCATAAATGCAGCCGATGATGTTATCGTACTAACTTTAAAAGGGTGAATAAATAAATGGCCCCGAACGGTTTCTACACAAGTTAAATCGCTAAGCGGTGCGTCGGCCGTGGATAGTTACCACCCTACCAGCAGTAGGGTGGTAACTATCCACGGCCAAAGCTTCTCACTAGACCAGACCTGAGTCAATTTGAAAATTATAAATGACTCGTGGCGGGAATTGAACCCGCGACCTCCCACTTGAATCCGTGCGCGCGCCACTGCTATAGGGAGGTCGATAAATTAAAAAAATAAAATCATAACTTCCTAAATATTAAAACTATTTCTCTCGGCCCTAACTTATAGGCATTTCTGAAATGACCGTTTCTTCCACCAGGATCCCATAAATAGATCTCCCATTGCATCCTGGTGAATCAATAAATTATGTTCCTAAATGATAACTAATGTAAATCCTCGAATTGCAATGTTTATCTAAATCTCTCTCACTACGAATTTTAAATTTCAATACGAGAAAATGAACTCTGCATTTTAATCGGGCCTTTTAAAAGGTTCTAGTTTTTTCGTAATTTTATGTGTTAACATTTCTCCTTATTTTCATTTTCAAGGAAGGACAATGTGGAGCAAAGTCGCGGAGTGGTGAGGTAATCAAATTAGGTCACCACCGGTGTCCTTTTAATCCCATTTTGTATTTATTTCCCGCCCCGAAAGGCTCTTTTAACAGGAAACATTGCTGCGGTTCCTTAATTGATTTTCGCTGTGGAGGAAGCGGTTTTGTATTGTTTAACGTTTATTTTTTAAATAGAACGAGGAAAAAAGTGTAACGGGACAGGGCGTTAAATTATTCTTTATTTATCCTTGATGCGGGGCTTGAATGACATAAACACAAAGGCAACATTGTACATGTATTTACTACTCCATCACGCCGGAACAACAGAACCAATTATTGTAATGAAAAGTCCAGGGTTTCCGCGTAATTTGGAAAAACGTAAATTCACACGGAAGAAGGCATGTGCGTAGTCAGCTGCAATGGAAGCCAAGTTACTTGGAAGTCCGTCTTGGTCGAAAAGAGGTGGAAACAGCCACATACAAAAATTTTCAACAGACCTAAGTTATACGATCTAAGTTCGGTAATCAAAAATTGATGCCTAGGTAAACAACAGAAAGTTTATCATGGTTTTGATCACAATTTCCGAATCCAAACTGCTTCTAATAGTGCACATATACTTTCTCTAAGCCCCATATCACGGCAACGAGACGCAATAAAACTTTAAGTCCGAGTATTACTGGCAATAGGCCAAGAAAGGAAGTTGTGTCGTCGTGTTGTAGCTTTTCGTAGTTTAGCTTTGGCTCGAAGGCGTAGAAATGGCATAATGTACGACAAAAAGTTGCAGATTTAGTTTAGCTCAAAAACATAGAAATTTTCCAGTAATTTAATTCAACATTTAAAAAAAATAACGATGTCAACATTGACCTCTATATAGAGACAAGGCGAACCGCGCGAAAAAATGTCGCCAGTGCAATGGGGAAATGTCCCCATTGTACGCGCACTATTGTCTATGCCGCGGTCCCCGCCTCAGCTCACGACGCTCCGCACGCACGTTTCCATGGAGACGGTTCCCGCCATTTTAGTAAGTACGCTTAGTAGCGAGAGAATAGTGGAAAATTTAACTCTAAAAGATAAAAATGCCTAATTGTGCGATAAAAGACTGCAAAAATTACACCAAGAAATTTAAAAAGAAGCATGGGATAACGTATCATCGGTAAGTAACATCAAGAAATATTACATAAAAAAAAACAAGTATTTCGCAGGATGTTTGATAGATGGCGCTAAATTTCCTTGTATGAAAAAGGCTTTGGCAAAATGTTCGAACAGGCCTATCCTTAGTAATGATCAATGGATGTCAAACATAAAGTCTCAATTGGGATCATTTCCTGACTGCACAATCACATACTCGTAATGTCACGTAGCGCATAGATTAAAATGGTATGGCCAAGAATTTGGAATGTTTGTGTTTCTAGTCCAGAATTGTGTTCATCGCCTATAAAACTGTCTGTTAGTCGCCTCCCTCTATATCTTCAGCGTGAATTTCCATTGAATTTTGGCCGGAACTTCTAATCTTCACAGAGATAATGTATTGTATGGAAGGTATATTTAAGTGCAAAAGAGTACACTAAATATACTCGTAGCTACAACACATTGTTAGGCGAATTGTTTTCACATTAAAGCTTGAGAGGAAACTAAAGCAAGTATTAATTTATTGATAGAAAAACCCAATATTACGTTATCACATAATAAAGCAGCAATCGAATCCAACAAATATTGTAACGCACTTCCTCATAATATAGTGTTACAAATTGTATGAAATTTTCATAATTATTCTTACTTCAAAACAAAAAATAATAATTTACGTTAGAGTCACATATTGATGCATTCAGTTCGTTTGTATAATTGCTTCAAAAACGTTTAGACCTGTAAAAAAATCATCTTTTCAAAACAAATAAAATAGTTCACTATACACACAACACAGTAATAGTACATTGGTATACTTTACCACTAGTTTAGCTTATTTCAGGCATAATAATTGAGACGCTCAACATGAAATTTTTTTATTACAATTATGTTTTCAGTTCAGCTTATTTCCAGTTTATTTGCGGCGCTCTAAAACACTAGAAATGGAAGATTTTTTTACAAGGATTTTATATAAAATGTTCGCAAAATGTAAAAACATTGTGACTAAGAGACACGAAGTAAAAAATTTAATGCGTTCCAGAATTATACGGTGTATTTTACAACTTAGGGGAGGGTTTTAAAACGCTTAAAACATTTTAAGAGAATTTTAGAGCATCATTTTTCATGTCGTCTAAGATGCTGTTTCTAAGATTTATAGATGTAAAGTTTCTAAAAACATCAAATAATTTTAAGTTGCAATGGACTATCTTCAAGAGGGATATTTCAGAGAAATTTATTTTAATATGAGTACCTACCAATAGATACCCATATAACAGACACGTTATTCATCTCATTAAATAAACCTGTTTTAATAATTAGTCAAAGCCAATTTCGTCGAAAAATCATACTTTGCAACATAATAATAATTAAGTTTAATGTATTAAATGACTAATTGTGTTTTCTGTAATATCTACCCGATGTTGGCAAATTTCAAATCAAATTAGTTTTAGACAATAATTGTTCACAGAAGTGGTTCCTGTTTATTGAAATGGAATATTATGGTATCGATTCATGAAAGCGATTAGATACAAGTTAGCAAATTGTTTCACACATCATAATAAAAAGCTTTTAGATTTCCAATGATAATATGACCAAGTATGTAAAAAAGGAGTGAAGAGGATCTTTTTTGTGTAATTGAAATTACTTTTTATAGGCTTTCACAACCAACTTTTTAAAGTTATATCAAGTCGGTTTGTAAGTATACTATAGACATTCTTCGCATCTTTAAATATCTATAAGTAACCTATGTCTACTTTAAATAATCTGATTTACTCATAGATTTGTAATAAGTCGTCGCTCGCGCTCCTATTATATAGAGCCCTCCTACTTAACAACAGAACCTTGAGTGCGGCAACTTTTTATTGTAGGGTGTGTTTCAATTTCTAATTCGTAAAATGCGCGGATGCTAGTATGCTTGAAAAATTATGTAGCGACTGCTCGGGTAAGTCAACGTTGACACAGTATTTATTGCTGCACTTTAGAAATCGCCGGCGGCCTCTTCGACCTCTATGGACTTAATCTTATAGCACAAATCTTTAAAAACACATTATTTACCAGCGTCCCTCGAACATTATATAAATAGTACTTTTAGTAATTTCAAAGAAGAATGTAGTGTCACCAAACCTTTGCTTGAGGCTGCATTGAAAATCTTAAAATATTTCGGTGACCCGTTGAGCACACTCGGATTGACCTTACCTACTTTCCTAGATTTCAAACGCTTTGATGTTGCAGTTTCTTTTGAATTGCAACATTATGATGTGCTCACTCTACTTACTTTTTAGTGAGTTTTTGTAATATTTTGACCTTTTTTCCTTTAAATTAATGAAATTCATTGAAACAATTGTGTGTTCTTACATTTTTAGAATTTCAACAAACAATAACTTACTTTTTGAAATTCTAAAAATATCAACTCTTAGTCCGCCATTTGTTTTTTGGAAAAAAATAAAGATTGAATGGAAGCAGGCGTTATTTTGCGGAAATCCATAATTAGCAGGACAGATTAATTTGTTTTGCTGTAATCCGCTACTTGAAAAGATTCTGTATGGTACAATATGCAGGAACACTGCCCACATGAAACACCACACACAATTTTCCAACACTTTCTTCGACGTACGTTTCGTCCCGAACCGGGACATCCTCAGGAGATGTTGACTTCACAATGCGAAATCGTAGAGTGACTCTCGTGTCAGCAACGCGTTCTTATATACCCTTTCTAATTACTCATCCTATTGTTCGCCCCACTCACTTCGGCTGGTCTCGTACCCCCGAAAACAGACGAAGCAGTGGCGAAGATGATACGTTAATTTGTTCGTTAAGTAATTGAAACTGATTATTATTGCTAAATTTTATTATTTCTAATTGTTCCAGCATGCTCAGATAAAGCCCTTTATCACAAGTATGTAGGATTTTATACGAATGATCGAGTGCTAATTTGTGTCCACTGTCTAGAAGATGTTTTGCGAAATGAGACTTTTGGGGTTGTTTGTTTCTAACTGCGGCTATATGTTCTTTGTATCGTGTATCAAATTTACGGCCTGTTTGACCAATATATACACCATTACATTCTGAACATTCTAGTTTATAAATGCCCGATTTTTGTTTATTATCTAATTTATCTTTACCATTACATATATTTTTTAAGGTATTGTTTGTTTTAAAAGCAACATGTACATCATGTGTTCTTAGTTTCCTAGCAATTTGCTGTGATACTGGTCCAAAGTAAGTTAGACTTGATTTGTATTTATTGATTCTCTCAGGAGATGATGAATATAGATCCTTCCTGATCTGCAATAATTGTTGTTTCCTAATTATATTATTGACCATATTGGTGCTATATCCATTAGCCTCTGCCATGTGGTAAATTACTTTTAATTCTTTTAAATAGTTTTCCTTCGTAAGTGGAATAGACATCATCCTGTGTACATAACTGTGAAACGCTGCGAGTTTATGCTGCCAAGGGTGACAGGATGTAGCTGGTATAGTTGTGTCAGTGTATGTAGGTTTTCGGAAAATTCCAAACTGATGTTTGTTATTCGCACGAGTTATAGTTAGATCGAGGAAGTTAAGAGAATTGTTTCCTTCTAATTCAAATTTGAATTTAATTTTGGGGTGTAGTTTATTAAGATTAACAACAAAATTATCCAGCTGTCTGTTCGATCCTGTCCAACATATTATAATATCATCCACATATCTGTAATAATATAGAATATTTTTATTTTTGACAATATGTTTATTTTCAAAATCATCCATAAATATATCAGCCATTAATGGACTTAGTGGTGAGCCCATGGCTAATCCCTCTTTCTGTTGATAAAATTGGTTATTGAATTTGAAATAATTCTGTTTCATACATATTTTCGTTAAATCTATTACTTCAGTTATTTCGTTGGCATTTACATGATTGTGTTCCAGTAATTTAGTTAAAATGGTTATTGTTTCATTAACTGGGACGTTAGTGAATAAGCTGTCCACGTCTAGTGATATTAATTTACAACGGTCTGGCAATGATAAATCTTTAATGTTATTAACTAATTGGAGACTATTTTTCAATTTCCGAAAACCTACATACACTGACACAACTATACCAGCTACATCCTGTCACCCTTGGCAGCATAAACTCGCAGCGTTTCACAGTTATGTACACAGGATGATGTCTATTCCACTTACGAAGGAAAACTATTTAAAAGAATTAAAAGTAATTTACCACATGGCAGAGGCTAATGGATATAGCACCAATATGGTCAATAATATAATTAGGAAACAACAATTATTGCAGATCAGGAAGGATCTATATTCATCATCTCCTGAGAGAATCAATAAATACAAATCAAGTCTAACTTACTTTGGACCAGTATCACAGCAAATTGCTAGGAAACTAAGAACACATGATGTACATGTTGCTTTTAAAACAAACAATACCTTAAAAAATATATGTAATGGTAAAGATAAATTAGATAATAAACAAAAATCGGGCATTTATAAACTAGAATGTTCAGAATGTAATGGTGTATATATTGGTCAAACAGGCCGTAAATTTGATACACGATACAAAGAACATATAGCCGCAGTTAGAAACAAACAACCCCAAAAGTCTCATTTCGCAAAACATCTTCTAGACAGTGGACACAAATTAGCACTCGATCATTCGTATAAAATCCTACATACTTGTGATAAAGGGCTTTATCTGAGCATGCTGGAACAATTAGAAATAATAAAATTTAGCAATAATAATCAGTTTCAATTACTTAACGAACAAATTAACGTATCATCTTCGCCACTGCTTCGTCTGTTTTCGGGGGTACGAGACCAGCCGAAGTGAGTGGGGCGAACAATAGGATGAGTAATTAGAAAGGGTATATAAGAACGCGTTGCTGACACGAGAGTCACTCTACGATTTCGCATTGTGAAGTCAACATCTCCTGAGGATGTCCCGGTTCGGGACGAAACGTACGTCGAAGAAAGTGTTGGAAAATTGTGTGTGGTGTTTCATGTGGGCAGTGTTCCTGCATATTGTACCATACAGAATCTTTTCAAGTAGCGGATTACAGCAAAACAAATTATTCTGTCCTGCTAAAAAAATAAAGATCAAAGCTCTGTGTTCAGGTACTTCCAACAAAGCTTGGCTGGATTACCAATTTGGCTATCACTATGTACTTAAATAATAGTAATTAAGGGAACTGAAAAACAACGCATTATTCAACTTCATGGTGACTGATTAACTTACTTCGAAGCTCTGTAAATAAAAACTGAGTTCTGGGGAAATAATATTGTGGAGAGTAGAAGTTGCCACTGTTCAAATAATCAGCTTTAATTGAACAAGTTCGCTCCACACGTAACAGGTAAAGAGCTATTCGTCGAGTTTAATGACCGTTGTTGACTTTAACGAGAGTGCAGCCGGCAGCGTGTGAGCTTTGCTACGGAGCTTTCACTGTGTAGATCTTTTACTTGAAACACGCTACAAATTCACATTTAACGATGTTACAAGCTTAGCAATATTGATCTTATTTTTAAAACGCTATTGCCCAGCTACGAAAATGCGAATGGTTAAAGAATATGGGTTTAATTGAACAAGTTCGCTCCACACGTAAGGTAAAGAAGCTATTCGTCGAGTTTATAAATGTGAAAGTGAGTTTGTTGGTTTGAAACAAACTCACTACACTTTTTTGTTTTATAATTTATATATTTTTGCACAGATATAGTTCAAGACCCGGAGAATGACACAAGCTACTTTTAATCCCGAAAAAACAAACCTATTCCCGTGGGATTGCATTAAAAGTGTAATTTTTCATTAACGTCACTTTATTTAAAATATATGTTGTACCCTAGACTCCATACACTCGAAACTGTAAATAGATCATAAATACTTTAGTCTCCATACCTAAACTCGAAACTGTACATCCCTACTAATATATAAATGTGAAGCTATAATTTTAGTATTCCACTCTTTAATCCTACTACAAGACAACCAAAGCTGAACTAAAAAGTATCTTGCAAGGATTTTAACGGGTATCATATGATGGTACGAGAGAATGATTTTAATCTTATGCCAGGGCCTAGGAAACTTTATCATCAATTTTTAGTGGACATGTGCATTAAAGTAGAAAGCCAACGTCTTCGATACAATTCTCTAAATCAGAATAAATTGCGAGTTGAAAATTATATACATCTACCAGATGCTGTTAATAATGACGCAAACGTGAAGCCCAGAGACTTCGGAAAGAGAGTAAAAGATTACCCCCAGCAAAAATCGGAAATTAGGTATTTCTTCCTTCTTCTTTCATTAACAGCCCCCGTTATTTACATGAATATACGCAAGATGCTTTCGCTTACGTACGCTGTTATAGCAGACTCGATCGTGTCGTGACATTTACTTGCAACCCCTCATAGACAAAAATAACCGATGCGCTTATGCCCGGACAAAAATCGCCAGACCGCCACAACTTAGTTGCCCGAGTTTTTTGTTTGAAAGTCCAAAAACTATTTTGGACTTTCAAATTTATATAATAATTGTAATCACTTACCATCAGGTGGGATCGCTGTCAAGTACTAACTTGTAAAAGGTAAAAAAAAATTAATGTAATTACTGAAGGTAAAATATTTGGAGACATCCAATTCTACATGTATTCCATTGAGTGGCAAAAGCGCGGTTTACCACACGTACATATTTTGATCTGGCTAAAAGAGAAACTACGGCCCATCAAATTGATCACTTAATAAGCGCCGAGATTCCTGATCCAGAACAAGATAAGGAATTACATGATATCC
Source organism: Coenonympha arcania (assembly GCA_036785405.1). Taxonomy (NCBI): domain Eukaryota; kingdom Metazoa; phylum Arthropoda; class Insecta; order Lepidoptera; family Nymphalidae; genus Coenonympha; species Coenonympha arcania. The sequence continues at coordinate 12,365,287 of CM072065.1, forward strand.
TTGTAAAAAAATATCATTCATGGTGGCGCATGAAATCCTATCTCACCCTGTATGAAGAACGGAAAGTGTACAAAAAAATATCCCCGCGAGCTAATCAAACAAACACTTCACAATGATAAAGGCTACCCATTATAATATAGACGCAGAGCACCCGAAGACGGCGGCAAGGAAATCACTATTCGAGTTCGCAGTGGAGCATTTGAAGTTATTGACAACAGCTGGACTGTGCCATATTCACCCACCACCTTTTCTGTGCAAAATATTTAATGCACACATTAATGTGGAGGCTTGCAGCTCTGTTCGCGCCATTAAATATATAAGCAAATACATAAACAAAGGCAGCGACCAAGCAATTTTTAATTTAAGAAACGAAGGCGAGGCGTAGCCGCTACATGAAGTAGAGACATTCCAAGCAGGACGTTACATAAGCAGTAACGAAGCAGCGTGGCGGCTTCTTGGTTTTTCACTACATGAAAGACATCCGACTGTTACTCATCTCTCTGTGCACTTAGAAAACGGACAACGCATTTATTTTAATAGTAACAACTTCCAAGAAAGAGTCACATCACCGCCTAAAACTACATTAACTACGTACTTTCAACTTTGTCAGACTGACTCTTTCGCAAAAACTTGCTTTATTCAGAAATTCCCCGCTGATAATTGGCCAGGAATACAATCATCGGATGCTCTTGGTAGTGTATATACCGCCAACGTAACAGACTTCGAATGCTTCAGTTTACGTATGTTGATTCACCACGTCAGGGGACCAACTAGCCACAAGGATCTAAAAACGAATAATGGCCAGGAATGCGCTACTTTTAGAGAAGCGTGTGGTGAAGCCCTGGGTATTTTGGGAAGCGATAATCACTGGAACAAAACAATAGAAAAAGCTGTACAGTGCCGAGCACCAGCTAAAATAAGGGATCTTTATGCAATCTTCATATCATCATGTGGTCTTTCTAATCCTTAACAATTATGGGAGAAATTTACAGATTATAATACGGAAGACATTTTAACGACGACCAGACATGCCATTCAATGACTATATTTATAATGAAGATTTGACAAAAATTGAAAAAAACGTAAAAATTTCAAGGAAGAAATTAAAAGATTTCGGGATGATGAATCCTCAGCGCCCAAACACAAATGACTTAGATAACGAAATTTCTCGGGAATTAAATTATAATTGCAAGAGGGACGACCAGACATGACATTCAATGACTATATTTATAATGAAGATTTGACAAAAATTGAAAAAAACGTGAAAATTTCAAGGAAGAAAGTACAAGATTTCGGGATGATGAATCCTCAGCGCCCAAACACAAATGACTTAGATTTCTCGGGAATTAAATTATAATGAAACCGAATTGCAGCAACAAGCAACCGAATTAGTCCCACGGTTGCTACCAGAACAACGTCGTGTATTTTAGAAAGTATTACGGCACATAGAATCAGGGAGTGGTACACTATTTTTCCTTGATGCCCCAGGAGGAACTGGAAAAACATTTTTACTGAATTTATTGCTTGCATACATTAGAAAGATTCAAGCATTGCTGTAGCCGTGTCTTCCTCCGGGATAGCCGCTACACTACTAGATGGGGGCCGCACTGCACATTCGGTTTTAAAATTACCATTGAACATCGCACATGAGGAATTTTAGCAAAATAGTTCCCAGGGAAAAATGCTTCGTCAATGAAAACTGTTTGAATAAGACGACAGCACAATGGCCCACAAAAAAGCTGTAGAGGCACTAAATCAAACTCTTCAAGACCTGAGAGACAACAGGACCCTTATGGGAGGCATGGTTGTCTTATTGGCTGATGACTTTCGGCAATCCTTACCAGTGATTCACAGAGCCACACCAGCTGACGTGTTCGAAATATAAGCCTTGTTGACAACATCTTTCAATTGGCTATAATGCATCGCTGCCGTGACGTAACGACCTCTGATTGGTCCACGTGTTTCGGCTCCCCACGAAGAGTGACGGCAGCGCAACGACCAGAGCAATTTTGGGACGGACGCCGTGCGCCCGTGCATCTCTTTTCAAAAATAACTGTCGCGTGTACAAATTCTTCCCGTGGAAGATTGCACCGTGTGTAAAGACATTAATAATCAATTGAAAACCGAAGATCTGTGCTGTGCCGTGCAAAGCTGTCCTGAGTAGGTGCCTGCAGTTGGTGTCGTACACGAACCAGGTCTCCACGCCGTGCGTTTCAGGTCAGTGATCTTTATGGTTAAATTGATTAGGTGTCTGCCAACTTGTGCATTCGACATACTATAAAAGGTCCTTCGATATTCCAACCATATTTCTGGTCCATTCGAGCCGATCCTGGATCATTTTTATCTATCTGCTATCGATTTAGTATATGTATTTTATACCTACATAATCTTCCCGTTGGAAGTTACGTACTTATATTAATATATTTATCGTATTTCTGTTATATATTCATACGTATTTCATATATTTATCGATATCTATTCGTATTTACGACTAAATTATAATTTTTCTTGGTCGAAAATTATTGCATCAGCCTTTTGAGTGACGTAACGTATTTAACATGGCGGAGCCAACCCATACCGAGAAATTAGAATTAAAGTTAAAAACGTTGAATTTTAAAAGAGACTATTTGTTTTCAAAAGCACAAAAAGTTTATGATTTCTCGAAAACAATTAGAGATGATTCGATTAGAATTCAAAGTTTTTTGGCGCAGTTTGCCGAGTTGGATGGTATTCGGACGAAATTCGAAAATACAATTATGGAAATGCTTGAAATTGAAATACAATTAAAACCGGGTATGAAGTTGTCTACGTCACAACTAGATGCTTTTGATACGTTATATGATAATTGTAGTTTTCTTGCACGAAAATATCAAAACCAACAGGCACGTAGTAGTTCCGATAAACAAAATTGCGAATTAATTAAACCCGCGCTTCCAAAATTAACTTTAGTCGAATTCCATGGTGATTTTGAGAATTTTGGAACCTTTTTCGATACGTTCTCCTCTTTGGTGCACAACAGAGATTTTTCGGATATCGATAAATTTCATTATTTACTTTCGTGTGTGAAGGGCAGTGCGCTCAGTATAGTGAAAAAATTTCCTATCACAGCCGCTAACTACCCACTTGCGTGGCAATGTTTGATAGACCGGTGTTTACGCGAGAGTAGCTGGCGCGAGCGCAGAGCCTATTGTGTTGTATTGAATCGTGTTCTCTCTCTCTAACCCGCGGAAGCCCTCATCCGCGCGTCTCGCTCACGCTTTGGTTACGGCGAGTTTTTTGTATCGAATCGTGCGCTCCCGCTCCAACTCGCGGAAACGCCAATCTTCCTATCCCGCTCGCGCATCGGTCGCCGAGATTTTTTATGCCTGCAATGACGCGGCGACTTCGGTGCGCTCCAGTATTAAGCACGATACGAGTCAGCTAGCAACAGCCTTGCGTGCGGCTGGGTTTTTGCGGCGCCCCCTTTGCCCCGGCGGTTTGTACCCCAAGAAACGTACTTCTTGGACCGCGTCAATTCTTGTAGACAGTTTTATGTGGGGGCGCGACCTTTTGTGCGTATTCGTGAACTCATCTTGTGGAGCGAGTCTGCTGTCGACCGACAAACTTAGCGGTCCCCCGCGCGTGGCTGAAGTAATTTGATCACTTGTCGTCTTTGAAACGCGTAGTCGCGAGACGTAAATTACTACGTTTGAGTAGCCACGTTTATGTTTGCGCGGGTGTTTAGTCATCGAATAACATCGCAACGGGACGTCCGTTTTTTGATGCGCCTGACTTGTTTTTCGCACTGCGTTTTTTGTCTGTTGCCGCGCCCCCTCTCTCGCGCGCTGGGGCGCTGGTGCGGTCCCTTTCGCACTTCGAACCGGTAGCCGACGGAAAGTGGGTTCCTGCGCGTGTGGTCTTTGTGTTTGGAGGCTGATTTGAAGCGGAGGTCAGACGGCTCTGCCAGTCCCATACACACACGCACCCTTGTACATACCCTTAACACTTTCACGTCACACACTGTCACACATCTACTACAGAGGACTCCGTATCAAGGCCGACGCTTCGGGATCAAGGTCAGTCAATAAGTACCTACTAATCTTAAACTATTTTTATTGTTGGCCGCGTCCGGTGGCGTACTGTATCAGCCGTAGTGGCCGACCTGTTGTCTAGTAAAAGTCGCTGATTACTATTTCCACTGATCGACTAGTGAGACTCGATTACTATCCGACTCGGATTGGATGCCGTCATCTGACCCGAGACTGATCGTACACTAGTGATCCCGTGTAGTCTCACTAGTCGGTCCCCCCTCGACCTGTCCGGGCTCGTTCCTCTATGGGCCCGGGAACTGAGCCCTCGTCTGGACAGGCAAGGGGCCGTAACAGTTGGTAGCAGAGCGTGGTTTCGCGCCTTTTGGTTAAGCGGCTTTTACACGTTCGGCGCGTCGATATCGATATTTGTTGCGCGTATTTAATTCGTCGCGTATCTCTGTCGGTCACACGTTTGTAGGCGCGGTACGCCACGTGTCGGACCGATACGCCGCGTTAACGGCCACAGATTATTGTACCGCTACACCACGCGTTTTTGTAGCAACGCCGCGTTATTTACCGCGTGCCGCGCGTTTGTTGACCGCGACCTTGATTAGCGTTCTGCACGTGTTGGTGTTTGCATCTGTGCTTGTTCTACTTCCTTGTTGTTTTATTTTTTGGTTTCGTGCTTCCTTGTAATTATTCTCGCGCAGTCTCGCCATGCCTTCGCATAAGCCTCCGGTGCGCCGTATGCAGGATGAGCTGCGGTGGGCAGCTAGCGCGCATGCGCTTATTACTCGTCCAGACAGGACGGCTAGCTTGCTCCACCGCCTTGAGCAGCTCCCAGCCAGACGAGCCCATTTTGAAGAGGCCTATTCGGAATTCCTTGCTACAGTGGAGGACGACGAGGCGCGAGAATCGGCCCAGAAGGACTACGAACAGTTCTTCGAGTTCACAGACGATGTGCTCGAGGCTGGGGCCAAAATGAATCGTGAGGCTCGAAAGAGCATTCTGTGCGAGTCGCCTCGCCCGCAGCAGCAGCCCGCCCTATTGGGTCGGCTGCCTACTTTGGACCTTCCACACTTTGGTGGGCGGCTTCAAGACTGGATGGGGTTCATCTCCATCTTCGACAGTCTAGTCCATACCCGCCGCGACCTATCCCCAGGCCAAAAAATGGCCTATTTGCGGACCTCCCTTCAAGGGGAGGCACTGGGGGTAGTCTGCCATTTGAAGTTGTCTGACGCCAGCTACTCCACGGCCAGAGAACTCCTCGAGAGGCGCTACGCCAATGTGCGCCGCCTTGCTGACGCGCACATGATGGAGTTAATATCCCTCCCGGTTTTGAAAGACCTAGCACGTCTCCGGGAGGTGATCATTGACCCAGTCGTGGTTGCTTGCAACGCCCTTCGACAACTTGACTTACCGGTGGATCAGTGGTCCTTCTGGCTTCTTCACCTGGTTCTGTCCCGCCTGCCTCTCGATCTGCGGATCCGATTTGAAGAGAGGTACGGCGGGGACGGGGCTAACTATATACCCCCGTTCAGTGACCTCTTAAAGTTCCTTGAGGAACAGAGCCGCCAGGTGGAGAATGCCGTGGCCTCGGGAACACCGGCAAAGGAGCCGGCTCGACCGACGCCACCTTCTAAACCCACGACTTCCACCAGGGGTTCCAAGCAGCCAGAATTAGCGCAGGAGACTGGACGCCGCCCAATTCTAAACTTTAGTGGTCTTGCTGCGACCGAGGTGACCCCCTGTCACTATTGCCGTGCTTCTACGCACACGACGACCGACTGCCCTAAATTCTTGGAGAGACCGCCCAAGTCACGTAGGGCCATCGCAAGGGAGCGCCGTTGGTGCTACTCTTGCTTAGGTGGGCACTTGCAACGCAACTGCCAGCACCAACGGCCTTGCCCACATTGTCAGGGCAACCACCTTCCTATTCTTTGCCTCGACCGCAATGGCGTCGGTAGGCAGGAGGTGGTTGAGCAGACACCCGGCAGGAGTGGAGTCTCCTCACCGGTCACAGGCCCAGCCGATAGACGGCGTGGTGACACTTTCAGTTCGGCCCCTGGTTTTGATAGGGCTTCACCCCCCCCTCGGGCGGGGGTGCAGCCCTCCAGGGGCGGGGGCGTTCCGCCCTCTGTCAACCCTGAGGGAGGTTTTGCCGTCGCTCAGCCTGATCCAAGGAGGTCCTCCCCTCCTCTGGCTGAATACCCCAGGCTGGAGCGACACCTCCCTCGATGGTCTGGACACCCCCCTCCGCACTACGTCGTCCCGCGGCTGTCGTACCAGGCCAGACCCCCTCAGACCGGGAGGGACGCTTGGGTGTGCCCTGGGGGCACCACACCTCTTGATGTGATAGAAGTTCCCCAAGAAGGCCCTTACGAGCGCCCAAGGCTAGAGGAGTTGCCCGAAAAGGGCAACTCCCGTTGACTTACTGCTGCCTTGGCTCCCACCACCGCCACCTCACCTGACAATTTGAACGACCATAAGCCGGTCTGCCAGACTGTACTTTTACCAACGGCTTTGGTCAGGGTGTTTAACCCGAAGGGTGAGTGGCTAATGGTACGCGCGCTGCTAGATCTCGGATCACAGCGCTGGATTGCGTCGTCGTGGTGGGTGAGCGCTTCAGGGCAAGTCTCATTGCACCTTGTCCTAGCTAAGTGCAAGGTTGCATCTATCAGGTCTCGTCTAACAATCTCTGAGTTGAACTTGTGGAGCCAACTATTGACCCGGTTACTAAACCACGTCCACGCTTCTTGGAAGTTTCTGGTAAACATGGTGGACGTTTTTGCGTGGTCGGACAGTGAGATTGTCCTGTGTTGGCTCCGGACTTCGGTCCATAATCTTGGCATTTTTAAATACTCATGCGGGTTGCAATACCCTCTCAGCCATTTGCAGCGTGAGTTTGGATTTGGCAGGCCGACGAACCATTCGAAGCGTGATCTTCAACTGTATTGCTTGCTATCGTTTGGAGGCATCCATTGCATAGCTTGTGCTGAGTGACCTGCCTGCGGACCGCGTAAAGGCTGCTCGACCTTTCGCTGGTGTTGGAACCAATTTGCCGGTCCTTTCTTAGTGAAGAGCTCTAACCTTAAGAATGCTCGGTCTTTTGAGGCCTACTTGTGCGTCCTTGGTTGCCTTGCAACCAAGGCAGTCCACTTGGGACTTGTCAGTGCCCTCAGCACGGAGGCGTTCGTGGCCACTCTGGGCCGCCTCGTGAGCCGTCGCGGCCTACCCGATTTGGTTCGGACAGACTGCTGGACTAATTATAAGGGAACCAATCGTTATTTGAAGGAGGTCGTCGACTTACTTGTTGAGAGCAAGCACTGTGTAGGCACCGCCATGTCTAGAATGGGAGATCTTGTTATGCTTAAAGAATCTAATCTACTCCCACTATTTTGCGTCGTGGACGCATTGTTAAACTGTTATTTGGATCGGATGGCGTTCCGCGGGTGGCCGAGGTATTTGTAGGGGACTCAGTATTGCAACGTGCCGTGGTCACGTTGTCCCAACGGCCTATTGATTAGCGAATCTACATTCTTAGATTCGGAGCGGGGGATTGTTTACGCGAGAGTAGCTGGCGCGAGCGCAGAGCCTATTGTGTTGTATTGAATCGTGTTCTCTCTCTCTAACCCGCGGAAGCCCTCATCCGCGCGTCTCGCTCACGCTTTGGTTACGGCGAGTTTTTTGTATCGAATCGTGCGCTCCCGCTCCAACTCGCGGAAACGCCAATCTTCCTATCCCGCTCGCGCATCGGTCGCCGAGATTTTTTATGCCTGCAATGACGCGGCGACTTCGGTGCGCTCCAGTATTAAGCACGATACGAGTCAGCTAGCAACAGCCTTGCGTGCGGCTGGGTTTTTGCGGCGCCCCCTTTGCCCCGGCGGTTTGTACCCCAAGAAACGTACTTCTTGGACCGCGTCAATTCTTGTAGACAGTTTTATGTGGGGGCGCGACCTTTTGTGCGTATTCGTGAACTCATCTTGTGGAGCGAGTCTGCTGTCGACCGACAAACTTAGCGGTCCCCCGCGCGTGGCTGAAGTAATTTGATCACTTGTCGTCTTTGAAACGCGTAGTCGCGAGACGTAAATTACTACGTTTGAGTAGCCACGTTTATGTTTGCGCGGGTGTTTAGTCATCGAATAACATCGCAACGGGACGTCCGTTTTTTGATGCGCCTGACTTGTTTTTCGCACTGCGTTTTTTGTCTGTTGCCGCGCCCCCTCTCTCGCGCGCTGGGGCGCTGGTGCGGTCCCTTTCGCACTTCGAACCGGTAGCCGACGGAAAGTGGGTTCCTGCGCGTGTGGTCTTTGTGTTTGGAGGCTGATTTGAAGCGGAGGTCAGACGGCTCTGCCAGTCCCATACACACACGCACCCTTGTACATACCCTTAACACTTTCACGTCACACACTGTCACACATCTACTACAGAGGACTCCGTATCAAGGCCGACGCTTCGGGATCAAGGTCAGTCAATAAGTACCTACTAATCTTAAACTATTTTTATTGTTGGCCGCGTCCGGTGGCGTACTGTATCAGCCGTAGTGGCCGACCTGTTGTCTAGTAAAAGTCGCTGATTACTATTTCCACTGATCGACTAGTGAGACTCGATTACTATCCGACTCGGATTGGATGCCGTCATCTGACCCGAGACTGATCGTACACTAGTGATCCCGTGTAGTCTCACTAGTCGGTCCCCCCTCGACCTGTCCGGGCTCGTTCCTCTATGGGCCCGGGAACTGAGCCCTCGTCTGGACAGGCAAGGGGCCGTAACAACCGGTATCAAGATAATCGAGCACTTTTGAATTTATATTTTGAAAAGATGTTAAATTTTACTCCGTTGACTAAGGATACAAGTGCAAACCTTACCTTATTTATTGAGACTTTTGATCATTCGCTTAAAGCGATTCAAGCGCTTAATATAGAAAACCTAGATGACTATTTGATATGTCATTTAGCCTTGCGTGGATTAGATACCCACACAAGAAAATTATTTGAAGAAAGTCGGGATCAAAAGGAAATACCTAAGTTCAGTGAATTAGTGGAGTTTGTTAACAAACAAATTAAGGTTTTAGACCATACTTTTCCGCAGTCAACCGCTAAGCCGTCGAAGTCGGTTAGCAACAATAATAATAAGAATTTTAAACCTAATTCTTCTTCTAAACCATTCAAATCAGTGCTGACGTCATCGCGAGTTAACAACACACGAAATGACAATGATAAAAGATTTAAGTGTTCGCACTGTGAACAAAACCATATGATATACAGATGCGAATCCTTTAGAAAACTTTCGATACCTCAACGCATTGACCGTGTCAAGGCGTTGAAACTATGCGAAAATTGTTTAAAAACACATAGTAATGAAATTACCCGGTGCCCTAGCACGTGGACCTGTGGTCTTTGTGGGGGTTTGCACCATTTCCTGATTCATGAAAATAGTAGGAGCTCCGTGAGTTCTTCGGCCGTGCCGACACCCGTCTCGTCACCAGCGCGCGCTGCGCTCGTGTCGGCCTCCGTGAGTGAACCGGCAGTGACACAAAATGTACTCACTTGTAAAACGGACAATTACGGTGTAGTATTAGGGACGGCGCGAATTAATATTTTAGATGCCGGTGGTAACTACCAAGACTGTAGGGGGGTCACCGATTCTGGATCCCAAACCAGTCTTATCAGTTCTGAGTGTGCCCAACGGTTAGGCTTACCTAGAAAAAAGTGCCCGTTCTCCATCTCCGGCCTCGGTGGAGAATTTATAAAAAATCTCGGGTTAGTAACTTGTTCAATTAAAACAAAAAATCAGAACTGTCCTATATTGAAAGTTGACATGGTAGTCGTAGCGAAAGTGGCATCGGAAATGCCAAATGTCGATTTTTCGAAAGAGGTTATCGAACAATATTCTCATTTAAATTTGGCCGATCCACACTTTTATAAAAAATCTAAAATAGATATTTTATTAGGTAACGATGTTACTTCCGAAATAATTTTGAGTCAACCGTTACTTATTAAAGAAAACATCCCTAGTGCTATAAATACAGTATTCGGATTCGTGATTAGCGGTAAAATAGTTTTGAAATCTAAAGAAGGCGATACGATCAAAAATACGTTGTTATCTGTCTCCGAAGAAGAATCTTTAGACAATGCGTTACGTGCTTTTTGGAGTATAGAGGAAGTGCCGTGCACGCCCTCTGTTAACCCTCTCGATCAACTCGCTGAAGATTTTTTCGTAAAAGAACATACGCGAGAATCGAATGGCCGATATGTTGTTCCGCTACTGCTTACTCCTAATCACGCGCCTATCGGTAACTCACTGCCGAGCGCTGAGCGACGTTTTTTAGGTATGGAACGTAAACTCGCGCGCTCGCCCGAACTACAACAAGCCTACCGGGAGTTTATGAATGAATACGAGTCGCTCGATCACATGGAACTTTATACCGGTGATACTCCCAGTAAATTCGTGATTCCGCAACAAATAGTCTTGAGACCGTCTTCTTCTTCGACACCCTGTCGTGTGGTCTTTGATGGGTCAAGTCGAGGTAATAATAGTCACATGTCAGTTAACGACATTCTATTGACCGGGCCTAATCTATACCGCGATATTTCGGCTATAATTTTAAACTTTCGGCTATTTGAATACTGCCTAGTCTGCGATGTTTGTAAAATGTACCGAGCTATTAGACTTCGTAAATCCGATCGCGCTTATCAACACATTTTGTATAGACCGTCTCCCTCGGAGGCGATCAAAATTTACGAATTAAAAACCGTAACGTACGGTCTTAGTTGCTCACCGTTTCTTGCTATTCGTACTTTGTTACAATTAGCTCACGATGAAGAGGAACGTTTCCCCTTAGCCGCTCAAGTTATACGCGAAGGTGTTTACATGGATGACATTTTATATTCATGTAATACCTACGAGGAAGCATGCGCAGTGCAAGATCAACTTGTAGGAATTTTCGCTAGCGGTCAATTCGTGTTAAAGAAGTGGACTAGTAACGATGCTAATTTATTGCAGCGCGTACCTACTGATCACAGAGAATGTCCGGTGACTTTTATGAAAGACGGTAATGAATGTACCGTGAAGGTACTCGGTTTAACGTGGACACCGCTTAATGACAATTTTGTGTTTTCAATAAACAAAACAGACCCCGTGATGACAAAACGGTCGGTATTAAAATTATTAGCTTCGATCTATGATCCCGTGGGTTTTATCGCTCCTTGCACTTTCGTGGCAAAATCTATAATGCAGGAATTATGGAAGTTAGGTATTGGCTGGGACGACCAACTGCCGAGTGAGATTGCTAAACGGTGGTTGCAGTACATTGCCGAGTTGCCGCGCCTCACTGAGATGCCTATACCGCGTCACATGTTACTGACTGAGCAGACTGAATGCGAGCTAGTCGGTTTCTGCGACGGATCGAGCCGAGGTTTTAATGCGGTATTATACGTAATATCACGTGATCAATCGGGCAACACTAAAGTTAGTTTAGTGGCGGCGAAATCAAAAGTCGCGCCAGTCAAACCCATGACAATCCCGCGTCTGGAATTAATGGGTGCTGTTTTACTGAGCAAACTAGTAAAATTTGTCCGCGAAAATATGAATCGAGTAAAAATAAATAAAATCACAGCGTTAACTGATGCGACAATCGTATTGTCATGGCTTCACACGGACGCCTATAAACTTAAAACTTTTGTCAGTAACCGTGTTACTCAAGTGACCGAAGTTTTATCGCCTCATGTATGGCGTCACGTGTCTAGCGAAAATAATTTAGCTGATATTTGTTCGCGTGGCGCATCGCCATCACAGCTAGTCGCTGAACAAGCGCAGTGGCTAGGGGGCGCTGAATGGATGTACCGGCCCCCTGCTGAATGGCCTGTGAGAACTTTCGTTCAGGAAGGCGAATCTCAACCTCCTGAACTCAAAACTGTACAGAATCTGTTATCAGAAAAAATAATAGAACCCGTGGAATCTAAGAGAGAGTTTTGCGAGCGTCTTTTGAAAAGATTTTCATCTTATTCTAAATTACGCAGGTCGGTCGCATGGATTGTGAGATGGCGCAATAAGCGACGTGCGTCATCTACTCCCTCTAAATGCCTCACGACTGAGGAATTAATAGCTGCTCAGGACTCGCTGATCCGGTTGATACAGGAGTCACACTTTGCTGACGAAATAGACCGTTTATCTAAAAATGAAACATATATCCCTTCACTTCGGAAACTCTCGCCGTTTCTTGATTCCCAGGGATTTCTCAGGGTAGGGGGTCGGATCACCCACTCAGAGCTACCCTATAATGCGAAACATCCGCGATTGCTGCCGAAAAATAGTTTGTTTTCTAAAATGCTCATAGAACATTTACATTACACCTACTTGCATGTAGGCCCTCGTACACTTCAGAGTATTCTTAACGAACGATTCTGGATATTATCGGCTCGTAGCCTTATTAGATCCGTGTTATCTAAATGTAAAGTTTGCCATAAAAACAAACCGACGTTCATACAACCTGAGATGGCTCCGTTGCCAGCCTCTCGTCTAGCACCTCATAAAGTATTCGACAATGTTGGGGTGGACCTTGGGGGCCCTTTTTTGATCAAAGAAAGCTTGCGTAGAAATGCTAAAGTCAACAAAGCATACTTAGCACTTTTTATTTGCTTTTCTACCAAAGCCGTTCACTTAGAGCTACTGTCTTCTTTGTCAACGGAGCATTTCCTCGATTGTCTTGATCGCATGGTCTCGCGTAGAGGTTTGTTTAGCGCACTTTACTCAGACCGAGGTACTAACATTATCGCGGCAAGTAAGCATTTAACAGAAGTTCAGAAGTTTTTACGTGACAATGAAGATAAAATAGTGGAAGGTTGTTCTCTGAGAAACCTTAAGTTTTATCCAGGAGTTGCGAGAGCTCCCCATATGGGGGGACTTTGGGAAGCAGGAATAAAAGCTGCTAAATACCATTTGACCCGCTGTATCGGTGACAAATCCTTAACATTTGAAGAGCTTTATACGGTGATCTGTAAAGTTGAAGCTATACTTAATTCTCGACCACTATGTCCCTTGCCAGCTAGTGATAATCCCAATGAATTTAACGCGCTGACACCAGGGCATTTTTTGATAGGAAAAAGTTTGACGGCCGTGCCTGAATACGATCACGAAGAAGTGCCTATCAACAGACTGTCCCGTTGGCAGTATATCCGAAAAAGTTCTCAATTGTTTTGGAAGCGGTGGAGTCGAGAATATTTGAATACACTTCAGCAGCGATCCAAATGGTTTACTTCTAAAGGCAATCTTAACGTTGGTGATTTGGTTCTTATCCATACCGACAACTCGCCTCCATGTCACTGGCCCATGGGTAGGATTGAAGCTCTACATCCTGGGCCCGATGGTGTCACCCGTTGCGTTACTTTACGCACTCAAAAGAGCAGGTTGCAAAGACCTGTACATAAATTAAGTTCTTTGCCTTATGTTAACTAAACCTTTCTATACATTATCTTGTACATACATTTAAGTAGTATATGTAAGTAGTTATCTTTCTTAGGACTTAATTTTATATCTCATTTATTTATTTACACTTTATTTATTTATCTCCCTTCCAAATTGGAGGAAACCATTAACATGGTTTCGGTAGGGGGTATGTTCGAAATATAAGCCTTGTTGACAACATCTTTCAATTGGCTATAATGCATCGCTGCCGTGACGTAACGACCTCTGATTGGTCCACGTGTTTCGGCTCCCCACGAAGAGTGACGGCAGCGCAACGACCAGAGCAATTTTGGGACGGACGCCGTGCGCCCGTGCATCTCTTTTCAAAAATAACTGTCGCGTGTACAAATTCTTCCCGTGGAAGATTGCACCGTGTGTAAAGACATTAATAATCAATTGAAAACCGAAGATCTGTGCTGTGCCGTGCAAAGCTGTCCTGAGTAGGTGCCTGCAGTTGGTGTCGTACACGAACCAGGTCTCCACGCCGTGCGTTTCAGGTCAGTGATCTTTATGGTTAAATTGATTAGGTGTCTGCCAACTTGTGCATTCGACATACTATAAAAGGTCCTTCGATATTCCAACCATGACGAAATAAAAGCCTGTGTTAGGTCCTCTATATTATGGCCACATGTAAAATCAATGAAACTAACTAAGAATATGAGAGTGCATCTATTTAACGATCAAGATTCGGGACGTTTTGCGGACTCTTTACTGAGATTGGAGACAGGAGTATGACTTTGGATATTTAAGGATGTATCTCGCTTAAAAAAAAACTTTTGCAATTTAGTAGAGAATTAAAAACATCTCGTACATAATGTTTTCCCTGATGTGCAAAACAACCAGTTCGATGATCAATAGCTCTGTCTGTGTGCAATATTGGCACCAAAAAATAAAACCGTTCACAAAATAATTTTTGATATTTTAAAAGAGGTTGACTTTGGCAAGTAAAGGAGTATTCACCTATAGACACAATCACGGATACTGAAAAAATAACCTCATATCCCACTGAGTTTTTAAATTCCTTGGAGCTATCAGGTGTGCCCTCACACAAACTGCAACTGAAATTGGGGGTCCCTATAACTTGTTACGTAATTTAGAAGCACCGCGTCTCTGTAATGGCACAAGGCTTAGAGTCACGCAGCTTGGCCAGAACATAATAGATGCCACTATTGTAACTGGAGTCGAAACAGGTCAAAACATTTTCATCCCACGGATCCCGATTATTCCAACAGACTTCCCTTTTCAATTCAAAAGGTTACAATTCCCTGTAAAGTTATTTCGCCATGACTAATAAAGCTCAGGCCAGACGCTTCAGGTAACGGACGTGCACCTTGAAAAACCTTGCTTTTCCCATGGCCAGCTCCCCTCCATATGTTGCGTGTTCTCGAGTGTCCAAGGCCCAAAATTCGCACATTTGGGCTCCAAATGGAAAAACCTTTAATATCGTTTATAGTAGCGTATTAAAATAATTACCATAATCCAATCCTGTTTCGTTTTCTACATTGTGAATATTCGTTTCTGCATCTAAATTACGTAATAGTCTTACTGGCATACATGCTATCCCAATTAACTTACCTTCCTCTGGAATGCGATCCTAGTGTTTAAGTCTCAGTATCCTTACTGTTTTCATCGCGGAAAAACATGTTATTTTGTCTGTTTTGTCAAGTTTCCTCCACAGTTCTCTGCATGATTGTGCTGCCACTGGAATTCGCATTTATCGCATTATTCGCATTATTCGCATTATTCGCGAAGCCGAGGGTATAAGCTTATATTATAAATTAATTTAAACAATATTTCAAATCTCGCAATATTAATCTTCATTACTATTAGCTGGCCCAGATAACACTTAACGTCATGAATACAGACCTCAGCCAGTGTCTTATGACTTCTCTTGAGTAGCAGCGATGATCGCCACTTGCATAATCGCCTGTAGTGCCGGCAGTCGCCACGAGCGTGCAAGCATCGACGTAATAGCCCGTGTGGGATCGTTGGCTGTCCACCATTAAATGAATTCAGAATATTCACACACATTACCTTGCGTGCCCCAAAAATTACATAATATTCTTTATTGAAAGGCTACACCGAGTTATATAATATACATTAAATGAATAAAAATACCTAATACAAATAATACACAAACTTTGGCGCATCCAAATTACAAATACAAAAAAAATAAATGCTAAACATAACAAGAAAAAAAAGATAATATATAAAATATAATGTGCTATTTTCGATTTGCACTGCGATCTTGTGTCACCAATGCCGAAAGATTGAGGCATCTGTGTGGTCACACATTGTACGGAGGATTTCATTGTCAGAGCAACAAATTCGCTCACAAAAGGTCGCGATTTTGCGAAGAAGTCGGGCATTTTTGCCGAGGCGAACATATTCAACGCACTGCAAAATCTCCGTTATTTCATCAGGATGCGGTAGGCATCATTGAACTGCACCCTGATGGCACTATACGAGCGTCTGGTGCACAGAAAACAAAATATAAATATATTTCTTCGTCTGTGGTCTGGTATACCCAAACAATAGATGGCAAGTGTAAAAATTTTGACAGAACACTCTAAACAGGGTTTTCTTTTACTGTTGCAGCGGAAGAATCTACGTGCTATCATGTTGCACCTGACAGCAAGCGCCCGCCTCTCGCGCTCTATGTCGAAATCGTTTCTGAGACCCTCCGTCAACGTGTGACCGAGATACTTAAATGTCGCCACCCTTCGTATCTCCGTACCATTCATGAACATTCATGAGCGATCTCTTAGAAACAATCTTGCACAGTGTACGAATGCCCGCGACCACGACGATTATAGAGAATCATTGGCGATTACAGCATGTAATCGTCTATTCTCGTCGATACTATGGAAGTTTTAGTTGAACCCGTTTAGTTGACAAGAATATTATGTCAATAGACCCTGTTGTTAAATTAGTCATAGGCCCTGTAAGTTACTTTTATAAGATTGTAACCAGGGGTCTGATTGCGTAAGAAAAACGTATTTATCGTTATCGTAATTGTCCACCCCATCAATCAATCAGCAAACCAATCAGCGGGAAAAACTGGTTTCCGTTACGATTACGATGAATACGTTTTTGTTACGCAATCTAGGGGCTGTTCGTAACCCAACCAAAAAAAGAAATAGACTCTGGACGGTATTCGAATTTCGAAATAAGTCATAGAGTTTTTGCTATGTTTAGAAACGAAAATATTACAAACCTTCCTATAACCTTTACTGTAACTTGGTATTTTCAATCTCTGACGCTTCAACGTACGCGAAGGTTACTCAATACTCATAGGCGCGTGCAATACTCACTCGGCACCTGAATAATAAACGAACTGAGCTTAACAGGACGGGAAATTCTGTTTTCCACACGGATACGGCATTGAGAAATCCTCTCAAACCCAAACGGAACACGTTTGGGGAACAAAATTAAATGAAGCCGAGTTTTTCTTTGGTTTAGCTGATAATGTTAGCATGTCACGTTTTAGAAGTTTCTACAAGAAATGTTTGCTTAGTACTTTTGAAACCTTACGAGTACATTATTATCATCTCTAAGTTAGAACCAAATTACCACAATACTGGTTACAAAATCAGTGACCCGCGTTCGAAATTATGACTCATTAAAACTCCAATTACTTGCCGAGGTAAACTTACTATCAACGTAGGTAACCATTTGGAAATGGCATTCGAAAAGGTTAGCCGAGAACAATTTTTTTTAGGACAGACAAAATTATTTTTTATTGAAACTGCCCTTTAATCACGCCAGTTTGGTATAAATAAAATTCCTGATATCCATATTTTATAAACGGTGTTATATTTTTGTGAAAACAAATAAAGCTATAACATTGTTTATCTTGTTAGCTGTGGCCAAACATTTTTATAAAATACGCGTACAGAACTGACACGTGATTAAACTGTTTTATCTGAGAGAATATTATTTTAATATTATTTGTACGATATAATAAATAAAATAAAAAAAATATTTTTATTAATACCCCACAAGCTATCGCTTCATTTTTCATTTGCAAAAATATTATCTTTCGAAAATGATATCGCAATTTAGCAAGAAATGTATTATTTACCAAATTGAATAAACATGCAGATGACTCAATCATATTAATTTTTTAAGTAGAAATAAACAAATGAATACGTAGCTCAAAGTAAACCTATCGCCTAAAGGAGGCCGGCAGAATCCCATACATGTCTGGGCCAAAAACGTTACAGCAATGATTCTTGTGTTATTAAATAGGCAAAGAACTTACATTTATGTAACAAGAAGATTTTTTTTACAATTCTATGGGAATCAGGAGGAAAAAAATATTTTGATAGACTTAGGTTAGGATGAAAATAATGTACTCTGAGAACCATTACTAAGACGAAAATGTCTACATTGGCTTTCTCCACGGATTTGTTTATCTGTGGAGACACATATGTCTTAAGTTGATGTTAAGAGTTGATACTGCAGTCAAGTAGGTGCTAACTGGTTACTTAACTGGTTAGTAGCGATACCACAATTAACACAATTCATCGTCCTATCGTTGAGCGAAATCGGTGTCCAAGAAAACAAGCAGAGGTCGTTTGCAACAGAAAAGGTAATCGAAGTTCAAAAACTAAAGCCAAAGTCCTTAAACATAGAGTAAAAATCATGAAAACACATCCGTAAGCGCACGAGTACGAAAACGAATCTGTGTTGGTCTGTGAACGAATGACGTATGAATTATGAAATGTGAATGACAATTATTGAGAAATGATAATGACAACTGACAGTTATTTTTTAAAGATCGAAATCCATAGACACTACGCAAAATCTATAATTCATAAAATATCGTCGTTGTTGTCTAAAATCGTTATTAATCTGTGCTATTTATATTACAAATAATATTTTTATGAAATTCCTATGAACATTATATCACATTAATCGCAAAAACGCTGAATTATTTATTATTTTCATTACTCTCAAAATGCCTAGAACCCAGAGCCACGAACCAAGGACAAAAAAGGCTTTAGAATATGGCAATAAATAGTTTTATTTTATGCAATAGTACGAATGATTATGAATCATGATTTTAGCACATTCCCATAGAAAGTTACTAAAACTTATAGTGATATAGAATCAGAAAAAAATCTACTATTTTTTGGTATATATGGGGTTCCAGTAACAATTTGGCCCATTTTGGCCGACCTCCTTTAAAAAGAAGCATGGGATAACGTATCATCGGTAAGTAACATCAAGAAATATTACATAAAAAAAACAAGTATTTTGCAGGATGTTTGATAGATGGCGCTAAATTTCCTTGTATGAAAAAGGCTTTGGCAAAATGTTCGAACAGGCCTATCCTTAGTAATGATCAATGATGACAAACCAAGAGATACCGAAATCGCTTAACCCATATATTTGAGCTTTTGAGCAGGCATATGTAGAAAGCCCATAGGATCGCAGATGAGGGTTAAATGGGAACACGGAAATTCAATTCAGACTTAAAGCGCAGTGAATTCACTTATATAAAGTGGGAAAAAATAGTGTGAATTCATTTAGCTTCACGTTTGCTACTAACGGCTTCGGAAGAGCATAAATGAATGGGAAGAGCTGTTTATGCGTTTAATGGATTTAAAATAAAAATTTAAGCTCCATTTAACTGTCGTGAGTTTTTAATGAGAGAAACATAAAATTAATTACCGCTTTGTTTTCTTTATTCATTTTAAGAGAAAAACTGTACTTGTAATCTTATTAAACCTTCTGATATACACTTAAAACACACTTAATGAAAGGTTGTCCCAATTATTCAAATTATTAGAGATTGAACAAGGAAAGAACACCACGATTGTATATTATAAGTTCCTAGTTTCATTTTAAAGAAAACGTAGAAATTGTTTAGTGTCTATTAAGGCTACAATATTGCCAAAACATAAATACATACTTAATATGCTGTATACTCTATTCATATCTAAATTTTAAAGCAGAGATAGCTGAGGAAGAGTATGCCTTAGAGTCCTTAGACTTTCAACGATATATTTGACTCTTAATATAAAACGAAAAGCAAGACTTAATTTCGTTAAATATTTTTTTACTTCATGGAAAAAACAGAAAGTTCTTTATTTAATTATAACAACTTAGAAAAGGTTTAAGTGGTGTAGTAAAGGAAAATAATAATGGGCATATAATACCTGAGGAAGTGAAACACCATTCAACTTTATGTTCCTAATGAAAACGTTGGTAGCATCGCGGTCGTTAAATTATCCGCTACATTTAGTTCAGGAAAACCTTCAGCGTGAAAATATTCCAGCCCTATTTACTTTTGAAAATGTCATGAATTTTTTTGTTCTTGGTTTATACCATTGATCTCGATGTAGTATGTTTTCAAAGATTCCAAGGGTTAATAATGAGGTTAAAAAATTTTGTTTAAAGATTTTTTAAGGTAAGATTTTATATTTCTACTTGCTAGTGCAATAGTTGAGCTATTTAGTTGAACGATGAGTTAATATGACGTTTATGTTACAATCATAATTTTTCGATAACACAAAGAAAGCTTCTTTTTAATAAGAAAAGTCCTTGTTTCTTCATTTCTTCATTCACTCACTCTCAACCATTGATTTAACACTTAGCGTAGCGTATTTCGTCATTCGTTCTAAAAAGCTGTGTTTTTTTGCACAAAAGTTATGATCTTGGCAAGATTTACCTAAGATAAGCTTTTTTTTGATGTCATAGTTAATCAATCAAGTAATCTACTCTAATATTTTCATTTTATAAAAATCTCGTGCATACGGACAGTAATTGTTAACAGTTTTTGTAACAAAACTCCTCCAAAACCGCTTGACCAATTTCTTAATATTTTTTTTATTTTCGGTAAAATTGAGGATAGGACTTAAACTATTTTTCATACCCCTAAGTGAGAAATAATTTACATAGCAAAATAACATTCGGCGTGTCCCAGCTAGTCATATTATAATAATGGTGTAGGTACCTATATTTCGTCTTTTGAAATTACACAAAATAAAATAAAATTGAGTAAATAAGTAGGTACTCGTACCTATTTATATAATATACTAAGATAAGAGTATCTACTCCAGATACCAGTTTTGAATTCACAAAATGACAAAGAACCTTTCGAGGGCTCTATTCAGGAAATGCGAAGGTAAATTGATAAATGGTGCCTTTCGGCATTGTGCTAACATTTTTTTTCGAGTTCGCTTTTTCTGTAGCTAACGAAACGTAAAACGACGGAGCCCTTTCGTAAATTTCGGGTTAAGGTCCACTTAAGAGTGTCTTAAAGCACAATGAATTTCGATAAAAGGGATAAATAGTTAATGCATTTTGCTTATAGTGAATCCACATGTTTCAAGGAGGCTGGTTTCTCGTTTCAAATATCATGAAAGTAAATAAACAATAAAACGACATCAGGAAGTCATATGAATCTTCCCTTCATATTTGAAAGAGTATCCTTTCTTAAAAATAATAAAGGAAAATATTATAATTATTGTGATAAAAGTAAGACTATAAAGAGTTTTAAAGAAGTCACATCTCATTATAATGATTTACATTATGAAAATGATCTCATGTAATGGGCCTGCATGTTCCTTGAATGTGGTAAATTTTTGGTCCTTAAGGGCTGTAATGGGATTAAGATTTTGTTTTTAAATATCAAACACAACATCATATTTGGTCATACTAAATCACGAGGTAGTTCTTTTAAGCTTCGTTAGGTACACCCAGGTGTTATTTATTTTTTAATCGATTTATTATTTTGCTGTCATACAGCT
This sequence comes from Coenonympha arcania, assembly GCA_036785405.1. Lineage (NCBI taxonomy): Eukaryota > Metazoa > Arthropoda > Insecta > Lepidoptera > Nymphalidae > Coenonympha > Coenonympha arcania. Next base: position 12,386,522 of record CM072065.1, read on the forward strand.
GTTGTCATTACGAAATACATATCTTATAACCCTGTACAAAAAATGGCTGTCTGTAAAGTCGTTTTACTGACAATAATTTTAAAGGATAACGTCATAAGAAAACATTGCATCACAACCTGAACGCTTAGGCCGATAGTGTGGTCGATTCTGTTGTGCAAAATCTCTAAACTAAACTAATTTAAAATAGTGCCATCCTTTTCCATCGGGAGCAGTTTGAAAAGGATAGCACTATTTTAAATTAGTTTAGTTTAGAGATTTTGCACAACAGAATCGACCACAGTGTCTCTCGATCGCTTGTCCTGCCTTCTCGTCTAACGTGACTATGAGTCAGGCTTTTTCACGCGTGCAGTCGATGTTCATAGATTTCTGGTATGTATACCTGTCTGGTATGTATAGTCATGTAACATGTTAGTAACTACTAATATTGGTCTATGCCCTACCTTAGTGATTACGGGGTAAAAGTAGACCGTACGTAGAGTCTTTCACAAAATACCTACACATATTTTATAGGTTGATAGATACCTACTCAACGTTGATAGATACCTACTCAAATTCGTATCCCACATCATAACCAATATTTGCATTTAAAAAAGAATTCGGTCACGTTACCCGTTGAGTACACTCGACCCTAACAAGGATTTATTGGGATTTGACAAAGGGTCAAGTGAAATCGTTTTTGTGGAGTAGGTGCGGAATATAACTCTCCGTGGAAGTTATTCAAGATGCCATGTATGCTATTGTCTTTATTCTACGTTTTAAACAGGCATGAGAGTATCTGATACGTCTGAATGAAACACAGCTTCGTGCATAAATAAAATAAAATAAAAATAAAAAATCCTTTATTTATCCAAAACAAGCTTCGTGCATAACTGGTTTTAGTTCAATATCCAAACGCACACAACAGCGCGGTAGTAACTCAGACGTCTATGATTGCTCATATATACATCACAGCTCTTCCCTCTGGAAGATTTTTGAATATTTAATACATAATTTAAGACCCAATAAGTGTTGAAGTTACCTATTTGTAAATTGTAAACTGCCTAATTATGTACAGCGGGTCATCAATAGGGACGAGTGCAAATGACTATTCCGCTCATGTATTGAATGATGTTTTTTAATACATTTGCGAAAAAACATTTATGCATTTATGGCTTATAGAAGTAAAACCACGCTTTACCCCTGATCCATGAATGGATTCTATTCACTATTCCTAGCGCTACACAAACGAAAAACGAAAATGTTCATCACTGCAAATGAAGTTTGCTCTAAATAAATAGTAATAATTTGCAGGGGGAAACCAAAAAAGTTCTACTGCAGAAAAGAATAACTTTCCACATGAAAATGTCACCCTTTTGAGCAAATGTATTAAAATGATTTTTTCCCTTTTCTCTCTTCTTCTTGCATACGTAATTGTGTAAAGTGTAATGTGCATTCAAACCCAAAAAGATTTCATTTTTTTAAATCCCACTTAGAGAGAGCGTAATTTAACACACGATATAAAAATACATCGTACTCTAATCGGAATAGCGCAAACAACGGTACCTACATTTGCACACCCTTCTGAGATCATCTGTTGCGCTCTGGCACGCTCACAGGTTCAGACACATAAATCCCAGTTCATCCCGCTTTATTTATACTTAAACGGGCACATTTATAAACAAATCCTGCGATGTGATTGCAGAAAAGCGTTAATTCTATCATTACGTTCGTCGTTGAAACAGCGCTTATTCTGTTTTATGAAAGGTGATCTGTCAATTAATTTTATCGGGTCGAGTATTATGTTTTATTTTTCATCAGTAATATTTATGAATATTTGTCCCAGAAAACACTATATAGTTTTTGTAGTTTCATTATGAAGTAAGCAGTGAATTGCATTGATTTTTTTTCCTTTAGCTCGCTCTTTAGTTTACGTGGTTTTTTGTTGAAAATCCCCTCAAAACCTTAAATTATCAGAGTTGTCTTATAAATAACATTAGATATCTCTTCCAAGTGTTAACTTTATGCATATGGATGTGCAATTGTGTACGTCCAATATTGTATGATTAAAAGATTAAGTATGTTTTTAGTTAGATACCTCATGCTTTCATATCTTGTGCCATATAGTTGGTCTTGAGTTACAACAATACTATATGCTCAATGAAAAAATTAAAGAATAATAGCATCGTTGCATCACCGCTGCATGTGCCTGAGTTTTAGAGAATAGCGCTTCTTTTCTTCGTTTTCTATTCATTTGTATCCATTTGAGCTTAATTAGCTTTTAGTTGTTTTGTTTTCGTTAGCTATTAGTGAAGTAAACAACGATAAGCGAAAAGTTATTTCGGGTAAACAAACTGATATTCCAAATCGAAGCACAAAACTGTGACAACCTATAACCACAAGAATTAATTGAGAATGCAATAAATCATCTGTGATAAAAATGAACATTCTACCAAACAATGAGAATTTAAACACAACTTTAGTTTTTTTTAATTCTCGCTTTTTGGGTCTCAGTTTTTATCAACTTTGCTAAACTTAATAAGTTAGGGAAAAGAATTGAAAAAAAAAAAATAAAAACGAAAGTTTTCCTAATATCAAAAAAATCGAAAATAAGATTAATTATTATTTACCGACTTCATTTTTAGAATTATCAAGCGAGTATAGCAGGGCTTTATTAACTTTACTAGCACTTAAGTCCTAACTATCTTATTAGCAATCTGACCATAGACATTATGGTCATTAAAATTTTTAATTATTCTAGAAACTGAAAAGTATGTCAATTTTGCTCAATCTCTTAAATGGAAGCATACACTTGAGTTTTTGCACACACAACTAGCCAAAAAAAGGTGTGTGAATGTTCTTAGGGTTCATGTAAGTACATATGTATGTGAGTTTTTATATAAAATACAGGCGAAATTGCAAGCAACAACAGAGAGGCATCAGCGTCTTTGTTGTTGCCTGCGACTAAATGATAAACATCCTGTTGTTGACTTCTGAAGCCCTTGACAAGTTTCCCCGACCCGAATACATAAAAGCTTTTTATTTTCATAATTCACTATTTCATTCGCCCCACCACCGCGCGCCTCATTGGCTGGGCGGAATCACATCCCATAAAATATATACAAATGGAGTCTCGCGCGAGCCCTCGCTGAGTGCACGCGCGCGTTTGTTATTCGTTACGTTTCATTGTTAAAATTCAATTTGCGGTATTTGTGATCCTGTGAAACATGGAGGACAGTGACTTAGACTTATTAAAAGAGTGTGAACGAGATTTGATCAGCATGGAGACACAAGTTAAACGCGGTGTGGAAAAAAGAAAAGCGGAGGTAGTCGAGGAAAACGAGGACGACGACGACTTTATTACCATCACTAGAAAAACGAAGAAAACTTTGAGAAGAGATTCTGTGAATAAAGACTCAACTTCGGATATAATTAAAAGTATTGAAATTTGTATCACATCTCTACAAGAATTACCGAAGCAGATGGCTATGGCCAGAATTTTGAAGAGCGAAAATATTGGCGGTATCATCAAAATTAAATATAGATCTCCGTTCAAAATTTTTATTACTTTTTCAAATGAAGATGACGCTGAAAAGCTGTTAAAATGTAAAAAGTTTATGGAATTAGACTACCGATGTCAGAAAACTTATGAGAACAATGTGTCGTATGGTCGAGTTAGAGGAGTAGATTTGGGTATGAGTGAGAAGGAGATAATGGACGTTTTGGAAAGTGAGGTTAAAATATTATCAATTAAGCGATTGAAGCGTATTACCGAGAAGGGTAAATGGGTTGACTGTGAGTCAATACGAATTTGTTTTGAATCACGCGTTGCACCGAAACACGTTATAGCTTATGGATGTAGGATGGCTGTAGAAGATTTTGTGTTTCAAGTTACACAGTGCTCTGGATGTTTCAAGTACGGTCATATTTTTAAATTTTGTCCTTCGAAACAAGCTCTTTGTCCTAAATGTGGTAGCTCTAAACATGATAATTGTACGAAAACAGAGCTAAAGTGCCTTAATTGCAAGGGAAACCACTTTGTTCTTGATAAAGAGCGTTGCCCTTTATTTCTGAAAGAAAAAGAGTTAAGAAAAATTATGAGCAAGGAAAACATTACATATAAAAGAGCATTACAACGACTTAATGAGATGAACAAACCTAAAGATCAATATCAAAAGGGAATTCTTATAAATGAACCTCAAAATGAATCTCAAAACGGAAGTCAGAGCAACATAACGTCTTCTTCGGCAGTTCGTTCTTTTAGAGATGTGTTAGTCTCTGCGGAAATACACAAAGAAGGCGATATGGATCTGAGTGAAGATGATGTTCTGGAAGATGCTTTGCCTATTAAGGAGCATATACGAAAGAAAAATAAAAAATCTAAAACGAAGAAAAATCATCAGGAGAAAGATGACGATGCCTCAGAAGAAACAGAAAAAAGTGGACAGCCGGAAACAGTGTTGGAAGTTGAAAGGAAATTCGACTTGAAGAGATTAATAATGAAAATTCGATCAATTATTTCAGAAAAAGAGACTTTGGAAAAAAAAAATTTTAAATGTATTCATTGCTATTTATGAGGAATGTAAGATTTATTTGTCACATACTTTAAGTGGCGCAAGTTTATTTGAGAGTATTTTTGGTCTTCTCCACAATAACTATGGGTAGTACAACCAATAGAAATTCCTCTATCAAAATACTTCAGTGGAATTCACAAAGCCTTAAACCGAAACTTGATAGCTTCGAATCACTTTTGTTGCAAGAAAAAATCCATTTAGCTTTAATTAGTGAATCTTGGTTAAATCCTGATAGTAATATCTCAATCCGAAACTATCAAATTTTTAGAAGAGATAGGGATGACTCGTATGGAGGCGTCGCGATTGTAGCACATAAGTCTGTAAGATGTGCCGTAGGATCAACTATTCTCAGTAATACTGGTATTGAAGTTCTTCATTTAAAGCTTTTTAATTGTAGAATGTTGGAAAATATAGTTTCAGTATATTGTCCGTCTTCTGTTAGAACAACCGATACTGATTGGGATGAGCTATTTTCACTTGTTGGTAGGAAAGCACTTATTGCTGGAGACTTTAATGGACATCACAGCTCCTGGTCCTACAAAACGGATTCCAGGGGTGAACATATTTTTGATTCCGCTCTAGAGAATAATTTTATTGCCCTCAATGATGGTAAAGCCACTCGAGTTAAGCTAGTCAATGGTATTCTCCAACAAACGTCTCCCGATATTAGTTTTGTTTCAATGGACATCGCTGTTAACTTTGACTGGCGCGTAATGAATGAAAATTTGGGCAGTGACCATCTCATGGTAAATATTAGTTTAGATACTCATGTCATGAGAAAGTACATTCAAAAACGCAACTGGAAAAAAATTGATTGGTCAATATATATAAATTTTCTTACAGATTCTATCGGAAATTTAAACATTCAGCATTTTAATGACAACGTTCAAATCATGTACAATTATTTTTTAGACTTACTTTGCCAGGCTATTAACAAAAGTGTCCCTTTAATTAAAATTTGTACTGATCCTGTCGCCAATTTTACTCCTCGCGAATACTGGAATCCAACTTTATCAAAGTCAGTTGCCAAAAGAAGATTAGCTCTTAGCGCCTTTCGTCGAAACCCAACTCCGAGTAATTTAATTGAGTTGGAAAAAAACACGGATGAAGCCTGCAAACTTATACGACAGGCCAAAGCTAAGAGTCGACATGATTTTTGTAATTCTATTAATGAAGAAATTTCAAGTTCGGAAATGTGGCGTCGCATGAGATGGGCCAAAGGATATAAAAGAAACCCGTCTGTAATTCCCCTTGAGAAACAAAAGTTACTTCTAAAATCTCTCTCCCCTGATTATGTTACCAACAGTTCTCCCATATTCTTATCCTCCAATGAACTTCTTGATTCAGATTTTACAATGTCTGAATTAGAAAATTGTTTGAAGAAAAAAGACACATCTCCCGGTGATGATGAAATAACTTATTCTATGATTTATAATCAACCTATTCCCGGTAAAAAATTTTTGTTGTATCTTTTTAATCTTATTTTTAAATCTGGTTACGTCCCTGAGCAATGGAAAGACATTCTTATTTTACCTATTCCTAAGCCTGGTTCTAGCAATATCGATGATGCAAAATTACGACCTATATCATTAATTTCCTGTATTTGTAAGATATTTCATTTAATGATTCTCAAACGTGTTGAATGGTTCGTAGAAAGAAGACAGCTGCTCTCTCAGTTTGTTGTTGGCTTCAGAAAATCTCATTCATGTATAGACTCTTTATCGAGGTTAGTTTCACATATTCAAGTAGGCTTCACCAGAGGCACACCGACATTAGCGTGCTTCTTAGACATTAAGAACGCATATAATGATATCTTGATCGAAAAAGTACTCGACACATTAGATGTTTTGGGAGTGGGTAAAAAAGTTTGCTATTACTTATGGGGTTTCCTTTGTGATCGCCGTTTGTTCATTAAAACCGAAACTGGTGAGAGACTTTACAGAAGAACTAGTAGAGGTTTGGCTCAAGGGGACCCCCTTTCACCACTACTTTTCAATATTGTAACATATCAAATCTGTGATTTCTCAGACGCTAATATTTCTCAATATGCAGACGATTTTGTTATTTTTGTAAGCGATAAAAATTTAAAAGTTTGTGAAGTGAAAGTTCAGTTAGCTTTAAATTACATGTTAAATAAATTAGATTCTTTGGGTTTACAAGTGTCGGAGGTCAAAACTAAATTTTGCTACTTTAGCAGAGGGGCGAGGAAAATTCTGCCTACCCTTACGGTGAATGGCTGTCCTTTGACTTCATCTAATTCGGTAAAGTATCTAGGGGTATGTCTAGATCGAAGCCTTATTTGGAAAAAACATATCAACGAAATTGCTGAGAAATGTTCTAAATTCTTGAACTTGCTTAAAGTTTTGGCGGGTCCAACGTGGGGGATACATCCAAAGCATTTACGTCGACTTTATATTTCTTTGATTCGAAGCAGAATTGACTATGCTTGCTTTCTTTTTGATAATAGTGCCACTTCTCATTTATGCAGGTTGGATAAAATTCAAAATCAGGCATTAAGGGTTATAGGAGGTTTTATAAAAAGCTCACCTATTCATGTAATGCAAAGCGAACTTAGTCTACCCCCTTTATTTGTAAGACGCTTGTATTTAGCTTATAAGTTTACTTTAAAATCCTTTTCCGTTACAAATAACGTAACTATAGATTTATTAGAAACATTAAGTAACATTAGTAATTGTAGATACTGGGAAATTAAAAGGCGCCCCCTTCTGATTGAAACATATAACGAAACTAAACAATTTGCAATATATTCAACTAATCCTTTGGAAATGTTTAGCTTAGACATATGGTTATCTCGTATTAGTGTCAAAGATATAATAAATGTTAGTCTTGAATCAATTAAAAAATCAAAACGTAGTTATGAAGTAAATTCGCTTAGATTAGAGGTAATCCAGGAATTGAACAAATCTTATTGTGACTGGTATAAACTCTTCACAGATGGGTCAAAATGCGGTTGTGATCAAGGGGCTGCTTTCTATGATTCATTTTGTGAAACTGCTTTATGTTATAAGGTTAATCGTGATGTATCAATAATGACGTTGGAACTCATTGCAATCTCTAAGGCTTTGACTTACGCTTCATCTCTCGACAAAAATAAGGTAGTAATATTATCTGATAGCAAGAGTGCCTTACAACACGTGGCTCGATGTGCCTCTGCTTCCAGAGGCCTACCGATTGCCTACGATATACTTAGAAAGGTACATGATATGAGTAAGCGAGATGTACGGATCAGAATGCAATGGGTTCCCTCTCATATTGGTTTACATGGTAACGAAACGGTTGATAGATGGGCAAAATTAGCTAGCACTGAGGGGATATCACTGGAAGTCCAACCTTATTACGCTGAACTACTTCCTAAATTCAAAATTTCATGTTTTAATATTTGGAAAGAATATTTCGATCAACGTTCTAAGGAAAAAGGGATTTGGTACAAAACCATCCAATGTCAGCCACTAGCTGTGCCATGGTTTGGATCTATAAAGATGAATAGATCATTTGTAAAAACTTTATGTAGACTTCGTGCGGGACATTACCCTTCAAATAAATTTGCCTATCTTATGAAAAAAGTTGATTCTCCCAATTGTGATGTCTGTGGAAAACTAGACGATTTAGTCCATATATTACTAGAATGTGTTAAGAATAAGAATGAACGTCAGTCGCTGATGAATAGGTGGGATGTAAACCGTCTCGATGTTGGTTTTGTACAAAGCATTTTATGTAACCCTACTTCACAAATTTCGAAAGAAATTTGTGACCTAGTCGCTGCGTGCCATCAGCGACTTTAGTGATATATTGCTGTTTGCTTTTTTTTTTTGTTTCTATAATTGTTTTTGTTATTAAGTGTTTATTATGTAGTTTTGTTTATTATTATGATAAGTGATATTTTTTGTTCTCGATGGGACTGGCATACCTTGATAGGTAAAAGTCCTTTATAATAATAAAGATAAAAAAAAAAAAAAAAAAAAAAAAAAATATATACAAATATCCCAGAGCTGTCGCACTATACCAGACCTTTGTGAACGTTTCTTTTTGGACGGTACAGCAGAGGGCTAGGCGAAAGATAATGGCTTTTCTGTCATAAAAACTACGACATGAAGATAATCCACAAAAATCTCAGTGTTCACACACAAGTTGAAACTTTTATTTATTGTGCCCAGTGCCCACATATCTACAAAAATAATTTACTTTTGCAATCATGTTATCAGCTATAAGTATGGGAAACTTGTAAGTGCGAAATAACTAGCCATCTATCGAGCGATGGATCAACTTTGACCTTAATCTAATCGAACTAAGTATATTATTTTGATTTTATTTTTATTAATTTTTTGAATTGCTTTCCACCATGGAAAACTTAATACCTGTTTTAGACGTAAGAGCAGGTAGTTAGGTTAAAGTCAAATATATTATAATTATCGTAGAGTATAATATATAACAAAACTATTTAAGTAACAAAACCAGTAAGTGCATATATTTATCTATTTACCCGAACGTTATGGTTCGACTTTACTGAAATGTTGTAAGTCTGGCTTACATCATCAATTCAAGATTCTTGGTCGAATATTATATAAGAGAAACTGGGCCTAAATAAAACATAACGCGATATATCCTCGTTGTCATATGAAAAACAGGCACTAAAATCGTGATATATAAAGTTCGTAAGTAGCTTCCTACTCTATTTTATGATCAGCGACTGACTTTCAAATCCCAGAAATTTTAGTAATAATTTTGGTTCGAGATACATGAAAGGAATACTATTAACAAAATACCCAACGAATTTCTGTATGAAACCTGTTTTTGAAAAAACTTTATTTTTACTTAGGTTTTTGGGTACCTAACATAAGTAATTCAGGCCAAACTTTGCAAGCCTTTGCAAAATCGCTTAAGTACGGCTTCTACGCCGTTAAGAAGTCGTCAAAAAAATAAAAGTGTTAACATGCAGCATCTCTGTTATAGGATTTACACGAGCGATAAGGTCTTTGTATTAGTTAATAAATCTTGTTATCCCTCAGTTCGGAGCGGAAATTGACCTCAATCCCTGATCGCTCGGCCTATTATTGACATGTCATTGTCTGGATATCGAAAACATGTTTTTTCTTATCTGTAGTATTTTCTTTAGCTTAAGACAATATAAAGTACTATCGCAGGTGAGGAAAGTATGTCGTTGGTTCGATTCTCAAAACTGGAAAATGTTTTTGTGATGAACATGAATGTTTCAATTGATTCCTATAACTGGGTGTTTTTCTATTTAAGTATTTATGTATATGTTTGAAGACATTCTAATTAAAAAAATACAAATTATCTATATATTATATTTTCTATTTTCTAGTACCAACCACAAAAGCTATCGCTAATATTGGGGATACATTGCAAACATAAGTTGCATATCCTAATTTAACTATTTAAAAAAAACTACGCTCACTAATAAGAATGCAAAGAGGCACCCGGTTTAAATACCACGGTCCTTCATTCTTAACGGGTTCGGGTTCTGAATTCTAATTCAATAAACTTTTCCAGATCTTGGAACCAATTACAAATTGCTGCACGGACTTGGGACTCGTTGGGGCAACTTGGCCTGCTGAATTTCCTCCCCTTTACAATTCAAATCGAGCATTATTGTTGGACGCGTCAAGAATTATTTTTCTATTTCTATTAAAGTTTAAAAAAGTTAGAAAATAGTTTTCGCCCACGACTAATCCCTAGAATAATAGCTGTGGGATTAAAAAAATATCAGTAGTAACTTGACCCAAATTCAATTTGTCGAATTTTCGATTCTATTCTCGATTCTGCAGGTCGAATATTTAGACTTACCTACTGATATGCCCGAGATACTAATTACCTTTCTATCGTAAAGGGCAGAAGGACGTCTGACATGCCATGTTGTAGGTCCTTAATATAATATACATAATATAAATATCATATTATATTCGGTTCGTTAGCAATATTAATCACAAACCGAAACGTAAAGAGGGTCGTAACTCGTTTTACATCACTGAATGAGATCACATTATTTCGGTTGAAGACATTATTCCGATTAATTGTAACGAGTCTCTTGACCCGAGCCCGGGTCACCTGTAATGAAGTCACCCGTGTCACGTCTCACCCGTGTTCCGTGTAACCGAGACTCCATTACGCGGCGTGACTCGCTGCCTTTGATCGATTGTTTACCGATCATTGTTACATATAAAAACGAGACATTTGAAATGGGAAAACTGGTAAACCAACAAAATTGACTGTTGTGATAGTATTTCCTTCTATTTCCCTTATAATCATTATTAGCATCAACAGTTGTAATGAAAGTCCAGCAAATAAACAAATACTGGATCGAAGGCTGAAGCAGGTGTTTGCTGCATCCTATGGTACTCAAAAAGCCGGAAAATTGGTGTTGCTAAAAATGTAGCCAACAGGGCTTAGCTTGCAATGCCTACAAGTTGGCGCTTGATAAATTAATTTCTGATGATACCCCTGTAACATAGAAAACATTTATACTTATCCACACCACATAAATATATACCTACAAGGTAAACATGACCTATGAAACTAAATTTTTTACACAGCTAGGTAGATAGATAGAAGTTAATTGCACAAAAAAATAATTAATTGCATTAACAACAGAACACACAAAATCAAGATAGAAAATTGCGCAATGCCAGCCTTGTCGCTTGCAGAGATCTCCTCCAGGCCCCTATCTACCTACCTAGATACCTAGGTACCTAATTAGGTAGGTACCTAGGTCCTTAATGTGGTGTTGGGGGTACCGAGACCGACGTATCCAAAACCCTTCTGTACTGCCTAAAAAAGGATTGTGCAAAACTGGGTCCAAGAACCTCCCCCACATGAGACCTCCGTAGGGATACATCTCTCCTCTATGGAGGAGTCATAGAAAGAAATCTGATATTGCAGACTACCGCAAAATAATAATTATTGTGTGTTGAATAAATAAAATAGAATTTTAATTGATTTCACTCCTGTGATTCTGTGACGAATCATTTGTGCGTCAACTGTTGTTTATACAAAAACCCTTCAACACAGGCGTAGTATTCATATTCAGGCATGTGTATTCAGCGAGCCTGTTAGCTTTAATTCAAATACAGGCACTCGTGTGACTGAGCGATCTTTTATACGCCGCGCTTTCCAATATCGACGTGCTATCAGAACAGAATTTGTGTCCTTTTGAATGGAGTTTCGCGATATTGAACGGTATGCGGGATTTTTCGTTTTCAAATGTTACCTCGTCTGAAACATCTAGCAGGTATCTGTCTCTGAGTTTATTTTTCGTTTGACGAAGGAAATCATTTTTCCGGTTCATACGAAAAGACCAATGTTACTGCACGACAACGTAATTCTGTATAGTGTAGAAAGCTTCGGTGTGTGTTATGTAGGCCTTTGTTTGACTTGATCCCTTTTACCGATAAGGCTGTAGACAATTTGTATTTTTGTCCTCCTTGCTCTTACGAATAGGTTGGTGAGTGCGACAGGCAGCATTGCGGAAGAATATGAGAGAGAAACGATGTTTAAGCTAAATACGGTACGGTACGGTTCATAATTATCTTGATATCAAAGTATATACCGTACTACTCTATCTGGCATGAGCCAACACACCTCTCTGTCTTTTTAACCCACTTCTTTATTTCAAAATGTTCCTCAGTGTACTCAGTGAGCAGTATATTACCTTTTTTCTTAATCCATATTAACCCAGAAAAAAGTTATCATTAACAATCCTTGAAATGGATCGCTTGTTACGTGAAACACGATTTAAAACTTAACATTCGTGTATGTAGTTTTTAATCCTAAAGAATATCAGTGCTTCAATTGGTCATCAAAAAACAACTAAATTCGCCAGTACAATCTAGAAAAAATGTTCTTAAATTGTTTAGGTAGTAAGGTCCAGGCTCAGTGAAGTGAAGTGCGCCGTACTATTTTATAAACGAAATAGCAGAGAGGATGTGGACAATATCATGCTTTATTTGCTGAAGAACGCTTAGCTGAATCAAGTCCAATTGTATTCCTATTCCTAAGGAGATGACATTTATTTTCTTTTAAGATTTTACCATTGTGGAGGATCAAAGATGCAACGAGTTTATTTTTAGTGTTTTTTATTTTTTCTTGGGTGAGCATTTATTGAGTTTATTTCTATAATGTTATTATTGATTGAAAAATTATTACTGAATCACGCAACACCAATTCATTAGACTTATATGGAGATACATATTACAGTATACTGACTAAGCCAGCAAACGTTGTTTTTCCATGTGAATAATTACTCACTTTTGTTTACAAACACCGACACAAAAGTCTTTTAGAGTGTTCTTTCTTGTAATAATACAATGAGATGTTTGACGCAATTCTCTCCCTTAGGGGGGGCGTCATGTAAGGCACTAATAATAATAATCTCTCTCTCTCTCTCTCTCTGGAGAGTGAAATTTATGTTTTTACTCTTTAAATTTTTTTCTTATTAATTTTAGTGTTGTTTATAATTTTATTTTTATATCTGCCTAGTTTGAAGCTACTTTAAACAATTTCTATGTACCACACGGTTTATTCACATGTTTACTTTTAATACAAAATTACATAATATTTCAACAATGTTTAAAGAAATGAATAAAATTGATTCACACACATCGGCCTTTCAATGGAAGCCATCTCCAACTACTTACTAATTTCTGTACGCAGCCCTTGATCCAACAGCCGAGGGAAAGTTTCTTGAGATACTGGTCATAGCTGTTCGCTTTAAGACCGTTAACTGCAACGTTTATATTAATATTTATTTTAATACCAATGTCAAAACAGTAATGCAATATTCACTGGAACAATAATCGTCTAGTTCACAAGGCGGTAATATCGTGAACAAATAAATATAAAACCAATAACAAATTCATTTGTATCATGATTATAAAAAAATCTATCAAACACTATATTTACTCAGCCTTTCATTATTAAAATAGAAGAGCACAATATATATAGCTCGATTACCACTGACTCACTCACTCATTGACATAATTGTTCTCCCAGAAGGAGACGGAAAACGATATAATGATGTATGGGGGATGTATTAGGGTGCGGGAGTCGAGTAGGGAAAAATTATGACATTTCAGAAAAACAAGATGGCGGCCGACGTTATTTCTGTAACTTTTTTGTTTTCCGACCGATTTCGTCCAAACTCGCAACGATTGTAGATATTAGTAAACGATTAATAGAAAAAATGGAAAATTTTGGAAAAACAAGATGGCGGCCGAGATTTTCGCAAAATTTTCTCCTGTAAAATTTTGTATGAAAAAATTTTTTTTCACAAAAACTTTTGTAAAGAAGAGAACTATTTCTTTCGGGGACAGTATGGAGAGAGCTGATGATTGAGGGTCTTGGAGACGGATGAAGAGCACGCTAAAGGTATTGGAGATAGGTGGGGGGTGCTCGACCAAATGTCATTTGAAACCTCGTCCAATTACCAATGAGCTGAAAAAAAATTCAAAATGGCGGAAAAAACATGGCCGCCATACAAATTTTGTTGGTCTCTATCTCGGAGGGTATGACAGTTGGAAAAGTGGTTTCATAGCAAAAGATGATCGAAATGGGGATATCTATTTAGGGACAAGAAAAAAAATTCAAAATGGCGGATTTTTTTTTCATAAAAAATGTATGGAAGAGACCTAGAAGGAGACGGAAAACGATACAATGATGTATGGGAGATGTGTTTGGGTACGGGATTCGAGTAGGGGGAAAATATAACATTTCCGAAAAACAAGATGGCGGCCGACGTGATTTCTGTAACTTTTTTGTTTTCCAATTAATTTCGTACAAACTCGCAAGGAATGTAGGACTTGGTAAACGATTAACAGAAAATGTGGAAAAATTTGAGAAAACAAAATGGCGGCCGATATTTTCGAAAAATTCTCTCCTGTAAAATTTTGTATGAAACAATTATTTTTCACAAACACTTTCGTAAAGAGGAGAACTATTTCTTTCGGGGACAGTATGGAGAGAGCTGATGATTGAGGATCTTGGAGACGGGTGAAGAGCACGCTAAAAGTATTGGAGATAGGTGGGGGGTGCTCGACCAAATGTCATTTGAAACCTCGTCCAATTACCAATGAGCTGAAAAAAAATTCAAAATGGCGGAAAAAACATGGCCGCCATACAAATTTTGTTGGTCTCTATCTCGGAGGGTATGACAGTTGGAAAAGTGGTTTCATAGCAAAAGATGATCGAGATGGAGATATCTATTTAGTGACAAGAAAAAAAATTCAAAATGGCGGAACATTTTTTTTTATACTAAATTGTATGGCGATTGGGTACCTACCTACTAATTTTTGCTAAATCCGAGTATGAGCGACCACGTAAATTGCTACAAGCAGTTACGCGGTCCGCTTTAGCGGGCCGCGCCCCCAAGCGAAAAACTAGTTATTATACTATATATAGCTCGATTACCACTCACTGACTGACTCACTGATTGATACAATTGTTCTCCCAGAAGGAGACTGAAAACGATATAATGATGTATGGGGGATGTGTTCGGGTGGGGGATTCGAGTATGGGAAAAATCTGACATTTCCGAAAAACAAGATGGCGGCCGACGTGATTTCTGTAACTTGTTTGTTTTCCGACCGATTTCGTTCAAACTTGCAAGCTTTATAAAAGTTGGTAAAGGATTAACAAAAAAAATGGAAAAAATTGGAAAAACAAGATGGCGGCCGAGATTTTCGCAAAATTTTCTCCTGTAAAATTTTGTGTGAAAAAATTTTTTTTCACAAACACTTTCGTAAAGAGGAGAACTATTTCTTTCGGGGACAGTATGGAGAGAGCTGATGATTGAGGATCTTGGAGACGGGTGAAGAGCACGCTAAAGGTATTGGAGATAGGTGGGGGGTGCTCGACCAAATGTCATTTGAAACCTCGTCCAATTACCAATGAGCTGAAAAAAAATTCAAAATGGCGGAAAAAACATGGCCGCCATACAAATTTTGTTGGTCTCTATCTCGGAGGGTATGACAGTTGGAAAAGTGGTTTCATAGCAAAAGATGATCGAAATGGGGATATCTATTTAGTGACAAGAAAAAAAATTCAAAATGGCGGAATTTTTTTTTCATACTAAATTGTATGGCGATTGGGTACCTACCTATTAATTTTTGCTAAATCCGAGTATGAGCGACCACGTAAATTGCTACAAGCAGTTACGCGGTCCGCTTTAGCGGGCCGCGCCCCCACGCGAAAAACTAGTTATTATAATATATATAGCTCGATTACCACTCACTCACTCACTGACATATACAATTGTTCTCCCAGAAGGAGACTGAAAACGATATAATGATGTATGGGGGATGTGTTCGGGTGGGGGATTAGAGTATGGGAAAAATCTGACATTTCCGAAAAACAAGATGGCGGCCGACGTGATTTCTGTACCTTTTTTGTTTTCCGACCGATTTCGTTCAAACTCGCAACGATTGTAGATATTAGTAAACAATTAATAGAAAAAATGGAAAATTTTGGAAAAACAAGATGGCGGCCGAGATTTTCGCAAAATTTTCTCCTGTAAAATTTTGTATGAAAAATTTTTTTTTCACAAACACCTTCGTAAAGAGGAAAACTATTTCTTTCGGGGACAGTATGGAGAGAGCTGATGATTGAGGATCTTGGAGACGGGTGAAGAGCACGCTAAAGGTATTATAGATAGGTGGGGGTTGCTCGACCAAATGTCATTTGAAACCTCGTCCAATTACCAATGAGCTGAAAAAAAATTCAAAATGGCGGAAAAAACATGGCCGCCATACAAATTTTGTTGGTCTCTATCTCGGAGGGTATGACAGTTGGAAAAGTGGTTACATAGCAAAAGATGATCGAAATGGGGATATCTATTTAGTGACAAGAAAAAAAATTCAAAATGGCGGAATTTTTTTTCATAAAAAATGTATGGCAGAGACCTAGAAGGAGACGGAAAACGATAATATGATGTATGGGGGATGTGTTCGGGTGCCAGATTCGAGTAGGGAAAAATTATGACATTTCAGAAAAACAAGATGGCGGCCGACGTGATTTCTGTAACTTTTTTGTTTTCCGATCGATTTCGTTCAAACTCGCAACGATTGTAGATATTAGTAAACGATTAATAGGAAAAATGGAAAATTTTGGAAAAACAAGATGGCCGCCGAGATTTTCGCAAAATTTTCTCCTGTAAAATTTTGTATGAAAAATTTTTTTTTTACAAACACTTTCGTAAAGAAGAGAACTATTTCTTTCGGGGACAGTATGGAAAGATCTGATGATTGAGGATTTCGGAGCGGCCGACGTGATTTCTGTAACTTTTTTGTTTTCCGACCGATTTCGTTCAAACTCGCAGCGATTGTAGATATTAGTAAACGATTAATAGAAAAAATAGAAAATTTTGGAAAAACAAGATGGCGGCCGAGATTTTCGCAAAATTTTCTCCTGTAAAATTTTGTATGAAAAAATTTTTTTTCACAAACACTTTCGTAAAGAGGAGAACTATTTCTTTCGGGGACAGTATGGACAGAGCTGATGATTGAGGATCTTGGAGACGGGTGAAGAGCACGCTAAAGGTATTCGAGATAGGTGGGGGGTGCTCGACCAAATGTCATTTGAAACCTTGTCCAATTACCAATGAGCTGAAAAAAAATTCAAAATGGCGGAAAAAACATGGCCGCCATACAAATTTTGTTGGTCTCTATCTCGGAGGGTATGACAGTTGGAAAAGTGGTTTCATAGCAAAAGATGATCAAAATGGGGATATCTATTTAGTGACAAGAAAAAAAATTCAAAATGGCGGAATTTTTTTTCATAAAAAATGTATGGCAGAGACCTAGAAGGAGACGGAAAACGATAATATGATGTATGGGGGATGTGTTCGGGTGCCAGATTCGAGTAGGGAAAAATTATGACATTTCAGAAAAACAAGATGGCGGCCGACGTGATTTCTGTAACTTTTTTGTTTTCCGATCGATTTCGTTCAAACTCGCAACGATTGTAGATATTAGTAAACGATTAATAGGAAAAATGGAAAATTTTGGAAAAACAAGATGGCCGCCGAGATTTTCGCAAAATTTTCTCCTGTAAAATTTTGTATGAAAAATTTTTTTTTTACAAACACTTTCGTAAAGAAGAGAACTATTTCTTTCGGGGACAGTATGGAAAGATCTGATGATTGAGGATTTCGGAGACGGGTGAAGGGCTCAGCCAGGGTATCAAAGATAGGTGGGGGGTGCTCGACCGAATGTCATTCGAAATCTCGTGCAATTGCCAATGCGCTGAAAAAAATTTCAAAATGGCGAAAAAAAGATGGCCGCCATACAAATTTCGTCGATGTCTATCTCAGAATGTATGAACGATAGAAAAGTGGTTTCTTAGCAAGAGATGATCAGGACCAAGAGTTGTATTTATTGAAAAGAACAAAAATTCAAAATGGCGAACAATTTTTTTCATACTACATTGTATGGCGATTGAGTCCCTACCTACTAATTTTTGCTAAATCCGAGTATGAGCGACCACGTAAATTGCTACAAGCAGTTACGCGGTCCGCTTTAGCGGGCCGCGCCCCCACGCGAAAAACTAGTAATATATATAGCTCGATTACCACTGACTGACTCACTCATTGACATAATTGTTCTCCCAGAAGGAGTCTGAAAACGATATAATGATGTATGGGGAATGTGTTCGGGTGCGGGAGTCGAGTAGGGAAAAATTATGACATTGCAGAAAAACAAGATGGCGGCCGACGTGATTTCTGTAACTTTTTTGTTTTCCGACCGATTTCGTTCAAACTCGCAACGATATTAGATATTAGTAAACGATTAATAGAAAAAATGGAAAATTTTGGAAAAACAAGATGGCGGCCGAGATTTTCGCAAAATTTTCTCCTGTAAAATTTTGTATGAAAAATTTTTTTTTCACAAACACTTTTGTAAAGAAAAGAACTATTTCTTTCGGGGACAGTATGGAGAGAGCTGATGATTGAGGATCTTGGAGACGGGTGAAGAGCACGCTAAAGGTATTGGAGATAGGTGGGGGGTGCTCGACCAAATGTCATTTGAAACCTTGTCCAATTACCAATGAGCTGAAAAAAAATTCAAAATGGCGGAAAAAACATGGCCGCCATACAAATTTTGTTGGTCTCTATCTCGGAGGGTATGACAGTTGGAAAAGTG
Source organism: Coenonympha arcania (assembly GCA_036785405.1). Classification (NCBI taxonomy): domain Eukaryota; kingdom Metazoa; phylum Arthropoda; class Insecta; order Lepidoptera; family Nymphalidae; genus Coenonympha; species Coenonympha arcania. The sequence goes on from CM072065.1 coordinate 12,405,240, forward strand.
GTTTCATAGCAAGAGATGATCGAAATGGGAATATCTATTTAGTGGCAAGAAAAAAAATTCAAAATGGCGGAATTTTTTTTTCATAAAAAATGTATGGAAGAGACCTAGAAGGAGACGGAAAACGATAATATTATGATGTTATTGGGATGTGTTTGGGTACGGGATTCGAGTAGGGAGAAAATATAACATTTCCGAAAAACAAGATGGCGGCCGACGTGATTTCTGTAACTTTTTTGTTTTCCGACCGATTTCGTTCAAACTAGCAATGATTGTAGATATTAGTAAACGATTAATAGAAAAAATGGAAAATTTTGGAAAAACAAGATGGCGGCCGAGATTTTCGCAAAATTTTCTCTTGTAAAATTTTATATGAAAAAATTTTTTTTCACAAACACTTTCGTAAAGAGGAGAACTATTTCTTTCGGGGACAGAATGGAGAGAGCTGATGATTGAGGATCTTGGAGACGGGTGAAGAGCACGCTAAAGGTATTGGAGATAGGTTGGGGGTGCTCGACCAAATGTCATTTGAAACCTCGTCCAATTACCAATGAGCTGAAAAAAAATTCAAAATGGCGGAAAAAACATGGCCGCCATACAAATTTTGTTGGTCTCTATCTCGGAGGGTATGACAGGTGGAAAAGTGGTTTCATTGCAAAAGATGATCGAAATGGGGATATCTATTTAGTGACAAGAAAAAAAATTCAAAATGGCGGAATTTTTTTTTCATAAAAAATCCATGGAAGAGACCTAGAAGGAGACGGAAAACGATATAATGATGTCTGGAAGATGTGTTTGGGTGCGGAATTCGAGTAGGGAAAAATTATGACATTTCAGAAAAACAAGATGGCGGCCGACGTGATTTCTGTAACTTTTTTGTTTTCCGACCGATTTCGTTCAAACTAGCAATGATTGTAGATATTAGTAAACGATTAATAGAAAAAATGGAAAATTTTGGAAAAACAAGATGGCGGCCGAGATTTTCACAAAATTTTCTCCTGTAAAATTTTATATGAAAAAATTTTTTTTCACAAACACTTTCGTAAAGAGGGGAACTATTTCTTTCGGGGACAGTATGTTGAGAGCTGATGATTGAGGATCTTGGAGACGGGTGAAGAGCACGCTGAAGGTATTGGAGATAGGTGGGGGGTGCTCGACCAAATGTCATTTGAAACCTCGTCCAATTACCAATGAGCTGAAAAAAAATTCAAAATGGCGGAAAAAACATGGCCGCCATACAAATTTTGTTGGTCTCTATCTCGGAGGGTATGACAGTTGGAAAAGTGGTTGCATAGCAAAAGATGATCGAAATGGGGATATCTATTTAGTGACAAGAAAAAAAATTCAAAATGGCGGATTTTTTTTTTCATACTTAATTGTATGGGGATTGGGTACCTACCTACTAATTTTTGCTAAATCCGAGTATGACCGACCACGTAAATTGCTACAAGCAGTTACGCGGTCCGCTTCAGCGGGCCGCGCCCCCACGCGAAAAACTAGTTATAATATATATAGCTCGATTACCACTCACTCACTGACTGATTGACACAATTGTTCTCCCAGAAGGAGACTGAAAACGATATAATGATGTATGGGGGATGTGTTCGGGTGGGGGATTCGAGTATGGGAAAAATCTGACATTTCCAAAAAACAAGATGGCGGCCGACGTGATTTCTGTAACTTTTTTGTTTTCCGACCGATTTCGTTCAAACTCGCAACGTTTGTAGATATTAGTAAACGATTATTAGAAAAAATGGAAAATTTTGGAAAAACAAGATGGCGGCCGAGAATTTCGCAAAATTTTCTCCTGTAAAATTTTGTATGAAAAAATTTTTTTTCACAAACACTTTCGTAAAGAGGACAACTGTTTCTTTCGGGGACAGTATGGAGAGAGCTGATGATTGAGGATCTTGGAGACGGGTGAAGAGCACGCTAAAGGTATTGGAGATAGGTGGGGGGTGCTCGACCAAATGTCATTTGAAACCTCGTCCAATTACCAATGAGCTGAAAAAAAATTCAAAATGGCGGAAAAAACATGGCCGCCATACAAATTTTGTTGGTCTCTATCTCGGAGGGTATGACAGTTGGAAAAGTGGTTTCATAGCAAAAGATGATCGAAATGGGGATATCTATTTAGTGACAAGAAAAAAAATTCAAAATGGCGGATTTTTTTTTTCATAAAAAATGTATGGAAGAGACCTAGAAGGAGACGGAAAACGATAATATGATGTTTATGGGATGTGTTTGGGTACGGGATTCGAGTAGGGGGAAAATATAATATTTCCGAAAAACAAGATGGCGGCCGACGTGATTTCTGTAACTTTTTTGTTTTCCGACCGATTTCGTTCAAACTCGCATCGATTGTAGATGTTAGTAAACGATTAATAGAAAAAATGGAAAATTTTGGAAAAACAAGATGGCGGCCGAGATTTTCGCAAAATTTTCTCCTGTAAAATTTTGTATGAAAAATTTTATTTTCACAAACACTTTCGTAAAGAGGAGAACTATTTGTTTCGGGGACAGTATGGAGAGAGCTGATGATTGAGGATCTTGGAGACGGGTGAAGAGCACGCTAAAGGTATGGGAGATAGGTGGGGGGTGCTCGACCAAATGTCATTTGAAACCTCGTCCAATTACCAATGAGCTGAAAAAAAATTCAAAATGGCGGAAAAAACTTGGCCGCCATACAAATTTTGTTGGTCTCTATCTCGGAGGGTATGACAGTTGGAAAAGTGGTTTCATAGCAAAAGATGATCGAAATGGGGATATCTATTTAGTGACAAGAAAAAAAATTCAAAATGGCGGAATTTTTTTTTTCATACTAAATTGTATGGCGATTGTTTTGCTAAATCCGAGTATGAGCGACCACGTAAATTGCTACAAGCGGTTACGCGGTCCGCTTTAGCGGGCCGCGCCCCCACGCGAAAAACTAGTTACTATATATATAGCTACTCGTGCTGATTCACTGACTGACTCACTGATTGATCACCTCTCCTGAACAATTTTGTATGAAAAATTTTTTTTTCACGGATGAGGTCGTATAGAAGGAAAAAATTCATTCGGAGGAAAAATACGGAGAAAGCTGATGATTGAGGATTTCGGAGACGGGTGAAGAGCACGGCCGGGGTATCGAAGATAGGTGGGGGGTGCTCGACCAAATGTCATTTGAAACGTCATCCAATTCTCAGTGAGCTAAAAAAAATTTCAAAATGGCGGATTCAAAATGGCCGCCATTCGAGTTTCGTCGATATCTCGGAAAGTATAAAAGATGGAAGAACGGTTTCTTGACAAGAGTTGATCAGGATCCAAAGGTCTATACGATGGATAGAAAAAAATTTCAAAATGGCGGACTTTATTTTTTTCATAGAAAATGTATGACGAATGTTGAAGAGACTATTGAAAAGTTGTGAAACATGTAGTACTTTGATGCGGTTTTTTGAAGGACTCTCAGAGAAAAATATGGAATGAGATGATGATTAAGGGTTTTTAAGACTGACGAGGAGCACGGGCAAGGTATTATAGTAAGGTGGAGACTGCTCAAACAAAAAATACTCGGAACCTCATGCAATTAGCAGTGAGCTGAAAAAAAAATCCAAAATGGCGGATTCAAGATGGCCGCCATACACATTTCGTGTTGTTCTATCTCGGAAAGTATAAAAGATAAGAGAGTGGTTCCTTAGCAAGAGGTGATCAGGATCTCAAGATTTACGAAATTGATTATTAATTTACGATTATCAAAATTGTACATGCCACAACAAGTAGGGAAATAGGCAAGTCATTGACGCAGTTCTACGGAGAAATGCCAGAGAAACATATGAGAAAAGATGATGATCTAGGATTGGGATGATGATTGAGGAGCACGGTCGTGGTTTTAAAGATAGTTAAGGGCTGCTCGAACAAAAATACGCTGAACCTCATCCGATGAGGTTCAGCGGTATTTTTTGTTGGAACAGCCCTTAACTATATTTAAAACCATGAACGTGCTACTAGGTAATTTTTTCAGCCCTGGCCAATCGGATTCCAATTGGCGATGGAGATGACGGCGATACTTTTATGGGCGGGAAGACCGCACGCGGGCCACATGTGGCCCGCGCACTCACGCGCCCTACTAGTTATTATACTATATATAGCTCGATTACCACTGACTGACTGACTGACTGACTGACTCATTGACATAATTGTTCTCCCAGAAGGAGACTGAAAACGATATAATGATGTATGGAGGATGTGTTCGGGTGCGGGATTCGAGTAGGGAAAAATTATGACATTTCAGAAAAACAAGATGGCGGCCGACGTGATTTCTGTAACTTTTTTGTTTTCCGACCGATTTCGTTCAAACTCGCAACGATTGTAGATATTAGTAAACGATTAATAGAAAAAATGGAAAATTTTGGAAAAACAAGATGGCGGCCGAGATTTTCGCAAAATTTTCTCCTGTAAAATTTTGTATGAAAAAATTATTTTTCACAAACACTTTCGTGAAGAGGAGAACTATTTCTTTCGGGGACAGTATGGAGAGAGCTGATGATTGAGGATCTTGGAGACGGGTGAAGAGCACGCTAAAGGTATTGGAGATAGGTTGGGGGTGCTCGACCAAATGTCATTTGAAACCTCGTCCAATTACCAATGAGCTGAAAAAAAATTCAAAATGGCGGAAAAAACATGGCCGCCATACAAATTTTGTTGGTCTCTATCTCGGAGGGTATGACAGTTGGAAAAGTGGTTTCATAGCAAAAGATGATCGAAATGGGGATATCTATTTAGTGACAAGAAAAAAAATTCAAAATGGCGGAATTTTTTTTTCATAAAAAATGTATGGAAGAGACCTAGAAGGAGACGGAAAACGATAATATGATGTTCATGGGATGTGTTTGGGTACGGGATTCGAGTAGGGAGAAAATATAACATTTCCGAAAAACAAGATGGCGGCCGACGTGATTTCTGTAACTTTTTTGTTTTCCAATCAATTTCGTTCAAACTCGCAAGGAATGTAGGACTTGGTAAACGATTAACATAAAATGTGGAAAAATTTGGGAAAACAAAATGGCGGCCGATATTTTCGCAAAATTCTCTCCTGTAAAATTTTGTATGAAAAAATTTTTTTTCACAAACACTTTCGTAAAGAGGAAAGTTATTTCTTTCGGGGATAGAATGGAGAGAGCTGATGATTGAGGATTTCGGAGACGGGTGAAGAGCACGGCCAGGGTATTAAAGATAGGTGGGGGGTGCTCGACCAAATGTCATTTGAAACCTCGTGCAATTACCAAAGAGCTGAAAAAAAATTCAAAATGGCGAAAAAAAGATGGCCGCCATACAAATTTTGTTGGTATCTATCTCGGAGGGTATGATAGTTGGAAAAGTGGTTTCATAGCAAAAGATGATCGACATGGGGATATCTATTTAGTGACAAGAAAAAAAATTCAAAATGGCGGAATTTTTTTTTTCATACTAAATTGTATGGCGATTGGGACCTACCTACTAATTATTGCTAAATCCGAGTATGAGCGACCACGTAAATTGCTACAAGCAGTTACGCGGTCCGCTTTAGCGGGCCGCGCCCCCACGCGAAAAACTAGTCTACTGTATATATTTCCAGACCAGAAACCCATTACTTCGATTAAAAGGCATCTCGATGCCTTTTTTTACAAAGCTCTTCTCAATCAAATCCCGAAGGAATTTCCGTTTTCATACATTGGAGTACGATGTTTTCATTTAGCTAACATTTTGAAAAATAAAGGAGAATATCAGAACAGCAGGAAAAACTACGTTGATACAATGCCTTCTATCAAGCTGGAGGGCCCGAACAGAAAGAATATAATTGATTGGATGAGGTTTCTAGTAATCATCGATTTTTCGACTCCACTGACCATCGCCCTTTTAATACTGTCACTCCAAAACAGCTAGCCATCTTACTAATTAATGCTATTTCTACAATCGCTAACGCTTAGTTAACTTAATAAAATATCATTGAAAAAGATGTTTACAAACAAGGTTTTATACGTGATCTTTTTCGTATTCCAATTAACAAACGCTTTCATTAGACACCCATATTATGGAAGTTACAAAGAATGATATTAGTAAGCAATAGGAATAATTTTGAATTTGAAATAATATAATAATCTTAAACAACTTTCAATAATTTTCAACAATTTCATTTGAACGCTTTTATGTAGAGTTCATATTTGCGTATATTTCCACTTCACAAAGTAATTATTAGTTTAATGGATTAGGTATACATTTCATTAACTTCAACTATTTAGTTTTAATTATTTATCGGTGTATATAAGGAGATGTTGACTTTACAATTCGAAATCGTTGAGTCAGCGAATTGTGAAGTCAACATCTTCTGAGGATGTCCCGGTGTCGGGACGAAACGTGCGTCGAAGAAAGTGTTGGAAAATTGTGTGTGGTGTTTCATGTGGGCAGTGTTCCTGCATATTGTTCCATACAGAATCTTTTCAAGTAGCGGATTATAGCAAAACAAATTAATCTGTCCTGCTAATTATGGATTTCCGCAAAATAACGCCTGCTTCCATTCAATGGGAATCTATACTTTTAATTTTCACAGTGCAAACTATTTTCCAGTTTAATAAGAGTAAAAAAAAGTAAAAATAAAAAACAAAGATTTTGCATTTGATTTTTTTTAGTAGTACATAATTTTTTATTTACTTAAACACAAATAAAATCCCTGATATAAGTTAACACAGTTAATTATATACTCGTGAGTCGAAATTGACAAATTTTTATATAGCACGGGCTTATTAAGATGCTTATTTACACCTTAAAATAGATAGACATAGATAATAGATATCTGGACTTTATTAATATAATAAATTATGTTTGTCATATTTAATTTCTGTTCGTTGTATTTCAACTATCTATTGTAAATTGTAAATATACGAGTAAAGCTGATAACATATTCGTAATATTCATTTAAATTGCAGATTGCATCTGCATCGCGATCTATTCCAAGTTCGAGTTTCGGTTATGTAATAATACAACTGAATTTACATTCTAATCTTGTAAGACGATGAGCGAGATAGTTGGTATACGGTAACTTCAGGAGTAGTCTTAATGGTACGGGAGCTAGCATCGTTTGAAAAGTAAGAATTTTAGGAGAGCTGATTTTGTGATATGTCGTCCTTCTTGCACTTTCGGTTAGAGTCAGGGCCATCTGGCTGCTGGTAGCCGTTGCGTTCATTAATGCGCATGCTACGTCTGTCCAGGTGTTGCAGCTTACGCCTCCATAATGTTTATACCAATGTTGTCGGGGCTACTAATTGCCCTTAAATTATTTTAGGCGCACTTGTACCATTTATGATGACGTTTCATATAAAAACATATAAATTGGGACAATTTATATGTTTAGGCATATAATGGGGCAAATGAAACACCAACAACACCAATGAAACAACAAAAATGAGACGTCATCATAAATGGTACAAGTGCGCCTTTTAATTATTTATGGACAATTAGTAGCCCCAACAATATTGGTATAAACATTTTGAAGGCGTAAGCTGCACATAGGATGCGCAATAATAAACGCAACGGCTACGGGCAGCCAGATGGCCCAGACTCTAACCGAAAGTGCAAGAAAGACGACATATCACAAAATCAGCTCTCCTAAAATTCTTTCTCGATAACTTTGCTAGCTCCTATACCATAAACGAGTATGATAATATCACGGAAGTTCTAACAATGATAAAAGCGGTTATAAGCTGATTATGACACGAGCTTCAAGCAACATATTATAACGAGCACCTAAGACGTGTATGCTTGTGAAAGTATCCGCAATTTCATATATCAAATAAAAATAGTACCTACCTATGAATTTCCGTTTTGTATACAAAAGCTTCATTTTATGGCGTTTATTTCTATCTATCATATTATTTATAACGGAATTATAACTTTTTTTAAAGATTTTTCAATTTCACAAAGCAATTTTCGAAAGTGACGTTAGAGTCTGATATTTTATAGGTAATAATAGGCCTATGTGAACTAATAAATATTTTGATTTAGGGCCGATTTTTCAGTCGCCAGATAAACGTTAACTAAGGAATAAATATGACGTTTTGACAGATTTTGTATGGCATATGTTTCAAATTTATTCCTCAGATAGTCTATCTGGCGATTGAAAAATCGGCCCTTAGATTGTTTTTAATCGAAGTATAGATGCTATCAGCGCAGTAACATTTATCGACGCTCTTCTCAAAGATTTAAGATTTGAAGGAAGCATGCAAAAAAAATAAGCGAAAGACGAAAAGGAGAGAAAAGAGGTTATTGTTTAAGGACGAAACCTTATAGGTACCTATACCGTGTGTACACAGGCTGAGACACAGGCAAAGTGATTATAGGTCTAATTTTTAATTGGCTCTATAAAGAAAGGTTTAATTAGCAATCTTATGATTGCCTGCTATTCAAATTTTCTTTTCATCGTGTCCTTAGAAAAGAGAATAATTAATGGCGTCGCCGTCCTTTGAATAAGGATCGTTTTTGTCATTATAAAACAACGGTAATCCCTTGGTGAAGAAAATAACTTTTTAAGGAATCTCAGAATTTAAATTTATGAAAAAAATAAAATAAAATCTATGGTGAAAATACCTTAAAGCTTGAGTGGAGTTTTATATGATTGATCTATCATGAAAATAAATATAAGCTTGACTTATTTTAATACCGCCAAAGGATTGGTCTTTGCAGTTTGCACACTCAACAAGACGCCATATGTACCTAGTGATACTTTTTTATTTTTTATTGTAGTTAGGCTTGCGCTTGACGACAATCATGCCTGATGGAAAGCAATGATGAGATCTAGGTTGGAGCGCGCTTGCCTAGAAATTTTCTAGATGCCTATTCACTCTTCTATTGAAGGTACCTAGATTGTACTTGACTTAAATTTTTTTATTGGATTGTAATATTATGATGGTTTCATTTTTTCTCTATTCACGTAGCTTAATTTGGGTGGTTGATGGACCTTGTGGTTGTCAGTAAAGCCCTATTGGATATTTAATTTATACTTACAATAGGTACCGTACCACTCACTGGAAAATTAAACGAAAAATTCAATAAAGGCGCCAACGGAAACCATTTTAATTAAATTTTCCGATTGATCTGTTGAAAAGGAAAACAAACGTGTGTTGGCGTTTCAATTTGGTGTAAACAATAATATTGTAATTATTTCAGTTGAAAAACCTCAAAATTAAATGCGGAAAGCTTTTGGTACTTTTATTTATAAACATAAAACTGTTTGCAGCAGTGTAAACCAAAAAGGGTACTACCAACAAAAAGTTGTTGAAATGTTATTCAAAAAATAATTATTAAGCCAAAAGAAAGCATTAAATTGAAATAATAAAAGGCGTACCGTAGTTACCTCTTGGAACCAAAGAACATATTATAGTTAAGCCCCTTTGTTACAATAACTCGACCGATTGGGCTGGCAAAACAGATTTTTAATCTCCTTTTTAGGTATCCTTGACCTGTAGATTATTTCAGGATTGGGATAATTAGAATCGGGGTGTATCTCTGGGCGGCCGCTTGCATCGAGAGCTCTGACTTGCAAGGTGTTGACAATATTTTCGCAACTAACAAAAGACTGGGAATTGTTGAGAGATCAAGAACTAGATTTTAGCTACCAGGTGATATGAAGATTACTGCAGGTTTTTTTAAAGTTTCGTAGTGTCTGTACTGCGTAAGATATGATTGATATGATCAATGCAATGGAATCTCAACTAAAGCACGTCTGTGATCAACTTGGATTCTGTCTGTGGTCTCTGGATTAGGTAAGACGTAGCCCACTTTTCATTCCGGACAAGAATTAATGAGTTTTCAAAATAAATTTTATATTGGCCATTTTAATTATTTTCGAATATACTTTGTACTTAAAAATAATCTGCTTCACAAAACTACGTTCGTGAATTTGTTTATTTTACCTCAATACTGCTGCTGCTGTGTTTTGCCTATGACGATGTTGATGGTGCTGTTTACCAGTTTATGACTAATTCAATTTTTTGATACTTCTCATATACCGGCAGTTTATCAATACTTACTAATTACATTAATTGATATTGGAAACGAAAATAGCAATGGCAGCTCCGACGGATTTTCTTGGATTTGTAATTATACTGATAGGTTCTTAGATCTTACTTTCCTTTAGTCGGGGAGTTTCAAAAAATTATTTAATCCTTTTTCAATTACAAGTCTGCAATAGTCGTGGGTGTTTTAAATTTTTTTAATTTTCCACTTGTTTTATAGTTTTTCGATTAATATATGAATGTAATTTAAATTATATTATTATTAAAAAATGAAAATTAATCTTCAAACTAGCCATTAGCTCCTCTAGCAGCGTTTGAAGGCATCATCCCTTCCAAGTCATGAAGAGACGTTTATTGTGGCGCCCCCTGCTGTTCAATCACAAGAACAATTATCTACGAACCATTGCCAGTGATTGATGTTCATAACAACTATCAAAGAACCATCGCCAATGAATACCAAACATTATACAGGAAACTGCATCTAAATCGGTCAAGCCGTTTTTGAAATAAATGGGAACATTCGTTTGCAATATAAATGTATTTTATGGCGCCCCCTGGTGATCGATGTTCGTAACAACTATCTAAGAACCATTGCCGCTGAACACCAAACATTATATAGAAAACTGCATCTAAATCGGACAAGCCGTTTTTGAAATAAATGGGAATATCGATGTGCACAAACGAACACACAAACAAACAAACAAACAAACAAACAAACAAACAAAAATATTTATGCATTATTGGTTTTTGTGAACAATTTAACATACAAACAAACATAAAATCTTTTTAATAGAGTAATGTACAAACGGTCTCTCACCCTAAACGCATATACCCGTACTCCGTTCCGTCGTGGGTAAAAAACATCTCTACTTTTTATATCAATACTGGACAAAACTAACCTCTATTTAATAAAAGTAAATTATATATTAAACCGGGTGTTTTCTTAATTTTTTTTATTAGTCATTCGGTTAAAAATTAGTTGTGGACATTCGAAATTACGAACTGTAGAGAAACATGACCCGTTTAAAATTTAAGCTTTGTTAACTTTTGTCTTCATCGCCATGCAAGACATGTACCGAAGGGTGGCTCTATAATAAAACTCGGTGCTCCATAAATTTCCCACAGTAATATAATATGGACGTAATTTCATCTTGTATTAGGGTACCTACTTTCGCTCCAAATGAGCCGTTAGCCAACGACGTTAGATCATTAATGAAACTTCAGAGCTATTTAAACCACTGTTCTAGCATAATTAGGTACTTGGGTTTACTTAATTTGGTCGTTTTGTATTTATCGCTTAATTAAAATGATTTGAAGGTTATCACAGCAACAAAATTATCATTTCTTACGCATAACTTTAAGCGGATTTGATAGATAATATCACAATAAATGGTAATAACAACAGCTCGATGGTTCAGATGTGAGTCTTTTAAATGATTCATGTTTAATATTTGCATACTGAAGTGTCAGTTGAATATGTAAGGACTTCTATTAGTTTAAGAAACAAGATCACCAAGATGTTAACTATATTCAAATAAATCATTTCATTTCATTTCGAATTCCAGACTACTCTGAAATTTCAAAATTTTGTGCGTTTATGAAAATTTGAACGGTGAAAAAAGCCATCGTGAGGAAGCTGCTTACCTAAAAGATTTTAGGGAGCTATCTACTCGTAATAATGATCTGAATGTCAAAGATTTGTGTTGCACTTGGCCAGCCACGTTAAATTCCTCATTCTAAGAAGACGCGTTGCTGGTAGTGAGTCATAAAAAGGGGAAGAGAGAGGGACCCTACATACCTAATTTTGGGCACAAGATTGTCTAATACATATTTTATGTGTTCATATTATATTTCACGTCTGCCGTGCAATTTTAGCGTCGCAAATTATATTACTGCAGTATCTATGACCACTATTTCCCACATTATATGACATGTTACAAAATTTTATTACCACGCAAGCGTGATTATTGTTGTCAACTGTTGTAAGTTACGAATTCCGCTAATTTAGTTGTTAACGAATAATTTACAGTTTAATATTTTAAAATACTAACATTAATTCAACATAAATCACTTTTAATGAACTTTGTTGTACATTTGTTTCGCTTCATATTGAACGGGTTATGATTTCCATACCTACCAAAAATAGTAGTTAAGTATAAACTGGTAAACTGTTTTACAGGTAAAACATACCTACCTATTGAAACCATTTCAATTTCTGTAATTCCAGAGTTTACACAAGCATATTTGTAAATATACATTGTTGGCATTGTTGCATCATTGCTAACAGGGAATTTTGCACAATTAGGTTATTGTTGTAATGAATAGTTACAATGGCACCGAATTATACACAGCCAAAGCTAAAAGTCTCATTGATTGACTCAGTCCTCTCTCATCTAATGGGATAATAGAGATAAGCCCACCGGTGTTGCATATAACTCCGAAAAGAATTTTCTCAAACATTTTAACTAGCTTAAGTCCGAAATCGAATATCTGTGTTCTGTTTCAACCTTCATCATTTCCCAGGGGACCCCAGGCCGTGCTCTGTTTCACTGATTTTAGACTTAAATATAAGGGTTACGGAATTCACAGCCAGACCCCGTGGTTTGTCATCCAATTTTACGGCGTTTGGCCCCATTTGTTTCAGTCTGGTAGAGTTGTATCGTATTTTTTATGCGGGTTTTCTTCGAAAAGCTTTTTATAGAGTTAACACGACAAATGGATTCTCTGAAATGAGAGCTTTTAAAATTCGTTTTTGATCAATAAAATGGTAAAGTAAATAACAATGAAATGTTTTGAAATGCTGCTATTACTTTCAAAATCAAGTAACAGTTCTTGTAAATACCCCTTTGCGTGTCGGAAATATTTCTTAAATAGGATTATTGGACTTCAATTATTTGCTAAGGAATTAATACCAGATTTTCTGCGTAATTAGGAAAAATATAATATGTGCTTATCTACAGAAAATCCTTAGAGGCACAATAAACAAATGCGTCAGTCATCATATTATTATTGGTGTTTAGACTCTTCATACTGCTATAATGTATCAAATAACCCTGGTAGAATTTTTTAGTAGGTACAGATAGTTACTCAAAGTATAATTATTATTGATAAATTCAATTTTAATAATATTTGCATACGGTTCATATTTCTGTGAAGGGATGTTTTGATGGTAAATTTTGATAAAAATATGTGGGCTGCGCCATTATTCTGTCATACCCACCTATACACATTACACAATATTGTATCGAAAAAAAATCTTGTTTCAAAATATTTCACTTGTTCGCGTACACGTTTATTGAGAAATACTTTCCGCAAAAGGCTATTTGGGTCAAACTTAAAAGGCTCTATTGGACGTTTAGGCGCCAACCGCCGACGTAAATCCTTATGATGAAGAGAACTATTTTGTTTCACTGCAGAGCTATAAGTGTTCACGTGGGAAATTGCGTTACTAGATACATAACCTATATGTTTATGTGTCTATCTACATTATAAATTTTGCTTATCAAGCACCACAAATTTCATAAATATGACACAGAAAGCTTGTGTAGCTGCTTTTTAGTTTTGATGTCGGTCTATTAACGTATTTCAAATTTTATTTCTGTGTTATAACAAAATGAAGCACGTATTTTGTGAAACCTACCGTTCGACAGTTTTGGAAAATAAAGGTAAAACGGTGGTACAAAGTTTGTATGGAAAACGGAGATACAATGTTTCTAAGGAGAAATACTCTTTCACGTCGCAACTGCTGAACGGATTTTACTGAAATTTGGAATGAAGATAGATTTTATCCTTGACTCACACACAGGCTACTTTTTATTCAGGAAAATCCTAGTGTCCACTTAAATCTATAGACTATCTAAGTGGCAGCCATCACTTAGCTCAGTGTGGCAAAGACGTATAGCCCACCAATCAGCATTAGTATATTTTGACTTTGGAAAAGCTCTTTTAAATTTAATGGTACTGGAGGAAGAGGCGATACCTCACTACGATGCTTTATAAAGGAAAATAGATAGATGAAAATTAAACTTTTTCAATTCCAAACTCCTTTTTACTTGAGAATAATATATAAGATCCTATTTAAAATTTCGTAAAGCGCTATCAAAATACTGTTGCAGGAATTCCACTTCTACCAATCCTTTTACGGCTGAAAGGATTTCTAAATACCTCCCGGTGCATCTCAAGATACCGATCTATCGGGCTTTCCCTCGCGGAGCTAAAGTTTAAATCCTAGAACTACAAGTAAACCTTAGGATTACCTGAGCGCCAGTTCTTTAAAAACTTGTCGGTGAGTTTTTACTTTACAAGTTTCTCGTTACAGAAGAGTTAGTACAGGTTGCTGTACGAATTTCGAGTCGAGTCGCATCGCACAAATGAATCTAATTCCTCCATTACATCGCCATCTATGGGCAGTCGGCCTTACATGCGGCTGCAAACGAATCGAATTCCTCCATACATACAGCAGCGTGATCTTCTTCGTAGAGTCCCTTCGGGGGTACGGGCCTCGAGGCTTGCCTCCTTACCCGGGCGATGTGTCACGGAGGCGCAGCGCGCCCCCGGTGTCGTTCTTCTAGCCCCGGTAAGGGGCTAAGGCCACGCCGTCCTGGCTTGTGGCCAATGTATCTTGATTGGCTGGTGACCCCGCGCGGTCAGCGGTCATGTCGCTGCCCTGCGCGGGGATGTCGGGGTCCAGTTCAGTGAACCTCGCGTCGTCACCAACGTCTCCATCGCCGTCTACGCGCAACCGCGCTGGGGACGGAGACCGCAGGAGCTCGCGAGGTAGCGGACGCCCGTTTGGTGGTCGATCGATGAGCGGTGCGATCCCGTGGAGATGCGCGCACGGCCCGTAGTCCGCGCGAGCGAACAGGCGTTGTGCGAGGGTGCGGAAAAATTCCTCCACGGTGGGCGTCCTGGTGTCCCAGTGTATCAGGTCATTTCTGACGTACCTCGGGGCTCCTACAATCAGGCGCAAGCACTTGTTTTGTTGTACCTGTAGCCGGCGCGTCTGCGCCATTTATGACCAATCGCTAACATAGATGGCGCTGGCTGTAAATGTATGGAGGAATTCGATCCGTTTGTGTGATGCGAATCGACTCGAAATTCGTACAAAAACCTGTACTAACCCTACAGGACGGTGTGGTTGTATATTTTATTGTTACGTACCTGTCGCCGTACTAAATCTTGTCTCCGAGTTTTCTCCAAGGAAAAAGTTATAAAGAATATGTTTTCAACATTACATTTTTTAGAAAAGAGGTATAGTCTTAGACTCTTTTGACTCGTTGTCGGGCAGACCAATATATTCATTCATTTTTGACAAAAAAGGTTTCGTTTGTGCGATAAGTTTACTAATGAGTTAGTATTTCGTAAGAATATCATACTGAACTCTGTCTGTATAAGTACCTAAACCAGCACATCTACGAAAATGACGTTTGCACTGTTCAAAAAATTATATGTTCGATATTATAATTCATTATTAAGTTACAAAAGTGCAAAAAATAATGGATAAAGAAGAAAATTACAATACGAATTATTAAAATTTCAGCATTTTTGTAAAGAATAATTCCAAAGCCACTTAAAAAATGTGTCTTTGACTAGTAGAACATTGCAGAAAGCTTTGTAGCAATAAATAGTATACATAAAAGTTTATTTTTCTTTGAAATGAAGCGTAAGTTTGTATGCTCCAAAGTAACATCCACGCAAGTTGAGTTTAGAAGTTTATACGTTTGCAAAATACAACGTTCGGTGAGACTGGCTTTCGCAGTTTCGCAACTGTAATACTGTCAACTAATGTCAAAATGAAGCTTTTTTATAGCGAGAATATAGTTTTGAAAAAAGTCGCTACTTTCATAGTCGATTTTTTCCCGTGCTGGGAATCGAACCCGCGACCTCCCACTCGAAACCGAGCGCCTCGCCACTGCGCCAGGAAGGTCGTCAATATTATATTATACTGAACATGAGTAGTTTAACAGTTACTAATGGAACTCTTAAAAATTTTGCCAAGCCATTTATAATTTTCCTCAGTAAAAGGGCACGAAATTGTGTTTGTAAACAAGAAGATAAAGCACACTTTAAAAAAATACGTACGTTTTTTTACCTAGTAACAGTATTAAATGAAACCCAAAAAAGAGCTGTATGCAAATATTGTACTCATTAGTAATTCATACTGTGAAAGTCTAAAATGAATTTTTTTTTTTTTTTTTTTTTTTTTTTTTTTTTTTTTTTTTTTTTTTTATTTGGGTTACAAAACTGGTTACAATCTTATAGCATAACAGGGCTTATGGCTAATTTAGGTGTCGAGACTGCAACCTTCTTGATGCAACCACAACATGCGTTAGAGACAGTAATTGAAGTTGACAATACAATAATTAATAAAAATATAAACTTGCAGAACAATAAATATAAATAAAAACCTACAATAGATGCTCTATTGTGTTATTTAAGTGTTTAGTGTTAAAAAAAAAAAGAAATTTAGAAAATGATTACTGCTTAAACAGACACTGTTTGCATGCTTTTTTAAAAGAGGTCAAAGAGCTACAGAAAACGTCGCAGCTATTTCTGTAAGCATTAAATAAAGAGCATATGCGGTAGAGAGGCGCATGTTGGCCTACGTTTGTGCGACATAGTGGCAAATGAAACGGCTTCCGATTCTGCAGACGACTGCCAGGGCGGGGTATGGAGAAATTGAGACGCTCCAAGATCTCCGGCGACTCAATATGGCCATTGACAATTTTATAAAAGAACATCATGTCCAACAATTTGCGCCTGTTTCTTAAAGATAATAAATTGTACGACCGTAAACGTGAGTCGTACGAATCTAACTCTCGACATCTGTTGCAAGTATATGCTAGGTGGTACAGGAAGCGCTTCTGCACGCGTTCCAATCTGTCACAGTGTACGTTATACGATGGACTCCAAATTGGACTACAGTATTCTAGAATGCTCCGTACCAACGCGTAATAGATGGTAATGGACTTTTAAAAATTTATTAACAGACGTTTTGAAGGTAGGCGTCCGCTTCCTTTAAATCTTGCCCTGAATTCACAAATACTAAAACATATTCTTGTTAAGGCAATCGAATTAGGAATCACGAAACTCAAAATTGTTTTAAGAAGTGAATACAATATTATGGTGTCAACTCTCATCAAAATATTATGTCACCCTATTTAGGACTCACTTTTGTGCACAGTAGGTAAATTTCGCTAGCAGATGAGGAATTTAAATGTTTTCAAGAGGCTTAGCATTGACGTGCTCGTATGTAATGTGTTTGCATTGCTATTTATTTTAAGCAATTTTAATTTTACCCCTACGCGCTACGAAGGGAAATGATTTGATCCAAGAGATGTCGGTAAACAAATTAAAAGTGTTCAGGTCACACTAAGGTTAAAATGGTAGTTCGTGAGTTGGGTAGTTGACTGTAACCAAAATATTCACTTTTTCTCATTGATTTTTGAAACTAGAATTATTGAGAAATATAATGGTAAAAAACTAAATTAATCGATCAAATACTAAAAAAGTTACAAGCATTTAAATATTTCTGATTAGATAGAGACAGCTGTATTCAACTATAACGTCAAAGCATGCCATAGTAGCTCTATATAAATTTTCGTTTTGCGAAATAGAGACAGAAGACTCCAATAGTTAAAACGCCTATAACTTTGTATTTCTTTGTTTGACTTAAATTTTATTTTTTGTGAACTTCATTATTTTTCCTAGTTTATAAAAAAGTCATAAAAAATTGTCAACTACCCAATTGTTTGTAGATTCACATGAATTGAATAAAAAAATGATGAAAGTGCGAATACGGTGACCTAAAGGAAAGTGCTACTCTATAGGAATAAAAATTCTTTGCCTAATATAATCCTTAGGTTTTGAATATAAGCAACAAAGGCGCTTTAGACTCAGTTCAGATTACAATATGTTCTAAGCACCTACAATGAAATATTTTAATATAATTATAAAATTCGCGTGGAAGTTTTTCTACCAAATTCCTCCGAAAAGGCTCGACCGATTGGTATGAAATTTTCTATGTATGTTCCGTGGGTCGTAAGCTATTTTTTATATCCCTTATGGCAAAACAACGTTAGCGGGTCAGGTAGTTTTTAAATAAAATTTTGGAAATCCCTATAAGATGGGTGTATCAGTCATATTGCATTATCCGATACTTTAAAGTTCAAACGCGACTACGCGTGGGTTTTGTTCGATCCGTTTCTTTAACAAATAATATTTTAACATAATGTTATTATTATCAAAAGCAGTTAACTAAGCGTAAACTTTGCGACTGAAAATCGGTTTTATTGTGGACTGAATCGAAATATTTCGACTCTTTTATTTTGAGATATTTTATTCATTCATTTGCAAGTTACCGACCTGCTACGGCCGTCACCTTTACTCAGACTAGACATAAGCCTATTAAATAATAATTAATGAATTGAACTTGAGACCTTCCACTTCAAATCCAACTAAATTTAATGCACAAACTACACCAGAGAGGTCACTCACAGCGTGATTTGTAGAGGTTTTAGATTTTGTACTTAAAAGTAATGCACTATTTAACAATTCTTGGCTTTTAAAAATATATATTGCCGCGGATTTATACGATAAAATGTAGTTACGCTAATAATAATCAGGCCGTTAATACTGAGATAAAGTGAATCCCGCGTGTATTTGCATAATTTATTCGTTATGCAGATACATTATGTTCAATGTTCATTTTATTGTTAGAATGCTAAATTGAGATATTATTTTAAGCCAATATTAGTTATGGTGAAATCGCTTAGCTCTACTTTTATGCAGTGTGATGGATAACCATCTAGCCCCTTAGGACACCTTACCTTTTAAATTTTAAAATTCTAACATGGCTCCCGCTAGGCATTGATTTTTAAATACCTTGAATACTCAGATTGAATCTGGGAATTCCTTGACATATTTTTCATTTTGTGATCGATCTAACACATATCATTGCTCGATTTTCATTGCATTGATCGCTGAAAAAAATTGAAAATACTCAACTATTAGAACTTGTGAGACACACAACATTTGATATCGGCATGCAGGGTTATCCCTTAAAGTCAGAAGGCTCGCTTCATCATTCTAAAAAAAATCGTAAAATTGTTTGTCATGTACAATCTACAAGAGATTCCGAGAAAGCAGATGTCAGAAGACCAAATTGAATTACCCCTCCGCAATTTAGCATCAGACGAAAATGGGTGGACCCAATTAAACCTAACAGGCCTGTCTGCCCAAATCTTAGGGATAATTCATACTGAACCGTGACAGGTGCTGTCCAAGTTTCGGAGGTTCTGATTGGAAGTGACAAAACTACATCTTGAGTCCAGGTCGCAGTGTTTGGGGACTTTGGAAGGAAAGCGAAAGTAATTATCTAACTGCATTAAAATAGTTCCATTTTAGAGACTAATTTTCATAATTTATTGACAATATTGACTTTTAGAGAATACTTTATATTATATCCACGTTTGAAACGCTTTCAATTGCAACATTTCGCAGAGAATATTCCGTATTGTTCTAAAATTGGTGATTATAATTAGTACAACGAGCAAAAGTTCTAACTCACTCTATTATACCTTCTCTGAATTAGATGAATAAGGCGACAACAGTTTGTGGTTTGGTTCCTTATTACGCATCTATTCACCTAAAATCCCTACATAGTCGGATTTTAGTTATAAGTTTGTTCATGAACAAACTTATAACTAAAATCATTGTGTAAAAATGTTTACGGCAACAATGTGAATTATTCCTTATGTATAAGTAATGCCCATTCTATATTTATTCCTCAGTCGAGCTGTACGAGCATAACAATTGCCGCAGTTCAATGATCTCTCGAAATGGAATAGGATGATGCCCTGAAAACGACGATCCTTTTCTTTAAAAAAAAAAGGAATAAGTTCTCAGCTTAGTGCGTACCTACTTTTCACATAAAAATCTCCCTAAAATTACCCTGATTGTTATTGATTTACTAAATTTCTTGATTATCATTGGTATTCTAAATACACGCCTGAACAAAATTTACGTACTTACCCGAAAATGCAGCAGCTGATTTTCCGTTTTATTACCGACATAGACCGATAATTCAGCTGCCCAATCCGCAACTGAACTGAGAATTACTCAGGTGTGTCCCAAATGTTAAAAAGTCTTTTATTTTTCCTTTAAATATAAAATTTAAAGAAATCACGCAATTTAATTTTAAAACCGTTGAAGACCCTAAAAGCTGCTCTTTTGGTCTTTGAAATATGGACATCTTTTATTTTAAGCAAATGCTAAAAGTAGATAAGACGAAGGCCATTTTTCAGAAATGAATGCATCAGCCTCTTTTATTTCGAAACGAGTAATGAATTACATTTGTCCGAAATAAATTCTGCACAATTTTCTCTTTGCCAGATTTAATGAAATATTTTTGGTTGCGCAAATTCTTTCGTAATCTTTGTAAAACGTATTTTTAGAAATGAAAGATTGAAAAGATATTATGATCTGAAAACTTGTGTGGTTAAACAAATTTTTTTCAATAGTCAAAATTTGGAACACTAAATAATCTCAAATAAAATATTAATAAAAATAAATTGCCGAAGAATATGTAAGCGCATCACTTCGAAACGCCTGCAACTATTTGATTTTTTTGTTTATATATGTTAATGCATTCTACGAGTTTTGTTTTTTAATCCTTGGGAAAGTCAGTAACTAATGAATATTCTAAATACAGATACATTGTAATGTATCTCACGAGAATGTAAATTTTCGCTAGTTTGTGGACCGTAAAATACTGCTACTGCTTATAACGAAAACCATAAAACTGTGAAATGGCATGATACTTTCGCGCTGATTGGACGAACGTCGTTCATAATGTTTTAACTTGGCGGTTTCATGTTATAGTTCACAATTTTTCGACAGTTTACAATGTCGCGATATCGATTGTTTATTATCTAATGGTATTTACAGTCTTCCTGCTTGGCCTGCAATAGTACGTGCTTCTCTCCCACACACTGTTGTATATTTATGTAAAGTGTATACGAGAATCAATTATATTGACAGTTTTATCGTTTTTAGGGTTCCGTACCCGAAGGGTAAAAAAGGGAACCCTATTACGGAGACTTCGCTGTCCGTCCGTGCGTCCGTCTGGTCACCAGGCTGTATTTCTTGAACCGTGATAGCTACAGACTTGAAATTTTCACAGATGATGTATTTCTGTTGCCGCTGTAATCAAAAATACTAAAAAATGGAATAAAAAAAATTAAGGGGGCTCCCATACAACAAACGTGCTTTTTTGCTTGTTTTTGCTCGATATTAATAACGGCGGTAGAAGGTAAACGCTTCACTGCAGAATATTTAATTATATGCGTTTAGTTTACTTTAATACTATTGAGAATTGGTTTTGATGGTACTGAACCCTCAGTGCGCAAGCCCGACTCGCACTTGACCAATTTTTAAAAACCGAAAGTATATTTAAGTTCATGTAAATATAGCCATTCCAATAATGCTGATTGATTTTTTTATTATTTTTTTCGTAACGGATTCACTCCAAACCTCAAGACCTTTTGTACGCGCCCTTCGGTTTTGTACCCTATATTTCGTCAAAGAATCTCTCAAGTATCCAAGAGTGTCGACTGTTATGTTTGAAGAGGTTTTTTTTTCATACATTCTCAAAAAAAAACGTGCTTTACTTAAGATATTTCATCTGATAAAGGTTTTTCAGCTTTACCTTTCAATTTCTCAATTCGATACGCAGTTAAAGTTATTATCTATACCCGGAATATTTTCTTTAGGAAATATTACACTACTTTGTTTTGTTTTTAATCCTTTTTCATTTTAATGAAAGCATGTTTTTACTTGGTTTTCACTGATTTCAGTATATCCATTCCATTAGTTAATCAATAAAACCTGCGCGGTTATTATTACAAAAAATACCTTTTATACGCTGACTATTCAGTATTCACTGTATTTAGAAAAAAAAAGCTTTCACTGAAATACATTTTCTGATTTGTTAGATAACGGGGTAGTATCAAAGGCCAGTATAGTATGCATAGATAAAAGTAAAAAAATGGCTTCGTAGTTCATCCATCATTCATGCATCACCTATAGAGGAAATTAGAGTTAAGAATCACCACACCAATGCAAGGTTGGCGGGTTGGCTGGCTCCAAAGAACTTCCTTACATTTTCTTTCATCTTAAAGGAATAAATACGGAGTCCAAACGCATATAATCTCTGCTAAATATCAATTTGCACTTTGGCCGAATTTTAAAGTCCAATTGTGGATTAAAATATCTGTAAATAATTTGTACATACTTAAAATGGTATTAGTTACAATTTTGTTACACCTAAATTAGCTAATTTCTTCATTTTCTTTAGCTTAGCTAGCTCATTTTCTGATCTTATAGGAGGAAGTTAGTCAGCCATAGCTAGTTTCCATCCCACTAGCGAAGAAGTAGTGACAAGCGTAGTATATATTTCAAACCACGATGACGCGCCCCACTCTGTCAAACTTCATAGGAATTGAATGAAACATAAGCGATTTTGACAGAGTGGGCGCGTCTTCGTGGATTAAAATATCTATATATCATTTCTGTACGATTATAAGTATCAAACGATTGGGGTGCTAGTATACTTTCGAAGTTTGAACGATATCATCTTCGATTACATCATCTATGGCAGTAAAATTGCTTGTTTTAGCAATCTTTTTTAAATCTTTTTAGTATATTGTACGAAGAAAAGGAATCTTCCAATTAGAAAACTACCACAGCACCTAATCCTTAAGGCTAAAGCACTTGTTGGTTTTCATTAAAGAATACGATTCAACAAGAATCCACACCTTCCAATGGGAGATCGTGTTTTAAAGATTCATGCGATTCCCATGGGACTGCAAGTGACCTGGAAACCATCTCCACTCACTGTCGCTTTGTTTAGCTGGATGATTATCATCAGTAAGTACAGTAAAGTATAAAATGTCTTCTGCCCATGATTTATATATCAATATACATATTATATTTATGTATATTAGTATGTATGTATATTATCAGTCATCTAGTACCCATAACACAAGCTATCGCTTACTTTGGGGCTAGATTGCGATGTGTCAAATGTCCCGTATATTTATTTATGTATTTTTATTTATTTATCAATATACAGTTGAAAACACATCTACGGGCTTCAAGAGAAGATGGAAAATTGTGAACGTCCGTCATTTTTCAAGACATATCGTATAAATTGTTTACAAATTACTCTACAAATTAAGACTGTGATTTCATAGGTGATGATGCAGCAGAAACAGTCACCGTGCTAACTTAGAAAACATAAGGTAACTCACCCCTAACGGTGTCTACACAGTATCACGCTGGAACGCTAAATCGCTTGGCGGTGAGTCTTTTGGTAACTTACTACGGCCAAAGCCTCCCACAAGAGCAGATCTGGGCCAATTTAGATATTATGCAATTCTACCTATAAAGTAGAACATGGCGGGAATCGAACCCGCGACCTCCGAGCGTTTAAGTTTAAATAACATTGTAAAGTTAGTTTAAGTCGACTAGTAGTTATCGCCAATCAAAACACATATTATTATCACAAATATTGTATTAAAAATTCATAATTGCATGTGATGTGAAATAATTTATTTCGATTTTCTACAGTTATAAACACACAGTTCCATTATATTATTATGTTTAATTAATGTGAGTAGTTAGTAGTAGCGTGAACGAAACAAAGCTAAAGGAGGGGTGTGTAAGTGATTGGTCTAGCAATAAGGACGCCTTTGCTTTCACATTGTTTGGTTACATTGTCTCTCTATCTCTATGTTTATGTATGTTTGTGTAATGAAGTTATATAAATAATTAAAATAAACACACTTTCGCTTTTGTTTTAATATCAGTTTTATTCGTGAAAACAGTGTGTCACGAAAGTAATTCAAATATTTCGAGGCCGTTGAAAATAAGAGTCGCATTTTCTGCACAGTTAAGTAAAATTTTAATGTCAACATAATGGGAATAATCAAAAGTCTACAATTTTGTGTAGAATTCTTTAATTGTTGGCATATAACACCAAGAGCTGCTTCGTTCTGTATTTATTTCGCGGAAAAGTGGAAAAATAAAAAAAATTAGAACACCCACGACTTTTGTAGACTCGTAATTGAAAAAGGATTAAATATTTGTTTTTTTTAGAAATAAATGTCTTTATTGCAAAATACACGTTACAGAATGATGGTAGGTAAATGGTCACAGTGTATTGTCAATACAATGGTGTGCAACATAAAATACAAACATGCGTCGTAGATTTAAATTTAAATGTCATATAGTTAATAATCAATACATAAATAAACAAACTATAAACTTCCCGACTAAAGGAAATTAAGAACTATGAAAAGTATAGTTACAAATCCAAGAAAATCCGGCGGATCTGCTATGTTCTGCCTGTGCTGGTGTTGATGGTGCAAAGATGTTGCTGTTTACTACTTCTGTGTATTTAGTGGTAAATAAAAATCTCTACAATATGCATCAGAAAAATTAAGATCGTGGAGTCAACATTTAAATTAAACTAATATTAGACTTATAATTAGAATGTGAAAGAAGACGGACCATAATTACATGGCGTAGTGTAGTACATGTAGTACCCTGATCTTGTAGTGATAAAATAAAATAAAATACCATATTAAAGCATTTTTTCATTAATCAAATCCACGAACTCATCTTTATTTCAGAAGAAATATAATTATTTATTCTTTGCACGTGATGCAACATTACTTGTTTATTCTATGTAATAATGGCGGTTGGATTGATTAATTAATTCATAATAATATATGGATCTGAGATATGGATCCATAGTTTTTGACATTTTTAACATTAGCTGTCACGCATTGAGTTAAATATCTGTCACGAGTCACTTCTCAAAAGTAACATTTTAATAATGAACCGCGTGAGGAACCACGCGTTTTGTTTTCTCATGACGCCATCTTGTTAGTGTTGCAAGCCAGTACCGAAAAAAGTGAAACTAGGTAGGTATATTTTATTTTTACAATTTATTATTTGTGATTTTCTTAATTATTAATTTTTAATAGACTTTCTGTATTTTTTGCTTTTCCCTGCATTGTATACAAGAATAGGCGTCTCTTCCGTACAAACGTTGATATGATATTCCAACATCAAATTAAAAGAAAATACTCGTAAAACGTGTGAAAAAATACCCTTTTTGGTGCAAATTAAGGGTGTAAATTTATACAAAAACAACCCGCGCGCCCGTCGTAATGAAGAGAAATCCGAGATAAACGTCGTTAAGCCAAATTGAGTGTCATGCATTTTTTTCACTTGCGGTAAGTTACGAGGGATAAAAAATTAATTTATTCGTTTTTGTTTCGCGTTTTACGACGCTCGTAACCCCTAAAAGGAAATAGCGCCACGCTTTGGACGTTTCTTCGCTAGTTTAACAATGCTATACCTACAGATTTTTTTTGTGTTTTGTACCTACAGCATTTAGATGTAATACGTTTTTTTAACTATATAGGCTAGCGTTTGACTGTGATCACACATGATGGAAAGTGATACTACAGTCTGAGGTGGAGCGCGCTTGCTTAGGAGATGGTTTTACGTAAAAATACAAATGTAATGATGTTATTAAAAATATATGAAGCTTGCCAATCCTCATTAATTGGTCAGCTTTGTGGGGTAAGGTATTCTCTGATTTCGAGAGGAGACCTGTACCCGACTGTGGGATATGGAACGTGGGTTTGAGAGAGAGAGAAAGAAAATGTTTATAGGTAATGTTTATAGGTAAGTATCTACGTAATTTTTTCGAAACTTTTAATTAAATTTCAATCTCTTCGCTGTCGTACAAAACCTTAGTAGAAATTCATGAATGTTTTCGTACATAATGCTATAACTTTAAAATTAGCTAGTTAGTGTGCGTAGATTAAATATCTACTTTGATTACCTATTACTTATTTTGATAGTTCTGTGGTTTGAGGTATCGTTTTTAACTAAGTAAATCCTCGTTTAAATTTTTGTGTAAATTAAAAATGAAAATCTGGAGCGGAGATTGTAAAGTGACCACGTTTGCACTAGCAAGTTTATCTAGAGAAGGAGTGCAGAAAGCTAAAATCATCATTATCATTAGCGGCGCTACAGACCATTGTGTTCGTTTTCCATTATTTCACATCCCGTCTGCATAGAAATCTAAAATATATAGATAGATTCATGCTGCAAAAGTCACGTTGTTCAAATAAGGTAGATATCTACTTGAAGATTTATAGTTCTAACTTCTATCTATAAACCAGTTTGAATCAATGATTCTGGGTATAGCCTCTAATAAACCACCGAGTTCTCAATGGGTCGGATAGTCCCCTGCAATATAATCCGCTAGACATTGACTCTAGACTTGTAGTCTGTAGACTAATCCGTTTTACAACGGCCATTTGCATTTTGAATGCGCTGTAGCAGAACGCTTCGGCATAATTCATAGTAGTAATATTTCTTAGTACTTTCTGATTAACTAAACTTTTGACAATCACTTTTTGGAACCAAAGGCTAGGCAAAAGGAAATTAACTTTTTCCGCTATGAAAATGCTCACTATTCAAAATCCCATCATTTACCCATTTTATTATTTTTGTTAAGGTCGTAAGTTATTTTTTCTCATAAAACTTATTCCAAAAAACGTTTGCCCAGCTAGTAATTCTATAAAATATTGTGCAAAACATAGACACTATAGATAATACATTTAGAGAGACAGATTCATTCCTTAAAATATGAGACCCTAAATCGATGCATACCAACCCAACTCTCGATATGAATAAACCTAAAAGCGAATGTTTATTGTTTATTATTTTATATCGATTTGTTTAAATGCCAAAGAAATCGTATTCACCCGGCGTGTAACTGATATTTCATCCATAACACCTTTATGAATTTTTCAATGTAAATGTCCATGAATACAAATTATTTATTTATAGATCAAACGCTTTCTTAGAAAAGATACAGTACTTTGTGACTTTGCTTGTAAATTATCATAACCTAATTTTTTTCGGGAATATAAAAAATCATTTAACCTAGTAGGTGGAAAAATTGTTACAAAAACTACAAAAGCAGCAATTAATTCTCAAACCCTCATAATAGTAGCAAATTAGAATCCACAATCAAAATGCCTTTTTCTTACTTTCAAATAGAGATTTCAACTCAATGTGATGTCGCAAGTAAACGGTCCAGTTGAAAATTTTGCATTTGAAACAGAAAAGCGAATGCAATAGTTTTCTATCAATTGAAATTACAAAGTTTGCTATTATCGAGTGAATTTCCTGTAAAGTTGAGTTAGATAACTTTGCAACTGTCTAAACCAAAGAGTTTACTCCACGTGAACACTGAACGTCTTCTTATAGATAGATGTGATTTTATTATTACTAGCTTGGGCTTTATAAAATAATTTCGGGAAACCTAATACTTAAATTCTGACTGTAACCTTGTACGCAAGAGCTTCAAAAAACCTATGCGATTTAAACATGTTTTATGTTGGTATTTCATTAAATTAAATGAATGACATGACAGTCACTCCGCTATACATTTTCAAGTTGAATGTCAAAATGAATGTCTATGAAGACGCAGGTAGAAGCTAGTTTAAGATAGTTTATTATATGACGCGGTGTATTGTAGAACATTAACTTCTAGAATAAAGATGCTAATAAAATCTTGCAACTTTTTTAAAACAACTCAAAATGCTAAAACGTGGCATAAAGACGCGAGTTAAAGCAAATAATTTAATATGTTTTTTAACTCAACAACTCGAAACTATAAAGCCCGCTTCATAATGTTCACCGGGACGTCATAATTGTACCGGCGAAGCTCGAGGCGGAAGCATCAACTAAAGTTAGTCGCGCTGCCTGCTTTCACTTTAAAAGAAGAGGCAACTCCGAACTTAATTTATATGACACGGTGTATTTTGTTGGACATTTTAACTTCTAACTATTCCAATAGTGTTGACAGCGCTTAATAACTGAGGAAATTATTAAATTTTAGAGAGCGAGTTCCTAGTACGAGTAATAGTTACATGCGATATTTTAATTGTGTGCTTGGTCTCTATTAAAATGGCGCGTGTTTCTTTGTATTTACATTCCGGAAAAGACAAAATGTTCCATCTCGACAGCGTGCATGGTTGGCATTCCTCGACCGCTCTGTATGACAAATCCTTTTTTCCCGCATATTTCTGTGACATCTTCCTGCAGAGTGCAAAATGAATAAGTAATAAGACGATTTATTGGCAAGCGAAGCGTGATTCCCCAAGTTAACTTAGATGGATTTGTTTTTGTCTTTTTATGTCTGTTTGTTTGCCTGTGAAATCCTACATCACATCATACTGACATCAGCCCCTAGATTGTGTAAGAAAAACGTATCCATCGTTATCGTAATCGTTTACAAATTCTTCTTGCCGAATGGTTCCATGATTTACGTCATCCAATCAGGGGATAGAATTTGCTAACGATTACGATAACGATGAATAAGTTTTTCTTACGCAGTCAGGCCCCTGAATTATAAGGAAAAGAATTTCCTACTATAAATTCAATAATATTACGACGATTACCGGCCTAAAAATAAAAAAAAATAGACAATTATAACTAGAAGCAAATGGGAGACAAAAATTGCTACAGCGCGTTTCCATATTTTTTTGTGGGGTATCGTTGAAAGGTACAGAAATGTTTGAACCAAAAATATATGTGCAAAGAACTAACATAATTTATAGGTACTTGTAGCTTTATACGACCGAATGGCGTAGTGGTAGCGAACCTGCCGTCCGCGCCGGTGGTCGTGGGTTCGATTCCCACTACTGGTAAATGTTTGTGTGATGAGCATGAATGTTTTCCAGTGTCTGGGTGTTTTTCAATATATTATATTAATGTATATT
The DNA here is from genome assembly GCA_036785405.1 of Coenonympha arcania. Lineage (NCBI taxonomy): Eukaryota > Metazoa > Arthropoda > Insecta > Lepidoptera > Nymphalidae > Coenonympha > Coenonympha arcania. The sequence goes on from CM072065.1 coordinate 12,434,140, forward strand.
AGTATGTATGTATATTATCAGTCATCTAGTACCCATAACACAAGCTTGCGCTTACTTTGGGGCTAGATTTCGATATGTGTCAAATGTCCCGTATATATTTATTTATTTATTAAAAAAAAATGTTTTCTATGTATTCGTTTAGCGGACCGAGATCGCAACGCATGTATCGCGCTCCCCCGCCGCTCGTTACTTCCACGTTTGCTCGCGAACATCGTTAACGTTTCGAATCACGTAAGTTATTCTGTTAAGTATTCTACAAATTGCATGCTCACTTTTATAATATTTTTGTATTGTTACTTTATGAATCTTACTATACCAGTAAGATATCTTTATATCAACATATAACAAAAGACTAGAATTCGAACTATTCTAAGTAAAATCCATAGCTGTTAAGTACTGAACGTTAGTTAGAATTTGGCTGACTAGTTGAAGTCAGCAAGACAGTTATTTTCTGTGTAAAGTTTATTATTCGACGGGTACCTAGGCCAAGATAAAACACAATCAAAGCACCGCAACGATTCACGTATTGTATTTGTAAAGGAAATTAAATGATGGCACCATTTAAAATTCATCATATCATTATGAATAGAACGCTCGTACGAAGGTACACATTCGTCTACGATTATAATTCACCGTATATGCGACTTATAAGCTGATTTATAAAAGTAATTTTTCCTATAGGTAATCAATTTCTCAACTCACATCAGTAACTAAAAAGATCACATAATATAATTATTATTTTTTCTTTTCTATTTGGCTTCATTAGTGAATATGGTACGGGAGCTAGCAACGTTTGAAAAGTAAGAATTTTAGGAGAGCTGATTTTGTGATATGTCGGCCTTCTTGCACTTTCGGTTAGAGTCTGGGCCATCTGCCTGCCGGTAGCCGTTGCGTTCATTAATGCGCATCCTACGTCTGTCCAGGTGTTGCAGCTTACGCCTCCACAATGTTTATAACAATGTTGTCGGGGATACTAATTATTTTAGGCGCACTTGTACCATTTATGATGACGTTTCATATAAAAACATATAAATTGGGACAATTTATATGTTTAGGCATATAATGGGGCAAATGAAAATGTTAGTTTTATGGTATAATGGTAACTCGTATGTGGTGGACAATTGACTAATACAAAAATGAAACGTCATCATAAATGGTATAAGTGCGCCTATTAATTATTTAAGGACAATTAGTAGCCCCGACAACATTGGTATAAACATTTTGGAGGCGTAAGCTGCACATAGGATGCGCACTAATAAACGCAACGGCTACCGGCAGCCAGATGGCCCAGACTCTAACCGAAAGTGCAAGAAAGACGACATATCACAAAATCAGCTCTCCTAAAATTCTTTCTCGAAAACGTTGCTAGCTCCTATACCAATACAATCACTAATGCCTGAACTCGTAAGTCTGGACCAATATTTGTGTTATAAAGTTAGTTATGTCAGCTAAAGCATATTTGAGAGTGGGTTATAAGGACCATAATATTATGCAGTAAGCAGCCACCTGGCCATGGGATGCAATAGCGATTTGGCTTCTGAATAAAATGGTACTATTAAATACGAAAGAAAAATGGATAACTATAATTTATGTGATGTGAGTTTTCCTATTGCTACTGGTTACTTTTAATTTGTATAAATGTGCGTAAACTTTAACCTTTCTGGTGGCTTTAAGTTATTTATCAATTTGACATAACCCGTCAACGTGAACTCACACAAAGGGCAAATTTCGTAATTTTTTCCGAATGAATTGCGCTGAAATTTCTTTGAACAAGACAACAACCCTTTTCACGTTCAAGCAAATCTCGCCCTCGCTAATTTTCGATATTTCTACTCAATGGGTTGAATATACTTTTAAATTTAAATCATCGTTAGTTGAAATAAGTCTTTGATGCTATTATGATTTTAATATAAATCGACGAATAATATTAATTTTCTTTGTAGCATAATAAACAAACAATGCTATTGTAAAATTTCGATGCTTCGATGAGAATATGGACCAGAATTTAAAAAGAATTTTATTTTTTAAAGACCGTAATTTTAACATCTGTTTGGGTATCATCATGGTAGGTACTCGTAGCTGAAGCTTGGAGAATATTTTTTCAAAGAAGCCTAAACGCACCGTCTGTGACAATGTAAAAGAAGAAGAAGACCCCGCAATCGTCACCCGTCCATCACAGAGAAAACGGACGGCACCGAAGTAATATTACCTACCTATACATACATTTTTTTTTATTGTTTATTGTTTATTTGTAGATTAGCTTACATGTTACAGTATTTTAACATTAACATGTGGCCCTGTCAGGGCGTTGCTAACAATATTAATATAACAATTATACATTACAACAATTTTACAATTTATTTTATGCAAGCAAATTTTACAATTTAATTATTTTCTAAATATAAAATTAGTAATATGAAATTAAAATATATAATAATTAGTCAATGAAAGTACACGACAGCAAGTATAATTCAATTCAAGGAGGTCAAATAATAATAATTAGTCAATACAACAAGCAGTAGAGTAAAGATTAGAATGTCAAGATAATAATTATGTATTCCTAAAATTTAAGTCGATCAAAGTTGGTTACAGTACTGTCACAAATTTAAATCAGTGCAAATTATATTAATTAATAGATAATAGTCAGAAATTACGAGAATAGCATAAGATAAATTTGTAGTCCATGTTAATAAAACATAATTCGTGCTATTGAGGTCTAGATGTAAGGAGTATTACTTTTGGGCCTGCAGTAACTCATCGATGTCATAAAAACAGTTATATACGAGCCATTGCTTAAGTTTCTTCTTAAAAGAAGTATTGTTTGTTTCGTCTGTAATATAATTTGGGATTTTATTATAAATATTTATTGTTCGGTGTAATGGGCCACTGCTAGTCATTTTAAGTTTGCAGCTGGGATAAATGAGTTTATTTTTCCGACGCGCACTTCGTTCGTTTTTTGTTGCATTCCCTGCAGTTTTATACAAATAGAGGTGTTTCCTTACAAACAAAGCCGTCTCCATTATATAAATGGACGGTAAGGTAAGAATTTTTTTGTTCAAGAAATGGGGTCTGCAACTCTCGCGTGGTTTTATATTTACTAATATGCGGATGCATTTCTTCTGCAGGATGAAGATATCCTCTGCGTTGGTACTACCGCCCCAGAGGATAATCCCATACCTAAGCCAGGAGTATGCGTACGCGTAATATGCAGAGAGTGCAGTTTCGTAGTTTGTGTTTGCTTTCAGGATACTGAGAGCATACACAAACCGCGAAAGCTTTACACTTAAGTTATGAATGTGGCTCTTCCAATTTAGGTGAACATCAATTGTCAGGCCGAGAAGAGAAAAGTCTGCGACCTCTTTTATTTTTGTGACATTTCCGAGCGGTTTAAGATTAAGTGGTTGTTTCTGATATGGCCGGAATTGTATAAGCTTTGTTTTATTAGGGTTCATCTCTAGGTTATTATTTAGCCCTGTTTTTTAACTTCAGAATTGTAACTCCGTTCTGATTTTCTACCACGCCGGCAAACTTTCTGCGATTTAGTAGTTTCTTTGAGTTTCCATGCCGGAGTGAAGAATATCAGAACGGAATTTGATATGCCACCGATTAAGGCTTGGTTATACCAAATTCCAGGAACTACGTTCGGGCTTTACGCTGGAGCCAAATTACGCACGGGCTTCCACATTTACCCTGGACGTCCAGACTTCGGGTTGCTGTCCTGTGCCAGCGCCCGCTTCCTCACCGCCATCGCCGAGCGATCTCCTCACTCCCGCCTAAGAACCAAGGGAAGTGCTAACCAGTGCGACTTAAGTGAAATACAGAAAGGCTTCCCCCACGCCCTACAAATTGTGTGCTCCCTGAGATAGTGCGGTGATTGTGTGAGTCAGGCACTTACGGCAAATAAATATTTTTTTAGTTTATTTATGCCGTTTCATTTTACCACCACTTCACCACCACATGTTGTTGACTGGCTAAAGAAAAATAGCTTACACATTAACTTAAGTAAAACGCAATTCATTCAATTTCGGACATATAATAGTTCCTATACTAAAATTAATGTAACTTTTGACGACATAAATATAAAAGAGACTGAAACAGCTACATTCTTAGGTGTTACTATTGACTCGTACTGCAATTGGAAGATGCAAATAGACAAAGTATGTACAAAACTAGACAAATTTATATACCTGTCAAAAAGATTGAGAGCTACAGTATCAGAGTCCGCAGCTACTGTAGCATACCACGCCTATGTATCTTCTATTTTAAGATATGGGTTAATCCTATGGGGAAACTCAACTGACGTAGATAGAGTTTTTAAGACCCAAAAAAGGTGTATAAGAGCGCTTTGCGGAGCAGACTTTCTTGACAGCTGTAGACCACTGTTCAAGAAAAAGAAAATATTGCCTTTGCCTGCCTTATATATTAATGAAATGTGTTTATTTATAAAGAATAATTTAAATTTATTTCCACTAAAAGATCGCGCTAAAAGACATAAATATAAGATAGAAGTACCAATGCAAAGATTAAATATGTATTCAAAGAATGTATACTGTATGGCAATTAGAATATATAATCATCTTCCGGACCATGTTAAAGAGTTACCATGCAATAAATTTAAGAATTATATTTTTAATAAATTACTTAATGATGGAATATATGACATTAAAGATTATTTTAATATGAAATAGATATGACAATATATTAATTATTATTTTAATGACGATTATGTAAAATTTGCACGCCTTGATAAGGCAAATACACTGCTACCATATTTAGTTTTATAAGATCGCATTGTACCGTGTATTTTATTGCAAATAAAAGAATATTTGATTTGATTTGAGGCTGTTCGGTCATTTGTTATTTTAAAAAGGTGTGGGGCAGTCGTGGTCAACCTCCTTTGGAATGCGGAAAATAATCATTGCAGACATTGATGTGGAGACCGTAAATTATAGAAAATAAAGCTTGGATTTGAATCAACTTGGTACGATTTCCATACATCCATGGTCACTATCCTTTACTCATCTCCCATAGATAGGAATCCAGAAACGTATACATTTACTGTAGTAACTAAACACCCTATTCTATTTATTTATACTAATGTGGAGTTTATAATCTAAGGCGGTATTCATGTAACTTAATGAAACGACGGAAAAATCCCAAGAACCGTTGAAACCATATAAATAAATAAATCAAAAGTAAATTAGCATTCAGAGATGAAATGGAAACTTCCAAGTTATTAATTGGGCCTTTATGTATTGAAATTTGGTTTTAGATTTTCTTAGTCTTTCGTATCTAATCATTTATGTTTTTTGTAGGTTTCCAAAGGTAATTCAAATAATATTTAGTTAACCATCCATGTCTCTGAAAAATCACCATAATTATATAAATTTATTTATAGTATCATTTCAATTTCATTATCATTATATTGATGTGGAAAATAGAGTCTTGAATAAATTTCTACAATTATTATTTGAATTATAAATAAGTATAAATAGGTTTCTCTTTAAAGAACGACATCCTCAATGTGATATCCCAGTGGTTCAGTGATTGAGATTTGTTTTCTAATCGCATTACTTCGGGTTCGAACCTTAGGCATTTAACTCTGAGTTTTCTGAGAATTCTCAATGTTGTTCTAAAAGATGTGTAACGCAGGCCAAACCAAACAATGAAAATGTTTTGACCGTAAGATATGTACCTACATAAGTATGATGAATTTTCTAGATTGTATAGAGCTATTTCTAGTATCTCTTATATAAATAAAACTCAACGCAATATGCTGAAGTGTCGACATATTGCCTTCAACTCGTCGACTAGCCGTCTCCTCGTCAGAATTATGAGTCCACTACAAACTGCGCATCTATTTTATTAGGTACTTTGCTAAATCGATTTCGAGGCGATAAAATAAAACGGGGACTCAGCTTAAAGGGTACTAAAGCCACAATATTTTGGTGATTTCGACAAGTATTAAATGAAATTGCTTTGAAAAACTTCGTATATTACGCTACGAAGTCTAAAGCTAACTAGCTGCCTAGCGTTTTAAGCCTCTTAAAGTTAATCCGTAGATTTTTGTATTTAGTAATCCGTAACATTTTGTACGTTACTGTCCAAATTTGGTCATGTGGATCAATCTCGGAAGAGGTACCTAAACCATTTACTTAGGCTATAATACATTAGTGTTTCAGAAACGTTCACATCCAAATTACTTCCTAAAAATCTATACTATAGAATTATGTAAAGGGTTTCACGGAAATTCGCAACAACAATCTGGGCAACGTTTAAAAAATTGGTTGTCTGTAATGTCGATTTACGGACGATAGATTGTCCCGTTTTCAAGCTTTTAAGATGGAAAAGCGGGTGAAAGTGTGGTGGTGAAGTGGTGGTAAAATGAAACGGCATAAATAAACTAAAAAAATATTTATTTGCCGTAAGTGCCTACCTATACATACATTTACCTACTATTAGATATTTCAATCCACGATGTCGCGTCCCACTCTGAAAACACCAAACGAATCGAATGAAACATCAACGATTTTGACAACTCATAACTGCTTGACGGTTTCGACATCTTGATCTCATATTATAAAAATTGTTTCTAGTGAGAGTCGAGCTCGCATCGAAAAACGAGCTAAACTTCACGTTTGTTGTATGGGATCCCCCCATAATTTTTATCTTATTTATATTTGACTATTTATTTTTAAAGTGTATATAACTAAATATTTTATGAATATTTTAAGCGTCTACCTGTTGCCGTTATCATAATCGAGCAATAATAAGCAAAAAAATCACATTTGTTGTATTTTTTTGTATTTTTTGTTATAGCGGCAATCAATAATTATTGTCAATCTCTGTGTGACGGCTTCAGTGGATAAGCGGCCTAATTTAACACTCCCAGTATAGCCTTGAGGGAGTAGAGTAGACCCTTGAGCAGTGGACGTATTTCACATTGAGCGCATAATATGCCAAATATTCCGTTTTAAAAACCACGCTTCATTACCTACAAATAAATAACAGACTTACCCAGGTTCACAAAAATATCAAACAAAAAGCGGTAGGTAATTATAATAAATTATTATGAATAAATTCATTTAATAATAAAAGAAAACAATCCCCATCCTTAAAACACCGAATCTCGTCAACTAAAATAATATTTTCTATGCCTGAGTACCAGTTTCAGCAAAAACAAAGATTCTTTTCAAGAAATAAAAAATGAATTTCTTCGAATACGAAAAACAATATAGTTACACTGGTGTCATTTTTGACACTGGTGCCAATTTTGTTGTGCAAAATCTCAAACTCAAATTATTTATTTCATATAGGCCTAACTTACAAGTTCTTGTGAACAGTCAATAAAATATGATTTTACTTATTTATTATTAGTGATAACTATTTTATGACCTAAAACTAAGCTAACGACGGCTCTAACTTCCATTATATCTCTAAACTAAAAATAGTGCTATGTTTGTATATTGTTCAAAATTATCACTTTGGAAGAGGATACCACTATTTTAGACAATCAAATTTATCAATTTAATTTAGAAATTTTGCACAACTGAAAGTGAAATGGCAGTATAAGCAGTATTTCGATTTTTACTGATTTTTACCATCACACATTTAGTAGAGTCGAAACAGTGAATTAATTCGATGTTAAGTATATTATAGGTAATAAAAAACCTCAATTAATGTATGTGTCGTAAAATAAAATCCGTCCTTGTTTATTGTTGCTCTCAAATATTTGCTGGATTGATTAACTTTTGATTAATGGCTGGAATTGGAAAACTGGTAGTTTGTATTAAATTACACAGCTGTATGGCCTAGTTCAGAACTGATTTGCTGGAGCTTTTGTAGAAAAACTAGCATGCTTGTGATTAATATGTAAAAGCATAGTAGACAGGGAAAGCTTAATGAGTTCTTTGTCTAAAATTTTATTATGTAAGACAATCAGGTTTGTCACAAATCCCGAGTGAAGTGCAGATTTCCTGTACCCGTCCCAGCTCCTTTTTTTAACCTTCATATACCTACTTTTAGGGAAGTTTCCTAAAGTAACGTGCGTGCTCTAGCAATAGATTGCGATAACAAATTTGGGTTTTAACAAATCCCGTGGAATCATGGAGTTTTCCGAGATGAAAGTATTCAGTATGTTAATCTAGGGTATAATCTGTCTACAATCCTAATTTAAGCCAAGTCGTCTTGGCAGTAGCGGCGTGAATGAGAAACCAAAAACTCAAACATATAACCCATTCTCAGAAGCTTTTCCGATGAATTTCCCCTCCCGCTTTAGACGAACGCGTCCCGCGCTCGTCGGCAAAGCTTCTGCAAACGGATACAAACTCACAAACACATATTATAATTGAATTAATATATCGATAGTGATCTGAAATGCGAAGTGGAAACCGTTTACTAGTAAGTTACAACGTAGACTTACTGGACCGGTACTAATCTGAAGCAGCTTTGAGCGGATGGCTGAATAAGGTGAAGGACCATGTACACAGTGGCGTGTTCTAGAAAGGGTATCTATATTATGTCAACCAATAGAACATAAGTATAGCGTATACACGTACAAAATAATTACGAAAAACTTACGTCACCATAATATGGATCATATTATGGTGATCTGGCGTCGATTACCTACAGAAACCACCTTACCAATCGCAGTTAATACAGGAAAGAAGAGTGACCAAAGGTTGTATCATGTTTTCTCATGAACCAAAACCAAAATATTCTAGGAAAATAAAATAGTGTTCTTTTGAAACCATTGGCAATAGAAATTATTTTTCATATCCGGTATTTAATTTTGCATACAAAAAGTTACTTTCTTTTCAACGCTTATCTCTTGACATACATGTTTTATTGAGAAGTACGACTTGTTATTTCCCTATAAAGGAGGATGGCTGGATTGCATGCATTATGAGACCCAGTGATAGAGGTAGCGTACATCATCAAAACTTATCAATATTTGAAGAACGGGACTTAACTAACAAAAAAGCTAATTGTAAGTAAGTCTAATTCAGTGGGAGAAAAAAGTTATATGACTATAACTAGAAGATAACCTATCATACCTTAAAAATAATAAAAACAAATGATAAAATATCATACCTTTTTTTTATAAAAATAAATCGATGGTTTTTCTAAACAATCTAATTACATATTTTTGCTTAGTGAAACGTAACGTAAGCCGGACTCGAACCGCATCTGACACAAGTTACGTTTTGTTTCTGCAAAACGACTTGGTTTTTACTAAATTGGAATAATTTATACTTTTGTCTCCCGCTGCGTAAATCCCGAATAATTTTTCTATAAATATTGTTTAAACTTCTAAATATAATAAATATAAATTTGAGGTGGTGAAGTTAGCACCAGTGTCATTTTTGACACTGGTGCTAACTTCACCACCTCAAATTTATTAGCACCTCACTTATTTCTAACATTTACCTACTACATATTAGATATTTCAATCCACGATGTCGCGTCCCACTCTGAAAACACCAAACGAATCGAATGAAACATCAACGATTTTGACAACTCATTTAAACTGCTTGACGGTTTCGACATCTTGATCTCATATTATAAAAATTGTTTCTAGTGAGAGTCGAGCTCGCATCGAAAAACGAGCTAAACTTCACGTTTGTTGTATGGGATCCCCCCATAATTTTTATCTTATTTATATTTGACTATTTATTTTTAAAGTGTATATAACTAAATATTTTATGAATATTTTAAGCGTCTACCTGTTGCCGTTATCATAATCGAGCAATAATAAGCAAAAAAATCACATTTGTTGTATTTTTTTGTATTTTTTGTTATAGCGGCAATCAATAATTATTGTCAATCTCTGTGTGACGGCTTCAGTGGATAAGCGGCCTAATTTAACACTCCCAGTATAGCCTTGAGGGAGTAGAGTAGACCCTTGAGCAGTGGACGTATTTCACATTGAGCGCATAATATGCCAAATATTCCGTTTTAAAAACCACGCTTCATTACCTACAAATAAATAACAGACTTACCCAGGTTCACAAAAATATCAAACAAAAAGCGGTAGGTAATTATAATAAATTATTATGAATAAATTCATTTAATAATAAAAGAAAACAATCCCCATCCTTAAAACACCGAATCTCGTCAACTAAAATAATATTTTCTATGCCTGAGTACCAGTTTCAGCAAAAACAAAGATTCTTTTCAAGAAATAAAAAATGAATTTCTTCGAATACGAAAAACAATATAGTTACACTGGTGTCATTTTTGACACTGGTGCTAACTTCACCACCTCAAATTTATATTTATTATATTTAGAAGTTTAAACAATATTTATAGAAAAATTAATTTGTTTTGCTGTAATCCGCTACTTGAAAAGATTCTGTATGGTACAATATGCAGGAACACTGCCCACATGAAACACCACACACAATTTTCCAACACTTTCTTCGACGCACGTTTCGTCCCGAACCGGGACATCCTCAGGAGATGTTGACTTCACAATGCGAAATCGTAGAAATGTAAATTGTGTGTGGTGTTTCATGTGGGCAGTGTTCCTGCATATTGTACCATACAGAATCTTTTCAAGTAGCGGATTACAGCAAAACAAATTAATCTGTCCTGCTAATTATGGATTTCCGCAAAATAACGCCTGCTTCCATTCAATATTTGAGTTTGAGATTTTGCACAACAAAATTGGCACCAGTGTCAAAAATGACACCAGTGTAACTATATTGTTTTTCGTATTCGAAGAAATTCATTTTTTATTTCTTGAAAAGAATCTTTGTTTTTGCTGAAACTGGTACTCAGGCATAGAAAATATTATTTTAGTTGACGAGATTCGGTGTTTTAAGGATGGGGATTGTTTTCTTTTATTATTAAATGAATTTATTCATAATAATTTATTATAATTACCTACCGCTTTTTGTTTGATATTTTTGTGAACCTGGGTAAGTCTGTTATTTATTTGTAGGTAATGAAGCGTGGTTTTTAAAACGGAATATTTGGCATATTATGCGCTCAATGTGAAATACGTCCACTGCTCAAGGGTCTACTCTACTCCCTCAAGGCTATACTGGGAGTGTTAAATTAGGCCGCTTATCCACTGAAGCCGTCACACAGAGATTGACAATAATTATTGATTGCCGCTATAACAAAAAATACAAAAAAATACAACAAATGTGATTTTTTTGCTTATTATTGCTCGATTATGATAACGGCAACAGGTAGACGCTTAAAATATTCATAAAATATTTAGTTATATACACTTTAAAAATAAATAGTCAAATATAAATAAGATAAAAATTATGGGGGGATCCCATACAACAAACGTGAAGTTTAGCTCGTTTTTCGATGCGAGCTCGACTCTCACTAGAAACAATTTTTATAATATGAGATCAAGATGTCGAAACCGTCAAGCAGTTATGAGTTGTCAAAATCGTTGATGTTTCATTCGATTCGTTTGGTGTTTTCAGAGTGGGACGCGACATCGTGGATTGAAATATCTAATAGTAGGTAAATGTATGTATAGGTAGGCACTTACGGCAAATAAATATTTTTTTAGTTTATTTATGCCGTTTCATTTTACCACCACTTCACCACCACACTTTCACCCGCTTTTCCATCTTAAAAGCTTGAAAACGGGACAATCTATCGTCCGTAAATCGACATTACAGACAACCAATTTTTTAAACGTTGCCCAGATTGTTGTTGCGAATTTCCGTGAAACCCTTTACATAATTCTATAGTATAGATTTTTAGGAAGTAATTTGGATGTGAACGTTTCTGAAACACTAATGTATTATAGCCTAAGTAAATGGTTTAGGTACCTCTTCCGAGATTGATCCACATGACCAAATTTGGACAGTAACGTACAAAATGTTACGGATTACTAAATACAAAAATCTACGGATTAACTTTAAGAGGCTTAAAACGCTAGGCAGCTAGTTAGCTTTAGACTTCGTAGCGTAATATACGAAGTTTTTCAAAGCAATTTCATTTAATACTTGTCGAAATCACCAAAATATTGTGGCTTTAGTACCCTTTAAGCTGAGTCCCCGTTTTATTTTATCGCCTCGAAATCGATTTAGCAAAGTACCTAATAAAATAGATGCGCAGTTTGTAGTGGACTCATAATTCTGACGAGGAGACGGCTAGTCGACGAGTTGAAGGCAATATGTCGACACTTCAGCATATTGCGTTGAGTTTTATTTATATAAGAGATACTAGAAATAGCTCTATACAATCTAGAAAATTCATCATACTTATGTAGGTACATATCTTACGGTCAAAACATTTTCATTGTTTGGTTTGGCCTGCGTTACACATCTTTTAGAACAACATTGAGAATTCTCAGAAAACTCAGAGTTAAATGCCTAAGGTTCGAACCCGAAGTAATGCGATTAGAAAACAAATCTCAATCACTGAACCACTGGGATATCACATTGAGGATGTCGTTCTTTAAAGAGAAACCTATTTATACTTATTTATAATTCAAATAATAATTGTAGAAATTTATTCAAGACTCTATTTTCCACATCAATATAATGATAATGAAATTGAAATGATACTATAAATAAATTTATATAATTATGGTGATTTTTCAGAGACATGGATGGTTAACTAAATATTATTTGAATTACCTTTGGAAACCTACAAAAAACATAAATGATTAGATACGAAAGACTAAGAAAATCTAAAACCAAATTTCAATACATAAAGGCCCAATTAATAACTTGGAAGTTTCCATTTCATCTCTGAATGCTAATTTACTTTTGATTTATTTATTTATATGGTTTCAACGGTTCTTGGGATTTTTCCGTCGTTTCATTAAGTTACATGAATACCGCCTTAGATTATAAACTCCACATTAGTATAAATAAATAGAATAGGGTGTTTAGTTACTACAGTAAATGTATACGTTTCTGGATTCCTATCTATGGGAGATGAGTAAAGGATAGTGACCATGGATGTATGGAAATCGTACCAAGTTGATTCAAATCCAAGCTTTATTTTCTATAATTTACGGTCTCCACATCAATGTCTGCAATGATTATTTTCCGCATTCCAAAGGAGGTTGACCACGACTGCCCCACACCTTTTTAAAATAACAAATGACCGAACAGCCTCAAATCAAATCAAATATTCTTTTATTTGCAATAAAATACACGGTACAATGCGATCTTATAAAACTAAATATGGTAGCAGTGTATTTGCCTTATCAAGGCGTGCAAATTTTACATAATCGTCATTAAAATAATAATTAATATATTGTCATATCTATTTCATATTAAAATAATCTTTAATGTCATATATTCCATCATTAAGTAATTTATTAAAAATATAATTCTTAAATTTATTGCATGGTAACTCTTTAACATGGTCCGGAAGATGATTATATATTCTAATTGCCATACAGTATACATTCTTTGAATACATATTTAATCTTTGCATTGGTACTTCTATCTTATATTTATGTCTTTTAGCGCGATCTTTTAGTGGAAATAAATTTAAATTATTCTTTATAAATAAACACATTTCATTAATATATAAGGCAGGCAAAGGCAATATTTTCTTTTTCTTGAACAGTGGTCTACAGCTGTCAAGAAAGTCTGCTCCGCAAAGCGCTCTTATACACCTTTTTTGGGTCTTAAAAACTCTATCTACGTCAGTTGAGTTTCCCCATAGGATTAACCCATATCTTAAAATAGAAGATACATAGGCGTGGTATGCTACAGTAGCTGCGGACTCTGATACTGTAGCTCTCAATCTTTTTGACAGGTATATAAATTTGTCTAGTTTTGTACATACTTTGTCTATTTGCATCTTCCAATTGCAGTACGAGTCAATAGTAACACCTAAGAATGTAGCTGTTTCAGTCTCTTTTATATTTATGTCGTCAAAAGTTACATTAATTTTAGTATAGGAACTATTATATGTCCGAAATTGAATGAATTGCGTTTTACTTAAGTTAATGTGTAAGCTATTTTTCTTTAGCCAGTCAACAACATGTGGTGGTGAAGTGGTGGTAAAATGAAACGGCATAAATAAACTAAAAAAATATTTATTTGCCGTAAGTGCCTGACTCACACAATCACCGCACTATCTCAGGGAGCACACAATTTGTAGGGCGTGGGGGAAGCCTTTCTGTATTTCACTTAAGTCGCACTGGTTAGCACTTCCCTTGGTTCTTAGGCGGGAGTGAGGAGATCGCTCGGCGATGGCGGTGAGGAAGCGGGCGCTGGCACAGGACAGCAACCCGAAGTCTGGACGTCCAGGGTAAATGTGGAAGCCCGTGCGTAATTTGGCTCCAGCGTAAAGCCCGAACGTAGTTCCTGGAATTTGGTATAACCAAGCCTTAATCGGTGGCATATCAAATTCCGTTCTGATATTCTTCACTCCGGCATGGAAACTCAAAGAAACTACTAAATCGCAGAAAGTTTGCCGGCGTGGTAGAAAATCAGAACGGAGTTACAATTCTGAAGTTAAAAAACAGGGCTGAAGGCCGAAAAAAATTAAAAGTAACAATATTTTTGACAAAAATTGAAAAATTGAAACCGTTAGGTAAGTGACGTTTAAAAAATATGACGCAATAGGCATGAATTATGATGATTAGCAATTTACGTTATTAAAGGAAAGATTAATAGAACAATGAATATGGCGAAGTTAAATTATAAAGGGAGCTGAAATAAGAACATGATTAACACTATAAAACAGAAAAGGTACATTATGAAAAAAGTGAGGTTATGACGTGAACTTTAAAGTGCCAAACAAAACTTACCCCTAACGCGGGATATCCATTTTTATATTGAACGTAATTGTGTTTGTATTGAATATTTAAATAATCGGGCCTAACCTAAATGCGGTCGGCCCGAAAAATACTAGCGCGCGGCCGCGCGCGCGGCGCGCGGTCGGCGATCTCCAAGGAACATACTAGCGATCTCCATCCCGCGGTGAGCGCTGTGTTGCCACTCGCGACCCACACGGAAGTTATAAGAACTCCAGTGTGGCCATAAATAAAAAATAAATACATAATATAACGGATTAATATGATAAATACTATTAAATATTATTTTACGTACGTAATAATATATGAATTAAGATAATGTATATAACATTAAGAAAAAATATTAATAAACTTACATAATTTGTAACGTTTCGTTACAAGATTTACGTGATAAAGTCATAATTGGCCTCTCTATCGTTTGTTTTATCGTGCCTCTCTATCGCTTGTTGCGCGCTCTCGCTTGCACGCACAGGCTCAGGTGGAACGTTACGCGGAACGTTACTTACTATTTTTCACGTGCGTTGCTGGTGTTCATCAATTTATTAAAACGTTATCACGTCAAAACTGTCTGAAAATATTAGTATAACCAATATGTAAAAAATAATCAAGCACGCACTACCTTTGCGCTGCGCACGATTTAAGAAATCACAGGATACTTTTAACAGATGCCTAGCTTCATATTTATTTCTTGTTTAGACATAATGTAATATTTACTACTAGAAACTACCGCCTAATAAAATTCATTTCAGAAAACCCTTATAAACCAAATCCATAAACCTAATTACTATAAATATTTTAATTAGGTTTATGGAGATTTTTATTTACCACAAAATCATTTTGAATACCTACGAACAAGTATTGATTATTCCTAAACCCCAATCAATGGGTAACCGTTTAATTGAAAAATAAAAATCTTGTAATCTCTACGTAAATATAGCCTACGCAAAAGGGTACTCGCGGATGGAATTCTAAACAACTGTTTTATCGTTTTTAACGGATATAAGCACCGACGAAACAGGGTAAACGTAGAAACAACCGTTTTTGACCACGTAACTTTTATATGGGTTTTGATTTAATTAAAATTCATAGATTCATTATTTAATGAAGGCATCCCAGACATTACTTGGTTGAGAGGCTGGAAGAGCGTTCCGCACCTTAGCGGTTCGGAAAAACTTTGAGGACAAACGTTTCGAGCGAAGTTTTGAATGTCAACCACAGGACACCGCTCACGGTGGCTTACGGTTTTGTGGTAGAAAGGTGATAGGGGTACAAGGCCAAAAGGGATATGACCCATGTGTTCTACTCACGAGAGTATTATTAATTGGGAGTGGGAGGTCGTGGGTTCGATTCCCGCCACGGGCCACATTGGGATTTTATCATTTCTAAATTGGCTCAGGTCTGGTCTGGTGGGAGGCTTCGGCCGGGGCTAGTTACCACCCTACCAGCAAAGGCGCACCGCCAAGCGATTTAGCGTTCTGGTGCGATGCTGTGTAGAAACCATTGGGGTAAATTTACTTACCTAACTTGGAAGCCAGTACGATAACATCTTAGACTGCAAATTCAATTACCATCAGGTGAGATCGCAGTCAAGTAAATACTTGTAAAGAATAAAAAACAATTCTAAAATACATTAGTAGTTAATACCTTACTTATTCTCGCTAATTGTCCGAAGTAAAATAAAAGAGGTATGACAATAAATAATGCATCACAGATAAAAGAGACATGAAAAATTTCACATTCACGCTATCGTTCCAGCGGCTAGCGTTTCGAATTTAATTTTCCCACGACGGAAATGGCCGTGGGGCCACTCTTTACGTGTATGCGTTATCTAATCTGTATTTCAGCGGTGGTTTTTCATGAAAAATATTCTTTCCTTTTCACCCACTGTGATTTAAACGTTGGATTACTCACCTGTTTTAAACTCTTTTGCGTTAATTCAATTCCAGCTACTTAAATCGTTTATGCAGATAGATAATATTATTACTTTTGCTTTGTCATCCAAATACTTGGGCTTATTCTGTATCGTTCAGTTTGTAAGTTAGCAACCTTCAATGGGTTGTTAAAACAAGACGAAAGCAAAAACCCTATTTCTGTATATTTTTAAGTAAATACAATATAATGTATAAGTTATTAGCCTAGGTTCATGTCAGCAGGAGTTTACTGTAATAGTTTTACTTAAGCGCCAATAGATGTCATGTATAGATTTATATATTTTTATTGGTAAATACGACATTTTCTTAAAATGAATCCTAGCTAGATCAATTTATCGCCCCCAAAACCCCCTGTATACTAAATGTCATGAAAATCGTTGGAGCCGTTTCCGAGATTTAGATTATATAGAAATATACATACACACATATATATATATATATATATATATATATATATATATATATATATATACACAAGAATTGCTCGTTTAAAGGTATAGGATATATAAATATAATATATTGAATATAATATATTACCGTTGTTTTAGTTTTAAAACAGTGAGGTTTGCTTTCTCATAACCAAATAAATAATTATAGAATCCTAAATTAGAAACATTACACTTTCTACATAGATATATAGGTATTTAACACGCTTTTGTACGCTAAATATGATTGACAGTGACAATAATTTCTGTATTTATTATTCGGTTATTCAATATTAATACAGCTCATATTATTATGGGCAATCATTGTTTGCAGTAACATTATTTGTTTTTCGAAAGCCGTAGGAAATTACTTCCCGTCAATTAATGAGGGTGAACCAACGACATCAATTGATTTTCCCTGTCGTAACTTACGTCGCTAATATTTATTTACCCCGTAAACGGTAACCACATTTCAACAACGGTATAGATATTTCGTTCAACGATGAATGCTGTCAAACTCAGACAGACAGAGTGGGGCGCGTCTTCGTGGATTGAAACATCTATATGGTACGGTATGGCAAGTCGATGGGGCTAAGAAATAGAACTCGGCTCTCTCAAAAAATCTTTGTAGATATCAGCCCCGAGTTTGAAAATTAGCGGTGTTTCACCCCCCCATCTCAGAGAGCACGTTAAGCCGTCAATCCTGCGCTCGTGTTGATGCTACTGTCTCTTCCGATTATGAGAGAGTTTACCTATGTTTGCACCATTGATTAATCATAATATAAAGGATCAGCACTTTGACGTCACGCATGTATTTTTAGGCTCATTTTTAGGCATCATTTTTAATTTGTTAAAAATGTAAAATGGCGCTAATTTAAGCGAACGACAGCGCTATCTGTCAGCGGTACCGAAATGTTGGGGCGGTAAGGAAGCGCGACGCCATATTTGAGAAAATTTTGGCTTATTTCCCGTCTTCTCAGCGTAGCGTAATACTTCATCTTTGGCTACACTGCACTCCTGCCGCGACCACGGCCTATGCAATAAGGTAGAAATATCAATCACTAAAATCGTGGTTCCGTCTAACATTACAAAATAATTTATCGTCTCTAAAGCACGAAATAAGTCTTAAATCTTGTAGTTTGATTTTTATTCTGTTCATCAGTCAGGAATCCAAGGCACACTTAGTAAAAGTCGCTCGTTTCGTCTCCATTTTCCGTAGCTCGCCCTAATCTCGGATTAGTCTACATTACCGGCAGCCTCTCCCCACTCGTATTACTGTTTAGGTACTTACGAAAGGCTGAATACATACAAAATTAGAATCATTCTAAAAATTTAATGTTTAGATAACTCACGTCTCACTACACCCCAAGCATTTAACCCCTGCAGGGTTCGTACAGGTTTTTGTACGAATTTCGAGTCAACTCGCATCGCACAAACGAAATTCGTATAAAAACCTGTACTAAACTCTCTGGTTAGGTAATCATCATGTGGTAATGAAAGGAAATAGTACACTTCATTCAATAATAGCTGTTGCCCGCTGCTCCACCCGCGTGAATTTCGGTTTTTCACTAATCCTGTAGGAACGACGAATTTTTCCGGGATAAAAAGTAGCTTATGTGTTAATTCGGGTTATAAGCTGAAATTTGGAACATAGATGTTCCAAATTTCAATTTGTTGTCAAATCGTTGCAGCGTGAAAGAGTAACCAAGATTAATCCATACTTACAAACTTTCGTGTTTATAATATTAGTAAGATTATCGGTATTGCCAGATGGGGGCTGGGGATGGGAATTCACGTCGGTTTCAGGGTAGATTTTTTATTTATTTAAGCCTATCATTGCAAATCATTTTTCTGTACTAAGAATGAACACAAGCTATTTTTTTCAAATTCTGTATTGTTTTAAATACCAACCAATTTATCAACTTTCATTTATTTCATTAATCAACTTCTTGATCGATGACTATCGAAGACTTATTTTGCTACGACTAGGTACATACTCTATGATCCAATGATTTATAACTTTCCCTATCGGAAAAGGCGGAACTACGTCTACAGAGCCAGGAAGCACTTACAAAATAAGTTACAACTAAAGTTAAAAAGTAGATAGGAGAGGAAAAAAAATACGAAAAAATAAATCGAAAGATAGAACTACTTCGAAAGGTAAATGGAAAAGTTTTATGGGGAGTTAACCCTTGTTCGGTCGAAGATCTACAACCCTATAACACATTTTAGGGCTATGAATATTTTTTCTACCGTCAATATACCCTAAGGTGGTCTGCCATTGATAGCAAAACGTCAAACATACAATGCTTAACACGTTGGTGGACAGTACAAGTTAAGAATTTCTTCCTAAATGACACTGCTTATTCTCATACATTGCCTATGGGCGTAGTGTCAATGCGGTTGTATGTACAATGTTGTTGAGTGACAGAACGCCTATAGACGTCGTCTATAGGATAGTAGTCCTTGTCGGACCCGTATTCCCCATCATCAGCATATGGATCTTCACTAGATTCCGGAGTTTCAACTTCATTGAACAATTCTAACAACCGTTTTTGTTCCCTTTCGTACGGATCTCCAGGCGCCATCTGTAGATAAATTCATTATTGTTTCAATACCAAAAAACTGCATTCAAAACGAGCAACTACTAATATTAGAAGCACAATTACCTTATACGTAATTACATGAATTGAATTTGAATGTTTCGATAAATAAAAACACAAAAATACGTTGATAACTTACCACTCGAACCGTTATTTGCGCGCGAAAGTATGAGGTGACACTAATCCTCCCGCCGACGCGCACTACGTGACTAAATGTATGAAAACACGACGCCCACGAGCGTACTGTGCGGGGAGAGGGGTACCGGAATTCTGTCAATGTGTGTGTAACTTGACATGTTGTAGAACTATGTACGATGACAGTAGGAAAGCCGCATTACTTTTGCGGTGACACTACAACATGTTCTTCCTTGTAAAAGTATTGAAAATCAAACGCCCTCAGACGTACTGCAGTGACACGAGTAATAACTATGACGTCTACAGGCGTTCTGTCGTATCATTATTTACTATCTGAACGTCCGTGGACGTTACTGTCCACCAACGTGTTAAGAGATTTAGAATTGAAGTCCTAAGGATCTCTATTTTTCACATCGGCCTGATTTACTCTAAAACCTAAACCTTAACCTAACTTTAGCTCTAAAATCAAAACCCTACCGCCAAGTTCGGTAAGCAGTTCGGTTTGCGCCGAGAAGAACTGGCAAGAAACTCGGCACTTACTCTTTTCAAAATTAATAAACAAACATCTAGTGAGGTCGTTTTTAGTGCTGATGTTGCACCATTCTGGCTTTTTAATGGGAATATTTAACTTAATTTACTTAAGTAATTTATATTTATTTACTAAAATACGTGCAGTGGAAAGGCAGCTTTACTGTGGTAATCCAACAAATGAAGGGATAAATCACTATAATGCCCACTAATGAAATTGTAAGAGACATTTTGGTTAGTATATAATTTATTTAACAGGAAATCTACCATTTATAAATCATTTTAACATTATTACATTGTGTTTTTTTTTTATTATCTGCCTTTAAATATTTCTAACGTACATGTATTATAATATTTTATTATATTATTACATAATTCTCTTGCATCTAAAAATTTGCTTTTAAAAACGAGCGTTTCTTTTAAAAAATGAGCCGCAGACGAAAGATTTTTTTGAACCAACCAGATTTATACAACTTGAAGCAAAACAAAAATAGCTACCCATTCCGATCGTACCATCGTTGGCCAAATTATTAATGGCATAGTATCTGAGAAAAATTTAGGAAATATTTTTAACTACGGGAATTTGTTATGTGACATGAGAGTAAATGTAAATAACTTAAACTTTCAAGCTACAACGCAAAGAGCCCCATATCAGCTTTAAACACACACTCATTACAGGCTTTTAACTTTATTAAACCCTATAAGTAGAATGACGCTTCTATTAAGAAGTCGTTGGTATGTGGTTAAACAAAACAAGACAAATTTATCCTTTCTCAAAATCGTAAAGATAAGGATCAAGTTAAATTTTCTCGTAGTTGTAATCGAGTGTGGGATATTACAGATAAATAAATACTCGTGACAAAGTTTTAATCATTCGGAGGTATAGTTTTACAGTGACGTCCATTTGATGAGGATCCATTAATTATGCCATTTCAGATAACAGTGGCGTGGTTAGCGAATGTAACTGTCGTTAATGGGGGAGGGACGGTCATTAAGATGGAGTCATAAATCCCACTTTATCGTGCAATTTAAATGACAGGGATTACAAGCTAATGTTCAATTCATATTTTTCTATAAGGTACGCTTTGTAAGCTTATTTTTAATCATCTGATTATGATGATAATAGGGATAGGTGTAATATCGAATTAATTTTTACCATCTTGCATGCAGTGTAAAAACCAGGGTTGAACAAACAAATACAATGGCTTCTCGCGCCTTGAGTTTGAGCTAGTTTGGTTTGTTTTACCAATTTAAAACAGTGTAATAATTAATTATGATGATAAGAATCACAACTATAGTAATACCAAATGTTATAAATAAATCTTTACAGTGGTTTGTAAATTGCAGAAAATCTCTCGAGTTAGGGCTCATTCAATAGGTCTTAACGTACCCTTCAAACGATTTTATAAACACAACAACAAAACAATAAACAACAACAAAATAAAAACAAGAAAGTGGTATCGTCTAAATAGGCTAAATATAAAATAAATATTTATAAAAAATTAAAGATCGATGTCATCCTAGGATTAATAATATTCACTTTTGCGCTCTTTCAAAAAAAAAGACCAAATACAAATTCAAAATATACAAATATTCTGATTGAAAAAGTATTTACATTACAAATGTAGCAAAATTTTATTCCGCGAAACTCCCGTTTGGTTCCAAATGAATTTCTAGTGTCGAATGAGCGCTACGCCGCGTCGTTTCAACCAAAACTAAAAGTTTAAAAGTTCCTCAGGATCAAATCCCATTCAGTGCGATGCTACCGATGCACTGACAAAGTCCTAACCGATGAATTCCACTAAAAGTTCCAGTGGCATTTCTGTTTTAATTTGCAGGAGGTTTTGTACGCTGTCTATGTTAGAGATCGAATGGTCGCGGTAATGGCCCTCTCGAACCATTTAACGACGTGTAGTTTGGTTCACTTCGGAAGGATATTGTAAAAGCTAATAGTCACTTCTCGATTTTATACGTGGAGAATCTAGAAATGGACTTTATATTTTCCTTATATGTCTACATTTGTGTACTCACCATCATAATTATTAATTTCCAACTACTGAACAGACTCGTTTTACACAAGAGATGCGAGTTTAAACCTAGACTTAACTTGTCTTACTAAAGAACAAGAGTGATGATGTTACCTAATAATTATGAGTAAACTTGCATACAAGAGAGTTATTCATAGTACTGGTGCGTGTATGCGACTTTCTTATGGGTGTATGAAAGCATGATATCCGGTATTTGAACAATATTTTGAGAGGAGATCCGTGCCCAGAAGTGGCCGTTAAAATCTTTTTTGAGATAAATGCAAACGAAGCTGCATAACAGTAAAATTATTCAGTGGTACACTTTTCACAGTCGCAGCTAAAACAAAAAAAATAGCTCAAGCGTTCTCATCCATCAACGTCACGACTGAATCAGACCTTTCTGCGGGATTTACGGCTTAATCCTTGCTCTGTTGCTGTATTATCTTACGCCTTTGCGCCTCTTTACTTTGGAACGTTTCTTTTTAATATCAACCCCATGATTTTCTTTGCTCGATTCAACTGTAAAAATAAAATAAAAATAAAATATGTTTAAGGAAAAAATACGATTCTCGAGAATCTGTGATTAAGCTATTTAAGTACAGATAATAACATCAAGAAGCACGCAGTGATATCATAATGGCGTTTCGGGTTCAATTCTCAGCGCAAGACAGTTTGGAGTCAAGTATGATTACTTATTTACCATAGTTGAACGCAACAGTTCCACTCTTTTGGCTGTCATAAACAAAATTGACTGCCTAAGAAGTAACAGTTGGACTCTGCGAACTGTAGCGATTTTTTTAAATTCCTTAACGGTAATTTAAGCGATTTTTAGTTACCTATAAAAAGTTTAAATGTCATGTTTGTATTTTGGGTCTTTAATTTAAATTCATGAATTAGAAACACGAGGAAGAGAGTGCTTTGATAGAAAGTTTTCCCAAAAGTTTCACCACTACAATGGATGTGATATTATTGATAACTGACTTAGTTTTTTAGTAATTAGGTCGACAACCTAATCCACCACTCACCGACGTATTCGTAAGAGCGAGAAGGACAAAAATAAAAACAATCTTTGTTCTTAAATCAGACTCAGAGTAAAATGAATTAAACCAGTTTCCTCAAAAAAGTACACAGTTTTTCTGCTAAAATGTTGAATCAAATTTCTAATAATTATAATTTAGAGTGGTTTGGTTTGTAAATTTTGTTAAGTATGGAACTTTCTGGCACATTGAATTTACATTAGCACTTAACTTGAGTACCTACTTGATATCAATTTCCTTAATCTTGTAATATGGGATGGCTGCTTGCGTACTCATGAATATATGCATTTGGTGACAGCTTGGGTTTAAAGGCATGGCTAACCGCAGTAAAACCCTAGTAATATCTGTAACTTATAGCTTTTGGGATTTATTGTAGCGCAAGTTATGGGTCTTACGTGTTTTTATTCTTTTATTTAAGTACCGACTACTGAGTACTCGTTATGTGTACCATTTCCAATTTCTGCGTAAAAGGTTGGTTTCTATTAAAATTGGTCATCAAAGACACAAAACTGGGATGCACCATAAATTAAGAAATCTTTACATACTCACGCAAATTCTTTGTGAATATTTTATATAAAAGATATAATTATATGGAGCATATTGTGGTATTATGTGTGTTAAAATATATCCACTGTAAACTAAAATTGGATTAACATGAATTATTCTAATCAACCTAAAATTTAAAAATTAACTCAATAAGTTTGATGTTTCGATAATTTGTACTACCTATGTTTAACAGTTTTGGATGACAAAATGGCGGTTGTTAAAATGGGTGAAAGAAAGAGTTTCACCATTTTATTTAAATGGTGAAACTCTTTCTTTCACCCATGAACGAATTTCATACTGAGCTGTCATCGAGCGAAAAAATCTTGAACACCGCGAGTAATAATTTAAGTAATTTAATATTAAGCCCGGACGTACTAACAGCCTCCATCTTATATTTTTTTAATAAAACCGCAGAGTTGCTCTCCCGGCTTCTCTCATAAACTGAAATTTTCCAATAATGTTACCATAAAATTGACTATGGATCAATCCACAGTGCACTTCGTGAATGATTTAATAGATTTTATACTTCACAAAAATTTAAATCGATATTGAATTTTAAATCACATTGAGAGATTGTTTTTTTGTAAATTTCATAATTCCAAAATTCAATTTAACAATAATTATTAGGACATTGTAGAGTTTAATGGAATAAGAATATAAATTTTTCGACTATATAACTTAATTCGACTTAAGCGTAGTGCCCGCTTTTTTGGATAAACAATAATTAATTTGATTATTTTGTACAGTATACGTTTTGATTTATTCTGAATATTTCTATGATAGGTATGTTATTGTAATTTAGTACGACGTAACATAATATTTTTATCCGTGATTCATTAATATGTCACTTACGATTTCTCCTATTATTTAATCATGGGTATGATGCCTTATGTGTGTGATATGTGTGTAATTGAAACTATAGGTTTTTGGAGGAATACTGTGAAATATAAAATAGCGTTTTGTTAAAGGTACGCCTGGAGATTAAAAAATGATTAAACATTTATTTATTCATTTCCCATAATAATTGTTCCAATACAAAAGGTTATATTGAATTGTTAACATTAATTTTTAGCATTTTGTCTTACAATTTTTTATAATAGGTATTATTTAAAAAATCCGCAATTTTAATAACATCGCAAATGAATTGATTTAAACTATTTTATCTACATTATGAAATCAAAATGTGTCAAATAATGACCTACTTTATTCACAGACTTCTATAATTATTAAAAAGTTATTAATAATAACATCGCTCTACTATGGAAATATTTAAAGAAAGTTGTATTATTTCCATACGGCTCTGGGTTCCTGTATTTTTATCTGGGGTAATATTTTTTATGTAATATTTTTTTAAGTGAATCCACAGACAACATATAGTTGGTAGTCATTGCCGAGAGTATGGATGGGCCATGATTGACCATACACAACAACAACAATGTCTATTGTCTATGATTCTGCACCACATTTGCATAATTTTGGCGCCATAGCATACATACTAATTTTTAACATTTTAATGTGTTATTTTTGTTACTTAGTCAAAACTTTGCGCTGAAAAATGACTATCAGTGAAACCTACTAAAGAAAATTTAACTCCACCTGACATTTTAGTAGTTGCAACAAAAATGAAACAAAGTGAATGATTTACGACAAACGTTAGCAAGATTTTATGGTTTGGATTTATGATAATAATATGAGCGCAGATAAAGTAGTGTATGAAACTCTACATAATTAGGTATTAAAACACTCGTGTGATACTATTAAAAAACTCGCCTGTGGCTCGTTTTTTAAACTCACACTCATGTTTTAATACCCCCCATTATGCAACCGTTTCATAAACTACTATAAAGGGCAGACTTTGTGTAATGTTAATTAACATAATGGTTCTTAACTGGAAAGGTCTAAGTTAAAATATTTTTAAAATTATGTGGTTTTCAAATTCACATTTAGACTCTTTTATAATATTTATAATATTCACTTAGATAGTCGTATTGATAAAAGGGGTATGCCAACTGTTTTTAGGTAGATTACGGTAATTATAAAAAAAATCCAAGAATCTGCAGAATATAATGAAATGGTACGAAAACGCTTTCGGAAGTAACGGAACATTTATTTTATTTTTCACCATTTCCCTCTCTCTTCCTTTCAAAATTCGAGATCCCTTCAGATCTCGATTTCACGGAAATTGGCGTCGCGTAAATGGAAGAAAATTTAATTCATTACGTAATTATTGGACCGTAATGACTTAAAGGAATTAATGAAAGGTTCCCACACTCAGCTGTACTAATTAAATTTGGACAGCCTGTGCGATTTGAGCATATAAATTTTATAATACACTATGTTAGTAATGGATATTCAATCTTAAGTAGAACTTTCACATTATGTAAAGTGATACGCCTGTCTGATATTCTGACTATATATTATCCTGAGACTTTTATTATTACTTCAAAATGAGCTACAAAAATTTCAGACCATTCAAATTACTTAACCCATGAAAAAAATTCTAATAATTATGATATTTAATGAAGAATGTTAACTTGTTTTGATTATTAGCACTCCATATTCTCTGTCAAAAATAAAAAATACTAGTGAAAGAATTACTTCGATACGTCAATTAGTTTCCGATTTAGAAGTAAAACAAGTTGTAACCGCACGACGCGGGCTGCCGGTGAGGTGTGACGTCATCGCACAACACGCTGTCTGGCTCACTCAGTCCGCTGGCGGTCGCGCGCCCTTGCCGTCGAAATTACACTAAAATGTCCAATCCAAATACTAGGAAATCATGTGTTGTGCCTAAATGTATTAAATACAACTACCAATTCGCCGGAAAAGTTGTTTTTTATAGTTCCAAAGGACGTTAAAATGCGAAAAAAATGGATAAAAGCTATGAAGAGTTTAGATCCATTTGGAGATAAAAGTACAGTTTATTGTTGTGAAGATCATTTTGACATTGAAAATGATATGGAGAACTATACTAAATATAAGTTGGTCGGGGGAAGAATTAAACTAAAACAGGGTATAGTTCCACACAAATTCAAATGTCGACAACAAAAGAAAGATAAACCTCAGAGATCTAGGCAGTCCAAAAACGTAATCGTATAGAGTATTTTGAGAAACTATTAAATAAAGATGAAACTTCGACGTTAGAAAAACCTGAAGAGATATTTGTTGTTAGCTGTGAAGACGAAATAGTAATAGAAGATCCATTAAGTTTCGGAAATAATGATCAGTGTTTAGAAATATCAAAAAAAAGTAAGGGAGTGCAAGTAAACCTGAAAGCTAAAGGTGTTCATAAATCAACCATGACTGTTAACAAATGTTTAAAAAAAAGGAGGAAAATAATATTTTCACCAGATGCAGTATCTTTTGGTAGTAAACACGACACATCTTTAAACGCCTCTTCACATGAAATGTTTAACCTTGACCAAGAATCAAAGAACCCTAATGAAGATTCAGATTCTGAACCGGAATGCGAAACACTTTTTTTAGAAACTATATGCAAAAGGCTGCTCTTTTATCCATATCTAGAGAACCACAAGTGTTGTTAGGTTTACCTAAAGAATGCTATTTTTGTATTAGTAAGTTATCTGAAACAACAAACTCTACTCCGCGAAATATAATAATAACTTAAAAAAAATACGCTTGTATCAACCTAACACTATTCTGGCCTTGGATTTTGGTTTGTCGACTAGTTCTGTTACTAAAATCATAAGGGTTACTGTTCCGGCTATAGCATCTGTTCTTAAATCACTTGTATACTTTCCATCTTCATCCGATGTCCAGATGAATCTACCTATCCGATTGCCCTTTTTCGAATCCTTCATCCATTTTATCGAATAATATTCACTATAGACTATTAACTTAAATACGCGGACGAAAACACAACAAAATGCTGCGCAAGCCTACTATAACCGCTCTGGCGACTTGAAGCAAGCGGGCCGCGGCGCATTGTGTTGTGACATGACGTCACAAGCGGTCACGTGACCGGTAGCGGGACTCGATATTTTTCGAAACTTTGAATGCCTATAAAATCCAAACTACTAGGTATTTTTGACTGCAACAAAAACTAGTGTATTTATATACATACAGGCTTTACTGAGACAAAATTTCAAGTGATTTGGCATACCTATTAACATTCTCCATTAAGACAAAATATTTTTAGCAACCCTAACTGTGATGTCAACAAAGCGTAATACACTTTTCATTATTCCCAGTCCATTTGCAGTAATTATGTAGAATTACATTAAATATTGATATAATATATGTTTTTGGAATGTCTTTGAACAACAAATTAAAAAAAAAATCATATTGAATTAGCTGTTTTAGGCATGTCACTTAAAATTTATGGTACATGTTTGAACTACTTATAGCTCCCTCAGGATACAAGCCTAGCCTTTTTGTGATATTTTTCATGCTAGATGCATGAATCTTCCGGCTAATTATGGCAAGGCACGTTGTATATTAGTTTTCAAAGTCGAAAGACAGAAAAAAAACTACTAATACAAAAATAGCATTCTTTAGGTAAACCTAACAACACTTGTGGTTCTCTAGATATGGATAAAAGAGCAGCCTTTTGCATATAGTTTCTAAAAAAAGTGTTTCGCATTCCGGTTCAGAATCTGAATCTTCATTAGGGTTCTTTGATTCTTGGTCAAGGTTAAACATTTCATGTGAAGAGGCGTTTAAAGATGTGTCGTGTTTACTACCAAAAGATACTGCATCTGGTGAAAATATTATTTTCCTCCTTTTTTTTAAACATTTGTTAACAGTCATGGTTGATTTATGAACACCTTTAGCTTTCAGGTTTACTTGCACTCCCTTACTTTTTTTTGATATTTCTAAACACTGATCATTATTTCCGAAACTTAATGGATCTTCTATTACTATTTCGTCTTCACAGCTAACAACAAATATCTCTTCAGGTTTTTCTAACGTCGAAGTTTCATCTTTATTTAATAGTTTCTCAAAATACTCTATACGATTACGTTTTTGGACTGCCTAGATCTCTGAGGTTTATCTTTCTTTTGTTGTCGACATTTGAATTTGTGTGGAACTATACCCTGTTTTAGTTTAATTCTTCCCCCGACCAACTTATATTTAGTATAGTTCTCCATATCATTTTCAATGTCAAAATGATCTTCACAACAATAAACTGTACTTTTATCTCCAAATGGATCTAAACTCTTCATAGCTTTTATCCATTTTTTTCGCATTTTAACGTCCTTTGGAACTATAAAAAACAACTTTTCCGGCGAATTGGTAGTTGTATTTAATACATTTAGGCACAACACATGATTTCCTAGTATTTGGATTGGACATTTTAGTGTAATTTCGACGGCAAGGGCGCGCGACCGCCAGCGGACTGAGTGAGCCAGACAGCGTGTTGTGCGATGACGTCACACCTCACCGGCAGCCCGCGTCGTGCGGTTACAACTTGTTTTACTTCTAAATCGGAAACTAATTGACGTATCGAAGTAATTCTTTCACTAGTATTTTTTATTTTTGACAGAGAATATGGAGTGCTAATAATCAAAACAAGTTAACATTCTTCATTAAATATCATAATTATTAGAATTTTTTTCATGGGTTAAGTAATTTGAATGGTCTGAAATTTTTGTAGCTCATTTTGAAGTAATAATAAAAGTCTCAGGATAATATATAGTCAGAATATCAGACAGGCGTATCACTTTACATAATGTGAAAGTTCTACTTAAGATTGAATATCCATTACTAACATAGTGTATTATAAAATTTATATGCTCAAATCGCACAGGCTGTCCAAATTTAATTAGTACAGCTGAGTGTGGGAACCTTTCATTAATTCCTTTAAGTCATTACGGTCCAATAATTACGTAATGAATTAAATTTTCTTCCATTTACGCGACGCCAATTTCCGTGAAATCGAGATCTGAAGGGATCTCGAATTTTGAAAGGAAGAGAGAGGGAAATGGTGAAAAATAAAATAAATGTTCCGTTACTTCCGAAAGCGTTTTCGTACCATTTCATTATATTCTGCAGATTCTTGGATTTTTTTTATAATTACCGTAATCTACCTAAAAACAGTTGGCATACCCCTTTTATCAATACGACTATCTAAGTGAATATTATAAATATTATAAAAGAGTCTAAATGTGAATTTGAAAACCACATAATTTTAAAAATATTTTAACTTAGACCTTTCCAGTTAAGAACCATTATGTTAATTAACATTACACAAAGTCTGCCCTTTATAGTAGTTTATGAAACGGTTGCATAATGGGGGGTATTAAAACATGAGTGTGAGTTTAAAAAACGAGCCACAGGCGAGTTTTTTAATAGTATCACACGAGTGTTTTAATACCTAATTATGTAGAGTTTCATACACTACTTTATCTGCGCTCATATTATTATCATAAATCCAAACCATAAAATCTTGCTAACGTTTGTCGTAAATCATTCACTTTGTTTCATTTTTGTTGCAACTACTAAAATGTCAGGTGGAGTTAAATTTTCTTTAGTAGGTTTCACTGATAGTCATTTTTCAGCGCAAAGTTTTGACTAAGTAACAAAAATAACACATTAAAATGTTAAAAATTAGTATGTATGCTATGGCGCCAAAATTATGCAAATGTGGTGCAGAATCATAGACAATAGACATTGTTGTTGTTGTGTATGGTCAATCATGGCCCATCCATACTCTCGGCAATGACTACCAACTATATGTTGTCTGTGGATTCACTTAAAAAAATATTACATAAAAAATATTACCCCAGATAAAAATACAGGAACCCAGAGCCGTATGGAAATAATACAACTTTCTTTAAATATTTCCATAGTAGAGCGATGTTATTATTAATAACTTTTTAATAATTATAGAAGTCTGTGAATAAAGTAGGTCATTATTTGACACATTTTGATTTCATAATTCGAACTTTAAGCAATGAGCGTAGATAAAATAGTTTAAATCAATTCATTTGCGATGTTATTAAAATTGCGGATTTTTTAAATAATACCTATTATAAAAAATTGTAAGACAAAATGCTAAAAATTAATGTTAACAATTCAATATAACCTTTTGTATTGGAACAATTATTATGGGAAATGAATAAATAAATGTTTAATCATTTTTTAATCTCCAGGCGTACCTTTAACAAAACGCTATTTTATATTTCACAGTATTCCTCCAAAAACCTATAGTTTCAATTACACACATATCACACACATAAGGCATCATACCCATGATTAAATAATAGGAGAAATCGTAAGTGACATATTAATGAATCACGGATAAAAATATTATGTTACGTCGTACTAAATTACAATAACATACCTATCATAGAAATATTCAGAATAAATCAAAACGTATACTGTACAAAATAATCAAATTAATTATTGTTTATCCAAAAAAGCGGGCACTACGCTTAAGTCGAATTAAGTTATATAGTCGAAAAATTTATATTCTTATTCCATTAAACTCTACAATGTCCTAATAATTATTGTTAAATTGAATTTTGGAATTATGAAATTTACAAAAAAACAATCTCTCAATGTGATTTAAAATTCAATATCGATTTAAATTTTTGTGAAGTATAAAATCTATTAAATCATTCACGAAGTGCACTGTGGATTGATCCATAGTCAATTTTATGGTAACATTATTGGAAAATTTCAGTTTATGAGAGAAGCCGGGAGAGCAACTCTGCGGTTTTATTAAAAAAATATAAGATGGAGGCTGTTAGTACGTCCGGGCTTAATATTAAATTACTTAAATTATTACTCGCGGTGTTCAAGATTTTTTCGCTCGATGACAGCTCAGTATGAAATTCGTTCATGGGTGAAAGAAAGAGTTTCACCATTTAAATAAAATGGTGAAACTCTTTCTTTCACCCATTTTAACAACCGCCATTTTGTCATCCAAAACTGTTAAACATAGGTAGTACAAATTATCGAAACATCAAACTTATTGAGTTAATTTTTAAATTTTAGGTTGATTAGAATAATTCATGTTAATCCAATTTTAGTTTACAGTGGATATATTTTAACACACATAATACCACAATATGCTCCATATAATTATATCTTTTATATAAAATATTCACAAAGAATTTGCGTGAGTATGTAAAGATTTCTTAATTTATGGTGCATCCCAGTTTTGTGTCTTTGATGACCAATTTTAATAGAAACCAACCTTTTACGCAGAAATTGGAAATGGTACACATAACGAGTACTCAGTAGTCGGTACTTAAATAAAAGAATAAAAACACGTAAGACCCATAACTTGCGCTACAATAAATCCCAAAAGCTATAAGTTACAGATATTACTAGGGTTTTACTGCGGTTAGCCATGCCTTTAAACCCAAGCTGTCACCAAATGCATATATTCATGAGTACGCAAGCAGCCATCCCATATTACAAGATTAAGGAAATTGATATCAAGTAGGTACTCAAGTTAAGTGCTAATGTAAATTCAATGTGCCAGAAAGTTCCATACTTAACAAAATTTACAAACCAAACCACTCTAAATTATAATTATTAGAAATTTGATTCAACATTTTAGCAGAAAAACTGTGTACTTTTTTGAGGAAACTGGTTTAATTCATTTTACTCTGAGTCTGATTTAAGAACAAAGATTGTTTTTATTTTTGTCCTTCTCGCTCTTACGAATACGTCGGTGAGTGGTGGATTAGGTTGTCGACCTAATTACTAAAAAACTAAGTCAGTTATCAATAATATCACATCCATTGTAGTGGTGAAACTTTTGGGAAAACTTTCTATCAAAGCACTCTCTTCCTCGTGTTTCTAATTCATGAATTTAAATTAAAGACCCAAAATACAAACATGACATTTAAACTTTTTATAGGTAACTAAAAATCGCTTAAATTACCGTTAAGGAATTTAAAAAAATCGCTACAGTTCGCAGAGTCCAACTGTTACTTCTTAGGCAGTCAATTTTGTTTATGACAGCCAAAAGAGTGGAACTGTTGCGTTCAACTATGGTAAATAAGTAATCATACTTGACTCCAAACTGTCTTGCGCTGAGAATTGAACCCGAAACGCCATTATGATATCACTGCGTGCTTCTTGATGTTATTATCTGTACTTAAATAGCTTAATCACAGATTCTCGAGAATCGTATTTTTTCCTTAAACATATTTTATTTTTATTTTATTTTTACAGTTGAATCGAGCAAAGAAAATCATGGGGTTGATATTAAAAAGAAACGTTCCAAAGTAAAGAGGCGCAAAGGCGTAAGATAATACAGCAACAGAGCAAGGATTAAGCCGTAAATCCCGCAGAAAGGTCTGATTCAGTCGTGACGTTGATGGATGAGAACGCTTGAGCTATTTTTTTTGTTTTAGCTGCGACTGTGAAAAGTGTACCACTGAATAATTTTACTGTTATGCAGCTTCGTTTGCATTTATCTCAAAAAAGATTTTAACGGCCACTTCTGGGCACGGATCTCCTCTCAAAATATTGTTCAAATACCGGATATCATGCTTTCATACACCCATAAGAAAGTCGCATACACGCACCAGTACTATGAATAACTCTCTTGTATGCAAGTTTACTCATAATTATTAGGTAACATCATCACTCTTGTTCTTTAGTAAGACAAGTTAAGTCTAGGTTTAAACTCGCATCTCTTGTGTAAAACGAGTCTGTTCAGTAGTTGGAAATTAATAATTATGATGGTGAGTACACAAATGTAGACATATAAGGAAAATATAAAGTCCATTTCTAGATTCTCCACGTATAAAATCGAGAAGTGACTATTAGCTTTTACAATATCCTTCCGAAGTGAACCAAACTACACGTCGTTAAATGGTTCGAGAGGGCCATTACCGCGACCATTCGATCTCTAACATAGACAGCGTACAAAACCTCCTGCAAATTAAAACAGAAATGCCACTGGAACTTTTAGTGGAATTCATCGGTTAGGACTTTGTCAGTGCATCGGTAGCATCGCACTGAATGGGATTTGATCCTGAGGAACTTTTAAACTTTTAGTTTTGGTTGAAACGACGCGGCGTAGCGCTCATTCGACACTAGAAATTCATTTGGAACCAAACGGGAGTTTCGCGGAATAAAATTTTGCTACATTTGTAATGTAAATACTTTTTCAATCAGAATATTTGTATATTTTGAATTTGTATTTGGTCTTTTTTTTTGAAAGAGCGCAAAAGTGAATATTATTAATCCTAGGATGACATCGATCTTTAATTTTTTATAAATATTTATTTTATATTTAGCCTATTTAGACGATACCACTTTCTTGTTTTTATTTTGTTGTTGTTTATTGTTTTGTTGTTGTGTTTATAAAATCGTTTGAAGGGTACGTTAAGACCTATTGAATGAGCCCTAACTCGAGAGATTTTCTGCAATTTACAAACCACTGTAAAGATTTATTTATAACATTTGGTATTACTATAGTTGTGATTCTTATCATCATAATTAATTATTACACTGTTTTAAATTGGTAAAACAAACCAAACTAGCTCAAACTCAAGGCGCGAGAAGCCATTGTATTTGTTTGTTCAACCCTGGTTTTTACACTGCATGCAAGATGGTAAAAATTAATTCGATATTACACCTATCCCTATTATCATCATAATCAGATGATTAAAAATAAGCTTACAAAGCGTACCTTATAGAAAAATATGAATTGAACATTAGCTTGTAATCCCTGTCATTTAAATTGCACGATAAAGTGGGATTTATGACTCCATCTTAATGACCGTCCCTCCCCCATTAACGACAGTTACATTCGCTAACCACGCCACTGTTATCTGAAATGGCATAATTAATGGATCCTCATCAAATGGACGTCACTGTAAAACTATACCTCCGAATGATTAAAACTTTGTCACGAGTATTTATTTATCTGTAATATCCCACACTCGATTACAACTACGAGAAAATTTAACTTGATCCTTATCTTTACGATTTTGAGAAAGGATAAATTTGTCTTGTTTTGTTTAACCACATACCAACGACTTCTTAATAGAAGCGTCATTCTACTTATAGGGTTTAATAAAGTTAAAAGCCTGTAATGAGTGTGTGTTTAAAGCTGATATGGGGCTCTTTGCGTTGTAGCTTGAAAGTTTAAGTTATTTACATTTACTCTCATGTCACATAACAAATTCCCGTAGTTAAAAATATTTCCTAAATTTTTCTCAGATACTATGCCATTAATAATTTGGCCAACGATGGTACGATCGGAATGGGTAGCTATTTTTGTTTTGCTTCAAGTTGTATAAATCTGGTTGGTTCAAAAAAATCTTTCGTCTGCGGCTCATTTTTTAAAAGAAACGCTCGTTTTTAAAAGCAAATTTTTAGATGCAAGAGAATTATGTAATAATATAATAAAATATTATAATACATGTACGTTAGAAATATTTAAAGGCAGATAATAAAAAAAAAACACAATGTAATAATGTTAAAATGATTTATAAATGGTAGATTTCCTGTTAAATAAATTATATACTAACCAAAATGTCTCTTACAATTTCATTAGTGGGCATTATAGTGATTTATCCCTTCATTTGTTGGATTACCACAGTAAAGCTGCCTTTCCACTGCACGTATTTTAGTAAATAAATATAAATTACTTAAGTAAATTAAGTTAAATATTCCCATTAAAAAGCCAGAATGGTGCAACATCAGCACTAAAAACGACCTCACTAGATGTTTGTTTATTAATTTTGAAAAGAGTAAGTGCCGAGTTTCTTGCCAGTTCTTCTCGGCGCAAACCGAACTGCTTACCGAACTTGGCGGTAGGGTTTTGATTTTAGAGCTAAAGTTAGGTTAAGGTTTAGGTTTTAGAGTAAATCAGGCCGATGTGAAAAATAGAGATCCTTAGGACTTCAATTCTAAATCTCTTAACACGTTGGTGGACAGTAACGTCCACGGACGTTCAGATAGTAAATAATGATACGACAGAACGCCTGTAGACGTCATAGTTATTACTCGTGTCACTGCAGTACGTCTGAGGGCGTTTGATTTTCAATACTTTTACAAGGAAGAACATGTTGTAGTGTCACCGCAAAAGTAATGCGGCTTT
Organism: Coenonympha arcania; assembly: GCA_036785405.1. Taxonomy (NCBI): domain Eukaryota; kingdom Metazoa; phylum Arthropoda; class Insecta; order Lepidoptera; family Nymphalidae; genus Coenonympha; species Coenonympha arcania. The sequence continues at coordinate 12,470,167 of CM072065.1, forward strand.
CCTACTGTCATCGTACATAGTTCTACAACATGTCAAGTTACACACACATTGACAGAATTCCGGTACCCCTCTCCCCGCACAGTACGCTCGTGGGCGTCGTGTTTTCATACATTTAGTCACGTAGTGCGCGTCGGCGGGAGGATTAGTGTCACCTCATACTTTCGCGCGCAAATAACGGTTCGAGTGGTAAGTTATCAACGTATTTTTGTGTTTTTATTTATCGAAACATTCAAATTCAATTCATGTAATTACGTATAAGGTAATTGTGCTTCTAATATTAGTAGTTGCTCGTTTTGAATGCAGTTTTTTGGTATTGAAACAATAATGAATTTATCTACAGATGGCGCCTGGAGATCCGTACGAAAGGGAACAAAAACGGTTGTTAGAATTGTTCAATGAAGTTGAAACTCCGGAATCTAGTGAAGATCCATATGCTGATGATGGGGAATACGGGTCCGACAAGGACTACTATCCTATAGACGACGTCTATAGGCGTTCTGTCACTCAACAACATTGTACATACAACCGCATTGACACTACGCCCATAGGCAATGTATGAGAATAAGCAGTGTCATTTAGGAAGAAATTCTTAACTTGTACTGTCCACCAACGTGTTAAGCATTGTATGTTTGACGTTTTGCTATCAATGGCAGACCACCTTAGGGTATATTGACGGTAGAAAAAATATTCATAGCCCTAAAATGTGTTATAGGGTTGTAGATCTTCGACCGAACAAGGGTTAACTCCCCATAAAACTTTTCCATTTACCTTTCGAAGTAGTTCTATCTTTCGATTTATTTTTTCGTATTTTTTTTCCTCTCCTATCTACTTTTTAACTTTAGTTGTAACTTATTTTGTAAGTGCTTCCTGGCTCTGTAGACGTAGTTCCGCCTTTTCCGATAGGGAAAGTTATAAATCATTGGATCATAGAGTATGTACCTAGTCGTAGCAAAATAAGTCTTCGATAGTCATCGATCAAGAAGTTGATTAATGAAATAAATGAAAGTTGATAAATTGGTTGGTATTTAAAACAATACAGAATTTGAAAAAAATAGCTTGTGTTCATTCTTAGTACAGAAAAATGATTTGCAATGATAGGCTTAAATAAATAAAAAATCTACCCTGAAACCGACGTGAATTCCCATCCCCAGCCCCCATCTGGCAATACCGATAATCTTACTAATATTATAAACACGAAAGTTTGTAAGTATGGATTAATCTTGGTTACTCTTTCACGCTGCAACGATTTGACAACAAATTGAAATTTGGAACATCTATGTTCCAAATTTCAGCTTATAACCCGAATTAACACATAAGCTACTTTTTATCCCGGAAAAATTCGTCGTTCCTACAGGATTAGTGAAAAACCGAAATTCACGCGGGTGGAGCAGCGGGCAACAGCTATTATTGAATGAAGTGTACTATTTCCTTTCATTACCACATGATGATTACCTAACCTAGAGGGTTTAGTACAGGTTTTTATACGAATTTCGTTTGTGCGATGCGAGTTGACTCGAAATTCGTACAAAAACCTGTACTAACCCTGCAGGGGTTAAATGCTTGGGGTGTAGTGAGACGTGAGTTATCTAAACATTAAATTTTAAGAATGATTCTAATTTTGTATGTATTCAGCCTTTCGTAAGTACATATACAGTATACGAGTGGGGAGAGGCTGCCGGTAATGTAGACTAATCCGAGATTAGGGCGAGCTACGGAAAATGGAGACGAAACGAGCGACTTTTACTAAGTGTGCCTTGGATTCCTGACTGATGAACAGAATAAAAATCAAACTACAAGATTTAAGACTTATTTCGTGCTTTAGAGACGATAAATTATTTTGTAATGTTAGACGGAACCACGATTTTAGCGATTGATATTTCTACCTTATTGCATAGGCCGTGGTCGCGGCAGGAGTGCAGTGTAGCCAAAGATGAAGTATTACGCTACGCTGAGAAGACGGGAAATAAGCCAAAATTTTCTCAAATATGGCGTCGCGCTTCCTTACCGCCCCAACATTTCGGTACCGCTGACAGATAGCGCTGTCGTTCGCTTAAATTAGCGCCATTTTACATTTTTAACAAATTAAAAATGATGCCTAAAAATGAGCCTAAAAATACATGCGTGACGTCAAAGTGCTGATCCTTTATATTATGATTAATCAATGGTGCAAACATTGGTAAACTCTCTCATAATCGGAAGAGACAGTAGCATCAACTCGAGCGCAGGATTGACGGCTTAACGTGCTCTCTGAGATACGGGGGTGAAACACCGCTAATTTCCAAACTCGGGGCTGATATCTACAAAGATTTTTTGAGAGAGCCGAGTTCTATTTCTTAGCCCCATCGACTTGCCATACCGTACCATATAGATGTTTCAATCCACGAAGACGCGCCCCACTCTGTCTGTCTGAGTTTGACAGCATTCATCGTTGAACGAAATATCTATACCGTTGTTGAAATGTGGTTACCGTTTACGGGGTAAATAAATATTAGCGACGTAAGTTACGACAGGGAAAATCAATTGATGTCGTTGGTTCACCCTCATTAATTGACGGGAAGTAATTTCCTACGGCTTTCGAAAAACAAATAATGTTACTGCAAACAATGATTGCCCATAATAATATGAGCTGTATTAATATTGAATAACCGAATAATAAATACAGAAATTATTGTCACTGTCAATCATATTTAGCGTACAAAAGCGTGTTAAATACCTATATATCTATGTAGAAAGTGTAATGTTTCTAATTTAGGATTCTATAATTATTTATTTGGTTATGAGAAAGCAAACCTCACTGTTTTATAACTAAAACAACGGTAATATATTATATTCAATATATTATATTTATATATCCTATACCTTTAAACGAGCAATTCTTGTGTATATATATATATATATATATATATATGTGTATGTATATTTCTATATAATCTAAATCTCGGAAACGGCTCCAACGATTTTCATGACATTTAGTATACAAGGGGTTTTGGGGGCGATAAATTGATCTAGCTTGGATTCATTTTAAGAAAATGTCGTATTTACCAATAAAAATATACAAATCTATACATGACATCTATTGGCGCTTAAGTAAAACTATTACAGTAAACTCCTGCTGACATGAACCTAGGCTAATAACTTATACATTATATTGTATTTACTTAAAAATATACAGAAATAGGGTTTTTGCTTTCGTCTTGTTTTAACAACCCATTGAAGGTTGCTAACTTATAAACTGAACGATACAGAATAAGCCCAAGCATTTGGATGATAAAGCAAAAGTAATAATATTATCTATCTGCATAAACGATTTAAGTAGCTGGAATTGAATTAACGCAAAAGGGTTTAAAACAGGCGAGTAAACCAACGTTTAAATCACAGTGGGTGAGAAAGGAAAGAATATTTTTTATTTTTTTTCTTAGCCCTACAAAAGAAATATAATTGTAACGATAATTTCGCTCTCAGCGCTCCTTCTCTATAAATAGCTATATAGAGATAACTCCTCTAGATATATTAAAATAAATACCGTGTAACTCTGTAGCTCAAATAATTAACTCCTATTTAAGGCTAGTTCTATTTATTGTAAAATACAAGAGCACTAAATATTATTCGACGGTAATATGTTTTATACCGAATGAAATCCCGTGAGAAATGGAACCTCCATTAAATGTGGAGTTGCTAATAAACTGAACATTTAAATACTAGATTACACTGCGGTTATTGGCAATAAAACCGCAGGTAGTGAAATATATACGCCCGATGTGTCTAATGTACCAAAATCAAAGCGCTAAATCATTACCTAAATCATACCTATAGCTATACATCTTTACCTATATTACTCAGGATAGAAAAGTTCGATAGCAACTCAACTTTCACAGAGCCTTTTGGTTCCAACATTCTTTTCCACCCTCCCTTTAACACGACTGCCCAAAAAAGGAGTGTAATGTTTTTAGGGTTCATGTACGTATGTAGGTAAGTTTCCTTACTCAATGGTCTCCCTGGTGCAGTAGCGCTCACTGGACTGGGAGGTCGCAGGGTCGATTCCTCCATGGACCAATTGGCTCAGGTCTGATCTGCTGAAAGGCTTTGACGTAGCTATAGTTACCACCCTATAAGCAGAGATGCACTGCTAAGAGATTAAGCGTTCCTGCGCGAAATTGTGTAAAAACCGCTAGAGGTGAGTTACTTACGCCTTCCAAGTTGTATTACAGATTATTTTTAGATAACATCTTCAGCTGCATCATCAGTTGAGATTGCACTTTATCGTTACTTTACTCGTAGGTACTCGTGGCACTCAAACATGAAAGCCCTGAATATGATTCTAACATGGGAACCAGGCTATCACTGCTTCTGAGTAACTGAGTAAGTGATTCTTAGTATGAAAAATTAAATCTTAGCAAATGGAGATACTTCTATCAGCATGAGTTTCCTTATGATAAAAGTAGGAAACGAAAACCCATTTTTTTTTCCTTTTCATATTCCAGGCCTAAATCGATTCAGGTATTATTTCCTAAAATCAGCATATTAAATATGTGCTTCTCAGGAAAAATGAACCTCAAACAACAGAGTCAATAAATCCACAGTTGGGTCTACAAAAAGGTTAAAGCCAAAGCTCCGGGCAGTCTTTCATAAAGCTTGCTAACCTATTCGTATTACCGAACTGGTTTATTACTCTGTACGTTGCCGGGAAAATATTTTATTGCAAAATGAAACGTAAGAAGAAAAACCTTTTAAAAGTACCCCGATACACATTGATGTTTTTATTTACAAACTGAAAATTTTTTACTTCGTTTTAAAATTGTATCTCTCATTTAAAATATCACTGTTTTGATAGCACGTAACCATGAAGATCCAAGAGGCTGCACGCGACTTAAAAAGTGTGGCAATAAATACTCTGTCAATGTTCGCATAACCGAGCCGTCGCTACACAATTTTTCACGCACACTAGCATCCGCGCACCATACAAATGTCAAACTGACACACTAAGGCTGCCTGTCCATTGACGCGGAGAGAGGCAGCGGAGCGGAGAAACGAAGAAATATTAACCAATAGGATTGCATGAAATCTCCGCTCCGCTTTAGTGGAAAGGGATTTGCGAGCTAGTTTAAAAAGGCACTGATTTAAAGAGGCAGTTCTAAATAGCAGTTTTGATAAGTTAAAAATTAAAAATGGCATGTTTAATAACCTAGTTTAGCAGTTAAAACTAAGCAGTAAAGTAAACAAAAATGAGTAATAAAAAATAATGAACTGGATCAGTGAATATATAATTGAGCAGGAAAATAATTAAATGGGTGGTAAAAAAAATTGAACGAGCGGTTACGTGTGGGCAGTAAGAAATCGGAATTTGTTTAATTGGGGGTTGCATTTGAAATACGCATCTGGATTTATGGGGTGGGGGTTGGAGGGGGGGTGAGGGGGGAGGGTAGGAACCCTCCCCACCATCCCCCGCGGCGCGGAAACCTATAATTTTTTTTTTTTTTTTTTTTTTTGAGGTTATATGTTAACTTTATATAAGAATTTACGACTATAGCCTAAGAAAAAGTGGGGGGCCTAGGAAAACTCCTTAGCCGTCACCTTTTTCCCCTCCAAGAGCATGTCGACGGAGCCCCGCTTCGCGGGGCTCCTATTTCTGGGTGGTCAAAAAAGGAAAATAACCTTAACCTAATTACCTATAGGTGTACATTGTTGGTTGGTTCTGAGATAGTAAAATAATACAACAAATATTTAATTAATTATTTATTGAATATTGTAAACATGTTTCACAACGTTGATTAATTTCATAAATGGATCTCTTAACTTTATATAAGAATTTACGACTATAGCCTAAGAAAAAGTGGGGGGCCTAGAAAAACTCCTTAGCCGTCACCCTCTTCCCCTCCAAGAGCATGTCGACGGAGCCCCGCTTCGCGGGGCTCCTATTTCTGGGTGGTCAAAAAAGGAAAATAACCTTAACCTAATTACCTAAAGGTGTACATTGTTGGTTGGTTCTGAGATAGTAAAATAATACAACAAATATTTAATTAATTATTTATTGAATATTGTAAACATGTTTCACAACGTTGATTAATTTCATAAATGGATCTCTTAACTTTATATAAGTATTTACGACTATAGCCTAAGAAAAAGTGGGGGGACCTAGGAAAACTCCTTAGCCGTCACCCTCTTCCCCTCCAAGAGCATGTCGACGGAGCCCCGCGAAGCGGGGCTCCTATTTCTGGGTGGTCAAAAAAGGAAAATAACCTTAACCTAATTACCTATAGGTGTACATTGTTGGTTGGTTCTGAGATAGTAAAATAATACAACAAATATTTAATTAATTATTTATTGAATATTGTAAACATGTTTCACAACGTTGATTAATTTCATAAATGGATCACCGCTCGCTATGATCTGCCGAACTATTTATCGAACCGCTCATTCCATCATTTTTACCGCTCATTCAGTTATTGGACTGCTAAATTATTTTTAGAATTGATATTGTATGATAAAATAACCGACTAATTGATTCTTTATTACTGTTCATGTTTTACTGTCGCAATAATTAATCAACCGCCATTAAATTAAATAACTGCTCAATATGTTTTCCAACTGATCATAATAACATCTCGAATATTTAAATAACAGCTCAAAAAATTAGTTCCCGTTTAAAAATTCATACATTATCGGAAGCGGCACGTGGTAGCGGTGCGAGGTAGCGGTGCGAGGCGGCGGAGCGGAGCGGCGGAGCGGGGCAGCCGAGTGAGCCGGCGCGGCGGCGGGGAAACGGCCCGGTCTCGGGGGCGGGGGTATAGGATATTGGGATAGTATGCCGCTGAAGTTTGACTAATACGTACGTGCGCTTGGTGTAACGAAGAGTTTTGAAAAATGGATGAAAGACTCATCGAAAGCGTTAAAAAGTTTCCTTGCCTGTGGGACACGAGTTCGGAATTTTATAAATGTAACGAAACAAAGGATGCTGCATGGAATGTAATCATTAATGAAGTGAACATAAAAGACGGTAATTATATATTTTTATTAAAATAAATATCATAGCATACACTTCTTGCACACTTTACTTAATAGAACTTTAGTTTTTTTCTAATTGTTGATTGAAATTCGTGACGAAATGCGAGTATCTTGCCATGGAACTTTCCCCTGATTATTGAAATAAGAACAATACATTTCTCGAACTTGATAACCTTCGTTTCTATAATGTGTTTCTATTCTGTTACCCATTGAGATTAATATCTGCTCCTTGTTATTTTCGTTACTGTTTAGGTAATCAGGTTGTCGATCAATTAAATAATTGTGCAACACACATGTTGCTTTTATTATTTTATCAACGGTTTCGATTTTGCATTCGAAATCTTTATGATACACGTACCACTTTCGTGCCAGTACCCCAAAAGTTTCTTCAACAATGCGACGTGCCCGTGACAAGCGGTAATTAAATACTCTTTTTTCTGAATTCAGTCCATCACGGGGGTATGGCCTCATAAAATTTTCCATTAATGGAAAAGCTTCGTCTCCTATAAATACAAATGGCAATGGCTCTCCGTCCTGATAAAGTGGTACGGGCTGAGGTAAATTTAACCTCCTCTCTTTTAGGCGTTTTCCGAAAATGCTGTCGTCAAAAATTCCTGCATCTGAAAACCTTCCCATAGATCCTACATCAACCATTATGATTTTTCTTCTGGCATCAGCTAAACACATCAAAACTACAGAAAACCTCTTTTTATAATTGAAAAATGAAGACCCTGATTTCGAAGGAGCCTTGATATATACATGCTTGCCATCAAGAGCACCTAAGCAATTTTTGAATTGCCATAGGTCATCAAAATCCTTTGCAATTTTTTTCCAGTCGTTTTCTGTTGGTTCTGGCATAACATATGGTTGCAATACGTTCCAAAGAACATCGCAAACTTCTTCTATAATACGTGACACACTTTTTAATCCAATCCTGAAATTCTCTGCTATCCCCGTAAATGACTGGCCGGTTGCTAAATATCTGTAAAATAATAAAAAAAAACTTTTAACAATTACTCAAAACTAAATAAGTACCTAAATAAAAAATAATAACAGTTTTAACTTTTTAATTATGTGCATGTAATACTACAGTGATGTGTTTGTTACTTGTTTCAGTTACAACTGCCAAATACCGATGGAAACAACTTAGAGACAACCATCGAGATGCATTAAAACGACAAAATGCAACAAGGAGTGGACAGGCTAGAAGACAACGCAAGGAGTGGAAATATCAAAACGCCATGTCATTTCTTCTACCGTACATGTGTAACAGAGATCGAGCATCAAATTTTGAATCCTTAGAAGACTCGGCAAATGAGAATTCAAATCAGCCAAATATTGATGATAATTCTCAAGAATCAAGCGGTATCTTGCCATCAACATCAAATAATCCTACCTCTGTCAATTTTTCCGATGATTCGACAGCATCTGGTCCGATTCCATCCACATCGAGAAAAAGGAAGAACGATGAGATCCTAGATATATTGAGAAAAAATCAAGAAAACCGCGATCTTTTAAGACAAGAACGTATGGAAGTTAAAAATATGATGGGAGCCAAGGACAAGTATGATGAAATAGACTCTTTTTTCTTAAATTTGGCTGCGTCAACAAAAAAGTTGCCATATTATTTACAACTTCAAATTAAAAAAAATTGTTTTAATGCTGTAATGACAGCTGAAGAAACTAATTTGCAACAGTCCTGGTATTCTCCGAATAATTATGGTTACTCTACAAGCTCAACACCAACATCAGGCAATATAAATATCAGTAATAATACTGCAAATTCTTCACATGTTGAAGAAACTGAGGCTACTACTGAACACTCATCAACATTACCACAAAATAACTACAATATATCTACTGCTACCGCTTCAGATGTTCCAGAAACTCAGAACACTGGAAGAACTGGAACGCCTGTAGTAGAGCTAACAGGTTCGGAGGAAACTGCAGATCAATATGTGGATAACAATATTAATTTCAATTTTTGAATTATTTTTCAACTTAGAAAATTAATAAAAGTTACTTTGATTTTAAAATGAGTACTTACTTTAAACACACTGCTAACCTTTCACAGCTACTGATGGAATTTCGGAAGTTTGAGTCCTGTTTCTGAATATATGGTTGAACCAGAGAGTGCAGTTCATGAAAAGTAGATCGAGAAACTCTATAAGAATTTTCGAAAGTTTCTTCATCAGCAGTTCGGAAAAAAGTATAATATTCACCGTGTACTGAACGATACTTGATATGATTTCTTAACCAAAATCTATGCTTTCTTATAGAATTATTAATATAGTATGTTGTAAGTAATTCGGTTTCTTCCGAGTCCAACATTTCTTCCTCGAGCAATGTGAGGTAGTAACATTTTAACTTTTGCGTCGACAACATGTCTGTTTTCCGTAATATTTCGCGTATGACTGAGCTGACCACCCGCCGCCCTCCGCTCAAATGACTCGTTGCGTGAACTCGGCCTAGCTCCGCACAGTCCGTAACTCCGCTCCGCAATACTCGCTGGCTCCGCACCGCTGTCTCGCTCCGCGTCAATGGACAGACAAAGTCCGCAACTCCGCTCCGCAATACTCACGCGCTCCGCACCGCCGGCTCGCTCCGCTCCAATGGACAGGCAGCCTTATGCCGGCGCCAGACATAAGTTCACAGAAGTGATCAAGTATGTGCTCACATGTGTGGCACGGGTATTTGATACTATTGTCACATATTTGATCACTTATGTGCGCTTTGCCGGTCCGTGTCGGTTTTTTTAGCGCACATCAAAGAGATCAAAGTCCAAATATTTGTGTGCCTGCCACACTACGCGAAGTCCAGTTGCGCGAGCGTCGCCGTGGAGAGCTGTCGTGCGAAAAAATGGAGTGGAGTAACGAGAGCGTTTTCGAATTTATAGAATTGAGCCAGATATATGTGATCCGAAACGAAAAGGGCACAAAAATATATAAATAATTACACGCACATAAATAATATAAGCAAACAGTATCGACTAAATCGTCGTCCATGTTTTGCGAAGTCTATTTAAAAACTGTGAGCTCAAAGAAGTGAACAAATCTTTGAACACATATCTGGCAGATACAACAACATGTGAGCAAATGTATGAGCAAAGTCTTCAAAGAAGTGATCACTTCTGTGAACTTATGTCTGGCGCCGGCATTACAATACAAGAAAAAATTGCCGCACTCAAGGAGCTGTCGTTGTTAGGTTGGGTTCTATCTAGTCGGAGCGCGAGCGACAACCTATTATAAATCTATGCACACAACATAAGAATATTATAGAATACGCGTGTACTATTTACTCTAATATTAGACTGACTGACTGATTTATCAAAGTAGAACTAAACCCACAAGACTAATCGGGTTGAACCATATAACTAGTCCAGCCATAAGTTCTGTTACAAATGAAAATGCTTTTTTTTTAAATGAAGTAATGTAATATTAATAAAATTTATACCTACAAATTTATTAAAGTCTCAGCAATAAATAAAAAAAAATTATATTCGAAATTGCCACCTTTGGCTTTTATACAGGCCTTTTATCTGTTTGACCACGAATCTATGGATTTACGAACTGTTTTCAAGAGAAATTTTGCCACTGCTTGCTCCAAAGATTTTTTAAGAGACTCAATGTCACCGTGTCGTTTAGAGCACGCCATGTCCTCTAAAACTGACCATAATTTGAGGTCTAAAGGGTTGAGGTCTGGGCTAGATGAGGGCCAGTCTTCAGCTCTTATAAAGTCCGGAACATTGGTTTCAAGCCAGGCTTGGGTAGTTCGTGCCCTGTGACGGTGCAGAGTCCTGTTGGAAAGTCCACGGTATATTTTTAAAAAGAGTATTGCTGAGAGGTTTCACTAACATGATCCAAGGCTGTATCAGTGGCGTAGCGTGTGATTTCGCCGCCCGGGGCCAAACCTTAATATGCCGCCCCCCTTGTTTTCAGTCTTCCGGGTAAAACGGGACCCTATAACTAATAAAATGGAAAATTCTTTCCAAATAACCAACTTCAAATGACACTACAAAGAGTGAAATAATTTTTAATGTTCACCAATTCGAAATAATTTTCCATTTAATTTTTTACTTTTTTGTGGAAAACAGCAAATGCGCAAGGCATTGCAAAACAATGCCCAAATCGCTTGAAGTGTGCTTCTAAAATCTGAAGAGTTCCCTCAATTTTTCTGAGATTACATCATCAGATCCTGACTTGATGACTACAGTCATTACTTGATGACTGCAAGCAAATGCAATAGTAACTATAAAAATACCCAAATCCCTTCAAGTATACTAGCAAAATTTAAAGGGTTCCCTCGATTTCTCCGGGATCTCATCATTAGATCTGGGAAGTATACCCTTTCAAACAAAAACAGAATTTTCTAATTGGTCCACGCGTCTTCGAGTAATCGGGGAACATACATAAAAAAAAGATGGGCGCCGCCAGGATTTCTTTGAGGGTGATGCATAGCTGGATCTACACTTATAATTCCGTTTCATTAAAATATTGTTTCACAGGCATTTAACTTTAAATTATGACGTAAATTTGTCAGCGTACTCATCATGGACGTACCCAGCAACTTTTAAGGGTGGGGAAAAAGCATGGAGTACTTTTACAGGCTGAACTTGCAATAGTCGAATTTTCAACGTCGCAGTATCCTTGAACCTAACTTATTGTGAAGATCGAGGAAAATAAAGTCGGTTTACTGACGATAGTTGAACGTGACAACGTCTTCTTTGTCGCTCGTTCCGCGCTGGCGAGGTAACGCCGGTAGCGCCGCATGAGCGAGGTAACGCCGGTAACGCCGGATGAGTCATGTTTTTGACGTGACAACGTCTTATATTTCGATAGAGCCGGTTGCACGCACGAAAAAACATGACTCATGCGGCGTTACCGGCGTTACGGTAACGCCGCATGTAAGGCTTGAAGTGCAAGCGAGAGCGCGGAACGAGCGACAAAGAAGCACAATCGTGACGTTGTCACGTTCAACTATCGTCAGTAAACCGACTTTACAGACCACTAATTTTTTTCGTGCGTGCAACCGGCTCTATCGAATTATAAGACGTTGTCACGTCAACAACGTCGAAAATTTAACTTTTTTTACGTTTTAACTTAATTTTGTTTTCTTTGTTGATTTGTTATCCACCTATAGCATATTTTAAATTTTCAACTATGGTTCATGAGATAGAGCCAAGTGACAAACTGAAATTTTGCCGAAAAGCAGTTAAGAGCGGATGTTTATACTTGAGAAAAAATATATCAGCAAACGCGAGCGAAGCGAGCGAAAAATTTCTTAAGTTTTCTCAGATTAAGTCACTTTTTATTTATTTTCCGTATGCCGCCCTTTCGTATTCGCCGCCCGGGGCGGTGGCCCCCCCCCGCCCCCCCATGCTTTTATTGCCATGCATGCCAAAAGCATTAGCATTAACATTATCATTAGCATTATCGTTAGCATTATCATAAGCATTAGCATTAGCATTATCATTAGCATTATCATTATCATGATCATTAGCAATATCATAATCATTAGCATTATCAGTATCATTATCATTAGCATTATCATTCTCATTAGCAATATCATTATCATTATCAGTATCATTATCATAAGCATTATCACTATCATTAGCATTATCATTAGCACTATCGTTAGTATTATCATTAGCATTATCATTAGCATTATCATTAGCAATAACATTATCATTAGCATTATCATTATCATTAGCATTATCATTATCACTATCATAAGCATTATAGTTAGCATTATCGTTAATATTATCATTAGCATAAGCATTATCACTAGCAATATCATTATCATTAGCACTATCATTATCATTAGCATTATCATTATCATGATCATTATTATTATCATAAGCATTATCATAAGCATTATCAGTTCACTCCCGGCTCGCGTAGTGAGGTGACGTGTGCGCCGACAGGTGCGTGATCACTGTACCAACACAGCGCGGGTGTATTGTTTTTTCTTATATTAATAGACGATTTCATTCTAAAATGGCAAAGTGCGCAAAATGTAACAAACTAGTTAACAGAAAAAGTCCTGGATTGCAGTGTGGAAAGTGCAATAAGTGGATGCATTCGTCATGCGCTTCAATAAGTAATGATCAACTAGCAGCGTTATACACTACCGAAGCTGCAGATTGGAAGTGCCGCGGATGCATTGGCTCCGCGAAACAAAAAAGAATATCGGTAATTCTACCAGACGAGGACGAGGACAACACGGATACGGACTCGGTTACTCCGGGACCGGGACCCACCTTGGATGCCAATAGTCAAAAAATCTTAACCACCGTACTTGCAACAATCCGTAGAGAAATCAAGGACACAATACAAGAAGAACTAAAGAAAACTTTGCAATTTTATTCAGACAAGATAGATGACTATCAAAACACAATGGATAAATGTGAAGAAAAAATTAAAACAATGGAAAATCAATACAAAGACTTAAACAATAAATACTTACATATGAAGAATAACTATGAAGCCTTTTACATTAAACTCAATTCTATAGAACAAAACAAGTTGGAGAACACTCTAGAGATATGCGGAATTCCGAGAGAAGAAGGTGAAAACCTTATCGAAAAAACAAACAAAATAGGAGAGATTATAAAACAGGATAGTACTGACGTCGTGAAGGTGTTTCGAAAGGAATACAAAGCGCCTGCAGCACGTAAGAGGAATTCCTCAACTGTGGTGGTGCAGCTGCGTGAGGGTCGGAGGGACCAGTGGCTCGACGCAGCCAAAACCTCGACGATAACCCCGAGACACATCGGCCAGGATGGTGATGGAAGGATATATCTAAGAGAAGCCCTAACGCCAGCGACTGCATATCTGCTGTGGAAAACCAAGTCGGAATTGAAGGATACCAACATAGTGCAGTTTGTGTGGTGTAAACGGGGAAATATTCTGATTAGAAAATCAGAAAAAGACAAAATTCATATAGTTAGATCCGAAAACGACGTGGAGAAGTGGGTAACTTCGATGCGAAAGGACTCAGAGGTTTGAACTATCTAACCATACTTACTTATCATATTATTTACCTACAATATTTATATGGATAGGTACAACTCTAATATATCAGAAGGAAGTTACGACTCGTGGAATGACTTCTTGGATTCTCTTCCATCGCAGCATAAGGGCCTCATCACGCTCACTGTTAATATAAGATCCATGCTAATTAATTTTTCTTATTTAGAATATTTAATAACGAATAGTCGTCGCACGGTAGACCTGATTATCATATGTGAAGTAAATATACGAGACTCAACAAAAAACTTATTCGAGTTGCGTAACTATAACATGTATACTAACTTAAGAAAATTTCGTAGGGGAGGCGGTATTATGGTATACGTTCACAAAAAATATAATTTTACGAGGATAGCATCAACTACTCAGTTTTTTGAAACAGTAACGGGATACATACGTGTAAACGACAAATATAAGTTAGGCGTGTGCGCTGTGTACCGCCCACCTGATACGTGTAGGAATAGTTTTATAAGTGAACTATCGTTACATATCACTAGGACGGCGGATAGGACTGATTTACTAATCGTAGGCGACATGAACATAGATCTAAAGAAACTAAATACCTCAAGTACAAACTACCTAAACAAAATGTCCGAGTTGGGACTCAGCTGCGGTATTTCGCAATATACCAGGGTTGAACCGCAAGGACTAAATAATATCTCGAAATCATGCATAGACCATATTTTTACGCGGATGGCATGCGCGCGACCTGTGTATACCGCTGTCCTTAATGATCAAATAGCCGATCATAAAATATTAGGATGCTCGCTTACGGTGCAAGCGAAAGACGTGTGCGCGCAAGGCCACCGACGTTGCACTAAATGTACTTATACTAATATGAATACACCGCGATTGGTTTCTGTACTCAATAGCAAAGATGTTTTACAAGAACTGCGTCAGGTGGACTGGAGCGCAGCGCTCGCGCTGAAATCGCCGAACGAAGTGTATGAATTCATACAAAGGCAATTTAATACCGCTTATACTAAATGTACACGAGTTATAAAATCAAATTGTAATAAAAGAAATAATTGTAAGTGGGCGAATAAGAAAATGCTTAAAATGTGTGACCAGAAAAAAAGGTTATATCTACTTTGGAAAAAAGATCCAGATGACATAAATAAAAAAATTTTGTATAATAAATATAGGAATAAAACAAATAAATACATAAATTACATAAAAAATAATTATATAAAAAAAGAAATTAGTAAAAACTTTAAGAATTCAAAGGAATTATGGAGAATTATAAATGAAATTTGTGGTAAATTTAGAGTATCAATCGACGATGTTTTGTTAAATTCATTTAAATTAAATAAACTAGATTTATCTAACAGTTTCGCAAAAGAATTTGAGAAAAATGTAAATTCTATATCAGTATCATGTAACAACTATTTTTATTTAAGTTCGATAGGGTCTGAGGAGGGAGAAGTGGCAATGAGGATGGAGAGGGCGACAAATGACCAAATTTTTAAAATAATTAAGAACTTAAACGGAAAAAAAAGCCCAGGCTACGATAAAATAAGAGCTTCGGATATTAAAGCTATAAGCAAAGAAATAACACCTGTCATGACACATCTTATAAACACATGTATTTCGTCATCTACCTACCCAGATCCCTTAAAAATAGGAATAATTCGACCCATCTATAAAGGAGGGAGCCATAGGGATTTTAACAACTATCGACCAATAACTATATTGTCCTGCATTGACAAGATCATTGAAAAGTATATTGGCGATAAAATCAATTTCTTCTTACAAAATCACAATATTATTAACAAGAAACAATATGGTTTTCAAAAAAATAGGAATACTTCACAACTCTTATGTCAATTTACAAATGAAATCAACGAGTACTTGAATGAAAAAAAGCATGTACTCGTTGTTTTTATTGATTTTAGCAAAGCGTTCGATTTATTGGTATACGATACGCTATACCTAAAATTAAAACAATGTGGAATACAGGGAACCCTCCTCGAATGGTTTAGAGATTATCATCGAAACAGACTCACACATGTTAAAATTGATAATACGTTCAGTGACGGAATCCGAACGACCAAAGGAACAGCCCAGGGTTCGATTCTTGGCCCTACCGAATACTTAATGTATGTTAATCAGATGTGTAACCTATTCGGGGAAGGTTCCGTGTATCAGTTCGCGGATGATACATGTTTGATTGTTGCCAGAAAGGATCTGCGGGCGGCCGAGCGACTTATGCAAGCTAATTTTGACACCCTATGTAAATGGGCGCATGATGTAGGTTTAGTTATAAATACAAAAAAAACGAAAGCAATGCACATACACACGGCCCATAATAAAACATCTCATAAAGTTTCAATAGTGGCTCATACGCACGACTGCCTTCATGGCAACATACAACCGTGTATCTGCCCGTCGATTGAACTGGTCAATGAACACATGTATATTGGTCTTAAAATTGATCATCGATTTAACTGGCAACCTCATATTGATTACATCTGCGATAAATTAAGAGCTATCCTAAGTAGATTACATATCCTTAAATTTAAACTTCCCTACAGTACGCTGAGATTGCTATACCTAGCACTGGCAGACTCAATTATTGATTACGGCAGTAGCAGTTATGGAAGAACTTTTAAAAGCTATCTGGCACGTATATTCAACTTACAAGTAAGACTACTGAAAACCATAGTACCTAAAACAATTAAAAGTAAATTCTCAAATGACTATAACGAATTATTCAAATATTGTAAACTGCTGCCAGTGCACAGTAAAGTAAAATTGGCGGTACTTAGGGAAGAGTATGAAAATATCAAAGATATCAAGAGTATAGAACGAAATAAAAATTTACGCAAACTAATAAACTACAAAAAATATAATTTACCTAGAACTAATAATATCCACGGTAGTAGAAACTTTAAATACACATTACCTAAAATTTTAAATAATCTGCCTCATTCCCTGCTTAGTAAAATATCTAAAAAACATTTATTTTTAAGGCAATGCAAGAGGCACTTCCTGGACATAGGTGCCTCTTCATGTGAAAGCATTGTCTAGGAAGTGCCTTTTGCAGTAATTATGTAGAATTAAATTAGATTTAATAAGTATAAGAATTCATGTGAACTCGCCATCCTCACATAAACTACTTGAGTTTAAGAGGATGGCCAGTATATCTTGATAAAATATATGTTTTTTGGAATGTCTTTGAACAATAAATTAAAAAAAAAAAAAAAATTAGCATTATAATTAGCATTAGCATTATCATTAGCATTATCATTAACATTATCATTGGCATTATTATTAGCATTATCATTATCATTATCATTATCAGTGTCATTATCACTATCATGATCATAATCATTAGCATTATCATTATGATGAGCATTATTATTATCATGATCAATAGCATTATTATTAGCATAAGCATTATCATTAGCATTATCATAAGCATTATCATTATCATTAGCATTATCATTAGTATTATCATTATCATGATCATTAGCATTATCATTAGCATTATCATTATCACTATCATTAGCATTATCGTTAGTATTATCATAAGCATTATCATTATCATTAGCAATATCATGATAATAAGCATAATCATTATGAATAGTATTGTCATTATCATTAGCATTATCATTAGCATTATCATTATCATTAGCATTATCATTGGCATTAGCAATATCATTATCATTATCATAAGCATTATCATTAGCATTATCATAATCATTAGCATTATCATTATCATTTGCATTATCGTTAATATTATCAGTAGCATTAGCAATATCACTAGCAATATCATTATCATTATCACTATCATGATCAATATCATTATCATTAGCATTATCATTATGATGAGCATTATCATTATCATGATCAAATAATTAGCAAAATCATTATCATTAGCATTATCATTAGCATTATTATTAGCACTATCGTTAGTATTATCATTAGCATTATCATAAGCATAATCATTATGAATAGCATTATCATGATCATTAGCATTATCATAAGCATAATCATTATCATTAGCATTATCATTAGCATTATCATTAGCATTATCATTAGTATTATCTATATCATTATCATAAGCATTAACAATATCAGTATCATAAGCATTATCATTGGCATTATCATTAGCATTATCATTAGCATTATCATTATCATTATCATTAGCATTATCATTAGCATTAGCAATATTATTATCATTATCATTAGCATTATCATTAGCATTATCATTGTCACTATCGTTAGTATTATCATTAGCGTTATCATTATCATTAGCATAATCATTATCATTAGCATTAACAATATCATTATCATTAGCATTAGAGCAAAACTGTGTTCTGCAAATTAGATTTCCAAGCATGAATATTACAAATCTAAAAATAGATTATTCTACTACTATACTTTTATCAAACCGATAACTAGGATGATATGTATTTAGTATGTTGTTGTCTGTATTTGGTTCTAAGCACAAAGTTGTATTCAACGGTCAACCGTATCCGTAGCTTCTTGATATACTTTAGCTGAAGTTTTCACTCCTTTTTCACAAAAATGCAGTTTTGTGACTCCTTGATAAGACACGCCCCACCAAACCATACTGACGCAGGATGATGACCACGTTGTACCTTCCCGACCAATTGAGCAGCTTTTTTAGAACTGTGAGCGTACACTTTATCATTTTGCTTATTGTAGTGTTCTTCAATCGTGAAAATTTTTTCATCGGTATAGAGGATATTTCTGTGCCTTTCACTTGCGTATCGCGGTCCAAGCGGGAATCTTCATTTCTCGTGATAAGATTTTTTGCTTCCTAATGGGGTTTCGACGAATTCTGGCTTTAACAGCATTAACAGCCTTTGTAGTTCTAACAGCACGCGGCCGCCCCGATTTTTTCTGGTACTCGACAGACGAAGTGTTGTTGTATCTGTTGATTGTACGATATACGAACATACGGCTGATACCAAGCTTTTGAAGTGTCTGGAATATGACAGACGGCTCCATGTGCAAGGCGATCACTGCAATCCTATTTTCTTTAATTTAACACCCCATTCCATATTGTAATTTGATAATGAACACGAAAAAGTATGTGAAATGGCGCGAAATCGAAAGAAGATTTTAAAATAATATACGTGTTCCAAATTCAAAATAATTAAAAAGCTGAAAAAAAGAAAAGTTTTTATGTAACAGTATTTATGGCCAGACTAGGTAGATAGAAACAGATAAAGGACATAGTTTTTTGAAGATTTGATGCATTGAGTGAAATGTAAATGGGAACAAAGACAAGTAAATAATGTAAAGGGAGTGAAGAAAATAAACGATCAAAAAATCAAATTTAAAAGCGCATCGGAATTACCAAAGTCATTTCCTTTCTATCGCCTGAAACCCCTACGGAGACTTGACTCGATTTTCCTAATAAAATCGTCACATCGACCCCCATTTCATTGTAGAAACTAGGTAAATGTAGGGGCCCGACAAACAGAACAGTAAAAACTAGTGAACTACGAGTGTTTACTGTTCTTTATTCTTTAGGTCTTTAAGACTTGGTGACGCTGTCTACTTCTTAGGTTCATGACTTACAGTGGTAATTTTTATGTGCTTTTTACTATCTGTAAAGTTGTAGAAGGGTCTACTTCATGACTCCTAATTATATTTGGAAGACTCTTTATTATATTAAATATCTGTACTTCTAATTACACGAGGGCGATAAGAAGGGCGATATAATAATCAAAATGTTAAACACACATTTTTTAGAATTTTTTTGGAATATAAACTTTTTTTACATAAGTACCCAATGTAAGTAATAAATAAGATTGTGTAAGAAATAAATAAGATATAATCTTTCTCACAGATTGTGAGTCCTCAAAAGTACTGCTGAAATCCTAGATATTGAAAGAATAGAAGCCCATGTCACTTTGTATGTCCTTACAATGCAACAATGTTGAAAAAGAATGCATCTAAAAGTAACCCCCATGTGAATTCAGAGTAATAAGATAAGATGGATCAATTATTCTACCAAATGTTGTATATATTATTTTAAAAATTTCATATCAAAATTAGTTTAAATGTTTGTTCCACTCGAACAAAAAATATTGAACATACAAATATTTGTCTTTAATAGGAATTTACGTACCAACTCTTAATCGTGGAAAAATCCAAACCATTCGCGGAATTTTTATAAAACTGAAATCCACGCTGATAAAATTGAATAAATAATAAATTATTGTTTAATTTAGATATTGTGATCAAATTTTATTTAAATTCAAATAAAATTAAATTCGAAGCATGAAAAGGCTTCAAAGCTCTATTAATAACACAATGTAGCTCGGACGAGCAAATAAATTAAAACTTGTTTGTTCATTATTGTATTCACTAATGAAGTATATTTCGAATTTGTGACTGTAATTTGAATTTTATTAGGAGTAGCTAATATCATCTGGTGGAAAGTTTTTATATTTATTTCGCACTAGCTATTGTGTCAAACGTTTTACTGTTATATTATACACCATCAGGAATTTAGAAACCCACTAATACACACGAACAATTAGTTAAATTGGTTGTGGGTTTAAACCACTATACCTACTAGTACGCTGGGCTCAGGTTAAAATGAAATTAAATTGCGTAAAATGAAGACGCTTGATTTTCGCCATTTTGGCGCTGATTGTGGCGTAACCTAGCGTGAGCGTTCATGGAACTAAAATATAATAACATTCAAAATGACGGTCACTGGCAACAAATATCGATTTAGTACCGTGAACCTTCGAGAGGGGCGCTTCAAATCGGCACAAAAAATTAATTGTCAATTGTATATAATGTTTGATCTAGCGTAATAGTATAACAGAGATCTGTGATATAACCAATAGAAACCAATAGCATGATTGACGCAAATCGTCCGCCCTTTATGCGGCAGTGTGCAACTTTTTATTTGTGTCGACAGGACTATTAAATACGTACAATCGTTTATGTAGTCGATGTGTAAAAACTCGTTACATAAACCGCACTCTGCCGGAAAACTATCGCACATAAAAATGTAGCCAAAGGTTTACGAGACCAGATTTGTGGGAAAGCTTCGCTGAATATTCATCAGATTTTTGTATTTTATTTGCAGGATGGAATATGCGTATAAAGGAGAGGATTGCAAGTTGGTGGCTGATAGGAATCAAATAAAATGGAAGAAGATGTGTTGTGTCAACCCTACATGTTTTGGGAAAAGGGCGAAAAAGAAGAAGGCACCCCTAGATCTCGAACCAGAATCACGAGGCTATATCTGCTCCAGGATAAAACCACAAAACTAGGGGAAAAGGGCGAAAAAGAAGAAGACACCCCTAGACCTCGAACCAGAATCACGAGGCTATATCTCCTTATGAAGGATAAAACCACAAAACTAGGGGCAATTAGCATTCCTGTGACATACCAGTAGGTATATCGCCCAAATAAAGTTTAAAAGCCTTGAGGCCGATCCTTTGGAAAGACAAAGTTCTCAAACGAGAAGAATCTGTCACGTACCTTTCTTTTAAGTGAATATTTAATGACTAATAAATTAATTTAAATTTAAAATTCATGAACAAAATAAGATGTACAAAAGCAGTTACCGACTTGATGTGTTAAAATTTTAAGTTAGCAGTTTAAATTATAACAATTTTTGGAACATTTTTATAAAGCTACAATCTTAGCATATTTTCCGCAAGTCTGAACACAGCTGCATAATTGAAAAGAATATTCTTTAAAGTTGGATAAAACTAATGAACTCTCTATTTGCACTATCGGCTATTATTATCTTAGTGGTAACGAACCGTAAGTATCTAGGGATCTGAATTTTAAGTAGTAGTCTTCTAACTTAATATAATATACTGAGATGAAACTTTTTATCCTCCCCTTGAGTATAGCTCTGTAGTTTTGTATTTTATTATGAAAATATGTTTAAATAACAAATTGAATAAATTATTATGTATGATTGTATATATTAAAATTGAAATTCTCTTTGTATTTTTACGAGCTTATGAAAAATCAAGTGCCTTTCAAATCACAATTTATATTAGGTACTTTACTGCGCCCGTGAAGGTCGTGTTTTTACAAATTGAGTTTTTACAAATTTAAGAATACCTTGATTTTTCCCGAGAGAAATGAGTGAAAGTTTCCAGGTTCGACTGTCCAAGTATTGAATCACGAAACATGGTTTTAACTGTGTAGATAAAATAACCTTATGTAGGTAAGAAATAAGAAAGGATATTATTTGCTCGCTCAGGATCACGATCATGAATCCTGAAACAAGTTTATATGAAACCTGTATCAACCAGGACCGCCCTTCTTTCAATGGGATGGTTTGAACAATGGGGGTATATATTTTAATTTTATCGGAAACACCCTGTCGACAGCAAGCGTAACTTGGAAAGCATACCAAGTAACATACTACTTCTGCCAAATTCAATTTATGGATTTAAAGCTTTGCTAAAATGTATGCGTTGCAAATAAAACATCTATGCACATCTGGCATTTTTTATACTCCACGACCCTGGACTCTCTTACAAAACCTGACCCATTTATGTAAATATGATCTAACCATACTGTATCTTATGTTTGGAAGTCCTGCTTTTGCATCCCGAACGTCCGAATTAATTCACTAGTCTAAGAGTTTAGTATTTAGAATTGTAAAGGTTTGACCATAACCCAAAACGCTGGTCAAGTGCAGATTGGATAAAGAATATTATTGGAATCTCGACATGTGGGTTTCCTCGCGATTGATTATAGATGTTGTCGTTACCCTTGAAGCAATATATGTTACATTAAATACATTCTCTTGTTAGGCAAGTAAATAGCATATATTGGGTTTTTTCTACTTAGGTTTTTAGTACTAGCTTGGAGTGTGGAAATTGGTGGTGTTTCATTCCCTTGACTCATAGAGCAACGATTGTTCATACCCTTGATCTCTCTCCGGTTGTGTTTGAGCTGTCAGCCTGCGACCGGCGCGGCGTTTACGCACAAATAAGTGTTGTGAATCCAGCAAAATGGTTTTGTAGAGATTGACCACCGTAACCAAACCAAATTGGTCAGGTCAGGAGGACATTATTATTTCATATAGCCGCAAACTCACATCACTCCGAAAAGACTGAAGTGCAATCCTGAATTCCGAACTGCAGTGCTAGACAATGTCACTTAAGCGTTTGGCGTTAACGCTAGTCAAAAGTATGGACAAAACAAATGACTGTAGAAAAACCACGACATTAATTAACTAAACACGCTGTGTTTGATACTGTCGGCCGTCAATTGTCAAGCGAAGTACGCTAAAGTTATCTACAAGCTTCGCGAGAACGCCAGCGAGCGTTGAAGTTAGCGTAGTTAATTATTCAAACACAGCGTGTTTAGTTAATTAATGTCGTGGTTTTTCTACAGTCATTTGTTTTGTCCATACATTTTTGTCGACTAGCGACTAGCGTTAACGCCAAACGCTTAAGTGACATTGTCTAGCCCTGCTGGTCTGGTCTATAAATCTTTATCATTAGTTATATTAACGGCGTAGATGGTCGTTTCAAGCGACTTGTGACCTGCAATTTAAAAACTATGTTTAACTTTCAAATGTCATGTATTTTGAGTTTTTAATCTAAATTCATTGTAAAGATTTGATTAAATTTCCTCGATTGTTCTCCCAAAAGTTGCTTCAAATCTTCCTCTTTAACATAAATCTTTAACACAAAGGTACAAAATACGTGGTTGTAAGGGAGTTCGTCCTGATTGATCTCGGCGTATGATAGTTGTATACCGTTGCCCGCAATGTCGTAGGATATATTTTCCGCAGTGGATATTATGGTATAGCAATACTATAAATTATTTATCAGCAGATATCAATAAATATGCCGAGATTTGATGACCTCCTAGATACTTCGTTTCCTCGTTTCTTTTGTTCACTTCCAAGTTGCCGAAATTCATATTTATTTAATAACATTGAAACACTGTCTAATACAATGAAAAATTGTCTAATATAAAGTCGCATATTATGCCGTCTTTAACAATATCCTTTATTTATGTTCAGCGATGAAATGAACTTAATATTTATGAACAATTCATACACTATGTTTGCGCGAAGTCCACATTTTAATATTCAATATGAGTGTAGGGGGACGACAAGAGATTTCTCAGTTGGAGAAATATATTTCTTAGTGGAGCACTCTTTTGAATAACGTATGAGCCTTGACAAGCTACGCGGTCCGTCACACCTGTCTGATTACGTTTATTCTTACGATTTTGACGTTCGTATTTCTTCATACCTTTTATGCAAAATCAAAATATACTTGCTCTTGGTGTGATGAATTTCAAGGATTTGACGACGACTTGTTACATTTTTTGCCTTGTGGTTGATAAGGTTTCAATAGATACGAGCAACTGCATGGGTAAACCGTGGCAACCACTCCGTTAGCAGTTTCAGGGGACATCAAATTCATATTTAATATACCTAAAAATAAAATTGCTCCACAAAGGAACTAGCATGTTTGCAGCGAAGCAGGCTTTGTCATATGAAGACCAGACCAGACCGTGCACCAACCGGCTCAGAGATTACTATAATAAAAAAGCTGACACACAAAAGAATAGAGAGGCGAACACTGGTGAGGGGACACCACAAATCAGTCCCGAGTTGATAAAATCGAATCTCAGTATAGTACCGGCCCAAACTACGTTAGTATCGAAGCTTGCTTTGCTAGGTCCTCGACTAATTAAGAAGTACTGAAAGATTGATTACTCCTATATTATGGTATCGTTGAGCATTGTTGCTAACGATCATACGTACCTACCGAAAACATGATCCTTGATAGAAAAAAATCCAAAGTTGACCCATAATTTTATTGAAAAAACATAAACGGTCTTAAAAATCCCTTATGGTAGAACATGTAACGTTACATAATTACTGAATTGAATCCAAAGCTATAAAATGCGAAGTACTTTTGTGGAATTCCTTTTATTTTTTATTTAAAAAATGAACGTTGATTTGCGTGAAATTGCGCGCTGTTTTCCCGTCGCAACCACACAAAATGTTTCTAAGAAAATAGGAGCCATCGTTTTATTTAGTAGGTACAGGCTCTTAAAAAAATACTTTAAAAAAAGACTTGCCATTAGGTTTTTTCCTAACAAAAACTGGTCCATTGATCTTCTGTGAAGTACTGCGCTGCAAAGTGTTATTGTTATTTCTGAGAATATTTTAAGTGTACCTAACTTGCAGGTAATGGGTCTAGTGTACTCGGGATAGTTCATTGGCCCGAGAGCTGAGTGCTGCAGCTTCGTTGGGTAATTAATGGAACTTCAGTGCTTTTGCTCTTACAGTCTGGATCCGTTCATCGGACGTGCTGTTACGACTTTGTTACGGATTCGCTGGGAGAATAATAAAAATAATATGAAGGTTTATCCTGTTAATGTTATAAATATTAAAGTTTGTTATTTTCTTACGCTCTCTCACTCCATAACTACTTAACGGGCTAAACGGTTATTTAAGCCAATTTAAGTGACAGGTTAAAAACTATAAAGATTTAAGAGTTTGGGGTCTTTAATCTAAATAAGCAGAAAAAGGATTGGAAGACAATTTTTCTATAGAAGTTTTTTTCTAAAAGTTGCTGCGAAATCTCCGTTTTTTAATTTTATTTGGACTACAATGGATCTACTATGGACTTATGTGTATTTTTTTTAATTTTGTGTCAGTAGTTATCAGTTCCAAAAACTCTCACATTTTTTTCTAGACAACTGGCTTACTTTTGTTAGTAAGTAATTAGGCAAATGTAGTTTTTCTGTCACATTTTATTCTCCCGCAATGCTGCCACTAGCACCTTTCAACGATTCGGCCTCTAAGAATAGAAAAAGATTCCCTTTTTTATCATAAAATAAATGTAATAAAATAAGTTATTTATCTAAACTAAAATTAACCGTAGGTACTCTATTGCAGTGATTAAAGTTCTGTCGTGAAAATTCTAGAACCCACAGTGTTCGTCAACTTTTTGTAAAACAATATGAAAATGTTGACAAAGTGGGCACTCATACTCAACATTTTGGTAAAATAATGGAAACAACATTCTGGTGCAGTACAATAATTAGGTACGAATTACTATGACCAATTCATTGATTACTAAATGTCAGTGTTAGTTAATGTAGGTACTCGCAGTTTGAATAATTTAGCAGAAGCGCAAAACATTAATTAATGTATTACTAAACGTAATAAATTCATTATTACAGCATAGTCGATGTTTATTTATAGGTTTACTTGCTACAGTCGAAATTGAATGTTTCGTATTTAGCAAAATCTTTGTAAACAGCCAAACTTCATGTAACGACTTGGTAACATAACGTGTGCATGACATAACCTTTATTTCTAAAATATTTTTCTGAATGCTTTAGTAGGTATAGGATTTACCATTTTAACAATAGTACATGGATTAATTTAATGCATAATGCTCTAAGATTAATAATATTATCTCGGCATGATAATAATTAAGTCATGCACGATTGCCTTCCAATTAGGCTGCCATTTATAAGACTAGATAGTTATAGACGGGCCAAATTAAACGTGCTTACTATACACATTACAGATAATGAAAACACGGTCAAGTGCGACTCAGGCTAGCGCATCGAGGGTTCCGTATCACTGACGGTATGAAACAAGACCACGAGAAAATTATGTAGCGGCCAAAGCTTCTATTGTATTATGAGTTTTCGAAAACGACTTAACTAACCGTAACTTTTGATTATGTTGCCGTAGAGAAATAACCTTGTAAAATACTGAGGGACTATGGATCTCAGTATTTGGTGTCAATTTCGACTTGAAAGCTTTATCTGTTCCTGAGAAAAAGGCTTTTCTGTAGCTCATAGAGGGACCGATAGATAGAAGCGTGAAGTGATGCACTTTGTTGTCCTTAAGGTCTGTAAAGTTCGTAAAAATAGTCTTAAAGGGTTAGACTTTCTGTTTTGAGGTACAGAACCGTAAAAAGTAGATTTATTTTACTCTGTATTACTAATTTCTGAGCGTCAACTCGTGAGAAAATCCTCAGGCGTCAACGTCACTCTGAAATAAATCGTCGGAGTTGTGGCGAGCTTCTTTGCATCTCGAGGGACTTCTTGGTTGTATATGGAGTATGAACAACAGAATAACCGTTGTTAGTGTAACTGTTGGAATATCGAAGGACCCTTTATAGTATGTCGAATGCACAAGTTGGCAGACACCCAATCAATTTAACCATAAAGATCACTGACCTGAAACGCACGGCGTGGAGACCTGGTTCGTGTACGACACCAACTGCAGGCACCTACTCAGGACAGCTTTGCACGGCACAGCACAGATCTTCGGTTTTCAATTGATTATTAATGTCTTTACACACGGTGCAATCTTCCACGGGAAGAATTTGTACACGCGACAGTTATTTTTGAAAAGAGATGCACGGGCGCACGGCGTCCGTCCCAAAATTGCTCTGCTCGTTGCGCTGCCGTCACTCTTCGTGGGGAGCCGAAACACGTGGACCAATCAGAGGTCGTTACGTCACGGCAGCGATGCATTATAGCCAATTGAAAGATGTTGTCAACAAGGCTTATATTTCGAACATACCCCCTACCGAAACCATGTTAATGGTTTCCTCCAATTTGGAAGGGAGATAAATAAATAAAGTGTAAATAAATAAATGAGATATAAAATTAAGTCCTAAGAAAGATAACTACTTACATATACTACTTAAATGTATGTACAAGATAATGTATAGAAAGGTTTAGTTAACATAAGGCAAAGGACTTAATTTATGTACAGGTTTTTGCAACCTGCTCTTTTGAGTGCGTAAAGTAACGCAACGGGTGACACCATCGGGCCCAGGATGTAGAGCTTCAATCCTACCCATAGGCCAGTGACATGGAGGCGAGTTGTCGGCATGGATAAGAACCAAATCACCAACGTTAAGATTGCCTTTAGAAGTAAACCATTTGGATCGCTGTTGAAGTGTATTCAAATATTCCCGACTCCACCGCTTCCAAAACAATTGAGAACTTTTTCGAATGTACTGCCAACGGGACAGTCTGTTGATAGGCACTTCTTCGTGATCGTATTCAGGCACGGCCGTCAAACTTTTTCCTATCAAAAAATGCCCTGGTGTCAGCGCGTTAAAATCATTGGGATAATCACTAGCTGGCAAGGGACATAGTGGTCGAGAATTAAGTATAGCTTCAACTTTACAGACCACCGTATAAAGCTCTTCAAATGTTAAGGATTTGTCACCGATACAGCGGGTCAAATGGTATTTAGCAGCTTTTATTCCTGCTTCCCAAAGTCCCCCCATATGGGGAGCTCTCGCAACTCCTGGATAAAACTTTAGGTTTCTCAGAGAACAACCTTCCACTATTTTATCTTCATTGTCACGTAAAAACTTCTGAACTTCTGTTAAATGCTTACTTGCCGCGATAATGTTAGTACCTCGGTCTGAGTAAAGTGCGCTAAACAAACCTCTACGCGAGACCATGCGATCAAGACAATCGAGGAAATGCTCCGTTGACAAAGAAGACAGTAGCTCTAAGTGAACGGCTTTGGTAGAAAAGCAAATAAAAAGTGCTAAGTATGCTTTGTTGACTTTGGCATTTCTACGCAAGCTTTCTTTGATCAAAAAAGGGCCCCCAAGGTCCACCCCAACATTGTCGAATACTTTATGAGGTGCTAGACGAGAGGCTGGCAACGGTGCCATCTCAGGTTGTAGAAACGTCGGTTTGTTTTTATGGCAAACTTTACATTTAGATAACACGGATCTAATAAGGCTACGAGCCGATAATATCCAGAATCGTTCGTTAAGAATACTCTGAAGTGTACGAGGGCCTACATGCAAGTAGGTGTAATGTAAATGTTCTATGAGCATTTTAGAAAACAAACTATTTTTCGGCAGCAATCGCGGATGTTTCGCATTGTAGGGTAGCTCTGAGTGGGTGATCCGACCCCCTACCCTGAGAAATCCCTGGGAATCAAGAAACGGTGAGAGTTTCCGAAGTGAAGGGATATATGTTTCATTTTTAGATAAACGGTCTATTTCGTCAGCAAAGTGTGACTCCTGTATCAACCGGATCAGCGAGTCCTGAGCAGCTATTAATTCCTCAGTCGTGAGGCATTTAGAGGGAGTAGATGACGCACGTCGCTTATTGCGCCATCTCAAAATCCATGCGACCGACCTGCGTAATTTAGAATAAGATGAAAATCTTTTCAAAAGACGCTCGCAAAACTCTCTCTTAGATTCTACGGGTTCTATTATTCTTTCTGATAACAGATTCTGTACAGTTTTCAGTTCAGGAGGTTGAGATTCGCCTTCCTGAACGAAAGTTCTCACAGGCCATTCAGCAGGGGGCCGGTACATCCATTCAGCGCCCCCTAGCCACTGCGCTTGTTCAGCGACTAGCTGTGATGGCGATGCGCCACGCGAACAAATATCAGCTAAATTATCTTCGCTAGACACGTGACGCCATACATGAGGGGGTAAAACTTCAGTCACTTGGGTAACACGGTTACTGACAAAAGTTTTAAGTTTATAGGCGTCCGTGTGAAGCTATGACAATACGATTGTCGCATCAGTTAACGTTGTGATTTTATTTATTTTTACTCGATTCATATTTTCGCGGACAAATTTTACTAGTTTGCTCAGTAAAACAGCACCCATTAATTCCAAACGCGGGATAGTCATGGGTTTGACTGGCGCGACTTTTGATTTTGCCGCCACTAAACTAACTTTAGTGTTGCCCGATTGATCACGTGATACTACGTATAATGCCGCAGCAAACCCTCGGCTCGATCCGTCGCAGAAACCGACTAGCTCGCATTCAGTCTGCTCAGCCAGTAACATGTGACGCGGTATAGGCATCTCAGTGAGGCGCGGCAACTCGGCAATGTACTGCAACCACCGTTTAGCAATCTCACTCGGCAGTTGGTCGTCCCAGCCAATACCTAACTTCCATAATTCCTGCATTATAGATTTTGCCACGAAAGTGCAAGGAGCGATAAAACCCACGGGATCATAGATCGAAGCTAATAATTTTAATACCGACCGTTTCGTCATCACGGGGTCTGTTTTGTTTATTGAAAACACAAAATTGTCATTAAGCGGTGTCCACGTTAAACCGAGTACCTTCACGGTACATTCATTACCGTCTTTCATAAAAGTCACCGGACATTCTCTGTGATCAGTAGGTACGCGCTGCAATAAATTAGCATCGTTACTAGTCCACTTCTTTAACACGAATTGGCCGCTCGCAAAAATACCTACAAGTTGATCTTGCACTGCGCATGCTTCCTCGTAGGTATTACATGAATATAAAATGTCATCCATGTAAACACCTTCACGTATTACTTGAGCGGCTAAGGGGAAACGTTCCTCTTCATCGTGAGCTAATTGTAACAAGGTACGAATAGCAAGAAATGGCGAGCAACTAAGACCGTACGTTACGGTTTTTAATTCGTAAATTTTGATCGCCTCCGAGGGAGACGGCCTATACAAAATGTGTTGATAAGCGCGATCGGATTTACGAAGTCTAATAGCTCGGTACATTTTACAAACATCGCAGACTAGACAGTATTCAAATAGCCGAAAGTTTAAAATTATAGCCGAAATATCGCGGTATAGATTAGGCCCGGTCAATAGAATGTCGTTAACTGACATGTGACTATTATTACCTCGACTTGACCCATCAAAGACCACACGACAGGGTGTCGAAGAAGAAGACGGTCTCAAGACTATTTGTTGCGGAATCACGAATTTACTGGGAGTATCACCGGTATAAAGTTCCATGTGATCGAGCGACTCGTATTCATTCATAAATTCCCGGTAGGCTTGTTGCAGTTCGGGCGAGCGCGCGAGTTTACGTTCCATACATAAAAAACGTCGCTCAGCGCTCGGCAGTGAATCACCGATAGGCGCGTGATTAGGAGTGAGCAGTAGCGGAACAACAAATCGGCCGTTCGATTCTCGCGTATGTTCTTTTACGAAAATATCTTCAGCGAGTTGATCGAGAGGGTTAACAGAGGGCGTGCACGGCACTTCCTCTATACTCCAAAAGGCACGTAACGCTTTGTCTAAAGATTCTTCTTCGGAGACAGATAACAACGTATTTTTAACCGTATCGCCTTCTTTAGATTTTAAAACTATTTTACCGCTAATCAAGTATCCGAATACTGTATTTATAGCACTAGGGATGTTTTCTTTAATAAGTAACGGTTGACTCAAAATTATTTCGGAAGTAACATCGTTACCTAATAAAATATCTATTTTAGATTTTTTATAAAAGTGTGGATCGGCCAAATTTAAATGAGAATATTGTTCGATAACCTCTTTCGAAAAATCGACATTTGGCATATCCGATGCCACTTTAGCTACGACTACCATGTCAACTTTCAATATAGGACAGTTCTGATTTTTTGTTTTAATTGAACAAGTTACTAACCCGAGATTTTTTATAAATTCTCCACCGAGGCCGGAGATGGAGAACGGGCACTTTTTTCTAGGTAAGCCTAACCGTTGGGCACACTCAGAACTGATAAGACTGGTTTGGGACCCAGAATCGGTGACCCCCCTACAGTCTTGGTAGTTGCCACCGGCATCTAAAATATTAATTCGCGCCGTCCCTAATACTACACCGTAATTGTCCGTTTTACAAGTGAGTACATTTTGTGTCACTGCCGGTTCACTCACGGAGGCCGACACGAGCGCAGCGCGCGCTGGTGACGAGACGGGTGTCGGCACGGCCGAAGAACTCACGGAGCTCCTACTATTTTCATGAATCAGGAAATGGTGCAAACCCCCACAAAGACCACAGGTCCACGTGCTAGGGCACCGGGAAATTTCATTACAATGTGTTTTTAAACAATTTTCGCATAGTTTCAGCGCCTTGACACGGTCAATGCGCTGAGGTATCGAAAGTTTTCTAAAGGCTTCGCATCTGTATATCATATGATTTTGTTCACAGTGTGAACACTTAAATCTTTTATCATTGTCATTTCGTGTGTTGTTAACTCGCGATGACGTCAGCACTGATTTGAATGGTTTAGAAGAAGAATTAGGTTTAGAATTCTTATTATTATTGCTGCTAACCGACTTCGACGGCTTAGCGGTTGACTGCGGAAAAGTATGGTCTAAAACCTTAATTTGTTTGTTAACAAACTCCACTAATTCACTGAACTTAGGTATTTCCTTTTGATCCCGACTTTCTTCAAATAATTTTCTTGTGTGGGTATCTAATCCACGCAAGGCTAAATGACATATCAAATAGTCATCTAAGTTTTCAATATTAAGCGCTTGAATCGCTTTAAGCGAATGATCAAAAGTCTCAATAAATAAGGTAAGGTTTGCACTTGTATCCTTAGTCAACGGAGTAAAATTTAACATCTTTTCAAAATATAAATTCAAAAGTGCTCGATTATCTTGATACCGGTCTATTAAACATTGCCACGCAAGTGGGTAGTTAGCGGCTGTGATAGGAAATTTTTTCACTATACTGAGCGCACTGCCCTTCACACACGAAAGTAAATAATGAAATTTATCGATATCCGAAAAATCTCTGTTGTGCACCAAAGAGGAGAACGTATCGAAAAAGGTTCCAAAATTCTCAAAATCACCATGGAATTCGACTAAAGTTAATTTTGGAAGCGCGGGTTTAACTAATTCGCAATTTTGTTTATCGGAACTACTACGTGCCTGTTGGTTTTGATATTTTCGTGCAAGAAAACTACAATTATCATATAACGTATCAAAAGCATCTAGTTGTGACGTAGACAACTTCATACCCGGTTTTAATTGTATTTCAATTTCAAGCATTTCCATAATTGTATTTTCGAATTTCGTCCGAATACCATCCAACTCGGCAAACTGCGCCAAAAAACTTTGAATTCTAATCGAATCATCTCTAATTGTTTTCGAGAAATCATAAACTTTTTGTGCTTTTGAAAATAAATAGTCTCTTTTAAAATTCAACGTTTTTAACCTTAATTCTAATTTCTCGGTATGGGTTGGCTCCGCCATGTTAAATACGTTACGTCACTCAAAAGGCTGATGCAATAATTTTCGACCAAGAAAAATTATAATTTAGTCGTAAATACGAATAGATATCGATAAATATATGAAATACGTATGAATATATAACAGAAATACGATAAATATATTAATATAAGTACGTAACTTCCAACGGGAAGATTATGTAGGTATAAAATACATATACTAAATCGATAGCAGATAGATAAAAATGATCCAGGATCGGCTCGAATGGACCAGAATATGGTTGGGATATCGAAGGACCCTTTATAGTATGTCGAATGCACAAGTTGGCAGACACCCAATCAATTTAACCATAAAGATCACTGACCTGAAACGCACGGCGTGGAGACCTGGTTCGTGTACGACACCAACTGCAGGCACCTACTCAGGACAGCTTTGCACGGCACAGCACAGATCTTCGGTTTTCAATTGATTATTAATGTCTTTACACACGGTGCAATCTTCCACGGGAAGAATTTGTACACGCGACAGTTATTTTTGAAAAGAGATGCACGGGCGCACGGCGTCCGTCCCAAAATTGCTCTGCTCGTTGCGCTGCCGTCACTCTTCGTGGGGAGCCGAAACACGTGGACCAATCAGAGGTCGTTACGTCACGGCAGCGATGCATTATAGCCAATTGAAAGATGTTGTCAACAAGGCTTATATTTCGAACAGTAACCTACAGTACCTTATATACAATACATTCTTGTAAAAGTTTTCTTTGAAATAAGCATACTCAACTCATTTTGACATTATTAGATATCTATTACTTATAATAAATCTGTAACAGGTCAAATTCTGTACATTAAAGATATTTTGAAATTTTTTTTTCGAGGGCACTCTAAAATCGGTTCTGAACCCAAAACTGTATTTTTTTTCATTTTTGTCTGTCTGTCTGTATCACGGCCGCGCATCACGCCGAAACTACTGAATGAATTCCAATGAAACTTGATATGACTTGAGTTCATACTACGAGGAAGGACATAGGATACTTTTTATCCCGAAATTCAGCATGGTTCCCTTAGGAGAGGGGATAAAAGTTAAAATGTATACTGAGTTGTAAATCATTAACGCGTGGTCCGATTTCATTCATTCTTTTTTTGTTAGAAAGGGGATACATTAAAGATTGTTCTGTAAATATTTCAAAGTCATCGGTTTTGTAGTTCAGAAAAAATAGACATAATAACCCTCAGTATTTGTCCAATCTTCTAATATACAAAATTCTCTCGATTTTCGTTGTAGCCAAACTCCTCCGAGACGGCTAAACCGATCATTAT
Source organism: Coenonympha arcania (assembly GCA_036785405.1). Classification (NCBI taxonomy): domain Eukaryota; kingdom Metazoa; phylum Arthropoda; class Insecta; order Lepidoptera; family Nymphalidae; genus Coenonympha; species Coenonympha arcania. The sequence continues at coordinate 12,504,460 of CM072065.1, forward strand.
GAAACTTTCAGGGTATGATCTCTGGGTGCGGGAGCGGGTTGTTATCTATATTTGATGTCCCTTAAAGCTGGAGAACCCTGGCCCTGGCCGATTTAATTTTCCCATACAAAAGCCAAGGTCGAATCGGTGTACGGTGGAATCGAACGAATTGTATATCAAATTAAAGAGCGTAAAAAAATAATCGATCCGAGTCGAGGACTTATATGTGGAGACTTAGGATTATCGAGTATTTTCAAAGTAAAAGTAAAATTAATAAATTGATTTAATTGGCGTAAATATTTCAATGCTGTCACGTCAGCACCTCTGACAAGTTTGTTTCGAAATTTGTAGCCGGAGTATGATGTCCGACCTCTTTGGTCTATTTAATTTATTTGATATGCAAATAACGTTATAATACCGATTGTGGTTTCGGAGAATATCGAACATTACCTACGTCGATGCCAAGTATTTATTTGTTCAAGAAAGGGTTAACACTGAAACAGATTGACAAATTAGGACCTGCTCCAGCGTACCTATATACAATCGTTAAAAAATGGTCAGAAGAATTGATGACCCACGAGCTGGACGGCCATCAGCTTCGAGTACTGAGAATAACGTCGGAAATATTTGGGAGCCGTTGATCGAAAATCAGATAAATAGCTGAAATCATAGAGTGTATCCTATGAACGAACTCGAAATATAATTCATAATGAATTGGGGCTTCGAAGCTTTCTGCGAGTTGGGTACCGAGGCTTCTTTCAGCTGAACATAAATGCAACCGACTAACGATTTAGCGCAATTGTTTGGAGTTGTTTATAGCCGATTCACCAAACTTCTTACAGATATTAATTGTTAGTACTGATGAAACTTGGTAAATCAGGGTTGGATTTACTTTCCTTTGGCAGGAGTTCGGGGGAGAAAGGTGTTGTATTTGGTAGAGGTTTGGTCCCTGATTATAACAATACTATTCGCATTACGAGGTAACGCACTGTTTTCGAGCTTTTCAAAAAACAATTATTCAATCTATAATGGCGGTCAGTATAAATCGGGAGGTCTTTTTTCGAAGTTAGGATGATTTTTAGGAGATACAGTAGGACGAGATGGAACACCACACATATATTTTGTTGTACCGACAAAAAAAAATAGGCCACAGAACTTTTTAAATATGTTATTTGTAGTATTAATAACAGATTCAATTTTTGACACAAACCACTTAGGATGTAGAGCGAGCGAAGCGAGCTCGGGACTTAGGGCACCTCGACTTATCGGATAGGTGACGAGGTGACCATCCTTCTGAGTGGCTATTTTCTTTTATGACCACCCAGAAATAGGAGCCCCGCGATGCGGGGCTCCGTCGACCGAGCCTTAAAAAGGGTCAGGGAAAGACTGAAGGCTAAAAGAGTCTTAACCTCAAGATTTTAAAGCTCTGTCGACTGACCCTTAGAGGGGGCGAGGGGTAGATGGTGATGGATAAAGGGTTTTACTAGCTCCTTTACTTCTTTCCCCTACTCCTGCCAAACGATACTAAATTTTTACCATGGAGTCTTCTTCCATTCTCTCCTATCTGCTGTCAACGTGCAATACTCTTCCATACGTTCCATCCATTTCTTTTTTGGTCTTCATCTAAGTACTTACTAAACAAACCTCTCTTATTCTGAGAGGAAACCCTAACCCAGCTATTGTGGGGTTGAGATGAAATTCAATTATATTTGATCCAGCGAGAGGCTTCGGCAGAGTTCAATTAAATGTTGACAGAAGTGAAAAACTCAGGTGCCATCTCGAAACAAAGTGAGGCAACGATAGATAGATACACCATGACATATTAACTAAAATTCGGTAATGCGAGAAAAAATTACATTCAAGAAGGTACCACATTGTATGTGGCAAAACGAAGTTTGCCGGGTCAGCTAGTTATGAATATTGTTAGAAAGTGGTATGAATGTTTGAATTGAGATTATAAAAAGTATTTTCCATGTTATTACATAATTCTGTAATTCCAACACTTTAACGTCGACACATGAGAATATTCTTAAGCGTCAAAGTCACAGTGAAATAAATTGCCGGAGTTGTTGCGGTGAGCTTTACGGTGCGCCTCAGGGGATTTCTTGGTTTGTACAGACTACGGACAACAGGATAGCCGTTGTTAGTGTAGTCTAGCGTTACAGCGTTCTGTTAATATATTTTGTCCAGAATAACCGTTTCTATTGTAACCCAAAGTGTACTTTTAGAAGAATGTACACTGTACATTCTTCTAAAAGTTTCCTTTAGGATAAGCACACTCCACTATGTGACATTATTAGGTAAAAATGAAAATGAAAATCTTTATTGTTCATATAGACCTAAATATAGGCTGTAATGAAAAGTCAAAACTCTAGTCTCTAGTCAAAATTCAAAACTCTAGTCTAAACTCTAGTCTCTAGTAGTATAGTCTTGTAGTCTCGTCAGCTTCGGAAGACAGGTTTGCACCGAGAAGAGGTGGCAAGAAAGAAGATATTATGAATATTCTGAAGAAGTGGTATGAGTGTTTGAATTGATATTATAAAACCATTTTCCATGTTAACACATAATTCGTTCATTCCGACATAAGAATATTCTTCAGGCGTCAAAGTCACAGTGAAATAAATTTCCGGAGTTGAAGCGGCGAGCTTTACGGTGCGCCTCAGGGGACTTCTTGGTTTGTACGGACTACGGACAGCAGGATTATTATTTAGGATTGATATATTTAGTGTAAACTTCAATGTATTTTGTCCATTATAATCGCTTTTATTGTAACTGTAGGTGCATCTAGTAAAGGTTTCCTTTAGGATAAAGCACATTTGCTACTTTTAAACGAAATATAAGTGTAAATATCTCGAATATTATCAATTGCATCCATATATATTTCTAATTTCTATTGTAGGAATTACACAGACTTCGTACTTTAGTACTCATAACATGGTGTCAATACACTATGCCAACAAAACCACAGAATACCATAGTAGTAGGTACCTTACGACCAGACCCTGTAACCTTACCATATATATTTATTCCGTGACAAAAATTAGCCTATGTATTACTCCAGTGTAAGTACCTACTTACAATGATTTATTCCGTGGTAAAAAATAGCCTATCA